>CM034147.1:127938258-129425867 GCA_019776745.2 Taxus chinensis | reverse complement strand
AAATTTACCAGACAGTAGCGTTTCTTTCACTGAGGAAAGAGTGGATGAAGGTGTTACTTCATACATGTGGATTGTTTCTAACGAGGTGCATGATTCCCTGGAAGGTTCTCTTCTGATGGTACAAAAGAGAATTGATAAAGCTACCAAGCCTTTCACGATGAATTCTATCAGTAGATTGGTGGTGCTGCAGGCAGACACTGCGAGGTTCGGGCCGAGTTTGGAAGAGGTGGAAGCATGCAGCAAAGTGTTGAAAGAAGGGTTGCTGCAGTTCAGGATAGAGAAGGAAGCAATGGCTAAAACAAATGGAAGGATGCTGAATTATATATTCGACAAGTATATCAGATATCAGAACAAGAAGAAGATGTAAATATTACAGCTGGCATGACTTCTTCTATTCTTTCTTCTTCTATTTTCTATGTTCCCAGATGAAATTATAAAAATTCTAAGTTATTGGTTTTGTAACCATTTCTTGAAGTCATGTGGAACTATTCTATTAGTTAAGTGATACATGTGTCACTTAAGAAGAAGTTAGTTGAGGATGATTTCCAAATGTCATCTTTACTTGTTGTTCATACTTTAGTTCAGTTTGAGTCTTCTATTTGTAATTTCCCTCCTACATTCTATAAGCAGGAGAAGAACCTCCAGGTTAATGATCAATCAGAATTTGTAAGAAGCAATCTTGTGTTCTAGACTTTGTGCTGAACCCCTGAGAGCCACTTGTTGCATAGGAATACAAAGAAGCAGGTTTCCAGAGAACTTTGTGTCACGGTGCACTGTGTTTCTTGCTTTTAAATCTTTGGATCTTTTAAGTAAACTTTGTGTCATTGTAGATCTAGATCTAGAGCTGCCTTTGCTTTATAATTCTGTGTGTTCAAATCTATTAAGTTTCTTCTATGTGCATGCAATTAGCTCTGCTATCTACTAATTGGGATGCACATCTTCCTTACTTCTTCTCTGTAATACCTTTACTTTCTTCTTCTATAATTTTCCTTTCTTAAACAACTACTTACTTGCTGCAGAACTTCTTAGTTATGGTTCATGAACTAAGTGGTTAAAGTAAAACCCCTGATAGATAAAAACATAATTATATTGACAAATCTGACACGGGAGCCTCACCGGTTAAATGAGGGAGATTTATCTCATGACTACCTAGGTTTGATGCTATGCAGAAAATCTAGCCAACAAGGTTTGTTTTTTCAACTTGTTCTTTTGACAGCTTTGGCAGAATGTTTTCCCACTCCATGGCCCCGTTGGGCTTTGATTAAAGAAAATTTTAAGTGGTAGGGAAAAAGTATTACTTAGAGCCCATAGGAGGACATGTCACAAAGCTAATGGCCGATATGTGGGCCTTCAGAGGTAAGTTGGATTTCTTTCCCATTTGGAAAAATGGAGTAAAATTATAAAATGAAAGCATGGCCCCACCAAATCATTTTGAAACCTTGAAGTTTTTTTAAGTTGCACCATAATGAACCATGGCAAGCCCACGCTCATCTAAGGTCTCAAACTTTGAGGAACTATCGACACTAAAATTTTCCTCCATAATTTCTATTTCATTAATGTATGTATTAGGAATAGGATGTTGTTAAGTATAATTAGTAGTAGCGTCTGATAGAAGATAACGGCACCGTCACTACGGTGCCACCAATAATGTGGAGTACGGTAACAGTCAAAGTACAATAGGAATGTTGTAAAAAGTAAATATTTGTCATAAGTGGTCCGGTAATGTTAAAAATGTCAAAGTTTGGGGTAATTAGAGAAGTAGGGTCTACATGATTAGTAATTAGAAATATTATATTGGTAATAAGGACAAGGAGTGAGGTCATAAATATTTTGTGTATTTTATTTGTAAAAAGTCTAAAAATGTGGAACCCATGTAAAATGATAAGGTTTATCTTATCTTAAAGGATAAGCTTACATGTACAGATAAGAGTTAAGGTATGAAATATGATTCGTCAGAGTGGATTTCTTATCCTATCTTAGAGATAAGATGGATAAGCCTGGAAGTTCTATAAATAGAGAGGCCACCCCCCTCATTTAGCATAGAAGGAAGTAGTGAGAAATATTGTAGGAAGTGTGCGAAGGAAGCCATCAGTTTAAAGGTGTGTTGAAGAAGCCATTAAGAGGTGTAATTGTAAAGTTTCTCCCATAGTCTTGGTGAAAGGCAAGTGAAGTCAATAACACTTGAAGTACCTCATGGGTGAGATTGTAACAGTTTCATGTTAATATTATAATTTACTTTGATATTTCAGATTTGTCATCATTCCGTCTTATCATAGTCGATGGTATTCTTGTGTTATGTTGTTGTTTTGTTTCCAGATTACATCCACCAAACTAAAGGCTGTGCATTAGTAAATAATCATAGCACGAGGAGTTCCCGGTGAAGAATTATCATAGTGCCGGATTGGTGATGACATTTTGGTTCCGTTGTCGGGACCATTCCTCGTTGGTGGATTTTCTGGAGAGATATTCCCACTTAGTCAAAAATCAATTGGAGGGTAACCTTGTTTTTACTGTGCATAGTAGTTACCATGGTAAAGTCATTTTTACCGTGAATAGTAGTTACCATGATAAAGTCATTTTTGCTGTAAATAGTATTTATCACAGTAAAGTCACTTTTTACCATGAATAGTATTTACCACAGTAACTTCACTTTTTACCGTGAATAGTGTTTACCACAGTAAAGTCAGTTTTTACCGCAGTAAGTCAAGTTTTACCATAGTTTACCGTGGTCATTTCTATTTTACTGTAGAAAGGTGTAAAGTCACTTTCTAGTATAGTGATTCCAATTATTTGTGCACATAAGTCTTGTTAATTGTACTTGTGGGTTGGTATTTCACGGTGGTTACTTTTGAAAATGGGAAAGATTCCTGTTTTTTCAGCTCAATCTAATGAAGATGCTTCTTCTTTCATTCAAGAGTTTAAACGATCTTGTATTTGTAATGGCCTTATAAGAAGGGAACAATGGACTGAATTTTTTCCTACCTTTTTGGATGGTTCAGCACTTAGGTGGTTTGAAACACTAGGTGATAATGTGAAAAATTCATGGGATTTATTAACTGAAAGTTTTCTTGAAGAATTTGGTGAACAACAAAAATATGCAGATCTCATGATCGAGATCACAAAGCTATCCCAAGGAGAGAAGGAGAAGATAAGGGATTATCATGCTCATGTTCTAGAGCTAAGGAGGAAGCTCGATGCCCAGATCCGGAAGGAAGGATTAGCGGATGGGTTGATGAATGGCGTGGATAATCTCTTCTGTAAGCACTTCATTCTTGGGATGAAGCCAGAGATCAGACAACGAGTGAAGTATGACCGCCCAGCTACCATTGAACAAGCAAAGGAGATTGCAAGAAGGCAAGAAGAAAGCATGGAAGAGGAGCCCAAAGAAATTGTTGCTAAAGTAGAGCCTACACCAGCACCTTTGGTCCAGAATCCACAACCACTCCTGGTGAGCACAAATATTTCTCCTAGTACATCTACTGAGTATGAAGATTTGCTCAAAAAGATGGGTCAGTTAACTATTAATCTTCTTCAAGGAAAGGAATTTAGTTCTCAGGGAGGAGATAGAGGTCCAAAAAGAAATATTTCTGAAGTTGTATGTTATGGTTGTTATAAAAAGGGTCATTATAAGTATAATTGTCCAGATAGAGCTTCTACATCTGGTAAAGGAGATAATGATAAAGGAAAAGCACCTGTGAATTCTTTTGATGTAGTAGATAAGAGCAGAAATAATGAAGTAGATGTGTTTGTAACAAAAATAAAGAAAGAAAAAGATAATCAAGATGGAAATGATCCTAAGAAGATGAAAGAAGAAACTAGTAAGAAACATAGGAGAAGAAAGTTGGGTGTGCAGGATTTTCTGATTTCATAGGGGCAAGGACCATACTCCATCTTGGAAGATCTGTCCAAAAGGCCTGCAAATATTACATATGGTCAACTCTTGGCTATGTCTTCTGAGAAGAGGCGGGAGTTGCGAAGTGGACTCAATGCTCGACGAAGGAAGGAGGTTGAGGTCCCTGTTTTGGAGGCAGAGGCGGATCCCTATGCTCCACAAGCTGAGGTATTATGTAATGGTATTTCAATTCATGATGTCTTAGTTGATGGAGGTGCTGCAGTTAATGTAATGACCGAGTCTGTAATGAATATGTTGGGTTTAAAAATTGATCGCCCTTCAACACTTATGTTAAGGTCATTAAATAAGGGAAAAACTAAACTAGAAGGTGTAGTTTCAAATGTGGCAATATCTGTTATGGGTGTTGTATGTGTGGTAGACTTTCAGGTGATGAAAAATGGTACTGTTGTGTACCCAATGCTGCTGGGAAGACCATGGCTAAGGAGAGTTCATGCAAGAAACTACTGGAATGAAGGTTTCATGACACTTGGACGTGGTAGAGAGAGGGTGAAGATAAACGTGATCCCTCGACATCATAAAGTAGAACCTGTGGATTCAAGTGATGAAACTGATGATTGGACATCCTCTGATTACTCTAGTACCAGTGAAGTGGACACTGAAGATGAAGAAAGTGAGGTGGATGTTTCAGTCATGGATATCCTTCCAGTCACACCAACTCATGACCCCATAAAATTATCTGAAGAAGAAGTTGATGATCGTCTCCAACAAATAAAGATTGGTGATGCTGTGATGGAGAGTGAGAAGGAATCCTACCTCCAGCTCTTTCGAAGGTACATACACCTATTCACTTTTGATTACAAGGAACTCCGTCAAGTAAGTTGGGTAGAACATTGTATTGAGCTGGTAGATGGTGCTAAGCCCATAAAGCAAATGCCATATAGAATGAATCCTAATTTTTCCAAGACTGTAAAAGAAGAAATAGATAAGTTGCTTGATGCAGGATTCATATTTACTGTGGAGAATTCAGAATGGGTTTCTCCCATTGTGATCTCAATAAAAAAGAATGGGAAGCTACGCATTTGTGTTGATTACAGGAAGCTCAATAAGGCAACAAAGAAGGATCATTACCCTCTTCCATTTTCAGATCAGATCTTGGACGAAGTAGCTGGCCAGGAGTGCTATAGTTTTGCTGATGGATATAGCGGCTACAACCAAGTTCGTATAGCAGAGAAAGATCAGCTGAAGACCACGTTCACCACTCCTTGGGGAACGTTTGCTTATAGAGTTATGCCTTTTGGGTTGTGTAATGCTCCAGCAACATTCCAGCGTTTGATGAATAGGGTGTTCGAACCCTACATTGGGACCTTCATCAGAGTATTTCTGGATGATTTTTGCATCTATGGGAGCAAGTTGGACCACCTGCACCAGATGGAGACAACATTTCAAAGGTTAGATGAAGCACAAGCCTCACTAAACCCTACAAAGTGTGTCTTTGGATGTTCTAAAGGCGTTTTGTTAGGGCATGTTGTATCCAGAGATGGTATTGGTACTGATCCTGATAAAGTTTCAAAAATCAAAGATTTACCATTTCCTATGAATAGAAGTAAGTTGAGATCATTTTTAGGCCATGTGGGTTACTATAGAAGGTTCATCAAGAATTTTTCAAAGATTGCATAGCCACTAACCCAGTTCTTGAAGAAGGATGTTACTTATGAACCAGGAAATAAGGCGCATGAAGCTTTTGGACAACTGAAGGAAGCCCTGGTGTCTTCACCTATTTTGAAGAATCCAGATTGGAGCAAGCCATTCATTGTGTACACTGATGCCTCAGATGCAGCACTAGGAAGTACTTTGAGCCAAAAGGATGAAAATGGGAATGAACATCCAATTTACTTTGGGAGCAGACAAATGAGCAGTGCTGAGGTAAATTATACTGTAACTGAAAAAGAGGCTCTAGCTATCATTTTTGTTGTAAAGAAGTTTAGAAATTACTTGCTAGGGAAAAAATTTCTAGTTGTAACAGATCATCAGGCTCTAAAATATATTGTAAATAAGCCTAACCCATCAGGGAGGATAGCAAGATGGATAATTTTGCTACAAGAATTTGAATTTGATATTATAGATAGGCCAGGAAAGAAGCATGTCAATGCAGATGCACTCTCTCGAGCCTATGATGGTTTAGGATCATCTTGTGATGATGATGATTTCCCCGATGCAGCATTGTTCTCCCTTGACACAATCCCTAGTGAATACATAGATATTTGGAATTATCTGAATGAATTCAAGTTTCCTGATGGTGCCAATGCAAAGACTAAGAGAAAGATTACTCAAGCCAGTCGTCCATATTCTATTCTGCATGGAGTATTATTTTGAATAGGACCTGATGGACAGTACAAGAGGGCAGTTGGACGTGATCAAGGGAAGGAACTGCTAGAAGAATTCCACAATGGTACATGTGGAGGGCACTTCTCTAGACAACTTACAGCAAGAAGGATCTTGGATGCAGGTTATCACTGGCCCACTCTTTTTAAAGATTGTTATAATTATTGTAAGACATGTGATATTTGTCAAACACATGGTAACCGTAAGACTTCATCAGCTCCATTATGTCCTATTCTTCCCCTTGGTCCCTTTGAAAAGTGGGGAATAGACATTGTAGGTCCACTTCCAACTACATCACGCCAAAATAAGTATATTGTAGTTGCCACAGATTATTTAACCAAGTGGGTTGAAGCTAGGCCATTGAAAACAGCTTCCATGGATGAAGTGGCAAGGTTCATGTATGAACGCATTGTCACCAGATTTGGTTGCCCATTAGAAATTGTAACAGATCAAGGAAGCCACTTCATTAATGAGGTGGTAGAAGCCCTAGTCAATAAGTTTTCTATTAAGCACAGGAAGGCAACAACATACAAGCCAAGCACAAATGGACAGGTGGAACGAACAAATTTTGTGTTGTGTCAAATTCTAGCAAAAGATGCAGCCTTGCAGGTACATAAATGGGATAAAAGGATTCATGCAGCATTGTGGGCATATAGGGCAACATCAAAGTCAGCAACAGGATACTCCCCATTTCAGTTGGCCTATGGCATTGATCCAGTTCTTCCTATTGAGTTTGATATTCCCACTGTGAGAGTTATGAAAAATGAAAGGATGGATGAAAGTGATTCAGTAAAAGAAAGGTTGGTACATCTTCATTTGCTGGAGGAAATGAGAGAAATAGCAAAGGATACAAGCCATAAGAAGAAAATGAAGCAGAAGGAATACTTTGATCAAAATATCCGGTGGTCTCCATTTCATGTGAATGACTTGGTTCTAGTATATGATTCCAGATACAAAAAAAGAAGACAGAGAAAATTTCTTCCAAAATGGATGGGGCCCTACAAAATAGCAGCTATGCATGAAAATGGTACGTACCGATTGGAGGAATTGGATGGCACTCCCATTACAAAATGGGTCAACCACGACAAGTTGAAGATTTTCCAAGCACCAGAAGAGTCTACTCCGAGGATGGAGTAGAAGCTAGGAAGGGGGAAGATGTCGACACTAAAATTTTCCTCCATAATTTCTATTTCATTAATGTATGTATTAGGAATAGGATGTTGTTAAGTATAATTAGTAGTAGCGTCTGATAGAAGATAACGGCGTGCGTCAGTACGGTGCCACCAATAATGTGGAGTACGGTAACAGTCAAAGTACAATAGGAATGTTGTAAAAAGTAAATATTTGTCGTAAGTGGTCCGGTAATGTTAAAATGTCAAAGTTTGGGTAATTAGAGAAGTAGGGTCTACATGATTAGGAATTAGAAATATTATATTGGTAATAAGGACAAGGAGTGAGGTCATAAATATTTTGTGTATTTTATTTGTAAAAATTCTAAAAATGTGGAACCCATGTAAAATGATAAGGTTTATCTTATCTTAAAGGATAAGCTTACATGTACAGATAAGAGTTAAGGTATGAAATATGATTCGTCAGAGTGGATTTCTTATCCTATCTTAGAGATAAGATGGATAAGCCTAGAAGTTCTATAAATAGAGAGGCCACCCCCCTCATTTAGCATAGAAAGAAGTAGTGAGAAATATTGTAGGAAGTGTGCGAAGGAAGCCATCAGTTTAAAGGTGTGTTGAAGAAGCCATTAAGAGGTGTAATTGTAAAGTTTCTCCCATAGTCTTGGTGAAAGGCAAGTGAAGTCAATAACACTTGAAGTATCTCATGGGTGAGATTGTAATAGTTCAATGTTAATATTATAATTTACTTTGATATTTCAGATTTGTCATCATTCCGTCTTATCATAGTCGATGGTATTCTTGTGTTATGTTGTTGTTTTGTTTCCAGATTACATCCACCAAACTAAAGGCTGTGCATTAGTAAATAATCATAGCACGAAGAGTTCCCGGTGAAGAATTATCATAGTGCCGGATTGGTGATGACAGAACATCTCAAGATGTGCCATTGTGACATGTAGCTATTTGAAAAGTCAAAGGGGTGGGGAAGTGGACCATCAGAGGTAACTTGGATTTTTTATGTCCTATCATCAAAAGGATTAAAATCTCAAAATGACCCACAAGCCCGAAAATAAGAAGGTTAAAGTTGGCGTTTAAAATGTCAAAAGGTGGGGAGATGGGCCATCGGGGAAAACTTGGAATTTTTGCCCCTTGATGTTCAAAATGACTAAAATCATCAAAATGAGCCACGGGCCTGATAGAGAAAAGTCAAAAATTGCTCCATTCAACGGTGGAGGTGTGGACTTTTGGAGGAAAATTGGAAAAAAATCCTATTGTGGAAAAAGGAGTTAAAAGTGAAAAAGGAAGCGCGGATCCAATGGGACCCACATTGGGACATGTGTCAGGCCCATTTTTCAAGGACGAAGCTGTAGGGAAAACTTGGAAAATTTTCTAATTTCCAAAAAGGAGGTGAAACAGTAGAATTTGGTCACAAATCTTTTGGGACCCACCTTAGGACACGTGTCAGGCTCATTTCTCAAGGGCGGAGTTGTGGAGTAAAATGTAAATTTTTTACATTTTTCAAAAGGTGTAAAAGAAAAAAAAGGAACCCGCAGGCCCGTTTTAAATTGATCTCCTATGTGTATGGTCCAAATTCAAAGTAGAAATCAATAGAGGTTATGCATATGTATCTAATTTTTCTACCATTTTCACTCCAGAGCTCCTAGAAATGCCAGTCATCATGATTTCTTGATATTTCTTGCACCCCAAATAGGAGGGGAGTTAATTTGATATCTGAGTTTGGTGAGGAAGATTTGGGGACATATTTTTCCATTAAGATGAGATCTGACCTCTGGGCTTGATCTGGTCTTCCATTTTTCCTTCCTGAGCACGCAAAGAACCATATTTGATAGGTTAGGGGTTGAAGCGGTTGGCGTGTAGAGGGTAAAGTGATCTACCAAAAGACAAGTTGAATGCGAGAGGTATTTGAAGAGATCCACCCCTTAAGCACCTAACAAATTTTTACAAATCTTATTCTAGGAATCGTGATAGGAATCATGGCAAGCACTAGTACATTCATTGTTTAAGTTTTTTTGGGGGAAAAAGGCTCTGTTGTAAAATGTTATAAATGGGCATGATTTTTCTATGAAAAGGGTTGGGAGTTTGTGAAGGTAGAAGTGTTAGGAGTTAGAAACTGATTTCCTAAGGGAAAAGCTTGATAGAGCAAGTCTTTCTGAGAAACTATCTGAAGAAGATTTTTTAACTCCTTTGTGTTAATTTGATCATGTCAAGGTGGTTGATGTACAGCCATTGATAAGCTCTGAGATTGTTTTGAGAAATTTTCCCCTGCTAATAAATTTAACCAAACTTGAGTTAATTTGTGTTATTCTTGATAATTTTTTTGTTTTCTTCATTTTTGCATGTATGCAAGTAGTTTTTCTTGTTCCTGTTGCATTCTTACATTGAAATCTATGTGAATCACACAATATATTATCCTTGTGATAGTTTAGTGGCATTTTCAATTTCATTTATCAGAAGAGACTTCATTTGATAGTGAAATAAAAAAATTTAAAATCACTATGACTCCTAGCATGACTATAAGATTTTTTGTTAGCCTTTGAGGGTATCTTAGACATGAAGAAATAAAGATTGATAATGTTTAGTTAAGTTATTTGATTTGAGCCTTCATTTTAGATCCTTTAAGTTTGCGTGAAAAGTGTTGATCTGGGCCTCCATCATATTCTGGTTAAAGGAACATATTAGCTACTCTGACAGCATTATGTTGTTTGAGCTTTCCATTTTTGTAAAAGTTATCAAATATTTGGTATAATTAACTTTATCCTACTTTACCTCACACCAAAATCATTCAAAAACAACTAATGATACCTATACTACCCCTGTTTATTATGTATGTATCCAAATGCATCATTTTTATTACCAAAACATGCAGAAATAATTTGATTTTCATTGTCTTTAGTGAACTAAAACTTTCCTAGAAAATATCTCCATTATCTAGAGTGACAACTCATGAGAGTTAGGTTTTGTTGCATTGATCATATTTTCTTCAAGGTCTTCTCAATACTTCACAAGGAAGGAAATATCCATCTCATCCATAAACAACAGACTACAAAAGGGTCCTCCCACCCATGTTGAAAGGCACAACCATAAAGTAGTGAGGATAGGTCAAACCCTCTTGCGGGTGCTACCCATTTCTCCACATCTGAGTGACAAAGAGCAAGCTACATTCCATCCTCGGATACATAACGACACATTACATGCTCTTCTTACCTCTAAGCTTCCTTCCAGACCTGTGATGCTGGCCAACTTCTGAGGGAGAATCAATTTTGGTACCAGCATGTTACTGGTGCTGCTGCAGGGGACATAGTGGTTACAGTTCATTTTCAGGATCTGGTAAACACTTCTTATAAACTCCAAGTGTTGTGTGTAATTCTTTTAGTTTCCACACCTAGTGCACTAGCTTTCATTGATAAATATGGGTAAAGAAAAGTCAAAATCTTTCCATTTCCAGTTTCTAGTGTTGACAGATTATATTTTAGTGCATTTGCACAACTAAGGTGGAAATCCTTAGTGGTGACTCCCTATTGATATGATTCTTAATGAATATTAGTGTCTTAACCTCTTTCAAGTGAGATTTGTTACTAACCTTTGCAAAGATGGAAGGAAGAAGGTCTTTCTTTGCTAGAGATCCTGCTAAGACACTATTTCTAGAGCTAGGAAAAGTAAAGTTAGATGGAAGAAAATCCTAGAGAGTTGTTGGAGAATAATAGACAAGAAGAGGGATCTCCGTTGATAAAAGTGATCGACCTATCATTGAAGACTACCATTCAAGTGCTTCTAAATCTAGTAGCCTCTTTTTGGAATTGAATCTCCAACTAGAGTGGGGCATTCATTTGATTTTGAAAAGTTTTCTTCCCATTCTGCCCCTGTCTTTTCAGAAGTTGATAGGGATTTCCAAGAAACAAGGCCTTTAGGGGATATCCATTTTGAAAGTTATACTCTTGTGTTTTAAAGACCCTCTTCCCCTTATCAATTTGTCACCCCTCCAGGGTCACCTCCTCAAAACAACATGGCCATGCCCCCACCCAGACCCCCATTTGTTGTAAACACCTTTGGTCTTATAAATTTTATAGGGATGGTTGGTTACCCAAATGCAGTTCCCTAGGATGTGAGAAATCGATAACCAAAGTTCCACAAAAATAATATTATAGCTGGTGATCAACATCTAAAGATTTTTATCAATATGATGGAAGACTTTCAGATTGAACTTGAAGATTTATATATCAGACTATTTATCCATACTTTGGAGGAAGATTCTAGGGATTGGTAAAAAGCTTTCCTAGATAATTCCATAGATTCCTGGACTAAGATGAATAATGAATTTAGATTGCAGTATGGTTACAGAACTGACCCTAGATTCCTTTTTTTAGAATTTGAAAACATTAAGAAGAATCCTAATGAGTCACTTCATGATTTCAACACAAGGTATAATAAGACCTTAAGAAGATTTCTTGTTAGCTTAAGGCCATGTGATGAATCATGCTTGATCAAATATTCAGATGCATTTGATAAAAAGGATGCTTATTACTTAAGGGCAAAAAACCCTACTAATTTGAGGCAGGCATTCACCATGGCCTTGCTAATTGAGAATAACATCAAGGCAATTAGAAAGCCTCCAAAAAGGGAGGGTGTAAAACTCATTAACCTAGAAAATCCTCAAACAAGTAAGGCTGCTGATTTGGAGGAAGTTGTGAAAACTTTGGAAGGGGTTGTCAAAGAAAATCATATAAATTAGCCTAGGCAGAAAAGGGGTTGGGCAGAGTTCACAAGGTCAACACAAGTAGCAGGGCCAGGACAGGTTTACAAATCACCAAATATCTGATGATAGAGGAAAGGGATCTATTGGATTTGGCAATAGGTAGTCCCGGGCCAGGGAAAATAGAATGGTACCTGATCCTTTGGTTGTCAGAGATGGTGTTGTGGAGGAGAAAAATGTCATTGATTGGTATGACAGATGTTTCATGCCCCATGCTCCATGTGAGGAAGAAGAAGATGATGACAATGATGATGATGTTTGCATGATGGGTTGCTCTAAAAACTCACAACAAGGGGCAACTTAAACTGAGGTAATAAGTGCTAGAATTACTACTGATTTTTGGGATTGCATCCACTAGGTACCTATTATTCCTCCCTCTCATACTTTAGAAGTAGATATTGTACAAGCTTTTGAATTTCCCAATAATGAATTTGAATATTTAAGGGCTTTAATGATAAATAGTTATGATTGAGGCATCCCATTTGAGGAAGGTGGACAGTTGTTGATGAATGTCGTTGTGGATCAAGAAAAGGAACACAACACAAAAAGTAGGGTTGTCAAAGGGACAATACCTCAAGCCAAGCCAAAATATTAATTACTTTCCAATATTCATAAAGAGGCTCAAAAGAAAGATGCAACTGCCAAGGGCCTTGTTGTCTCAAACAAAAATCATACCCCTCCTTATGCCTAAGCTGTCAAAAATCATGTGCTGTCTAATGAGTCTATCAACCTGCCTTCTAATTTTACCTTGCCAAATTATTTCGCTTATGATATTTCCCAAGTCTTGAGTCAAATCAAGATCTCAGTTCCAATTGTTGAGTTGTTTAGGATCCCTGAGCACAAGAAGAGGGCATTGGAGTATTTTAGACTGAAAGAGGACAAGACTGCCCTAGGTAGAAACATAAACATCGTGGAGATCCCACCAGTCATTGAAGAACTAGAAGCACCACTGGCATCAAAAGAGCTAGATGAACCACCTGATGTTTATTTGGGAACATCCTTGGTAGATTCTTAGCTGAATGTGGATCCATTCTTCACCACTCTGATAATTAAAGATAGACTGCTACACAACTGTATGTTTGACTCAGGGGAATCATGTAATGTTATGCCTCTGGAAGTCATAAATGAGCTGAATATCAAAGTAACATCAGCATATGGGAAGTGTACTACCATGGATTTGAGAGAGGTTCTAGTGGTGGGATGTGTGAAATGTCTGGTGGTACAACTTGCTTCTTATTCAGGCAGGAACTTGATGCTTGATGTAGTTATTGTTGATAACCCGACCAAGTGGGGTATGCTGATGTCTAGAAAATGGGCTACAAGTGCTAGTGGGAGTGTTCAAATGGACATGTCCTATGCCACCATCCCAATTGAGGGCATCCTTGTCAAGTTGTATGGGAAAAATAAGATTTTGCACCTTATTAAGGATCCCAACAATGCATCTTATGAAGTATTGTACACAAGTGTTGATGTTGATAATTTTGTAGGATTTGCTGATGGAAAGGAGCATAAGATTGAAGAATGAAAATGTATTGAATAGGTAGGCTCTCCTTGGACTTTATTGTTTGATGGAGCCTTCTTCAAGTTTGGAAATGGTGCTGATGTTGTTCTGATCTCCCCAGAATAGGAAGAGTTTGTCTTTTCCTTCAAACTCAACTTTGAGTGCACTAACAACATTGCTGAGTATGAGGCACTATTGTTAGGTCTGAGGATTGCTTGGAAGTATGGTGTTAAAGACATCATTGTTAGAGGAGATTCAAAATTAATTGTAAAGAAATTCAGAAAAATCTATGCCACAAAAAATTAGTGAATGAAACAATACAAGCATGCAGCTTAGGATCTCATTGAGATGTTTGATTCATTCAATATTATGCATTATGATAGGAGGTTCAATGATTTGGCAGACAAGATTTTTGTTTTGGGATCTCGGTTTGATAATTGTGCAGTGTCCCCATATTGCGAATATGATGTTGAGGTGTTAACTAGGACATCTGTACATGACAACATTAAACATTGGAAATTTTTTGATGATGATGCTCAGGTCAGAAGATTTCTGCAGAACAAAGAGGAGTTTGTTGATCATAATATTGATTGGGAGCCAATGGTGTGCATAGCAAAAGGTATAGAAACCTTATTTGGAAAAGGCATCATCCAAATAAAGACTAATACCATTCCTAGAGGGTTAGTTGCTCTTGAATCCAATTTTGATAATGTTGATCGCATTCTTAACAGATGCATGGCAGCCTCAAGGGATGTTGAGGAGCACAACCTTGGCACAAAGGATAAACCAAGGAAGATTTGGTTAGGCAACAATCTCAGCAAGGAGGAGAAGCAGTCCTACATCTAATTGCTGAAAAGGTATCAAGATTACATGTCTTAGAATTATTCTGAGCTAAAGGCATACATAGAGGATCTACTTCAACATGAGATTCCCTTTGAATCCAATGCAAAACCATTTAGGTAGAAACATAGGCCAATCAATCCACTCATATCTATTAATATGCAGGAGGAAATGAAGAAACTAAGGGATGGAGGGATTATTCAGCCCACAAGGTATTCTTATTGGGTTATAAACCTAGTACTAGTTAGAAAGAAGAATCGTGACATTAACCTGTGTGTGGATTTCAGAAATCTGAACAAAACATCAATGAAGGATAATTATCCTTTACCAAACATGGAAAACATGTTGTAGCTAGTGACTCTTTCTGAGCTACTTTCTATCCTGGATGGTTTCTCTGGTTATAACCAAGTTGTGGTGAAGGAATCAGAGAGGATTAAAACAACCTTTACCACCCCTTGGGGAACCTATGTATATGTTAGGATGCACTTTGGGTTGATGAATGCTATAGCAACCCATCAGAGAGCAATGGATGTTGCTTTTGCTAGCTACATCAATGATTTTATTGATGTCTACCAAGATGATGTAACTATTTTCTCCAGGAAGAGAGGTGATCATTTGCGGCACTTGGAAAAAATGTTGATAAGATGTAGAGAATATAGCATTTCACTCAATCCAAAGAAATGCCATTTCGGAGTATAGAAGGAAAATTTTTTTGGTCACATTGTGACATAAGAGGGATTAATGATTGATCCAGAAAGGGTAGAGGCTATCAGCAAGGTATCAATCCCAAGAACCAAGAAAGGAATTCAGTCCTTCTTTGGGAAGATAAACTTCATCAGAAGATTTATATCAAACTTTGTTGAATTGACCATTCCAATTACTTCCATATTAAGAAAGGACCAGGTCATCAAGTGGGAGGAGGATGTCATTCAAGCTTTCCGTGGAATTAAAGAGGCATTAAAGCATGCACTTGTTCTAGTAGCTCTAGATTATAAGAGGCCTTTTCAACTGTTCTCTTTTACTTCAAAGAACACTATTGCATCTGTCCTATTGTAGAAAGATGATGAAGGGACCGAGAGGCCAATTGGATTTTTCAGTAAGGCATTTCAGGGGGATGAGCTGAAATACACTATTATGAAGAAACAAGCATTTTCCTTGTTAAAAGCAATAAATGTTTTCAAGCCTTACATTTTGAGTTTTACGATTGTTACTTATGTTCCCCACACCATGGTGAAAGACATCTTATAAGAGATGGAAGTCTTAAGCAAAAGATGCAGATAGGTGAACATGTTGCAAGAGTATGACATGGATATCCAAACCACAAATCTGGTGAGAGGTTTGGGCTTGTCTAAGCTTATGGCTGAGAGCAACTTGTAAAATATTTAGGTAAATGAGGTAGAAGAAGGTAGGGTAAATGTTTTTGAAAAATTGATGAGTTCTTAGTGGTACAAAGATGTAAGTTTTTATCTCAAACATCTGAACTACCATGAGTATTTAAGTAAGAAACATAAAAGGGCCCTTAATTTGGCTTCCCAAAAATATGTCATTACTGATTATGGGTTAGCTTGGAAGAACCTTGAAGGAGTCGTCGTAAGGTGCATTACTGAATATGAAGGCCCTAAGATAATTACTGATCTCCATGGAGGAGTTTGTGGGGGAATTTTGCTGGAAGGGTCACAACACACAAGATCCTAAGGGCTAGTTATTGGTGGCCAACTCTCTTCAAGGATATAAATCTTTTGGTTAGAAGATGTGAGAGTTGCCAAAACTTCTTTGGAAGACTAAAAGCTTCAGGCTCCCTTCCTCTACAGCCTATATCAATTGAAGCTCCATTTAAGCAATGGCTAATAGATTTCATTTGTGAGATTTCAGACCCTTCAAGTGCTGGCCATTAGTAGATTCTTGTAGCCACTGATTACTTCATCAAATGGGTGGAGGCAATCCCAACCAAAAGAGAAACACACCAAATTTTCATGGATTTTATGTTGAACCATATCATGTGTAGGTTTGGGGTGCTAGTCAAGATTATTGCTGACAATTCCATGAGATTTAGAGCTAAACCTTTGGTGGTGATGTGCAAAGAATACGGGATCAACTTCACATATGAATCTAATTACAATCCCTAAGGAAATTGACAAGTTGAGTCCAGTAATAAAAATTTGCTGAAGATTATTAGAAAAACCTTGGAGTTAAATAAGAGAAAATGGGGTGAGCAATTGAAGTTTGTTGTCTGGGTAGACCGAATTACTGTTAAAAGAGCCACTGGAAAGAGTCCATTTGAGTTGGTGTATGGAACTCAGGACCTGTTTCTCCTTCCTATGCAATTATCCTCATATCAGTTCATTTGAAAACTGGAAGATCAAGAAGTAAGTCCATATTATTCCCACATTAACCAAATTGTTGAACTTGATGAAGAAAGGAGGGCATCCCACTAAAGGCATGTAAAGTTCAGAGAGAAGCTAAAGAAGTTTTTCAACAAGAAGGTCAACCCAAGAGATTTCAATGTTAGAGATCTTGTGCTGTTATGGGATAGTACACATGAAGATAAGGGTAAGCATGGTAAATTTGATGCACTATGGATGGACCCTTACTCCATAGATATTTGGATTGGTGAGCATACCTTCTTCTTGAAGGATTTGGATGGAGAATTTCTCAAATTACCTATTAATGGTAGGCATTTGAATCATTTCTTGGATTGATTCCCTAGAACCAAGGTGAACATCATCTGTACAGTGTATAGTCTATTGGTTTGTTTTCTGTATTTTGTGTTCTTGTTCATTCTGGCCCCCAGTGGCCTGTTTTTGTTGGTTTCATTAGTCATTTTTGAGGGATGGTCATGGTTTTCTACTCTGTAAGCTGACTCCTTTGCCTAATGTATATTTTTGGCACTTGGTATACCTTTGTTGTTCTGGCACTCGTAGGGGGTGCCCATCCTCGAGTCGAAGCCGATGTTGGTGCTCAAGTTTGTCTCGCCCCATTTGCCATTATTTTCCTCTAATCTACGTGTTGTGAAAATTTTTATCTCTCGATGTGGATTTTTTGAAGCTTTTACCTCCATTTGAATGCCTTGAATTGTTTGTAGAATCCATTGTCATGTCCCTCTTTGAAAGAAGTCTTTGAGTTTTCCCTATTTTTTCCCTAATTTCTTCAAAATCCACGGGCTCTACCTTTTTTCCTATTTTTCCTCAACCATGGAAGCTAGAGAATGGTTAATTTATATTTATATTCCTTTGAAAATTCAAATCCATGGTCGAAAATATGCTCGGAACCAAGAATCACTTGTTTTTGTTTCAAAAAAAAATTCATCCTTAGCAAAAAAATGGGTTCTAGGCGTGAATGGTGATTTTCTGTATTTTGATGGTCTGACGGGTGTCTTTTTCATGTCAAATTTATTCCTCAACATTTGGAGATCACGTGGCTTATTTTTGTTGGTGAGGGGACAACAAGAAAATTCTTTAACTTATAACTTTTTGCTTTTTTGATAAAAAGGAAAATTTGGTCCCATAGCCCTGCTCAAATCTGATTGGTTCTTTTTTGTGCTTACATGGTTTTTTATAATTTGATGGGGCATAGTGGGTCTTTTTTTTCAAATTTTTCCTTTGGCTACTTTGGAAAAATGTTTGAACCCACACCATGGCCCCGCCAGGCTTTGATTAAAGATAATTTTAAGTGGCAGGGAAAAAGTCTTACTTTGACCTCGCTAGAGGACAAGTGGCAAAGATAATGGCAGAGATGCGGTCCTTCGGAGCTAAGTTGGATATTTTTCCCTTTCAATAAAATGGAGTAAAATTTTAAAATGGAAGCACAGCCCCACCAAATAATTTTGAAACCTTAAGGTTTTTTGAAGTTGCGCAATAATGACACATGGCATGCCCGCGCTCATCTAAGGTCTCAACTTTTGGGGAACATCTCAAGATGTGCCATTGTGATACGTAGGAGTTTGAAAAGTCAAAGGGGCAGGGAAACAGACCATCAGAGGAAACTTGGATTTTTTTCTTCTTGTCATCAAAGGGATTAAAATCTCAAAATGACCCACTAGCCCGACAAGAAAAAGGTCAAAGTTGGCATTGAAATTGTCAAAAGGCGGGGAGGCGGGCCATTGGGGGAAACTTGGATTTTTTTCCTTTGATGTTCAAAACGACTAAAATCATCAAAATGACCCACAGACCTAATAGAGAAAAGTCAAAACTTGCTCCAGTTAACGATGGAGGTGCGGTATTTTGGAGCAAAATTGGAAAAAATTCCTATTGTGGAAAAAGGAGTTAAAAGTGATAAAGGAAGCATGGTTCTGATGGGACCCACATTGGGACACATCTCAAGCCCAATTTTCAAGGGTAGAGCTGTGGGGAAAACTTGGAAAAATTTTCCTTTTCCAAAAGGAGGTGAAATAGTAGAATTTACCGTGGTTCCTTTGGGACCCTCCTTGGGAGACGTGATAGGCTCATTTCTCAAGGGAGGAGTTGCGGAGTAAAATGTGAAAATTTTACATTTTTCAAAAGGTGTAAAATAAAAAAAGAAACCTACAGGCCCATTTTAAATGTATCTCCCATGTGTATGGTCCAAATTCAAAGTAGAAATCAATGGCATTTGTGCATCTGTATCTAATTTTTCAGCCATTTTCACTCTAGATCTCCTAAAAGTGCGAGTCTACAAGATTTCTTGATATTTCTTGCATGCCAAACATGAGGGGAGTTAATTTGATATTTGAGTTTGGTGAGGAAGATTTGGGGATGTATTTTTCCATTAAGATGAGATCTAACCTCTGGGCTCAATCCGCTCTTCCGTTTTTCATTTTTGAGCATGCAAAGAACTAGATTTGATAGATTAGGGGTGGAATTGGTTAGCGTGTAGAGGGGAAAGTGATCTATTAGAAGACAAGTTGAATGTGGGAGATATTCAAAGAGATCCACCCCTTGAGCACCTGACAACTTTTTACACATTTGATTCTTGGAATCACGATCGGAATCATGGCGAGCACTGGTGCATTTAATGTTTATGTTTTTGGGGGGAAAATGCTCTGGTGTAAAATGTTATAAATGGGAATGAATTTTCCATGAAAAGGGTTGGGAGTTTGTGAAGGTAGAATTGTTAGGAGTCAGAAACTGATTTCCTAAGGGAAAATCTTGATAGATCCCGTCTTTCTGAGAAACTATCTGAAGAAACTTGTTTATCTCCTTTGTGTTAAATTTGATCATGTCAAGGTGGTTGCAAGTGTATAGCCATTGACAAGATCTGAGATTGTTTTGAGAAACTTTCCCCTACTGATAAATTTAACCAAACTTGAGTTAATATGTGTTATTCTCAGGAAAAATTTGTGCTTGCTTCATTTCTAAATGTATGCAAGTAGTTTTTCTTGTTCCCATTGCATTCTTACATTGAAATCTATGTGAATCACACAACATCTTATCCTTGTGATAGTATAGTGGCATTAGTAGTTTCATTTATCAGAAGATCTTTCAATTGATAGTGAAATAAACAAATTTAAAATCACTGTGACTTCTAGCATGACTATAAGATTTTTTTAGCCTTTGAGGGTATCTTAGACGTGATGAAACAAAGATTGATAATGTTTAGTTAAGTTTTCCAATTTAAGCCTTCATTTTGGATCCTTGAAGTTTGTGTGAAAAGTGCTCATCTGGGCCTCCATTGAAGCACATATTCTAGTTAAAGGAACATCTTAGCTACTCTAAAAGCATTCTGTTATTTGAGCTTTCTATTTTTGTAAAAGTTCTCAAAGATCTGGTATAATCAACTTTAGCCTACTTCACCTCCCACCAATATCATTAAAAAAAAACTAATCATACCCATACTACCCCTGTTTGTCATATATTTATACAAATGCATAATTATTATTACCAAAACATGCAAAATCAATCAGGTTTTCATTGTCTTTAGTGGCCTAAACCTTTCCTAGAAAATATCTCCATTATCTAGAGTGACAACTCTTGAGAGTTAGGTTTTTTTGCATTAATCATATTTTCTTCAAGGTCTTCTCAATACTTCACAAGGAAGGACATCTCCATATCCTCCATAAAAAATAGGCTACAAAAGGGTCATCTCACCCTGGTTGAAAGGCACAACCATAAAGTAGTGAGGATAGGTCAAATCCTCTTGCGGGTGCTACCCATTTCTCCACATCTGAGTGACTAAGAGCAAGCTGCTTTCCATCCCTAGCTACAAAATGACACATTACATGCTCTTCTTGCCTTTAAGCTTCCTTCTAGACATGTGATGTTGATTAGCTTCCGAGGGAGAATCAATTTGGGTACTAACACTTCCTATGTGGTGCTGTGTTGGAAAACGTGAAGCTTGGATTTTTTCACCCTAATCACCACTTTAGACATGTCTTTGATGCAACCTGGTTTACCTAGACCAATTTTAGATAGGGTCAAGATAGGTTTTTCAAATGACTTGATCGATATTTTATTTCATAGAAGCATTTATTTTCTTTCACCATCAATTTTGGTCAACCAGTTTCTGTTTGGAAGTGGACCTTACTTTTTGACCAATCTCCCATTGTTTTCTGAAATGGAATGGCTCTCAGCTCCCACTAAGCATAAAAAATATCAGTTATATATTAACACTTCCCATCTTCACCATAATATTTTTTAGGAACACATCTTACATATATGGAACTTGGTTAAGCATCCCTACGGTATGTATGGGTGGATTCAGTTATGACGTGAGGCCATTGACAAAACTACAACCTTCCTTCACATGTATTCTCGACAAGACACTTTTTTCCCAAGATAAGCTCATAAACATTCTACTTGGGAATATTTCAGAAGTTTTAAGGCTCTTCATCATGTCCCTCTTAGAACTAGCCTTCAAACCAAGGTGGCACTCTAGCAACAAAAGCTCAGGATGGAAGTGTTACCAATCCTGTGGGGCTTAAATAAGAGCTTTTTTGGATTGGCTCAAATTTGGGGGCATGGTGAAAAAAGAGTGTTTTGCTTTCCTTCAACCTCATCATGCATCCATTTCTATCCAAGCTATCCATGATGCTTCAATTTGTCTTATCAACATTCTGGATGTCCTACATGCTTTTGTTCATCATTATCATGGTGTTTTTACCACTCATTCATATACTCTAGAGAGAGACATTGCCTTGTTGCAATGCCTCGAGGTAGTTCCCTGTAAAATTTTTGAAGCCCAAAGAGTTTGCTATTATTGGGCATTTTTTGTTGACTATCTTAAGGAAGTAGTTATGCAAATGAAGAAAGACAAATCTCCGTGTGAATTATACCAAGTGTTGTGGGATGCTATTGGGCCTGTTATGCATCATGTATACTATGAGAAAATGGTGACTATTTCTCTTGGTGCTCTAATCAATCAAGAAAATATTAAACTCATTCCTACATTTAGCGACCTTGAGTTCATCACTAGTTGGAAACTAATTACTCTTCTAAATGTTTCTTACAAGATCATAGGTAAATCCCTAACCCTAAGATCCATAATATCTTGCATCTTATTGTGCATAGTGAAAAAAATTGATTTATTAAGAGAAGATTCATCTTGGATAACAATATTATCATTTAGGAAGGTATGCGTAGTCAAAAAATCATGCACTTTAGAAATTTATTTATCCCGGTCTCATACTACTATTTATAAGGTTCTTGAGTGAAGAAAGTACTAATTAACCCTGATCTTTTGGCCATCTTGTTTTATTGCATTTCTTCATTACCACCCCTTTTCAGCCACAGGACCAATTTGTTTTGGTCATTTCCCATCATTTTAGACTTGATTGGGGTTCTCAGGTTAGTACTGGGGTGCCCTGGTCCCACTAGGAGTCTCCCAATCTTTTTCACAATTTTCTGCCACTTTTTGAGCTTTTTCTAGCCGTTTGAAATCTTTATTTTCCTTAAGGTCAGCCTTTTCGAGGTTAATTATGAAATTAGATCAAGAGAACCCTATAAATATAAAGTTATGAGACCATAATGAGGGGCCTAACATAACTTACTACTATCAATCCATCTAGATTTGCATCCATCTATTGCATTGGAAATCACTTGCATCCACATAACTCCATCATCAAGGTTAAGACATATACATCACACTTCATAGGGGAAGGGATTCTATTCTTTTCCATGCACACAATCTCTTACATTTTCTACACATAGTTATTGCTTGCTACTTCACAAAGTGAGACTGACACAAGAGAAACCTAGGGAATGTTCACACATAGTTACACATAAAACTACATTGGGTCTGAGATGTAGTGCATCACTTAGTCAGTAAGTCCACCATTGTGGCCACTGAGGACAATACAATCCCTCCATATGAATTATTCATTTTCTATGGTTTGATGCTTGTTTTTGGGTCTTGCAGGTATTTCTTTCATCTTGGAGTATTGACGACATTAGACGTAGGACATCGAGGTTTATGTGACACATAGCGAGCGTTTCAGAGCATCGTCCAACCCTATAAAAACAAGTTTAAGAGATTCTGCACAGACCAGTGCACCAAGATTGCAGACTAGAGTACACACAGACGCCCCAGCCCTACTCTAGGTGTCCTAGTCCAGCTAGATCCTCTAGATCCATCCTTTTTAGGACTTTTGCATAGTAGTTCGTGCTCCTGATTTTTCAAATTACCTCTACAACACTCTCTGATGGGAATCTATTATTAGCTGAGTTCTTTTCTCACTCTATTTTTCACATTAGAGTTAGCATTTCCATTTGCATAGTTGTTTAGCTTTCTTTTTACTTCTTTACTGTATTTATTTACTTTATTTATAGTTTTTAATATCTTAGATTGCTTATCTATATAGTACTTAGTCCATTCTTAGTTAATCATTTTCGTGAACCTGACATCTTTCATGCTTAGGATTCCCATTTTTCCTCTATCACAGGTCAAGTTTCTTTATTTGATTTACTTAGGAGATACCCGAGTTGTTAGGGTGTTTTGTAAAAATCCTTATACATCAAGTATTTTAATGACAATATGCCACCACATGAACTAAGTCCTATGCTCACTTGTTTATTTACCGATCCTAGTGATCCTCCATCTAATAAACCTCTATTGGAATCAATTCAAGCTTTATATTCTTTTTTTCAAGAAAACTTTAAGGCCATGGAATCAACCATTACATCCCTTAGATCTAAAATTCAACAACTTAAGGATGCTTCTCAATCACATGTTTGTACTCATTCTAGATCCTATATGCAATCTATGTGCACTACATGTCATCTAGTTCAACCTCAAGACATACCATTTCCTGAGCCTATCATATTTGAGAATAATACTACACCACATGAAATTCTTATCAAGATCATTAGACATCAGTTAATTACCCTATTGCCTATTCATTATGATTCTCACTATCAGTTAGTTAAATATTAAGATCCTCCATATTGCAATTATCATCGAATCAATGGACATAACAAAAATGATTTCCATACTTTGTATCCAATAATCATAAGTCTTAAGCGTTAAGGACTTATTTCATTTCATGCATAACATCCTATTACAAAGGTTACATCCACATGGTCTCCTAAGGCTACTCCTTCTTTGGTTAGTCAAGATCCACCTAAGCAATCACCTACAACATCCCCAAGCTAACAAAGTTAACCACCTATCGAAACTAGTTCACCACCTCTTTCTACTCCATCCTCAACAACATTACCAAATCAAAATAATCCATCAATTCTCACAGTTTTCTCTAAGTCACATCCTCCTACTAAGTCGTAAATTTTATCACCAATTCAAGCTAAGCAACATCCTCTTAAGAAAACTCTCACTATTGCTCCATTAAAATTATTTTCCACATCACCAAGTCATATACAACAATCACCACCTAAATTTAATCTTTTAATTCAAACATCTATTATAGACCCTACATACGTTGATGACTGGGACCCAGATACAACTTATTATGATGATGAACAATATTTTGATCACATATCGCCACCATCTTATGATCCTACTAATCCTTTAGCTTATCATTGTGTTAGTACGACCTCTTATCAAGAAATAAACAATGTTATCCCACATTGACATGGCACCTCACGTGTCGCTGCATAGATATCCATCATCATAGTACACTTGGGGGCATAAAACCCACACAATCCCCCTTATCATATAAGCATATGTGCATCTCTCATATTTACAATACCATACATTCATATCCCCATATAGACATATTCATCACAAATTTTAGCATAGCCATTACGTGATGACATACTCTTGTGCTTCGGTTCACACTTGACTGTTGAAGGATTAATACTACACTGAACCCCACACACTGCACTTTAAGCATTATATACCTCATTTATCCATATATCATGCATCATACACCATACACCATACATTATCTTTGTTCTTCTACAACATTGTGCCATTTCCACATTCATACACCATACATTATACTCATTCTCACCTTACATGTTTTACATCATACACTATTAGAGTATTTACACATATTCTCTCACATCCTATACATATTCATATACCATACATCATACACTGTGCATATTCATGTCATACATTTTATATATACTACACTAGCCTTCATCACATATAATTCTAACATTACATTCATCCCTACATGTTATATTACTCACCTATCTACATGTCTTACACTACGTGATTATACATTACATTTTATACATTCTAAACATCTTTCATTTGCATTCTAAAAATATCATATTTATAAATTCTACTCATCACATGGTCATCACATATATTACATTGTTTTCTATGTGCCGCACTCATTAGCCTATAATGCACTTTAATACCTCGGGCCATACTCGACTACTGAGGGTTTAAAAATCAAATGGAACTTACATTTAAATCATGATTATCATTTTACCTTTTATCATAAGATGTTTCCAGCTTAGTGACATACACTTTAGGCTAAATCATCACCTATTTTATCATTTTCTAGTGGTATACACCTTAGGTTACATCACCACTACCTCCTTTCATATTATAGTGATATACGCTTAGGGATAAATCATCAATCATCCATTTATCTTATAGTGATATATTCTTAGGATAGATCATCACTTATACGTTCATCCAGTCATGATATACTGTAGTTATAGGTTTCACATACAAGTCATTTGTAGGTTGCATCTCACCACTACACCTACACATTCATTATAGCGCGTTAGACACAATATGTTACTCGACCATTTCCCAATGACACACTCTCATTTATGGTTCATTCTTGATGGATGAGGGGGAAAACAAAATGAACCTCATTACATATAGTTCCATTCACTCAAGGGGAACACAACTCCTATAATTCCATCTTGCATTCTATTCCATCCATCCACAACATATTGCATTATCTTGTTGGAATTTACTCTTGTTTACTAGTGTTTTACATGGTCACTTTACTACACATGTTATATTGATTTATTATTTTTCATTATCTACACCATCCACACATGCATGTTCACACCTTTGTCTAGTTTTGATTGTAGATATAGATACTTCACACAAAGTATGGATGCTCACCTTCTACCCTTCTTACAATGGTCCTTGGGGGCATCCACATTCGTCTCTCACATGCGCTATTATTTAATTTTGTACTTAACACTTTACATGAATTGCTTATTCAGACTTTGACATATTAGTTATTTCTCTGACACACTAATGGGTGTTCCATGTGTAGCACTTGTTTTGCAGGATTACATGTTTCTGTGGCTACTTCTTGTTTACTTGTTTATTACAATGTCTACTTCTTGTATGTGGGATTAACCCTATGTTTTGTGTGCACACTTGTTTGTTGTTTGCAGTTAGGATGGCCTTACGTATCTTTCAACATCATCAGTGACGTCCCATGTTTGTGACCCACCTTGTGCAGCTTACTTGTCTTCATACGTTTTTACACTATTGTCCTTGGTATTTTTTACATTGTCTATGTACTTTACACATTATCTTCTTACATGCATGTGTTTTCGTACTAACACTTGACTTGGCTAGCCATCCTTGTTTATGCATTCCTTGGTTTATACCAAATGGATTCCCTCCCCCCTAAAAGGTAGAGTTACAAAGTACATGAGGTTGATCCTCTTTTGGGGATGCATTTTTTCATCAGTGACGTCACATGCGACCCCAAAGAGGGGGGCATTATTTGGTGTTTTTCGACATACTAAAACAAATATTCTACATCGTTTTAGTTCATTTATATATAACAAGTGGGTTCGGACTAGTCTACGAACCCCATACACAACAAATTTTACATGACATGGTGTCCTTATAATTCTAGGAAGCAATTACATGTTTGAAGGTTACAACGGGTGTGCCTCTCTACACTACTTTGGCCAGTGGCATTGGATCGCCCAAAAAACTATGACGATACAAAGATGTCTTCTCACATATTCAGGGACATGGTTAGATCTTGGAGGAAAGAGATCATTTTCTCCCTACACTTCTTCAGCCAGGGTGGCATGAGATCACCAAAAAAACTCACAGTACAAGATATCTTTCTACACTCTTTCTCTTGACATGGATCAGGTGCACATGTTCCATTTACATTTTACATTCTCATATTTTATATATACATGCATCTTTTAGATTGTGTTTTTACACTTACATACATACATATTTGATTACTTGATTTTACCATAAATGTTTCATAATAATTACATCCACTAAAAAATTAAAAATTAATTTAAATTGGGTAGTGTTTTATAGAATTAGACTTTCCTTTATATTTTTTATAATAATGTAACATATTTATAAAAGGTTAAACTATAAGTAGGGAAGTGTTTAACAATTAAAAAATTCTCCGACAATGTGAAAGAGAATTACATAGGAGAGAATGACAGGGGATATATTTTTGTGTCTTCCAAATGAAATAGGGAGAGAGTGTTTGGTGAAGGTGCCATGCACATATTATCATTATCTCAGAACTATTTGGAAAATTTGGAGAAATATGGTAAACAACCCACTTTTTGTAATCAAGAAAGGAAGTGGTTAAACTTGTGCCAAGAATTATTAGCCATATTGAAAGTAGTACCATTACTCTATTTTCACATCTGGATGTATGATCCTCTAACAAATTTATGCAAGACACTCCCTCCTATCCCAATAGAATTGAATTCATAATATTTTTTCGATGGCTCTTCTCATTGTGTTTATGTTGGTGATGGAAACTTAATTGTGATGGGGGTTTTTGATGAAGAAAAATGAGTGTAGTTTTTGGATATATATAATTGATTCTCAAGGAAATGGATAATAGGGAAAAGCATTTGTGTGGGTCAGAGGTTTTGCAAAATTGTGGGGGACTCAGTTATCAGTCTGGTTTACATTGTTGGAAAAGTGGACAAAGGTAATAATAAATGTATGTAAGTGGTGGTTTATAATGTAGAGGAAGATGATTGATATCCACTCCCTCCAATGAATACAAAGATCAGTTATTGCTGTGGTGATTTTTATATCAGCGGTTTTTAATTTTTTTTTGATGTCGGCCCAAAAAATGAACCACTCATGCCATTACAGCCCTGGCTACCACTGTAGGAATGCCTCTTGGCATAACAACATGTACTTACAGAAAAAATTACACTGTACATAACTTATTCAATTATAATTTTCTTAAAATTAGACTTCCTAATAAATTGGTTAGAAATCATCTTCATAATAATTCAAAGGACACACAAAAATAATTGTAAATATCCACATCAATCTCTCATAGATGCATTAAAATTGAAAACTAAGGATTTAAAAAATAACAAGTCATGGTATTCAACAAATTTTTTTATTGGCCCATAAAAAACCACTAATAAAAACTTTTACAGTCATTTAACTGAATATATAACAAAGAAAGTATCTCAATACAGCCAAGAGGATTCCTTTGGCTCTGCTAGGGTTTTTTTATGCACATGCTGTAATTATTTGTGGAAATAATGTATCCATAGGTTTTTTAGAGGTATCCCATCGGTTATATCATAGTATCTTCTAGCTATTTTCCCACCACTACGAGAGTGTATAGCTTCTAAATTACTAACTCTCCTCCCATTGTAACAACTATTGCAACTAGTGGAAATGGCTCCCAAGTGCATGAGGAAGTTTTTTCCAAAATTTTACGACAAGGTATGGAATCTAAATTCCCATCAGATGTAATTATTTTTTATGCATGTTTAGATCCTATGGTCAAGTGGTATAAAAACCATTCCCTTATTGCTTATTTTTATGGCCGTATTCCCTAATAAGCCTTCTTGAAGAACTGGATGAAAAACCATTGGGAGTCTAATGGTATACTGGTTTCAAGTGTCCACAACCCCACCTAGGGGTTCTATCTATTTTAATTTCATGAGCCTTCTCAACTCCAATCCATTTTTCTTAAGGTGTTGTGTTGGTACTTGGAAAAGCCCATGCTTATGCTTTCACCATGGACCCTGGAATTTAGTCTTGCTAGCCAAGTCTCGTTAAAAATCACATTCTAGATTAAACTTACCTGCCTTCCCATTTGTATCTTTTCCTCCCTGAAAGAGATTTTGAAACCCATTGAAAGGGTGATTTTCCATAAACAAGATCTTTTTTTCGCTCAACCTAAAAGTGTGTGTGTGTGGAAGTGGACTTTGTGAAAGATCTATGGGACCATCTAGATATTCAAGTTAGGTTCCTTTATATCTCTAAAAAGGTTGTTTATTTTAACCTAACCAACATGTGTTTTCAATTTCAGGATCCAGACCATCACATTTGGGATTGTCCATTTTTGGCTCACTCCAAGCTAGCATCAACATAACCCATAGTCTCTAAGCCCAAAGTTGACCCTTTATCTGATGGATGGAATGTGGTCAGGAATAATAAGATCTATGATGTGAAGCCTTTTTTTGAAGTTCAACCTACCACCTATTCCCCTCATCCATCCAGGGATGAGCTAGGATTGGAGCCACCTACCTGTCGGTTTCCATTTCTTCCAAACCCTCGCATAGCCAAGCTACTCTGTCCATTTCACAGAATACTAGGAATCTAGCATCAACCTCCCTTTCTTTTCGATTCTCTCAAATTCCTCCTAGAGAGGTTTCATGTGATGTGTGAGAAAATAATGGGACAAAGTGCTGCTCAATTCATGTTGAGCATTCTGATTTAGACCAATGTCTTCTTGCTAATAGTTTTTCCATTCTCATCTCCGAGGATGGAATTAATGATAGGTAGGGGAATAAGATATGTGTTATTTTTCATGCATTTCATGTCATATAATGTTCAAGGTCTGACAAATTCCTCACGAAAATTCTCTGTTTTCTTAGCTTGCTAGCTTATTGACAATTTAGATATTATTTATTTACAGGAAATTAAAGTTTCAAGTTTTTTGCTTCAGAATACTCTAACTTGCATTGCCCCATATTTTAAGCATTTTCACATGCAACATATTGATGGAAGAGGTGGTGCTATCATTTCCATTGCGCCAATTTTTTTGGCATTAATCACTACCGCAAGACAGGATCCTAGTAATAGGGTTGTGTTGGGTGATTAGATGATCTGAAAATGTAAGTATTTAATTTTCACTTTTAATTGTTTTCATGGATCGTAAAGTTTTAATAATTTTCACTTTTAATTGTTTTCATGGATCGTAAAGTTTTAATCAATTTTATATATTTAATTACTCCAAATTGATCAATTATCTATTAGCATTTATGCATCCACTCTGATTTTTCAATCATAACATTGAAATGTGCAAATTCATTTAATATGTCATGGATGATGGATTGTCATTTTTTCACTGAATCTGATTGCCTGTTTTAATTGATTTCTTAACGAAATTAACAAAATCCTTTCACTAAAATTTTATCTGATCAAAATCTTCAAGAAAATTTAAAATGAAGTCCAAAAAATAAATTGATAATGGAGTTCACCCGTAGACTACATCTCCAGATTCATGAAATGTGAATCAATCTATTTAATCCAATGAAGTACACTTTTACCTTCAATAATGACAAATAGATCTCTGTCACCTGGAAATAGGTACATATCATACTTTTATAACTATTCAATTGTCCATAATCATGTTCTCAAATCCATAGTCGGCCCCTAAAATTTCTTCACAGTGCGATCTCCATGCAAGTGTGCTATTAAAACACCTAAAAATGGAAATTTAAAGAATTTCATGAAGAACTGATGAAACGCTTGTAATTTTCTCGTAATTAGGAACGGGTTTTGCTTTTTACACTAAGTTAAAATTTGGCCTCTAAGTTCCTCAAAATCTTAGTTCAATACAAACTGCCTTGTTCTGCCTTAGAACAGTCCTCCCAAAAAGTCAATTATAAAAACCTGGAAGCAAGATTTTTACTTTGGCAAGATATTTGATGAGTTGGTTAGGAGTAAGTATTTTCCCCACAAGGTCTCCAATTCGACTCCCCTATCTCCTTCTATGTTACAGGTGATTTTTGATCACGTGGGCAGATATCCCACATAGATCGAGATAAAGGTTGGTGCAATGTATAAATATAGGCGAGCTTGCCTATATACTTGTGGATTCTTCCACACTTGTGTTTGTTTCTATTCATCATGTAGTAAGTGGTTGCATGCATATGAAAAACTCCCCCGAGTTGTGGGTTGAGCTTTGTTGGAGCCAAATTGTGGCTAGATGGCTTGACATTAGTTTAACGGCCTAAGTTGGGTTGATTTTTGACTCACCATGGATACCGTGGAGTCAGGTCTGAGTTGTTAGGTGTTCGTTCCTCCCTCATTTCATTGTGCCATGAATAGAATAGGTGTCGAGCTGTATGTTTTATCTAATGTGGGCTATGTGGTCAAACCATTCAACATGAATAAGGCTGAGATATATGGGTTGATTTGGCATTATTGATCCGCTATGCAGATAGTTAGGTGCCGAGATCTATGTCGAACTAAGTGGACCGACCTAGGTATAAGCCAATCGGTGGGGAGATAGGTTTTACCATTGAGGAGATAAAGAGGAAAAATCAATGGGGAGTTAATCACCCCACCAAGTTAGATTATATCTTGATGAGTTACTCTAATAATGGAATGTAATGTAAAATGTCAACCTTGCATTACAATTCAAATATCTTACAAAACATATAGAACTAATGTGGCATATATAAGGAATATCAATACAATTATATAATGAGTCGGAGGCCAAGGCACCCATTCGTTAAAATAGCATGTCGAACTTGGCTGAGTGCCCCCAACTAGCAAATAGTGGGGCCCACTAATTTTTCATGTGTCAAAGACTTGTGGCTTTCAAAACAGAAATTTTAATTCTTTTATCCATTTAAAATTTGTTTGCACGTGTTAACGTGAGATTCGTCAGTTGACCCAATTTGACCCATTTCCAAACCATTCTTTGACTTGCGATATCTTTTCCACCCAGACTCTGTTTTTGAAATTTTGTGTATCATCGGAAATGTCTCAGAACGTTTTACAACTTAGTCATGGTTTAGGGAGGTTTAGGTAAATTCTGAACACTAGAATATTCTCTAGATCACTCATCTCAGTTGGGAATGTTTTGTCTAAAAAAATATTTTTCCCACACATAAACTTGTTATCTTATCTAACATTTGACAATCACATATGAGAACCAGAAATAATAGTATGGGTTATATAAATGAAAATATTTGATTATCTATCCACATAAAATTGATCAGATAGTAACACCCATTCAAGCTAGTGTCCAAATGATACTTTGCAACCTTGTTAACTCTGTAAAAAACTTTGAATTGTCAAATCCCACTATAATGCCATCACCAAAAATTGATTAGATAATAATACCCATTCAATAAAATAAAGATAGTGTTCAAATGATACTCTGTGATTGTACTGATTATTGAAACTACAATTACATAAAATTAGATCAGTATAACAGGCATTTAAACTATCCACAATTAGGGTAGTGTCTACCATTCATTTGAAATTGTAACAACTTCGAATATCACTATCCAGATTAACTAGACCATCCATGCCAAAATAACTATAGTCAAAATTGAGTAATGTGAATCTTCGAATTCTATCCCCACATACTAAACTGTAAAAAGGATAATAACAAACTATATTCTTACCCACAACGGTGAATTGCTATCTACTGTAAATGATCACCAAGAAACACTTACACATCAGTTTGTTAGTGAAAATAATGTACATACTAATTGTAATCACATAGGGTAGTTACAAATAAATGCCCCTAAAAATACGGGTAGTCATGTATGTGTAATTTCCATGTATAGAAACACCAAGTTTGTATATTAGTTACAAAACCAAAATGGTGTCCCAGATTTGCACAATGAAATTTAACAACAATAACTAAAATTGCATTTCCAAAAACAAATGTTATACCCATGCCCACTGAATCTGCATACATTGTTGCGAATAATATAAATGGTATTTTTCATCCTTATTAAGTAATAATTTTAATCTAAGTATGTTTAACCCCTCCCCCAGATCTTATTTACAGGTGAAACCATTTTTCCAATTTCAAAGAAATTAAAATATGCGAATATTCCTTTCAACATACATCGAAAACTCAAAACAATCTCTGGATAATCTGTATGTCATTAAAAAATTACAGCTATGCAAATGTAAATCTATCCAATTCACATGATTTTATATTTTCCATATTAAAATAGGATTGACTCATCTGTGGTTTAACTGTGGATGTATCCAAGGTTGATTCAATTTTAACTTATGGTTTAAAAATTTACATTATCTTAAACTCCAACTTTTTCTTACCATGCAGTGGATGGTTTTTTGGATGAATTTTCGAGCAATTATCAACCTGATGTCCACTCAAATGAAAATGAGTGCCATAATTCCTCTTTTTATCCTTCTCTTGAGGTGAGGAATCTTGTTTACCATTTCTCGCCTAAAAGCTACAAGATTCATTTTTCACAGTAAGATCACCTAGGAAATACTGAATAGCAAAAATTATTTTCTCTTCCAACAAAAGGCAATAAAATGATTACCTTCTCCAAAAAAATTAAAGGGAAAAAAATTCATCATTTTTTATATATCATACCCATATTGTTTAAACAGTAAGAGTGAAACATTATAAGATTTACATTGTTTCCCGAGATTATGATTATGATAAGTAAAATAAGGTGGAATTGCGTTTCCTCTTCTTTCAAATTTCTTACCATTTTCCTTCTGATGTTCTAATGAGGTATACAATTTGCTATCGGAAGACCGTCTTACTTTAGCATGCTTGGAGGACTTTCTGATTTCTTGGACTTTCTGATTTCCTTTCCCTTGCTAGAGTAACCCAAACCTACATAACGAGGATGATTTGTGATATGTATTGGGTTAGTCATACCTTGGTTGTTCTTGCAAAGGCCATTCCCATTAAATTCCTTATAAATACTTAATAACTTAGATCCAATACCTTTGGTGTATCTTTTAAAACCATAAAAAATAATTTTACCTAAATCTGAATCAAAATGGGATGAGGAATCTGATGTTGACATACTTACAGTGTAGGCTTTAGTTATTGTTTCTACATCTATAGTCAAAGGTCTCTTCCTTTTTTGCTCACCATTCTGCAATCTTGCCAAGATCTCATCCTTGGCTTGAATTTCAAATTTCAGTTGGGCATTCTCCACTTCTAAGGAGAAAGGAATAGATCTCATGAGATATTTCTCTTCATGGGTCTAGTGATTATATGCCTCAAGTTCTCTAAGCTTAGCTTGTCTAAACATTTTTCCCATAGTGCACCTATTTCTGTTCGACCACACTGAACTAACTAAACCAAATTGAATCAATCATGTTGTTAATCAAATTTATTGGAAGAAAATATTGAGCTAAACTAGATTTGATACTAAACTTGATACGAAAACAGGGGCTATGTGGTCAGACTTGTCAACATGGATAAGGTCAAGATATAAGGTTCGAGTTGGCATTATTGATCCACTGTGCCAATAGTTAGGTGCCGAGTTGTATGCAAAACTACATGGACTGGCTAAGGTATAAGCCATTTCATGGGGGAGATATGTTTGACCTTTGAGGAGATAATGAGGAAAACCCAGTGGGGAGTTGATCATCCCACTGAGATAGATAATAGGTCGACGAGCTACTCCAATAATGCAATGCAATACACAATTTCAACCTTGAATTACAATTCAAATATCCTGAAAAGTACCACATATAAAACATATATAACCAATGTGTCATATATAAGAAATATCATTACAATAATATAATGAGTCAAAGGCCCAGGAACCTCTCTGTTAAAGGAATGTGCCAAACTTGGCTGAGGTCTCATACCCATTAAATAGCGGGGCCCACAAATTTTGTGTGTATCAAAGACCGATGAAATTCAAAACACAACTTTTAACTCTTTTATAACTTTAATTTTTTTTGCCACATGTCTATACGAGATTCTCCAGTTGAACCAATTTGACTAGTTTCCAAACCATTCTTTGACCTGTGATATCTTTTGCACCTGGACTCCATTTATGAAGTTCTATATATCGTTGGAAAGATCTCAAAACAATTTACAGATTTTTCGTGGTTTAGGGAGGTTTAGGAAAATTTTTAATACCAGAATATCCTCCAGATCATTATGAGTATTAATTACCTTTATTTTGGTATTCTTAATATTTATACCCCTAATGACAGCTCTGAAAGAATAGATTTATGGAAATGGTTAGCTGATAACTTACTATTTTCTTATTTCCTAATGTGTTATGAGTTTAATATGGTGCAACACCTGGATGATAAATGTTGTGCCCTTCGTATGCACTTGTGTGTCGGCGAGTATGTGAACTTATATAAATTTAAAATCTGTTGGGGTATTTCTGATCCTTTTCTTAGATTGCGGCAGGAATTTAAAGTCCAAGCTTGCTTTACTTAGAAAAATATTCAGGATGGATATGATCATCTTTTAAAAAGAATTGCTCATACACTTATTTCACAGTAGACCTTTTTTTTATATTGACACACAAGGCTCATCCATTATCAAGGTGTGGTCTAATGTGCTCTTGTCAGACCACCATTCGATAAAATTTAAGTTGTTTTGGTAGGGGGTCCCTCCCAATGTGCCCAATAATAAATTATATCTTAATTTATCTTTGTTGAGTCATCCTAGAGTAATCACCCTCATATGAAAAGTTTGGAACTTCGTGGAAGGCCTACCATTCGCTGCCAACTAGATTTCTTGGTGGGAGGTGGTGATTCAGCACACGACCCTATTCTTCTGCTGGTTTGTTAAGTAGATGGCCAATGTCCGTAAGTGAGCCAATTCAGTTCTTCACAAATAATTCAAAAGGATTTCTCTCCTACTCGAGGGTAACCCATTTGACATTCATCTTTAGCTCCAAGTAGCTGATATTTGGCATAACCTCAAGCTCGATGAATGTCACTTGGCCCATGGTGTACAGATCCGGTCGAGACTCAATTGGCTTAGAGTGGGAGACAAAGCCTCTAAAATATTTTTCAAATCCCTCTGGGCTAAGCATAATCATCAATAGATCAAAGCTATCTATGATTTACACCAACAACTGACCACTTCCAGAGATCACTCATGCTTTTGTTAAACACTGTCGTCTGGTTTTTTAAGCTTAGGAAGATTAGTTTGAGTGAGAAAATTCTTTGCAAAGATGTATCTATGTGGTGCCTAATAATCATTCACCCATAAATCATCCTCATTTTGACGCCCCTCTCACTTTGGAGGAGCTCCATGTTTCCTTGCTTTGTATGGCTGATGACAAGTCATCGGGTCTAGAAGGTTTCCTATTTGAATTCTATAAAGAAAATTGGTTTTTTGTAGGAATAGATCTAATTTGTGTCTATAATGAAGCTCTCTAAAATAATTCTCTTAGGATTTTCATCAATTCAGGAAACATCAAGTTCATCCCTAAAAGTAGTAAGCCTAAGTAGATGAATAAGTTGTGGCACATCACCTTGTTGAATGTATCTTATAAAATTATTTCCAAGGAGTTTTCTCTTTGCATTGCTGATCTTTTACCCAATAGATATTCATCCCGAACAAACTAGTTTTGTGAAATGTTGATACATTTTAGATAATGTCATTATAGTTTGGGAAGGCATGGAATGGGTCCTTTTTTCCTCGCAAGGACATCTATTCCGCAAAATTCATTTCGAGAAGGCTTATGATCGTATTTAATGTCCTTTCATTTTGGCCATACTCTAAGCTCTAGGCGTTGGTGAATTCTTTAGATCAGCCATCAGTAATTTTTTTTCTAATGCTTCAACCCGAATCACTATTAATGGTCACCCATCCACTACTATGATCCTTTTTTGATCTATTAGAAAGGGGTGTAGTCTTGCATCTACATTATTTTCTCTTACTATTAATGCTCTAAGTAATTTAATTTCCCATCAAGTTTCTCAAAGTCACATTCATGGGAATTTCTTTCTGGATCATGTGACTTAACTTATCAATAGTCACTTCGCTGATGATTCTTTTCTCATTTTTTAAAAATATGAGTAGAATGTTTCCAGGGTCTTTGATTTCCTCGAAACATTATTTCTAGCTTTTGGATCCAACATTCAATTAGAGAAAAATTTCGGCTACCAGTTTAGTTTTTGGCCTCTCCTGAACTGGTTGAAGGCATACCCCTAGAAATGGATTAGTCATGGTGAAAAATTAAAATTTTTGGTCGTTCCCTTCAACTTTGATGTTGATTCCACGATGTTGTTGCAATATGTTATTATTAGGGTGGAGCATAAAGTTACTAAATGGTCTTCCAAACCCTTATCGGGTTGGTTAGTAAATTCCCAATTTTTACTAAGATTCTTTCCACTACTCATGTTTACTACTCTAAATTTTAGTGATCTTCTTGTAATTCATTCGCAAGAATTTCCAAGATTCTATGAGACTTTTTATGGTGTAAAATTTATAGTTCAGTTGGATATCATAGAGTAGCTTGTGAAGTTTGTGCTCTTCTTTGTGATCAAGGTGGTATGGGAGTCATAAATGTTTACTAGAAAAGCATAGTGTTATGTTCTAAGTGGGTGATTTAGTGGTTTTTAGGTAATCAGGCCTGTAAAATCTGGCCTCGGCATTGCATTGCATTCAAATCTCTGTATGGTAAAAAATGTTGAAATAATATAGGATTGCATACTTTTATTGTCATTTCAACTCCTATCAAGATTGCAAGTATCTTTGTTGCTAAAAGTATCTAGAGAGCCTTTGAGATGGTCAAGCCTTTGATGTGCTAGGTTGGCGATGGTCTTTGTATAGGGATCTCTTTTAATTATCAAAGTATTTAGTGGTCTCCCCTCATCACTGATTGTAATCTTCCACTTGCTGAAACTACAGGCATCAAATCTCCCTGGCTTAATCACAAGGGCATTCATACCATTTAGGAGTTGGTTTCCTGTAGAGACTAGATTTCTTGGCTATATCTCAAAATGAAGTTCAATCTTGCCAATTCAAACCTCCTATCTATATAAAAATATTAGGAGATCCTATTGGATTTTATGATTCAAAAATTGGGGCTTAAACCTCTAGCATATTAGTGGCATGATTGGCAGTGAAATCAAGAAAATACTTTCCTTCACTACAACACTAGATCTATCTATCATCTAGTGAGTCTGCTGTCACTCACCATTGACAAGATCAATGCCTGATGGGGGTTGCAATCCATACATACCACTTGGATTTATTGGATTTCTCGTACCTAGATTTCTCTTCTTGATCCCAAACTTAATCATTTCCTTTTTTTTCTCATTTACCAAGGCCTTCCTATGGGATAATGCCTTAGTCATATTAGCATCCATAATCTTAAATGCCCTTTTTTTAATCTCCTTGAGTCGTTTAAACACATATTCTTGTCTTGTCCCCATCCTCAGGTGATCTATACTTCGATCCATTCCTTATTTAAGCCTTACCACCTTGAATTCTTTTCCTAAAATTTTACCTTATTTGGTGATTTTATTCCTTGGCCTCATTATATCCATACTCTTTGGTAATTGTTTTAAGACTATATTTTGTTTCATAGTTGTAAATCTTACAATGCCTTAATATTCAAGAAAGATCAATATGATCCTATTTTTTACACTAATGTAAAAGTGGTCATTTTATCTACTATCTACATATAGATTTAAGCTCAAGCTGCTAAGGTTTCCCTGGAGTTCACTCATCTATAGGAGATTATGGATCATTTAGCAAGTGTGCTTTGAATTATGAGTTGAGTCCCACCAGATCCCTTTTTTATGCCACCTTGGCCATCTCTGCCTCGATGTTCACCATCTGTAAGACCACATCATAGAATCTACTCAAGAATTGACCATTATGCCTCTCTTCAAGTCCACCCTTCATCCCTTCCTCGTTTGGACCTGGCTAGAGCCAACCTCTGAGGGGAAAGGGTATTGCTAGTTCTATGTGGTGGGGAACTCCGCCATTAGGATTTCATATTATTTCTTGATCACCTTGCCATAGATGGGGTATTATGGTTCCTTTATAGAAGTAATTTCTATATCACTATGGAAGCCATGTTGATCCTCCTTCAGTTGAGAAGAATATTTTTTCAGTGAGCTCATGGCATTTTGTGGGACTGTAAGTTTTCTTATTGCCCCTTGCTAGTGTAACTCTCTTTATTTTAAATTAATATAAAGGGAAGTTCCAATAATACTAAATAATAGACACCATTTATTTATTTCAGAAAATAAAACAACGTTACCATAAAATGTTTGAAAATAAATAGATGTCCTGACATAAATGGTGAGGGATTTAAATATTTTTGTAGAGATGATTAAGCTAAAATTCAATATCTTATCCTAATCTAATGAAAGTTTGTAGTAAATAATGAATAAATAAATGAAGGAAATAACTCAAGGAAAATAAGCAAATAAAAATATGAAATCCTAATGTGTAAAGAGGGTTCGAAGATCCTTGGCTTATTCAAAGATGCCTCAAGACAGTGTCGCAGTGAAGATGCAATGAATAGGAATACGAGACCATCACACAAGAGCTTAAAATTTTTTTAATCCAAGTGATTTGGCTAGACTGGGGCACCTGGTAAAGTGAGGGGGGTGCCTAGGATGTCTTGACCTACAATCTAGGTGCCTTGGTTTGTGTGAGAAGTCTGGAAGATAATTTCACAAAGTCACTAGATGATGTGAAACCTTCGATGCTTATCACTTGTATGTCACACTAACGTTGTTCATGTAATTATAAACTTGGAATTAAATAATCACCTCTAAAACCCTAGACAAAGAATCAAAATACTAAAAAATAAAGATCCATATGAAGGGATCAGAATGTCCTCAGCTGCCAAATTGATGGAATTATCACTGAGCAGTGTTATACTAATTCTTAGAACCAATGTAGTTCTAGGTATGTGTGTGGAGAAATGTGCCCTTGGATACTCTTATACCAGTTTCATGTCAAGTAGTGTGTAAGTAACTAGATGTATAATGTAAATAATGTGCGTATGGAAAAAATAGACTCCCCTTCTATGAAGTGTGATGCAGATGAGCCAGCCTTATGTCCCTTATGATTGAGCTAGGTGGATCGAAATGGAGCTATAGATTCCTTGATGGATGGAACCTTAGGTTGTGATAGAAAGCGCTTAGTGAATGGTCCCTCATTATGATCACATAAATTTATATTTATATGATTCCCTCACTTGAATTTCGTAACTAACCTCAAAAATTCTGAATTCCAAAAAGATAATATACTCAAATGGCTATAAAGGACCTAAAACATGAGAGTAAAGTGTAAAGAGGATATGGGTACCCAAAGGCAATGAGGGCGCCTGAAACTGGCATCCTGACCGAGTGCTCTAGTCCAGAAAAGTTGAAATTGAAGTATGAAATCATATACTAGGCCAAAAAAGGTTCAATACCGAAAGTAGGAATAAAAAGCAACAAAATATAGCCAAAGAAATGGGCTAATCATTACTCTTATTTGCTTGGGAAACATATGAATAGTAGTATCCCATCGAGACTAGATAATGACTCAAAGTGTGTGATTATGTGTCTACATTTTTCCCCACTCTATGTTGGTGAGCAGAAAGCTTGGTAACATAAAGTAGATAGATATATACCTATAATATATGTAGATCAGTGTATAAAATGTGTTAAGGGACTAGACAAATCTTGGAGTGATAAAAAGATGTAGCATGGAGACTAAATAGGCAAAAAATGTGAAAAGTCAATGAGAGTGAAGCTAGGGAGAAATCCTGTGTGTGAATTCAAATATGTGTGATGCACTTGTTGTTAGTATCGATGTGTGTGTGTTGTTGTTTTTTCATTATTTTCTTCCCATATGGATCAACTTGAAAAAGAGAAGATGATCAAGTAGTGAAATACACATGGATATGTATAAAAATACATGTAAGAATGTATGTAAAAGTAAATATTGAAAATGTAAAACAAAAAGGAACATGTGCACCTAATCTGTGATGATAAAAAGGGTGTAAAAACGATCATGTTGGTGAAGTGCAAGATTTGTAGGTGATCTCACGCCACTAGCCGAAGAAATTTAGGGAGAAAAGTATGATTTATGCTCCAACCTGTAACTAGTTCCCGAAATTGTAGAGATCTATTTAATGTCTTGTTTTTGGGAGATCTGATTCTAGAGCAGAAGTAGTGTAGAGAGGAAGGTCTGGTAATATCCCATAACCTGTAACTACTCCCTAGAAGTAAAAAAATGGTAGATGATGTGTACCAATGCATGTGGCATGTACTAAACATAACCATTCCTTTGAAATCCATTGTGTAGAGTTCTATAGAATGTGATGAACCCTATCGTTGTGTGATATGCCCCCTTATATCAGGTTATTTAGGTAAGGCTATTGTTTCATGGACCCAAGTCTATTTCTGAGCATTGAAATATGAAAAATTTACTATAATGGTACTCTTTCATGTATACTCTGTATGAGGTGAGTGATTCACCCAAATGATGCACCCCCTCTTTAGGGCCGCATGCAATGTCATTGTATGAGGATGTGAAAAAAAAGAGGATAAACCGTTCAAACTGTGCCATGTAGGGGGGGAAGGGATGTGCTTGGTAACAACATAGGCACATGCAAACAAGTGTCTAGGAGACAATTGTTAGTATGAACAAACATGCATGTATACTAGGAAATGTAAAGTAGGAAGATAATGTGTATCAAAATAATGTAAACACCCAAAAAACATAATGTAGACCATGAAAAGTGGGTTACAAACATGGTAAAACATTCATGGTGTCCCAAGCTAATCAATCCCAATGAAGCCAAAATCATATAAGTGTACACATAAGACGAAAGGAAAATCCCGCGAATAAAGGCATATAGTGAAAAGAAGAAAAAATGATGTAATAGACAACTGTGGTAGAAATTATTGCTACAATACAAATGTTGCACATGAAGCACCCATTATCACATTAAAAAGATAAAAAATTATGTCAAAATCATATTTAATCTATAAATTATTGTGCTATGAAACAAAATGAACTAATAACACCTGTAGTATACGAAAGTTGACGCCCCTAGGAACCATTGTGGGACTTGAACTAGGTACTGTGCCAAACATCCATGTTGCATGTAACAGATATGTAGAGCCTGCGATCAAAACTATAAATCAAGTGAATGTGAATGTATGTATGATAAAAATAATGACATATAAGATATCTATCTAGCATGTGTAATAAAGTGAACATATAAAAGTAAATGTAAGAAAGAGTACTGCAACAAAGATATGAAATATGTCGTGGATGGATGGAATAGAGTCCAAAGTCAATGATAGGATCCGTGTGCTCTTGAGTGAATGGATTTGTATAAAATGATGTTCATTTATTTTTGCCCCCAGTAGTCAAGAATGAACCAAAAACGAGAGTGCGTCATCGGGAAATGGTCGAGCGATGTTATGTATGTAGTGTGATGTGATGAGTATGAAGTGATGGTGTGCAACATAGAGATGAAGTGTGAGGATGTGTGATGATTCATCCTAAAGTTTATTAGTAAATGATGCTAGAGGAAGTGATGTTGTAGCCTATTTCATATATCACTAACCTAGGAATTTCCCATGAGAAAAGGATTGAATGGCTAAGTCTGGGAATATGATGTTCTCCATTTATGATGTATACCCTCAATTGTCAGATATGGACTATGAGACTAGTGTTCATCATTGGGTAGTGAGTACAGTGCGTAAAAGGAGATGAGTAGATTGTTTAGATTAATGTGGTGATGAGGAAATTGTATTATGTGTAAAGGGTGTAATGTAGGATGTATAGTATGGAATGAAAGATGTGCAGATGATATAAGATGTGTACATGCATAGTGTATATAAGAAGTAAGTTGTAATATGTAGGATGTAGGATGTATGTATATAATATGTGTGAAGATGTGTGATGGGTAGTGTCTATTGTGCAGTGTGTGAGGTTCATGTGTATAGGATTCCTCAACAATAAAGTGTGAAAAAACTTACAAGTGTGCATCATTGGTAATGATGATACAAATGTATGGGGATGCATATGATGAATGTATAGTACTGGATTAATGTAGCCAAATTAAGAACAACCAGATAAACTGCAATAAAATGAACTCCAAAAGAAAATAGATCTCCTCCTTCGTTATCAAATAATCAATTACAATGTTTCCTAAATAGGAAAATAAGTCCCAACTCGAGTTACCCAGTAAACTCTAGCTAACTCTGACTAAATCTACTCTAGGTGGCGGAAATTACTATTTTTAGCAGTTTACTAGAACCTGCTATTCTTAGTAAGTTCGCATGCTTATTCCTATGGGCACAGAAATTGCCACGCATCTTCTACATCCCTAAATTAGAGGAATTTCCAACTTTATAACTCACAATGCAATTAATAGACTAAAATTAACTAATGCTCAAAAATAGGAAAAAACCAAACTATAACTTAAATCCTAATTTTTGGCCTCAAGATGGCGGATTTAGGGCCCGAAAACGTATCGAAAACTTGCCCCAACCGGTAGGGCGGGTTGCCGCTGCGTTCGTCTCATCGAAACACGTGGTTTCAAAAAAAAAACGGACTCAAACGGACACCCGGAGCTCAAGTTATGACCTTGTCAAGTTCCTGCTAATTCGGGCGCATCATTCTCCCCTGCTTGAAAAAAACGCAGCTCCTGCAAGTTGTCTTCTTCAAACTGCTTCCATTTATCTGCATCCAACTTCTGAATCTTGGACTCTGTGATCCAAGTATTGTCCTCTTGTTCCAGTCCTTTCCAATGTACCAAATATTTGTTGTATTTCCCATGTCGCGTGTCCATTGTTTTCTTATCTAGAATCTGATCCACTTCTTCTTTCTTCTTCACCGGAACCTGCTGCCGCCAATCTACTACTTCATCAGCATCATCCCTGTCTGCACCATCCCCATGAAAAGAATACAAATCTGAAACATTAAACACTGGAGAAATATCAAAATTCCCTGGCAATTCTACCTCATAAGCATTATCGTTTATTTTTTTCACGATTTTGCAGGGTCCAATCTTCTTGTACTTCAGATTGTTATAGGTTTCTCTTGGAAACCTTTTCTTCCACAGATATACCATAACCAACTCACCAACTATAAATACCTTTCTCCGTCTGTGCACATCTGCTATTTCCTTATACTTGTCATTACTATTTTGCAGCTTCTTCCGCACTTCTTCCTGTATTTGTTGTATATGTTCGGCAAATGCTTCTGCATCATCACTGACTCTACCATCAACGGGTAGCTGTACCAAATCTAATACCCCATTTGGATTACTCCCATACACAATTGAAAATGGAGACTTTCCCGTGGATCTGTTTATGGAACTGTTATATGCAAACTCAGCTTGCGGTAATGCTAAGTCCCATTGTTTTGGCTTTTCCCCAACAATGCACCTTAACAGGTTTCCCAAACTCCTATTTACCACCTCTGTTTGCCCATCAGTCTGTGGATGATAAGCACTACTGAACTGTAGTTGAGTGCCAAATTTCTTCCATAAAGTCCGCCAGAAGTGACTTAAGAACCTTGTGTCCCTATCTGAAGTAATGGTTTTTGGAACACCATGCAAACGAACAACTTCTCTGAAAAACAAATCTGCTACGCCTGTTGCATCACTTGTTTTCTTGCAAGAAATAAAATGAACCATCTTAGAAACCCTATCAACAACCACAAAAATGGAATCATTACCTCGTTGTGTTTTTGGTAATCCCAAAACAAAGTCCATACTCAGATCTGTCCACGACCCTTTAGGAACAGGCAACGGCATATACAACCATGTATTCTGTGCATGGCCTTTCGAGACTTGGCAAATTCGACATCTCTCCACATATCTTACCACATCTCTTTTCAGCTTTGGCCAATAGTATTTGTCTGCTACCAAGGCTATCGTCTTATCCTTACCAAAATGTCCAGCCAACCCCCCGCTATGCAACTCTTTCACTATATTTTCTCTCATAGACCCAACTGGAATACATAGTTGGCGTCCCTTGAATAGGTAGCCATCCTGTAAACTATACTCATCCAGGACATCTCCTACATTGTCTGATAATGGACTAATTAGTCTTTCAACAATATCCTTGAAATCAGAATCAGAAGAATACAAACCCTTTATTGCTTCAAAACCCACCACCTCATTTTCCATAGTGGTAAACAAAGTCACACGCCTACTCAATGCATCTGCAACTTGATTCTATTTTCCGGATTTATGTTTTAGAGAAAAAGTATATCCCTGCAAAAATGATACCCACTTTGCATGCCTACTATTCAACTTCTTTTGGGTATTCACATACTTCAGGGCTATGTGGTCTATAAATAACAAAAACTCCTTAGGCACTAAGTAATGCCTTAATGCTTGTACAATTGCATAAAATTCCACATCATAAGTAGAATAGTTATTTCTTACCTCATTTAGTTTCTCACTAAAGAAAGCTACTGGCTTTCCTCCTTGACTTAGAACAGCTCCAATCCCCACATGTGAGGCGTCACAATCAACCTCGAACACTTTATCAAAATCTGGTAGTGCCAAAATGGGTGCCTCTGTCACCTTCTTCTTCAAGAATTGAAAACTATCCTCAGCTTCCTTTGTCCACAAAAACTCCCTTCCTTTTGTGCAATCTGTGATAGGTGCTACAATACTGCTGAAATTTTTAATAAATTTTCTGTAAAATGTTGCTAGACCATGAAAGCTCCTTACCTCTGTTATACTCCGTGGAGTAGGCCATTCAATAATTGCCTTTATCTTTTCTGAGTCCATCTGCACCCCACCTGCTGAAATAATAAAGCCCAAGAATACCAAGCTCTCTTGCATAAATGTGCACTTCTTCATATTTGCATAGAGTTTCTCTTTCCTTAACACTTCAAATACCAATCTTAGATGCCTCAAATGTTCTTCTTTAGTTTTACTAAAGATCAAGATATCATCAAAATAAACCACAAAAAACTTACCATTATACTCCCGTAGCACGGTGTTCATCAATCTCATAAAAGTACTAGGTGCATTGGATAACCCGAATGGCATCACCAACCACTCATATAATCCATTCCCTGTCTTGAATGTTGTTTTCCACTCATCTCCTTCTCTGATCCGAATCTGATGATAACCACTTCGAAGATCAATCTTGGTGAAATAATTAGATCCAGCAAGCACATCCATCATATCATCAAGGCGAGGTATTGGGAACCGATACTTGATTGTAATTTTATTGATCGCTCTGCTATCCGTGCAAATTCTCCATGTTCCATCCTTCTTTGGTGTTAATAAAGCTAGTGTTGCACACGGACTCATGCTCTCCCTTACGACCCCCTTTCGCACGAGCTCTGCCACTTGCCTATTCAACTCTGCATGCAATGTCGGGCTCATCCTATAAGCCGCTTGATTTGGGAGTGAAGACCCTGGAATCAAATCCATGTGGTGTTGAATATCTCTTTTGGGTGGTAATCCATCTGGTAGCTCATCAGGAATAACATCTGAAAATTCTTCTAGTAATTCTGAAGTTTCTATTGGTATTTGAGCACTTACAAGTTCATCCTTATTTGCAACTAGTACATAACAGAAACTGGTTGCCTTTGCCTCCTTCACAAATTCCTTTGCAGAAAGCATATTTTCAGCCTTCCCCTCTTCTTTAAGAGGTATCAAAACTATTTTTGTGCCATCCTTCCAGAAAGTATAAGTATTTTTTCCCCCATCATGAATAACTTTTCTATCAAATTGCCATGGTCTTCCTAGCAGTATATGACATGCATCCATAGGAATAACATCACACCAAATCTCATCCTTATAACTGTTCCCAATAGAAAAGCTTATTAAACATCTCTTATCAACAGTAACTTCATTACCCTTCTTAAACCATGCAATACGATAAGGGTTAGGATTCTTCTCACAATGCAGACCCAATTTATCGACCATCTCATTTGAAACCATGTTCTCACAACTACCACCATCAATAATAACATTACATACCTTTCCTCCTGAAGTGCATCTTGTTCTGAAAATATTTGTACGTAGCCATGCATCCCCCTTGACCTCCTTTCTTGGAGCAATCATTATCCTCTTGATCATCAGAGTTTCTCCAACATCTGGTGGAATTTCGAGGTCCTGTTCATCTTCTACTTGCTCAGCTTCAACAAGATTTACTCTTGGAGCATCTCCTTGCCTTTTGTCATGTGTATAAGTATGTGGGCATTCAAAAGCCCGATGTCCTTCTTCACCACATTTGTAATGAACAAATGGTCTTCGTGGAGCCTCCCATCCTCTATTGCCAGCATATCCTCTACCCTTAGAAAATCCTCTGCCTCTTTGTTGATTCTGGAAATCTTGTCTCGTATCCTCTTGCTTTTCCCATCCACGAGATGATTCTCCCCTACCTTGGCTGAAACCAGCTCGTCCCCGAAAGGAAGATGAGGCCCCCCTATTCATTCCAGGTGATCACCTAAAACTTTGACGATTTTGTTTTTCCTCAGCCTTTAAGGCTAATTGATAGGCATCCTCCATGCTTTTAATCCTATGCATACTTATCTCATCTTGAATAGTAAATTTTAATCCATTAACATACCTCGCAGCCATTTGTTCCTCAGTTTCTTCATGCTCTACACGAATGGACAACTTGTAGAACTCATCTGTGTATTCTTGCACTATTTGTAAGTTCTGTCTGAGATTCTGAAACCTCCTGTAAAGGGTTTGTGCATAATCCACAGGTAGAAATTTATCTTTTAGCTTCTTCTCCATTTTACTCCACGTCCTAATTCTTTCTTTCCCCTTTCTTGACCGCTCTTTCTGTAGGTGATCCCACCATAACATAGCATGACCTTTCAATTTTGTGCATGCAAATTTTACCTTCTTTTCTTCTGACATAGCCTTCCACTCAAAAATTTTTCCCATGCTATTCAACCAGTCTATCAGCTCCTCTGGTTTTAGACTACCACCATACTCTGAAACATCAACTCTTATCCCATCATTCTTTCCTTCTAATGCTCGAAGCATCCTTTCTTCAAAAGCTAATGGTGGTGCTTGCGTTTCCTCCTCTTCACAAACTTCTTCTTCATCTGTGTCATCTCCACCTTGATTTCCTCTTTGGGTTATCATTGCAGCAAGCGCAACAACTTGTCTCTGTAGATCTTGCATATTTCTATTCATCTAGGCAATACCGCCTCCTCTTCCTCTTCCTCTTCCTGCCATTTTTTAAACAAAATACTTCGAACCAGCTCTGATACCAGATAATGTAGCCAAATTAAGAACAACCAGATAAACTGCAATAAAATGAACTCCAAAAGAAAATAGATCTCCTCCTTCGTTATCAAATAATCAATTACAATGTTTCCTAAATAGGAAAATAACTCCCAACTCGAGTTACCCAGTAAACTCTAGCTAACTCTGACTAAATCTACTCTAGGTGGCGGAAATTACTATTTTTAGCAGTTTACTAGAACCTGCTATTCTTAGTAAGTTCGCATGCTTATTCCTACGGGCATAGAAATTGCCACGCATCTTCTACATCCCTAAATTAGAGGAATTGCCAACTTTATAACTCACAATGCAATTAATAGACTAAAATTAACTAATGCTCAAAAATAGGAAAAAACAAAACTATAACTTAAATCCTAATTTTCGGCCTCAAGATGGCGGATTTAGGGCCCGAAAACGTGTCAAAAACTTGCCCCAACTGGTAGGGCGGGTTTCCGCTGCATTCATCTCATCGAAACACGTGGTTCAAAAAAAAAACGGAGTCAAACGGACACCCGGAGCTCAAGTTATGACCTTGTCAAGTTCCTGCTAATTCGGGCGCATCATGGATGTGATGTGTTTGAAATGGAAGATAACTGATGATCCTATAATAAGGGGGTAGTAAGTACAATTCCACCCAAGAATAGGTTGATGAGTGTGTTCCTTTATTATGAATAGGTAATGCATGAGGGTAATAAAGTATAATATAAAGTGTATTATTGATTGTGTGATGTGAGAAATAAGGGTAGATCATATTGTATGCGTGAATAATAACACATGGTCATATACGTATATATGTAGGAGTGATTATTTAATCTAGATAAATATGTTGATGACGTATGTAATTTGAAGATGAAATCGGGTTCGTCTTGTAAGGGATTCCTGAACATTCATGTTAGAACACAAGTGTGTCATCAGAGGGTAAGGTGACAAGAGTAACTTACCAGAGACCAAACTTTTGTGAAGCGATGGAATCATGTGAGGAAAAATCAACAACAGGAAAATGCAATGGTGGGAGAATTTTTTCTTGGCTATCATTAGGAGGAGTAGTTTCTTTGACTAAATAAATTGGAAATGGAAGTGGAGTTGGATGGGGAGAAATCTTGAATGGTGGAAGCTTTGGTGGTATGGATGACACTGGAGAAAACTTGATAAGAGAAAAATGTTGATTGATTTTTATAGGAAGTTGTGTAATTTAACTTGGTAATGTTGTGGATGTCTTAAGAGGAGGAGGTGCTATATTTATTTTGAGAGGCGTTGCTTGAATTTCTGAAGAACGAGCATTAGAAGTGATGGCATGGTGCTCATTAAACATAGTTGAATCATATTTAGGAACCTATTGAGATGTAACATTTATAGATTGACATGCAAAAAAATGTTGTGTAGTGAATGAGATAAATCCATGATGCTCAAGATATTTTATTATTCATTATAAATTGTAGTAATTATTGTCATAATGTCCATTTATTTGATGATAATTGGAATATGGATGACCTTGATATTTTTCTAGCTGATAAGGAGGATATTAATCAATGGAAGTAAAGTGATGAATTGATGACTAAGGATCTTAGTAAGAATGTCATGTAAAGTATTGCGATCAAAGGCAAGAGGCTCTGGTAATTGTATTACTTGAGGATCATTGATATGAGCACATGTAGTAGACATAGAATGAAGATTATATGTATAAGGAGAACAAACATGAGCCTGAGAGCATCTTTAAGATGTTGGATTTTAGATGTCAGGGATGTAATACATGGATTCGATAGCATGAAATTTGTTTTGAAATAAAGAATGCAAATCTTGAATTGAATCCAAGATGGGTTGATTATATAGAGGATCACGAAGACTAGGTTCATCAAATAAATGATCAGAAATAGCACTTAATTATTGTGGAGGTGTATCTCATGGAAGATACATGGTGTCTAGGGCCTTTTTAGAAAAAAATTGAAATTAGGATGTATTTGAAGTAAACCAGAAAAAGAAATTTGAAGAATTTTAAGATCCATGATAAAGAAGATGATATGCTAAAGAAGGATCCAAAAGACCAATCACAAGTGGGATTCACCAAAATGATTATGCTAAGATGTAATATTATCGTAGCCTAATATATTGCAAGTTTATGGTAAATAATGACTAAATAAATGAAGGAAATAACTCAATAAAACTAATTAATAAAATTATGAAACCCTAATGTGCAAAGAGGGTTGAAAGATCCTTACCTAATTCAAAGATTCATTGAGACTATGTCCCATTGAAGACCGACTAAATAGGAATGGGAAACAGATTGTCACATATGAGCCTAAGAAAATGTAGATCTGAATGATTTGGCTTGATTGGGGTACGTGGAAAAGGGGTTGGGGCACCTGGGATTCCCTGGTCTATAATCTAGGTGCACAGGTCTATGCAGGAAGTTTGGAAGCCAAATTTCACAAAGTCACCAGATGATGTAAAGTATTTTCTTCTTGTGGTGTGTATTTCATACTTATGTTAATGATGTCACTATAAACTTGGAATGAAATAATCACTTACAAAGCCTCTTCTAAAACATAAAAAACCTAAAAAGGAGAGATGCATATGAAGGGGTCATACTATCCTGAACTTCCAAATTGATGGAATTATCACTGAGCATTGGACTACATCTTAGACCCAATGTAGTTCTAGGTGTGTGTGTATAGAATTGTGCCATACATTTCTCTTGTGTCAGTCACACATGAAGTAGTGAAAAAGTAACTAGATGTAGAATGTAAATAATGTGTGCATGGAAAAAATAGACTCCCCTCCTATGAAGTGTGATGTAGATGAACCATACTTGTATCCCTTGTGATTGAGCTAGGTAGATGCAAATGGATCCATAGATACCTTGATGGATGAAAATTTATTTGGTGATAGGTAGTGCTTAGTGCTTGGTCCCTCATTATGATCACATAACTTTATATTTATATGATTCCCTTAGTTGAATTTATTAATTAACCCAAAAAATGCCAACTACCAATAATATAAGATGCCCAAATGAATAAAAAATACCCAAAAAGTGATATTAAAGTGTAAAGAGGATAGGGGATCTCATAGGGGATGAGGGCTCCCAGCGCGAGCGTCCTTGCTGGGTGCTTCTATCCATAAAATGTCAAACTGAAGTATCAAAAGATATACTTGGCCAATAAATGTGCAAGACCAAAAGTAGCAACAGAAAGAAATGAAAGATGGCCAAACATACATGGGTTAATCAGTACTCTTCTTTTCTTAGGACCCTTATGAATAAAAGTATGTAATTGAGACTAGATAATACCTCAAAGTGCCTGATTTTGTGTCTACAAGAGACGCCATTGACATGAAGTTTTAAAACTATGTTACTTTTAGGATAGTGAAAGATTTACATTTTTTATTTTACTTTTTTTGTTGTGATGTTTTGTGCCCTCTGCTGAGGTGTGTATGGATTTATTTAGAATGGATAAAAAGAAAAATGTGAGAATTTTATATAACTAGATTTCTCAAATAATGTTTCTTATAGGTTTATAATAGTTTAAGAAGAGGGTTTTGATTTTTATCCTATTTTATGTGGCTCTTGTTAAGCCACACCAAATCTAGTTATTTAAACATGCATACCTAAATAAGAGGTAGAACAATTTTTTAAAAAATCTAAATTATATTCACAAACTCTCACATTTCAAGTTTATTTCACAAAAACTATGACACACAAATATAAAAAAAAGAAAACTAACCACACACTCATCAATCAAATAACATCATGCATATTTTTTACTTCTATTTCAAAAAATAACACACAAATGTAATTTATTTATTTTTGTAAATTTACACAATTTTTTTTTTAAAAAATGGAAAAAATTAAATATTTTGTCTTACCTATAACTGAAAAAAGAATGATGTCAAAATAAATTTCATTCATATCATCAGTAATTAAAAATATCCAAAAAAAATACATGAAAGTAGATTAGACTTCCTTTATCCACAGCTAAATTCATTTAAATGGATGCATCAGAACACAATACTATAATTGAGACCATTTAAATAAAACATGTACACCTGCACAAGATATATAAAGCATCACATCAAAAAAAAAAAACCTTTTTAAACAACTTTTACACTTTATAATCATTTTCAAGAGAAAATATGGTGGACAAATCTAAGTACATGAAAATTCAAACACAATATTTTCAGTCACATAATAATATGCTTATGTTATTTGACACACATATTAAAAAAATAATAGTACAAGGAAAACATATAAGAAAATATTTTCCTTCACACTTATTTCTCAAAATGGTGTTGGAGAGCTCTCCTAACATGTTTTTGAAACCCTACACCTAGGGTTAATGACAATGGCATTGGAGGAGGTGTTCTAGTTCAGATCGATGGAGAGGCATGTGGTGATAGTGCTTGGGATGGTAACAATGGAAATTTTGGGGTCATAGTTTGGATTTCAGGGGAAAGTAATGAAAAAGGATTTATAGAAAATGGGGACGTAACCAAAAAGAGTTAAATGGTGTGGAAAGTCATGGTCTTACGACCCCTTCCTTTACCCTATAATGGCATTTCCATTCTAGTAGTTTCTAGAGGGTTTTTTCTAAGGGAATTCACTTCAAGGGTTGGTGGTGGATCCTCTGTGTTGGGGAATCTGATCGTCTTTCTTCCATAGGGTGATGTTTCCATATCCCTGATGGATTTCCTTCGGGGGAGGTATAGGTTGATGATCAAATAGATTCTATGGTTATTGCAAGGGTAAATGTTACAGGTCCATTCAAAGATAACTTTGGGGGAAAGAGTTTTCTAGAAGCTACTAAATCAACTGATAGACATACTCATAAGCATATGGATTCCATCAAGATCTCACAGTTTGTATCCTTTAGTGAAGAGGTTAATCTAATTTGAAGCATATTTCAAGAGTAATGGCCTCATTTGAAGATTTGATAACCTATTCTAAGGCCTCCCTACTCTTCATGATTGGATATCGACTCATTGAAACCTCTTATGGAAAGAAAAATTGATATTTACCCCATATCTAGAGGTTTTTCCATTATAGTTTTTGACAAAAATTCACATAGATATTTGATATGATAATTTTTGGTCTAATGGTTCCCTTTGTTCTACCTGGTGACTGAAACCTTTCATGTCAAACTAGTTTGAAATTCCCATCCATATTTGTCCCTCTAATTTTGAAGTGAAAAATTCTTACTTTGAATAGGGGTTTCTTGGGAAAATGTCTGTCCATTAATAGAAAGACATTTTTATGTGATTTTATCACATATGCTTGTATATTGGTAGATATGAGTAATTTTGTTGATTTTCTAGATACTATTGATCTCACAGTGGAGGACCGAATCTAAACTCAAAATGTAGATTATAAAGGTTTCCCTTTGAGATGTAGGACTTTTTTTTTTCTCTAGGTCACTTAGCTCTGGATTGTCAGATGGGGAAAAACAAGGTAAAAGTAGATCTTCTTGGTGGAAAAATTCAGATCCTATTCACTTAGTTATTACTAGCAAGTCAAATAGTGATACAAAGGAAGTTTTTGAGAACGAAGATGATCTTGATATGATGATTGTTGAGGTTATTCCTTCCCCTACTCCTATAGGTAAGGCTAGACCTTGTGATTGTCGAGGATACAATTCCCTTCATCTTTTAACTCAAATTCGTGAGTACAAGGAGAATCTTCAAATTATCATTCCAATTCACACTAAAGAAAATGTAAATCTAAATAATGGTGTAGGTTGGATTACTATGGGGGAAAATAATAAAGGGAAAATAGCAATAGATACCCTCAAAATGAATTTAGTATCTCATGAGAAGGAGCCTTAGGGATGAGTTGGAAATTATTTTTATAAAAAAAATTTCTTTGAAGTTTTTGTGGCGAGGAATTTTTGGTTTATTTATGATGCTGGTAGAGGTAGCTTTACTAGATCCTCATTGTTTTATCTTTGTCTCCATTTGTAATATCTTGTTATGGGGTTTGGCTCTCCTTAACACACTTTTACCATATTAAAAAAAATTCAAAAAATTGAAATCAAATTGTTAGATCTCTTACTTGAAACAAAAAATAAGAAATGATATCAAAATAAATTTCATACAAAATCATCACTTACGTAAAAAAAAACAAATTCAGACATACATAAATAAACAAAAACACTCTATAGTGCCCATCTAGTTCTTGCTCATTTACTTGGAAATCGATATGGTGATATAAGATCATGTTTGAGAAAAAGTACGAGAAAAGTAACATCATTTTTTTGAATTAAATTACAGTGACTTAGTTGTATCTCTTTTTTTCACCTAACCCTTGGCAAGAACGTATACAGTGCTTGGAAAGATAACTTACCACCTTTAACTTCACCACTTTTTTTGATTTAGTGTTGTGGATATTAGTGATCTAAGATTACTCAAAATATATTTAAATAATGATTCCATTTATTTAATTTCTCAAATACATGTATGTTAACTTGTCATATCTTTATATGATTTTTGGTGATGGATCATACGATGGATCCAATGCAATATTAAAACCATAAACCTAGCTTTACGTAGGTTTTTCATGGTGGAGGCGGAGGTGGTTGTGTTATGTTGTTGTAGGTTAATAGGATTTAGGGTGTTAGCAGTGGCTTCATCAATGGTCATGAATCTGGATATTTATCCTCTAAAAACCTATTTAGCTCCTCCATGACTAAGTGAACTCTGGCTAGAGAAATCTAGTTTTGGTTGAAGCTATTAGAGTTTATGTTGGTGTTACTTCTAGGTATGCTTTTTCACATGGACCCTGTGGTGAAACTACTCGTCTTTGACCCCATTTTGGACACATGCGGGTGTATTTAATGGAATTGGTATTAGCTCTCATAAAAACAAGGCTATAACAGGGACGACTATTGTGGGTTATGCTAACTAAAACCCTTTTGTAAATTATGGGAAAGGGTTTTTTTCCCCTACTCTCCCTTTTCATTTTTCCCATTTTCAGAGAGATTATATTACTGATATGATTTAGAAGGGTGTAATTAGGATGAGTAGATTAATAACTCTTTCTAGGAGGTTATGCAGGGGATGACGAGACTCAAAACCTTGGAACTTGCTTCTAGCAATCCCTATGTTTCTTTTGAGGATGAGGTGATTGAATTCAAATCTTACTATCAAGACCATTCCCTTATATTTCGATCAAACAGCTTATGGCCTACTCTTTCAACTCTGCATAATTGGATTTCAAAACACTGGATCCCTCTTCTAGATGGTAGGTTAGATATTTATCCCTATGATAAGGGAACATTTATTATAGTTTTTTCTTCAATAGATGATAAGGACACCATAGGTTGAAATAGATGGGCATGTCAGTAACAGTACCTTGTCATGAAATTATTTTTCCCCAATTTTAACTCAACCACTACATCCTTTTCTAGCAAACTAGTCTAGATTAGGCTACCTCATTTACCTCTGCAATTCTAGGACTACGAAATTTTGATTTCCATTGGAAATTTTTTGGGTAACATATTAAACATTGACTCCAAAATGAATGGTTTTATACACACAATGTATGCCATAATTCTTGTTGAGCTTGACATATCAAAGATCCTTCCTCCTACAATTGAGATTAAATTTCAAAATAAAACATGAACACAACCTCTAGACTATGAAGTTTTACCTTTCATATGCACAAGATGTTTCACTTTAGGACATATTGCTACTGATTGTGGGATACAAAATTGGAAAAATAAGAGAAAACATTAGTGGAAAAATGTCATCCCAAAACATTTGGTATTTAATACTAAGGGAGATCTATTGTTAAATACAGATTAAAAGGAAGTGGCTGAATCAGTACAAGAAATTCCTCTAATATAGATTCCATCTGAAGGAACATGGGGAAGTCAAATGGTGAAATTTAGATAGTAAAAAAAGTTGAAACAAATTCTTATAAACCGGCTAAGGAAAATGTCCCTCTTCACTCTACTCTTAAAAAAAGAATATCCCTGCCGATTGATTCTCTTGAAGTTATTATTCATGTTGAGGATGTTTCAAAAGGTTGGAACATGGTACACAACAAGAAAAAATCCATTCATAAGAAAACCTTATCTCCTCCCTAATTGTCTCATTTTATGTTAGGCAACTATTTCTTTTTGTATCATGGTGTGTTAATGTCTTTTTCTAGGCTTTCACGCCTTTTTGTACCTGGGTACGACCCTAGTGAAAAAATCTTTATCCTTAATAAAATAAATTGTCATCTCTATTTGGAATATGATAATTGTTGACATTTCTCTCACCTGTGCAAGAAACATCAACAATAATTTTTTTTTTCTAAGATTAGAGGGGATAGGCGTTTTACCATTTTGGGTCAGTCATCGGAAAATGGGTATAAGAAACTATTATGGAAAAATCACAACACCCCAAATTTCTTAAAAGTGGATGGTTGAGGTAGTCAGCATGATTCATCAAACATGGAGTTATCCCAAAGTGTGGGACTTTGAAATTTGGATAAACCTTTGGATGAAGGTCGGTTCCTATTCGTCTATTCATATGCACACATCCAAATTATGGAGGATCTACTCTAAAATCTGCTCTAACTTGCCAAGGAGACAGGGTTAAAAATATTACAAGAAATTAAACCTAAATTACCAAAGGAGATGCACAAAAAGGAATGTTGAACACTTTCTTTGTATGGAGATTGAAACCACAATTAGATTAAGAAGGATGAAAATACACCACAGATCAATCCACTGATGAGAATCCAGTAACCATTAAACAAAAAACATTAAACATGTAATAGAATAACCATGCACAGATAACCAAGATTGTGATGAGATATCAGAAGAAATAAATGAACACAAGAGAGGGTTGAAATTCATCGACATGCTTATATTATTGCTCCACAGATTTTATATAGTGCATTACAATGGCCAAGAGGAACAAACTTGCATTATAGCTTCAATGGGAGGTTTGAACTATACAAATTCACTTACAGATAAGAGAAAAAGGGAGGGTGTAAAGAAATATTATCCAACATTAGAACAATGCCTCTCCTTACAATATATAGGAATAATGAGAGAGAGGGGAAGATAAAAAGTCAAAATCTTGCTTGAACCACCCTAAAATGCATTAAAATCACCTACAACAATGATGGTTTCCAATGGAAAACCCATACCTCCATGTAATTTGACTTGTTGGAGAAGAAAGGAAACCCATACCTCATCATTCAGGTAGGTGAGAAACCTAGGGACAACCTCTAAAATGGAATATTGTATTTCTTTTTATTTGTGTAGAGGACATTGAGAGATTTCCAAAAAGTCTTTTTTTTTGCAAATCCGAGATCTCATTCAAAAGTTATGGCCATCTGAAGATGAGGGTGCCATACTGCAATAAATGCGAGTGGCTGACTCTATTTCTTTGGACTTTGAAATGCATCACAACCTATGAAATCTGAAATTTTGGACTTTGAGGCATTTTGACTTCGGAGGTTCATGTTAGTATTCATTCGTTTGAGCGTGTGAAATCTCTGAGATTTTGAAACCCCGAAGTCTAAAATTTAGACTTTTGATTTTGGACTTCAAGTTATGATTTTCATGTTTTGGCACTTCAAAGTTCGAAAATGCCAAAAACCATGAAGTACAAAATTTAGACTTTGCGTTTTAGACCTTTTCATTTTTGAGTGTTTCAGGATTTCCGAGTTCAGCTTTTCAGGAGTTTAGGGATTTTAGAGTTTAGTTTTTTGAGACATTCAGGATTTTGGGGTTTAGGTGTTCGGGACTATCATGATTTCAGGGTTCAAAATTTTGGGATTTCTATGTTTCAAGGTTTGGGTTTTTTGTACTTTCGAGATTTTGGGATTTGGGTTTTTAGGACTTTGAGGTTTCGGGGTTTAGGTTTTTGAGGGTTTTAGGATTTTGGGGTTTGATTTTTAGGGGAATTTGGATTTCAGGGTTCAAGTTTTCGGCACTTTTGGGAATTCAGGGTTATTGTTTTCAAGATTTCATAGTTTTGAGGTTCAGATTTTTGAGGGTTTCTGTATTTCAAGGTTTGGGATTTCAGGAATTTCAGGATTTTGGGGTTTGGGTTTTCAGGATTTCAGGGTTTCGAAGTAAAGGTTTTCAGGAGTTTCGAGATTTCAGGGTTTAGGTTTTTGGGACTTCAGATTTTTAGGGTTCAGTTTTTCAGGGGTTTTGGGATTTTTTTATCCATTTAATCCACATGAAACCTTTGAAACTCTAAAATCTTGAAGTCTAAATTTCAGACTTCGGGTTTTAGACTTATCTTTCTCCCTTTTCGGATTTATTTGGGCCCAATCTCCACATTTCTCTCTAGCCTACCTCCGAACGGCTCCACCTCTGAAATCCAAAATTTCAGACTTCAGAGCTTCATCATTTCCCAAAATTATCTAGAATGCTCGACTTGCTTCAACCTATTTAGTCAATCCCGAAAATGCAAGCTCCCATGACTAAATCAACCCCATTTTCTAAGTTCGCAAGTTCATGTTTGTTCAATTTTTCTTGAGCAGAAAAATTATATAGCAAAAACTTTCAAGTTACTCCCTTTCAGTTGAAGATTGGAAAACACACAAGCAATAACATCTAGGCAATGCTTTTCCAAAATGTTTACCCTTCACATATGATGTAATTTCGACATTTGTCTTCATCATGATCATGCAACAACCTTTTCAGACTACTGTAGGGTCATGATAAGGAGGGGAACAACATCAGATATCAAAAATAAACATCATTGTTAGCAAGATTTGAATTTAAACATTCATAATTATAAAAGGAAAGTACAATTACAGAGGTGGTGAATTGTTCATTTATCAACTTCAGATCAAGAAAAAACACAACTAATCATTTTATCACTTTATGATTAAGTGGAATTACATTAGTGTCTTGAGTTATTTATGTTCATATCACATTATGCTACTGAAAAAGAGATGCAAAAGAACATACACATCTCATTACATAGGAATTTTTCATTTATTCATAAGGAATGATTGTACATTTTCTCACACAATCCTTGATAAATAACAGAAAATAAAAGGAGAGAAGGGACATGTCATTACTTGATGACGCGATCCCCTTAAATTCAGTTGTTGATCCATTTTCTTCCACAAATTATCCATACTTGAAAAGGAGGAAACAAAATGATATTAAAGTTCGAGGTTATCTTCTTTATATTTTATTTCTAGGTTTTAATGTGCATGTATTCAAAAATAAAGTTGTATAAATTAAGACATCTCATTCAGATAGCTAGAAATGAAAGGAATTCAAAAATCTACATTCAGCAAAAAACTGATTTTAGATGGAGGAGGACAGAGCAAGTGATTTTAAATTAGGAAATGAGAGGCATAAGATAAGTGAGACAGATGCAAGGGTTCTCGGGGAGAATTTTTAGGATGACAGGATGGATGCATAGTTTATAACAAAAAGAGATAAAGTGGAGATGGACAAGAGACCCCAAGTCATATGGGCAAGACGAGTGGTCGGAAATGCACCCAAACAGGTTCCCCCTCTTTCTATCTCAATCCTTGTTGTAATGATAATGGGGTTTTCTTGGAGATACCATAGCAAGTGGCCAATAGAGTCAAGTCTTGGATGAGTAATATCATTCTAGCCAAGATTCCGGGAAGCAGACCAAATATTGAAGAATTAAGAAAATGGGATGATTGGAACTGGATTCCCAAGGGATTGATGGAAATAGTAGAATATGCTAATGAGTTTTTTGTGATTAATCTATCTCTGGAAGAGGACTTCTTATAGATCCTTGTTAGGGAACCATGGTTTATGGTTCATGTTATTGTCTTGGTGCAAAAATGGCTAGCTGGGTTCAACCCCTTGGAAACAGTCATTAAAGAATATCCCATCTGGATTACGATGCCAATTTTACCCCATGAATATTGGGATCCAAACATTCTGCAGGGGATTTCCAAAGCCATTGGGTCCATGTTATAGTAGATATAGTCACTTGTACTAATACTAGACTATTTTTTTCCCGTTTCTATGCTATGTGGCCCTAGAAACATCTCTTCCAAGAAACATTGAGTTTAAAGCTCCTTGGGGTGTCCATATCAAGAAAATTGACTATGATTTTTAAGCTTTCATGTGTTTCTCATGCTTCAAGGTAGGACACAACATTACATCATATCTAAAAGTTAAAGAGGAGACCACCCAAAAGGCTCTAGAAAAGAATAATAAAGGATATAATTAGGAATATTTAAAGGGAAAAGGTGTAGTGCAAACCAATGGCAACATACCTTCAAAGGTAAATCCTTCTTGGAAACAAATCAAAAAATAGTTGAAGATTAAAGATCAGTGTCCAAAGACGTAACAAGTTCTAGAGGAATAAATTGCAAAAGCTGGTCAAGAAGAGGTAGAAAAATAGTGGATGATCAAGACCTGGAAAAAACTAAGGAAGATGTAGTTCTCAAAGAGATCCAGGAAGATAGTATTATGGGATATATAGTTTAAGATACTATGGATGCTATTTTGATTTCCTAAAGACCTAGGGAGCTAGTACTAGTAAGTAACATGTTCAATTTTCTATATATTAATTTGTAGGACATCCCAATAGTAGATGAGGATCTCAAACGCATTCAGGAGGTGAACAATACAAGATCTATTGGGAAGTCAGTCGTGGTCTCAATGAAAAAACCTACCAATGGAAAGGCTGAAGAGAGTTCCACAACAAAATGCTCTGTTGCAAAATCTTTAGAGGAGGTCAAACCATATCCAAAGAGGAGGGAGACACCAAGAACCAGGTCCAAGGTAGATGTTGGTGCTAAAAAATCCTCCCCATGGAGACAATTTGAAAAGGATAAAATGGAGAGAACAAAAAGAAAGGATATTATGGATGGGAAAAAGGAACCTTTTCTTATAGGTCACAAATTTCTCGATTCTAAATGATTTTCTTATCTTGTAATATAAGGCGTCTAAATCACCCCAGGAAGTATAGGATCTTGTTATATTTTAAGAGTAAGGAAAATTTGAATGTCATAATGTTACAAAAACTAACATGAATCAGGATAAGATGAAGGTTTTTGACACTTTTTTTGGAAGGATTCTAGTTTTCATTGTCAACCATCTCTAGGGGCCTTAGGGGGGCTGTTGTGTCTATGGAACAAGAATTTTTTTGAATAATTTCCTCTTTGTAATAGTCAACACCATCTTGTTATTTGCTTCACTAATGTTAGAACTAGAAAACAATTCATTCTCTCCATTATTTATACTCCTAATACCACAATAGGTAGGAGGTTTCTCTAGGAGGAGCTGACTATATTTAGAAGAATGTTTAATGATCTTAGCTGGGTCATTGGGGGTGACTTTAATTCTCCTCATATACCGTATGCGAAGAAATGGGATATTAATGTTTTTACCGAAAGCATGGAAGATCGTGCCAATTTACTAGGCTTGAACGGTTTCATAGATCTTGACCTCAATGGATCTCAACTAACTTGGAACTATAGGAGGGAAGGGGGTAATCTGATTCAAACTAGGCTGGATAGATTCTTTGTGAACCTAAATTGGATTCAAGAGCAACAATACAATCTATCCTCCTTAGCTCATATTGGTTCATATCATAATCCTTTAATCCTAAAATTCAATGAAAGGGAGCAGCACCTTGGAAGACCTTTTAGGTTTGAAAAAATGTGGACTAACCATCAGAAGTTGAAAAAAATTATAGAAGAGTGGTGGAAACTAGATATCATAGGTAATAGTATGTTAAAGGTTACTGCTAAACTCAAAAATGTCGAGAGGAATATCGAAATTTTGAACAAGGACGTGTTTGGCAATATTTTCCTTCAAAAAATTAGAATTTATAATGACCTGAGGGCCTTACAAGAAACTATGGAACATGGAGAATGGAGCATTAAGGACAAAAACAAGGAAAAAGAGCTTCTTGCTGAATTCCACAACATCCTTAGTAGGGTAGAGATTTATTGGAAGTAGAAGTCTAGGATAAATTGACTTAAAGAGGGAGACCACAACACCAAATTCTTCCACATCTCCACCACCATTAAATCCAATAAAGGAAGAATCCATGAAATAAAGAAAGAAAATGGGGAAATGGCCATGGAAGATAAGGATATTTCTAATACCATCATTTTGTTTTTTAGGAATTTATTTTCCAAAGGTCAGCTTCCAGCTGAGTTTTCTACAAATGAAACTCTAAATCTCTTTGAGTCAGCCATTAACCATGATGAGAATAGAGAACTCATAGTTATTTCTTCTGAGGAGGATATTAAAGCAATTTTAGATGCTATGGAATGTGAAAAAAATCTTGGACCAAATGACTTTTGGGATTTCTTCTTCCAAATGTACTAGGATATTGTCAAGAATGACATGGTTCTAAATGTCCAAGTATTTTTCCAATATTGAAGTCTTCTGAAATAAATTAATCACACCTTCATATCCCTCATACCCAAAAGACCAGGGGCTAAAGATTTGGGATACTTCATACCTATAAGTTTATGCAACACTATGTCTAAGATAATCTCTAAAATCCTTTCTTTCAAACTCAGGGAAACTCTATCTAACTTCATTTATCCTAATCAAGGGTCCTTCATGCTGGGAAGACAAATTCGGGATTACATAATTACCATCCATGAAATGATTCACTCGGTGGAAATTTTAGGAAAAGAGGCTACGATTGTCAAGATGGACATGTAAAAATCCTATGATATATATCCTGTGACTTCCTTTTCACCATTTTACGCCAAATGGGATACCATCCTCACTTCATCAAAACAATTCAGGCTTACACTAAAGACCCAAGTTTTTATGTCATTATAAATGGGAAACCTAATGGTTTCTTAACCTCTGGAAGGGGTCTGAGACAAGGAGACCCCTTGTCACCCTTCTTATATATTATTGCTGCATAAAATTTAAGAAGGTTATGTTCCACAAAAAAAATTGAAGGTAACATGGAGGGTATCAAAGTGGCTCATGGAGTGGATATCCATTGTATGCAATAGTTTGTGGTAGACATTGTGCTTCTGGTTCAAGCTATTTTTCAGGAGGATCATGCTTATAAATAAATCAAAACATACTATGAAGAAGTCACTGGTCAGAGGATAAAATTTTATAAAGAGCTCCTATTTTTTCATAAATGTTGGGGAGGAAAAATAGTCCAGACTTGTCAACATTCTAAACTGTAGTATTAAAAGTCTCCTCGATACTTATCTTGGAATGCCTCTTTGTGGGAAAAATTTATAGGAAGAAGGATAGAATAAAATTATAGAAAATTTTCATAAAAAAATGGCCAAATCAAAAGGATCTTTTTTGTCATAGGTTGTGAAAGTTCTACTCCTATAAAGTTGTCTACAAAGGATAACCATTTTCATCACATCCATCTTCTCCTTACCTATTAGGGTTAGAAAATATATTAAAATTATTCAAAGGATATTTCTATCGACTAGATCTGAGGATAATAATAATTCCCTTAATTTCTTGGGACAAGGTTACGCAACCTAAGGATGGAGGGGGCCTTGGTTTGAATAATATAGAGTACAAGAATCAAGATCTTATAGCTAAGGTGGGGTGGAGATTGCAGAGGGATTCGGGTACCTGGAGTAAAATTTTGAAAAAAAAAATAATTTGCGGCCCTTTGGAGGTACTTTTTCTCTTTTCTCTAACTTGGAACTCCCTATAGGTTCTATATTTTGGAATAATCTTTGTCAGTCTAGAAAGTTGTTTATATAAGGGATCAAATGGAATATGGAGGATGGTACAAAGATAAAATTTTGGAAATATCCTTGGATCAAGGACAAATATCTTATTCTAGAGGAACCATGGAATGTGCTTGGGCATTTATTCATCCAAGAAATTGGGGAGTTTTTCTGTAGTTACCTAAACGAAGAGAGGAAGTGGATCAAAATCCAACCTCCCCGTCACTATCATGGAATTTTACAACCCTTTCAAGAAATAAATCAGCTCCTTCAATATTATCAAATACCCCATAATAGAGCTCAAGATGAGCTAACTTGGAGAACCATGGACACATGGCAATATGGGGTCAAATCTAGATACTTGCTAAATTTTGAGAATATTGAACCCAACATATTATTGAGGAAATATGGATTAAAAATATTATTCCAAAGATAAATATTTTTCTTTGGGAATTTGTTAAAGGAAATATTCTTATGGTGGATAGGCTAAGAAAAAGGGGGATGATCATAACTAATAGGTGTAGCTTTCGTAAAAGTAATGGGGATTCAATCTAACATATCTTCCTAGAATGTTCCTATTCCTTTTGATTATTATATGTTATTCTCAGTTTGTTTAAGATACATTTGGTCCTTCCTGGGGATGTGGCCCTCCTCTCTGAACAATGGAGGTTTAATTTCCAAAGTTATTTAATTAGAGAAATATAGAAATTTTCCCTTCCTCATATTTTGGGGGTTCTATAGATTGAATGAAATAATATGATCTTTAGGAAGAAATCCTATCACCTTGACATGGTTAAAAACAGTTTTATGTGGTATCTCAAAGAAAATGCTCAAATTTTAAGTACCAAATCAGCTAGGGAGGGTTTGGAATGGGAAAAAATATTCTTGAAAGCATGAATATCAATCCTACCATTCCCTTGAAGGTGAAGTTTATTGAAAATTTCAAGTGTTCGAGAACCCCTGATGGTCACTGTAAATTAAATTTTCAGGGCTCTACCAAGCAAAAGGATAAAATCATTACAGAGGGTGTTCTGGTTCATGATCATCTTGGTAGTTGCATCAGATCCTATGTAGGTCCCATTAGTAACCATACCAATAATTATGTGTAATACAAAGCCATTCTCTAGGGCATCAAGATGTGCAAAGATTTGAAACTTGTATCCATAAGTATAAAATAAGACTCCTTTTGTTTCATCAATGATCTTAAAGACTAGAGTAAGTGTAGATGGAAAGTGAGTAATATCATCAAGGAAGCTTGTGAAATTTTGAAATCATTTGACAAGGTGGAAATTTATCACACCTACAGGAAGGGTAATAAACCGGTGTGCGTGCTTACAAATCAAGGTAATGACATGCATGGTCTGATGACATGGCTAGGGACACATATAAATTGGAAAGTGTAACACCCTTGACAATTGTTATATTCCTCCTTTGCATTTCAAGTGTCGATATATCATTTTCTTGATAAAGGTGTGTTCTTTTGACTGCTGAAGATCATGCTTGATATGGATAAATCATTTTGTTCTTAAAATCATTAGACTAAAATAGTATGGCTTTCAAGAGTTCATTTTCAATTTGGAAACGTAAGTTGCAATCTAGATTTAAGAGTTGCACACTTATTCCTATTTCTAACTCATCCTTGGATCAATTTCAGTGATCCAAGGAATGTTTTAAATCTTCTTCATATATTGAATGGTAAATTGACATTCAGTAGTTTGAGGGACATAGCGGATTGAACTTTGTATGTTATAAATTCTTTGGTCTTATGTGAACGTGTTGATATTTCGTGGAGGAGAAAAAGAGTTGGAAGCTCAGCTGGAAGTCTCCTACGATTTAATAGAAGCATTATCAGGCAAGTTAGGCTCTACCCATTAAGATTTCATGCTTTCTTCTAAATTATTCATTAGAATAACTCTAATCTTATGCTTATTAATATTTGCATGATTTTTCTGGTTGATTACTTACATGCTTTTAGGAATCTCTGTGATTCTTGGATATAAATCCATGGCTTATATAATGTTGTTTTGGAAACTCTCTTTCTCTATGCAAGTTTAGTGATGTCATGCATGTGAAGCTTGTATGCAAAACATGCTTTTTTTGTAGCTCTATTTTTCAATCTGGAACTTGCATTTGAGGTTGTTGTGTTTTGAACAGGCCTTCATTACAATATAGGGTTCTAAAATTTATGGGAACCTTGAGTTCCATTTGATCTTGTATTAGGGCTTCGTGTTTCGATATAAACTTGTGTTGGAGCTTCATGTAGTTCTGAATCGGTGTTTGGAAACTTGCGTAACTCTAAACTGTTACTTGAAGTTCGTATTTGACAATGTACTTGTAATGCCCCATGGGCGTCGGCCTCCACTACCATCGTGGCCTCCTCCCAACCACCCGGCCTATAGATTTGACCACTGCATTTTCTTTGCTGTCCTTGCATGAGGGAGACGGGAGTGGGTGGAGCCCCATTTTTCTTCGCCCTGATCTCGTTCTGATTCTCCTTCAATGCGTACAGGTGGGTGTGGGTCTCGAAAATCATGCTGTGCAGGCAGTATCCGTGGAGCGTTGAACTGACCTTCTCCTGGAAAGTGCCGTGAGGAAGCGCTTGGCTTTATGCAGCAGCTACAAGGGTAAAAAAATAAACTTATCTCAGAAAATCAGTGGCCCAGAGAGAGCTGAGTGCGACAGCTGCTACATGGCGAGCTCAAGGAACCGTTGGTGTTGATCCTGATGTTCTAGTTGCTCGCGACCAGTCGTGATCAGTTGTTGCAAAATCTTGCAGCTGTAGTAGATGAACGAGGTAGAGTTTTAGTTGAGCTGTCTTGCCTTTTCAGTTTGGAAAGTCGCTTCCGTCCAGGTGGTGTCCACAGTCATGGACAGGATACTCAATGAATGCATTTGCAGATCTTTGGCCTTTTATCAAGCTATCTGTTGCATCTGGTGTTGTGTTATGCTGGGAGCTCTGTATCTTTGCAAGTCGTGGTTTTTTCTGTGCAAATCTCTTACCTGCCTTTGTTGTAGGAGATTTCTTCGAGCTTGTACTCCCAGGTCTGTTGGTCGCCATGCATCTTGCCTTTTCTTCTCTATTTTTTAATCTTTGGGCGTCTTTGACACTGCTATTAGAGCTCTGTTCTGTGCTTTCGAGCTGGGCAATATTTTGGAGCTCTGTATTGTGTTTCAATGGCTCTCTGGTCTTTTCCCCAGTTTGATCTGCTTCGGATACACTTTGTTGTTATGCTCAAGCTTTCCATGGCTCAGTGCGAGTTTTCAATGTTTGGGTTGTGCTCATACCAACTGTGATGTTATTTTCTCTATATCGATTGCATCTTCAATTTTGGGATTCTCCCTCAAGGTGACAGATCACACCCACGGGCACAGGAGATCTATGCAATGTTGGAGAAAATGTCTTGGGAGATGAAGGTAGCAGGATTTTTTTCAGATTCAGATCATGTACTGAGTTTTGTTTCTCCAAAATCGGTTATGTGTCAGTGAGAGTATTACCAGCAGACCTGATGAAATTTATTTACAAAGATTCTCTATTGAGATCTTACTTGTTTACGATGTAACTCATGGAAGAGAATCTCATAGGGGTGGATCTTTTTCGTATCAGAGTATTTATGAAACACTTTTTGCTTTGCAATTATATGAGCATCTTCAACAAGTCACTAAGTTGGCAGGCATAAAGGTCTCTGTTGAAATTATCATCACCTTACAAGCTTCAGCTGCAATGTTTGCACCGAGAGTTTGATGTTGTCCCCAAATCTGATAAAGGAAAAGGATTGTGTATCAATACGGTAGATGCCTTTCAGAACCAGGAGCGATGTAATCATTATGTCTTGTGTCCGAGCTTCAAACCATGGTCGGTGTTTAGCTTTCTAGCGCAAGTGCTCTCGGACTGAGTGGTAAGCAGTTCGACTCTCACCCCAAAGCAGCTGCACTAAAGCAATCTAGTGTTTGGACAGCCACCTATTGCATCCTTCTAGTCGTGCCTTCAAAAGGGAATCCTGGTGTAGTATATTGCAAGAAAAGACCAGTGAAACAGAGGATAAAGCGAAGGGCGTGTGGCTGTAGCAGTCCTTGCTGGATGTACACGACTGGTGGATGCGTTAAAACAGGCAAGATAGACTAACCATATACATAATATGCTAGTATCTAATAACCTCTTGAAATGAAACTTTTTCTTTCTAGAAATTGGTTTAAATCTGTGATTTTGTGGATTTGCGTTCAGTACATGGTTAACAGTTGTTACTTCTGGATTTGCCTCTGTTGGTTGTTCTTGTTGACGTGATCAAACCCTTTTATTTATAAAACAAACAAAGGTTCTCAGTGTATGCTTTGATTGATCATATGAAATATATATATATATATATATATATTTAAAGTTACTTCCTTCTACAAAAATGTCACTGTTTCTTTTGTGAACCTGGGTATGTAATCGCCCCTAGAACATTGCAGCGTTGACTAGTATTGGTTTCCTGTTATGTTGTTTCCCTAGAGGAAAACATACAGTTAAATTATTATTATTATTTTTTATGATAAGCATGATTATGCACTTCGTGTATTGTGTAAATTATTAGGGCTTTTGGAAATTAGAAGTTCAATATTTATGCTTGTTAAGAAGGAAGTTTTGGGCCGAAAATATGTCCTGGGTTGATAGAAGGGCATAAATTATTGATATAACCCCATTTTGATTCTACTCTTTCTATGAGTAAAATTTGATAAAATTAATGATCTTTATGGTGTTAAGATACGGTATGTTGATGATTCCTTGTGTGATCGATTTAATTATGTTTAGACATAATGCCTTGATGGAGTAAGGTAATATCTTTCACGGTTCGTAAAGTTAAGGTTTTCACCAACTGCTTAAGGTAACATGAAGTTCCTTAATTTAGCCAAACTTGTTTTGTACTTCCTTCTTGATGAGTGACCTTTCATTGCAAATTTAGAATGATTGTGATGGAAGGTCGTGAATATATTTTGTTGTCAAAAAGGGAAAAGAAGCTATGGAATAGTTTGTTTATGTGTCAAGCGTAATAATTGTAATTACATCATTATAGAAGTTTGTTATTGGAGGATATCTATCTTCAATGGTATATTATGTGTTTAATCACTGCATAGGTTACCATAAACTTAGTGATGAGATGTAAATTAAGGAGAGTTGAGAGACCTTTTTCTTTGTATACATCGTTTATGATTTTAGAAAGTGAGTTGACGTCAGAAAATTTCAACCAAGTCTAGATTCATGGCTATGTTCCTCTAGAACGGGAGGGTTATAAATCTAAGGTATTATGAAAATTGCAAGGTTGTGTTTAGAGTACTAGATTGCCTACCCAATTTGGGTATTAATGAGGCTTGTCTCTATTCCGGCCCTGGTTATGTTCAGTAGGTAGGCTGTTAGGCGATGCCTATTCCGGGCATTCTTACCATCCTTTCCACTCATCCTTATTAGCTATGAAGTCACTTATTACCTAAGATATAATGGTTGTGGGTTTGAATATAAGATTTTCTTTCATCCTTTAAACCCTTTTGATTATAGGATGGAAATTTGTTATTACCCTCGTTGTTCATTTCTAGCCTATTAGGTCTATGGCCCTATGGAACGATTCCAAAACTATATTCTTTTTGGCAACTAAGATCGGGTCTGGTTTTATCTTTTGACTTCACCTTGAGAATGTGGATTGATGGGTTACACTTTAGATTTCAATCAAGTAATCTATGGGATTACATGATTGAAACCCTAATACTCTCAACTCTTGTGTCTAATCATTTAAATTTCATAGTCTTGCGTATTTGGTTGTCAAACTTTTGTAGTTTTCGACGTGTTTTTTTCATAACTAAAATTTATGGATTTTTCTTCTTAGTTGATATGTTGAAAATTATATCTTGTTTCAAAAGGTTGTTAGAGGTTAGAACTTGATCCATTTCCTAAAATAGAATGTTTCCTTTCATGGTATTGTTAGCTAGTAGCTTATTGTTGCTATGTATAGTCTTATCTTGCTCAGTTCTCGCGAACTGACTCAGGTTATTAATTGTTGCAAATGGCTTATGTGGTTAGATGATGGAAGGACTTGTAGATTATTGCATCAATCTTGGTTATGATGTTCCTTTGTACGAATGTGTATTATGTTATAAAATTTGGAAAGGGCCTTTAGACATTTTAGAAGAAGGGTCAGTGCCTAGTAAATGTATTGTAGAGTATTGTTGTTGTAACTGTTGAAACTTTGGCTTGTTTGGTTATCATGTGTAAGATGAATTTTGATTACCGCTTGGTTACGGGATATTCTAGTGTATTTTAATCCTTAGAATAGTAGCGGGGCATGTCCCATGTTATTACTCTCTTGCTCCCTAGTCATGGTTCAATAGAGATGGTATGTCCCTTTGATTTGTGCATCATGTTGGAATGAATTGATATAACCTTGTTTTGTTTCCACAAACGAGTACTGTTAAACTTTGCTCTTGAGTTAAAATGTTGAGTTGTAAATCCTCCTAAGGCTTAGTAGCAATGAGTTTGTAAGCACTATAAAGTGAGCTGGATAGTCCTGATAAAAGTTAAACTAAAATTTATATATATGAATATATTAATGTAGATGTGATCTACTAGATAACCTTTGAGACCTGGAACAAACAAGAGGAAACTATCTTTTGTAATGAAATATGATTACTCGTTTTTTTTATTTTCCGCGCCAAACTAATAAACACTATCCTTTTTCGGTGAAACCTTAAATGATCTCATGGTGAAATCAATGGTTAGATTTTAGGAGATGATAGGATTTAATAAGTAGGAGGGAAATCGATTAATTAAACCTTAAATCTCTCTCTATAGTTTGGAATGTTTTCCTTTGTCAAACTTAATTAAGTAAAGTCTAGATGGAACATTTAACCAATCTTGATAAACCCTTAACCTCAATAAAAAGATGGATAGTAAACCATGTGACCTTGAAGCTAAATTCTGTTGTCCTGTTCTGTTAACCCATTCCTTAATTCATGGTGATATTTCTTAAGCAAGGTCGATATTTAATCCTTAAACAAGAAGGCTATTGTTATGAACCCTAAGCGGTACTTTTCACTCAATCAGAGCTTAAGGTGCAATAGAGTTGTGGAACATGTGGTAGAAGCTTGAGTAAGATTAATTAACCTTGTAAGAAATGGAAAATGTTCTAAAATAGAATGAATAAGAAAGATTTGGACATAAAATTGATGATCCTAGTTTAGAAAGCTGGGCTTTAAGCTATTTAGTCAAACAGTTGAAAAGAAAGAAGTTCTTCCTTGTGAAAAGAATTGTGTGAATCATTACATGAAATTTTCTAAGAACATAAGTTAAGAATTAAGAGACACTTTAGTAAACAAGAAAATTTAACAAGGATTTCCTCGTGGGATGCCCCTAAATGCTAGTGTGTCATGTGGTTGGTTTTCCATGTTGTCTTGTAAAAAGGAAAAGTAAATTGTCCTTGATAGGTGTGAACGTTTCCGTGCTGCCTTTATGGCCATCCTTGTATCAAGTTGTTCACAGTGTTAGTTGTATCCTTGGTGACGGCATGTTGCGTCATGTTATGTGTCAAGCAAGTCAAAAAAAAATTTATCCTGTATTTCACTATGTTGTTCGTGTGTGTGGTTTTTGGGTCGTTACAGTACTCGTATTTTAATGCTTATATAGTTCTAAATTTTTGTGAGAAGATCGTGTTAAACACTGTACTCATATTTGTAACTTGAGTGTTATGAGATTTTAATTGGATCGATGAATTCAATTTTGTTCTGGTATTTTTGTGTTGGGTTATACTTGTATTACAATTTTAAAGCTTATAATTATTTTATTGAGTAACTTACTCACAAGAAAAATGGGTGATAGTTTGAATGAGTTGTTTGGTAATCCCTTCGAGATCTTGAACTGGGAACGTCTTGTTTAAATGAATGTGATATTTCTAATTTTAAGACTATATCATCTTCTCTGAGATGGTATTACAATAAAATTTGGGGGTATTCTTTTCCCCTCTGTTTGAGAAAACCCGCATTCTGGGTTGACTGTTTTGTTTGAAACTAAGTCTCCTTTGTCACAATTTTGAGGTTGAGAAAGTCTTGTTTCGGATTTCTTTTTCAATTGAATTGGAGGTAAGAATGGGACATCTTCTAAGTTAAATGTCTTTGGGTTTCTTGCTCTCTCTTCAAATCCTTTAAAATAAGTTTTGGGTCCCATTGGATGGATGTGTTATTACCCTTATACACTGAACTTATAAGGGAAGGATTATTTCTCCATTCAGTTGTTTTGTGTATAGTTATTTTTGATTCACGAACTACTTACTCTTCATATTGAGTTGTTGAAGCATTAAGAGACTTCACTCCTTGAGTTTGTGGATAATTATGAACTTGTTAGCTTACTATTTTGGGATTCTATCCTTATTGAATACAGTGAATGAGTTCTTGGGTTTCTTTTAAAGATAAAGGAAATATACTCTCTTGGGATCAATATACTCTTTTTGGGACTGTAATATGTTTTTCATTCTAATTTGAATTGAAACAAGAAATTTATTTGTTAAGTTTAATGAAATGATTAATTATTTGGACCTTTCCTATTAGAGAATCCTTTTTTCTGTCATTTGGATAAGCTCATTGATTAAACTTCTTTGCACTCGATTCTCTTATGAGATGGTGATTTATTTATGGCTTCTTGGTCTAAGTAGTTTGAATCATTTTTTGTAATGATGTAGAAAGATAGTTGATAAGTCGTTTTTGCTTATAAGTGAATGTATACTTGTTTGATCAAATGTTGTTTAACTAAACCTTTCTTTATTGTGATGGATAGGAGTAGGTTTTGTCTCTTGTACTCTATCTTTTTATGAATCCTCCTTGGGTGGAATCGAAGTAGAGATTAACTCCTGTAAGAGTCTACTTAGATTTTTGGACTTTGGTTTTAGATCTTTGAATGCTAACTTATAACATGCAGAAGTAGATTTAGATTTACAGTAAGACTATTTTGATTCTCTTTGCCTTCTTGGGTTGATATGGAATTATGTTTAGATGTATATCTTAAATGTTGAATTTATAAGATTGTTATCCCCAAAATGAAACAGTTAATTCATGTTATGAACTTGATATGTTTTTCAAATGTTTTGAGTTTGGGTATGGTACGTAATGGTTCTTCTTATTCTTTGCTTAAGATTTAGATGAATCATCCTAAAATGAACCATGATGTAAACACTTCTTTTGTCTTATAGAAAAGATAAATGTTGCATTCTAGTAGGATAGAATTATGATATAATGGGATGGTAAGATCTATTGTTTGTTTAAAGGTAATTGATATGATTAATTAAACTTTAAGTTTTAAGACAGATGTTTTGGATTATATTTTTCTCTTCTCTTAAAAGTGGATCTAGATTTATGATTGTACTTCTTTTCTAGTTGATATCACTTATGCTTATTGTATGATATATTAATTGTCTCATTAAAGCATAGTTGTTTTAATGAAATAATTAGTGGAATGCACTTCGTTTTAATGCTTATTTCTTATCATGCTCAATTCATTGAACTGACCCATGCTAGAAATTTTTGCAGATGAACATCGTAAGTGATAAAAGAAGGTAAAAACTTATATGAAGCATTGGTTGATATAAGTTTGATTCTTTGTAAAGAATTCTCATTCATTTGTTAGTTGTATTGGAAAAGAAAAGTTGTATATTTTTTTAGAATGAAGGTTGTTGTTATGCAGTATGCCTAAAATGCATAGTCTTGTAAATATATAAGTTCATAATGAGGAATTGTGAGTTGATATTTACTTACATTGGTTGTGTAAATTATCTCATGCTTTTATAAAGGAGATGGAAGTTCTATCTTATTGATATTATTCATATTATTTATATGTTTATCTAGCTATCCTTCGATAAGAAGGATAAAGGGAGTTAGTTCAATTTCCCCTATAAGATACATATGGTAAAGTTGCATAAGATGATGCTTATTATCTAAACAATTTAACATAGTAATGTGATGTGTAATGAATATGAAGTATGAACTATAGAGATGTCAAGGATAAACCCTGACACTTAATCATTGAGAGGAAGATTTTTCCTCTCTTAAATGAATGTAAACCAAAAAGGATTCGAGATATGATTGTAAATCATAGGACTTAATTTTGTATGAAGTCTACTTTAGTTAGACCTATGTGGTTGGTACACCTTCTTGAATGGTTAAGTTACATTTAACGGAACTTATGATGTAGTTGACATGTCCTTTGGATATCTGTTCGTTAAGCCAAGTAAAACGAACATTAAAAGCAATCATGAGTTAAGGAAGTTCTTTAGTGACTAAATGAATCAAATTTAGAAAAGAATTTATGGAGTGTTGGATTAGGGTTTAGTAGGGTTGCTGTAATCAGTGTAATAATCCAAATTAATAATTTATTAATAACCTCCTTGGGATATGTACATCTTGATGAGGTAGTTTCTGTAGGATGTTGGCAGAAGCCAACTGTAGGACTACACCTTTAAGAAGACAAGGGTCTTCTTGAGGATACTGTGTTGCAGTTGACATGTGGCAACACCCTTCTGCATTGATCATCTAGATCTACACACAAATAAGGACTTGAACTTAGTTTCTCTCTAGGTCAAGTTAGTGGCATGTTTAGGATAGGCGGTAGCTTTCAATGGCTCAGGGTACCTTGGCACATCTGGTTGACTTAGATCAACCGAGTATTTCCATATACCCTAAGACATTGTGAGCATCTTCCTATAATAAATTATGTTTCTAACCAGAGCTAGGGTTAAACCTTGGACAAGTGGACTAATAGTAGTCAGTAAAGACCATTCTAGATAAAAAAGGAGTGAGGTGAAGGACATATTTTGGAATGACAAGTATGTTGTCTAGGAATAGTAACATGAACAGTATGTTGAAAATCTTTCGCCAAAGTATCGCAAGCTTCTGGTTGCATTGTCCTATGTCACCTAGTTTAAAGCAACATGATGTCGGATGAATATTGGTAACAAATATTCATATAGGTTTTTTAAACAGATCACTCAGTAACCGGTTTCGGGTAGGAAAACCAAGTATACGATAAGTATTCAATACTTAAAGTTAACATAAATAGATCGGTAGATCATCAAGTTATGAAATGAATAGATCGGTGGATCACTGAGTCATTTACAACTGCATATGGTTATCTATTATGAAATTGATTGGCATGAAATGTGTGTTCTAAATGATGTTTTATTTAGAACAGAGAACATTATGTAAAAAAATAAAAAATCCTTGTTTCTAAAGTCTTAAAATGGGAATGTTACAGAAAGATATTATAAAATCAATAAATGATGATTCAATATTGGAGGTTGTCTAGTGATGGTGACCAAGGTTCACATGCTTTGGAGCTCCAAAATACTTCCTTTATTTTGGGAAAGATCACGACTCATTTGTTTAGACTGGTTTTAAATTTTCCTGGAACTGGTAACTCCATTTTGTACCATTTTGATGAGAGAAAGTGTGCTGGTGAAAAAATGGGAGGTTATAGATTGAGATCTGAACCCACTTCTTTCCTTCACCTGAAAAATGACTCCATGTTGTGGAAGATGCTACAAAATGGGGGCTTCTCCAAGTACATTTGGCATTTAAAGTGTAACATCACTGGTCTTTTTGTTTATTTTGGAAATGCCTGGGTGAAAGGGGATTTCATCTTTAGGGGGTGGAAATCAGGGTTATGGAGGAATCCATAGTTGAAATTACTGGGTTTGCAACGGATGGTCTTAAATTTTTAAAGGAAATATCCCGTAAAAAACATGGGATTATTATTTTCTTTGAACTCGGTGAGCATATTTTTTCCTACGATGATGACATTACCTGCACTTGCCTACTTGAGTGTTGGGCCGATGTTTTCTTTGTTATGAAATATTTGACTTTGGAAGGAAAATTTAGAAAGATATTCTCTTATCATCTCTCCATCCTAAATTTCTTCCGTAGGAACCAAACTATAAGTATAGTTTTATTTCTATATAGGTATCTGTTATCCACCATTTCTAACTTTAAAAACAAGAAAACAAAGATCCCTCTGCATCAAGGCTTGATCCTCCTATTAGTGCAAATGGGAAAACCGATCATTCCTACTCAACCTTTGAACACTGGTGACCCTGATTTCAACCATGAAATCCTTGCTATTGTCATTAAACATTTGAAGAAAACTAAAGCGAAAGACTCTTTTGAAGGGATTGGTGATGCCGTTTGCAATCTTAAATGTGGGGTTCAGAATATGGGTGGATGTTCTGGGAGCAAGGAGGGAGAGTTTGTGGACTGGGAAGCTAGGATTTTGCATGCTTAGTTAACTACTAACACCATTCTCATGGCTAGCAAGAATTTGATCGAGGAGTTGAAGGAGTGCCATCATAAAATTGAGGTCCAAAACAGAAGAATTGGGGGCAGTCAAGCTGACTTCGTCATGCAGGAGTAGAGTGTTTATCTCCTTTAGGACCAAATGGCCAAAGTTGACAACAAGCCCAACATGAAATTTTCCCTTAGCAGTTCTGATAGCGATGATTCATTAGATTATGAGATAGATGGGGATTTTGATTCTGAACTAAACACCCCGGCTAAGGACAAGGAGGAAATTCTACCCAAAGAACATGAGGTTGTGAACACCTAAACTGTGGAAAAGAAGGAGAAGACGCCCAAACATGTGATCATCAAAGTTGCAGGAAGGAAGGATGGAAAATGTAGTTTTGGTACCCGCAAAAAAATTGAGGACTAATGGGTTGCCTTTTTCTGCCCTTTTCTATGTTTTCTTCCGTCTTCTTTTTGGTTTGTTTTCCCTTAAAATTTTAAAAACATAATTGTTAATTTTTTAGACTGGGTTATCTAGCTCTGTTTTGTTGTGGCTTTCTGTCAAGCCTTTTTGAGTTGGCCTCCATGGCTTTCTATTTTTTTTGTTAAATATTGCTACTCTATATGTACAAGGTTTCTTGGTCCCCTTAAAACCAAATGTTTTCTATCTTATCCAAAAAAAACTAGAGATTAAATCTGAAAATTACAAGGGAAGAAATAGAATGCACGAAGAAAAGCTACAATAGCTAGAATACTTCAAGTTTAATACCATAGTGCATATTTTCCAGCAAGAAAGATCAAAGTAAGCTACAATAGTACCATGAATACAAAATTCAGAGACAATTTTTCAGTCAAGCAACCAAGTTGTATAAAGAAGCATATCATGAAAAGGATCATGAGCTTTACGAACAAAAAAGATCATTATTGATACAATGAGCCTTGATTTTTGAACATGAGTTCAGAGGTTTTGAGAAATATGAAGATGCAATCAAAATTTTCAAGTAGATCACAACAAGTTAATGAAATGACAAATTAATTTTTCGTTTTTATCTTGCAAGGATACAATTCTCAGAAACAGAGTAGTAAGGTCTACAGTTGCAAGAGAGTCAACAAATTTCATAAAGATCTATCTAGTTTCAGCTCTATTAGAGCATTAAACCACATTTGGCACACATCAAAGGGAAAACTTGCAGCTAGAAATCATGAATCAGAGTATGCTTGAAAGAGAAAAAACCCCACAATCAGCAATGGACACAGTTACAATGCTGCCGTGGCTTCCCGATTCTAAAACAGAGTTCCAAGTTTTATAAAGATGGCCTAAAGGATAAGCAAGGCAACTCAGAGATTACAGTTAAACCATAACAACTACTTTTTCCTTATAGCTAGAACCGTCAACTTCTGGATCCAAAAAGTATCAAAACTTAGACATATTTTTGAAGGCAATGAATATAAGAAGAGAGTCAGAATGAACAACACAGAAACATACAACAAGGCACTAAAGCTTTGATTTTGGTATCAAATTATACTAGTAAAACAAAGAGGCATGGCTATAGTAGAGAATGAGATGTGAAAGCTATCAATAACCATAACAAGGCAGCAAAAGTATGGAAATCAAAGACTGAATCGAGCTACCCAGATCAATGGAGCAACAAATAACAATAAAAGAAGCTCGAGTCACCAGAAACAGGGTTCAAAAGCCACAATATGATGGCTCAAAATAAATAAATTCCAAACTTGTGCAACACAAATCTTACAGGAAAAATCAGAATCTAAATAAAAAAAATGACCCCCGTGGCGGTCATAACATAAAATGGAATCTAGAGCTCGAAATGTAAAGTCATTTTTAATATGCGACATTCTAGGAATAGAAATGTCAAAATATTGAACGACAAGCATACCCAAATCATTGAATGGAATCTACAGTTAAAACAAACCAAAGCCCGCAATGCAAGATCTGAACATGGCGAGGATAAAGGCACGACCAACAATAATAATGAGGCAGACCCAAAAGTTTCAAATAGTAGGGTTTGATTGAAATAAATACACGGCTCAGAGATTTATAATACAAACTATTACGACTATACAAACCTGACAGATTTCTAAAATTTTAACAATGATTTCTCATTTCAAACCAGCGGTCCGAGCAAAATCTTTCTTAACTTTCAACTGTAGCCAATATTGTCAGAATGGATGAAACGATGAACAAGTCTTCTTCCCCAAACATTTGAGAGAGGAAAAGTTCCATATCTGAAGTAAAAGGCCAACCAATGCGAGCCACAGGCGCAAAATTCAGATCTTCAACTGGTAACGACCAAAGGAAAATAAATCCATCAACTCAGCTCACTACCAACCATATTCCCACACTAGCTCGATCAAAAGCCAACAACAAAGAGAAAGAGGGCCATAAAAATAGCAAGCACTCAGAAGCTCCAAGAATTGAATGTGTTGTGAATGGCTTAGCTTTACCCCTCCTTCAAAATCACGCCCGCTTATTCTTTTCCTTGCAACACACAACCACCCTAATCCACTTCTAATCTTCCCCAAAACCTTGGGCATTCGCTCCCCATGGAAAAATGAAACCCTTCAATAAAAATAAAATGGAGCTTATCATTCATGAATGCCCCAATGGATGAAGATTCATTCCTAAAACAAAAAAGTTTTCTCCATTAAAACCATGTTATCTCCATCTCAACGCAGTCTACCTATGGTAAAAGAAAGCTAAAAACAAAAGAATGAAAATTATATAGAAAAATCCACAAAGGAATATAAAATGGGATTTTAAAATGATATATATATATATATTTGTTTCCAAGTTAAAGCTATCTAGATACATTTTCCATATTTGTCTCTCTAATTTCGGGGTGAGAAATGCTTAATTTCTATTGCGGATAATTTAGGTAAAATCTTGGCTATTGACACAAAGATTACCTTATATGAGTTACCACTTATGCCCACATCTTGGTTGACATGAATACTATAGTGGATTTTCTGGATTCTATTGATCTTAAGTTTGATGACAGAATCTGGACTCAAACATTAGACTATAAATTCTTCCTTTTTAGATGTTAGAATTGTATTTCTCTTGGTCACTAAACTGCAGATTTTAACTTTGGGAAGAAACAATTCAATATTCAAACTTCTTAGTTGAAGAATTTTGATCCTAGTCATTTGGTTGTTGGTAGTCACTCAGATAGTGAGTCTGAAGATGGGTCTGTGAATGAGGAAGATGTGGTTCTCTTGAAAAAGGTGGTCATCCCTTCCTCTACTCCAGCCAAAAAGGATTCACTTCTGAATTCATATATTTTGGGGACTATGTCCCTTCCTCTTGGTTCCACATAGATCCAAAATCAAGTGGATAAACACTTATTTCACTAAATTGGGACATATTCCCATAAATCTGGACTCAAGTATTTCAAGTATTGGAAGAAATCCATCTCCATTTTTGCCTATATTGGATTCCATCATTACTATTATTGGAATTGATTAGTAGCAATATTGGATTCTAATATTTTCATTATTGGAATTATTCTAGTTCCAATTTCACTACTATTGGATTCCAAAATCACTATTATTGGATTCCAATATCACTATTATTGGATTTCAGTTTGGTTATTGTTGGATTCGAATTTCACTATTTTTTAGATTTTCAATGTTGAGAGTATGTAAGGATAGCAACTACTAACTATTATAAGGCATGAGCTTATTAGATTAATAAAAATAAACAATTAATAATAACTTCCTAGAAAATCAAGTTCACAGTCATGAGCGGATGCTAACTATTATTTGATGAACCCGTTGTATTAAGGTGAGTGGTCGCAAACTATTGTAAGTCATGAGCCTCAATGTAAGGTGAATGGTCACTAACTCTTATAATTCACGAGCTTTGATGTAAGGTGAAAATTCGATAACTCTTATAAGTCATGAGACTCAATGTAAGGTGAGCGGTCACTAAGGTTTATAGGTCAGGAGCCCATTGTATTAAATAAAAGTGAAAAAACATCTATGTAAGGTTAGCTTCCGGTAAAATATTATGAGTCATGATCCCATTGTATTTAAGTGCGATCCCCACACTCTGAGAGTGCATGAATCACACTCTTAAAGTGTTGGGCTCGTACTTTTAAAGTCGGAGAGTCTCGTAGTTTCAATGTGAAAGCCCCATGCTCTTGAAAGTATGAGAGCCCTGTACTTTCTAAGTGCAAGCTCCACACTATGAATAGTCCAAGCCTCACACTTTCGAAGTGATATCCCCATACTCTAGAGAATCCGAGCCTTGCACTATTAAATTGCAAGCCCCGCACTCTAAAACTGCGAGCCCCACACTTTCAAAGTTTGATATTGTCACATTGAAAGTACGAAGTCTTGCACTCATAATTTTAGAGTGTGAATCTACAACTTTGAAAGTGCAAGGCACAAACTTTCAATGTTTAGTATGAACACATATCCTTAAAATTGACATTGGCTTTAAATACTAGTAGTGTTATTTTGACTTCTGGTGAAACTCACAATAAAATTACGTTCTTACCCCAAAATATACCTTGTAATAACTCAAGCATTGTTTTTTCAGGTTGTACAAGTTCACTAGTGTTTATTATTATCAACTTAATCTACGAGTAGTCATTAAAATAAAAAAACAAAGTTGGGAGTTATTATTATTGTTATTATGGTTCCCAAATATCTTTTGAGTGAAAGTTTGAGTAGAATTTATGCTTTTAGAATAATTCCATTCTCTATATAAACATTTTAGCACTTTCATGAGCAAGTAACTTCCTCAATAAGTCCTTGAGGCAATGCATTTGCAATGTTTGAAAGGAAAGTTCACTATGTTAAGATCCTGGGAAAAAACATTCTCACGGGTATTTTATAGTTTAGGGATAGAGCATGCAAAGCAACTAACAATCTGTGCGCACAATTATTATGTTTTTGAGTCAAGAATTATGCAAAAACTGATCATCTAGAGCATTATTTGGCATTACAAAAGTTCTATCTAGAGTGATTTCCGAATCTAGGTTACAAGGATAAATGTTTATACGAACTATAAATCTTAGAGGTCTGAAAAAGTGGTTATGGAGCCCTTGGGAAGGATAATGGTATTTTCACAATCCAAGGCTATATCTGTTGCCTCTAGAATGGGACTACCAGTTTGGAAACAAGTAGTGTTTAGTAAGAAGTATGTCACTGTAGGTTCCACCAAAGTTGAAAATCCAGTATTTATGAACAGGCTAAAAAATAAGTGCTCTACTTGGATCATTATTTACCTTGTACTTGTCAAACTTGATCGTTCTTGCAAAGGATTCTTGGTCAAGGGTAACAAATGTAAGATATCCTTATAGATAGGGATAGAGGAAATAATTCTTATAATTTGAAATACTGAGGAAATGAAATTAGGCAATGTACCAAAGTCTGAATAAATTTCATGACAAAATTATAATCCAAAATAATGTTATAAGTCTTCACATCCATGTAAAAAACACATGGGTTACAGTCATAATGAAGATATAACTATCCTTCTTCAGCACCACAAGAAATCTTTAGCTGATCATTCCAGTCTAGTTTAATCTTATTTGATGATCCTATAAGAAAATAAAAACTAATAAAACACTTGTTTGGATTTTCCAAATATCCATTTTACTATGAATATTAGAGGTTGATTGGATACTTCTATTTCAAAACTTGAATCTACAACGTTCAGATTCATTTTTCTTCATAACATAATTATTTTTACTCACCATGTATGATGTCTTATAGAATAATTTTTACCATGTAATCATAAAACATCATGTTTCAAAGAGGGGAAAGTGAAACATCCATGAAAAATCTCAAGCTTCTGATGATTGATGATTCCAACTATTACCACATTAGTTTCAAATGAAAACAAGCTTAGTAGTGGTAATGACTGCACATTCTCTTTATAACAATTGGCTTAGAATTCTTTAGATCACATTTATAAAGATTTCTGTGTAGCACCATATCTAATTTCATATTTCTCTTTAATGTTTATTTTTATTGTCATTATGTCATGGAATCTATGTAAATCATCCATGTTCATGTGTAGTATGACTAACCTCGGAGAACCTAAATGCAACAAATAGATGTGTCAATAAATAAATTGTAATATGATATTGCTTTCTGATTTATTCATCTGATAGTCTATACAATATGAAATCATGTCTTTCCATGTTAGTTTTAACACCTTTAGCTCCATTTTGTTTGTCAGAGAATTTTGTAAATACCTTTGGATGATTTGAATCAGTATAGAGATATAATTATGCACAAATATTAGTACTGAACCCTAATAGATGCAACACAATTTCTGGGTTTTGAGATGGATGTTGTTCATTAAATAGGGCCACAATATTGTTAGACAACATCATACATATCCAAGTTTGCCAAATTTTTGATAAAAATAGAAGAATGTTTCATGGAACCCAAGGCTATTTAAAATACAAATACTATTTATTGCATTAGTTAATTGGTGATATCCAAAAACCAAAAGAAACAAAACTAAATTTGATACGCAAAGAAAATTTGTGTTTATATCTACAACTATATGTAAGACAACATGAAAAGTTTTTAATGACAAGATATTTCCCCAAACAAAATGTTGTAGGAGAGTTTTCTATAAAAGAAATAGAGACATTTACATAGTATCTTCTATTATTAGGGAAAGATAATTAAATTTATTCCTTTCTCAAATACCATCTGTAGATTTTGAAAGTGAAGACCTCCAGATTTCCCACCACAATGATGTAGTGTAACTCAATTTCTTTTAAAGTGATGGGAAGATAACCATCAATCCACTATTAGCTCTTCTATCCTAAAGCTGTACAAATTGTTTTTTAGATTAAAAAAAAGATATTGTATAATATATTGATGCTAGTGGTTGCTAGTCTTCACTTGTAGCAACGAATTAACATCTTCAAACAAACCAAATTTAATAGTCGATTAACTTGTTGAATTTGCGTAGTATAACACACAACAAAAACGTTTTTTATTAATGATCTCTTGATTTTTTATAAGTGAAGGAGGGTTGAAGGTCTCCCTTTCGATTTACATCATAGATACAATGAGAGGATCAGTCTAAAAAAATCTGAACAATCCAACAATACTTTGGTCAAAAAATGCTTAAGGGCCTATGCCAAAAAAACAAGTGATTGGGAATACGAAAAAAACCTAGACCAGTAAGGTAGACATGATGATTTGGTAACAATGAAATTGGCAAGGACATATAACAATCAAAATAAGGTTATAGCCTAACAGATTTTAGAAGAACTTATTTATTTGAATCAAATGACAACTCCGTAACCTCCACTTTAATGGGGATGTAAATAGTTTCTCGCAGGTGAGGTTCTGGAAAATGATGCTCTTTTTCCAATAGCAGCCCAACTCTTTAACCAATGGTCTACCTCGTGACCTTCTTGGTAAAGATAGATATCCCAACTTGGTTTGTTCCTCTTATAGTTAGAGAAAACATATCATCTAGTTCAGGAAAGGGGAGCCAACTATCTCCCAGCCCTCGGTGTTTCACCCCATTTGGGCACACTAGAAACATGAATTGCATTAGGATGTCAAACCATTTGTACAACTCTGAAAATAACATGGCCACGTCCAAAAAAAAATTCCTATTTATAATGATCCTTAGATAGCAAGGGCCACGATGCACTCGTGGTTTTTTTCCATTTCCGCTTCCATGCCAACCCTATACACTAACTTGATCCAGTGATGATCCATATCCAAAGCCCAATCCTTCCACAGGTGTATGATAAGAAGATGACAAATGAACATTGAAGAAAAATTTGCATTTACCCTCGGACGTCCCTATAGAGAAATATAATCATCTCTAAGAACTCCCTCAAAAGTAACAAGGTCTTTCTATGTTTCAATTCGAAAAATGGATTTCAAATGGTCACATGAAATGTTCGTATAAAATGGCATTTCACACACTAGAGCTGAAAATTACATGAAAGGAAACATTGGAAAGGCCATGAAAGAAAAAATGAAAGCCAGTAAAATAAACAAAAAATGCATGAAAATAAAGAGGAGAGGATCGGTATATATGTGGAGTGACTATGCCATCACATGCTTGTAATTAATACAAGATTACTAGTGGCTTTAACATCGACCTTCTTGGGAAAACGTGATGAGTCTAGGTGACATATTTATTTCCAATCTTATCATGTGATTTATAGAAAATTATACTTTTTAGTAACCTCCCCATATATAAAATTCAAGGTCCAATTTGTAATTAATGAAAGAGTAAAAAAGGAATTTTATTCACACAGGTTTTTTGATAGTAGTGTTAGCAATAATATGAGAGTCTACTCTAGTAATTAATTCATCACTATTCAATTCAATGGAAACAGACCAACAATGTTCCTGCACTTTAATTTATTGATTCATACATTTATTAATTTACGTTGGGTGGGAACATGGTCTGTAATCTATAGTCGGGGATAACCTCAGTTATCAATATCATGATATTGCACAATTCAATCTTCAAACTATAAAAAATCATTAAAAAATTAAAATTCTATATTTGGTCCTTCGAGTAATCTCAAAAAAAAAATCATATAATTTTAATTTAGTAATTTGGGATTGCTGGTGTGCTTTATTTATGAACAACATATTATACTCTATTAACAAGCAAAATGATATAAGATTTTTATCAAAAATTTGGGCGCTACGAAAGCACGCCCCAAAGCCACGAGTTCAAACTAGGAAGACAAAAATCCTAGGAGTACATCCGATTAAAAAACATCACAAGACAAAAAAACACACAATTTAAGCCTCAAATATGAATTATTGACCAACAGAGCACAAATCTTGATCATACCATCAAGATATAGATAAGTCTCTAGGATAGAAAATTCCTTTTTGTTTCTTTCCTTTGAAATAACAAATATTGGTGTGGTCTTGAACAAAACAAACTCATTACTTAAAATTTAATGAAACTAGTCTAAAATTTCCATACTTCATCTTGTTTCATGATCAAATCATATACCTGGGCAATATGAACCACTATATTGGACAAAACATAATCGATACAATATATTATCTAAAGGGTTGGTTATAGATAATTTTTTGTACACAAATTATACACAACTCCCTTTCCAATAACATTATTTTCTCAATAACCTCTCCAACAATGTCTGTAATAACACCTTCAACATTTAAGAAACAAATTCTTAAAATTTACTACATATGTACACAACCAAACTTCTCTTACATCAATCAACATTATCAATTTCTATCAATCGAAAAAACACACTCCAATAAAAATTCTAGTCATTATTCATGTTATTAATTATGCAATTAACATCTAGAAGAAGGCTGGAATTTTTTTTCGCAGCTATCTTGCCAAACTAGCTTCAAGGATTGGAGAGAGTCTGATACACAAATATAATACTTAGACCCAATTTTTTGAATTTCTTAGGCCTACAAAAGTATTTTTATTTTATCAAACACACCATTGGGCATACTATATAAGAAATATTTCATCAATGTAATAGATTTACGTCATTTAATACTGTGCGAGAATCTTGTTCACCTTCGCCCTGCGTATGTGGTTCATCCTTTAGCTATATTTTATTTAAAGGATGATTTTAAGAAAATATGCAAGGCCAAGATGGACATAACATGTCTTTAGGTTTAAATGATGTACATCTGTTAGGATGATCTAAAATTTCTATATTACTTAGCTATGTTAATTACAACAAATTGTCGATCATAGCAATAGCAAAGCCTTCCCTTTCACTAACTAACGACACTTATCAGTTACAAAAATTCTATTCATTAGTCATCCTTATCGAAGGTTTGTATTCAAGGATTTGGCTCTACCAAGGATAGTCCATCTAATATAAGATAATTTCAAATAATGAATTCAAAGTTGTTGAGATTTTCTGTTTGCATTTGTTAAAATAGATTCATCGACAATATAGAGGATAGTGGCCGATATCCTTGTCATCAACGAATAATTAGAAAACATAAAACATGCATTTCTCTTCACACTCTCAGATCATTCATTCTTGAGTGATACTTGTGTTCATCTTTGGCCTCCATTTTTTAGTAAAACGTTTAGGACTATTTTTTTAACTAGTTATTTATGGATATATGCAGAGTTAAGATGATCAATATACATCTTCACATTTAAAAAAATTAATTCTATTATTATGCTCTAACTCTTATCTTTCTTGCAAAGAAAGATAATCATTTTTATTAGGTAGATATTTTTGTAAAATAGAAATAGTAGAGCCAAGTGAGTGCCAAGTGACTCTATTCAGTAAGTAATGTAGCTTAGCAGTTGCTATGAATTTTATTTGATATGAATTGACATACAAAATGCCATACGATGCCATTTCATCCATTCATATGATTTGTTATCTGAGCGCTATGTTCTGTAAGTATCATAGTTTAGCGTTCACTAAGCATTTTTTATAATATGAACTTTTTTATTTCTATTTTCTTCATCAAGAAAAAATTTAACCTGGAGACAACTAAACTACTCCTTTCTCATTTAACAATAAACAATAAGCATGGAGTGCTATGTTCTGTAAGTATTTGTGCTTAGCAGTTGGTAGGCATTTATTTTATATGAACTATTTTTAATCTCTTTTTAAAAAAAATTGATAAACAATTTCTCCTTGAGGTCGTTAATATATTACTTTCTCAAAAGACCTCCATAGCTTTTTATGGTAGACAATTTTTATATCTCACAAATTTTGCATTTAAAAATTTCACAAAAAATGCTTAGCGCCCAATAATATCTAATACTATGATCTATTATCAGAGAGCTATGTTTGCAATAAGATATTGTTTAGCCTAGCTACCGGTAAATCATTCCATCCTATAAGTAATTGAGCTTCGCGGTCGCTAAGAATTTTCTTTAATACGAACTTCTGTTTGAAGTCGATATTAAAAATAAAAAATCAGTTGAGCCTAGTGGTTGCTAATCTAATCCTCCTGACAAGTAGTGGAGATTAGCAGTCGCTAATCATTTTCATTGATTCACATTAATGTGTAAAATAGGAAAAGATGTAAAGGTATGTGCCTAATAGTCCCTATGGTAATATATGAGAACCCTGGAAACATTTGCACTAATCATCTTTCATCTTGACTATGTAAAGACCTCCATAGATTAGGATAATAAAAATTGTCAATACCTCACATATCTGCCATCAAAATATATTATGGAAAATTCCTAGCAACTACTAATATCTATTACTAATATTTGTTCATAAATAATCTATGTTATCAAGAAATTATTTAGCCTATTTTATGCATAATCATTCCTTTTAGTAAGTATTGAAGCTTAACAATCGGTAAGAATTTTCTTTCACACCCACCATTTGATTGATGTTTTTCAAGTAATGGAGATTAATGGTTGAGAAGTATTTTACTAGATACGAACCGATATAAATTATTTGTTAGACACAAAAGAACTTATGAGTAATATAGAAGTTGAGAAATATTTCAATGGTATGTAGTGCCACACTTGGTTATGGAAGTAATGTATAGTCAATAAGATAAGTTTATAGTTGATGAAAATACTAGTGATCGAAATATACAAAAGATATTTATTTACATTGCTAGAAATAAAACCTAGGAGTTATAGAGGCTAGCGACCACTAGGCTTCTACTCATCAAATAGATTGGAAACATATGACATGTAAAGTTGTTCATTAACATGTGCTGAAGAGAATAACTTGATCCCCTATAAAATTTAAGTATTTATTATTTTGAATTCGGTATTGCAAAAATATCATTCTAATGGAGCTTAGTGTAATGCCCCATTCACCATTGTTATTTTTCTTCTTCAATGACCATGTTGCCAAGAATTTAATGTTGTTCTGCTCCTGCTGATCCTTATTGGATTTGCCTTTTCAATTACCTTGTTAAGGAAAAAATCTCTTTCTCGAATTCGATAGGTGGTTTGAATGATGATTTGATGTTGTTATTAGGGAGTGATTGGCTAGAGGGAACATCTACATAATAATAATAATTATTTTGAATTGTCGATTATTTTTCTTATTATTATTTTGGTCAAGCTTGTAAGTGGGTCCTTGTTAATACGATTAATAAGTATTAATGAGTTGTAATAAAATTAATAATATTATTGTTATTTTAATTATCGATGGATGATAACTTCATCATCTGATCATCGATTTGTTATCAACTTTATTGTTAATTATCGATAAGTAATTTTATTGTTTGGATTGGTCACTTCGCGGATCGAGCCTTGATTCACGCAAGAGGAGGGTATCCTGTTGCGATGTTGTAGTTGCTCCTTGTCTTGCAATCGTTTTTGAAACTCCTCTCTAGTTCCTCATTGGTCGAGTAGGCTTGCTTCCATACTCATTTTATTTGTCATTTTAAAGGTGAAATGATATTTCTACCACCTGAACCGACCAAGTCTCCACTCATACACACACACACACACACACACACACACACACACACACACACACACACACACACACACACATATCTAAATCAATGAGAACTTTAGATGCTTTCACCCACATTGGCCACTTTCGTTGGCATCCCACCATTTCTTAGAGGAGTGTGTAGAGCTAACTCCTCCTCTATAGCCTAGCGGACTACCTTGTCATCCGAAGATAGATTTAAAAATTAAGGTTTCTTCATTGAGTTAAAAACCTGTTGGATCTAGACATCATAGATGGAGGTTGTGACTTAGTTTTTCTAGGTCTTAAAATATTGTTAATGAACTCCTTGCTTCCACGCAGTTAAATGTGTTACCTTGGTTTCTATCAACATAACACCATGGTCCTTTCTAGATGGTGGTTTAGCATAAATTTTTCCTCACTCTTAAAACTCATAGTTACTTAAGGGGTAGACCCTTAGGTGAAGTTGGGAATTGATCTAAACCACAGCTGACTCAGATGTTAAAGTAGGGTTTGTGTGTAGATTCAAGTCTTCTAAACATATTTTTCTTCAAGAGGGTAGACAAATACTTCGTAACTCCTTTTTCAAGACAATTCTAAAAATAATATCCTAATGTGACGTAGAAAATAAAGCATATAAGAGTAAAAACGGGATTTGAGGTTCGGAATAATGCCTCTCTCGGAGACCTTATATCTCGATTAGAAATACTCTTTTGTTTCAAGAATATGATTTTCCTTGGTATAATCCACCTTCGAGAAAACAAAATACATATATAAAAAAAAAGGAAATTCACAAGTCATTGAATTAGAATAACTATGGTAGGGAAATAACCTTACCGTGATCGAAGAATGTTTTGTGGTAAAAAGCTATCTTGTATTTTAAACCTTCGTTAAATCCTAATATCACTATATGGACACCAAGTCACTTTCACATGGGTTGTAAGAGTAAAAAGGTAGACATTGAATATATGTTCGAGACGAAGATTCTTAACATAAGGACAATATAAGTAAGTACTTTATATTCTTGTGAATTATGACAAATAAGAATGCAAGTTATGAAATTTTTTGTAAAGAATAAGAAACCAACTTAAAAGGGATGAGCGATAATTTAACTGTGGTATGAACTTAGAATCTATAGGTGGAAAAACGAGAAATTTATCCTTGCACAATAATGTTATTAGAATGTTAATCATAAACTAAAATACAATTAAAGGAAAGATGTGTTGTGGGTTTGCCCATCCTTGAGTCTTATTTTTTTGGTTGGGGGGCCATTGCTAGTATTCGTTCATTGGGAAAAGTGTGGCATCAACATGCCTATGTTTTTCTCTTGTGTCTATGTGAGTTGATGTCTTATGTGATTATCGTATGTGGGTCGAGCTTCTGTACTTGGAGCCCGTGTTGTGTTGTGTAGTGGGCAATGTAAGTTAAAAAAAATTATCTTGGTATTTAATTATTGACATTGTATGTGTAAAATGTGCATACTACATATGGTATCAGAGTAGAGGTTCATGTTCTCGAACCTCTGGGATGGATTGGAGTTGTGATGATTCTAGATGATGGTGGTGGATATTCGAAGAGTAATGTGATATATGTTGTAATGTGAACAATGTTGTACTTGTGACCTTATGGAATAAAATGTGGTGCATGTCACTTAGTGCGTATTTGTTATCATATTGATGTGCTTGTGATGAGAGTATTGACTCTCCTTTTCATGGATTCAATGAGGAATCCATGTGTGATGTACCACCTTGTTGTGTGTGAAAGGAATAATATTGTGAATTACAGAGTGTTAAAACATTTTGGATTTTGTGATGTGAAGGTGTATTGATGTATTGCATGAAAAATTGGTGTAAAGTGAACGGAATTTTATCGTGATGTTGTCACTGTATTGTGTTGAGTTGTGTGCATCATCATGTTGTATTGTAGTTGACTATATGTGGTAAGGTTAGACATGGTGTTCCTCATACATATAATTCATGTAATATTTGATGGCTCATGTCGTGATTTAGGGGCATATGGTGAGTATGATCCCTAGTGTACAGTGATTGCACTTTGGGTGCAAGATGTGGTAATGTGATGTATCGTAACCCATGAAAGTAATGAGTGTGGTATACCTTGTATATTTATAACATGCGTAATACATTATGGTTATTATGCGTGAATCACCATTGTATTAGTGATGTAGTTATGTGTATGTTGTGGACCTTACACTAGACCACCATAAGGGGATAAATTGTCAAGAGTGTATGTGTGGAGAGAGGAGGCATGGACTAGGTTTTCATAATATTGAGCCGAGTACGAGTGAAAACCCACTTCTATCTGTTTAGTATACTTCAAGCTTGCTTAGTATATTATGGGTGCACACCAGCTTAGGCTCAACTTATGCAACTAGAGTTCCCTAATCTTTCCTATTGGATTGTTCATTGAATAATCCTATGTAATTTTGACTATGTTGATCCTTCTAGGAGTATGGAGGAATGATTCAGGTAGAGATGATGACAGTTACATTATTTGATATACTCATTTCTTGTTACATGTATATTTGTACAAGCTGAGGCTTGATGTTTGAGTGCCAACAACTCGATGAGTACCCCTTTGGTGGCGGTATGAGGCCACATAGTGATTGTAATGTGCTATTTTCCCAATACATATTTTATTCATAAATTAATCTTTATCTCTTTTTTTGATAGAACCAGTCATTTTCTTGATTGACATGTTCTTATCTTTTGGGAATTTATTTGATTGTTTCATTAACATTTGGATTTTGCACTAACCATGGCTAATTAGCCATTTGTTTTTCTTAGTTTTAAATTTTCTTTTCATATTAAAAAGTTTTGTAGCCTAGCCCAAGGCTTTTGATTTTGCCACTTGGCATTTGAATGGATTGTTATGCTAGTTCTAATGTCATAATGTGTTGGAATAGGATTATGGGATTAACCATGGAGTGGTTGAACCTATGGAACCACTTCATTGTATGGGGGTACACCCCAAGGAGTTACAAATAACTAGCGGGTTGTTGAATCACGATTTATTATGTCACTTGGGTTGGGGGTGACGGGGCTCTATGTGTCAGGGCCATAGGGTGACCAGGCCTCATTAAAAGGAGAAAGGGGACAGGCCTCTATGGTTGAGTGACCTATTATTCTTGATGGGGCTCTATGGTTGAGTGACCCGGCTTGGTTTTGACACTACGATTCTTTCTCTATGAGAGGTATATGGAGATTATTTGGTGATGGTTTGGGAGGTATATGGAGTTATTTCTTGATATTTTTTGATGTGTGGAGTTGGTATAATGAGTTATGTGTACTCTTGTGAGTCTTGTTAGACATTTTTATGATTGAGGTTTGACCCTCCCCTTGGTTGGTATGGACTATTGGATATTGTCTTGGCACTATGTTGGTACATTGATGGATTATTTTGGGTCATGTGATACCCATTGTATATGTATCAGCGTGTTGACCCAGTTTTTCAGTCATATGTGTGTACTAGATCTATGTCTAGGACGTAATTGTTGGAAATTATTTTCTATGTGGTCTACTTGTTGTCACTCCATGGTTTGGTGAAACCCTTGTGATGTGATACGGTCATGAAAGTATGTAAAAGTATTCTTGTGAAATTTTAGTGTTGTGTATGACCTTGGTAGGGTGTTGTGACTGTAGTTCATGATGGGAACCCACAAGAATCAATAAACTAAAATTCTACAAAAATTAAATTCTAAAGGACTTGAATTAAGAATAATGTTAATAGAAAGATATTAATGAAATAACGAATAAGAGAGAACTACCAATCTTCATAAAACCATGAAAGTTAAAATTTTTGCCAAATGTTTCTAAGGACACCTCGTGGTTTTGCTTTAATCAACTAAATTTTTAACCATAGAGTGCACTTTCGCCATTATATGTTCTTTGTTGCTTACCATTTCTTTTCCTCTGTGTTTTGTTGCATCGAGGACGATGCTTTCTTAAGGGGAGGACAATGTAATGCCCCATTCACCGTTGTTCTTTTTCTTCTTTAATGACCATGTTGCAAAGCATTTAACGTTGTTGTAATCCTGCTAATCCTTGTTGGCTTCACCTTTTCGATTACCCTGTTAAGGAAAAAATCTCTTTCTTAAATTTGATAGGTGGTTTGAATGATGACTTGATGTTGTTTTTAGGTCATGACCGGCTAGAGGGAACATCTACATAATAATAATTATTATTTTGAATTGTTGATTATTTTGCTTATTATTATTTTGTTCAAGCTCGTAAGTGGGTCCATGTTAATACGATTAATAAGTATTAATGAGTTGTAATAAACATAATAATATTATTATTATTTTAATTATCGATGGATGATAACTTCATCATCTGATCGTCAATTTGTTATCAACTTTATTGTTAATTATCAATAAGTGATTTTATTGTTTGGATTGAGCCTTGATTCACATAAGAGAAGGGTATCCTGTTACAACATTGTGGTTGCTCCTTGTCTTGCCAGTTTCGAAACTCCTCTATAGTTCCTCCTTGGTTGAACAGGCTTGGTTGTGTACTTGTTTTATTTATCATTTTAAAGGTGAAATGATATTGCTACCACCTGAGCTGACCAAGTCTCCACTCATATTTTTTATATATATCTAAATCAATCAGAACTTTGGATGCTTTCACCCATGTTGGCAAATTTTTTTTCCATCCCACCATTTCTTGGATATGCGTATCATTATTTTTAGACTTTGTTTGGTTTGGAGGCACCACGCAAATCCCCCCCACCATCCTTTCTTCCTTGTGAGCTGTACATGTTAGTTTATTTAATTCTGGTAAATTGTGGAAGTGTGTTGGAGGATGGGAACCTGCACCTCCATTAAATTCTATCAAGAGAAGGCATTTATTAATGAGACTATAATTCTGACCTCCTCCCTTCAATATTTTATTCACTCCTTGGTTGTAACCCATGCATTGGGGGAAGGATATGATTTTCATGGATTCTGAGTGCGCAGAGTAGATTGAACACCTTTTTCCTCCCAGCCTATGCCAAAATCAAACCCCAAACCTGTGTGGAACATCTAACAAGCAGAAAGGTCAGTGAGTCATATGGGGGTAGAGGTTGTTCGTTGGATGTTTTTGGTTGTACCCAATGTTGGTGAGTTTGGCCAGTGGGAAGCCTTTCCTACGTTTGACTAGATGAAAGAATGAAATAGCTTCTCATGGAATGTGATTGTAGCATACAGAAGGTGTGGGTTTCCTCAAGAGACAGTCACACTATTTCATGCGTGCAACAAACAGGTCTCCAACCTACTGACTTTTCTTTGCCAGCGTATGTCTAGCCTATGCCAAAATGGAAGCTTTGGAGTAGGGTAGGGGGTAGGGGAGTGCTAGAACGGAATCATAATCAATGGAAAATGTAAAACTCTGGGGTGCATTGTCCAAGGCAGAGGCTGAGATTGCTGCATATTGTGGGAGGCTTATGAAACTAGAGTCAGTACCTTTTCGTAATGAAAGCACACCATGATGTTGTACTGTAGATGGTTCTGCTAAAGTAGCGAACACTGCTCCACAGGCTGCAAGAAAAGGTAGAAACAAGATAGCCACTGTGGTGACAACATCTACTTTATGTTCATCTGATAATGTCCAATCTAGATCCTAGGGAAGAAAATTTACAACTTACAAGACAGTAACTAAAGAGAAGGAGAAGAATGATGGCGACGACAAAGAAAGCAAGTATGAAGTAAAGGAGAAAGTTAGCACTCCTTTGACAATAGTTCCCCAAGGCATCCCTGCCCTTGAAGAGGAGCAAGAGAAGGTTGCAGCAGTGTTGATTAACGGAAATGATTTTGAACTTGACAAAAATAAATCTAGGATTACTTCCAACTTCCTAACTACTATTGATATGCCACAACCATGCATTCTCAACCGATATTGATAATGTTCAATATGGCACTGTAAGCCAGATAAGCACTTTTGCTACATCTCTTTCTGTCACAGGAAGGAAATAAAATGGGAATGAACATGCTGCAGAAAGAAGCGGTCCATTTTATATGATTTACACTAAATCTCAATTTTATGGAGAGAAAGGCTTCAGAATCTAGTGAAGATGGTTCTGCTTCTTACAGAGGCGTGAGTAATATGGACAATGGATGGGTAAGCTGCTGCTACTATAGCAAGATGATGGTGTTAGTAAGTTGATGCTCAAGGGCTGAATGCACACTTTCTATGACCATGGAAATTCTATGAGATTGGATCCTGTGCATTTAGGGAAACTTCTCTCACGTTGGGGATATGTCTGTGTGGATGCCTCAGAGGAGCAAGATGTTGAACCGAAGCCTACGGGTTTAACAGACTCCGTTCCTCCCAGGCATGGTTCATCTCCCCTTACCTCTCATAATTCTCGTGTTTTAGTTATCTTTTTCAACTTAATAGAATTTTAAACTATTAGGATTTTAATACAGCTAAAGGTTTATTTCAACTCATTGTAAAAATAATGAAATATCGTGTCGTAACTCAGGAAGTCAAAATAACTCATTTACCTTAAACCAGGAACTTCCACCCTCATTCGGAGGTGATGTAGAAAACTTCCTACCCAACTGGATTGCTACAACATTGTTTTATCGACCAAGACAAAATTGAATTTCCAGTAATAATGTTAACTATCTCCCGGTTTAAATAGTTAATTTTCACATTTTTCAGAAGACTCATTAAGTACTCTTTGTAACCCTGAAAATGAGATCTTAAGTTTCATACGTGTAGCTTGGTATGTGAGGAGTCACCTTGACCCTTTGATCGACCCCGAACATGAACATATGTGATCCTGTTGAAACTCTTATAGGAGCCTTATTACACTAGGTTTACAGTAGTAGAAAGTTGTTAAATCTAGAAAGTTGGCTTTCATTTTGAATCGCACCATTTGAAACCTAGATAGAGAAATTATTTTCCCGTCTTCACAAACCTCTAGTGTTTATACTAGGAAATTGTATGGAATGTTCAATTTAGGGAAAAGATACTTTTCTGGATAGTATGGCAAAGCCATTTTGTAGGCCTCCGATTGTAGTTTGATGAGGTTCGACTAGACCAATTTCGACTTATTGCTCCAGAAAAACTTGTCGTTGTTTGAAAATGGTTTTCTAGTTCTCAGTCTCGTCAACTCTGATGAATTATCCTTATATAGGGTAACTTGTAAGAAGTGTTATGTTGTGTGCTCATCCGTCGAACGTCAGTTTTGGACGTGGTTTTCTGAGCCCTCGAGCTAACTTTTGTTCATTTTACACTAGGCCAACTATGACCAGTGGCCCCGAAAAAATAGCCGCCAAACGCGAACCATTCGTTTTATCCCAATTTCGTCAGTTGCTATGAAATCTTGGTATATCTAGGGACAAGTAATAAATTTAATCGTTGTGTGTGTTCTCATCGGAAGACAACTTTTGGAAGTTGTTTCTTAGCCTCCGAGCCCATTTTGAACATTTTTGTAGCTATTAAGAAATTGTAAAAATAGAAAGCTATGGGACCCTCGGCGGGTTGCCCAACCCCGTAGATACTTTTTCCACATGTAAATAACTGTTTAAAACTATATAGTGTAACTTGTTGTGTAAAATAGAACTTTTGACAAAATGGTGTTTTCTCTCTCTTTCACGCTTCTCTTTCTCTCTCCTGGGTTACAAAAAGAAGTAAAATGAAATGTAAGGAATACATGTCCTCTAAACCTTTTATTTTGATTTCTAATTATAATTATTATCATATGTAAATGGGAAACTGAAAAGTGATAATTATGATTAGATTAGGGTGGATTCAATGCCAGCGAATTATTGTTGATATCATGCTCACGTTGTTATGCAGGATGAAAAAATGACGACAAAAAAGGGGATGTGTAAATTATTAATTATCACTGTAATTTAGATAGTTCGTTGTTAAATGAATACATGTATAATGTAGTCTCATGTTACAGAAGGTTATAATTGATAATTTGTTGATATCTATGAAATGCTAGTTTCAAGGACATCTAGGAAATGTGCATTTAATCAAAGTTCAATTTTGATTTATAGTACACCTGGTAAAAAGGTTTGATATTTATTTAAGGTAAAAGAATTTGAAGTAATATCTTGTAGTGCATATTTAGTGTTCAATAAATGATTATTGAGACGTCTTGTGCATTCATACTTTGTAAATGTAATAAAGTGAATTAAATCGAAACACTCTACCCTTGTTAAATATTGGAGCATAACTTATTTTTCATGTGCAATAATCCTTACCGTAGAAGACATTAAAAACCATAGGATGAGATTAACCTTTTCTCTAGATGAAACATCATAATTTAGGCAAATCAGATCTCAAGAATGGGATTATCGTCTTAGTCAATATGTTTAGTGACATTGTCTTAAACTTGTCTGATAGGAGTGACACACTCAAAATTTTCATGGAGTGTGTAGAGCTAACTCCTCCTCTATAGCCTAGCAAACTACATTGTCATCTGAAGATAGAATTAAAAATTAAATTTTCTTCATCGAGTGAAGTCCATGTTGGATCCAGACGACATAGATGGAGGATATGACTTAGTTTTTCTAAGTCTTAAACTCTCATTAATTAACTCCTTAGTTCTGCACAGCTAAATGTGTTACCTTGGTCTCTCTAAACATAACACCTTGGTCCCTTCGTGAAGGTGGTTTAGCATAAATTTTTTCTCTAGCTTAAAACTCATATTTGGTTGAGGGGTAGACCCTTAGGTGAAGTTGGGGAATTTATCTAAACCTCAGTTGATTTGGATGTTGACTTAGGGTTCGTGTGAAGCATCAAGTCTCTTAATCATATATGTCTTCAAGAGGTTGGAAAAACACTTCGTAACTCCTTTCACAAGACAATGCTTGTAATAAGGCCATAACGTGACATAGGAAATTAAGACATATAAGAGTAAAAATGAGAAAAATGAGAGTGGAGGTTCGGAATAATGCCACTCTCGAAGTCCTTATAACTAAATCAAATATACTGTAGTTTGTTATCAAAGAATATGAATTGCCTTGGTGTGATCCAGCCTTCGAGAAAACAAAATACATATATAAATCAAAATGGTATTCCTCAAGTCTTTGAATTGGAATAACTATGGTACGGAAATAACCTTACCGTGATTGAGGAATATTTTGTGGTAAAAAGCTATCATGTGTTTAAATCTCCGTTAAATCCTAATATCACTCTATGGACACCATATCACATTCACATGAGTTGTAAGAGTAAAAAAAAAAGTAGACATTGAAGATATGTTCGAGAAGAAGATTCTTAACATAAGGACAAGATAATTAAGTACTTTATATGCTTTTGAATTATGACAAATAAGAATGCAAGTTATGGAAACTTTTGTTAGGAATAAGAAACCAACTTAAAAGGGGGGTGCGAGCGATAATTTAACCGCAGTATGAACTTAGAATCTGTAGGTGGACAAACGAGAAATTTATCCTTGCACAATAATGTTCTTGGAATGTTAATCGTAAACTAAAATACAATTAAATAAAATATGTGTTGTGGGTTTGCCCATCCTTGAGTCTTTTTTTTGTGGTTGGGGGCATTGCTAGTATTTGTTCATTGGGAAAAGTGTGGCATCAACATGCCTATGTTTTTCTCTTGTGTCTATGTGAGTTGATGGCTTATGTGATTGTCGTATGTGAGTCAAGTTTCTATACTCGGAGCCCATGTTGTGTTGTGTGTAGTGGGCAATGTAAGTTAGAAAAAAAATATTATCCTAGTATTTTACTGTTGACATTGTGTGTGTAAAATGTGGGTACTACGCTTAGCGGTTGATTTTTTCTTTCCTATCTATAAGGTAATCTTAAATTCGGGTGAAGCATAAAATTTAGTTTTAGTTTTTCTAGATTAAAGCGTAAATAAATCCAAAATATCGACAATCACGAGATATATTAGAAATTTCAAGCCAAATGGCAACATTATAATGGATTACAGTTATAACTTATTAATGCAGATTTTTATAGTTAAAAAATATTCCTTAATTCTACTACTAGATAAAAATTTCTGAATAAATGTGTCGATTATATAATTGTGTAATTAACTAGTTCAAACTTGTAAATTTCCACACTTTATTGGATTTTTAATTAGCATGGAAGATAGCTAAAAATTATTGAATTCACATTCGATAAAAAATAATAATAAATGAGGCATATATCGTTCTCTAATTTTTTTATTTTTTTTTTGGTTTCATAACTTTCACTTCTATTTTATAAATTGTTTTATTTTATGCTTAAATTTAGATTTTTCATTTTCCCATAAGTTGACAAAGAAACTTTTGACGTTGTCTCACCACTTTCTAAAGTAGGTAGTATTAATAAATTTTAATTCCCTGTATCCCACTCTATTCCCCTAATTAACACAAATTATAGTTATAAAATAACGAATTCACACTAGATAAAAATTAATAATTAACGAAGCGCATATCACTCTCTTAAAATTAATTGCTTTCGTAATGGTCACTTTTGTCTTCTAAATGGCTTTTTATTATACTGAAATTAACAATTGTCATTTTTCCGCGAATCCAAAAATAAATGTCGATGTCCCTATTGTTTCTAAAGTAGGTAGAAATAATAAATTTGATTTCCCCAAATCCCACGTATCCCTCAAATTAACATGCATTATATTTTAAAAATATCGAAGTCACACTTGATAAAAATTAATAATTAACGAGGTGTATATTGCTCTAATAAAATTTATTTTTTTTAATTTCCTAATCTTCACTACTATTTTCTTAATGGTTTTTTATTATGCGTAAATTAATATTTATGGTTTTCCTGAGTGTTCATAAAGAAAATTTTGTTGCTTTCACTCTTGTTTTTAAAGTAGGTAAAATTAATCCATTTCATTTCCTTGTATCCCATGATACACCCCAAATTAAATGAAAATATTAATGATGGGTTAGTTCAAAGTACGATATGTGAAATCCCCTACATTAAATGCTAATATCTGAAATACCAAAATCCCACACTTTCTCTTTAAGAAGGGGAAATTCAAATTTTGAGATTTCCTATTCCCACTTTTTTTTCAGTTTTCATAATTTCTTTTGTTGAATGCATTTGGAAAAAGTTAAATAAACCAGAGAAATACATATGAGGGTTTTTTTTTAGTCGTAGAAAAGGAGCTCTTGAAATCATAATACAACATGTAGAGGTAGTATTTTATTGATTTGAGTGCTCTTTTCCTAAAGTTGTTTTGAATGGTAAGATGAAGCAACGATCATAATCATGTTTAGGGGAGCACAAAAAAGACAGAAAAAAGTTATTGTGGATAGATCATGGGTATGAATGTAGATCAGGAGGCCCACAAAGGACATAATCAAAATAGACAAGAAAAATATGTTGTAGATAGAATGTCATTGACACTGTGTTTTAGAGATAATAAAGAGCTTTAACAGACATTATCAAGTACGTACAAATATCAGATATAACTAAAACATGTATTTATAAAAATAATTTATGTTATTGTATGTGTACCATAGTTGATGGAGGGCACTTATAACCGCTGTGTATTTTCCTTGTTCTTGTGTTTTGCAATGCAATCCATCCATTCCTTTCCCTTTGGCACCTTTGCAATTTCATTCCATCTTCTTGTCAAAATGCATTGCTCTTTCTGAAACCACATCTTTGTTTTCCCATGAATGAAGATTTTATAATCCCTTTTAAAATATTTATTACTTTTGATAACCCATTTTTTATGATCACTCGTAGCTCAAGTATTCATGTCTACTAAACGAGTCCCCATTTCAGCCCTTCCATTTGTCTCTCTATTTTTTTCGTTGATTTTTTCTTTCTTCTTCATCTATTTATTTTTTCCTGTAAGCACTGACATTTATCTCTAGCAGCAAAACACAAGTCAGATATTCCTTTTTTATAAATTGTAATGGTTTGCTTTTGTATAGTTTAGGTAATCATTTTGACTTCCTTTAATGATTTTTTAATATGAAAGAAAAGTCGTGACTAATTATTCAATATTCGATTCTCCCTTGATTGTTGCGTTGATATATATATATTTTTATATTTTTTCCCACGCCGAAATAGTTAAATACATTTTCTTTACAATTTTTGTATGTTTAGTAATAGGTAAGCCATTTATACATATTTGTAAATATTATTAAATATAAATGTTAATCATCCTATTTATAAATGGACATTTCAATTACAATTAGTAACGACTTACTTTATAAATGAGGCAATATAAAGTAACAATTTTTAAATTCTAAAATAACATATTCCAAGACTAGAGGCCACTAAGCTCGATGTTTACGACATTTCCTAGCTATTACAAGAAAACACAAGGAAAAATTAATTCCAGGACAAGAAAAATATTAAATATTTTCCTGAATACAGTATTCAAACAAGAACAGAGACTAACAAGCACTAAGATTTTGGTTAAGTCGCATACAATACAACTAAGATGGCTCACCTGAAAACCGGGAGAAATACCATTATTATATTTAGATTTTCATATTAATTTATCATAATCCTACCATGATATTCGAAGCCTAGCAGCTGCTAGTGTCAAAGATTAGTAAATAAGATTAGTGCAACATAACAAAGACTTGAGATTAGCAGCCGCTAGGATATTTTGTGTCTTGCATATAAGACAATTAGTAATGACCTGACTGAAAAAATAACTACATCCTTTATTATATCTGGATGCTACATTACTACCTTCTGAGACTAGCGACCAGTAAGCTAGATGTTTAATTTCTTTCTTTGATGTTCCTAGACAACAAATAATCAAAGAAAATATTAATTTAAATGTTTTTTCTAGAATACACATATTCAAAAATGATTTTTTTTGCATTGCGTTCTCTGAGTTCAATATGTTATTTAAAGTCTATCACATGATATTCGAACCCTAGTGACTACTAGTGTCATATAATATTTTACTACATTGGTGTAACATAAAAAAGAATTAAGATTAGTGGATGATAGGATAATTATTGTCTTGCATTAAAGATATTGATTAATGACCCAAATAAAAAATGAAAATTGTACTAAACTCCAAAACCAATATTTTAGCCAGGAGGCCTCTGAGTACAACATGCTATTCAAAGTTTATTACATGATATTCCTAGCAGTCACTACCGTCGAAGATAATTACATGGCACTGGAGGAAAATCACAAATACTTGATGCTAGAAAATGCTAGGATATTTTTTGTCTTGCATTAAGGAAAATTTGTAATTACTCAATTATAACTCTAATTATGCTCCCCGTAATTATATTTAAAATTTAAAAGACTATTTTCATCGAATGATGACTGCCAGGGTGGTTGCTCACTACATTTATTTCCTGAATACTCATGATTACAAATGAAAATTTGAGCCTAGTGGCCACTAAGATCAATAGCATATTCAAATTCTATCACATGAATTTGAAATGAAAATTTAAGCCTAGTGGCCATTGGGTTCAATATGTTATTTAAATTAGCATTGTTGTAAAATCACATAGGCTTGAGGTTGGCATCCACTAGGATATTTGTTTTCCTGCATTCATGACAATTAGTAAAAACTCGATTGAAAATCTAACCATGCTCCCCGTAATTATATTTAAATTTTAAAATACTATTTTCAACGACTAACAACCGCTAGGGTGGTTGCTCACTACATTTGTTTCATGAATACTCACGATTCCAAAAGAAAATTTAAGCCTAGTGGTTGCTGATCTCAATAGTTTATTTGAAGTCTATCGCATTAATTTGAAACAAAAATTTAACCCTAGCAACCGTTGTGTGTAATTTTAAGCCTATCGGTCATTGGGTTCAATATGTTATTCAAATTAGGATTGTTACAATATCACAAAGGATTGAGGTTAACAGTTGCTAGGATATTTTTTGTCTTGTATTCAGGATAATTTGTAATGACTCAATTGAAAATATAACTATGGTTCCCATAATTATATTTAAATTTTAAAATATTATTTTCAACAACTAACGACCGCTAGGGTGGTTTCTCACTACATTTATTTCCTGAATACTCATGATTCGAAATGAAAATTTAATCCTAGAGGCTTCTGAGATCAATATGATATTTGAATTCTATCGCATGAATTCTAAATGAAAATTTAAGCCTAAAGGCCACTGTGTTCAATTTTAAGCCTAGTGGTTGCTGGGTTAAATATGTTATTCTAATTAGCATTATTACAACATCACAGAGGCTTTAGGTTAGTGGCCGCTAGGATAGTTTTTATCTTACATACAGGAGAATTAGTAATGAATTGATGGATATTCAAATACATGACTAGAAAAAAAAGATTTGAAGAAAGGATGAATCCAATCCTACCTCCATGTGCCACTTAGAAAAAGTGCTTCTCCACCACTCCAGTTCATAGCTCTGGTATAATAAAACCGTTTACCACAAAAAATTTACAAGTACTTTGTAATCAACAACCCAAGTTCCATTACCATTGTGTTCATTGGACGCTTTCAATAAGTTGTCATGGGGACACCTTGAGGTAGGAGTCGATACTATCCATATGGACTAAGTGGAACATAGTGGGGTTCTTTGGATGTTGATCGATTAGTGGAAATTAAGGACCCAAGCCCAACTCCACGTCCCACTTAGAGAAAGTGCTCCTACTCCACTACAATTCATAGATCTGGTATAATAAGAGAATTTACCACCCAAAATTTTCAAGTAGTTTGTAATCATCAACCCAAGTTCCATTCCCATTGAGTTTATTGGATTTTTTTAATAATTTTTCATGGGGAAACCTTGAGGTAGGGGTCAAACATCTCCATATGGACCAAGTGGAACATAACAGGGGGCTTATAATGCAGATCACTTGGTGCAAATTAAGGTCCCAAGCCCTCCTTCATGTCCTACTTAGAGAAAGTTATCGTCCACCACTCCAACTCATAGATCTGGTATAATAAAAGAATTTACCATCCAAAATTTTCCAACCCTCCTGATTTTTGAAAATTTAACTTTGACAGAGCTCGAAAGGCAACTTGGGCCTATCAGGAGCATGGTGTTAAATTAGAGATGTGGATGGAAGTTTATTAATATATTTGTTGTAAGGTATCAAACTGGTAATCACCATTGGCTATGAATCTTTGAAAATTTAAGGTGATTCCTAGGTGGTAATAAATGATATTCAAAAGGGAAAATATTTGTCATAGAATTTGAATTACTATATCACCAACATTTTGCATTGGTTGAGAAAAATCCCCTAGTGGGTTTTAAACCATAATTATAGAGAAGTAAATTGTGTCACCAAATTTCTGGCTAACCAAGGCATCATTAAGAGATATGGCCCAATAAAATCGAGGCAAGCTATCATGTGGGAATATTTCCTAGAGATCATATCTCCGGAAGGGGGAGTGAGGTGTTATTAAATTTTAGTGTCTTAGATTCCTTTTCATTCTTCCATTTTCTTGTGGTGGATAGTAGTGGTGTGCAGTTATGAGAGATGGGTATGGATTTCCCTCCGCTACCTTTTCTTTTCCTGTAAGGTGTGAAGCATGAGACGAAGTTTTTTTGGAGTATTTCTCATACTCGTATTAGGATTATCTTCAGGGCAGCGTCAGGTTCTATCTGCCATGAAATTATGAGTATTCAATCAGAGATCGAGTTAATTCCATATTCACATCTTGGTTCATGTCCTCATTTCTTTTGGTTAGGAAGAATATTGATGAGGTGAGAGACATTTCCCTCTAATTCATTAAGCCCTAGCACTGGGTCAACTTGGCTGAAGCATTGGAGGATTTTGGGAGGGGTCAACCACTAACTTAAATTGTTCATGACGGGCTAGCCATGGATAAAGAGAGGAAGGGGATAGCTGAGCTCTCTTCTAAGAACATGATTTTGATGTGGTTTTCTTTAGATGTTCATGTTGCTTGTTCTGAGGGGCCTGGTGAAGGTAACCGTTGACAATTTTTTACACTTGTGCAAAAATGGGCAACTCAAAACTTTGTCGTTATGAATAAAGGCATTGGAGAAATATACCTAGGGTAAAGGAGGTTTGATATTATTGGTTACTGCTGAATTAGTTAATGATTAAGTGAAATATGCAGCTATGTGTGCTGTTACAAAACATAACAGATCACATAGTCTGCAATTTCATGATATCTTTAGCAAAAGAACACAAGGGCCCCAAAGGACAATTGTGTTTTCTTGATGAAGACACCAAATTACAGAATAGGTGAAGTGTTGAGTTTTGGGACAACAAACATAAGTGCAGATTGTAGAAATCAGAGTTCATTACTGAATGTTACAGGTTCTCATTAATGTTCTTTCCTTCATGATTAAGACATTCAATTATATGACTGAGTTGTTTAGTTCATCATATAATCCATACAAAAAGCTGAAATGTAGAAATAAATATACAACTCATTTACATAATTCAATGTTTTATTCATAAGGAAATTTCAAATGTTCCCACACAAGCCGTGGAAGGTAACTAGAAAGTAAAGTACAACTACTAAAATAAGAGGTACACATGCATGAAAAAGAAAGTAAAGGAGTATGAGTGAACCCATCATTGCCTTGGGGTTTTCTTCATTGTTCAGAGTAGCTCCATTCCAAATTTTTCTCCTTTTTCATCTTCTTTGTAGGAAGTCACTATACCTGAAAAGAATAAAATGCACTTTCAGTTACGAGCTCAGAGATCAATTCATATTCCTTACTGTCCTAGTTCGTGCATATGAATCTCTTCAAAACAGGAGATATAATTTACTTGAAGAATTGACTACATACATGCTCTACTCACTCAGAAATAAGAAAGAGAAAAGAAAAGAAGAAAACATGGATACAAGAGAGGCCAAAATGCCTAAGTATTTTCTAACTGTTTTCTTAAGTGTGTAGGTACAGGTTGTAGCCAAGAAGAAATAGACAAGTCATAAGTACATGTTGGAAAGAAGGATTAAATGTAACTCAAACTCAATATTTTATTGCAAATGGAAGAAGTTGCAGTACAAAAAAGAGACTAGAAAATAGAAGTACATGTTTCAGTTTGCAACTAAAAAGGAAGAATCAAATTTCAAGAAGCTGAAGTTAACTAGAAAGAAAGGCTTACAGCTGAAACATAATGAAAAAAGAAGATTCTGGGAAAATTTTGACAAGGCTTTACCATGTAAAATTGGCATTTACAAATTTTCATCATGTTTCTTTCAACTACTACATGATTTAAAAGAATTATTTAAATCAAGTAAGTGATACAGAAAAATAGAAAAGCATACCATGATCAAGATAAGTAGTTATAATGTTTCAGCTTTCAAACTACTAAATTAGCTTCAACATGAAGTGTTATATTTTGTATCCTGAATCAAAAAATACAACTACTATATTCTACAAATGAAAGGAAGAAAGAATTCTTGGAAAAAAATTGCTAGGACTTCACCATGAAAAATCAACATTTCAGGATTTTCCAGCATACATATCAAAGTTGTAATAAAAGGGAAATGCAGTATTTAAACAGAAAAGAAATTCAGACTGTAACTTCCAGTTACAAATTGAAGTACTTTGGAACATTCATTAAAGCAATAGTCTTATAACTGAAGTTCAAGTAATCTAAAAATTTCAGATGAAATTGCTAGTTTTAAAAATGAAGCAAGTATGAGTCATTACATGAAGTACAGTATTTAATAATAAATCAATAAGAATACAGTCAACAAAGCATCTGAATCAAGGTTATGAGCTTACAATGGTTTTACAAGAATCAGAGGTTGTTTAGAATTCAAAAAGAATCATAGCAAGCTATAAAGATTCATGAAATCAGATCTCAAATCTCGATAATGAAAGATCCAAAATTTACTCAGTAATCAAGAAGGATAGAAGATGAAAGCAATGACATAATAGATATTAGTGACAAAGGAGCTACAAGTGCAGCAAAAAACTTCAAGTTTACATAATGAAGACTCGAGCCCAAACCTGGGATAGATGAAACTGTACATAGTATGCTACATTATAATTCAGATCTAAATTCAAATGCAGGATTCATGGTTAAATAGAACTAGGAAAACACATCAAGGAATCAAAGGGATATCCTTCATACCATGGCTCAACAATAACAAAGCTGAAACTAATGGGGTAGAGTTGACTAAGTTTGAATCAGAACAGAAGAAGACATCAAAAGCTCAAATAGAGAGCAAACCCCAAGGTGCTAAGCATTAAAGTAAAGGAATCTACACAAGGATGAAATGTAGAATAGTGTAAACTCTGATCAAAATTAGGGAACTCGAAGTTTTAAGTAACAAGAAAGGGATCTCAAACTTTCTGGAAGTCATTCTATTCCTAAAACAAATTTCAGAATCAAGAAGGAATGAAGAAATCCAAATACCCATATCAAAGGAGGGATACCCAAATTTGGGTTGCATTATCTCATACCACAAATTATAAATACATGTGCAGATAACCATTAAACAGATCCATCCATAGACATTTTGAATTTTGAAAATTAGATCAAAGGAAGGAAGTTACATTTTCTAGTTTTAATGGACAAACCATTAAATGGGTATCCATAAATCAGGAAAGGAAGTAAAAAATTACTGGTTAAATTCGAAGCTTCAGAAAACCCTTGAGAGATCATTGAGTTCAAAGCCAAAAGAGCAACCTAGAACGATTTTTCAAATTGAAATCCCAAAAGAAACATGAGAACACAAGATATGCAAATAAGGAATGAAATATCGATATATTGAAGTCAAAAAGACAATGATGAAGCATAAGAAAACTCAAAGATCAAATCTTACCATTCGTTATCGAACAATGATACACAGAAGATCCAGTTCAGAGCTCAAAACAATTAAATGAAAACCATAACGATTTTGGAAGAGTCAAAAGACAATCTCAATAGGAGGAATGATTACAGAGTACGAAAGAAATCAAGAGCTATAGAATCTTTCACAGAGCCCGAAAAGGGTAGAAACTCAAACACCAAAGAATATCGAAATCTTGAGCTCGAGTGCCAATGAATGGTGTCTACCCAGAAGCTCACAAACTTTGAGAAGGTCGAAGAATGAAAGGCTTGTAAAGACAAGACAAAGTGACAGGCCATGAAAAGAACAATACAGAAAAATCAAGCTCCAAGATCTCACCACCATGATGGCCATCCAACGAACTAACACAAAAACAAAATGAAGCTCAAAGCTAGAAGAATCAACAATGGCAACCCCATAATCACTCAAATGATTAGAAAACTGTGCTCATAACAAATGGCCATGTCAAGTAAGAAGAAAATAAAAATGACAGAGAACCATTTTTACAGAAGGCACCAAACTCAAATACTTCAAACAATGGCGTCGAACATAAATTTTTCCAAGGCTTCGCCCATATAGTGAAAATCAAATGAAATATGCATTAGGGTCGAGATTTTCCTTTATCATGCAAACTTGAGAGGTGAGTTCAACCTAACCCAACCAAGGGTCAATAGATCAATGGCTCCATAGATCAACAAGTACAAAGATCAAAGGCCAAGGAGATCAAGTCTCAAGATCAAAGCAAGTAACATATGGTCAATTGCCACTGACCACATTAAATTGCTAGGTCAGAAACCCTAACCACAGTGGTCAAAAATTGAGATCAACAATCCAGATCTGGAGATCAAACAGTACAGAAATCAATGGCCCTGAGATCATCATCAATATCAAAGAAAACTCAACCCAGGAGTTAATAATGCCACCGAAAAATTTGAAGGGGTGAGTCATCATGCAAAGGGGGCCAACCCACGTTTTAAAAACAAAATCATTTCATTTTGATTCCAAAATCTGAACTATAGTCCAAGTTCCAATAATGTAAAAAAGTTCACCAAATCATGTTCACCTATGATCACCCAAAAGGTAAGGTTTATAAACTATAGTCAAGTATTATCCAAATGCAAAAGCTCACAAGTATTACAAGACCAACAACTACAAAGTGAAAACTATATGTTATAGCATATTTACCAATTGAACAAAGGTAGACACAACAATGGCTAAGTATGAAGGTGGTCCCCAAGTGAAATGAAGGCTATAATGACATGTGCCATTTAATATGGTCGACCCTTTTATATCCCAAAGTCCACTAAGGTGGCCAAACCAAGCAAATTGGAGGTGGTCCCCACTTCAAGGAGCTAGAGTTGATTTGAAGAGTGTCACTTATGTGACCACTTAGAAAAAGATGTCAATGTCAGAGAATGTGCACATGAATGTGCACATGGACAATGGTCCCCACATTGGATGTTTATTTTTGCAAATATTACAAATATTTGAATTATTTACTCATAGGAAGGGAATTGATTTGTTGCATGCTTCACAAGAGGACAGAACAGAGAAAGAGATAGAGTTGCATGTTCAAAGGAGAAAGACTTGCATAGCAAGCAAGCTTATTATTAGCAAATTATTTACCCTTGTTTTCTTAAAAATAGAATAGTCAACTTTAGTTTGACTGTATTGTAATCAAGGCTATTAATGCCTATTTGTAATTGCATGCTCTATTTTTATTCCTTTATCTATTATTAAATAAAGGATAAAAATAAGATGCATGGGCGAGTACAAGCCTTAGGCTATTTTTAAGGAAGAGGGTAAATTTTTATTTTTGCTATATATTGTGTGCCTTTGCAAAGCACAAGAAGGACTTTTTGGATATAGGAGTACTGAAGCAATTTTTGCCAGTTTTTCCTTCTGAGTGTGAAGTATTTTCTACCTTCCCAATTATTTGCAGTCTTGTGTATGTTTCTATTAGTCTTGTGAATGCAAATTCCCTGATTAATCATCTTACCTTGTTGAAAAATTTAGTAATTTCTGCATGATATTAATGTGCATGTTTAGCTTAGCAGTATTGTTGTGATAATCTCCCTCAATACCTCAAAGTGTTTTTCCCTTAACATTCTGTAGAAGAACTATTGGTTCGTGCATCAAGAATCCTTTCACATATCAATTGTGCATATACTCAGTCAAATCCCTCATGCAAATTTGGTGTATCACCTTAGTTCAAATTATCTTATAGTCATCTTTTACCCTTAAACCCAAGAAATCAGTTTAGGATACATCAATAAGGAACCGGCCTTGATACCAAAGACTCACCTCAAAATAGGTATACCCACAGACCTGAGGTGTTTCCATTGTATCTACGAAAGAGAGAGATCAAATTTTGCAAGCTTAGAAAACCTGCAGCCATCTCTCTACAGGGTGCACTTTCGAGAGATAACAATTTTTGGCACGCCCGGTGGGAAAAAGAATCAGATCTGCGTGTAAGTTATGACAGATCCACAGCAAATTTACAACAGTTATAAAAGTTACTTTTGGGAGCAAGCTGCAGCAATTTATTCTAAAGATTTTAAGATCTTTTGGCGACTCCGTAAAGCTGATTTCAGACCAGTATTGTAGCATGTTCCATGCCTAAAGTGACTACAAGATCATCGGTAAGAGGAATTCCTCCTGAGTTTTGTTTCTTTACCTTTGAATTCTGCTAGAAGGAGAAGAGTTGGTAATACTTTACCTTATAATAGACCTAGTTTTGACAACCCTCCTCCTGATATTCCTTCACCACATATCAATTTCTCTATTAACATCCCAGTTTTTCAAATGGCTATTCAACCACCAAGGAATTTTGTGACCTTTACTAATGGCAGCCCATTAGTAATCCCAGTTTACCATGACATCCCTAATGCTGCCATGAAAAATTTTCCATCATTCATGGGTGAAAATCAGGTTACACCTGCTGAACATATCAAAGATGTTGCAGCCATATGTGCAGTCCATAATATCACTCATGAAGACATAGCTTTAAGACTTTTAGCTGCATCTTTTAAAGGGCAGGCCTTGCAATGGTATAGAAACCTAGAAATTGGGAGCATAAGAACTTGGGATGACTTAGGTGAAAAATTGTTGAAACAGTTCCAGGATAATTCAGATCATTTGTCCCTCATTGAAAAATTGTCTACTATTAAAAGAGCCCCTCATGAGTACATGTCCAACTTCAATATCCATTTTTCTAGGACTTGGGAAAGAATCCCAGAAAGTGTTAAGCCTCAAGCTGACCACGCTTTCCTTGATTATCTCAAAGATTTGAATAGTGATATTTCTGCTATGATTCAATCTATGGGAGGTAATACTCTTCTGGATGCTTATGATATTGCTATAAAAGCTGAAAAAAACCTTATTCAAGCTGGAAAATTAGCACCAAGGCCTTCAATGCCATTTTTGGCAGATTTAGCACCTATTCCTCAGCCTATTACAATCATAGAACCTGTTGTTGTAGCCCCATCAGATGATGTGTTTAAAGCTTTGCAGACTATGGGAAATAAGATTACTTCAATTGAAAATAGAATTGCATTACCTAGTAGACCCTATCAGGCTCCTTATCAGCAAAATCAACAGAATCAACAAAACAGGCAGCCTTATCAACATAATCAAAATTATAGGCAGCCTTACCAGCAAAGGAAATTTGACCCAAAGGCTCCTAGTTCATCTAATGCTTTAGTCCCAGTTAATATGGCTACAGAAGAGTGGTTTCAACCTTGCAATCAACCTCATTCAGCTGCAAGTTTCCCAAATGCTTTTCTGAATCTGAATCTTGTTGCACAACCTCAATCTGAAACATTGTTCATGCCTCAAATGGAGAGTGGGTAGCAAGAAACTCATGTTCAGAAAGCACCTGAACAAAATTTAGTCAGTTTCAATGAGGAGGATTTCATTGCAGTCACTACTAGGGCTCAAGGAAAAGTTGTTGAAAGTCAAAAACAACAAAATAGGCCTGTTCTGCCTACTGTCACTGATAAGACAACATCTACAGTCCCAAAATCAGCCAAACAACCCTGTTGTTCCTAAAAAAACAGCAAGTGTTCTAGTTGATAAAGGCCATCAAAAATAGCTACAGCCTGACCCAAGAAGACTGTTTATACCTCAGATATCAAAGGCAGCTGAAGCAGAATCAGTTTTTGCTAAGGCCTACTCTAAGATAGTTGAATCTTTCTCTAAAACAGTTACTTCTTTTAACATTGTTGATGTAATGAAAAATCATAATGTTAACATCTCAATGTGGGACTCTCTCAGTATTCCTAGACACCAATATTTACTTTCTCATGAACTAGCTAAGCTACAAATTTCTTTAAAAATAATAGAAAAGGAAGTTTAGAAGGCAGACATGGTCCTTGGAACATTTGAACAAGATCACATTAAAGAAGTTAAGTGGATGGTTCAGAAAGTTCTGAATGCTCATGACATCAAGAAGCCACCACCATTTTATTTATCACTGATTATTGGAGAACATCTAGTTCATAATTACATGGTGGACAGTGGTGCAAGTAGCACAGTTATGCCAAAAGCAATTGTAGAAAAATTGGGTCTACAGAAAGGAGTGTCTTACAGCTTGATGGAACTGCAACTAATACAGTTGGTGTAATTAGAAATTTAGAGGTAACGTTACATGCTTGCCCAAATGTTTCTATTCTGTAAGATGTTACTGTTGTGGATTTACCTCCATACTTTGCTTTATGCTTATCTAGAGACTTCACAACAAAAATAGGAGGTTATCTCTCTTCAGATTGGTCCTTATTTTTCACTACTCGTTATGGCACCAAAGTTACTATCAATTCAAAACCATTGGCCATATTTCACATTGAGCCTCACTCTCCAAATGCGGTGGCTAATTATTCAGCCTTAGATCAGTCTGACTTTGATGAGGTAGCTCAAGTTTCAACATTAGATGGTGTTTCTAACATGTTTATGGATGAAAAGATAGTGGAAGAACATGCTCATGATCCTTTTAAGGAAGTTGAAGAACACCTGTTTGGTGTGTATTGTATGCATGAAGAAAATACACCACTTCCCTTGCTGTCCAAAACAAAAGTTTCAGCAGAAGGAATTTGGAAGCTTCATTTCGATGGAGCTAAGAACAAGAAAGGATAGGGAGCAGGTTTGATGCTCACTTCCCCAATGAACGAAAGGTATTTCTCAGCTTTGAGTCTCCAATTTTCATGTACTTGTAATGTAGCTGAATACAAAGCATTAATTCATGGCTTACTTTGGGCCAGAAAGAGAGGTATCAGCATGCTACAAATTTTTGGTGATTCTGAGTTGGTTATCAATCAAGTAAGAAATTTCAATGTTTGTAAGAATCCATTAATGAAGTCTTACAGACATAGAGTTTCAGACTTAATGGAAGATTTCAATGCTATTAATATTCAGTCTATTCCTAGAGCTGAAAACAAGCATGCAGACAGACTTGCAGTAGTTGGGGCTAGTTTTGAAGTGCTGGAACAAATTGAAAATAGAAAATTTCAGCCTCATATAAAACTAATTGTCAGGCCCTCAATACCTGATAATGATTCAAATTGGAAAGTTTTTGAAAGTGATGATCAAATCTGTAGGTTTTTGCAGCAAGAAGCTAAGTTTTCTGCAGTTAATCAAGATAAATTACGAAACTTATATGGTGACCAGATTGTTCAGTTGAAGATAAATAAAATTCCTTGAGGTCTGGTCACATTGGAAGACATCTTCAGCACTGACGATTAGTTAAGAAAGGTCAAGACTAAGATGTCAACCAATGGTGATAATTACGAAGAGATCTCAGTTGATGAAGGGAAAAAGTTGTTCCTTGGAAAGGTATGTTCCTTAACTAAAAAATAGTCATTTATTAATCTTTGCAAGGAATTTAAAGATGTTTTCACTTGGAAATACCAAGACCTGAAAGGATTTGATCCCAGTTTAGCACAACATACAATCAAGTTGCAGCCAAATTCTAAACCTGTTAGACAGAAACAGAGGCCTGTAAATCCCAAAATAGAGCCTCTAATGAGGAAAGAATTATCTAAGTTGATTGAATCAGGTATTATCTTTCTAGTTAAGCATTCAAGTTGGGTAGCCAATCTTGTTCCTGTTAGGAAGAAGAATGGTGAAATCAGACTATGTGTAGATTTCAGAGATCTTAATAAAGCTTCATTAAAAGATCATTACCCACTCCCAAATATGGATCAGATTTTAAGAACAGTTTCTGATGCAGATAGATTATATCTCCTGCACGGTTATAGTGGATATAATCAGATTTTAGTCTGGAAGAGGATAGATATAAAACAACTTTTACCACCAAGTGGGGTACTTATGCTTACAAAAGGATGCCTTTTGGTCTTTCAAATGCTGGTGCAACATTTCAACGTGCAATGGACATGGCTTTCTAGAGCTTGTTAAATAAATGCATTCTAGTTTATTTAGATGACATTACTGTGTTCTCAAAAAATCTAGAAGAACACCTGATACATCTAAGGCAGACCTTTCAGTTATGCAGATAGTTTGGGATATCTTTGAATCCACTTAAGTCTATCTTTTCAGTACATCAAGGTAAATTACTTGGTCATATTGTTTCCAAGCAAGGATTAGCAATTGATCCTTTCAAGATCAAAGCCATATCATAGCTATCATTACCTCATCATAAGAAGGCATTACAGAGTTTTCTTGGAAAAATCAACTTTGTTAGAAGATTTGTTCCAGATTTTGTAGCATTGGTTAAACCACTGACAGCTATGCTAAAGAAAGAGAAAACTTTCTCTTGGACCAGTGAAGGGAGAGAAGGATTTGAATCAATCAAAGCAACTATCTCTCAAGCTCCTACTCTTGCAAATCCAAATTTTGATAAAGATTTTACAATGTATGCACTTGCAGGAGCTGAAACAATCTCAGCTATATTAACTCAAGTCAATGATGAAAATATTGAGCAGCCTATTGCTTTCTTTGGACAGAGCTTGCATGATTATGAAACAAGGTACACATTCCTTGAAAAATAAGTACTTTCAGTAGTCAAAGGACTAAATAATTTCAAGTACATGCTTTCGAACAATAAAATCCATGTTCTTGTTTCTCATCCAAGTGTGAAAGCATTCTTACTAAATAAAGAATTGAATGAGAAAAGAGCAAACTGGATAACGAAGGTCATGGAATATGATGTTGATATCTGGGTTGCTAAGACAGTTCGAGGGAAAGGCTTATGTGAACATCTAATTGATGATATGGAAAAACAACAAGCTACAAAACCAGATGATTCAAAACAGCATGCTGAAATTGCGTATCAGCAATCAGAAATCATGGTTCAACCAGAAAATCAGCAGCCTGAGCTCACTCATGAGATTCAAGAATCAAGATGGATGACTGATTTGGTTAACTATCTACAACATGGCACCTATCTGGAAGGTATGGACAAGAATAAATGAAGATATTTCAGATTACAAGTTGTACCTTATATCTTCATTGATAATGTGTTGTTCAAAAGAGATATAAATGGAATCTTGCTGCGGTGTGTTGACTATGATAAAATTCAGAAAATATTGTCAGAATTCCATGAAGGACCTGCAGGAGGTCATTTTTCAGCACGTACTATGGCCTTAAAAATTATGAAAGCTGGTTACTATTGGCCTAGCATATTCAAAGACTATTTTGAATGGATCAGAAAGTGTAAAAAATGTGCTTTCTTTGTTGGAAAAGAACGTTTAGCTTTGCTGCCCTTACAACCTATCTCAGTTGATCAGCCTTTTATGCAGTGGGGTCTTGATTTTATTGGCATGATAAACCCACCTTCGTCATAAGGACATAAGTGGATCTTAACTGCTACAGATTATTTTACATGATGGACTGAAGCAATAGCCTTGAAGGATGCTAATGAAGCTTCGATACTATCCTTTTATGAAGGAATAGTCTGCAGATTTGGTGTTCCAGCAACTATCATATCAGATAATGCTTTAGCATTTCTTGGTGCAAAGATAACAGATTGGGCTGTCAACCATGGAATTTACTTAAGTTCTTCATCTAATTATTATCCGCAAGGTAATGGCTTAGCTGAAAGTACTAACAAGAACCTTTTAAGGATCATCAGAAGAACACTCAAAGATAATCAAAGAGCTTGGCATCTGATGTTGAATTCAACACTTTGGGCTGATAGGGTGACTCCTAAAAGATCAGTTGGCAATTCACCATACAAACTTGTGTACAGAAAAGAAGCAAGAATGCCTATTTCAGTTGAGTTACCCACATTGGATTTGCTACATCAAATGGAGCTACTTGAGAATGAACCATTACAGGTTCGTTATGTAGAGTTAATGGAATTACAAGAGCTAAGAGATAAATCCCATTTGAATATGGAAAAGAATCAGAAACAAATGAAGAAGACTTTTGACAAGAAATCCAAATTCAGAATCTTCAATGAAGGAGATATTGTGTTAAAGTGGGATGTTGATCGTGCAAAGCCAGGAAGACACATGAAGTTTGATACAATCTGGAGTGGCCCTTACATGATTTCAGCTTGTAAAGAACACAATGCTTTTCAGCTTTCGAAGCTGAATGGAGAGGAACTTCCCATTCCTGTGAATGGTATGTTTCTCAAACACTGTTATTGAAAATCTTACAGTGATTGTTAGAGTAGGATTTCCCTTCAATAAGTGTAGTCCCTGCACATTGCATTGTTTTTCAATTCAATAAGTGCATTCGTGCACATGATCTGGTTTACCAGATATTTCCAGTTTTAGTTCCATTTTGGAAGGGTTGGACCTTTCAGAAAAGGCAAATTTTGGTTACATGTTTAGACTCCATGCCCAATGGAAAAGAGAAAGGCACTGATCTATAAGCTAGCAGGCAGCTTTCCCATAGGATCGCCAGAAATGTTGACAATTTTTACACTTGTGCAAAAATGGGCAACTCAAAACTTCATTGTTACAATGAAAGGCATTGGTGAAGTATACCTAAGCTAAGGGAGTTTTGATATTATTGGTTACTACTGAATTAGTTAATGATTAAGTGAAATTTGCAGCTATGTGTGCTGTTACAAAATGTAACAGATCACATAGTCTACAATTTCATGATATCTTCAGCAAAAGAACACAAGGGCCCCGAAGGACAATTGTGTTGTCTTGATGAAGACACCGAATTACAGAATAGGTGAAGTGTTGAGTTTTGGGACAACAAACATAAGTGCAGATTGCAGAAATCAGAGTTCATTACTGAATGTTACAGGTTCTCATTAATGTTCTTTCCTTCATGATTAAGACATTCAATTAAATGACTGAGTTGTTTAGTTCATCATACAATCCATACAGAAAGCTGAAATGTAGAAAGAAATATACAACTCATTTACAAAATTCAATGTTTTATTCATAAGGAAATTTCAAATGTTCCCACACAAGCCGTGGGATGTAACTGGAAAGTAAATTACAGCTACTGAAATAAGAGGTACACATGCATGAAAAATAAAGTAAAGAGTATGAGTGAACCCATCATTTCCTTGGGGTTTTCTTCGTTGTTCGAAGTAGCTCCATTCCAACTTTTCCTCCTTTCTCACCTTCTTTGTGGAAGTCATTGTACCTAAAAAGAATAAAATGCACTATCAGTTATGAGCTCAGGATCAATTCATATTCCTTATTTTCCTAGTTCATGCATATGAATATATTCAAAATAGGAGATATAATTTACTTGAAGATCAGACTACATACATGCTCTACTCACTTAGAAAGAAGAAAGAGAAAAGAAAAGAAGAAAACATGGATACAAGAGAGGCCAAAAAGCCTAAGTATTTTCTAACTATTTTCTTAAGTGTGCAGGTACAGGTTGTAGCCAAGAAGAAATAGACAAGTCATAAGTACAGGCTGAAAGAAGAATTAATGTAACTCAAACTCAATATTTTCTTCAAATGGAACAAGTTACAATACATAAAAGAGACTGGAAAATAGAAGTACATGTTTCAGTTTGCAACTAAAAGGAAGAATCAGATTTCAAGAAGCTGAAGTTAACTAGAAAGAAAGGGTTACAGCTGAAACATAACGAAAAGAAGATTCTGGGAAAATTTTGACAGGGCTTCGCCATGTAAAATGGACATTTACAACTTTTCATCATGTTGCTTTCAACTACTACATGCTTTAAAAGAATTATTTAAATCAAGTAAGTGATACAGAAAAGTAGTAAAGCATGCCATGATCAAGATAAATAGATATGATGTCTCAGTTTTTTTTTACCAATTTAGATTCAACATGAAGTGTTACTTTTTATATTCTGAATCAGAAAATACAACTACTATAGCTTGAAATGATGGAAGAGAGAATTTAGGAAAAAAATTGCCAGGGCTTCGCCATGAAAAATCAACATTTCAGATTTTCCAGCATGCAGAAATGTTACTATAAAGGAAATAAAGCATCTATGTAAGAGAAACAAGTGACATAGATCTTAACAAGCATTTGAATCAAGGCTTATGCCTAAAATAGTATCAAAAATAGATGAATTGCTCGTAATTTCTAGAAAGAATCATACAAGTTACAAAGATCTTATAAAAGTAAGAGCAGTCAAAGTACTAATACTACTAGTTCAGAATCAAATGAACAAGCCTATTTATACTATCAAAAGATGTCAAATCTCAAAGAGCTAAATTATAGTAATCAGGAAGGATAGAAGATGAAAGCAATGACAAATAGATATTTTTTCACAGAGGAGCTACAAGTGTAGCCAAAGAACTTTAAGTTTATATAAATTCAAATTCTGGGACCTCGAGTCCAAATTTGGAAGTAGATGAAAGTACACATTATGCTACATTATACTTCAGAGGTAAATTCAAATGCAAGATTCATGGTTAAATAGAACTTTAGAAAAATAGATAAGAATCAAAGGGATCTCCTTGACCATTGGCTCAAAACAACAAAAGCTGAAACTAATGGACAGAGTTGACTCAGTTTGAATCAGAATAGAAGAAGACACCAAAATCTCAAATAAAGAGCAAACCCCAAGGTGCTAAGCATTGAAGTAAAGGAATTTACACAAGGATGAAATGTAGAATAGTGCAAAGTCTTATCAAAATTAGGGAACTTAGATTTTTAAGTAACAGAAATTGGATCTCAACCTTTCTAGAAGTCATTCCATTCCTCAAAAAAAATGGCAGAATGAAGAAGGAATGAAGAAATCTAAATACCCATATCAAAGGAGGGATACACAAATCTGGGTTGCATTGTTGTATACCAAAAATTAAAAATACATGTGTTAGCCATTAAGGGATCCATTTATAGACATTTTGGGTATTGAAAATCAAATCTGAGGAGTGAAATTACAATTTCTAGTTTTAGTTGACAAACCATTAAATGTGTATCCATAAATCAGGAAAGGAAGTAAAAAATTACTAGTTAAAGTCGAACATGAGAAAACCCTCAAGAGATCATCGAGTCAGAGCCATGAAGAGAAAATCAGAATGTGTTTTCAACTCAGAAATCCCAAAGCCGAACACAAAAACATCCAAGAATCCAAAGAAAGAACAAAATATCACCATTTTTAAGTCAAAATACAGAAGTTCAAACGAATGAAGCAAAGAAATGTCCTACTCAAAAATGAAAACTTGTCATTCCCTCATTAGTAATAGTGATCCGATCACTTACCTAGAATTAAAGAGCAAATCCATAGTTCAAGATCCAATCAAGAACCCAGTAAAGAATGCACACCTTCCAAGAGGTGTCGAGGATTTATCCAATCTCCAAAATGAAATGATCTCATAGTACAAAGAAAGCTCACATAACCACTCTGGCAGAAAACATGAAAACCAAGGTTGAGAAAATCAAGACAAAATATCAAAAGAATGCTATGGCCCCATGAAAAGTCCAACAAAATATGTCTACCCAAGGAAGTTCGTACAGAGCTCAAACAAGGCCAGATGACCAAATTTCAGAGCAGAAACATTGAAGAAAAGATGAGGAAAGAGGAGAGTGGCATAACAGTAAGGTGGATTTGTACAAGAAAATGAGCTCAAAGCTCTCACCACCATGAGTGGCAGCCATCCAAAAAAGTAACACAAAAGAGAAATGAAGCTCTTGAAAGCTAAATGGTAGCTCAACAATGGCAGAACCTCCCTGAATTAAAATCCAAACTGACATAGAAATGAAAATGAACAGAGATCAAATCAAGTTCCACTCAAAAAATAATGACAGAGAACCAGTATGTAGAGGGACCGAAGCTCAAGGATCTTCAAACAATGGCGTTGAAGGAAAATTTTTCCAGGGCTTCGCCCGCATAATGAAAATCAAATGAAATATGCATTAGGGTCAAGATTTTACTTTAACATGCAAACTCGAGAGGCGAGTTCAACCTAACTCAACCACAGTCAATAATCAATGGCCAGATCAGAAGGACAAAGATCAAAGGCCATAGATCAAGCTCAAAGATCAAAGAAAGTAACCATGGTCAGTTGCCACCGACCACCTTTATTGCCAGGTTAGAAACCCTAACTGCGGGTTAGAAATCGATGGTATGTGATCAAATAGTTAAAAATCAATGGCCCAAGATCAGCATCACTATCAAAGAAAACTCAACCCAGGATTAATAATTCCATCGAAAACTTTCCAAGGGGTGAGTCATCATGCAAGGGGGGCCAGCCTCACATTTTAAACAAAATCATTTCATTTTGACTTGCAAAAGTTTGAACTATAGTCCAACTTCAAATAATGTGAAGTGCCAACCAAATCATGTTCACCTATAATCACCCAAAAGGTAAGTTTTATAAAATTTAATCTAGTATTATCCAAAATGCAAATGCTGACAAGTATTACAAGGCCGACAACTACAAAGTGAAAACTATATGTTATAGTATATTTACAAAGTGAACTCCTGTGTACATCTAGACACAACAATATGCTAATCTCACAAAGGTCGTCCCCAAGCCAAATGGAGGCTATAGTGACATGTTCCATATAAGGTGGTTGACCCTTTTATATTGCTAAGTCCACCAAGGTGGCCAAACCAAGTAAATTGGAGGTGGTCCCCACTTCAAGGAGCTAGAGTTGATTTGAAGAGTGTCACTCATGTGACCACTTAGAAAGAGATGTCAATGTCAGAGCATGTGCACATGGACAATGGTCCCCACATTGGATGTTTATTTTTGCAAATATTACAAATATTTGAATTATTTACTCATAGGAAGGGAATTGATTTGTTGCATGCTTCACAAGAGGACAAAATAGAGAAAGAGATAGAGTTACATGTTCAAAGGAGAAAGACTTACATAACAAGCAAGCTTATTATTAGAAAATTATTTACCCTTGTTTTCTTAAAAATAAAACAGTCAACTTCAGTTTGACTATATTGTAATCAAGGCTATTAATGCCTATTTGTAATAGCATGCTCTATTTTTATTCCTTTATCTATTATTAAATAAAGGATAAAAATAATATGCATGGGCGAGTACAAGCCTTAGGCTATTTTTAAGAAGAGGGTAAATTTTTATTTTTGCTATTTATTGTGTGCCTTTTCAAAGCACAGAATAAGACTTTTTGGATATAGGAGTAGTGAAGTAGTTTTTCCCAGTTTTACCTTCTGAATGTGAAGTATTTTTTTACCTTCCCAATTATTTGCAGTCTTTTGTATGTTTTATTAGTCTTGTGAATGCAAATTCCCTGATCAATCATCTTACCCTATTGAAAAATTTAGTGGTTTCTTTATGATATTAATGTGTATGTTTAGCATAGCAGTATTGTGGTGATAATCTCCCTCAATACCTCAAAGTGTTTTGCCCTTAACATTCTATAGAAGAACTGTTGGTTTGTGCATCTGGAATCCTCTCACATATCAATCGTTCATATACTCAGTCAAATCCCTCATGCAAATTTGGTGTATCACCTTAGTTTAAATTATCTTATAGTCAAATTTTACCCTTAAACCCAAGAAAACAATTTAGGATACATCAACAAGGAACCGACCTTAATACCAGAGACTCACCTCAAAATAGGTATACCCACAGACCTGAGGTATTTCCATTGTATCTACAAAAGAGAGATAAAATTTTGCAAGCTTAGAAGACCTGCAACCATCTCTCTACAAGGTGCACTTTCGAGAGATAATAGTAACCAACTGGAGAAGTTAGAGTTTCCTTTGATTTTGGTTCATGGTTTCTTGGTATCTATTGGTGTGACCAGTATGCAAAGGAAATTGGGATATAAATACAAATTATTATTGCGCACTACTCACGCCATTATCTCAGTTGCTGGGAAGATGTTTCTAAGGAAAAATAAATAGGCCTCTCAGGAGTAATTTCTAGTTCTTGTCCTTGGTTTTCAATTGTTGGGTTTTTTATTTGCTGTCAATGTTGGGTTTTCTCAGCTTGAAGCCCAGTTAGGTTTTGTAAAGTTTTAAAGAATTTTGTGATTATACATTTTCCAAAAATAAATTTTTAGCCTAGCATATGTTGAGTTCAATATGTTATTCGAAGTTCACCACATTATATTTGAAGGATATCGGGTGCTAAGGTCATAGATTATATCATGATGTTGGTGTAACATAACACAATCTTGAGATTAGTGGATGAAAGGATAATTCTTGTCTTCGATTAAGGCCCCTCTAACGTAAAGCTATAAAGATTGTTTATTATACATTAATAGAAATATATCCTATAATATATAGACACTAGTGGCCGCTAATCTTCACTTCTACCAATAAATTGACAACTTCAAACAAATTAAATTTAATAACGAGTAATTGTTTAAATTACTTAGTGCAACACACAACATAAAATTTTACTAATGATTTATTATATTTTATAATTAAAGGACGGTCAAAGGGTCCCTTTTCCTTTACATTAAAGATACAATGAGAGGATTAGTCTAAAAATCCAAACAACCCAATAACAATTTGTTGAAAAAAATGAAAGGGCCTATGCCAAAAACACAAGTGGTTGGAATAAAAAAACCCAGCCCAGTAAGACAAACAAGATGATTCAATAACAATATAATTGGAAAGGATATATAAGAACGAAAAAAAAGATATAGCCTAATGGATTTTTGAACCACTTATTTATCTAAATCAGATGAAAATTCCATAACGTCCACATTAACGAGCCTGAAAATAATTTTCGATGGTCATTCTAGAAAAAAAATTATTTTTGAACAATAGCCCATATCTTTAACCAATCGTACACCTCATGACCTTACCGATAAAGAACATCAAAACATGTTGGTTCTTGTTTCATTGTAGAAAACATTACATGTACGTCCAGTAAGTGGAGTGACCACCCTCCCATTGTCATTATCTCGCCCCATTTTTCCACTTCATAAAAGAAATGATTAAGGACATGAAACTATTTGTGGAACTTTGAAAAAACATCCACATGCACCAAATATTATTCACGTCCAACATAAAACTGCTAGGATAATTCTTGTCTTGCATTAAATGAAGTTTATACATTTCAAGAACATAAAAATGTACCATTCTAACAAGGTTGTCTAAAAATAATAATCGGACATGATAAATGATTTATAGATAAGGATCAAGCTAACAAAATCCTAAGAAATTAGTTTTTACATGTTTAAATAAGTTATAGTGGCCTTTGTGGGTTGTAGAAAGTGAGGAAATCATATTTCCATGGTGTAATCTTCAATAAACTTGTAGAATATAATAAATTAAACTCTTTTTTAATCGTTTTTTAAATCAAATTTTGAACCTAAATTGTGATGTCCTAGAAAATGGTTCCACCCATGGAACCATGAAACTAAACTAGATAATTAATCCTAGATTTATGGTTGGATATGTATTTTACCCAAACAACCTATTAGCATTTGTAACAACCGCTAAAATCTCCCACTTGAGACCCAAGAACAACCTAGGTTTAGTTAGCAAAATTATGGAATAATTTTTTTTGAAGTGTTCACAACAAAAATTTTAGATTCCACTATAACAATTATCAAATCACCTTACAAAACAATAAGAGAGAGAAAGTTATCTCGATCATAGTTAAATTTTCCGTTAGGTGATAATCTAACCATTTAAAATTAGATTAACACTAAGCCAAACAATTATTAACTAAACTCAGAGGGCAAGAAGAGCCAAAACTATTAAATACCCTAGGTATTTAATTCTACATGGTTTCAAATATTAACGAGGTATAATTATAAGGTGGAGAATACACATTCAAAATAACCAGGCTGCAATACAACAGTTGTCACAACCAATATTCATGGTCAAAAATATTTAACAACTAAAGTTTTCTCATTACAACAAATATTAAATTCACAAGGTCTTAGAACAATCATTTAAAAGTAAAAGGGAAAATTCTCACTAACCCACTCTCTAACTAAATTAAAAGTTTCAACCTGATTTTTCTCAATTTTCTCGCACTTAAAAACTTCTGGAAATATTCCCCTTAGATAGGAAATTTCTTCCCCTTTCCAGTGATATAATGAAGTCCTTGTAACTCCCTATAATTTCTTGAGTTATGGGCCGGTGGGCCATTAGAGGAAAAGTTTCTCGAAGGCGGGTTTGCAGGCCAGGGGAAGAAATTTTGTTGGAAAGATTTCAGGTCAGCGGGCCTGGGGGAGAAAACATAGTGCTTCGCCCCTTTGGGAAAAAAACAACAATGACACCAGCGCACCTGCGAGTCCGCGGTGTGACCTCTTGCCCGAAGAAGGAAAGTTTTCCCAAGTCCACTAAGGGACACGTCCTCTTTGCACAGAAACCTTAATAATTTGATTTTCATAAGGTTTATAGGGTCAATTTTGAGAAAAAGTTTTGTTGTCACTTAAAAGTGATCTGGTCATTTTAACTTATGAGTTTTATTCAAATTTTTCATTCTTTCTCCTTCAACATGTCAAACAGACATGGAGATTTGCATTTGGAATAATGTGGGCCAAAAAAAAAGTTCAATTTGTTCAATTGATTTTAATTTCAAAAAGTAATAATGTTTACACAGCAGAATACCTGAAATTTCACCTTTACGTGATTTGAAAGGTTTTTAAAAATTTATTCATTTTCTTAGTTAAGTTTGGGGATCATTCTAATCTCATTAAGTCCAATTGAATATTTCATTTGTCTCTTATAGATTTGCAGGGTTGTTTTGGACATTTGATAAAAAGGAATTTGTAAAGTATACAGTGAAGCAGAAATGAATTTTATACATTTCAAGAACATATATTATACTATCTCTTTCGCCATGCAATAAAAACATTGAATTTATTCCATGCTAATTTTAAATATTTTTCTTTCCTTCAATCAAATGATAGTGAAAATAATGCAACTTATATTTTTTTTAAATTAAACATTTCAAATGAGACAGAGCAGTGCAATATTTCTTCATATGTGCTTCGTTTTCACTTTTACAAACATAGATTTCCTACTATATATTAAACACAAATTTCCAATTGAAATAATATCATATGAACAAGGAAAAACACTTCTATTAATTTGAACAAATCTCATACAACTTCTTTCCTATTAATTTTTGAAATAGAACATACCAAATGCATATCTTTCTTTTCTATTCACATAACTGAATACAAGATATATTCTTCCATAATCAATTACAACTTTCATAGCTAAAACATAGTAGTCCTTCCAACACAATAATATACAAGATAATCCACTTCATGATGGGAAACATTACAAAATAAGTATCATAAGGGACTGTCAGAAATTTTTCTTCTTCCTCAATTATAATATACAGAATACAATTTCTTCCATATTTATTCAAAACCAGAAAACAGAGTATATCTCTTTCACATTTTGAATTGAAACTTTCATAACCCAGATAGAACATATTTCCATCAAAAATAATGTACAAGGTCATCCACTTCAAAGTGGAAAAGGGTTACAATAAGAATAATCTCAACAAGGACTATTAAACTTGTCTTTTTCCTCTGCTTAAGAAAAACAACATGAACATCCTCCATTTTCTTTATTTCAATTTGATCACAACAGAACAAGGTGAAATGCAAGGCTCTCCAATCAACCAAGACATCCAATGAAGTGGAGAATCCATCCTTCTTCATTGGCCCCCGATCCCCAACCATATTGCAATTAGAAATGATTTTCAAGACATGGTAACAACATGCTTTCACAACACAAAGATAGATTTCTCATTCAAAACACAGTCCAAAAAAAAACTGTAGTTTGCAACTATAGAACAAAACAACAAACAATACTCAAGGTTCATCATGCAAGCCAAAGGAGTAAGAAACTATGGGGGATGTTTATTTTGCCTCCCAAAGGGGAAATGGATATCACCACCTAAGAACAAACCGCCAATATATATATATATATATATATATATATATATATATATCATTTCAAATCCTTGACATGCCCTTATGCCTCCCCCAAGTACCCCTTATTCCTCACATTTCCTTATGCCTCCCCAACCCCTTATGGCAGCCCATAATGAGTAAAGAAATGGAAGCTATTTATTTTTACAAGGTGGAACCCAAATCCCAACTCCCTCCACAGTTATACCTCCCAAAAAAATTTATGCCTCCCACAAGAATACCCCACAGTATTCTCCTACACCATTCCTAGGCCATCTACCCAACCAGAAAACAATTAAAAATAGCACATTCAAACATTCAACCATTCACATAAGCATAAAAATGAAAGGAGGGAATTTCCAAGAACTAAGCTCTTACCTCTCCATGATGAAGTTTGTTCTAAGGTTCGAAAACAACAAGCTCTCTAATGCAAAATAGTCCAAGTGATCAACAATAAACAAGTATGCAACAATCTCCCTCTCCTCCAAAAGCAAGAACTCTTAAAACCAAAATATGTCTCCCAAAATTAAGCAATGCAAGTCCTAGTAACCCCAAAACAAGCTAAGGAATTCGAATATATAGAAGAGGGAAGAGAAAAGGATGAGGTGGATCCATGTAGGATGCCACTTCACACATCCTCAACTCCAGCACCCAAGGTCAACTTCATTCTCCAATGTATAATAAATAGGTGGGTGAATAATATGACAACTTACTTACACACTCCAAAACAAACCCACACCCCAAAGGACTGAAATTAAAAACATGTAAGAAAGTAAAATTAAAACATACAACTTGACTTACAAAAATGCATAAAGAAGACCCTCCAACCATATTTATTGTTAGTAAATAAATTTAAGACGTGTGGGACAAGTTTAACTTGTCCCACAAGCCTCCAAAATAAGCCTCCAAGGAAAAATTCAAATTTCAAAGACGGTGGAGTGTTTCATACTCCAAAATCAACTTACACATCACTTACACATTTCTTACAACACTTTAGTTTTAGGCAAACAACTCTAATAATTACTTTATTATGAACCAATATGATTACTCACATTATTTACTAGAATTTATTTAAAAAAAAAGGGGAACGCATCACTTACAAAACACATACATATTAAACATAGGAGCCAAATAAATAAATACACATAACCCTTAGTCACATTTAAAGGGTATCCCCCATGGGAATCCCTAACATCAATCAAACAAACACACAAACAATAAAAGTTGTCATTGTGACCTTGTTGAATTCATCTAGGATTCTAATGTGGTTGGTCTCCAATCCCCTGATGTTTGTTGTGATATTTTAACTTGCAAAACATAATACCTCCTTCGGCCTCTTGGCCACATCAAATCATCCAAAATAAATATAATTTATAACTCCAAAATTATCTATGTCTATGAATCACAACAACATATAGGAAAACAAGAATATCATTTTCAATTTCATCAATAGCTATATGACCATCAATTAATTCCATTTTCTAGGTCTACTCAATATATCCAAATATCACATGTATGAACAACATCCATAAATATAACCATGTCGAACAATATATCATCATCAATATATAAAGTTTCTCTAATAATCATCAAGCATAATATATAAATAAAATTCAACCATAATCCATGATCTAACATATAAAACCATACTAAATCAAAACTATAATAATGTCCCTAATATAGTTAGCAGTATCATGATCAATATCAAAAGTGTCGAAGGGAAGTTGGAACTACATCCCCCTCCCCTTAGATTTGAATTCCTCCTAGAAGTCACTGGAAAGAGAGATAGGAACAAATGTAACATAAAAAGGATCACTCCCATTATGGGAGACTTGCTTCAAAAAAGTGTGGATCCACAGAACCCAAGTTTGGTTCAATGCAATTCAGCAAGAAGAAGGTAGATTGTAAGGGATGAGTAATAAACTTTTTGCATGCAAGGCTATGAACATTCAAATCTAGAGAGTAGCTTTATGCTAACAACCAAGATACAACACATAACAATATAAATTGAAGAGTTCAAAAGAGTATTAAGAGAAACCAACAAGTAGAGGAATAATAAGGAGAATTCCATGAGTTTGAGAAAGACCACATAGTTTCCTAATAAATACAACATACTAAAATAACAAAAATTAAGGTTTCCACTAAGGTTAAATTATGCTTTCATAGTTCATTGTTTAGACAAGGCTAGCAGAATCAACCATGGCCAAAATTTTGCATGAGAGACAAGTTTACTCAAGGTCCCACAATTTGAGTTTACACAAGTTGAGGTTAATCAACAAGGAATGACACCTAAATCAGCAAAAAATTTAAAATCGAGGAAAATATTTATGGAAAAACCTTATATAATGCAAGAGGGTACAGTCAAATTTTCATGATAATACTAAGAAAATTCATGACCACAAGGTTTCCTATAGTCTGATTTTTACACTTTTTTTTAAGAATCGAACACACCACACCAACCAAATCTAGAGACGCCAACCATTTAGCAAAATATATATATATATATATATATATATATATATATATATCGGCTAGCAACTAACATATCAATACAATAAGTACCATTCACTATAACACAATGGGATTCATTTATCTTATTTCTTTCTCAATCTCAGAATAACCATAAAGAGAGCACAAGCATAAATCATCACACCAAACAGCACTCAAGGTCTCTATAGAGAAGAACAAGAAACATGGGGTCCAACTACAATCAAAGGGTGCATCGTATGAAAAGTGAGTAACATCTTACGAAAACATCTTGTACTTTCCTTTCCTAATGATACCGGAGAGGAAAACAACAACAATGTGTACTCATAGAAGAACAAGAAGAGAGAAGAAGACTTACCAAAGTTATGTCATATCCTTCACATATGTTTCCTTAAAATTACAATGATCTTAGGTATATCAAGGACTAAAAAAAGCACACGATGGAGGCTTATTGTCCTTAAAACAAGAGATAGAACCCAAACCCAAAAGGTCTACAACTCAAACTCATTAAGCTATGAGGCAAAAAGGGTATGACAACCCAAACACCTACAAGGAAAAAGTACATATGCCTATGAACAAGGGAGTACTTCATAACTATAACACATCATTATCAACAAAGTGCTTCACAGTTCCAGGTAGGCGACAGAACTACAGGGTCAACTATACATTACACTCAATACACATAAATCTTACTTATTTTATAACTCAACTAATTAAGTCAAAAGTTGTAGTTTCATTTTCTAAGCTTGCACATTCCTTTATGATTTTTCTTAATTAAACTTCCTCCTATTATGACATCACTAAGTTTGTGTTATAAGGACCACTAAGGCGAGAATGATATCTTGCCATTCTGTAAAGGTGGAAAAGAGAAAAATTATTTACTTTAATCCTAGGGGAGGTAGATGGACAAATTTTTCCTTTTCTATTCTTCTACATGGTTTTTAAAAAAAAAAATTCTTCTATTAATCTACCAAAGTTAAAGAAAGGACCTTTTTCTCTTTCTATGTTCTAGTTTATTTGTTAAGGTTCAAGGCCAGATCTCCTCAATTATAGTTCTATGATGTTTTGGTGAGTCAACTTGTCAATTAAAAATTTAATTAGAAGGAAGGGTAAACATATCACACTATTAATTTTATAGGAGATAGGTAAATCAACACATCACATTTTTTAATTTTAAGGAAATAAGGGACATTCAACATAGAAAACACATTATTAATTTTATAAGAACTAGGAAATAAACAACTAACATGGATCACAACAATATTTCTGAGATATTTCCACTAATTACAAGTATCATAAAACATTCCTAGTGGGATTCTACAAATTCTCAAAAGAAGTTACAAGGAAGGCCCATTAAGGAAGCATAATTACTTTTACTGATTCTACTAGGGTTTAATAATGTTTTTGTTGTTTTGGTTAAAACAATTTACTCACATGATAAGACAAGGAAAATTTTCAAATCTACACCCATATTACCACAAGGATACCAACAACCAAGTAATCAAAATGATAAGGCAAATATTTTAACTCCATAAGAACACCACATACTCACTAGAAAGCATCTAATGTAAGCAGATCAATCAGTTAATCTATTCATCATGTGCTTTATGACCAAGAGTTACAGTTTCGCAAGAAGAATCACATTATAAAATACCACTAAGATTAAATCATCAACATCTAATTACACTAACATCACTAGTGGCATGGTCTAAAAGACTCAAAGTATCCATAAGTGTCTCCATGTAATCCAAAATTAATAGGTCATAGAGTGTTACTCGTAGTAACTTAAGAATTTAAGGATAGGGTAGTCTTATTTATAGGTCAAGATGGTAAAACAAACACACTTAATTAACACACACTACCCAAATGGGCTTAAATATAATCATAATTGCCAAGATGTATACAATCCACAAGTCAATACTTTTTATAATGAGATACATGGAAATCATGATAAAACTTAGAATGTCATCGATGAAAGGTCACTACAAGAGACAACTCAATTCTCCACAAACATATACCAGTCAAACCAAAAATCAATCCTATCCTAACACAATCCATTAATCCCATAATTAGACACTTCTAATCTGACAAGGATCAAGCTCTTACCAGATTGTAAGAGAATCACCACCACCACTAATAGATTTCCAACTAGAACGCACAACACAATGAACTCTCTATCTCAGTAAGGTCGAGCAACGAAAATATCACTCTAAGATCCTAGACACACTCAAGGTTCCATGCATCCAACACCAAGGCATAACTTAAAACACCTAAGAAGACATTCCAGGCACCTGGGGTGTGCCCCTATATGACAAAATGTCACAAGGGCAAACAATGTAGAACTAACTCATCACTAAACATGCAAGTGAGAATCACTTAACATTTAGCTAAGTAGCCAACAAAAATCAACAAGCTCTGAGTCACCAAGTCAAAGTAAAATCCAAGAAATATCGGCAATCAAGGAAAGTGGCTAAGTAGCTCACATTGCAAAGTCTGAAAATTCTCACAAAAATATAATATAACTAAAAAGATCCTCAGAGCTTCTCAAATCCAATGATAAAATAAGATGTTGGTCCTTGATAAAATAACACAAGTTTACAAATATAAAATATAGAAGTCAACACCACATTCACTTCTGCAGCCCTTCATGGCCACTAATAGGGGTACTCTATGCCTCAAGATCTGCTCTAATGACACTCACGCAAATTGGATCATAAAGGTGACACCAAGACCTAACATCCCACTTACTCTTACGGGGATTTAGTCAACAAAGCGAAAACCAAAACTAACTAGTCTAACCACTAAAGGAAAGAGGGGAGATATAGATGACTAAATAGCTTCTAATTAACTCTTCCCAACCCCAGAAACACAACCACTATTGTCAAACCACAAGAATCACACATACAATCTATCATTCCAACAACTCCAATAAGGAAGGGTCTCAAAAGGTATTAACGCATCATATAATTAAATCAAGATTTAGGACTTGCTCAAACAACACATTTTCAAGGAGAACTAAGTTTCCACTACACTAGAAGTTCATAAAAAATACCAATTTAATTTAACATTCTTAGTTACCTAGGTTTAGACAAACTGCCACTAAGCAAGTACAACAATTCAAACAACTTATTATTTTATTATTATTTTAATTCTGGCAGTTCAAATGAACAAAGTAATGTAATATTTCTTCATACGTATTTCTTTTTCAATTTTCAAACAAGGTTGTTTTCTAGATTAACAATGTGCTAGGTTTATAGTTCATGTCTCAAGTTTTCTAGTGTGCCCAAGGGTCCAAGCTTTGAACCCACAACTCTGATACCAAGTGTAACACCCACTAAAATCTCCCACTTGAGACCCAAGAACAACCTAGGTTTAGTTAGAAAAATTATGGAATAATTTTTTTTTAAAGTTGTTCACAACAAAAAATTTTAGAGTCCATTACAACAATTATCAAATCACCTTACAAAACACTAAGAGAGAGAAAGTTATCCCGAGCACAGTTAAATTTTCCCTTAGGTGATAATCTAACCATTTAAAATTAGATTAACACTAATCCAAACAATTCTTAATTAAACTTGGAGGGTAAGAAGAGCCAAAACTATTAAATACCCTAGGTATTTAATTCTACAAGGTTTCACAAATTAATGAGGACTAATTATAAATGGGAGAATACACATTTAAACTAACAGGGTAAATTCTCACTTACCCACTCCCAGAACTCTCTTAAAAATTTTAACAACTAATTTTTCTCATAGTAACGCAATTAAAACTTCAAAACTTCCCATTAGATAGGAAATTTCCTCATTAAAAATGATATGAAAGGGAAAATTTCCTCACTCTCCAGTGATATAAAGAAGTCTCAACACCTCATATTTTTCAAGTTATGGGCCGACGGAACTTGGGGTGAAAATTTTCCCAAGAGCAGGCTTGTGGGCTTGGGGAGGAAAATTTTCCCCAACTCGGGCCTATGGAAGTTCAGAGAGAAATTTTTCTCAGAGGAGAAATGCGGACTGAGCGGAGTAGGGAAGAAAATGTTTCCTAGACATGGGCCGGTGGAGCGGGGAAGGAATTTAGTTTTTTCCCTTTTGGGACAAAGGTGCAATTTACCTCCACACGCCCACGAGCCTGTAAGGGGAAACGTGTCCAAAAGCTTTGAACCAAAGGGAAGGCACCCGGTCACTGGAAAAATTAAAGACGTTTAGCTCCTTTTCCCGAAAATAAAATTTCCGCCGACGTCCTCGAAGGATGCCACGCGTCAAGCCCTGATTTTATGCAGGGAAAAAACTTGCGGATAACTTAAGAATTTAATACTTTTTTGATTAAAAGTGCAAAGGCATAAAATTAACCCGTGCCTCTGTGATGCCAAGATGCCACGTGTCAGGCTCTGATTGGCTGCGGGTGGTGGGGCGGTGGAGAAATTTTCGAAATTTTTTCCAAAATTTAATTTTAAAATGTTAAGGTTGAGAGGATCAACCACTCCTTCCACTGTCATTGACTCATGAAGCCACATGTCAAGAAATCATTGGTTGTGAGGAGGCAGGCCAGCGGAGAAACTTTTAGAAATTTTCCCAATTTTTTTAAAAGGTTAAGTTTTAGAACGCGAGCCCGTGCGCCCGCAGAAGTGCTTTTCCAAGGCAAGGGTGGGGATGCGGGGCCATGGAGAAAAGTAGGAATTTTTCCAAAATTTGGAAAGGTTAAGTTAAGGGTTGTGGCCCGCATGCCTCGTGGAAATGTTTCCAAAAGTGAAGCATGGGGCCGTGGGGCCACGAGGAAACTTTTCTAAATTTTTCTTTTTTGAACTTAGATTATTTTTGACAAAAAAGATGGTTTTGGGTCAGCGGAGCGACGGGAAACTTCATGAATTTTGCATTTTTAAGGAAAAAAGTGCAAAAGGAATATTTTCACCCGCGGGTCCGCCAGGGAATATTTTAATCATTTAAATTTGACAGTTAGATTATTTTTGAAGCCAAATGAAGTAAAAACTTCAGAAGGCCATAAATTTTGATTGGGAACTTAGTTTTTGGCAAACAAGGACTTTATGGAAATCTCTTGACATCCTCTTTGCACAAGAAACCTTAAGAATTTGATTTTGATAAATTTTTAAGGGTCAATTTTGAGAAAACGTTTTGCTGTCACTTAAAAAGTGAACTGGTCATTTTAACTTATAAATTTTGTTCAAATTTGTCATTCTTTCTCCTTCAACATGTCAAATAGACATGGAGGTTTGCATTTGGAAGAATGTGGGGTAGAAAACAAAGGTCAATTTGTTTGATTGATTTGCATTTCAAAAATTACCAATGTTTACACAGCAGAAAGCCTGCAATTTTGCCTTTTCTCGATTTGAAAGGTTCTTTAAAAATTTCTTAAGTGTTTTAGTTTAGTTTGGGGATCATTTTGATCTCATTAAGTCTAATTGAATATTTCATTTTTCTCTTATAGATTTGTAGGGTTGTTTTGGACATTTGATAAAAAGGAATTTGCAAAGTATACAGTGAAGTAGAAATGAAGTTTGTACATTTCAAGAACAGAGATTAAACTATCTCTTTTTCCATGCAATAAAAACATTGAATTTATTCCATGGTATTTTTAAATAGTTTACTTTCCTTCAATCAAAATGATAGAGACAAGAATGCAATTTCTATTTTTTTCAAAATTAAACATTTCCAATGAGACATAAGCAGTGCAATATTTCTTCATGTGTGCTTCCTTTTCACTTTTACAAACAGAGATTTCCTACTATATATTAAACACATATTTCCAATGGAAAAAATATCATATGAACAAGGTAAATCACTTCTATTAATTCAAATAAATCTCTTACAGCTTATTTCCCATTTATTTTCAAAATACAACATACCAAATGCATATCTTTTTTTTCTGTTCACAGAACTGAATACAAGATATATTCTTCCATAATCAATTACAACGTTCATAGCTAAAACAAAGTAGTCTTTCCAACACAATAATATACAAGATCATCCACTTCAAGATGGGAAAGGTTACAAAAGAAGTTTCACAAGGGACTCTCAGAACTCTGTCTTCTTCCTCGAATTACAATATACATAATACAATTTCTTCCACATTTATTCAAAACCAGAAAAACATAGTATATCTCTTTCACATTTTGAATTACAACCTTCATAGCCAATACAAAACATCTTTCCATCACAAATAATGTACAATTTCATCCACTTCAAAGTAGGAAAAGGGTTTTAATAAGAATAATCTCAACAAGGACTTTCAAACTTGTTTTTTTCCTCTACTCCAGAACAACGACATGAATATCCTCCATTTTGTTTATTTCAATTTGATCACAATAGAACAGGGGGAAAGGGAATACTCTCTCACCCAACCAAGGCATCCAATGACAAAGGGAGAATCCATCCTTCTTCATTGGCCCCCGAGCCCCAACCACAACGCAATAAGAAATGTGTTTCTAACACATGGCAACAATAGGCTTCCAAAACACATACAAGAAAATTTCACATTTAAAACACATAGTCCAAAACAAAACTGCAGTTTACAACCACAGAATAAAGACAACAAAAAACACTCAGGCTTCATCATGCAAGCCAAAGGACCAAGAAACTATGGGGAATGCTGCTTATGCCTCCAAAAGGGGAAATGGGTATGACCACCTGAGAGCAAACCTGCCAAAATATATCATTTCAAAATCCCTACCTGACATGCCCTTATGCCTTCCCCAATTTCTACCTCCCTTATTCCTCCCCTACATTTCCTTATGCCTCCCCAACCTCTTATGGCACCCCATAACAAGTAAAGAAATGCAAGCTATTTCTTTGTAATGTGGAACCCAAATTCTAAATCCCTCCACACTTATACCTCCCCAAAACACTTATTCCTCCCACAAGAAATACCCCATAGTCTTCTCCTACACCATTTCCTAGGCCATCTACCCAACCAACCAAAAAATAAAATAGCACATCCAAACATTCAACCATTCACATATGCATAAAAATGAAAGGAGAACATTTCCAAGAGATAAGCTCTTACCTCTCCATGATGGAGTTTGTTCCAAGGTTCAAAAAAATAAGCTTTCCAATGCAAAACAGTCCAAGATCAACAATCTACAAGCATTCAACAATCTCCAACTTTCTTTCAATTTGCAAGAGCTCAAAAAACCAAAATCAAGTCGCCAAAAATGAAGTATGATAAAAGTGAAGCAACAAAAAATAAGCCAAGGAAATTCGAATATATAGAAGAGGGAAGAGAAGAGGATGAGGTGGATCCAAGTAGGATGCCACATCACACATCCTCAACTCCAACTCATAAGTCAACTTCAATCTCCAAGGCACAATAAATAAGTGGGTGAATAATATGACAGCTTACTTACACACTCGAAAATGAAGCCCACACCCCATAAGGTTTAAAATTAAAAACATGTAAGAAAGTGCAATTAAAACATACAACTTGACTTACAAAAATGCATAACGAAGGCTAAATTTTAACCCTCCAACCATAGGTAAGGTTGGTATGAAAATTTAAGAGGTATGGGACAAGTTTAACTTGTCCCAAAAGCCTCCAAAATCAGCCTCCAAGGACAAATTCGAATTTCAAAGAAGGTGGAGTGTTTCATACTCCAAAATCAACTTACACATCTCTTACACATCAATTACACATTTCTTACAACACTTTAATTTTAGGCCAACAACTCTAATAATTACTTTCTTATGACCCAATTTGATTAATTAATTTTAGCAATATGATTACTCGCATTATTTACCACAATTTAATTCAATAATGAAAAGGGAAAGCGCATCACTTATAAAACACATACATACTAATCAAAGGAACCAAATAAAAGAAATACATATAACCCTTGGTCACATTTAAAGGTGATCCCCCCCATGGGAATCCCTAACAACAATCAAACACACACACAAATAATACAAGTTGTCATGGTGACCTTGTTGAATTCATCTAGAATTCCAATGTGGTTGGTCTCCAAACCCCCCATGTTTGTTGTGATATTTTAACCTGTAAAACACAAATACCTCCTTCATCCTCGTGGCCATCATCAGAACATCCAAATGAATATAAATATAATTTCAAAATCATCTAATATATATATATCACAACAACATCCAGGCAAAATCACAACAATATCATTTACAATTTCATCAACAACTATATCATCATCAAATTAATTCAATTTTCTTAGGTCTACTCAATATATCTAAATATCACATGTCCTAACAACATCCATAAATATATATAACCATGTCAACACATGTAAACATATATCATAATAATCCTCAATATATAAAATGTCTCTAGTATCTAATCATCATGCATCATATATGAATGTCATAATCAATATCAAAATATGAGTCAACATAATCATAATCCATGATCTGACATCTAACACCATACTAAATCAAAACTATAATAATGTCCATAATATAGTCAGCAATATCATGATCAATATCAAATTAATTAACTAATTTTCACGCGATGAGAAATACACCTAAAGCATGACCAAGTTAGAATTGGGTGACATGTTTGTTGTGACTAACAACTACATGGTACAATGTGATAACCTTAAGAGGTCATATCCCTACCTCTTAAAGTGACTTCTAGGAGGAGTTCTAACTCTAGGGGAGGGGGATGTAGTGTAAAGACAATTCTTACTCCTTTACTTGGAAATAAATTTAGTGATAAACTCATATTTAAGACAAAATTAGATAAAAGTGTCATGATTTATTTGAATTTAATTACAGTGACTTGGTTGTATCTCTTTTTGTCACCTTAGCCTTAGTTGGAAGGTATGTGAGGCTCACAAAGCCAACTTGCCACCCTTACTTGGGTACATTGCTAGGTCCTAATTACATGTAATACACTTATATGTTTTCTAAGGGAGAAAATTACTAATTGATCACTATAATTGCCCTATTAGGTTCCCTTCTAGTCTCCCTTTTGACCTTACAAACCTCATTGCCTAGTCTGACCCTTCAAATTTCATGTTTTCTAGCCCTAGATACAAGCTGCCAACCCAGACGCTAATGCCTAGGTGCCCTCATCCCCTTTGGGTGCCCTAGAGCTCTTTGTATCTTACTCCCTCTTTGTTGGGTCCTTTCTATCCTTTGGGTATCCTTATCTCTTAGGGGTTGGCCTTTTAGTTATCAATTACAAATTTCAAAAAAGGAAAGCATATAAATACAATGTTATGGGAACAAATTAAAGGACCAAGATCTAAGAACCTAATATTGACACCTATGGTTGCATTTAACAACCATCTAAGAGCATATTTGCATCCATCTAGCTTCACACAAGAGACAAGGGCTAGTTTTCTACATCACATGAATAGGAGGGGAAGTTCATTTTTTTTCATGCACATATATATTACATCTTTTTACATTTAGCTACTTTACTCGCTATCAAGTGTGTCACACACAAAATCCACGTAGGGCGTGATTCCACTCACACACACACACACATAGAACTATATTGGGTTTGATATGTAGTGCATTGTTGAGTCATAAGATCACTTATTTGATAATTGAAGGTAGACTGACCCCTCATTTTGCATGTTTTTTTGGGATTTGATGTTATTTTGAGGGTTTCACAGGTGATCTCCTTATTTCTAGTTATTAATGACATCGATGGGAGTTGTTAGACATACTAGTAAAAAAATAAAGAGGGTTTTAGATTAGCTAAAAACCCTGTAAAAATCACTTATGGACCTCCTGCACAGACCTTGGCACCTAGGCAGGGATTCTAACATCCAAATGCCCAAGTATCGGTCTAGGCACACTAGTCCCTGCTATTCCTATACTTTTGAATTTTTCTCGGCTCAGTCGTGACCTCCTATGTTCCAATTTGACCAATCTTCTACCTTCACACAATGCGAATATATTTTTCAAATAAGATAAGTGTCCTAAATCCTTATTGCACTTATGGTTTTACTTTTATTTCTTATTTCTTGAGTCATCACTATACTTTACCGTCATATTTTCTTGATGTATCATATATGAGAATTTAACATAAGTAATATAAAGTTCACACCTTTTTTGAATGCTTACAACAATATAAAGTGCATCTCAGCCTAAATAAATGTGTGTTGGTTTCACTACTAGTAACTGTGTAGGTATTGAGGTAGATCCCAGTAATATTAAAAAAATTGTTGACATGCCTCCACCACATAATCTACACTAGTTGCGTTCTATACAAACAAAAATTTAAGCTACTCGCTGGTTCATTGTGCGGCTAGCCGATAAAATGCAACCATTTACATGCCTTATGAAAAAAGATACAAATTTTGTCTGGGATAACCACTGTCAATAGGAATTTGATGCTATCAAATCTTACTTACTAAATCCTCCTATTCTTTTCCATCCTCTACCTGACCGTCCTTTTTTATTGTACACCTCGTCCACTTTCCATGCATTAGGGGATCTTCTCGCAGAGCACGATGACTATAAACGTGAAAAATCCATCTATTCCATTAGTCATACTTTACTTCCTTATTAATGCAGATACAGTTAAATTGAAAAACTATGTGTTCGATTAGTCTTTGTTGTTGATAAACTACATCATTACTTACTTAACAATGAGGTGTACATTATTCCTAACGTTGATCCCCTACGGTATTTACTTTCTCGATGGCACCTTTCCGCCATCTCACATGGTCGGTCATGATCCGTACTGAATTTGAATTCAAACGTTTACCACAAAAAGCAATCAAAGGTCAAATTATTTCTTACCAATCAGTAGACGTTCCTATTCTGGATGCACAACCGATTTCTGATTCTTTTTGTGATGATTTCACTTCATACTGCATCGATACAAACACTTAGACTATGTATTTTGATGGGTCTCGTTGTCACTCTGGTGCTGGGCCTGATATAGCCTTTATCACCCATCATGGTGAGTAGCTACCATTTGCATATCACTTACAATTCTCATGCACCAATAACATCGCTGAATACAAATCTCTCATCCTCAGCTTCAAAACTACTCGTAAACTTCCCATTTGAAATATATCCATACATAGTGACTCCCAACTTATAATTAACAAAGTCAACGACGTATACCATACAATATAAGAACATATTTTACCTTATAACAATTTGGTTAAAACTATTTTGGCTACATTTGATTCTTTCTCTCTCACATCCATCCCTCACAAAGATAATCGTCATGCAGATGATATAGTTAGTGTTGCATCACTCATACCACATGAAATCACTGATGACCCAGACCACACTAGATTCATCATATGACATTTACGATAACCATATACAAAAATTACACTCTAGAAACTTGTGCCATCTCACACAGTGAGGATCATCTCGAATGGTTCACTCCAATTTATAATTATCTATATAGAAAACATTCCCAATGACCTTCAACCTCACGAAGTTTGTCTCTTATGACATGAAGCTACATGCTACGTTATCATCGCCACCACCTTGTTTATACGATCCTTTGATTTTCATCTACTACTATATCTCAAGTTTGATGATATACCCACTATTGTTTCTTAAGTTCATGATAACTTGTGTGGTGGTCATTTCTTCGATAAAGCCATGTCTCAAAAACTCATGTACCAGGGATATTACTAGCCTACCATAGAACAAGACTTCTTGGAATATGCTAAATGTTGCAATAAATGACAAAACATGGAAATGTTTATCATACACCCTCCTATTACCTACAACCCATTGTGCCTTCGTGTCTTTTCTCTTTATGGGGCTTTGATATTATTATCATTATTAACCCTAAATCTACTGCCGACCACAAATTCATCATTATTGCTAGTGAATATTTCAAAAAATGGGTTGAAGAAGAACCATTACGAAACATAAATGGACTCGACATATAACGTTTCATCTCTACTCAAATTATCACACGCTTCGGCATCCTATTTGCCATCATCAGTGATAATGGATCCTCTTTCGCAAGAAAGGATGTTAAACAATTCTGCAAAAAAATAAAAATCAAACAATCATTCTCTATCCCTTACTACCCATAAGGAAATGGTCAAGCCGAAGCTTTCAATAAAGCCATTTTCAAAATCCTCCATAACAATGTTGATGCCAATGGTGATGATTGACATAGCCAAATAATATATGTTTTATGGGCTTACAACACTAGTGTGCACGCACAAACTAATGCTACTCCCTTCTAACTAGTATATGGGACAAAGGTTATGATTCAACTAGAACTTAAAATATCTTCATTAAGATTCTCCTTCAAACGAATAATAAATAATAAGGAATATCATGAAACTAGACTACATGAGTTTGAAATGCTATACCCTCACTGGGTCCAAGCTCTGTAGCATCTTTACATAAACCAATATTATATCGCCAAGGCTTATAAACAATAAACTTGTCTTTATGTATTCAATGAGGGCGATCTTGTGTTAAAAGAAAATAAAATATATATAAAATTTAAACTCAACTGGATAGGTCCCTATGTAATTATAGATAAGCTTGGGGGAGGCATTTATCATCTTGCTACTCTCCTTGGTAAACCTCTCAAGAATCCTCTTAATGTCATGCATATTAAAAAAATATTTGACATAAACTACACTCATTGCACGACGATGGAATCATGTTCTTAAGGCTCTTACATGAATATTGAGGAATCTATACAAAAATAATCTCACGTCACTCACTCTTCATGCAATGTGCTTCAACAACATAGTAATAAGAATTACTGGAGTGGTGGAAGTCCATGGGATCCCTAATCTCCTTGAATACTAATCATTTCATCTCACATTGAGGCACTGAATATGACTGGAGCAGTGGGAGTCAAGTTGGGACATTTCACATCTTGGCTTCGAACCCCATTGTCAGGATCTGTCATGGTGATAACCGCAGTGTAGATTCCCATGTTCCTATCGATGTTCTTTATCGATCTTCCCCTGATCTTTGTGGCGGTTACAACAATAAGGTGAATGTTGAGAGGATCTGTTATGGTACCATGTATCCAGTTAGGGGAGACAATTTGGCCCTCATTTGCCAATTTTATGGTGTCAGTGGGTCTGGGCACTCTAGTGGTGTATTGGGGGGTTTTCCTTGGTGATCGTCTATTGTCCCTCACTATGAAAGTTTTCTCGTTGCTTCCTCAGGCATTGGAGGCTCATTTGTTTCTCCTCTCCATTATACTAGTAGTTGCAGTGATGGTCAGGGATAGTTCAAGAGTGCAAGGATACAAAACTAGAGCAAAGATTAGACCTTTTCTTTCATGGAGGCAGTGAGATCTGCTGGAAAAAAGCCTTCGAAACCCATTGCTTATTAAAAATCAACACCCGTGGTCTCCTTTGGTGTGGATATCTCCGAATATGTGGATTTCTACCAAAACTAAAGCCTAATTTTTAGATTCATTAGTAGTTGACCTGTCCTTCCATCCCTTCACAAATGGATATCTGAACAATGGAGGCCCATTATAGATGGTAAATTCAACATCTAACCCTAATCTTATGGGATTTTCATCGTAGTTTTTGATAGTTCCTCTAACAATGACATGATTTTTGGAAAAATATGAGATTTTCAGTCTCACCATCTCCTTATGAAGCCTTGGTTTCCCAAATTTAACTCAGTTACTGAAACCTTCACTATCAGACCTGTGTGGATAAGGATTCTTTATTTACCTTTGCAATTTTGGAGTGAGGAGTGCTTCAAATCCATGGGGGATGCTTCGGGTAAATTTCTCGATGTTGAACCTAGGAGTGAATCTTTTGATCATACCACATATGCACATATTTTGGTGGATATGGACATGACGGATGATTTCCTTGCCACCATGGAGCTCAAAGGTACGGACATAATATGGATTCAAAATCTAGATTATGAAGGTCTCCCCTTTCACTGTAGAACCCATTTTTCCCTTGGTCATCTCACCTCTATTTGCCTCATCGTCAAGAAGTAGATTAAAGGGAGGATATTGTGGTAGAAGGATTTTAGTCCAGATAATTTGATAGTTTATGTTGATGAGGACAACGATCACTCGAAAGTTTCAGATAGTCACACTAGAAATCTGGTAGAGGAGAAGGAAATGATAATGGAAAAGAAGGAGGAGAAGATGGGTGGATCCGTCTCTCTTTTACAGATAATGATCAGCAATCTACAGATTTGGGGTGGCTCCTTTGCTTTCCCATGTTTCATTGTGTTCTCCAGGTCAAAATATTGAAATTATTCTTCCTATCCTCTCGGATGAGAATGTACATCATAATAGGGGGAGGGTGGGAAGGTGGTGAATTACAAAAAGAAAGGAAAAAATGGAAATTTTCCTCTCAAGATGAACCTTAGATATTATAAAGGGAAAGACTAGTGTAGTTGAGTTCCTTGGTTTGTGGGTCAAGCGGTCTTGACAAACCTACCTTGCAATTCCATCCTTCATTGTGGTGCTTTCATGTTTCTGGGTTTTGGTTTATCTGGTTGTTTCTTTTTAGGCCCGTGGGCCTTATTTGTTGATATCTCTCTTTTGAGCCATGAATCTTATCTTTATGTTGTTCAGTGTTCCTGATCCCTTCAAAATATGATTTTTACCTTATCTAATAAAATAATGCATTGTGCTTCAATAATAAACCTTTCTCACATACAACACACCATTCAAACCATTTCCCGATGACACACTCTTACTCTATGGTTCATTCTTGACTGTTGAGAGGTCTTGTATAAACGATAATAAATTCACTGATGCAGACATAAATACTCGGGGGGAACACTGCCCCTATCACACTGATACTGCATTCCATTCCATCTCATCTGCATCATATGGCATATCTTTTTTGCAATTAATCTAGCTTTTTTATGCTTACATATAAACTTTATTGCACATGTTATTTAGATACTTTGCATGTCATTATCTTTATCATACACACCTACATATTCACTTTCTTTCTAGTCCTGACAGTATAATTTACACATATTTATACATGAAGCATGGATGCTTAACAAAATAACAAATACTTGTCCCATAGTGGCTCCTAGGGGAATTCACATTCGTACATATTATAAGGTTCTATTGTTTCATTTTTCATAAAACATTACTATATCAGATTATACACACTTTGACATACTTTCCATTTTTTTAAAATGATAATGGGTGCTTCATATAGAACATTTCATTTATATATTTATTGGCTTCCATGGTTATCTAATGTTTTCTTACTCTTATTTTTCATTATTTTCTCCTGTATGTCATTGTTTGTGGGAATTTCCCTATGTTTCATCTTGTGTGCACACAATATATTATTTTTGTCACTACGACCTAGACTATCTTGTGATATTTTGAGTGATGCCCCATCTTTTCCAACAACTTATTGCAGTATACATTATCTTCTTGCTTATTCATTTACACTATTTTTTATATTCATGTTTATCTTGTTTGCAATAACACCTATCTCCTAGCCACTATTTGCATGTGACTTGGTTTCCATCAAGCACATTCCATCCTACATACCGGTATCAGTTCAGCATGGGGTCCTCTTTTAGGACGCATCCTCCAAGATATTTCATATACACCCCAAATGGGGGCGGGGTGCATATATTGGGTGAAATACTATCCCCATTCAGCAGTTACAATCACAGTTCAATAGTGTACAGTCATAGTTCAAAATTGTACAGTCACAGTTCAAAATTGTACACTCACAGTTCAATATAGTACAACATAGAGTTAACACATTCTATAGACTGAAATAGGGTGCAAAATAATAATTAGGTCCTTACATTAGCAAAGACACTAGCTCCTAGAATCAAACATGGGTACCTAGGCACTTCTTTCCCTTCCTGGGCACTTGCGATTAGGGGGAAGATACACAAATTTTTTAAGTTCAACACATTTTTTAGCATTGTCACAGAGGATTTTCATAGGGTTAACAGTCCTTCAGAACTTAAAAATATTTTTTTATCGCAGCTATTCACATTGGGTCAGATTTGTACACACCATTTGCTGTGGTATTCTTACTTTGGGAAGAATTCAAAGCTTGGAGAATGACACAAGACTTCTCTCCATTCACTACTATTTTTGTGATGTAAGATTGCCCAAAAAAATGAAATTCAGTATGTTTGGCATGAGATTGCCCAAAAAAATTGCTCTTTATCAACATCTTCAGGATTATTTCTATCCTTTTCATTCATCACGGATTAGATGCATATGTTTCGTTTTCTACATTAAAACATTGTACACACTTTTTACATACATTTCATATAATTTTCTAGATACACATATTTGACTACTTGTTCCTTCTTCTCTTTTGTAGGTCCATCGTTAAGGGAAGTATTACTCAACATTAAAATCAACACACAACAATAAAATACAAGAAAATGACCAAGAACAAGTAAAATATGGCATCTACACGTACACTTTCTCTTTTCTTTTTATTTCTTCTTCTATAGTTTCCACGATTCATTTTTTATCACTCCATGATTTTTATTTTGTTGACATGCTCTTCTACACTGATCTACATGGTTATCAGGTATGCATCTCTATTTACTTTATGTTATCGAGGTTTCTCTCACCAACTTAAAGTGGGGGCAAATGTAGACACAAAATCATGCAGTTTGGTGCATTCCTAGGTCATCATCACATGTATTGCACTTATATGTTTTCTAAGGGAGAAAATTAATAATTGATCACTATACATGGCCTCTTAGTTTCCCTTCAATTATCCCTTTTGACATTATGGATATCACTACCCATTATGACCGTTCACATTTCACCCTTTCTATCTATGGACACTAGCGCCAAGCCAAGACGTAAGGGCTCGGGTGCCCTCATCCCCTCTGCGAGCTGTAGACCTCTTTGTACCTTACTCACTAATTTTTTGGTCCTTTATGGTTGTTGGTAATCCTTATCTCTTAAGGGTCGGGAGTTTAGTGATCAATTACAAAATCCAAAAAAGGAAAGCATATAAATACAAGTTTATGAGATCAAATTAAAGGACCAAGCTATAAGCATCTAATATGCACACCGAAGGTTGCATATCACAAGAATCTAAGAGAATGTTTCCATCCATATAGCTTCACACAAGGGATAAGGGCTAGTTTCATAAATCACACGCATAGGAAGGGAAGTTCATTTTATTCCAGGCACACATATACTACATCGTTTTACATCTAGCTACTTTTATCGATTTCAAGATTGACACACACAAGAGCAATCTACAACACGATTCCACACACACACATATAACTAAATTGGGTCTAAGATATAATGTAGAGCTCATTCGTAAGATCAATTTTTTTTTTATAGTTGAGGATAGTCTGACCCCTCATATTTATTTTGTAGGATTTGATAATCTTTTGAGTGTTTTACAGGTGGTCTCTTTATTGCACGTTATCACCGACATCGATGGGAGTTATACGATATACTAATGAAAAACATTAAGTGTTTAAGATCATCCAACGACCCTTTAAAAGTAACTACAAGACCTCCTATGTAGACCCTATACCTAGGAAGGGATTCTAGTGCCTAGGCATCCTAGTACCAACCTAGGTGCCCTGCTCCCAGTTATTGCTACACTTCTTCATATTTCTAGGCTATACTGTGACCTCATGTGTTCTAATTCGACTAGTCTTCCACCTTCGCACACAGTCAGGATATTTGTGAAATCATCAAAGTTTCCTAACTCCTTTTTACACTAATGGTTTTACTTTTATTTCTTATTTCTTGAGTCATCTCTATACTTTACTGTCATATTTTATTTATGTATCATATCTAATAATTTAACATAAGTAATACTTCGAAGTTTTTTAAAATCAACTACTTGATTTTTATTTAGTGCGGTGGATATTTCCGATCTAAGGTTACTCGAATTATATTTGAATAAAGATTTTATTGGTTAATTTGTCAAATACATGTATATTAACTTGTCATCTCTATTTGCAATATGCTAACCTGACTTGACACATTGCATGTGAGGAAAACATTACTATTATTTTCATCATTAATTCTTGTTTCATTTTTGTTGTGATGTGATCAAGCTAAAATGTAAACACACAAGCGTAATATGATGTTATAGTAGTAGTAAATAAATGCAATACTTAAATACATAAATATATAAAAGCAAGCTAAGCAATAAATAATGAAAACCCTAATGTGTAACGAAGGGTAAGATTCCTTAGATGATTTGTAGTGTTACAGAAGGTTTGCGTGATTGGAAAATGAAGAAATACGAACCAATGATTGTCATACTAGATTACATATAAATTTATATCTGGATAGATAAGTTGGACTGGGGCACCAGGAGAGGAACAGAGGCGCTCATGGGTGCCAGGTACCAATTCTCAGCGCTTAGGTATACAAAAATGCTTAGAAATATGAATTTTCTGGGTTGCAATATGTTCGTTAATGCTCAAATTTTATCTCTATGGTTTCAAACAAAGATCATTGTGGTTGCAATAAACCTATAATGAAGAATTAATGTACAAAACCCTAAAATAGACATGAAGTCCTTAAAAATAAAGATGCATAATGAGGGGTCAGATTGTCCTCAACTGCCAAAATTGTGGACTTACAACTAAGCATTGCACTACATATCATACCTCAATGTAGTATTTGTGTGTGTGTGTGGAATTTTTCCCTAGGTTAATCATATTCTAGTTGCACTTGGATTACGAGAAATTACTTAGATGTAAAGAAATGTAGTAAATGTGTGCATGTAATAAAATGAGCTTCCCTCCTTTGAAGTGTATGAAAATGAACTAGTCTTTGAGTCCCATATGATGGAGCTATATGGATGCAATTGATCGCTTATACTGATCACATAATTTTATATTTATATGATTCCCTTCCTTGAACTTCGTAATTAACCTTGAAAAGGTTGACTACCAAAATGATAAGATGCTCAAACGGCTAAAAAGGACCCAAAAAGTGTGACTAAAGTACAAAGGGGGTAAAAGCATCTAGATTGGATGAGGGTACATAGTGCTGGCATCCTAGTCTGGGTGTTGGTGTCCAGGATGACAAGTGTCAAAATATGAAAACAAAGAATGAGCAAGTAGATGTGTAAGACCAAGAAAAGTGACATAAAGGAAAGAAAAGTGGCCAAAGACATGGGTTAATTAGTACCATTCTTACTTGGGAATCGTATGAATAATAGTATGTAATGAGGACTAGGTAATTACACAACGTACTTGATTATTTGTCTACAATTTCCCCCACTTTATTTTGGTGAGAGGAAATATCGCTAACATAAAGTAGATAGATATGCATACCTGATATCCATTTAGATTGATGTAGAAAACATACGGAGTGACCAGAAAAAGTGTGGGGAAATAAAAATGTGAAGCGTGGACGCTAAGGAGGAGAAAGTGCAAAAAGTGATGAAAATGAACCTAGAGTGGAAAAAACATGTGTAGTTGTCATGATGTACCTTCAATTGATGTTGATGTGCTTGATGTTGTTTTTGTGGTTGTGATGTTGACTACCACCTCCCATATGGATGGACTTGCAAAATAGAAGCCGACAAGTATTCAAAGACACATGTATATGATCAAAGTATCTAAAAATTATGTAAGTAGAGTATGTAAAATTATAAAGTGAGAAAAGGGAACATGTGCACCTTATCCATGATGAGAAAAAGGGTCTAGAAAGGATCCTTAATATGATGTCGATGCATGAGTTTTTCTGGTGATCTCACACTAGCGTAATGGAATGATTTTAGGGAGAAATGTCAGGTGTCATCTAATATCCTTTAACTATTTCCTGTTGTGTAAAGTACCACATTATATGGTGTGCATGTGTTAAAGAATCTCTTCCTTCTAAAATCCGTTGTGTAAATTCCTAGTGCTAAAGGAATATATGTCATGTCTAAAGCCTCTCTTATATGTCGAACAACTGTGTAATTGTCCCATGGTTACTAGCATTTCAGGAAGGACCAATGTATTTCCCCCTTGTTTCTGGCATCCAGGAAAGCATACTTTGTTAAGAATACAAGTTTGATTATGAGATATGTGTAAATTGAAACTGTGTTGTATCGGTACCATGTAGTGTGTAATTTTGTATGGGGTGACTGATTCACCCCTAAGATTCCCCCTTGTTTGGGGTACATGAGACATTGCAAAAGGAGTGTGTGGCCCAAAAGAGGAATAACCATTGTGTATAACTATGCCCTCCAGGGGGAAGGAAATGTGCTTGGTGGAAACCAAGGAACACAAAAAAAAAGTGGTCAAGAAAAATAAGTGTTAGTACAAGAAAACACACATACTCATGTATAAGATGTAATGTAAGCTATGCGAACAACATATAAACAGAGTGATAAGATAATTTAGACTCCGAAAAATAGGTTACAAACATGGGACATAACTCACGATGTCACAATATAATCAATACCATCATAGCCATAACCAAGAAAGTGTGCATGTAATACAAATGGAAAATCCCAAAAACAGGAGCATATAATGATAAATAATGGAAAACAATGTAACAGATAACCATGGAAGAAAATAACCCTACATAACAAATGTTGCACATGAAGCACGTGTTAGCACATTAGAAATATAATAAGTTTGTCAATGTGTGTATGATCTTATAATGTAAATTGATAAGTACATGATAAAATAATAACACCTGTCGTGTAGGAAAGTGGATGCCCCCATGATCCTCTGTGGGAATGGTAATAGGTATTGTGCCAACAATACATGCTGCATGTAATAGATTTGTAGAATATGTGATCAAAAATAGAAAAGATAGTGAATGTGCATGTGTGTATGATAAATATAATGACATATAAGATATATATCTAGCATGTGTAATAAGATTAACATGTAAAAGCATAAGCAAGCAAGAGAAAATGCAACCAATATATGCAGTATGTTGTGGATGGTGTGGAATGGAATACAATGTAAATGATAGGATAATCATGCCCCCCCGAGTGGATGGAAATTAATGTAATGAATTTAATCTATTTATGCACCCTCAACATTCAAGAATGAACCGTAAACAAGAGTGTGTTCTTAAGAAGTGGTTTGAAGTGTGCATTAAAAAGATGTTTCTTGTAAGTTGTCATGTAATATGTAGGATTGAATGAAAAAAAGTAAAATTGATGAGTTGGTAGAATGTGTGATGATTTATCCTAAAGTGCATATAACTAAACATGTGAGGAAGATGTCCAAAAAGTGTGATGATGTAGCATATAGCGTATATTAGGAAATATATGAATAAGATAGTAGAGAACGTGATGATGTAGTAAAAAGTGTAAATCAAAAAATGTGTGAAGAAGGTGGTGGCTAAAAATGTTGCATAGAATTATAAAAAGGTTTTTAAATCAAATGTGTGAGCATGATGAGGTCAATTTTATTGATAAACCCTCAATATTCGAGTATGGACCGAGGGACTAAATTTTGTCATCGGATTGTGAGTGCTACGTGTAGAAGGAAATGAGAAAAATGTTGAATATGTGTAACAGTTTTGGTGGTGAGAGAATGCCATGTGATGTGTAAGGTAGGTAATGTGTAATGTAAAATGCGTAGCGGGAAATGTAAGGTGTGTAGATTATATAAGTGTGGAAGTGATAAGTTTGTGTGATGTAAAATGTATGAAGTGTAGGGTGTAGAATGTGTATGATTTATAGATATATAAACAACCAAGTGTGAATGATGCATACTAGATGTAATAGGAAGATGATGTGTATATAAAAAGGTGTAGAATGTGCAAGGATGTGCAAAGTGTAGTGTCTATTTTTCAATGTGTGAGGTTCATGTGCATAGTATGCCCTCAACAGTCAAGTGTGAACAATAACACAAGAGTGTGTCATAGGGAAATGGTGAAATGTGAGTGTTATATGTTATGTGTAAATAATTATGGGTGATGTGACAAGAGGATAAGACATGTGTTAATTCTAGAGGGTGGGAGAATAAGTGTTATGCCCCCCAAGAGTGTGATGGTGACTTCACTATTTGATAAAAGAAAGAGATGGAGACCCTTCACCCAATTCTTGGGGAGACGAAGGTGTGTGATTATGTTCTAAGAGTGGTGGTGTGTGAGATAGATGTTGTGCAGGTGTGTGAATTCTATATGAATGTGACTGATGAACATACTATGAGAATCTTGGGGTAAAAAAATGTGTAGGTGATGGAGACCTATATGAAGTAGAACGTGGGGGTGATGGACACTGGCATGGAATAAAACCAGGTGGATACCTGTGTCTCGATGGAGGAGTTGTCCTAACAATGGGGATAGACTGATGTACTAGAATAGTAGTGTGATGAGACCACATAGGTCGTCTGCGAGTAGGTGAGATAGGACTAGATTTTCCTTTAGTTGCTAAAGGTCACGATGTGATAGAAGGACTCAATGATGTAGTGGTAACTGTGAGACAAGATGGTGACAATGGTGTAGATGGACACACACCATTGATAGAAATGACTTGATTTTTGTGAATGAATTTTAGACATAAATGATTCATGGAGATGATAGAATTAGACCTATGAATTCAATTAAGGAATAAGAGCGTGTTACACCCTTCAAATTCAAATCCCCAAGGAAGGGCACTAACATAGTAAGAGGACCAATTATAACATGAAGCTTGACGATACAATAGGAATTTTTCTTTTGATGGGAGATTTATGAAATCAGATAGCCAATAGCAATAAGTAGTTGAATAGAACACGCACTGATAGGACATGATAGATCAACCTTGGTATTATCGATGGAGGTAGATCCAATAGACACATTGATGTGTAAGTGATGAGAAGAAAATGTCACATGATAATCATTTTCAGAGAATGAAATCATTGGAGGAGACATCTCTGTATTAGAAACCAAGAAATGAAGATCGTTCGATGCAGGAGGAGGTACTACATGATATGTATGATTAGCTAAGGAGCCAACCAGTTTTTGGTCGTGTCTTCGAAGCGGATTATTTAATATTTTGATATTATTATTTTTATTAACTAGTGCATCGTCTAAATGATATGGAAGATCAATTTTGTTGTTACAAATAAGATCTTGGATTATGGTATGAATTTTGAAACACGTATTTGTAGAGTGTCCCACACATTGATGATAGTCACATTGAAAGTTCTCATTTTAATTATTACCTTTTGGAAGATATGGGTCTAATTCAAGTGGTGGAGGAAATGTAATAATATTTCTCTCAAGAAGTTGTTATAATAGAATTTTTGGAGAAATGGTTAACTTTCTAAATTTACACTTAGACAGTTACGATTGAAGCTCTTTGGTGGTGGATATTGCGTTGACAATTACTTTTGTGTCAGTTGGCTTGGTTTTTGATGCTTTACATGTTGTTTTATATTGAAAACATGTAGAAGATGAGGCTTCGTCTTGGTATTTATGCTTAGATAAGAGCTTAGTTTCGCTAAGATTAAGAGTATGACATAGTTGATCAAATGAAGGAGATGCATCAAATCAAAAATTCTCCTAGAGAGGTGATAATAGACTCTGAATGAATAAGTCTTAAAGATCCGAGACTGCAAGAACATTTGACATCTTATTTGAGTTATTTTTATAGTACAAAACATAGTCCGCTAAGTGTTTGTTAGATCCTTTTTCTAGTTATGCATAGGAGATATTAGAGCCGATATTAATAGAGAAGTGAGTGATAAAAGCAATGAATTGATGCATGAAAGATTTTACCAAGTGAACGGGTAGGTCATAGAACCAACGTATCACATAATCATGAAGACTAAAAGGAAAGAGCTTTGCTAGGAAAATATGATCATTCATAAAATATAGAGAAGCCACATGGAATGTGCGGAGATGATCTTGTGGGTCACCATGCTTATTGAACATGGGAAGATTACGGGTGAAAAATTTAAGTGCAAGGGAGTAGGTGGTTATGGCTAGTGCGAATGGAGTATGCAATAATAGAGTGGAATCTAAAGATGGAGACATCCGAGAATAAGCCTTCTGTAATCTTGCAATTCATAGATCCTCATAGTACATCAGAATATTGTCTTCCACAATCTACATAACATATATCCAACTTATACAATGCACAAAACTCGATGACACACTCTAGTTTCATTGTTCATACTCGACTGCAGAGGGTCTAAATCAAAATTAAACCTCACATCATCATAGTTACGTCATTCTTCACACTTAGTTAATCAATACTTCTCACATGTATTATGAAACATTATTTCCCACACCCTTTTCCATACATTTCGTATATATATGCTTTGCGATACATCATCATGTTTTCTATCATCTCATTCATACAGTTTGCGATATACATTTTTGATACATCATCACGTTTTTATACCATCTTATTCATGCATTTTTTAATATATGATTTTTTCTACATCATCACATTTTATTTCATCCATACATTTCGTGATATATGATTTAGGTTAAATTTTGACACATTCTAGCACCCCATCACTTTTACTTTGTTGCATTCAATCCTACACATCACATGATAACTTACAATCACCATCTTTCTTTTGCACACATTTTAGAGAATTTCCTGATGATGCACTCTCATTTACGGTTCATTCTTGAGTACTCATAGGGCATGAAAAAATGAACTTCATTACATACATATACATCCACTCGAGGGGAACGCTGCTCCTATCATTCACACTGCACTCCATTTCGCCTCATCCCCAACCTAATGCATATCTTGGTTACATTTACTCTTCCTTACTTATTATTGGACATACAGTACACTTTATTACACATGATAGATAGGTGTCTCGCATGTCATTATCTTTATCATACACATATCTACATTCACTTGATTTTTCTAGTTGTGATAAAAAACTTTACAGACCCATTACACGCAACATGGATGTTTGGCGCAATACATATTACCAATCCCACATAGGATACTTGGGGCATCCACTTTCATACACTACATGTGATATTGTTTCATTATGTACTTAGCACTTTACATCATAAAATTTTAAACACTTTGACTTATCTTTATAATGTTATGAATGATACTTCATGTGTAACATTTTTTTATGCATGGCTATCTATTTCTATGGTTATATGTTACATTTCTTGTCATTTTTTTCCATTTCTTCTCATTATATGCTCTTGTTTGCGAGATTTTCCCTTTTTTATTATTTTAACAATTGTCTGTTTTCATCCATTATGACCTTGATTGTCTTGCAATATCGTGAGTGATGTCTCATGTTTGTAACCCACTTTTCATAGTCTACATTGCCTTCTTGCATGTTTACAAATTGTCTACATAGATTACATGTCATATTATACATGAGTGTTTGTATTTGAATGTAGTAACACTTTTTTTTCTTAGCCATTTATTTGTGTGTGCCTTGGTTTCTACCGAGTGCATTCGCTTCCCCCTATAATTCATAGTTTCAACATAGTATTTGGTCCTCTTTTGAGGCACATACTCCTTCAGTGACATCACGTCCTCACCAAACAAGGGGTGACATCACATGGTTGAATCATTCACTCCATATAAAGATACACACAACACATCATGGTACTGGTACATCACAACTTCAATTTCAGATAGGGATCAGATTCAAACTTGGGTCCTTAGTACAATGGTCTTTCCTGGAAGCCTCAAACGAGGGGAAATACATTAGTCTTTCTTGGAATTCTAGTAACCAGGGGAAAATCACACATATCTTTGACATGTCACAAATGATTTTAATAGAGAAAAGATTCGTTTAGCACTGGGTATTTACACAACATATTTTATAAGGTATAGAGTCCTTAGCCCATGATCACCATCTACAGTGGTTTTTTACATATCGGGAAATTTTTTAAGGTTGGAAGGTTGTCAGCTTCTCTTTTGTAGGTTTATCCATATCGGAAATGGTAGTCAACATCAACAATGAAAATATAACATAGACCAACACCGACATCAACCTCAACAACAAGTACATCAAGACATCTACACATGTGTTTCCACCCTAGGTTCATTTTCATCATTAGTATTTTCACACTTTCTCCTCCTCAACATCCACACTTCATACTTTTATCACGCAATGCTTTGTCTAGTCCATTGGCATGCTTACATCATTGATCTACATGGTTATTAGGTACACATATTTATCTACTTTATGTTACCAAGATATTCGCTCACGAATATAAATGGGGGAAAATGTAGACACAAAATCTCACCCTTTGGGTAATTATCTAGTCATGATTACACTCTACTATTCATATGATTCCTATGTAAGAGTGGTACTAATTAACCTGTGTCTTTGGCCACCTTTCTTTATTGTTTATGGCTACTTTCAGTATTACACCCTTACTTTCTCAGTTTGTCTTTTCAATCTCTAGCATTTTTCATCCTAGACAACAACACCCGAACCAAGATGTCAATGTGAGGCACCCTCATCCAATCAAGGAGCCCATGTCCTCTTTATACTTTTATCACAAATTTTGGGTCCTTTCTAGCCATTTGAGCATCTTATATTTTTGGTAGTCGGTATTTTTGGAGTTAATTATGAAATTCAAGAAAGGGAATCATATACATATAAAGTTATGTGATTACAATAACGAAGCAATCAGTAAGAATCTGATATCTCCATCTAAGATTGCATCCACCAAGGAATCTAAGAGTTCCATTACATACATTTCACTCCATCAAAAAGGGACACAAAGGATGGTTCATTTGCATACACTTGATAGGAGGGAAGTTTGTTTTACTCAATTCACATATTTTCTTTATATCTAACTACTTTCTCACTATCCAAGTGTGATTGACACAACATCAACCTAGGGCACAATTCTGCACACACAAACACAAAACTAAATTTGGTATGAGATGTAGTACAATGCTCAGTTGTAAGTCCACTGTTGTGGTGGCGGAGGATAGTTTGACGCCTCATTCTACATCTTTTGTTTTTAGGATTTGATGTCTGTTTAAAGGTTTTACATGGTCATTATTTATTGTAGGTTTATTGTAACCTCGTAAATATTTGTCTGAAACTATAGTGACAAAAGGAGAGCATCAATGAAAATCTTACAACCCTAATAATTCAGGTTTCTAAGCATATCTAAAGACCTAGGTCCCCAGAATTAATACCTGGGAACTTGTGGGTGCTCGTGTCCCTCTCCAGATGACCTAGTATATCTTATCTATCTAGATTTACATTATTTTTGTACTCTAGTTTGATGGTCAGTACTTTAAATTTCTATAATTTCTAGTCCTGAACACCTTTTACAACACTATAAATCATCTTAGGCATCTTACCCTTCATTACACAATAGGGTTTCAATATTTATTGCTTATATTTATTTGACATAATTTATATATTTCATTATTACATTTATTTACTGCTACTATAACATTAAATTAGGCTTGTGTATTTATATTTTATCTTAATCATGATGAATGTTTTTGAGATAATGATATTATGATGTTTTAGATTGATGGGTCATTTTTGTATATGGTATTCACTAATGATTGTGATTTTGATTTATATATTGTTGATATTTCATCTTACTTCTATGTATCGTTAGTAGAATAGATGTGGTAAAACTTTATTCAAATGACATATTTTAGTCATTTTCCATTATGATTTATATAGATACTTTATCATGTGAAGTAGATTTGAGGTTTGCCTTGAGCGTGTAGGATATCGTGGTACACCACTTGGTGAATGTGGGACTCAATTGTAGCACTATAAATGATGTCTAAACCATCATATTGAACCCTTTATCTCACCTTATTTTATTTTGGCCATTGTTTGTAATTATGAAATTTGGCTTACTCTTTCTTGTGATATGAATTATTTATATTGTTATTTTCCTAACTTTGAGCATCATAGTAAAAATTAAATCAGGATGTTTTACTAATTGAGAAAAGAAAAAAATTAATTTGTTTTACTATGATGCTCAAAGTTAATTTGTTTTCCTAATTTTTATCATTTCTCATTTCTCATTTCTCAAATTTTTATTAGTGATTTGCGTTATGGAGTGTTTTAGTTTCTTGAAAATTTTTAGGTATATCCTGGGAGTTGTTGAAAACATTTTTGTGGACCATTCCTCCCATAATTTCCTCATTCAAACCCAAATCCCGAATTAAACCTTGAAGGGAATTTTTGAAGGCTTGTATTAAAGTTTAAGGGTCTCCTTTACCTATAAAATGGTCCATGAGACCAAACCTATGGGTGGGGAAAGATTTTTGTTAATGCAAAAAGCCTCTTCCCCATAACACCATCTCTCAATTCACTATCTAAATCTTTTTCGTTGTTGAACACATGTGTGACCTTGGGATTTTTTGTGGGCTTTGGGGGCTAATTGGGATTTTCCCCCCTCTTGCATTTACTATTTTGGGATTCATGGAAAGTGAATTAGGTGGAATTGAGGGTTTTCTTGGTTATAAGGGTGACAAATGTCACTCTCCCATGGGTTTGTGGGATGGGAAATTTTATTATATCTAGTTTGAATTTTTATGTTTGGGGGTGTTTTACTAGAGAAATTTTGGTGGGGGATCCTTGGGAAATCAAAGAGGCAAAGAGCTACGAGATTTTGGAATTAAGATTAGAGTGTGAGGTAGGTATCACACCATATTGAATTTTGATTTAAGAAAACTTGTTTGTATGTGTGTGTGTTTAGGAATTTTAATGGTTTTGATTATGGGGTGCTATTGGGACTCTTGTTGTTCCTGGGTTTTTAATTTGTGTTGAAAATTTTATCTTTTTTTCCTTTGCTCCTCCACTCCATTTGGGATGCGTATTTGTAGTGGTATTTTTGAATGGGAGGGGAACTTTATTTTCATGGATTCTTGGAGAAGCCATGAATGTTTTCTTATCATATGAGGAGATATATACAGTATAATTATCGAGAGTTTGTGATGATTCTTGGAGATACTCTTAGTGGATATTTTGAGAACTCTTAATATTATATATTTGGCACTATGTGACCCTTCTTACCTATTCTATTTCCCATTTATATTTTATTTTGTTTTGTGGTTTGGATTTTGGTTAACTTTCCTTTTGTTCTCTCTTGGCTATCCTTGCTTTAGTGCTTGAAAACCATTTTTTTCCCATGGCATATTATGTATCATGCTACACCTCTTTACCATGGGATTGGGGGAGGCTAACATGATCTTCCTTTGGGAAGAACGAATATCAAGCCTTCAATTTGGTTGTTCTTAGAACATGTTAAATGTGAATATTGGATCTATTGAGAACTTCACTTGGATGGTTGTCTAGTTGGAAAGTTAGCCAAAGTTTTGAACATGGTGTTCCGTATTTGGGAGGCTTGTTATACTTGCATTTTATGTGTTGATTAATATCGATAAGTGGATATTATGGTTATGTAACTATCTCTGTTGAGAGAAAGGTTGAAATATTCTCAAATATGGGCTTTGGATGGGTTTCTCTTTGGTTATGTATTAGAGACTTAAGTTGATTTCTCTTCATTATCTCATCGATTTACTTAATAATGTTGTTTTCGTTTTGAATCATGGAAATGATTTAAAGTAAAGTTTATTAGAAACATAAAGGAGTTAATACTCTTAGTTATTAGAGTAATTTATTGTAAGATAAAAAAATAAAGGAAATAACTTCATACATACATCATTTTTTTGTCCAATGACATTATCTATATTGTGAGTTTTTAAAAAAATATTAGAAAGAATTTAATGAGTGCATTGTATTATGGATCAATATGAAATCTCTAAATGATATGAGGAAATTTTAGTATATAAATAGTTAAGGAAAAATATAATTTTAAAGTAATATTTGCAACATTCTCTCTTGTCAAGAATAATTTTTTTTTATAATCATTTAAGTAAGAAAAATGCCTTTATTTAGACATTTTAGATAATGTGTTTATTTGTGTAAAAAGTAATGCATTAATGATATTTAATATTAAGTCACCTTCTCATATATTAGAAAATCATCTTGTTTATCTTTGAAATATTGTTTACGAAGGATTTTCTTAAGGGGAAGTGTTAGGCTTATGATCTTGGTGTTACGTCTCCAGTTCAACTCTCACCAAGGTTTACCAACACCATTCGAAGGACAAAACCCCACCCCCATGTACCACTTAGAGAAATTTCTCCTCCACCATTCTAGTTCATAGCTCTTTTATAATAAAAGCATTTACCATCCAAAGTTTAAAGGTGGAGGATAACAGAGTTGGTGATAAATCCGTGTTGTGAGGCATATTGTGAGGTTTATGATACTGGTGCTACCTCTTTGGATCAAATCTCATAATGGTTTACCATAAAAAAAATTTGTGAATATTGTGAATGGCTTTGCATGATCATATTCAATAGAACCCTAACCCTAGAGGTCCTGGTGGCGTTGATGGCATTTTTCTATGCAATGGCATTGCAAGAGAGTTTATTAATGGCATCACAATAGGATATATGGGTGGGGATGTTTCCCCCAATGGTTAAACATGAAACGTGCCTTAATATAATTCAGGGGATTGTGTTCATAGATCCCTTATGGGGTGCTATGGTGCTCGGAGATCCCCTTTAGTTTCCAACTAAACCCCTAAACCTTTAATTCATTTTGGAAGATTTTTTATAAGCCAAGCCTTTGCAAGTGAAGGCATATTTTGTGTCCAAGGGGTCGTTAGTTCCAATGTTGGGATTAGAATATTGGATACACATTCCATATCATCCTTTACTATTTTAGATGGCCTCGCTCTATGGGAAGACATTGTGGTTGTAGAGGATATTACAGAGGACGTTTCTCCCGACCTTGTTCGAGCTCCATTCGGGATTGTTGTGACTGGTTCTACATCAATTGGGAACAATTTTTCTTTCCTTGTCCACGCTCCATTAGGGAACACTGCAATTACTATGATTACAAGTTTGGTTTGATTTTTTTCCTCACTAAATGTTATGCCTAAAATATTCTACCTTGATACAACAAAGGTAGATCTAGAGTTTGGGCTTGGTAATTGGAAAAATATGCCTCCGCGTCTCATAGATCCCCATCAAAAACACTCTTTTTTGGATGTTGCATAAATAAAGGTGAAGCACCATGGTGCAAAACCTCTCTTCAATGAAGAAGGTTCCCCTTCAGCTGCCTTTGGAGTGTAAGTGATTGATATAGAAAACAAATTCATCCAATATGGCTTCATTTTCCACTTTTATGGACAATGGAAAGGACTGCCACTGCTACATTCTTGTATCTATTTGAAATGGAAACTGATTATGTAAGGTAGAGTGGAAATTTAACCCTGTGCTAGATGGTTTTTCATAATGCTTTTTAAGCTTCTTAAAGATAGAGTTATAATTTTTTCTAAGATTTGGGAACTCCATAATCACCTTCCTTTTATGAAATAGTGGTATCCATCTTTCAACCCTACCACTAAAATTTTGGTGGGAGGAAAGTTTGATTAATATTGGAAATTCTTTGGGAAAATTCCTTGATATTAAGACTAAAACTGAATTTTACATGCCCACACTACCTATACCTGTATTTTGGTGGATCATGATACCATGGTTGATCTCCCAGATTCTATAGAACTTAGGGTTTTGGACATGATTTGAACCCAACCACTGATCTATGAAGGTTTACCCTTAAGATGCAGAAAATGCTTTGCTTTGTGTAACGCCCACTAAAAATGCCCACACAAGACCCACGAACAACCTAGGGTTAGCTAGAAAAAATTATGGAATAATTTTTTTTGAAAATCGTGCTCACAATTTTTTTTGAAAATGATAGTTTCCACGTGATGTCTCTAAGGCATTAATTTCTAGTGAATAATTTCCCATGATAACACACTATTTGAAAACTACATTATACTTTAATACATTGGATTTGACAAAGTATGTTTAATCTACCTAAGTGTTAATTTAATAAACAATTAAATTTCTACTATAGTTAAATATTCCCTATATAAATTTAGAGGGTTAAATGGGCCAAAATAAATAAATACCCAAGGTATTTAATTCCACAAGGTTTGAACAATTAACAAGGTCTCCACTTTACATGGGGCTAGAATAAATATTCTCTTACCCCATAAAGTGAACCCTTAAAAATTCAACTTGTGTTTTTGAAATAAAACATTTAAATTAAAAAGGTAATTTCCATTCACCCACTTTCCACGTAATTTTTGTAGGGATGAATCTCATCCCTTGGATGGATTGGATTTGGACCCTTGATGAGAAAAATGGCATTCTAACCCTAAAGCATCCTTATAAAAGATTCTTTCTCATTTCATTTGGTTCATTATTTTACCTTTTGTATTTTCAGGTTATTTAGAGGAGGAAGAGGAGCAATTGAAGTTCACTCCAAGTTTTTGTAAAGGCTTTCAAATTTTATTATTTTCCTATCTTGTGTACACCCTCTCCTAGGGTTTCAATACATTTGTATAATTTATTTAGCTTATTTTCATTTGGTTTGCCCAAATGGGCTTGTGGGTCTTTCCCTAATTTTAGGGATATAGTTAAAATGTTGTTTGAATGCACTTGGGAAGAGAATACACACACACACACACACACACACACACACACACACACACACACACACACACACACACACACACACACACACACACACACATTCGTTTATTTATAAAATTTCATTTCATTTCAATACAACTCGAAAATACCAAAGAGGAGGGTATTATATATACAAAAATGGATTCCAAAAAGTATAATGTCCAGGTCATTTTCCACAAAAAATTGCAGGTCGTAAGAAAAATAGTGCGCAGGGTTTTAATACAGTGTGCATGCCGCATATATATTATGTGAAGGGTATTAATGTTTGGGTGGTGGGGAGAGCTCGGCGACCCCAACCCCCACCCCATTTAATATTAATGGGGTGGGGGTTGGGGTTTCTGACCCCTCCCCACCCCAATCTCCACAATAATTACAATTTACAAAACCTAACCTACACTACAGGCCGCAATAATGACTTTTAACAAAAAAAAAGTGATTTCATTCTTTAGAAAACTTAGCATTAACAAAAGTTATTTTATATAATATATAAATTATATATATATATATATATATATATATATATATATAGTAACATTTTAAGAGTTGTATTGGATAAAGGAATACCCTTATTAATATAATACAGTTAAATAATATATTTATGGAATGAAATCAATAGTATATTAATATAATAATATTAATAGGATATTAATATTAGTATATTTTTCCCAATAATAAGTTTCATTCTATCAAATATTTCATTATTAATAATATTTAAAATATTACTAATACTACCACTTAATAATAAAACTATTCATTCCAAAGAGGCTAAAGCCAAGTTGTGACAAAGTAATTTCCTTTCTCCACTAGTATTAAAAATTAATTTTTCTTGTTTTTTTGAACACATAAAAAACAATTAAAAGTTTAGATAATTTTCATCTAAGACTACTTAGTTCTACTTCTTTCAATAAAGAAAATAAATGAACAAACTAGGCTAACTCTTCCTTTACATGCTTTCAAGTGTTAAAACACGTATGCATACTTAACTTTTCTATTCAATTAACTTTTCACAACATACAATTTTACCACCATTTCACAACAACTTTACAAAGTGTCCATTAAGTTTTAAAATTAAGGAATTACTAACTTTCCAATCAAATCTATACACTTACATGGGCTACAAGCCAAGTGAAAAAGAGGAATAAGTTGTCTTTCCTACAACTTCATTTCCATTTTACAACAAAAACTAACTTTACAAAAAAAATCTTTCTTTCCCCTTTTCACAAACAATACAACTTTAATACCCAACAGTAAAAATAATTTGTTTCTTCACAATTACTAATACAATGTCTTCCACTTAAAGTGGGAATTTTTATTTTGCAATAAGGAAAAATAAAATGAACTTCAAAATGGATCTTCATGCATAGCTCCAAAGATCAACTTTCCAACCAAGCTCCATCCTCTCATCACTTGTCCACAACAGAAAAGAGGGGAGAGAAAAAAATCTCCACCCAACCAAGAATTCCAAAAGGAGAAGCCATCCTCCTCATTGGCTCCACCCAACCACATTGGAATGAAAAATGTATTCAACTCATGGAAACAAACAAGCTTCCACATCACAATACAATATTTACAACCATACCAAAATCCAAATAATGCAACTACAATCACAAGAAGGAAAGAAAAAAAATACAAAAGGCTTCAACATGCAAAAGCCAAAGGAGTAAGATGTATGGTGAAGGCACTTATACCTCCCAATGGGAAATGGGTGCCCACCTAAAAACCCTCCAATAAAACCTCTCAAAAACCCCTACACACTCTTATGCCTCCCTCAGGTACCTCTTATACCTCCCACATTCTATTATGCCTCCCTAAAAATATCTTATGCCTCCCTAAAAATATACCAAGTAAGAAATGCAAGGAATTTCTTGTCCAAGGTGGGACACCCATCCAAAATCCCTCCAAAACATGGAAATAAATCTTATGCCTCCCTACATAAAATATCCCCATAGTCTCCTCCTACACCACACTTAAGAAATCTACCCAAGCAACCAAAAAACATACCAAAACACTCAAAAATATGCACATATACAAAATATTAAAAGGAAAATATTTTAAAAGAGTATAGCTCCTACTTTTCCATGTTAGAGCTTGATCCAATAGTTCCACAAAAATATTCTTCAATTTTAAACAATCTCCAAAAGCTCCAACAAATCCATAAGCATTCCAAAATCCTCTGACTCTCCAAAATTACAAGAGCACAAAGAAATGAAGTAACCCCCAAACAAGCAAAAGAACTTGAATAAATAGAAAAAGGGAGAGAGGAGGGTGAGGTGGCTCCATGTAGGATGTCACATCACTCATCCTCAACTCCACATCACAAGTCAAACTTCAAACTCCAAAGTAAAATTAATAAGTGGGTGAAAAAATGACATTTTAGTTACACACACAATCCAAACCCACACCTCCTAAGGACTAAAAGTAATTACAAGACGGGGGTGCAATAAAGACTTATAATTTGTCTTCCCAAAACAAATAATGGTGCCTAATTTTGACCCCCCAACCCATAGGTAGGGTTGGTATAGAAATTTAAGAGGTTTAAGACAAGTTTAACTTGTCCCACAATCCTCCAAAATTTTCCCTTAAGGACAAATCCGAATTTTCATGAAGGGGTAGAGTGTACAACACTCAAGGTTACTTACACTTCACCTACAACACATAAACCAAGAGCTATCAATTTTAATAAATGAATTATTTTGACCGTTTTATAATTTAGTTTAGTAAAATAATTAATTTACTAATATAGATATAAATCAAGTAATTAATAAAAGGAGGATACATCACTATAAATCACATACTAAAATTAAATTAAATTAAATAAATGAAATAAGTAACACATAACCCCTTGGTCACAATTGGAGGTGATCCCCCCATGGGGACCCCCTAACTACAATTTAAAAACACATACACTTAACAAAATACATGTTGCCATGGTGACCCTTGTTGAATTCATCTAACATTTCAATGTGGTTGGTATCCAATCACCCCAATGTTTTTTGTGACATATTTACCTACAAAACACATAACACCTCCTTCAGCCTCATGGCCGTATCAAAACATCCAAAATAAATACAAAATATAACTTCACAACAATCTATATATGAAGCAAAACATCATCCAAGCAATTACGATATCATTTACAATTTCCAACAACATCTTGATTCTACATTTCATCCATGTAAAATGATCACAACATTAGTTCAATTATCAAAGCCTACTCAGTGTGATGAAAATATCACATGTCTACAAATATATAATTATAACCATGTCAACAACATATCAACATTAATATAAAATGTCTCTACTAATCCACACACATCATATATGAATCTAAATCAATAAAAATCCAGTATCTCTAATGTCTAACATCATGCTAAATCAAAAATTACAATAATATCCATAAGTATAGTCGACAATATCGAAATAAATAACAAAAAGGTGTCGAAGGGAAGTGGGTACTACATTCCTCTCCCCTTAGACTCAACTTCCTCCTGGAAGTCACTAGAACAGGTGTGGAAATTGAACTCGTAGCAATGTAGCATCCTCCCATGTAGATGCAGTCTCATCATACCTATCCCACTACATTCAAACCTGGTCAATATCTCTACCTCAAAGGCCCAGGGTCCTACACTCTAAAATACAAATGGGCTCAACCATCACCTGACTCTGATCCCACACCTGCAAGGAGTTCCAATGTATTACATGAGAAGGGTCTACAATATATCTCCCAAGTACAAAAACATGAAACACATCATGGACATGAGACAAGCTAGGTGGCAACGCTAGACGATAAGCCAAAGGGCCGATACACTCCAAGATCTCAAAGGGACCAAAAATAATATCAGCTAGCTAAGAGCCTTTTCCGTAACAGATAGTGCTCTTATGTGTCCTGACACAAAGGAACACATTCATGCCCACATCAAAACTATGATCTGTCCTATGTTGATCCGCATACTTCTTCTGCTTGTCTTGCACCTCCTGTAATCCCTACCTGATCATAATAACCTACTACTACATGTCTTGCAATAAATCTAGCCCAAGATAAACCATGTCCTGTAGCCTATCCCAACTAAGGGCTGTCCTGCACTCTTTTCCATATAGTGCCTGAAAAGGATCCATGCCTATCAAAATCTGAAAAACTATTATTGTAGGAAAACTCCACTAAGTACAAATACTCCTCCCATCTCGACTGCTGATCCATGACATACATCCTAAGCATGTCCTCTAGGATCTAATTCACCCACTCAGTCTGTCCATCTGTCTCAGGGTGATATGTTGTAATGAAATTGATCTTCATCCTAAGAGCATGTTGCATGGTAGTCCAGAAGTGGGAAGTATAAAGAGGATCATGGTAAAAAATGATCTTCTCTGGAATCCCGTGCAATATGATAATCTCAACTAGATGTACCCGTTCCAGTGCATGAGCTGTCTAGGTAGTCTTCACCAGAGAAAAATGAGCCACTTTCATCAATTTATCCACCGTGACCATGATGGTGTCGTGGTGGTATCTTGACATCAATAACCCAACTATAAATTCCATGGAAATGGTGTCCCATTTCCACTCTAGTATAGCATGAGGAAAGAGAAGGCCAACTAGATGCTGATGCTCAACCTTCACCTTTTGAAACTCTAAACAATGTGATACAAACTAAGCCACGTCTCTCTAAAGTCCCCTCCAATGGTACAACTATCTCAAAGTGGCATGCATCTTCTTCACCCTGGGATGGGCTAAATAGGGTGCACGATGAGCCTCTGTCAAAATGTCTTGTCTCAAGACTCCATCTCTAGGAACATAAATCTGTCCTCTGTGCCTAGGAAGGCCATCTGTCTCTAATGAAAAACAATCATACTTCCCCTCAAGGGGTCTTTGAGACTCAATCTTTGGTCTAATAGAAATTTAGAAGCTATCATGAGGAAGCTACTACAATATCCTGCTCCACAAATTTGTGCCCACTGAAGTGGCCATAATCACATGTCTCCATCTACTAAGAGCATCTACAACCACATTATCCTTCCCCTTCACATGCTCTATCTCCATATCGTACTCACAAAGAAACTCCATCCAATGCCGTTGACGAGCATTGAGATTGGGCGACGTGAAGAGGTGGTGAAGACTCAAGTGATCAGTCCTGAGTGTGAATCTCTGGCCAAGAAGGAAGTGTCTCCATCTAACTAAGGTGTGAACAACTACTGCAAGCTCAAAGTCATGAGTCAGATAATTGAGATTGTAATATTTGAGTTTGTGAGACTCAAAAACAACTACTATACTCTCCTGCATCAACACACTTCCAAGTCCTGCAAAAGAGGCATCTTTGCATATAAAGAACTCACATTGAGGATCTTGCACTGCAAGAATAGGCACGGTCGTGAGGCATTTCTTCAGTTTCTTGAAGGCATGCTCACATCTATCTGACCATCGAAACTTCTTCCCTTTCTGCTGAAGGGAAGTGATGGGGTGTGTAACCCAAGAGAAGTCCTAAACAAATCTCCTATAATAACATGCTAAAACCATGAAGTTGCGCATCTCGGTCACACTAGTGAGTGCTGGCCAATCCATAATAGCTTGAATCTTGAAAGGATCGACTATGATACCTTTTGCATAAATTATGCGGGTTAAATATTACACCTCTGACTGAAAGAACACACACTTCTCCAAGTTCCCATAAAGATGATGCTCACAAAGACACTAAAGAACCTAGTGAAGCTATTCCTCATGCTCCTCACGCATATGGGAGTATATCAGAATGTCATCAAGGAAGATGAGCATGAAATGATCTAAGAATTTCCTGATCACCCCATTCATCAAGCTCATGAACACTGTGTGGGCATTCGTCAAACCAAAAGGAACTAATGTGAACTCATAGTGGCCATATCTCATACGGAAGGTAGTCTTATGAATATTTGCCTATGTGATCCTCAATTGATGATAACTAGAATTAAGATCTATCGTGGAGAAAATTGTGGCCCCTTTCATCTGATAAAATAATTCATCAATACACGGAAGGGGTAACGATTCTTGATCGTTACTTTGTTCAACTAGTGGTAATCAATACACAACCACAGAGATCCATCCTTCTTCTTTACAAAAAACACTGATGCACCCCAAGGGAATACACTAGGACGGATCAAGCCTTTCTCTAGAAGGCCCTCAAGCTGTAACTTGATCTCTTAGAGATCAGGAGTAGCCATCCAATATGGTGCTCATGAGATAGGCTCTGCACCTGGACCTAGATCTATGTGAAAATATATTTCATGTGGGGGAGGTAACACCAATAGCTCCCCAGGAAAAACATATCAAACTCTCTCAAAATGTGATGGTCATCAAGGGAGGGTCCACTAGACTCATCCTCAGATCTGTCACTAACCATAATAGTATACATCTGACAACCTCATTGCACACACCGCTTAAGTGCATAATGAAGATGGTGCAAATGGAAACAGGCCTCCTAACTCCTGTTATGACTGAGAAAACTCCTAAATCATTTATATAAGAAATAGTCTTATGGTAACCATCTTCTCTAGCTTGGTGTGCAGACAACCAGTCCATGTTGAAGATGACTCCATAAGAACCTAGAGGAAGGATGCAAAGATCTGAGGGAGTGGTGAAGGGTCTCAAATCCACTACACACTCCTTTACTAAGGATTCTAATGAAATTTTGGCTCTAGAAGCCATTTCAACATCCTAACTAAGGCCCTATCTAACTGACACCACCCTGCAATGCTCTACTAAGGATGGTGTAATAAAAGAGTATGATGAAACAGAATTAAAAAAATGCAGGTAGGAATACCACCAATGTTACCTGTTGTCTCTATGACAAGATTGTAGTGCTCATTCTGGCGGTTCTCGACCGCTACTTAAATCTAATGGTTGCGCTGCATGTCACCAATAGTAGGCTAATAAATTTGTGTCTTACCCTTGTTACTAGGGTTCTATGGGAAATCCCTCCAATGATGCCTGGGAACACCACAACCATAACAGCTGCCCATTCATCTCCAATGAGATCTAACTCCAGTCGGTACTCTAAAGGTCTGTGTTATGGATTCTGATTATCCAGTTATAGACTGCTGAGGTCTCTGCTGGTGAGCTCCTACTAACTGAGATTTTAACACACCATGTGTCCTAATGGGACCCCTAGGAGGACGCCCCATACTCTGAGTAGGTCTGAATTGTGGACGAGTCTGCTGCTGAGGTGGCTACTATGGTGGTTTGAAAGAAGATTGTATTGAACCCTGTCCACCATGAGGAGGAGGATTTCACCCCTCGACATGTTATCCTACATCTACTGGATGTAGCTCCAAAATTTATCCCTACCTATTGTGTCTTTCCTCGTGTCTCCTCTGCAATATTGGCCTTCGCAACAGCCTTAGCTAATGTCTGTGGGCAGTGGATGCACACCGCACCACCCAAATCTAAATTCAAGCCCCTGATAAACTTGTGAATCTATATCGACTCATCCTGCATGCAGGCAACATACTAGAGTAGGTATAAAAATTGATTTTCATACTCAGCTATAGTCATAGATGCCTGACAGAGGTCGTGGAACGTGTCTATCCACTACCAAATAAACCTCCAGCATAAGTACCTACTCCTGAACTACTGCTCAAAGATCTCCTAGGTAACCGTATCTGAATCAAATGGAGCTTCTACTCCTTAGTCCTCTACCAGACACATGCTCCATCCCTCAGAATATGGATCACAACACAAGCTTTCATGTTACTAGTACAAGGGCAGAGCTTAAAGCTCACCAACCAGGCCTCTTCCTGAAACCCACCTATATCTCCAGAATAGTGTGATGGTTGTAGCTTCAGGATCTCCTTCATATGGTATGTAGGTGTCGACCGGCGACCCCTAGGCCTCTATGCATGCTCCTCTCTAGGTCTAGGGATCTGAGACCTATCCTTGTCCCCTGAAATCCTGTCTCCCTGTCCCCTCTGCGACGACTCTGCTCTAGCTGACTCCACATGGGAGTTCTCTACCTTATACTCCTCGCTATGTCTAGGAGATGCACGAGCCTTAATGGATGGATCCCTATCTTGTCTGGTTGATCATCCTCCTAAGGACCCTTCGCGCATAACGACATTGACGTCCTGAAGCGTATGTAAAATCTGCAGCAGAATGGTCACTATGGCCTACTCTGGAGGTGGCAAGTCTAGGTCTATGTGAAAGGATCCCTCGTCCAATCCATGCCTCCTGCATAGACCAAGGCGAGAGTTAGTTCATCATTCTAGAGTTAGAAAAATGGAATTTTTTCTATGTTTACTAAAATATACAATCTTTCAGACAAGTTTTTTAGGTATAGTACTGTGCTAGGTTTAATGTCCATGTCTCAAGTTATCCTATGTGCCCAAGAGTCCAAGTTTTGAACCCATGACTCTGATATCAATAGTAACGCCCACTAAAAACACCTACACGAGACCCAAGAACAACCTAGGATTAGCTAGAAAAAATTATGGAATTTTTTTTTTTGAAAAGTGTGCCCACAAATGTTTTCGAAAACGACAGTTGCCACATTAATGTTTCTAAGGCATTAATTTCTAGTGAATAATTTCCCATGATAACACACTATTTAAAAACTACATTATACTTTAATACATTGGATTTGACAAATTTTGTTTAATCTTCCTAAGTGTTAATTTAATAAACAATTAAATTTCTACTATAGTTAAATATTCCATATATAAATTTAGAGGGTTAAAGGGGCCAAAATAAATAAATACCCAAGGTATTTAATTCCACAAGGTTTGAACAATTAACAAGGTTCCCACTTTACATGGGGTTAGAATAAACATTCTCTTACCCCATAAAGTGACCCCTTACAAAGTCAACTCATGTTTTTGAAATAAAACATTTAAATTAAAAAGGTAATTTCCACTCACCCACTCTCCATGTACTTTTGTAGGGATGAATCTCATCCCTTGGATGGATTCAATTTGGACCCTTGATGAGAAAAAGGGCATTCTAACCCTAAAGCATCCTTATGAAAGCTTCTTTCTCATTTCATTTGGTTTGTTATTTTCCCTTTTGTATTTGTAGGTTATTTGGAGGAGGAAGGGGATCCATTGAAGGTCACTCCGAGCTTTTGGAAAGGGTTTCAAATTTTATTATTTTTCTCTCTTGTATACACCCTCTCCTAGGGTTTCAAAGTATATAAAACAAACTATATTTTGTTTATCTCCCTTTGGTTGGGTTTGCGCAAATAGATTTGTGGGTATTTTTCTATTTTATTTATAAAGCTAGGTTTTATTTATATCTTCCTTTGGGTAAATGAAAAAGTGTATATATATATATATATGTATGTATGTATGTATGTATGTATGTATGTATGTATGTATGTATGTATGTATACTTTTATTTTATTTCATTTATAGGGTAAATCCGAAAATACCCTTTTTAAAAATATGTTGGTAGTATGCATTTATTAAATAACCTATATTTATATTTGAAATATATATATATATATATATATATATATAAAATTAATTAATGATTCAAAGGCTGCGGCTTTTACCCAAATTACAGAACATAAAAAGTGCAGTGCATAGGTAAGGGAGTATGGCAACATTTTTTTTTGTTAGCAAAGTTTAAAGGGGGTATTAATGTTTGTGGGGTGGGGAGGGGTTGGGGTCACCGACCGCTCCCCACCCCAATTTACACACTAAGTACCACCAAACAAAGTCTTCCTTAACGTTACAGGCTATAAAACAAAGACACCAAAAAAATGTGATTTACCCTTTTTCAAGGCTTAGCATTAACAAAAGTTACTTTATTATATATATATATATATATATATATATATATATATATATATATACTTTTGTTAATGCTAAGCCTTGAAAAAGGGTAAATCACATTTTTTTGGTGTCTTTGTTTTATAGCCTGTAACGTTAAGGAAGACTTTGTTTGGTGGTACTTAGTGTGTAAATTGGGGTGAGGGTTGGGGTCACCGACCCCTCCCAACCCCAATTTACACACTAAGTACCACTAAACAAAGTCTTCCTTAACATTACAGGCTATAAAACAAAGACACCAAAAAAATGTGATTTACCCTTTTTCAAGGCTTAGCATTAACAAAAGTTACTTTATTATTATATATATATATATATATATATATATATATATATATAATAGCATTTTAAAAGTTATATTGGATAAAAGAATACTCTTATTAATATAATAAGGTTAATAATCTACTAATGAAATAAAATAAATAGTATATTAATATAATAATATTAATAGGATATTAATATTAGTATATTTTTCCCAATAATGAGTCTCATTCTATTAAATATTTCATTGTCAATAATATTTAGAATATTACTAATACTACCACTTAATAATGAATTTTTAGGTAGTAGTGTAAACAAGTTGAGGTTTAAATATACTTGGTTTTTTTTTTTGTGTACACTAAAAGTTTCTTTAACAATTTGATAAAAATTTTCTATGGAAGGTAGAGGAGGACTAAATTTCATTTCGCTTACTAGAATTAAGGATTTCTATATTTTTGTAGATCAATCAAATAAGAATTTTAAGATTTAAATACTTTCCATCCATTTGAAATAAAGTTTTAACTTTCCTACTATAATGCAAGAAAATGCAAGAAGGTACTCCAAGTTTTCCAATGCATGCTTTTCAAATGACACAAAGAAATGCACACATTGCCTAATAAACTTTTCAACTTTCCAAAAGAGAGTTTGTAATAATATTTCCAATACTATATCTTAAAAGAATAAAAACATAATTTTGTGTGTAAAAATTAACTCCAATAAAATTAAAATAATTCCTTTTTATAACTCTTTTGAGTTCACCCAAAGGCAACTTACAAAATAAATCTTTATTCCTTTTTTTTTTACCCTGAATATAACTTACATATCCAAAATCAAAACAACCTTGCCATCACAAATACTAATACAATGTATTTTACTTAAATTGGGAAATTTTTACAAGAAAGAAGGACTAAAGCGAACTTTGAATTGTCTTCAAGCATAGCTCCAAGATCAACTCCCCAACCAAGCTCCATCTTCTCTCACTTGTTCACAACAAAAAGGGGGGAGAGGCAACACTCTCCACCCAAACAAGACTTCCAATGAGGATAAGAAGCCATCCTCCTCATTGGCCCCTAATCCCCAACCACATTGCAATGAAAACATGGATTCAACTCTTGGCAAAAAAACAAGCTTCCACATCACAATACAAGATTTTAGAATCATACCAAAATCTAAAATATACAACTATAATCAAAAGAAGGAAAGCAAAAAAATACAAAAGGCTTGAACATGCAAAAGACAAAGGAGTAAGATCTATGGGGAAGTAACTTATGCCTCCCAACGGGGAATGGGTGCCCACCTAAAAAACCTCCAATAAAACATCTCAAAACACTTACACATTGTTATTCCTCCCTCAAGTACCTCTCATACCTCCCACTTTCTGTTATGCCTCCCGACAAATCTCTTATGTCTCCCTCATAAAATATACCAAGTAACAAATGAAAGCAATTTCTTGTCAAGGGTGGGTCACCCAACCCAACTCCCTTCAAAATAGGAAAAGAACTCTTATGCCTCCCTATATGAAAGATCCCCATAGTCCCCTACTACACCACACTCAAGAAATGTACCCAAACAACTAACAAGCATACCAAAACACTTAAGCAAACATGCACATGTACACAATATAAAAAGGAAAACATTTTACAAGAATATAGCTCCTACCTTTCCATGGTAGATCTTGATCCAAGAGTTCCACACCAATCTTCTTCAAGTCCAAACAATCACCAAAATCTCCGCCAAATCCACAAGCATTCCAAAATCCTCTATCTCCCAAAAATGCAAGAGCACAAAGAAATAAAGTAACCCCCAAACAAGCAAAAGAACTTGAATAAATAGACAAAGGAGATAGGACGTGAGGTGGCTCCATGTAGGATGCCACATCACTCATCCTCAACTCTATGTCACAAGTCAAACTTCAAACTCCAAAGCACAATTAATAAGTTAGTGAAGAAATGATATTTTACTTACACACACAATCCAAGCCGACACCCCTTAGGGACTACAAAATAATTACATGTTAGAACGTGTAATAAACAATTATAATTTATCTTCCCAAAACACATAATGGGGCCTAATTTTGACCCCCAAGCCATAGGTAGGGTTGGTATAGTAATTTAAGAGGTGTGGTAGAATTTTAACTTGTCCCACAAGCCTCCAAAATTTGCCCCTAAGGACAAATCCGAATTTGTAAAGGGAGGTGGAGTGTTCCACACTCAAGGTTACTTACAGATTACTTACAACACATAATCCAAGAACCATCAAATCGAATAAATGAATTATTTTGAACCATTCTTAATTAATTTAGAAACATGATTAACTCTCAAATCTAGACACAAATTAAATAAATAATAAAGGGGAAAATAGATCACTAAATAATCACATACTAAAATTAAATAAAGGAAACCAAGTGCAAAAATAACACATAAACCCTTGGTCTCAATTGGAGGTGATTCGCAACATGGGAACCCCCTAACAACAATTCAAACACACACACATAGCAAAACACATGTTGCCATGGTGACCCTTGTTGAATTCATCTAGCATCTCAATGTGGTTGGTCTCCAATCCCCCCGATTTTTTTTGTGACATGTTTACCTACAAAACACATAACACCTCCTTCGGCCTCGTGGCCACATCAAAAAATCCAAAATAAATATACAATATAACTCCACAATCATCTATATATGAATCAAAACATCATCTAGACAAGTAACAATATGATTTACAATTTCATCAATAAGCACATGATCATAAGATTAGTTCAATTGTCTAGGTCTACTCAATATGATGAAATATCACATGTCTAAAATATATATATTTAACCATGTCAACAGGATATCAACATCAATATAAAATGTATCTAGTAATCCACATGCATCATATATGAATTGAAATCAACAATAGTTTGTTGTCTTTAACATCTAACATCCTGCTAAATCAAAAGCTACAATAATATCCATAAGTATTGTCGAAAGTATCGAAATCAATAACAAAAAGGTGTCGAAGGGAAGTGGGCACTACACTTTGGGTCACTTAGTCTATGACTTTAAGAGTGTGAAACATAAAGTGAATGAAAAGGTTTCTTAGTGGAAGGATTCCCAACCCAACATGTTGGTTATGGGGAGAGATCTTGATGATTCTTCAAAGGATTTGGAGATGGATGAAGGTGAGATTCAACATATGAATAGAGCCCTAATTTATCCTTAAGTTTTAGGGGGTGAGGGTTCAGATTCTTTAGAACAAGCTTTCAAGTTGTCCCTCCCTTCAAGGTCAGCTCTTGATCTCATTGAAACTAGTAACTTGAAGAAAAAATATTTTATTAACAATAAGGGTATTTTTGAAATCATGTTACCTATCCATCCTGATGAAAACAAGAATCCAAACAAGGGGGAGGATTGGATGGATATGAAAAGTAAAAAGAAAAGGAAAATGTCAAATGTTCTAGTTAAGTTGAACTTAACATCTCATGGATGGGTGTCTCATGGGTAAACCAACCTTTCATTTTTGTTAGGTTTGGTTTAAGAGTGTTTCTTGAGGTTAGTCAAGTTTGTTCGTCTTACCTCTCCTCGGAATATTTTCTTTCGTCCATACCATGACATTTTGGGTGGAGTTTAAATTTGTTTCATTTCTGGTCTTGGACCATACTTCTCTTGGTTTCATGCTTTTTCCTTGACACCTATCTTTCAGTTGTACAAGGTTCTTAATCCCTTCAAAATACCTTATCTAAAAAAATTAAAATGTGACTTTAATTTGTGTTTAAAAGCACAATAAGCTAAAAAAATGAAATTTAAAACCATATCATACCAGTTCCTATACATATTTTTGTAGATGTAGATGAAAACAAAAATATGTATTCTGGTATGGGTAAGCGTCTTGCATTTCCTTATTAAGTTGCATAATGTAGCAGTGACCCGTAGGTCTATATATAGACACACTTTAATTTAATAAAATAAAATATGAATAAAAACGGCTTGTATATTATTAAGGCCTCCACTATCATGGGACGGGCCGCAGCCTGGCCGCCCACCGCTTCCCCAATCCATAACACTTCCCCCATAACTGGTTGTGGGCGGCGTAGCTTTCCCCTTCCTTTAACTGTGTGGCTGCCTATTCGTTTCCCAGAAACACACAACCGCCTCAAAACATTCCACATTCACCCCTCATAGAAAAAGGAAACCCTGCAATAACAATAAAATGGGGCTTCCCATTCATGGATGCCCCGGAAGGTGAAGATTCATCCCTAACAAAATAAAGTTTGCTCCATTAAAACCCGTTTATCTCCTTATCCATGTATTTAAACTAGGGTTGAATAAAAGGAAAAAAAGAATGAAAATAACATAACAAAATCCACAAAGGAAAATAAAATGGGACTTTAACATGATATTAGGGCTTTTTTAGGTCAACATTAATCCTATGGCTAAAATCTATTTAATCGTAGGGCCACAAATTTATCCTCTTACTTTAGGATTTTGGTGGGAAATGATTAAAGTTGAATTAAAATAAATTATTAGAACCTCTATGGACTTGAATTAGATAATATTTATAATTATAATATCAGGATTGAAATGGGTGGGCATGAAATTCATTTGGTTGGGACAAATGGAATCCCATGCCATTTTTTTCGCTCATAGGTATTTAAAATAGTAATAAATAAATAAAGATATACTAAAATATTATTTGGTTAATAAATCGGATAAATAAACTAAATGAGTTAAATAATACCATCTAATGTAGCTTAACAAGGGTGGTCCACTTTTGCCGTTTCTTATTGTTGCGATCCCTTAGGATTACCGTTGCGATACTGTGAGCTAAGTTCGAATCTACCACAAAATTTTAATGGGAAATAATTAAGAACCATGTTGTTGCCACAACCGAAACGTCCAGTACATTTTTTTCAAACTCCAACTATGTTTAAAACTTAATAAAAATGATAAAATTTTCACCTTAAGTGTGTAATGGATGAATAATCAATGAATTAAATAAGGTTGCGACACATGAGATTTAAACTCAAACAAAAATAAATTCCGCAAAATTTGGACTCCTTTATGTCATTTTATCATGGATTCTATTGGGGCAAATATGGTCTATTACAGACTCTTATTGAATCTTAAGTATATATTCAAATGAATGTGTGACAACACATTAACAAAATCATAAGGAAACAAAACATTAAATAGATTCCCAGTGAAACAATTTACACACATAAATCTTATTAATAATTTCCCATAAAACTTTCAGAATCATTTTAACAATTCTATCCACTATACTCTCCTAAAAAATGTTTCCCAAATGTTTTTGTTCAACATGGAAACATCAACCATAAACACCTCAGTAGGGCCATTGTAGTCAAATGTACCCACCTCAACATAAATCAATAAATTTCTTTCCCGTTAAACTTATATTTTTGCAATGGTGAGGTGCACATAATGCTTAGGCTTCAATGTCAAGTACTTAGGGGTTTACATTAAGGGGTTTTCATTGCGCCAATCTCACCTGGGGCATGATACCGCCCTCATCCCTTATTAGTGTATCTCCATGCCTTTGCACTCATAAAAAATTAAACCCTAGTGGGCTCTTTGTAAGCAAAGAAACTTCACCATTCGACCAATGGCCGTTCGATTGTAAGCAAAGAAAATATTGGGTTTCTAATAGTGATGTTCTGTACATTATTTTTAGTTTATGATGGCCATATAAATAGAAAAATAAATTTAACCAATCAATATCAAGAGATTCTTATTTTAGAAAATCGAAAAGATAATGTAATTATCAAAACAATAATCCAAAATATACAATTGAAATCTGATTGGTGAAAAATGTATCAGCAGATTAGTATCCGACGTTATAACACCTGCCTTGCAGAGGATATTAAGGCATAATTTAAGATATTATATATTTATAATTCAAAGGTGATATGTAACAAAAGAAGTTATAATTGAAATTAAGATATTAGTTATTTGAAAAGGCGATGTATAAGTGTAGGCAAAGGAATTTTCACTGGTTTATTGACGAAGAGGAGAGAAGAATATGTTTCCATATTAATTTTGATGGTTATCCTTCATTAATATAGATTTTTTAAGAGCTTCTAGATTTTTTCCAGCTTCACTATACTTTTGGTTTCTTATGTAACCATCAATTTGGCCAGAAAGAGCTTGAAGGAATGCTGCTTCACTAGACCCAAAATGTACTGATTTCTTAGCCTCTTTTATTAATTTCTCTATTTGAGATGCGTCTACGTTAACATTGTCCTTACACATTATGGATGCAATTTTACTGGGTGCGAGACCAGCAGCTGCACATTTCTTCAATAACATTGTTGAAATTCGCAATACACGGCAAGCTTCAGGAGATATGTTCAGCCTGTAATTCTTGAGCATTTCAATATCCTTTTCTGCATTCAATGATTCTATGTACTTCAGAGTCTTTGCACTGTAAGGCTTATCTGCCTGACGCCAGTATTTCCACTCCAGAGTGACATCTTCAAACTGTAACCAACGTAGGAAAACATGAAGAAATTGTATATACACATAAAATGCGGAAAAGCTATTGATTTAGGTGATCTGTATTGATTGACCTCTACCATTTAAATTTTAATTGACTTTTGGGGTGTGATAAGTTGTTTTCTTTTTATTGCAACACAACACAATGTTATTATGGTTCCAATAACAAAAATGGCTGGTCAGAAATCAGAGTCCAGAACGTGGGTTCCATCGAGTTTGTGCGTCTTAGTTACTGTCAGTTCTTTTTTTATGCCATCGGCATTGTATATATTATGTACGTTTAATATAAATACAATTTTCAATCTGAAAATAAAAGAGGATGAACACTTACACTCTCTGGAAGACAATAGCCATGATCAATAGGAACTAGACGAACAGGGTCTTTGATGTTTTCCAAATACAATAAATTTCCACCATGTCTATCTGCATTTGCCAAACGAATGTCCAAAACAGAAATCGTGTGTACTTGATCAACCCCAATTCTAGTAGATCCCATGTCTTCACAACTGTAAGCACCTTTGATATACTTTTGGAGAGATCCAACTTTTGCTTCCTTCAATCCAGGTTTATTATTAAAAACCTCATGACAGCACCTTACTAACATTGTTGGAGGAACCTCTGCAAAACCAACAACATCTTGCTCTTCCTTTCTAGGACCTGCAACAGGATGATCCAATATGTAAGCTGCAACTTCCCTATAACCGCCTTCGCTAACTTTGATGCCCCTCTTGAATCCATCCCCATGGGTGCTCACAGTATAATTTTTAGGGTTATTTTCAGCAAAAGGCTCCTCATCCAATGGCTTGAAGACCCCTATTGTAGTTCCTTTTGCATTTGGCATTAAGTACACCCCTCCTGTTCCCTCTGTGACTTTAATGGGAGATTTTCCTGTTTCTAAACCTTCTCTAATTTCTTTGATCATGCCCTCACAGGTTGGAGACAGCTTGTTTGTGGATGATATGGGTTCTATAAGTATATTTTCTTGGGTTGTGCTGCTTCTGGTTCTTTTGTTCCTGCCTGGAGTTGTAATTTCGCTCAGTCTCCTCTTACGTTCCTCAACAAAAGAAACCATACATGGTATTATGTAATTCAGTATTTTGTCAACTGTCGACCCCATTTTTGGTTTTCTGAACGCTTTATCTGCACGGATGTATTAAAAACTTACCTTATTAGTGCTGAAAGGCTTGTGCGGATATGCTTACAGAAGTCAGTTTAGAGCCAATCTTATATAAGTCAGCAATCATGTGGAAAGACGCGGCTCTTTGTCATGGCCTACAGTGCTATACGCCAATCACAATGTTTATGAAAACACTTCGAATTGTTTAAATGATTTAAATTGTTTAATGAACATGTTCTCACGCGCAGAAATAAATTCATATATAAATTTTATAGGGTTTAGTCCGTTGTATGATCCGTCATAAAATATTTTTGTTTTCCTTGTGTTTGATTCCAAACTAATGGTTATTTTTTTATAATTTTTGTTAACTCCACAAAATATTGTTTTAAAAAAAGATTACCCTGACTTGCTAAATAGCGGAAGCTCTCATATCAATTTGTCAGAAACACGGGTGTTCTGAAACTAAACGTTCAAATAAAACTATCCTTCCGTTGAACAGGTGAAGCTGTGATACAAAACTGAGGGAGATACGAGAAAGCGAAACTGGGGAGCTAGTTTGGAGCTCTCTGTGTATTGACTTTGGAAATGCCTTCGATACTGTGGAGTCATTTTTGAATGGACTCCAAAACTACTTGGTGACTCTCGCACTGCATTTGCATGTACTCCGGAGCTGGTCACGTGACTCCAAAGCTAATTTTGTATAGACTTTGGACCCTCTTGTGTTAATCCAGAGCTGCATTGTCCAATGTCTAGAGCTCTTTGTATGACACCAAAGTTTGTTGTATGGGCTCGGCTCTAGAGCTACATGGATAACACTACGGAGGACTTGTTGTCAAATATTTATTTCGATAATGGTATTCTTAAAACATCCATGAGCTGTTGCTCTGACTTGCAAAATTCTACACGATTTCTCCACTCAACCATTTCTGTTGTGAAGTGATATCATATGGAGCCCTATGCACTTGCTCCATCTATGGAAAATTGGAACTTTTGATAGAGATATAGGATAAATTATCACAAAGATTGACGTACAATCTTTTTGTACCTCATTCAAATCCGTTGTGACTCTTCTCATCCAAATAGCTACAAATCCTGCAGCATTTGTAGTTATGTGCTTTGCTTCCACTATGAGGAGTGGAAAAAAAGTCTCTTCAAAGCTCATGAAGTGTTCACAAACCTCTACCTCTTCTATTTATATCATAAATACTTCATACCCAGTCATTATTTGTAGTTCCAACTAACTCAGAATTATATGTTGACGTATGAAACATTCCATGGCGTTTTGTGTCATTGACGTATCCCAAGATCCGTTTTCATTGTTATGTGTTTCTTTTGGATTCACAATAAATCTAGACATCAAATTAACTGCATGCATGATATTAGGTCTAGTAGTTATGAACTACATTAGTGTTGGAACCACAATGTTGTTCCAATCATCCTTAATTAACTTCATATTTGTTGCCACTAGTGATTTGTAATGCCTACGCTTCCAACAAGAAAATACAACAGTTAAATTATGGAAATAATTTTTTTTTTTGACTTTAATTGTATGCTACACAACACCACATGGGATCCAAATAAAGAAACTCGACATCATGTAAGACACTTACATAAACTTGAACCCACTTATAAAATAGGATAACATAGAGTACACATCATTGTCTTACTCAAATGACGTAAACAAGGAAAATGACCCAATAATAGTAAGAAGCATAGGATAGGCATACTCCACGAGATGGACTTTTCATGGTTTACATATTCATTACCTTTAGGTTTCCAAATTGTACTACCTAATATGTTAGATGGACTTGATTATGGACCTTATTATAGTATGATGATAGATGTTAGATCATGGATTATTGTTGACTTGATTCAGTTATGATGCATGATGAGTATTGGAGGCATTTTGGATATTGATGATGATACATTGTTTGACATGGTTATGTTATGGATGTTCGGACATGTGATATTTGGATATTGTCAGTAGACCTAGAAATCGAAAATATTGGATGATGATATAGTTGCTGATAAAACTGTAAATGATATTGTTAGATTGCTTTGATGTTCTTGTGATTCATATATCTAGATAATTTCGGGAATTATATTTATATTATTTTAGATGTTCTGATATGGCCACAAGCCCGAAGGAGGTATTTGTGTTTTGCATGTTAGAATATCACAACAAACATTGAGGGATTGCAGACCAACCACATTGGAATGCTAGATGAATTCAATAAGGTCACCATGGCAACTTGTTTTGTTTGTGTGTGGTTGTTTTGTTAGGGGTTCCCAAGGGAGGGAACTGCCTTTAAATGTGACCAAGGGGTTATGTGTATTTATTTATTTGACCCTTTTGTTTAATGTTGCATGTATTTATTGTGTGATGCATTTGCCCGTTTCTTTATTTATTAAATGTTGTATTAATATTATGGGTAAACATGATGTTAATATTAATTAATTAAAAGATATCATGAGAAAGTAATTAATCGAGTTGTTGGCCTTGAATTAAAGTGTTGTAAGAGATGTGCAAGTGATGTGTAAGTTAACTGTTGAGTGAGAAACACTCCACCTTCTTGGAAATTTGAATTTGTCCTTAGAGGCTAATTTTGGAAGCTTGTGAGACAAGTTACACTTGTCCCATACCTCTTAAATTTAATTACCAACCATACATACGGTTGGAGAGTTGAAATTTGAATTTTATAATACTTTTTGAGAAGGCAATTTGTCGGTTTTAATTGCACTTTTCATAAATGATTTAATTTCAGTCCTTTGGGGTGTGGGTTGGATTTGAGTGTGTAAGTAGACTGTCATTTTATTCACCCACCTATTTATTGTGCATTGGGAAATGAAGATGAATTTGGGTAACGATCGAGGATGTGTGATGTGGCATCCTAGATGGATCCACCTCATCCTCTTCTCTTCCCTCTTCTATAAAATTTGAACTCCTTGCCTTGTTTTGGGGTTGCTTCACTTTGGAGACTTGCTTCTTGGGTAATTTCATTTGTTGTTTTGGAGCTCTTGTTTGAAGAAGTTTTGGGAAGACTATTGCATGTTTGTGCTTGGCTATTTTAGATTGCTTGCATTGGAAAAAATCTTACTATTTTGGAACTTGGAACAAATCCATCATGGAGAGGTAGGAACTTAACTCTTGAAATCATCCTCTTGTATGAATGTGAATGTTAATGTATGAATGTTTGATATGTTTGTGGGCTGTTAGGTAGATTTAGGGATGGTGTAGGAGAAGACTATGTGTTTTAATTTGTGGGAGGCACAAGTGTATTTTAGTGAGGTATAAGTGTGGAGGGAGATGGGATTTGGGTTCCACCTTACAAAGAAATAGATTGCATTTCTTTACTCATTATGGGGTGCCATAAGAATTTGGAGAGGCATAAGGAAATGTGAGGAATAAGGGGTACTTTGGGGAGGCATAAATAATGTCAGGGCTGTGATATACTATATTTTGGTAGTTTGAAATTCAGGTGGTGATAGTCATTTGTCGTTTTAGGAGGCATAAGAAGCATCCCCCATAGTTTCTTGCTCCTTTGGCTTGCTTGATGAAGCCTTAGTAATATTTTTCATGTTTTAATGTAGTTGTAAACTACATTTTATTTTTGGAGCTGTGATTTATTGTGAAATTACTTCTTGTGTGTTTGTGGAAGCCTGATGTTGCCATGAGTTGGATCACATTTTAATTTCATTGTGGTTGGGGATTAGGGGCCAATGAAGAAGGATGACTTCTCCTTTTCACTGGATGTCTTGGTTGGGTGGAGAGCATTGTCTTTCCCCTACTCTTGTTGTGATCTATTGGATGAATAAGAAATCTGTTGGCTGCTAGTCAGAAGCTGAGTTAAAGACATTTTGACAGTCCCTTGTGTAATGAAATCTTATTGTATCCTTTTACCACTTTAAAGTGGATGATCTATATATTCATTGTAATGGAAAGATACTTGTATTGGCAATTAAAGTTGAAATATTAAATGTAAAAGAGTTATGCTCTGTACTCTACTTTTGGAAAGAATGTGAAAGAATGATACATATTTTGTATATTGTATCTTGAAATCAAATGGAAAGGAGATTGTAAGAGTTTCATTTGAATTAATGGAAGTGTTTGTTTTGCTCATATGATATATTTTTCCATTGGAAATCTGTGTTTAACATGCACTATAAAATTCTTGTTTGGAAAGTGGGAAAAATGAAATACGTGAGGAGAAAAGGTATTATTCTGTCGTGTTTATAATATATAATTTTGGAAAGAATAGAAACCGCATTCTTGTTTTAATATTTGATTGAAAGAAAGAAAAACTATTAGGACTAGCATGGAATGAATTATTTTTTTATTTCATGGAAAAAAAGATCTAGTTAATTTTTGTTTTGTAAATGTATGCACTTCTTTCAATTCATTGTATACTTTGTAAAATTCCTTTATCAAATGTTCAAATAACCATGCAAATACATAGGAGGAAAATGAAGTAATCAATTGGACTCAATGAGATCAAAAAGATCCCAAACCAAGCTAAAACACTTAAGGAATTTCTTAGAAAACTTAGCAAAATTGAGCTCAAACCGTGTTACAGTCGTTCCCTGCGAAGAAATGTAAATGATCAAACTAGAAATCAGTCAGGTAAATTGAACCTTTAAATATTTCTTAAATCCATCTAAGAACAATTCTTCATGTCTATTTGACTTTTTGAGAGAAGGAGAAGATCAAATTGAAAAAATCTTATAAGTTAGAATTTACCAGTTCATACTGTAAAAGCTTGTAGGACATTTCCTTAGAATTTACCCCTTAAAATTTATCAAAATAAAAAATTGATGATTCCTGAGTAAAGAGGACGTCGAGATATTTCCAGAAAGTCTTCGTTTTCCCAAAACTGAGCTCTCTATCAAAAGTTATGGCCTTCTGAAGTTTTTCTTCACTTGGCTTCAAAAACAATTTTGGGAAAAACTTCCCTGGCTGGCCCTCTGGCCCGAATTTTTCCCTTGGAGCTTTGGAAAATTTCAGGGAAAATTTTCTAAATTTTCCCCGCTTCCCAACCAGCCTGCGACCAATCAGAGCCTGCCACGTGGCACCATGTGGTGTCAGTGGAGGGTCAGATCTCTTTTTAAACTTAGCGCTCTCGAAATTTTTTGGGAAAATTTCCCAAATTTTCTTTGCCGGCCCGCAACCAATCAGAGGCTACCATGTGACACAATGAGGTGTCGGTAGAGGAGTGGGCCCCTTTTTCCCTTTGAGCTTCAGAAAATTTTTGGGAAAACTATCCAAATTTTCCCCACTTGAAATGAAAGGGAAGGTATCTGCCTCTAGTGACGACCTATGTGGATTGTTCAGGACTTCTCTCAGATATCTTACCACATCAGTTCCCTTCAGAGGAAAGGGAAGAAGTTTTTTTCGTCAGACAGGTGTGAGTAGGCCTTCAGTATAATTAAGGATTGCCTCACTACAACACCTATTCTTGCAGTACTGGATCCTCAGGGTGAGTTTCTTGTCTGCACGGATGCTTCTTTAGCAGGTCTAGGAGGTGTATTGATATAGGAGGGAAGAATAATGGCTTTTGAGTCTCGAAAACTCAAAGATTATGAGCTTAATTATCCAAATCATTATCTTGAGCTTGCAGCAATTATGCACACTTTGGTTCGATGGAGGAAATTTCTTCTTGGTCAAAGATTCACACTCGGGACTGATCATTTGAGTCTTCGCTACCTCTTCACGCAGCCCAATCTCAATGCTCGTTAGCGGCGTTGGATGGAGTTACTTTCTAATTATGATATGGAGATAGAGCATGTGAATAGGAAGGAGAATGTGGTGGTAGACACTCTCAGCAGATAGAGACATGTGGTTATGGCTACTTCAGTGGGCACAAATTTATGGAGTAGGATTCTTTAGCAGCTTCCTCTTGATAGCTTCTACTTTTCAATTCGAGCAGAGATCAAGTCTCAAAGACCCCTCAAGGGGAATTTTGATGGTTTCTAGCTAGAGGCATATGGCCTTCTCAGGCACAAAGCACTGGATTTATGTTCCAAGAGATGGAGGATTGAGGAAGGACATATTGATAGAGGTGCATCATGCACCCTATTCAACCAACCATAGGGTGAAGAAGATGCACACCACCTTGAGATAGTTGTATCATTAGAGAGGACTTTGTAGGGACATGGCTCAGTTTGTGTCACGATGCATCAGCATCCAGCTGGCCTTCTCTTTCCTCATGCTATACCAAAATGAAAGTGGGACACTATTTCCATGGACTTCATTGTTGGGATACTAATGTCGAGATATCACCACGATGCCATCATGGTTATTGTTGATAAATTGACAAAAGTGGCTCATTTTTCTTTGATAAAGACCACTTATATAGCTAGTGCAGTGGCACGGGTATATTTAGATGAGATTGTCAGGTTGCACGGGATTCTGGGGAAGATCATTAGTGACCGCAATCCTTTGTACACTTCCCATTTCTGGACTACCATACAGCACACCCTTGGGATGACAATCAACTTCAACAGAACATATCACCCTGAGACAGATGGACAAACAGAGTGGGTTAATCATATTATAGAGGACATGCTCAGGATGTATGTGATGGATTAGCAGTCAAGATGAGAGGAATACCTGTACTTGGTGGAGTTTTCCTACCATAATAGTTTTCAGAATTCTATAGGCATGACTCCTTTTTAGGATTTGTATGGAAGAGAGTGAAAAACACCTCTTAATTGGGACAGGTTAGAGGAAAGGGTTTCTCTTGTACCAGATTTGTTACAGGACATGGAGCAACAGGTGGTTTTGATCAGACTTAGATTGCAAGAGGCACAGGACAGGCAAAAGAAGTACGCAGATCAACCTAGGACTGACTGTAGTTTTGATGTGGGCATGAAGGTATTCCTTCGTGTCAGGCAACATAAGAGCCCTATCCATTAAAAAAAGGTCCTAAGTTAGCTCCTAGATTCGTGGGTCCTTTCGAGATCTTGGAGCGCATCGGCCCTTTAGCCTACCGTCTAGCTTGTCTCGTGTACATGATGTGTTTCATGTTTCAGTTCTTAGGAGATATGTTGCAGATCCTTCTCATGTGTTAGATTAGACCTCATTGTAGGTGCAGGATCAGTGGTAGGTGATGTTGGAGCCCATTTTCATCATAGATTGCAAGACCCTAAGCCTTCGAGGAAGAGAGATTGATCATGTCTGGGTGCAGTGGGATAGATATGATGAAACTATTGCTACGTGGGAGGATGCTACTTTACTATGAGTTTAGTTCCCACATTTTTTCCAGTGAATTCTAGGAGGAATTCAAGTCTAAGGGGAGGGGGATGCAATGCCCACTTACCTTTGACACCTTTCTTATACTAATCATGATACTACTGATTCTATTATTGACTTGATTATAGACCTTATTATAATATGATGATAGATGTTAGATCATGGATTATTGTTGACTTGATTAAGTTATGATGCATGATAATTATTAGAGGCATTTTGGATATTGATGATGATACACTGTTTGACATGGTTATGTTATGGATGTTTTTCAGACATGTGATATTTGGATACTGTGAGTAGACCTAGAAATGGAAATTATTGGATGATGATATAGTTGTTGATAAAAATGTAAATGATATTATTAGATTGCTTTGATGTTGTTGTGATTCATATATCTAGATGATTTCAGTAATTATATTTATAATAGTTTGGATGTTCTAATATGGCCACGAGGATGAACGAGGTATTGGTGTTTTACAGGTTATAATATCACAACAAACATTGGGGGATTGGAGACTAACCACATTAGAATTCTAGATGAATTCAACAAGGTCACCATGGCAACTTGTTTCTTTTGTGTGTGGTTGTTTTGTTAGGGGTTCCCATGGGAGGTAACCACCTTTAAATGTGACCAAGGGGTTATGTGTATTTATTTATTTGACCCTTTTATTTAATATTGCATGTGTTTATTGTGTGATGCATTTGCCCCTTTCTTTATTTATTAAATGTTGTATTAATATTGTGGGTAAGCATGCTGTTAATATTAATTAATTAAAAGATATCATGAGAAAATAATTAATTGAGTTGTTGGCCTTGAAAAAAAGTGTTGTAAGTGATGTGTAAGCTAACTGTTGTGTGAGAAACACTCCACCTTCTTGGAAATTCGAATTTTTCCTTGGAGGCTAATTTTGGCGGCTTATGGGACAAGTTAAAACTTGTCCCATACCTCTTAAATTTAATTACCAACCATACCTATGGTTGGAGAGTTGAAATTCGACTGTTATAATGCTTTTTGAGAAGGCACTTTGTCAGTTTTAATTGCACTTTTATTACATGATTTGATTTCATTCCTTTGGGGTGTGGGTTGGATTTGAGTGTGTAAGTAAAGTATCATTTTATTCACCCACCTATTTATTGTGCATTGGGAAATGAAGTTAACTTTAGGGTTAGGGTTGAGGATGTGTGATGTGGCACCCTACATGGATCCACCTCATCCTCGTTTCTTCCCTCTTCTATAAAATTTGAACTCCTTGCCTTGTTTTGGGGTTGCTTGACTTTCGAGAATTGTTTCTTGGGTGAATTCTTTTGTTGTTTTAGAGCTCTTGTTTGAATACATTTTGGGAAGACTGTTGCATGCTTGTGCTTGGCTATTTTTGATTGCTTGCATTGGGATAAAACTTGTTGTTTTGAAACTCAGAACAACTCCATCATGGAGAGGTAGGAACTTGACTCTTGAAATGATTTTCTTGTATGAATGTGAATGCTAATGTATGAATGTTTGCTATGTTTTTGGACTGTTATGTAGATGGCCTAGGGATGGTGTACAAGAAGACTGTGGGGTTTAATTTTTGGAAGGCACAAGTGTGTTTTAGGGAGGTTTAATTGTCGAGGGATTTGGGATTTGGGTTCGACCTTACAAAGAAATAGTGTGCATTTCTTTACTCGTTATGGGGTGTCATAAGAGGTTGGGGAGGCATAAGCAAATGTGAGTAATAAGGGGTACTTTGGAGAGGCATAAGGAATGCTAGGGCTATGATATACTATATTTTGGTGGTTTGTAATTCAGGTGGTGATACCCATTTCTCCTTTTGGGAGGCATAAGAAGCATCCCATAGTTTCTCTCTCCTTTGGCTTGTTTGATGAAGCCTTAGTATTGTTTGTATTGTTTTAAAGTATTTGTAAACCACATTCTATTTTTGGAACTGTGTTTTACTGTGAAAGTGTCGCTTGTCTGTTTGTGGAAGCCTGATGTTTCCATGAGTTGGATCACATCTTTAATTGCATTGTGGTTGGGGCTCGGGAGTCAATGAAGAGGGATGGCTTTTCCTTTTCATTAGATGTCTTGGCTAGGTGCAGAGTGTTTCCTTTCCCTTACTCTTGTTTTGATTTATTGGAAGAATGAGAAATCTATTGGTTACTATTCTAGAGCTAAGTTAAAGACATTTTCACAGTGCCTTGTGTAATGAAATCTTATTGTATCCCTTTATCACTTTAAAGTGGATGATCTATATATTCATTGTAATGGAAAGATTTTTGTATTGGCAATGAAAGTTGAAATGTGAAATGTAAAAGAGTTATACTCTGGACTCTGCTTTTGGAAAGAATGTGAAAGAATGATACGTATTTTGTTTACTGTATCTTGAAATCAAATGGAAAGCAGGTTGTAAGAGTTTCATTTGAATTAATAGAAGTTTTTGTTTTTCTCATATGATATTTTTTTCCATTGGAAATCTGTGTTTAACATGCACTATAAAATGTCTTTTTAGAAAGTGGGAAAAATGAAATACGTGAGGAGAAAATGTATTATTCTGCTGTGTTTATAATATATTTTTTTGGAAAGAATAGAAACTGCATTCTTGTTTTAATGTTTGATTGAAAGAAATAAAAAATATTAGGATCAACATGGAATGAATTAATGTTATATTTCATGGCGAAAGAGATAGTTAATTTCTGTTCTGTAAATGTATACACTTCTTTCAATTCACTGTATACTTTGTAAAATTCCTTTATCAAATGTTCAAATAACCATGCAAATAGATAAGAGGCAAATGAATTAATCAATTGGAATTAATGAGGTAAAAAATATCCAAAAACAAGCTAAAAAACTTAAGGAATTTCTTAGAAAACTTAGCAAAATCGGGCTCAAACGGTGTTACAGTCGTTTGCTACCAAGAAATGTAAATGATCAACATTGAAATCAATCAGGGAATTTGAATCTTGAAATCTTTCTTAAATACATCTAAGAACAATTCTCCATGTCTATTTGACATGTTGAGAGAGGGAGAAGTTCAAATTGAACAAAACTTATAAGTTAAAATTTACCAGTTCGTACTGTAAAATCTTGCAGGATGTTTCCTCAAAATTGACCCGTTAAACTTTATCAAAATCAAAAATTGATGATCTCTGAGTAAACAAGACATCAATATATTTTCATAAAGTCCTCATTTTCTCAAAACTGATCTCTCTATCAAAAGTTATGGCCTTCTGAAGTTTTTCTTCACTTGGCGTCAAAAACAAATTTTGGGAAAAAATTTCCTGGAAGTCCCAAATTTTTCCCTTCGATATTTGGAAAAATTTTGGGAAAATTTTCCAATTTTTCCAACTGCCCTGCCAACCCACAACTAATCATACGCTGCCATGTGGCACCATGAGGTGTAAGTAGAGTGGTAGATGTCTTTTTAAACTTAGCGCTCTCAGAAATTTTTGGGATAATTTTCAAAAAAAATTCCGCTAGCTCGCAGCCAATCAGAGGCTGCCACATGGCATAACGAGGCATCGGCAGAGGAATGGGCCACTTTTTCACTTTGAATTTTGGAAATTTTTTGGGAAATTTTTTCTAAATTTTCCCTTCCGCCCCACCAACCCGCAGCTAATCAAATGCTTCCACGTGGCATCACGAGACATCGGCAGAGGCGCAGGTGAATTTATCTCTTTTTTCCTTTGGGGTGTAAAAAATTATTTCTCCCCACCTTTCCAATTTCCCCATGTTGGCTTATGAGATGCCACGTGTCCCTTGCGGACTCGCGGGTGCAAAAGTAAATTCTCACCTAGCACGGGAATTTTTCCAAAATATTCCTGCCGCTCCATTTTACCCACGTTGGCTTAGAAGGTGCTACGTTTCCCTAACGGACTTATGGCAGTGTGGGTAAAAATTTGGTTTTTTTCCCCACATGGGAAAATTTCCAAAAATTCCCCCGTAGACCCGCCCTTGGGGCAAATTTTCTTCCCTGGCCCCGTAGACCCGCCCTTGGAGAAAATTTTCACCCCAAGACCCGACAGCCCATAACTTGGAAAATATGAGGATTTAGGAGGACTTCTTCATATTACTGGAAAGGTGAAGAAATTTCCTATCCAGTGAGAATGATTTAGGGAAATTTTAAATGCATTAATTTTGGAAAAATCCTAGTTGAATCTTTAATCCTGTTAGAGAGTGGGTATGGTGAGGAATTACCCTCTAACCCTAATTGAACCTTTTAACCCTAAAATTATTAACCTTGTGATCCCTAATAATTGTGAGAGAAAGAAAACTATTCTCTTTTCGATTAAAATTGATCTGGAACTTGTTAGTGACAACTATTGTCTTATAACCTGGTTGTAGACTCTTTTATACAAAAACAATTATTCCATAATTTTCCTAACTAATCCTAGGCTGGTCTTAGGTCTCAAGTGGGTTTTCTTAGTGGCCATTACATAATAGTTTTAAATAAAATTAAATACACAGTTTTTAAAATGTCCTATTTTTAAAAACTTCAATTACTTTACTTTATAGCGCATTAGTCTTTAATGTAGAATGAGTAGTTGGTTCATTTCTCCAATTCCATTAGTTATCCATAGCTAGTTTATTAAATAAATTCATTTAATAAAAATACAAGTCTCCTAATATTCAATTCTTATGATAAAGGTTTCTTTCTCAAAAATTTCTCAGTTGACTATAATTGTCTGAAAACTCTTATAATGTGGGACCCTTCATTCGTTTAGAACTAGGTTGCATGTATTTTTTTAACATTTCACCTAAAGAAGTTCCTTTTGAATTTTCTCGTTTCTCTTATGGAAATAACTTTATATATCTTTATTTTAATTAGGAATGTATAGACACACATATACCTTCTAATATTTGACTTAACGATTTGTTAGAAAGGTCGGTGTTTACTTTGTTGGAAAAATGCCCTTGTTACAAGGAGGAAAATTCACAAGAAGAAAAAGGAAGGTTACTATATCAATAGAGAACCTATCCCAAGTCCATTTCATAGCATTGTTTAATACTAACAATACATTATTCTAATCTTCAAGTTATTACAAACAGCTATGTAGGTTAACTAATTAAGTTGTATTATTCTTGATTCACAATTTGTTGCTCCAATTAGGAATCCATATTTTCAAAATAATATTGTGGATGGAAGGGTACATTACACCTATGTTCCCCTTTTAAATATTTTTCCTTGAATCTAATGACAAATTCCACATTTCAAAATAATTTTGTTTCATCATCTTAAGGATTTTCTCTCATTAGCAATTGGTTAATTAGATGTTTTGAGCATAAATTATACTTCCTGAGTGATCCTAGATTTAATATCTTCCTATCTTCTTTAGGGGTTCTAATAAACTTTACAAGTCTTACTAGAGTGCTATCTCTTTAACTCACAAGACCTTAGCTCCAACTAAATTTATCCCATTCTCAAGGTGACATTTCATTATTTCATTAACATAGTTGTTTAACAACATTCATCCATACAAAGCATGTAATCATGCATCATATTAGGTTTTCCAATTTATTAGGTTGTTGTATTATTTATGGACATCTACTTTATCACATTCATTTTATTATCACATTTGTCAATTTAGTTTGTTTTAACATTTCTCAATGTTATACCATTTTTGTGGTAGTCATTCCTTAGTTTAATCTTATTTACCCTTGTTACTAACTACATTTAAGTGGTTACTTTGGTTCTCTATTAATATCATTTTGGAACAAATGAAATTCCTCTAAAAGTTATATAACACAGAGAAATTTAATACTATAAAGAGTACAACGTCGCATAAGACAACTCATTTCAATCTGCTTGGACATGTAAGTATAAGTGTATATTACAAGAGATATATCCCAAAAAATATTATGCATTACAAAATCCTCCTAAGGACCCATTTCAATTGTTAGGTAAATATTTAAGTAAATTTGAAACGTAGTCTCTAAGCACATAATTGAGAACTCACAAGAGATCAATCGTAGGTACAACCACCAACTATCTTGCAAGGCTTTGGCCACCCACTAGGGTACCAAGGAATATTACACACAAGGGGATTAACTTATTCATGATATGGAAAGACCTACAACACCTAGACATGATCACCTCACTCATCTCAATATGATAGGTTTCACAACATAAAATCACCACCTATTAAAATATTCAGGAAAAAGTTCTTTAATAAGATGCCTTAGGTACGAAACAAGAAGATGATTAATGAGGTTAGAATATTTTATTAACATGATCATTTTTGTATAACCTAGGAAAAAAGACTCAAATGGGAGGAGGAATTACAATAGGCATTATAGCTCATCCTTTTAATTTCTTTAGTTTTAATCAAAGGAGATTCTACCTAGCATTGCGGGTGTTAAGGAAGTAAACTAATAATTAAAATAGAATTTTTTTAAAAAATATCTTTATAACATAGGTGCAACATTGAGTACAACTTCACATCCAATTTGACTCTATAAAATATAACCACATTGGTATTCCCTTTTCAAAATATACCAAGAAAAATTCTTCAAACAACATTACATGTCATTATTCTATGGTAATACACATGATACAAAATGAATACAAATTTACAATGACAACTCATATCACATCCAGAAAATTCCTCTAGTTCGGATTACCTGCAACCAATGTTGCATCAATCCTAGGACTAGATACGGAAATCCGCTACACTTAAGCATAAATCAACACATTCATCATTTTCAACATTTCAATTAAATAGATGAGAGAGAGATTTTCCTATGTATTCACACTTTCATATTCAATTGCACTTAATATTTTGGTACTAGAGAGAGAGTAAGGATGAGAGAGGAAGTTAAGAGACATTTTATTTTCCACTCACAATGTCATAACCATTTTCATTTCATATCCATTATCATTTCATTTCAAAATAGATCATATTTCCCAATTCATTTACATTTTCAAATCACTCAAGTATCATAGTGATTTTAAGAGAGAGAAGAGGGTGGAGAGAGAAAATCACCATACATTTCAAAATTCATTGATATAAGATAAATGATAAAAAAAAATTTACATAGCATTGCAATGGTATAACAAGGTCACACACATGGCTAAAACTCAAACGAGACTCAAAAAGGAGATTCTAGCTATGGTTGAGAAAATAGTCCAAAACAACAAAAGTGCTTGCAAAATCAGTCTTGAACAAACTTGTTTCAAGATCATTCCCAAAGTTTGTTAATTCTTACATATTTCCCCATACATATAGAATTCTTCATGTCTGATGAAGGTTGATTACGATGAGCAGAGTTGTAGCTACAAGGGCAACTTCAGGGTGAATTATCCTAATTACGTCAACACCTCTTATTGTTCACTGACCAGTGGGCCCAAAAACCCACTTGCAAAGATAGCTTCCAAAGGTGTTTTCATTGAACTGGAGGTGTTTTATAATCATCTTGTTGGTATTATAGAGGTATGAGGTAGTGATTTTCAGTTGTGCTCAAGCTAAGAGACAACCGTAAGCTAAAACCGATCGTGTTTTTAGTAGAACGAACACGTCACACAAGTGACTGTTAAGCTAAGAGGGTTCAGGAATATGACTTGCGAGAGCATTAATTAATTTTAAACAACTCAATTAGGGTTCCCTTAGGTGTTCGACGTTATCAGGGGTCATACAGAGAGTGTTGGTTTTGTGATACATTTGGGTGTGGTGCTCCATGTGTATGCCTTTCGAGATCTCTCTCTTTTTGTTTTAATAGTTCACATGAAGGTAATATTTTGTCAATTTTTGGGGTTACATCCATCTATCATTCAAACTTATATTTCTAAAAAAAACTCGAAATGATCAAGCAGAATTTAGTGCAAGTAAAAAGGGAAAAGCCATGCCTTTTCTTGACACTTGTTGGAGACATCATCAAGGGTTTTTTTTCTCCATGGATCTTAACTTGTAAAAATCATTTGGTTCAAAGTTTTTAAATCCTTTTCCACAAATCCATTTTTTTTATATCCAACAATCGTGGTATTACATGGAACCATTTTTGTCTTCCACACATTATGTCAAACATTACACTTGCTTGTTTATGTTTCTACATTTTGCATCCATGACTTCTAACGCACCAGAAAACAAAGCAACAAATTTTTTTGGTGGATTCCCACACTCTAATTCAAGGTTTCTAAGATGTATCAATGCACCCATATTTTATAACCAGTAATCATTTATATCCATAAAACCACATTATCTTTTGATAATTTCTCAATTATATCAACTGCCATTTGTAAGGCTCTGTTTTTAAAAGTTTATGTAAAAAAATATATTATAACCACCACATTTAATGAAACTCGATTCCAATAATTATTTAAATAATCTATATGCTATGTCTCAGGGCTCCTATTTTGGCACACGCATGACAATCCCGAAATAGATAAAATGGTTCGGTTGGACACCTATTGGTTGAATTTTTTGAAACGGTGGCAATACTTTGTGGGAATGTCCATGTCCTACTCAAAAAATCCCATTTAGCACAAGATGAGAGACTGCAAAAGAAGAGAGGGTACAACAAGGGTCACGGATTTTGGCCTACAATTGTAAATTTCATTTCTCTAAATAATTGCAATGCCTTGTCAAAACATCTTACCTAAACATATCTCGTGATCATTACAGTCTAGGAAAAATAATTTAACTCTAGCATATTTTCAAGGACATTTTGTGCACCTTCTAATCCTTAAACTTCTTCTACCCACAATATTTACACCAGTGATTGTAAATATATCCTCTCATAGCCAAATTAACCCACTACAAAATAGATACAAATAAAATGTAACAAAATCATGTTTAAAACATGATGAGATATTAGAGTTACACATAGCTCCCTACACAGTTTCAAAGAACCAAGAATGGGACTGATTTTATCTTGTTAATTAGTAGAGCTCCACTTAACATAGTTTCCCATAGGATATTTCATTTTTTTTTGTAATTATGCGTGCATGATTCACTCGATGGCACCATCAAATTACCACTAAGTTTACAACTTAAACATGGCTTTCATTTTGGTTAACATAATGGATCCCAAATAAAGTGTTCGCATTATTATGAACATGATCTGACAGATCTGAAAGGCTTCTTAGGATGTTCCAATCTCTGATATTTGCAGTGATCAGACAAGAAATGACACTAACAAAGATGGTGGAGTTAGGATTTACACCTATCAACTAGATTGAGAGAGGTTTGGGGCACTACATATCCCTCCCCTTATAATAGAATCATCCTCGATGCGACATAACACTGAAGCACAAAGGATATGTAGGAAAGAAAGGCAACAATAACACACTTCGTTTAACAGAACAACTTGTTGGAAAAATGTAACCACAAGGAAACAAACTAATATTGGAAATATCTTTAATTTTAATTATCTGTGAAGATTGGCAGTTCTCTTTTACTTTGTTTCTCAATTAGTATTTTCTTTAATAGTTTTTTTTTTAATCTCAAACTCTTATTATTCATTGTTTAAATTTTCAATTGTCTTATTTTCATGGGTCCCTAATAGTAATTGGCCTCAAGGTATCACACAAAACTCAACACACTACAAATGTCCCATGAGACATTTTTCTACATACTTTCACGACTATATCACATCACAAGACTTCTCATTCAACCATGGAATGACAAAAGGTAGTCCACATAGAAAACAATTTCCTAGAATTATACCATTGACATAGATCCAACACACACAAGTGACTAACAAAAAGTGAATCGTGACGTTGATACAAAGTCAACTAATATCACATGACCCAAAAAACCATGACTGTACCAATAGAGAGCCAAGAAAATATCCAATACTCCATACCAACTGAGGGAAACATTAATCCTGAATCATAACAATGTGTAACAAGACTCACAAGAGTACACATATCTCATAACACCAACTCTACACATCACAAAACAACATGAAAAAATATTTATATATCTCCCAAAGCATCACCAAGAAACTCCATATACCTCCTAAAGGGAAAAAATTCATAGTCCTAAAACCAAAATGGGTCGCTCAACCATAGAGCCCCATCCAGAATATTGGGTCACTTAACCATAGAGTTCCATCGAGAATATCAGATCACTCAACCATAGAGTGCCATTGAGAACATCAGGTCACTCAACCATAGAGTTCCATCAAGAATATCGAGCCACTCAACTATAGAGCCCCATCTCCTTTCTCCATTTAATGAGGCCAGGTCACCTTATGGCCTGGGGCACATAGAGCCCCGTCACCCCTAACCCAAGTGACATAATAAACCATGGTTCAAAAACCCGTTAGTTATTTATAACTCCTTGGGGCATAGCTCCACAAAACAAAGTGGGTCTATAGGTTCCACCACTCCATGGTGAATCCCATGACCCTATTCGAACACATTATGACATTAGAACTAGCATAAACATCTATATCAAATGCTAAGTGGAAAAAATCCCAAGCCTTTAGTAATGCTATAAAACTTTAAAATATGAAAAAGAAAATTTAAAACTAAGAAAAAAATGTCTAAATAGACATAGTTAGTGAAAAATCTGCATGTTAGTGTAGCAACGAAATAAAATGCCCAAAATATAAGAACTCATTAATCAAGAAAAATTGATGGTTCTGACAAGAAAAGAGATAATGATCAATTAAAAAATAAAATACGTATATATAAATAGCACATTAAAATCACTGCATGTCCTTATTTGGCCACTAAAGGGGTACTCATCATGTTGCTATCACTAAGATATCTAGCCTCAGCTCATAAAAATATACAAGTGACCAGGAATGAGTATATCAAATTATGAAAATGTCATCATATGTGCCTAAAACATCCCTCCATACTCGCACAAGGCCTAACATAGTAAAAATCACATTGGATTGTTCGATGGAAAACCCAATAGGAACCATCAGGGGACACTAATTTGAAAAAATTGAGCCTAAGGTGTTGTGTATCCATAATATACTTAGCAAACTCGAAGTATACTAAACACATAGAAGTGGGTTTTCATTCTATATAAGACTCCACTTCCTCACTCATACTCAGCTCAATATTATAAAAACCTAGTTCATGCCTCCTCTCTCCACACATACAATCTTTACGGTTGTTTCCGTTAGGGTCATCTAGTGTAAGGTTCACAACATAACACATAAATACATCATTAACTCAATGGTGATTTACACAAATTAACCATGATGTCTTATGCATGGTTTATATACAAGGTATAACAAACTCATTAGTTTCACGGGTTATGATACATCACTTTTCCACACAATGCACCCAAGGTGCAAGTACTGCATGATAGATGTCATATGATCACCATATGCCCCTAATTCACGACATGAAAAATAACATATCACATGAATTATAAGTACGATGAAAATAGTGACTGACATTACAACATACAGTCAATTCTAATACAACATTTTGATACAAACGATTCATCACAACATGGTGGTGACATCATGATAAAATCCAATTCACTACACACCATTTTTTTTGTACAACCCATCAACACACCCAAACATCATAGAATAACAAGACACTCCAACACTCTGAAATCCGCAACAACATTATTTTCACATAAAACAAGGTGGTACATTACTCATGAACTCCTCATTAATTCAACAAAAAGGAGAGTGAATACTCTCATCAAAATCACATCAACATTATAACATATATGCACTAAGTGACATGCACAACACGCGTGTTCATAATATCACAATGAAAATATTTTTCACATAACAACATATATCAAATTAATATTCCCATCTCCACAACCACCATGCAAGATCACCAAAACTCCAATCTATCCTAGAGTTTCTAGAACATGAACCTTTGCTCTGATACCATATATAATGCCCATGCTTTCAACAACAAAATACAACTGGAAAATTATAATACAAAAAATTATTTTGACTTCAATTGCATGCTACACAACACCACATGGGATCCAAATAAATAAACTTGACATCACATAGGACAATTACATAAACATGAACCCACTCATACAATAGGATAACATAGGGTACACATCAATGTCTTACTCGAATGACATAAACCAAGACAATGACCCAATAATAGTAAGAAACATAGGATAGGCATACTCCACGAGATGGAATTTTCATGATTTACATATTCATTACCTTTAGGCTTCCATTGTATGACCTAATAGTTTTCAACAAAATTAAACACATAAGATTTAAAATTTCCTATATTTTTAAACTTCAATTACTTTACTTTGCAGCACATTAATCTTTCACATAGAATGAGCAGTTGGTTCCTTTCTCCAATTCCATTAGTGATCCATAGCTAGTTTATTAAATAAATTCATTTTAAATAAATATGATTCTCCTAATATTTAATTCTTATGATAAAAATTATTTCTCAAAAATTTCTTAGTTGACTATGATTGTCTAAATATTCTTATAACGTGAGGCCCTTCATTCCTTTACAACTAGGCTACGTGTTTTTGTTTAACATTTCACCTATAGCGGTTTCTTTAGAATATGCTCATTCCTTTTATGGAAATAAATAAATAAATAAATAAATATATATATATATATATATATATATATATAATATAATAATATATATAAGGAACGTATATACACACATGTACCTTCTAATATGTGACTTAAGGATTTGTTAGAAAGGTCAATGTTTACTTGGTTGGAAAAATACTTTTGTTAAAAGGATGAAAATTCACAAGATGAAAAAGGAAGGTTACTAGATCAATAGAAAAACTATCCCAATTTCATTTCATAACATTGTTTAATACTAATAATAAATTATTTTCATCTTCAAGTTATTACAAAAAACTATGTACGTTAACTAATTAAGTTGTATCATTCTTGATTCACAATTTGTTGCTCTAATTAGGAATCCATATTTTCACAATCATATTGTGCATGGAAGGGTACATTACACCTATGTTCCCCATAAATTTTTTTGTCCTTGAATCTAATGACTAATTTAACATTCCAAACTACATATGTTTCATCATCTTAAGGATTTTCTCTCATTAGAAATGGGTTAATTAGATGTTTGGACCATAAATTTTACTTCCTGAGTGATCCTATATTTAATATATTACTATCTTCATCAAGGGTTTTACTAAACTTTACAAGTCTAACTAGAGTGCAATCTCCTTAACTCAAAAGACCTTGGATATAGTTAAAGTTATCCACATTCATTATTTGGGTTTGACATTTTAGTTTGGTTTGACATTTCTCAATGGTATACCATTTTCATAGTGGTCATTCCTTAGTTTAATATTACTTACCCGTTTTACTAACTACATTTAAGTGGTTAATTTGGTTCTTTGTTAACCTCATTTTGGAACTAATGAAATTCCTCTCAAAGTTCTATAACAATGAGGAATTTAAGATTGTAAAGAGTACAACGTCACACAAGAAAAATCATTTCAATGCTCTTGGACATGTAAGTATAAGTGTATATTGAAAGAGTGATTTCCCAAATAGTATTATGCTTACAAAGTCCTCCAAAGGACCTATTTCAATTGTTAGGTAAATACGCAAGTAAATTTGAAACATAGTCTCCACTCACATAATTTAGATCTCACAAGAGATCTATCATAGGTACAACCACAAACTATCTTGCAAGGCTTTGGCCACCCACTAGGGTACCAAAGAATAGTACACACAAGGGGGTTAACTTATTCATGATATGGCTAGACCTACAACACCTAGACATGATCACCTCAATCATCCCAATACGATAGGTTTCAAAACATAAAATCACCACCTTTTATAATATTAGGGAAAAAGGTCCTTAATAAGATGCTTTAGGTGCAAAACAAGTATATGATTAACAAGGTTAGAATATTTTATTAACATGATCATTGTTTTATAAACTGGGGAAAAAGACTCAAATGGGAGGATGTAGTACAATAGCCATTATAGATCATCCTTTTAATCTCGTTAGTTTTTATGAAAGGAGATTATACCTAGAATTGTGGGTGTTAAGGAAGTAAACCAATAATTAACATAGAAAAATATTTGTTTAATATCTTTATAACATAAGTGCAACATTGAGTACAACTCCACATCCAATTCGACACTATAAAATATAACCACATTGGTATTCCCTTTTCAAAATATACCAAGAACAATTCTTCAAACAATAATACATGTCATTATTATATGGTAATACATGAAGTGCAAGATGAATACAACTTTACAATGAAAACTCATTAATTACAACATATCACATCTAGAAAATTCCTCTAGTTCTAATTACCTACAACCAACGTTCCATCATTCCTAGGACTTATTATGGAAATCCCATACACTCAAGAGTAAATGCACATATTCATCATTTTTTAAATTTCAATTAAATAATAGAGAGAGAGAGAGGACAAAATTTCATTTCTTATGCATTCACACTTTCATATTTAGTTCCACTTAATATTATGGTACTAGAGAAAGACTAAGGATTAGAGAGGAAGTTAAGAGACATTTTATTTTCCACTAAAAATTTCATAACCATTTTCATTTCATTTCCATTATCATTTCATTTCAAACCAATTCATATTTCCCAATTCATTTATGTTTTCAAATATATCAAGTATCATAGTCATTTCAAGAGAGAGAAGAGGGTGGAGAGATAAAATCACCATACATTTCAAAATTCATTTATATATGATAAAAGATAAAATAAAATTTCACATAGCATTGAAATGGTATTACAAGGTCACATGTGTGGCTAAAAGTCAAATGAGACTCAAAAAGGAGATTCTAGCTATGGTCGATAAAATAGACCAAAACAACCAAAGTGCTTGCAAAATGTGTCTCAAACACACTTGTTTCAATTTAATTCACAAATTTTTTTGATTCCTACATATTCCCCCATAGATATATAATTATTCATATCTGATGGAGGTTGATTATGACGAGCATAACTCTAGCTACAAGAGCAAAATCAGGGCCAATTATCGTAATTACGTCAGCAACTCTTGTCGCACAGCGACCAGTGGGCCTCAAAACCGTCTTGAAAGGATAAGTTTAGAAGGTGTTTTCATTAAACTGGAGGTGTGTTCAAATTATCTTGTTGGCATTCTAGAGGTATGAGGTAGTGGTTTTCAGTTGTAATCAAGCTAAGCGACAACTGTAAGCTGAAACCAATCGTGTTTTTGTTAGAACAAGCATGTCACACAAGTGATTGCAAAGATAAAAGGGTTTAGGAATAAAATTTACAAGATCATTAATTAATTTTAAAAAACTAAGTTAGGGTTTCCTAAGTTGTTTCACGTTACCAGGGGTCATACAGAGAGTTCCTATTTTGTGGTACATTTGGGTGTGGCACTCCATGCGCATGACTTTCGAGATATCTTTTTTTTCTAAATAGTTCACGTCAAGGTAATATTATGTAAATTTTTTGGGTTACATCCATCTATCATTCAAAATTATATTTCTTAAAAAAACCTAGAAATGATGAAGTGAAAATCAATGCAAGAGAAAATGGGAAAACCATACCTTTTTCCTGGCTCTTGTTGGAGACATCATCAAGGGGATTTTTTCTCCATAGATATTGACTTACAAAAATCATTTTGTTCAAGGTTTACAATTCCTTTTCCAAAAATCCATTTTGTGTATATCTAGCAATTGTGGCATTCTTTGGAACCATTTTTGTCTTCCACGCATTATGTCAAACAATGCATTTGTTTACTTCTGTTTCTACATTTTGCATACATTTCTTCTAGTGCACCAGAAATCAAAGCATTTGAATTTGTTTGGTGGATATCCACACTCTAATCCCAGGTTTCTAAGGTGTATCAATGCACCCTTATTTTACAACCAGTAATCGTTGATATCCAAAAAACCACATTTTCTTTTAATATTTTGTCAAACATATCAGCTACCCTCTTTATGGCTCCAAATTTTATAGTTTATGTAGAACAAGATATTATAACCACTACATTTAATGAAACTCAATGCCACTAATTATTTAAATAAGTTATATGCTATGTCCCAAGGCTCCTATTTTGGCACACACATGACAATCCTGATAAAGATAAAACTGTTTGGTTAAACACATGTTGGCTGAATTTTTTGAAATGGTGGAAATGATTTGTGGGGGTATCGATTTCCAACTCAAAAATCCCATTTAGTACAAGTTGAGAGACTACAAAATAAGAGAGGGTGCAACAAGGGTCATGGAGTTTGGGCTACACCTATAAATTTCATTTCTCTAAAGAACTGTAATGCCTTGTCAAAACATATTCTCTCAACATATTCTGTGATCATTAAATTTTAGGGAAAATAATTTAACTCAGGAATATTTTCAAGGAAATTTTGTGTAGCTTCTAATCCTCAAACTTCTTCTTCTCGCAATAATCATACCAGCGACTGTAAGTAGATCATCTCATAGCCAAATGAACCCAATACAAAATAGATACAAATACAAAACAACCAATTCCTGTTTAGAACATGATGAGATATTAGAGTTGCACATCTCTCCCTACGTAGTTTCAAAGAACCAAGAATGTGACTTAATTTAAGGTGTTAATTGGTAGAGCTCCACTTAGCACAGTTCCCTATCATTTTTTGGTAATTATGTGTGCAGGATTCACTCGTTAGAACAATCTAATTATTGGTAAGTTTAAAAATTAAACTTGGGTTTTGTTATCTCAATTTTCTCCCCAAAAAAATTAATCAAACATGACCCTATGATGGAAGAAATTTAAGAAACAGTTCCATCAAAAAAACCCATGCTTCAAATCCAATAGATAAGTAACAACATGCTCTACAATGGAGTAGAAGGGTCGGGGAGGGAGGAAAACAATGTTAAACAAAACTAGAGGTCGTAAGGAAAAGAAATGGAGAAAAACCTGAAGCCTTTGGGATCTACGAATGGTTCAGAATGAGCCCAAAATTGGCTAAGGATGGAGGAATCGAAGGAAGCCTCCACATGCCTCATTGGCACATCTCCAAAAATTTAACTCAAAAAGTAGTCTCCAAACAAGTGCGGACCTTCCACGTGTCCTAAGCCTGAAAAAGGATAGAGCCGGCCATTGAAAAATCCAAACAAGTGGAAGGAACCACATGTCATCTCAACATAATTTCAATATGGGAGCCTAAGACGGAGATTCAAACTTGTTCCAGCCCTCCACGTGGCCAAGGGTCAACAAACTTCAAATCTAAAAGTGGGCCCAAATCGGTTAATTATAAGAGTGTAGGTGGAAGGTGCCACGTATCTTAATGGCGCACATTCAAATGCGTGACCCAAAGTGGAGATTCAAATGACCACAAGTCTTCCACATTTCATCCTGGTGCATCTTCAATGATAAATCTAAAAGTGGGTTCTTAGACAAGCGCCAACCCTCCATGTGTCCCAGGTTAGATATACGGCCCCGTCAAGCAAAAGGAATTAGTCAAAAAACATAAAGAAACAAAGAAAAGCTGCAGAAGAAGCCATGTGTCATCCTGGTGTAACTTCAAAATCAAAATCCAAAAGTGGTCCCCAAATTTGTGCCACCCCTCCATGTGGCCATATTCTAAGTCAAAGCGGGGAGGCAGGTCATCGAAGGTAATTCTAACTTTTAGCTTTATTCCCAAGAGACATAAAGTATAAAAATGAGTCGTGCCTCCACCAATGCCCAAGGAGCCATGTGTCAGTCCTAAATTAAACGCGTGCCTTCTAGTGAACTCTTACCCAAATGCAAAATGTAGACTGGCGGGCCTGAGGCTGGTTTTTTTACAAAAAGGTATTACGGGGCTGCGAGGTAAATTTTGCAATTTTTATATTTCTGTGCAAAAGGGGCACAAAGTGAATTTCAGGCCCGCGGACCCATTATGCTAATTGGTTTCTACCATTTTTTGTATGGACCTGATTCAAAAACTTCAAATGCAGATATATTTTTATCCAGTGCCTGAAATCTAACAAATTTGGCACCATTGGAGAAATCTTGACCTCGTCCACATCATAGAAATCTGAAACTTTAATTTTGAAGAAGTTGGGTTGGAAAAAAATGGAAAACATCTTCATGCCATTAATATAGGTTCCATTTGCTCCAACAACTAGATTATATTTGATTTTATCCATCGATTCTTCCTCCTTCGACACATTGAACAAGTAATTGAGGCAAATTTGATAGATTGTGGGAAGATTTACAGGGGCATTGATGGCCAGTAGCTAAATTTAAAATTAGTTTTTCCTGCCTCTCTCCTCCTGTCTATGTTGAATCTATAAAAGAAGAGGCTTAGATCATTGTAAATGGTTGGACATTTTTGTTTTGCACTCTCCCTTCTTCCCTTGTTTATAAGAGAATTTGTGGTGTTTCCAAACCTCCCATTCAAGTTGTAATGCAAGATTTTTCCTCTTGGCCACTATAATGCATTGTATCAATGTTTGGAGCAATAATATATGTCCGTGGATGATTTTCAACCCTCTCATGTGTTTGTTTCTACTTTCTGATATCTCATTGTATTTTGGTTATTTGTGCATAGCATTTGCATTACATTTTTATGGTCTGTGTTATCTTGAAAAATGAGTGTTTAAAATTCCTTTGGTGCATCACCTTGTTAGCTTAGGTTTATTTTTTGTATCTTCTCAACCATGTCTCCTTGGTAAGATAGATTAGGTTTTAGAATAGATCTTCTGTAATTTATTTGTGTGCACCTGAACAGAGGAATAGGAACCAAACCTAATTCAGAGAGATCTCTAAACTCACAAAGTCCCACACTTTGAGAGATGCTCCATGTTGTGCAATCACACTGATATTCTCAACTCATCTATTTGTAGACATTCAGGTGTGATGTGATTCTACACCAACATTTTTAGCATGCCCGGTGTGACCAAAGAGGTCTCCATCTTTATTGCAGCAAGACCAATGTGTAGTTGCTATAATTTTAGCATTTTAGGAGCGCTGAAACTGCACATCTGACGATTCCCAAAGGACCAAAATCCACTATTTTCAACAACCCAAGTTTATCAAGTTCATGAGAAGAATACAAAAAATTTCAAGAACAAGAGAGGAGGGACTATTTGTCTATCTATACTTGTCCCCAGATAGAGCTAGAAGGGGAAGAAGAGCCCAAAGGTCTCCATCTCCACTAAACATAACCTTGTCAACACCTCCACCTAGTAGGTTGTTCATTCAATCAACAAGGGTTCTTAGGACAGTCATAATGACACAAACACCCAATCCCTATGTAAACTTCACTGGCAGCAGCCCACTCATTCTCAATACACAAAATCAAGTCATGGTTGGAACATTAAACAACATTCCCTATTTCACTGGAGAGAACAAGACTTCTCCTAGTGACCACATTCAAGACATTGCAAATGTTTTTGCAATTCATGAGATCACTGAGATGGACATTGGAGTCAAGTTTTTAGCTTATTCACTCAAGGGTAAAGCTTCACGATGGTTCAAGAGTCTAACAGTAGGATCTATTCAAACTTGGGACCATCTGTACAGAGCTCTCCACAACAAATTTGGGGAAAAGGGAGATACCATGTCCTTGTTAGAGCATTTAACAACCATCAAGAGAGACCCTAATGAGTAGCTTGTAGATTTCAACTTTATATTCAAAAGGACATGGGATAGGATTTCATTGGTTCTAAGCCCCATAGATGAAGGTGCTTTCTTATAATTTCTTAGAGCTCTAAATTTTGATATTTCTTTAATGATTCAATCAATGGGAGGCACCACCTTACCTACAGCCTATAACATTTCCATTAGAGATAAAAATTGTCTAATTCAAGCTAGAAAACTTAATCCTCGGCCACCCATGCCTCTATACCCAGAACTAGGAGATCTAAGCACTAGTCAGACACCCACATTAGCTCCTATACCTACTCCTAGGAATCAAAGTTCAGCTGAAGCCTCCACCTCATCTTATAACACCTCAAAAGAGCTTTAAGAAGTTATGAAATAGCTGTAGAACCTAGGGAATGAGCTAGTGACTATCAAAATGTAGCAAGCTTAGAGTTCTAGGCCCTATCATCCTTAGAATGAGTATCAAGATAGGCCCCCATATCAGCAAAATAGACCACATGCTTAGGATGCAAATCAGAACCAAAACAAAGGATAACCTCAAGTTGTTAGGCCTTTCTAGTCATATGATCCAAACACAGCTTCAACATCAAGGGCCTTGGTTCTAGCACAAAACAACATGACACAAGAATATGATTGGTGTTTCCCATGCAATCAGCCCCATAACCAATCAATGTGTCTTAATGGTGCACTAAAGTAGACCTTGATGGTACATACCATTGGTGTGTCACAAGAGTCTAGTCAAGAGGAAAATGGGCAGCAAGAAACTTAGTAAAAGGCATCTCCAAGTGAAACTATGCTTGTCAATTGGAAGGCTAAAGACTTCTGTGTAGTGAATCAAGCCCCTTCTCAAACTGTGGTTGCCAATACATGATCCAAGAAGAGGAATATGGGAGAGGGAAAATCACCAAGCTCAGGTAATCCTCAACCATCCATTACTCCACAAGGTATTGGCACTTAGAATACAAATCCCAATATGAAGAGTTAGCCCAAGCCACCTTCCAAACCCACTTAGGCACCGGTTACAACAACCCATGTGCGAGAGAAAAATATACTAGGAAAGGGGAAGAAAATGGATATCTCATTTAACATCATTGAAAAAATGAAGAAGACAAATGTAAACATTTGAATGTGGGATTCATATGCCATTAAAGGATAGAGAGATCTGTTGCAGAATGTTATGGAAAATTTGTCAAGTTGCAATTAGCCCCCTAACTAGAAAGATAAAGTGTTTACTAATGCGGTTTGGCTTGAGGGAAACCATGGAGGACAACAAGGTAAGAATATGAACCCCCCTCCATTTTATTTTCCATTGATCATTGGAGAAAAATTGGTACATAATTGCATGATTGATTCAGGGGCAAGTAGCTCTGTAGTGCCAAAACAAATAGCCGATCAGCTGGGACTTCAATACGAAGTCATCTCCAGGGGTGTAGTGCAATTGGATGGGACATTGGTAACGATAGTTGGAGTCATCAAAGATTTAAACTTCACGTTGCAAGCCTACCACAATGTGACTGTATTGCAAAAGTTATCAGTAATAGACTTGCCACAACATTTTGCATTTTGTTTGTCGAGAGACTTCACTATTAAGATTGGAGGTTATTTGTCTGCTGATTAGTTGCACGTACTTTATAGAACAAGGTATGGAGATAAGGCTATAATCAGATCTGAGCCTATTGCAGATTACCATATTGAGTCTTATGTATCTAACCCAATCAACACTAATTGTTATGCCTTTGATCAAGAGGATCTCCCAAGTACTTGTGAAGCAGATACAAAGGTAGGGTGTATCCCAGACTTGACCCTCGATGAGTAAGCAAACAAGAGCCATGCTTTTGATCCCTATAAGGAGATGGATGGAAATTATCTAGGAGTCTATTTTTTGCATGAGGATGATCATCCTCTTCTTGACATCATTAAGCCAAACCACAGTCATGATAATGAGGTATGCCATTTTTTCTTTCATGGCTCAAGAAGTAAACAAGGAGCCAAAGGAGGAGTTGTGCTTGTTTCCCCCAAAGGTATGAAATACTACAAAACTTTCTGTTTCCAATTTTCTTTCTCAAACAATGCATAAGAGTATGAGGCTTTGGTCTATGGACTACATTGGGCAAGGAAAAGAGGAATCAAGAACTTGTAAGTGTTTGGCAATAGTGAACTAGTTGTTAATCAGGTCTAAGGAAAAAATGCTGCCAAGAATGACCTGTTAAAGAGCTACAAGAACTAGGTATGGGACCTCATCAAGGACTTTAAAGCATTTAGCATCAATTCCATCCTGAAAAAGAATAATGAAGTGGTAGACAGCTTGCGAGCAATTGGGGTAGCATTTGATGTTGTAGAGAGTGTCAAGAGTGATAAGTCTCAGCCCCATATCAAATTTGTTGTGAGACTAGTTGTCCCTGATAATAACACAAGTTGGCAGGTCTACAAAACTGATTAGCAGATTGTCAACTTTCTACAAAAATAACTTGAGTTATCCTCCAGGAACAATAAAAAACTAGAGAACTAGTATGGCAACCAAGTGGTTCTGCTGAGGCCCAACAAACTACCAAAGGGTCTGGTCACTTTGGAATGAATCTTCAATCCAAATGATCAATTCTAAAGGGAGAAGGAAAACATTCAGATAAATGGTGAAGATTCAGAGCCCATTTTCATAAAAGAATGAAAAATGTTGTAGATTTGCAAGGTAAGCACTCAACAAGAAATATCTAAATTCATTCAACTTTGTTAAGAATTCCCAGATGTCTTTTCCTAGACTTACAAAGATTTAGGATGTTTCAACCCAAAGCTAGCACAACACACTATCGAGCTAGATCCAAGATATAAGCCTTTCAGACAGAAGAAAAGGCTAATAAATCCTCACATTGATTCTCTCATGAGGAAAGAATTGAACAAGGTAATTGAGGTCAACATCATCTTCCCTATCAAGAACTCAAGTTGGATTGCAAACTTGGTGCCTGTAAGGAAAAGAAATGGGGAAATTAGAATGTGTGTGTATGTTTGTGATATGAACAAAGCTTCACTCAAGGATCATTATCCACTTCCATCAATGGAAATGATCCTACAAGTTGTAGCTGGCTCTAAGAGGTTTTCACTGCTAGATGGGTACTCTGGCTATAACCAGATAATGGTGAAAGAGGAAGATCAATTCAAGACAACCTTCACCACTAAATGGGCTACATATGCTTATAAGCATATGCCATTTGGAATATTAAATGTTGGATAAACATTTCAGCAAGCTATGGACATGGCATTTAAAGGATTAATAAATAATATTGTCCTGGTGTATCTAGATGATATCACTGTCTTCTCAAAGAATGTCGCAAACCATCTCTTCCACCTCAAAAAGGTATTCCAGAGATGTAGAAGGTTCGGAGTGTCCTTAAACCCAAAGAAGTGTGTGTTCTTGGCACATGAGGTTAAATTTTTGGGCCACATCGTCTCAAGAGAGGGGATGACAATTTATCCTAAAAGGGTTGAAGCCATCCGAACACTCCCATTTCTAAAACACAAAAATTCTCTCCAAAGCTTCTTGGGGAGGATAATCTTTGTTCACAGGTTTGTACCTAATTTTTCCACTCTTTTGAATCCTTTAACAATGATGTTAGAGAAGATTCTTGCATTTAAATGGACAATAGAAGGAAAATAGAGTTTTTAGGCCATCAAGCTTGCAATATCATAAGCCCCAACTCTCATTAACCTAAAATTCTCAAAATACTTCATGGTGTATGCTTTAGGAGGGTGAGACACCATCTCAGCCATCTTGGTCCACCCAACAAGGAATGTTCAAAATAACCCATAACCTTCTTCAGTCATAGCTTGGAGAACTACGAGGTAAAGTACTATTTCATTGAAAAACATGTCCTTGTTGTTACTAGGATCTTGAAGAAGTTCAGACACTTGGTCTAAAAAAATAAGATTCAACTACTAGTATCTCATATTAGTGTTAAGGACTTTCTCCTGAACAAGGATTTGAATGAGAAGAGAATAGGTTGGATCACTCGGGTAATGGAATATGACATTCAGATCAAGGTGATCACACTGGTTCGCAGAAAGGGTCTGTGTGAACAGATCACCTCCAAGAAACAAGTTGAGTCAGTGGATAGAAAAGAGGTTGTCATGCTATTGTAGAATAATCAAGAGAAACCATATAATGATACACCCGTTCCATGTTGGACTCAAGCATTGGAGCATTATCTCCAAACAGGTTTGTGCCCTCCAGAATGGAATAAAGAAGAGAGGAGATACTTTAGGTTACAATCCATTCCGTATGTGCTTATTAGTAGTGTCTTGTTTAAAAAGGATATCAATAGTTTCCTATTGAGGTGAATTAGGAGAACACAAATTGAGAAAGTGTTGCATGATTTCCATGATGAAGAAGTAGGATATCACTTTTATCCTCGAGTAACAACTCTCAAGATCATGAAAGCTACTTATTATTGGCCTAAAGTGTTAAGGGACTGATACTCATGGATCAAGAAGTGCAAGAAGTGTGCATTATTCATAGGGAAATAAAATTTAGCAGCCCTTTGCCTTTGCCCAGTTTCAGTGGATCATCCATTCATGCAATGGGGATTAGAATTCATTGGATTGATTAACCCAAATTCAAGCCAGGGCCATAAGTGGATACTTACAACAAATGACTATTTCACCAAGTGGACTAAAGCAGTGGCTCTTAAGGAAGAAAATGAATCCAATATCTTGGATTTCTATGAAGGTATAGCCACCGGGTTTGGATTCCCTACCTCTATTATATCAAATAATGCATTAGCATTCCTTAGTACAAGGATCACTGAATGGGCTGTTAGGAATGGTGTATACCTTAGCACTTCATCAGACTATTATGCTCAAGGTAATGGCCAAGTAGAGTCCACAAACAAGAACCTATTAAGTATTATAAAAAGTAATGTTGATGAAAATCAAATAACTTGGCATACAAAGCTCAAATCAGCTCTATGGGCTGATAGGATCACATCCAAAAGATCTACATGTAGCTCCCCATACAAGCTTGTATATGGAAAAGAGGTAGTACTGCCCATATCATTGGATATTCTTGCTTTGGAGCTCATCAAATAGTTGAAACTGGCTGAGTTTGAACCCATGACAATCAAGTATGTAGAGCTAATGGAAGTAGGAGAATCAAGAAAGAATGCAATGTAGAGCATGGAAAAGGATCAAGCATTTATCAAGAATATTTTTGACAAGAAAACAAGAACGAGGACCTTTCAAGAAGGGGACTTAGTTTTGAAGTGGAAGCGTAGCAATTCTTTCCAGCTACCTAAATTAGATTGCGAAGAGTTACAGATCCCAGTGAATGGGATCCATCTCAAACATTGCTACTAAAAGAGAAGGTTCCACCCTTGTAAATATTAGCATAGAATTTTAATTTCCCAAAGTGTGTATGCATGTTGTTTTGTTGTAGCTTAGGTTTTGTTTCCCTAAGTGTTGTGGCACATGTATTTTATTGCTCTAGGTTTTCATTTTTAGACAATTCAATGTACCTCCAGGTGATTGCGGCACTTCAACATTTTGCAACAGGCAGAACCATAGTTTCTATAATAGTTGCTCACTTTCTAATAGAACAAATACATAGCAACTAAAATCAGGTCTCAAAGTGTTCATTTCTAGAAGAACAGGACCAACACCAGGCCACCAACCATGACTCTGTGCCTAATGGATACAACAAGGTAACTGATCTCTGAAAGATGGTTTAAAACCCACAAGCGAGGATCACAAGGTACGACGTGCATATCAATGAACATGCGAATGACATCATGAATATATCTCGGGAGGAGTGAGCATCAACTGAATGTGCATGCAAAGATTTGAAATACGGGTAGAACCTGGTTAAGCCATAAAACTCTCCTATATCTCATAGATCAAAAGACGTGTACATATAGGAGATGCAGAGTAACCCCCAGTGCTGCAATCATGACAACTCGAGTAGAGAGGGGGAGTTACATTGACAGAATAGAAGTGTAACTCCCAATGACACATATGATGCACTGACACACTAACGTGCTAACATGCTAACGTGTTAACGCGCTGACGCACTGATGCATAAGGGAATCTCATAATGACCCCTAAATGACACATGGACCTACGATCTCACCTAAGTGAGATGACTCACCTAATGATGTGTAAAATACACACACCAACATCCCCCCTTCATCATAACTTAGGATGAGATGGCAAGTCAAAAACAAGAAATGGGTCCTGGCACAAAGCCTGATGAGGTACCCGTGTGCAAGAAAGAAGTCCCAAGTAGTGAAGGAAAACCTAGTGGGAAAAAAATCCACCACAAGAGAACAAAACACTCTCTAATCTAAGAAAGATGCCAAATATGGGTCCCAACTCTAGATGAGCCTGAAAAGGTACCCATGTAAAAAGAGGCAATCTCTCAGAAAGAAGAAGAGGAGAGAAGAAGAGGGAGATGAGAGGGATGAAGAAGATCCCATGGACGGATATGAACTCTGCAGCTCTAGGAAGTCTCCTAGAATAATGTCGATGATGAGATCCTATGCCTCTGGACTGAAGAAGATCCAACCGCATCAAACTATGTGCCTACCATTAGGGAGGATAGAAATGACACGCTGAAAGTCTACCCATTCCATGAAGGAAACCAAAGGTAGTAGCACGAAGAACTCTGAGTCTGGTGCACTGAAGTGTGACATAGGTCTAGCAAGTGAGTGCCAAGGAACCGAAGGTAATGCCACATGCGTAGAACTGTCAGAGTGAAAAAGAGGAACACTCGTGGAAAGGATGTCCAAGTGATGTGAAGGCAATAGAACATCCTCCACAACAAAAAAGGGATCCACGGTTGAGGGTGGATCAATGAAGGTCTTCAGAAAAGTGGAAGTGATAAGAGTCCCATAAGAGGCACTCCCAATAATTGAGATGATGAACTCCTGTGAAACACCTGTAGATGGATGAGGGACCTGTAGAGCATCACAAGTAGACTCTGCAAAAAGATGACTAAGGTCAGGTAGATACTCGTCCCAATGAGGGGGCTCAATAAACAGAAGAGCAATGTCAGATAGGTATGTGTCATTCAATGAAGGAAGAGGAGTGGAATGGGCCTCACACACTCAAAGTGGAAAGGAGGTGAGTGTGATGACTGTATGAGACTAAGAAGGAGACTGCTCGATATTTGATGAGATGTGGGAAGTGTCAACACTCTCTGAAATAGTGAGAGAAAGAGGAGAAGAGTCCTCTACAGTACTCTCGACATCAGAACAGGGTGCACAATCCTCATCATCAGAAGTAGAATCAAGCGAGTCTATATTAGCAGAACTGTCATCACATGAAGAAGAGGAGACAATTAAATCAGTAGCAGCAACAATAGTGGCACTATGTGAAGGGTCTCCATACAAGGACTGAAGAATGCTCCAGACACGGTGATGTGGATCTGAGTCTGCCATGCGAAACCAGAGAGAACGAGAGACATGCATCATCATGTGACCATAGATGTGGTCACAAGTGTCAAGGAAGTCCTCTAGATGATGATGATCAGCTAGTGCAGGAATTGGCCCAAGTAAGAAGGGTAAAATACCCTCATGGGTGAAGTAACGTTCCATGGAAGCACGCCAAGCTGAATAGTTCCCTCTCTCACTGAGAAGTGGCAGAGGTTGTAAGGTGATCCTATGATGCTCACATTTGGAAAGAGCACTCTCCATGATGAAAAATGTAAGATGCACAAAATCAAGATGTCAGACTTAGCCAATAATGCATCTGCATATGTAGGCCCAAGAGTACAAGCAACCCCCCAGAATGTGGCACTTTCTCAAAGTATTTCATTTACAAAATTTGCAATACCATCATATAAAGTACAAAAAAAAATTCAACTTTGACCAAGGAAGTGCTCAAAAATGAGCAGTGAGTCAAAATTTATCGCATTAAAATGATTCCCACAACTGATGGGAAAATACACTAGATGTTGCAAGTGCATTAAAAAAGTGCTCTGAATGGGTGCAAAGGGTGTCATGTGACTACTCATTTGAAATGGCACAAAATTTTAATAGCGGTTTGTTTTGACTGCGAGGGGGGTTAGCCTCCTACCAACCCTGGACCTAGCCCTCAATCTTTGACGCTCGTAGGAGGGTTGATAAAACAAGCCAAATGACCTAAATTTTTACAATGCCAAGAAATATTTTGTATTTAACATGATGAGATCCCTCTCCATAATCAGTTCGAGCTTTTTGTGTGATGGCAAATCATTTGGTATCAGAGCCAGGAAGTTAAGCGCTCCAGTCCCAGAGTAGTGTGGCGATTGGTGACCTCCTAGGAAATTCCCTGTGGTACTACCTCCTAATGCCGTTGGGCCTGATTGGGTGTATACCCGACTCCATCGTGTGGGAGGGTATTGGTGTAACAATTGATTAACATGATGAGATCCCTCTCCACCATAAGTTTGAGCTTATGGTGTGACAACAAATCATTTAGCTCTGATACCATCCAGTTAAGTGTGCTCCCCAGAGTAGTTATGGGATGCGTGACCTCCCAGGAAAATACCCGTTGTCACTTCATCCTAATTCTATTGGGTCTGATTGGGTGTATAACTGGGTCCACCATACGGGAGGGTGTTGCGTAGTAGCTGATTAACATGATGAGATCCCTCTCCACCATCAGTTCGAGATTTTGGTGTGATGGCAAGTCATGTAACTCTGATACCATGAAAGAGGGTTTAAAACCCACAAGATTCATGAGGGATGATGTGCACATCAACGGACGTGTGAACAACAACGTGAAGAGTTCTCAGGAGGAGCGAGCATCAACCAAATGTGCATGCAAATATTTGAAACACGGGCAGAACCTGGTTAAACCATAAAACTCTCCTCTATCTCATAGATCAAAAGACGTGTACATATAGGAGGTGCTGAGTAACCCCCAGTGCTGCAATCATGACAACTCAAGTAGAGAGGGGGATTTACATTCCTCGAATAGAAGTGTAACTTCCAATGACGCATATGATGCACTAATGCACTAACATGTTAATGCACTAATGCACTGACACATAAGGGAATCTCATAATGACCCCTAAATGACACATGGACCTACGATCTCACCTAAGTGAGATGAATCACCTAATGATGTGGAAAATACACACATCAACAATATCTTCATCTAGTAGGAAGATTCCCCTGTGAGGCACCAAAATGCTATCTCAATTTTTACCCCGATAAAATTGATCAAACATGACCCTGTGCATGAAGAAATTCAAGAAATAGTTTCGTCGAATGAACCCACGCTTAAAATGTAGAAAATAAGTAACAACAGGCTCTATAATGAAGTAGCATGGTCAGGGAGGGAGGAAAATAGTTTTAAAGAAAACCAGAGGCCGTAAGGAAAAGAAGTGGAGAAGAACCTAAAGACTTCGAGCTCTATGAATGGTTCAAAACAAGCTCAAAATTGGCTAAGTATGGAGGAATTAGTGAAAGCCTCCACATGCCTCATTAGCACATCTCCAAAGATTAAACTCAAAAATAAATCTCCAAATAAGTGTGGAGATTCCACATGTCCCATGCCCAAAAAAGGATAGAGCTGACTATTGAAAAATCCAAACAACTAGAAGGAACTATTAGTGCAGAATCACAACACCCCCGAATGGCCTTGTTGTGAGTAGGGCATTCTATGTGATTACATAACATTGGATCATCTCTAAAGCTATGGGAATTGTAAACCTGAGATTATCCTCTAGAGAAATTTGGTTCTTAATCCTAAACTACCTACCATGAGTTACTCTAATGTAAAAAAAGATAAACCATCCTAAATTAACCATGCCAAGGAACCAAAGAGAAAGAGAAAGTGAAAGGAAGCCTACATTAAAGTGGTGAGATACTCTGTTGAGGAAACATGAAATAGAGGAAAAATGGATATGGGAAGGTCAAACAGAAGTGAGACAAACCAATATCCAAATCCATGATCAAAACTCCATGAAACACAACACCCTACACCTACAAACGTAAAATACACGCACAAGGAACAAATTCGAAAAGGAGAGGCACATGAAATTAAAAAAAATTAAAGGGTTGAAGAAACACCGCAAAACACATTTTTATTGCTCTTAAAGGGTGTACAGACCGTTACATTTTTACTCAGAGGCAAAAAGCCACTTGCCAGGCGTAGGAGAAGATTTTTTAATCAAATGAAGTTAGGAAATAAATTTTGACAGATTTTCTCTATGCCCATAATGTATCCCCGTCTCAAATGAGAAGTGTTACAATATATAGAATTTTAGAACGATGAAAAAATAGAGAGAAAGGAGGAAAACAGACCCTGTTTTGATAATTCAACCAACCACCATTAATGCCCTACAAATCTACCTATAATTTGTCAAATCTACCTCTATATGTCTAGTTTGGTGAGTTACAGAAGGAAGAACAGTGAATAAAAACAAATCTAGGCTGTTTAAACAATCAGATCACATATTGATGGCTTGAAAGATGTTTTCCCAATTTTCACCCACCAACACTTGTTAAAAAATGATATTTTATGCTTCCATGGCATAGAGGAGGTCGAGATCTTTCCAACGGTTCCAAATTTGTTGGGTTTTGTGCACTAGGTCAAAATATATGTCCATTTGAATTTTTTGAGTGGGTTCCATACAAAAATGGCGAAAACGAGTGAGTAGAATGGGTCCGCGGGCCCAAAACTCACTTTGAGCATTTTGGCACCAAAAATACAAAATGCACAAATTACCCCGCAATTCACTTTTGGGAAAAAATCATCTTCAGGCCTACCAGCCCGCATTTTCCATTTGGGAAAAAAATCACTCCAAGGCCCACTGGCCCACATATAATTGAGGCTTGACACGTGGCTCCCTTAGGCGTCGACAGAGGCACAGATCATTTTTTCACTTTACGCGTTCTCGGGGAAAAAAGTTTTAATTTCCTCTAACAACCCACCTTCCTACTTGAATTTTCAATTTGGACACATGTCCCTTTGTGGTCCTTATGCATTTTTCTTCATTTGGCTTTAATATCCCCCATAGGCTTACCGGCCCGAAATTCACTTTACGCCCTATTTGCAAAAAGTGTAAAAGTTCCAAAAATCCCCGCAGACCCGCTGACCCGCTTTCCACTTTGGCAAATTTCCCTCTTTGGGCCTACCATCCTGCATTTTCCATTTTGGCTAAAATTCCTAAAATCTCATGTCACCCCTCATTGGAAAAAGTTCTTAAAATCTCCCATCAGTCCGCTTTTGGGAAAAAATACCTTCCAAGCCCTATCAACCCATAACTTGCAAAATATGAGGAGTTAGAAGGATTTATTTATATTTTTGGATAGGGGAAGAAATTTCCTATCTGATGGAAATATTTTTAGGTAACCTTAAGTGCTTAGAATATCTGAAAAAATTGTATTGAAGCATTAAAAGAAGAAAAATGGGTGTAGTTTACCAAAAATAAGCATGAGCTTATTTTGGATAACAAAAACCATGTGTCATATCGGTGTAATTTCAAGATGGGAGCCCAAGGTAGAGATTTAAACTTGTGCCAGCCCTCCATGTGACCAGGGATCAGTAGAGGTCAAATCTAAAAGCGAGCTCAAATTGGTTAAGTATAACAGTCTAGGCAGAAGGCGCCACATGTCTTAATGACACACATTCAAAGGCGCGACCGAAAGTGAAGATTCAAATGAGTGCAAGGCTCTCACATGTCAGCCCAACCCATCTTCAAAGATAAATCTAAAAGTGGGTCCTTACAGAAGTGCCAAGCCTCCTTGTGTCCCAGGTCAGATATACAACCCCACCAAGCAAAAGGACTTCGTCAAAAAAATAAAGGAAAAAAGAAAATCCATAGTAGAAGCCACGTGTTATCCTGACAGAACTTCAAAAGAAAAATCCAAAAGAAGTCTCTAAACATGCACCAGCCCTCCACGTGGCTATATTCCAAGTCAAAGTGGGGAGGCAGGTCGGCTTAGGTAATTTTAACTTTTGGCTGTGTTCCCAAGATACATAAAGTATAAAAATGAGTCGTGCCTCCACCGATGCCCAAGGAGACATGTGTTAGGCCTAAATTAAATGTAGGCCTTGTAGTTACTTCTTTCCCAAATGGAAAATGTGGACCGGCGGGCCATAGGATGGTTTTTTGACAAAAAGGTATTGTGGGCCTGCCGGGAAAATTTTACATTATTGTAAGTTTGTGCAAAAGGCATGCAAAGTAAATTTCCGGCCCGCAGACCCGTTCTGCTAACTAGTTTCCACCTTTTTTTTATGGACCCAATTCAAAAACTTCAAATGGGAATATCTTCTGATCCAGTGATCAAAATCCAACAAATTTAGGACCATTGGAGAGATCTTGACCTCGTCTACGTCATGGAAATCTGAAACTTTAATTTTGAAGAAGTTAGGTGGGGAAACAAATTGAAAAAAGATTCGTGTCATTAATATAGGATCCATTTTCTCCAACAACCAGATCATATTTGATCTAATCCACCAATTCTTCCTCCTTCAACACGCTGAACAAGTAATTGAGGAATATTTAACAGATTTTGGGCAGACTCGCAGGGGTATTGATGGCTAGTAGCTGAGTTTCAAATTAGTTTTTCCCACCTCTCTCCTCCTCTCTATGTTGAATCTATAAAAGAAGGGGTTGGGCTCATTGTAAACGGTTGGAAATTTTTGTTTTGCACTCTCCCTTCTTCAATTGTATATTAGAAAATTTGTGGAGTTTCCAAACCTCCCATTCAAGTTGTAATGCAAGATTTTGCCTCTTGGCTACTGTAATGCACTGTATCAACTTTTGGAGCAATAATATATGTCTTTGGATGGTTTTTGATCCTCTCATGTGTTTATTGTTGCCTTCTGATCTCTCATTGCAATTTGGTTATCTGTCCATGGAGTTTGCATTGTATTTTTATGGTCTGTATTAGCTTGGAAAACAAGTGTTTAACATTCCTTTGGTGCATCACGTTGTTATCTTAGGTTTATTTATTATATCTTCTCAACCTTGTCTCCTTGGTAAGATAGAGTAGGTTTTAGAATAGATCCTCTGTAATTTATTTGTGTGCACCTGAATAGAGGAATACAAACTGTTATATCTCGAAAGTGTAGCCTGTAGATAGATGGCTACAGGTTTTCTAAGCTTGCAAGATTAATCTCTATCTTTCATAGATATAATGGAAACACCTTAGGTCTGTGGGTATACCTATTTTGAGGTGAGTCTTCGGTATCAAGGTTGGTTCCTTATTGATGTATCCTAAATTGATTTTCTGGGGTTAAGGGGAAAATATGACTGTAAAAGCTTTAAAACTGAGGTGATACACCAAATTTATATGAGGGATTTCACTTAGTATATGCATAGCTAATATGTGAAAGGATTCTTGATGCACGAACCAATAGTTTTCTGCAAAATATTAAGGGTAAACACTTGGATGTATTGAGGGAAAGTATCACAACAATACTGCTAAGTTACACATACACATTAATATCATTTAGAGATTACTGAATTTGTAATATGGTAAGATGATTAATGAGGGAATTCAACATTCAAGAGATTAATGGAAAACATACACAAGAATGAAAATAATTGGAAAGGTAGAAAATACTTCATATTCAGAGGGAAAAAATGGCAAAAAGCTCTTCAGTACTCCTAAATCCAAAAGTCCTCCTTGTGCTCTACCAAATCACATAATATATAGCAAAATAATTTCCCCCACCCTTCCTAAAAATAGATTAAGGCTTGTACTCTCCCATGCATCCTATTTTTATCCTTTATTTATAACAGATAAAGGAATAAAAATAGAACATGCAATTACAAATAGGCATTAATAGCCTTGATTACATTACAGTTAAACTAAAGTTGATTGTTCTAATTTTAAGAAAATAGAGGTGAATAATTTACTAATAATAATCTTGCTTGTTGGACAAGTCTCTTTCCTTGTGCATGTGAATTTTTCCTCTTTTCTGTTTTGTCCTCTTGCGAAGGTATGTAAAAATAACTCCCTGTGCAACAAAAAAAAATTACAATAATTGTAATATTTGCAAAGTAAATCATCTACCGTAGGGACCACTTTTACATGTGCACATGCTTCCTTTTCTCTCTGAAGTATGTGGGGCCACCCTTGCTCCTCAACATTAGTCTTCACTAGTTTGGCCACTCTTGTGGACTTAGAAAATTACCATGGTTTTGAAATAATATAAGGCAATTTGAAAAAGGGCAAAACCTTACATTCGGGCACATTTAAATACACATAGCCCACTGTATGGTCTACCACTTTTGATTATATTGTATGGTATGTTTTTTCAGCTTTTGAAATTTGGATAACACTTGGTGACTAATGCTTAAACCTACCTTTTGACTGATCATTATTGGTATGATGGTGGTTGGCCCTTTTTGATTATTAGTTACATAGACTATGGTTAGACTTATAAAAGTCAATATGCAATGATTATTTTAAAACAAGAGGTTGGTCCCCTTTGCACGATGTCTCACCCCTCCAATAGTTAGTCAGTGGCATGAAAAACTCAGGTAGAGTTGCTTTAATAATAGTGATTAATTCCCAAAGGTTGATCTCTATCCTTGATGAATTCGATGTCATTGATCCGAAACTATAGTTAGGGTTTATAACCCTGCATTGAATGTGGCTGATGGGAACTGACCATGATGGTTTGCATTGAATAATGGAGCTTGATCTTTAGCCTTTGATCTTCATACCTATTGAATTTGGACCATTTGATTACTAACTCAAGGTGAGTTAGGTTAAGTTGTGGTTGAGGTAGACGAGTTAAACAACTTGAACCCTATTATTTGGTCATTATTTTGCTCGTAGAGAGCGGCGAAGCCATGGCAAAATTTTTGTAGACTGTGATTGTTGATGTATTGAAATTCCACCTTTGTTCCCTTTTTTAGTTTTATGTTCCCTTCGGCATCTATATTTTCTTTTCTTCCACTCTGTCAAAGCCTTATGAGCAAGGTTCGGTCAATTTTAAACAGTTATCATTGTCTTTGGGATCAGCTTTATTCTACAAATCCACCTTATGGGATCTGAAATATCTACATTTGATTATTTTTCTCTGGTCAGAGTTTTTGAACAAGGTGATTGTGGTCATGGTCAAGTTATCTGGGTACATTTTCTTGGCCGCCATTATCATGAATTGAATCTCAATCACGTAGCTATCACACTACTTGATGGGGAAAGTAAGTCTTGACATCCTTGAGTATTAATATTGATTCGTCATTGCTATTTTGTCTTTAAAAAATTGATAACCCATTCTTTTCTTTGCATTTCCTATGTTTTTATGGCTCGACCTTGGTCATTTTGAGTTGAAAATCATTCTGGGTTCTTCTTTTTGGTTTTTATCTTGATCATTTTCGAGAAACACTCACCTCAACCCCTATAGGTAAGTTCTTGCTCGATCTCTATCATCTTGTTACTCTGAAAGACAAAAAGAAATTCTATCATGATTTGCTCTTTTAATTAAGTTTCTTGTACTCATCTAGAGCTTTCTGTAGAACATGAATACCTATGGTATCTCCTTATGTGTTATATATTTTAGATATTACTCACCTGAGAGCCTTTCTGTTGGAAATATGGGAAACGTGGACACCATGAGTGTTATTTTTTTATATCTATTTGTTAGCTTCTGTTTGAGTTATGGGAACTTGGCCTAGGAGCTATGAATGCCCTTGATAATTTCCTTAAAAGTTCTGTGCATAATTCATTGTGGAAATTATAGATCTGCGACTTTTGTTCTTTGCGAAATTTGGCTTCTACATCATTCCAAACTTCTTTGATTTCACCTTATGAAATGATCCCTTGAAACCTGTAATTGCATACTTTGATTCTGAAGATGATTCTGTCACTTTGTTGGAATATTGTAATCTTGTTCCTTTTAGTTCAATGCTTTATTTCCTTGATAGTAGTATTTCTGACATGCTGGAAAATATAAAATGTTTATTTTTCATGGTGAAGCCCTGACAATCTTTTTCTAGAATTCTCTCTTCCTTCCCTTTTTAGCTGTGGTAGTTGTATTTTCTGATTCAAAATATAGAATGTAACACTTTTCTATTGAAGCTGATTTGGTAGTTGGAAACTGAAACATAATAACTATTATCTTTATCATGGCATGCTTTTCTGATTTTCTGTATCACTTACTTGATTTACATATTTCTTTTAAAGCATGTATCAGTTAAAAATATATGATGAAAAGTCATAAATGTTCATTTTACATGGCAAAGCCCTATCAAAATTTTCATAGAATCTTATTTTTATTCTATTTCAACTATAATCCTTTCTTTCCAGTTAACTTCAGTTTCTTGAAATCTGATTCTTCTTCTTTAGTTGCAAACGGAAACATGTACTTCTATTTTCTAGTCTCTCTTCTGTACTATAAGTTCTTCCATTTGTAGGACATCTATTGAAACATGAGTTGCATTTTTCCTTCATTCCAGAATGTGTTGGTGTGTGTTATTTTCCACATCATTAGGTGAGTCATCTCACTTAGGTGAGATCATAGGTCCATGTGTCATTTAGGGGTCATTATGAGATTCCCTTACAAGTCAATGCATTAGTGCATCAGCACATCAGTGTGTCATATGCATCATTGGGAGTTACACTTCTATTCTGAGAATGTAACTTCCCCTCTTTACTTGAGTTGTCATGATTGCAACACTGGGGGTTACTCAGCACCTCCGATATGTACACGTCTTTTGATCTATGAGAAAGAGGAGAGTTTTATGGATTATTGAGGTTTTTCCCATTTGTCGAATCTTTGCATGCACATTCGGTTGATGCTCACTCCTCCCGAGATCTCTTCACACTGTTGTTCACATGTCTATTGATGTGCATATCATCCCTTGTGATCCTCGCTTGCGGATTTTCGTACCCTCTTTCATGGTATCAGAGTGGATCTTGTGGACCCATGCACTCATTAGCATTTATGTGTGTGTAGCTTCCAGTGTGATATTCAGATTTTGTTGCATGTGTCATAATGGCGATTCTGACCGTGCTCTACTTGCATTGATTTTAGGGCATTTATACCTCCATTTGGGTTGTTCGTGGTTTGTTTTTGAGTGTTCGTGGTTTTTTCTGCCTTGCATGTGGTTTTGAGGTGCTTCAAAGTCCCTAGTTGCAGTTTTGGGAATTTTATAGTTTCAAATATGATTTTTTCACATGCTGGTTTTACTGAGTCTTAGTGGTGGGCATTCCTCCTCTTGGTAGCTCACCGTTCACTCTATCGCCTGTCTCGATTTGTGGCTCGCTCGACCTACATTTCTCACTGTTTGCATTGTTCACTCGGTCTGGATCTGTATTTTCTTCGCTCAATCTACATTGTTGCTTGTGTGACTGCTTTGTGCTCTTGTTGTAACTCACCGGAACCTCTTTGCTACTAACTAGCATGTTTCACTGAGATCAGTTTTCTCAAATGACCCTGCTTGCATTCCTTGTTCCATTCAATCTGCATTGTGCTTGTAGATCACTGGTTTGGGTTCATTGATTGACTTGGTTCACGTATCCCATGGCACTTATTGTGGAGATACCGTTTGACTGGTGGTATAGACCTTGCAACTCTGTCACACTTGAATCGGTTGCATCCAACTAGCTCACATTTCATATAGCTCAACGGTTGTTTTTAACTACAGGCTGAAAATCTACAGTATAGGTAACTGCTCCATGTGCCATCAACCTGTAACAGTCCTCTTTGCACTCAACCTCCTTCAACGGCTCAAGGACCTGCAAAATTGTGTGGTTAAATTCATTGAAACCTACATTTGGAATCATCCACACGTGGAGGTTTGCAAAAAAAACTTTTCTTTGCTGCATACATTGGAATTTTTTTTTGAATCCTAACGTTTTTGAATTATCCAGTTGTGTTTTACACCTCCAGCGCATCTCTAGGAACTTAGAAGGTTTTTCTTGCATCTCCAAAATAGCACGCATTCCTAGTACCTGCACTCTTGGTCTGCATAGCCAGCCACACAACGGTTACTTCTCATTCAAGCTCCTCCATGTGGCATTGGCCACTTCAAACGTGGGCCCCCACCTTATTTTTTTATGTTTTAGGTTGTTAAAAAAACAAAACATTCATTATTTGGCATGTAATAATTCTGGGCTGCATTTTTTGGCTTGTATTAATCCCTTCCTTCGAGTGACGAAGACAGAGGGTGAGGTCCAGGGTTGGTAGGAGGCTAATCCCCCCTCACAGTCAAAACAAACCCCTACTAAAATTCCATGCCATTTCAAACGAGCAGTCACACGATACCCTTTGCACTCGTTCTGAGCACTTTTTTAAGGAGTTTGTAGCATTTATTAATTTTTTCCATCAGTTGTGGGAATTGTATTTATGCCATAAATTTTGACCCGCTACTCATTTTAGAGTGCTTCCTTGGTCAAAGTGGCATGATTTCTATCACTTTACGTGATGAAATTATCAATTTTGTAAATGCACTACTTTATAAAGTGCCACATTCTAGGGGGTTGATTGTACTCTTGGGCCTTCATAGACAAACACATTATCAACCGAGTCCAATGTCTTGATTTTGTGCATCTTGCATTTTGCATCATGAAGAGTGCTCTTTCTAGACTTGAGCATCGTAGGATCACCTTACAGCCTTCGCCACTTCTCACTGGGAGAGGGGACTATTCAGCTTGGCGTGCTTCCATAGAACGTTACTTCACCCACGAGGGTCTTTTACCCTTCTTACTTGGGCCAGTTCCTACACCCACTGATCATCGTCATCTAGAGGTCTTCCTTGACACTTGTGACCATGTATTTTGTCACATGATGATGCATGTATCTCATTCTCTCTGGTTTCACGTGGCACAATCAGATCCACCTCATCATGTCTAGAGCATTCTTTAGTCCCTCTATGGAGACCCGTCACATACTACCACCTTTGTTGCTCCCGCTGATTCAGTTCTCTCCTCTTCTTCATGTGATATTAGTTCCACTAACATATACTCACTTGATTCTATTTCTGAGGATGAGGATTGTGTACCCAATTCTGATGCAGAGAGTACTGCAGAGGACTCTTCTCCTCTTTCTCTCACTATTCCAGAGAGTGTTGCCACATCCCACATCTCATCAGATATTGAGCAGTCTCATACTCAGTCTCACACCATCATTACACTAGCCTCCTTTCCACTTCAAGTGTGTGAGGCCCACTGCACTCCTCTACCTTCATTAGATGACTCATACCTATCTGACATCACTCTTCTATTTTTTGAGCCCCCTCATTGGGACGAGTATCTGCCTGACCTTAGTCATCTTTTCGCAGAATCTACTTTTGATGCACTATAGGTTCCTCATCCATCTATAAGTGTTTTAGAGGATTTCATCATCTCTATTGTTGGGAGTGCCCCTTCCAAGAATCATGTCACTTCCACATTTCTAGAGACCTTCATTGATCCACCCTCAATCGTGGATCCCTTTTCTGTTGTGGAGGATGTACTGTTCCTTCACATGACTTAGACATCCTTTCCACAGGTGTTCCTCTTTTTCACTCTGACAGTTCTACGCATGTGGCATTACCTTCGGTTCATTGGCACTCACTCACTAGACCTATGTCACACTTCCATGCACCAGACTTAGAGTTCTTCATGCTACTGCCTTCGGTTTCCTTCATGGAGTGGGTAGAATTTTAGCACGTCATTTCTATCCTTCCCAAGAGTAGGCACATAGTTCGATGTTGGTGGCTCTTCTTCAGTCCAGAGGTAGAGGATCTTGTCATCGAAATTCTTCTGGGAGACTTCCTAGAGCTGTAGAGTTCAGATCCGTCCATGACATCTTCTACATCCCTCTCATTTCCCTCTTCTTCTCTCTTCTTCTTCTTTTCGAGAGATTGCCTCTTTGTACATGGGTACCTTTTCAGGCTTGTCTATGGCCGGGACCCATATTTGGCATCTTTCTTAGATTAGAGAGTGTTTTGTTCTCTTGTGGTGGATGTTTTTTCCACTGGGTTTTCCTTCAGTGCTTAGGACTTCTTTCTTGTACATGGGTACCTCATCAGGATTTGTGCCGAGACCCATTTCTCATTTTTGAATTTCCACCTCATCCTAATTTACACTAAGGGGGGGGGGGGGGTGTTGTTGTGTGTTATTTTCCACATCATTAGGTGAGTCATCTAACTTAGGTGAGATCATAGGTCCATGTGTCATTTAGGGGTCATTATGAGATTCCCTTACACGTCAGTGTGTCAATGCGTCAATGTGTCAGCACGTCAGCACGTCAGTGCGTCATATGTGTCATTGGGAGTTACACTTCTATTATGGGAATGTAACTCCCCCTCTCTACTTGATTTGTCATGATTGTAGCACTGGGGGTTACTCAACACCTCCTATATGTACACGTCTTTTGATCTATGAGATAGAGGAGAGTTTTATGGCTTATCGAGGTTCTACCCATTTATCGAATATTTGCATGCACATTCGGTTGATGCTTACTCCTCCTGGGATCTCTTCACACTATCGTTCACACGTCTATTGATGTGCACGTCATCCCTCATGATCCTCACTTACGGGTTTTAGTACCCTCTTTCAGAATGTACTTATGACTTATCTATTTCTTCTTGGCTGTAACTTGTATCTGCACATTTAAGAAAATAGTTAGAAAATACTTAGGATTTTTTGGCCTCTCTTGTGTCCATGGGTTTCCTTTTCTTTTCTATTTTTATTTCTGAGTGAGTAAAATATGTATGTAATTTGATCTTTAAGTAAACTATATCTCATGTTGTTAAGAGATTCATATGCACGAATTAGGACAGTATAGGAATATGGATTGATCCCTAAGCTTGTAACTAATAGTTATTTCTTCTCTTCCTTTCAGGTACAGTGATTTCAACAATGAAGATGAAGAAGGAACAAATTTGGAAATGGAGATATCTCAACCAAATAAGAAACCCCCAAGGTAATGATAGTTTCACACATACTCATTTATTTTATCCTTCATGCATGTGTACCTCTTATTTCAGTAGTAGTACTTTACTTTTCAGTTACATCCCACGGCTTGTGTGGGAAACATTTAAAAATTCCTTATGAATTAAAAATTGAATTCTGAAAATGGAGTTGTGTATTTCTTTCTACATTTCAAATTTCTGTATGGATTGTATGATAAACTAAATAACTCAGTAATACAATTAAATGTTTTAATGATGAATGAAATAACATTAAAGAATACTTGTAACATCCAGTAATTAACTTTGATTTCTACAATCTATACTTATGTTTACTGTCCCAAAAGTTAGCATTTCATATATTTTGTAATTGAATGTCTTCATCAAGACACCACAGCTGTCCTTCAGGGCCTTGTGTTCTTTTGTTGAAGATAGTCAATAAATTACAGACTATGTGATCTGTTACATTTTGTAACAGCACACATAGTTTTATATTTAATGTAAGCATTTAGCAGTAACCCCTCAACATGGAACCCCATATCTGGGAGAGAAGGGCTTGATTTAGGTATATTATCACCAATGCTATCTGTCATAATAGAAGTCATTTGAAAAAAAAACCCGAAATTTTCTGCAGCAAGTGCAGGAATTTGCGTCCACAGTACCTCCAGCTAAACTTTTGAAGGACCGCTTCCTGACTAGGTTAAAAACTCAGTGATTTTCAGTACTAGCCCCATTGGGCACGGAGTCCAAACATGAAACCAAAATTGGCCTATATCTAGAAGGTACAAACTTTCCAAAATGACCTAAAACTAGCCAAGGATCTAATAAACTAGTATCCATGAAACCAGGCAATGCACTTCATAGCACCACCTGTCAATTAAATTTAATGAGCAGAGACTACACTTCCATTGAAGATAAATCCGCATCTAAACAATCAGTTTTAAGATTTTTATTTTTTATTTTTGAGAAATATATTCAGTTTTTTAACAAGAATGGGAAGTTCACGCTGCAAAATAAACTTTGAAACATGAAAACCATAACAAATAATTGGAAGCTAAAATCATGTAAGCACCACTGCAATGAGGCTGGACTCGAACCAGTTTTTTATTTCTTCCTATTTTTGAACGATGATATTCCCATTTCTTAACATAACATATCACGCTGCATTGAAGATTTTGAAGGAGGCCTTCGCTGGAAAAAAGTAAACTTGAAACACAACAAATAATTAACAAATTCAACTGCACCTTGCAATGCTGCTTAGGACTCGAACCTCCGACTCCGATTAATTATGCATATCAGAACCTGTAATGGTTCATTGTGAAGTAGTTCCATTTGCCGCGAAAAATCTAGAGCTGGTAACTTCGACTGAAATAGGAATTCGTTACACCTCAAAATTTTTGATGCACAGGGAACTTGTATGGCGAATTACCGGAGACAGATCATTTAGGAGTCGTACTATTACGTGCAAAGTGTTGAATTCAGAGCATCAGATGCCAGGCTCTTTGATTATATTTGAGTGTTCATATGATGATTGTGTACACACATATTTTTCTGTAGTACTATACGTCAACTAAGCCATTACCATATCGGTAATAAGCCGATCAGAAATCGAGTGAGCTAAATTCGGCTTGGTTTGAGATGCCCAATCTGTTACCTGGGGGAGGGGGGCATACTAAAGTCATGTAGTCTGGTATGATAATTTCATGCAACATGAAATCTGCATAGTTTACCTCCTGGGGTTCGAACCTAGTCACCTACGAAATATTCGTAAGCAGCTTTCAAGGCTAAGCTCGCTTTAGTCCATCGAAGTAAATTAAGTTTGTCTCAGTTATATTAGGCATTTAATAATATTTGTGAAGATGTTGGGTTTATCATTTTAGTTACGAGAGGTACTATTTACTGTCCTTAGTTTCATGGAAGCTTGATAAACTGATAATTGGATGTAAGGGAATATTGTCTTCCTGTTCTTTGGCAACAAATGAGCTCACATAGGTCCCACACTAAATTAGCCATTTAAAACAGTGGCATGAATATGGTAGGTGTCTAATAGTAACCATACATCATGGGATTGTTTAAGTTTGTGGTTCATGCTGATAAATTTAGATCCTGTAGGTATTTCATGGACCTTTTAATAGTAATTTAATAACATGTGAGTCATAATGTCATGTCATTTTCGGAATTGACTACTCCATACTATATCTCTTTGTCACAAATCTCGTTTTAGATAAAGATTTCAGGTATATGTTGTAATTTCCAATACCTTCTTGTTTTTAGTTCATGTTCAATACCGTTCAGGAGTAGTTGTACGTGAGTTCTTCAGTTTTTGGGCTTTTCTTCTAATCTAGTAGTATTTTCCTAAGTTTTCAGGTTTTGTTGTCATTTCCTTAATTTTCAAGTTGAAGTTGTCCACTCGTTTGATCATGTTTAAACCATGCGGTCTGATTGCAGATTACAGGCAATTTCAGAATGTCATGTCTGAATCTTTTTGTGGTCTACAACGCTTTGTTGTTTTTCCTACATGAGCAATCAGAGGGGAGGGCAAGGCAGAGATACCCTAAAATTTCGAGGTTTCCAACTATGTCTGTAGACAATTTCCAGATATCAACTTTCAGATGTACCCATAACTTTAGTGTATGCCCTAAAATCCTAGCAATCTATGAAGCCATATCTCCTCCAATTCATTTATGTTAACAAGATCACATGCCTTCATAGATGCTTGAGAAATTTTGAACATGCATGTCTTCTTGCACATGAACCAGCAATATACATTGAAATCCACTTTCCACTACGCTCGATTAACTGCCTGAAAGTACATAGTTGTCAAGCCTTTTGTATTGACGCGGGTTTTGAAAATGATGTTGGCATAGGTGTGGAGTCCAATAGCACATATGCCAAGTGACCTTGCTTGAATAGTTTTGAAGGCCTTTCCACAAACTCATTTTATACATGTCCTACAGATCATTAGAGTCCATCAAGCCACAGTTCTTGCAGGCAGTTTTCAAAATAGTTACCTTTCTTTGGGCATATGCACAGACTAAGAAGCTATGAGAAATAGCTATATCATATTTGTTTTTTGTAAAAACAAAACTACTCCTCTGGATGTTGTAGACAAACTCCACAGAGTACAAGTTAGAAGTTGGGGTTAACATAGTAGTGTGAATTTGTTTCAGACTATGCTATATAATCTAGAACACATCTTCTAACAAAGTTTGAATGCTTTTCCAAGAAAAATTATGCAATACATTTCATGATAATGAGTCGATTATACTTGTGATATGTGATTCAACGTCGTAAAAGGATCAATTGTTAATCATTTCTTAGAAACAATATTACCAAGTAACTTTTCTTGATGTAATGAAAAAATAAACTTTTTGGGATTCAAAGATATTCCAAATTTCCTGCATAATTGAAAAGTCTACCTTAGATGTGTTAGATGTTCATCAGAATCATTCAAAAATAAAGTAACATCATCTAAATAAACAAGGATGCATTTATTCAATAAGCTATGAAAATCCATGTCCATTGCACGTTGAAACATTGCACCATCATTTGAAAGGCCAAAAGGCATTCTTTTGTAAGAATAAGTGCCCCACTTGGTGGTAAAAGTTGTTGTTGATGGTGAATCACAGCACCCCTGAATGTCTATAACTTTATGGGTTGAGACTCTTAGTGTGATTGCATAACATGGAGCTTTTCCCAAGTGTTGGACCTTGTGAATCGGGAAAGCTCTCTGGATGAAGGCCGATTCCTATTCCTCTGTTCAGATGCACACATAAAAATATAGAGGGTTTACTCAAAAAACATAATCTAACTTTCCAAGGAGACAGGGTAAGAAGATGAATTAAAAAAACCTAAACTAACAAAGGTGATGCACCGAGGAATGAAGAAACACCTGTCTTTCCAATAAACACAAACCATTAAAATGCAATGCAAGATCATGCATAGATAACTGAATTTGCAGTGAAAGATCAGGAGGATGTAAATGAACACAAAGAGGGTTGATAATCATCCACAGACATGCATTATTTGCTCCAAATATTGACACAATACACTATAAATGCCAAGAGGCAAAGTTGCATTACAGTTTTAGATGGGAGGTTTGAACTCGACAAATTCACCTGCCAAAGATAAGAAGGGAGGGGAAAAAAAAGAATGTACAACATTTAGAAAGAAGCCCCTCCTTACAATTTATAGGAATAATGAGAGAGGGAAGAGAGAGAAATTCCAAATCTACCCCAACCACCTCTAGATTGTATTTAATTCATCTCATTATGGCAGTAGGTGAGAACCCTAGCAAACCCAAAAAAATGGTGATTTTTATTTTGAATTTTTTAAGAACTTATTCTCACCCAATTAAATATATATAGTCATAGTTAGATAGAGAACCTTATAAGCTTTCCTAAAATTCTAAACTTGCATGAATTTGAGCTCCTTGTGAAAAGTTATGGCCATTTGAATATCTGCGTCAAGGTTTGCTTTCTGTCAAGTTCAGGGTATCAACGCTCAAAATGTTGTGCCTTCTGAAGATGCGCCTTGTGAAGATGCACCCCGATGCATCCATACTCATGCCAACATACTTTTAAGTGTGCCATAGGTGCTAAAAATATGGTGTTGATGCCACCTAACCTGCGCTAGAGCGCATCCATTTTCATGTCGACATTTTCTTACCTGTGCCAGGGCACATCCATTTTCATGTTGACATCTTCTGCTTTGCACCTCCAACCTGCGCTAGGGCATGAATTTTTTCATGTCAACATCTTCTGCTTTACGCTTCCAACCTGCGCCATGGGCATGACTTTTTCCATGTCGACACCTTCTGCTTTGCGCCTCCAACCTGCGCCATGGGCATGACTTTTTCCATGTCGATACCTTCTGATGTGCGCCTCCAACCTGCGCTAGGGTGAAAATTTTTTCATGTCGGCACCTTCTAATTTGTGCCAGGGTGTGACATTTTCCATGTTTACATTTTCTGATCTGTGCCTCCAACCTGTGCCATGGGTGGTTGGTGACGCAATAAATGTCAAGTTTTTGACCATGCAATGCACTTTCAAGACCTGAAATGAAGGATTTTGATTTTCCTTGATTTCCATATTCTTCTGTTTGTCTATATTTACCCAGGGGAAGATATATACAACAGTTTTTTTATACCTATCTTCTTCTTGAACTAAAATTTTATTGTATCCACTATAACCATCTAGAAGAGATAGTCTATCTCAACTAGAAACTATTCTAAAAATATGATCCATGTTTGGAAGTGGGTAGTGATCTTTTAATGAAGCTTTATTAAGATCTCTGAAATCCACACATAATTTGATTTCTCCATGATTCTTCTTCCTAACAGGAACAATATTTTCTACCCAAATTGAATGCTTAATTGGGAAGGTAATACCTAATTTAATCAACTTATATAATTCTTTCCTCATTATAGGCTCTATTTTGGGATTCATAAGCCTTTGTTTCTACCTAACTGTTTTAGAATTTGGCTGTAATTCAATAGTAAGTTGTGCTAAACTGGGATCAAAATCTTTTAGGTCTTGGTATCTCCAAGTGAAAACATCTTTAAATTCTTTGGAAAGATCAATAAATGACTCCTTTTCAACTGAGGAACATACCTTTCTGAGAAACAATTTTTTTCCTTTTATCGATGCTCAAAACATTCTCAACCTATTTTTCCATTTGAAAATCTATCAATTTACGGCCTCTACCATAGATTATCTCCTCATGTTGTGCTTGAGAATTCCATGCATTCCTTTTATTGTCATATTCAATCCGTTCATGGGTCCAGGGTCACATATGGATCCATGGTTGTTTCTTTGTTTCTCTATTTATCTAGAAAAGTTCTGTATTTAGGTGTAAACCTTGAATTGTCTCATGTTTTCCATTTTCCACAGCCAGGATTTACTATCCTTGTTGTTTTTCCCTAAATAGTTGAGAAAAAATGAATGGATGTAGTTCAGAGGAATGTATTTGAACCTTGTAACATTTCTAAATTCTTTGTCCTTGGAGAAAATTTCATCTTCAGGCTCGAATAGTCGTTCTTCTACATTTTACAATTTAACGGGTGTTTCTCCCAATTAAATTTACATCCTTGCATCAACATGAAATGTTGATTATTTTGGGTGGCTAAGGGATGACAGGAAAATGCTTTAACTTATCGCTTTTTGCCTTTTTGGAAAAAGGGAAAATTTGGTCCTGTAGCTCCACTATAAAAGGGTTCTCTTACCTTGGTTAAAAGGTGCACCTAAAATATTGAGGATAGATCAAATCCTCTTATGGGTACTATACATTTCTCCACATCTGAGTGACAAAGGGCAAGTTAGATCCCATCCCCAGCTATAAAACGACTCATTATGATCTATCTATCTCTAAGCTTCTTGTTAATACTTGTGATACTGCTCAGACATTAAGGGAGAATCAAGTTGGGTACCAACACCTAAGTGGTGTCATTGCCAGGAAATGTTTTAAATTTCTGGGAATTGATTTACATTGATGAGACTAATTTGTTGATTCACTTCCAGTTCATATATGTTTAGCACATCAACAACACCTAAGTGGCACCGTTGCTGGGGAGATAGTGATTGCAGTTCATATTCAGACCCTAGTAAACACTTCTTTAATGCTCAAAGTGCTAAAAAATCCTTTCAGACATCATTTTTTATTCAAGCTTGTAAGAAGTTTTCAAAGTTACAAGTGTATGTGAAATTATTTGAGTTTCTACACGTAGTGCACTAGCCTTCATTGATTAATCTGGGTAAAGAAGAGTCAGGTATTTCCATTTCCATTTGTTAGTGTTTACAAACATTTGACAGATCATATTTTAGTGCACTTGCACAACTAAGGAGAAAATTTTTAGTGGAGACTACCTGTTAATCTGATTCTTGATGAGTACCACTGTCTTAACCTATGTCAAGTGAGACGTGTTACCAATCTTTACAAAGATGGAAGGAAGAATATCTCTATTTGCTAGAGATCTTGTTAGGACACTATTTACAAAGATAGAAAAAACAAAGTCAGAAGGAAGAAAATCCTGGAGAGTTGTTGGCGATTAGAAGACAAGAAAAGGGATCTCCTTTGATGAAAGTGATCGGCCTATCATTGAAGATTTTTATTCAAGTGATATTGAATCAGGTAGTCTTTTTTGGAATTAAATTCCCTATCTGGAGAGGGGCCTTAATTTTATTTTAAAAAATTTTCTTCTCATTCTACTCATGTCTTTTCAAAATTTGATTGTGATTTCCAAGAAATAAGGCCTTTAGGGGATATCCATTTTGAAAGTTATACTCCTGTGTTTCAAATACCCTCTATCTCTTATCAATTTCTCTCCCCTCTGGGGTCACCTCCTCTCAACAAAATGGCTTTTCCCCCACCCAGACCTCAATTTTTTTAAATACCTTTGGACCGATAAATTTTGTAGGGATGGCTAGCTATCCAAATGCAGTTCCTAAAGATGTAAGTAATAGACTACCAAAGTTCCAAGGAAACAATGCTATAATTGGTGATGAACATTTAAATTTTTTTATCAATATGATGAAATATTTTGAGATTGAACATGAAGATGTATATATCAATTTATCTATCCATACTCTAGAAGAGGATGCAACGGACTTGTATAAATCTTTGCCAGATAATTTAATTGATTCTTGGACAGAGATGAGAAATGCATTTAGACTGCAGTATGGTGATAGAACTGACCCTAGATTTCTTCTATTACAATTTGAAAATATCAAGAAGAATGCTAATGACATGATTTCAACAAATTTTTTAATAAGAGCTTGAGGAGATTGTCTGTTAGGATAAGGCCATGTGATGAATAATGTTTGATCAAATATTTAGATGCATTTGATAAAAAGGATGCTTACTACTTGAGGGACAAAAACCCTACTAATTTAAGGCAAGCAATCATCATGGCCCTACAAATTGGGAATAACATCAAGGTAATTTGAAAGCCTCCAAAAATGGAGGCTGTAAAACTAATTAACCAAGAAAAACATTAGACAAGTAAGGTTTCTGATTTGGAGGAAGTTGTGAAAACTTTGGCAGGGGATGTCAAAGAAATATCATACAAACTAGCCCGAGCAGAAAAGGGAATTGGGAAGAGTTCACAAGGTCAACACAAGCAATAAGGCCAAGACAGGTTCACAAGTCACCAAAGATCTAATGATAGAGGAAAGGGACCTATTCGATTTGGAAGTAGATAGTTCCAAGCTAGGGATAAAAGAATGGTACCTGGTCCTTTGGATTCAAAAGTTGTCGTTGTGGAGGAGATAGATGTCATTGATTGGTGTGACAGATGTTTCATGCCCCATGCTCCATGTGAGGAATATCAGTAAGAAGAGGAAGAAGATGATGGTGATAATGATAATGATGTCTGTATGGTGGGTTGCTCCATAAGCTTACAATAAGGGGAAACTTCAACTGAAGTGATAAGTGCTAGGATTGCTACTGATTTTTGGGATTGCATTCACTGGGTACCTTTTCTCCCTCCCTCTCATACTTTAGAAGTATATTCTATACAAGATTTTGAATTTCCCAATAATGAATTTGAATATTTAAGGGATTTAATGATAAAGAAGTATGATGGAGGCATCCCATTTGAGGAGGACACAAAGTTCTTGATGAATGTTGTTGTGGCTCAAGAAAAGGAACACGACACAAGAAGTAGGGTTGTTAAAGGGATAGGGCCTTAGGCCAAGCCAAAAACTCCATTGCTTTCAAATGTCCCTAAACATACTTCTAAGAAAGATGAATCTTCCAAGGGCCCTGTTGTCCCAAGCAAAAATCATACCCCGTCTCATGGCCAAGTTGTCAGAAATCATGTGCTATCTCATAAGTGTGTCAACTTTCCTTTCAATGATTCCTTGCCAAAGTATATCCCTTATGATATTTCCCAAGTCTTCAGTCAGATCAAGATCTCAGTTCCAATTGTTGAATTGCTTAGGATTCTTGAGAATAATAACGTGGCTCTTGAGTATTTGGGGTTGAAAGAGGAGAAGACTACCCTAGGAAAAAATATAAATAGTGTGGAGACTCCACCATTCATTGAAGAATTATAGACACTACCAACATCAGAAGAGATAGATTAACCACCCGAGGTTTACTTAGGAACATCCTTGGTAGATTCTAAGCTGAATGCGGATCGTTTCTTCACTACCCTAATCATTAAGGATAGATTACTGCACAAGTATATGTTTGATTCAGGGGCATCAAGCAATGTTATGCCTCTGGAAGTTATGAATGAACTGAATATCAAAGTAACAACTACATAAGGGAAGTGCACTACCATAGAATCAGAGGAGAGGAGCAGTATGCAGACCTAAAAATATGCATAGGCATATGATTCTGGTTTCAACTACACTTTACCCCATGTTCACACTAAGGGGGTGAATGTTAGGAATAATTAATAGTGTAAACATTGTATTATGAGTTGTTGAGAAACAACTCATAATTACTTGGTATTATATGTGAAGTTGGTGAAACAACTTCACGTATTTAGCTTGTTGTTTGCAACCACTCCTAAAGTATAGGAGGTTGTTTTTACTATTTGTTTGGCTATTTATTAGCCATGTATTGTGTATGTTAATTGTAGAAGATGAATATATTATTTTATTTTGATCCAAATCTGTCATTCAAGTTGTATTGGGAAAAGAAGATGTTGCACCTTATTGAGGATTCCAAAAATGCATCCTAAGTGGTATTATACACAAGTGTCGATGCTAATAACTTTGTAGGATTTGTTGATGGAAAAGAGCACAAGATTGGAGAATGCAAGTGTCTTGAGTAGGAAGGATCTCCTTGGACTCTATTGTTTGATGGAGCTTACTCTAAGTTTGGGAGTCGTGTTGGTGTTGTTCTGCTTTCTCTAGGTCAAGAAAAAATTATTTTTTCCTTCAAACTCAACTTTGAATACACTAAGAACATTTCTAAGTATGAGGCACTGTTGTTGGGTTTAAGAATTGCTTGGAAATACGATGTCAAAGACATCATTTCAAAGGAGACTCCAAACTAATTCTAAAACAAGTCAAAAAATTGTATGCCACAAAGAATCAATGAATCAAACAATACAAGGATGCAGTTTGGGATTTCATTGAGATGTTTGATTCATTCATCATTATGCATCATGATAAGAGGTTCAATGATTTGGTAGAAAATATTGTTGTATTGGGATCTCGGTTTGATAATTGTGCAGTGTCCCCATATTTTGAATATAATGTTGAGGTGCTAACAAGGCCATCTTTCCCTGACAACATTAAGCATTGGTAGGTTTTTGATGATGATGCTCAGTTCAAAAGATTTCTATAGAATAAAGGATAGTTTTATGATCAATGAATTGATTGGGAGTGAATGGTGTGCGTAGCAGAGGGAAAAGAAACTTTTTTTGGCAAAGGCATTATCTAACTAAAGACTAATACCATTCCTAGAGGGTTGGTTTCTCTTGAGTCTAACTTTGATAATGTTGATCGCATTAATAATAGAAGCATAGCATCCTCAACGGATATTGAGGAGCATGACCTTATAACAAAGGAAAAACCAAGGAAGATCTGGTTAGGAAGTAATCTCAGCAAGGAGGAGAAGTAGTCCTACATCAAATTGCTGAAAAGGTATCAAGACTGCATGGCTTGGACTTATTCTAAGATGAAGGCATATAGAGAGGATTTGTTTCAACATGAGATTTACTTAGATTCTAATGCAAATCCATTCAAGAAGAAACAGAGGGAAATCAATCCACTCTTATCTCTCAAAATGCAAGAAGAATTGAAGAAACTGAGAGATGGAGGGATTATTTAGCCCACAAGATATTATTCCTGGGTTGCAAATCTAGTACTAGTCAGAAATAAGAATGGTGACATCAGGTTGTGTGTGGATTTAAAAAATCTCAACAGAGCATCAATGAAAGATAATTATCCTTTACCAAACATGGAAAACATGTTGCAGCTAGTAACCGGTTCTAAGCTACTTTCTACCCTAGATGGTTTCTTTGGTTACAACTAAGTTATGGTGAAGGAGTTAGAAAGGATCAAGACAAACTTTACTACTCCTTGGGGGACTTATGTATATGTCAGGATGCCCTTTGGTCTGATGAATGCGGGAGACACCTTTCAAAGAGTAATGGATGGTGCTTTTGCTGGTTACATCAATGAGTTTATTACTATTTACCAAGATGATGTAACAATGTTTTATAGAAAGAGAAGTGATCACTTTCTACACTTGGAGAAGATGATGATAAGATGTAGAAAATACAACATCTCACTCAATCCAAAGAGATGCCATTTTGGAGTGCAAAAGGAAAATTTGCTTGGTCACATTGTGACACAAGATGGGTGATGATTGATCCATAAATGGTGGAGGCCATCAACAAAGTCCCAATTCCAAAAACCAAGAAGGGAATTCAGTCTTTCTTCAGGTAGATAAACTTCATCAGGAGATTCATATGAAACTTTGCTGAGTTGACCATTACAATCACTTCAGTGCTAAAGAAGGACCAAGTCATCAAATGGGAAGAGACTGCCATCCAGGATTTTAATGGGATCAAGGAGGCATTAAATAATGCCCCTGTTTTATCAGCTCCAGACTATAAGAAGCCTTTCCAACTATTTTCTTTTTCTTTTAATAACACTATTGCATTTTTCCTATTGCAAAAAGATGATGAAGGGGCTGAAAGGCCAATTTCCTTTTTCAATAAGGCCTTCTAAGGGGCTGAGCTGAAATACACTATTATGGAGAAGCAGACATTTTCCTTGGTAAAAGCAACAAAGGTTTTTAGGCCTTACATTATAAGTTCTAAAGTGGTTGGTTATGTTCCCCACACCATGGTGAAGGAAATCTTGTTAGAGATGGAATCTCAAGCAAAAGATGCAGGTGGGTGAAAAAGTTGCAAGAATATGATATAGATATCCAAACCACGAAGTTGGTGAGAGGTTTGGGCTTGGCTAAGCTTATGGCTGAAAAAAACTTTCAAACTATTGAGGTAAATGAGGTAGAAGAGGAAAGGGAATGTGTTTTTCAAATTTTGATGAGTTCTGAGTGGTACAAGGATGTAATTTATTATCCCAGACACTTATGATACCCTGAGTATTTAAATAAGAACCAAAAAAGAGATGTTAAGTTGGCTTCCCATAAATATGTCATTACTGATTTTGGGTTAGCTTGGAAGAACCCTGAGTGAGTCCTCTTAAGGTGCATTACTTAAGATGAAGCCCTCAAGATAATTATTGATCTCCATTGAGGAATTCGTGGGGGAGATTTTGCTGCAAGAGTCACAACACACAAGATCTTGAGGGCTGGTTATTGATGGCCAAATCTTTTCAAGGATACAACCTTGTTGGTTAGAAGATGTGAGAGTTACCAACACTTCTCTAGAAAAATTAAAGCTTCAAGCTCCCTGTCTATGCAAACCGTATCAATTGAAGCCCCATTCAACAATGGGGAATGGATTTCATTGGTGAGATTTCAGACCATTCAAGTGTTGGCCATAAGTGGATCCTTGTAGCCACTAATTACTTTACTAAATGGGTGGAGGCAATCCCCACCAAGAAGGCAACACACCAAATTATCATGGATTTTGTGTTGAACCACATAATTTGCAGGTTTAGAGTGCCAGTCAAAATTGTAGCTAACAATTCTAGGAGTTTCAGGGCTAAACCTATCATGGCAATGTGTAAAGAGTATGGGATCAACTTGACATATGCCTCCATTTACAATCCCTAAGGAAATGGATAGCTTGAGTCCAGTAATAAAAATTTGCTGAAAATTATCATAAGAACCTTAGAGCTGAACAAGAGAAAATGGGGTGAACAGTTGAAGTTTGTTGTTTGGGATGATAGGATCACTATCAAAAGAGTTACTGGAAAGATTCCATTTGAGTTAGTATATGGAACTTAGGCCCTGCTACCCCTTCATATGCAATTATCCTCATATAATTTCATTCAATAGCTAGAGGATCAAGAAATAAGTCCCTATGATGCTTGCATTAACCAGGTTGTTGAGATTGATGAAGAAAGGAGGGAATCCCACCAGAGGCATGTAAATTTTGGAGAAAATCTGAAGAAGTTATTTGACAAGAAAGTAACTCCCAAAGTTTTCAATGTTGGAGATCTTGTGCTACTTTTTGATAGCATGCATGAAGATAAGGGCAAGCATGGAAAATTTGACTCATTATGGATGGGACCTTATTCCATTGATATTAGGATTGGTGAACATACTTTCTTCTTAAAGGACTTTAAGGAATTTATCAAATTACATGTTAATGGCATGCACTTGAAGCATTTCTTGGATTTATTCCCTAGAGTCAAGGTGAGCGTCACCTGTACATTATATAGGTTGTTGGTTTGTTTCTTGTCTTTTGTGTTTTTACTCATTCTAGTCCTTGGTGACCTATTTTTGTTGGTTTCTTTGTTTGTTTTTGTGGAGATGGCTCGGTTTCTCTACTCTATAAGCTGACTCCTTTTCCCAATGGATATTTTTGGTACTTGGTCTACCTTTGTTATTGTGGCACTCGCAGGGAGTGCCCATCCTGAAGTCAGAGCCAATGTTGGTGCTCAAAAGAGTCTCTCCCTATTTTTCCATTTAAAAACCTATCAATTTATGGCCTCTGCCATAAATTATCTCCTCATGTTGTGCCTGAGAAGTCCCTACATTCCTTTTGTTTCCGTATATAATCTGTTCATGGGTTAAGGGTCACGTATGGATCCATGGTTATTTCTTTGTTTCTCTATTTGTCTGGAAAAGGTATGTATTTGGGTGTAAAACTTGAGTTGTCCCATGTTTTTTGTTTTCCATACGCAAGATTTTTTGTCCTTGTCATTTTCCCTAAATACTTGAGAAAAAAATGAATCGATGTAGTTCAAAGGAATGTATTTGAGCCTTGTAACATTTTTTAATTCTCTCTCCTTGGAGAAAATTTCATCTCTAGGCTCGAATGGTTATCCATCTACATTTTACAGTTTGACGGGCATTTCTCCTAATTAAATTTACATCCTTCCATCAACATGAAACGTGGATCCTTTTGGGTGGCTAGGGGATGGCAGGTAAATGCTTTAACTTGTCTCTTTTTGCCTTTTTTGGAAAAGGGTAAATTTGGTCCCGTAGCTGCGCTCAATTTTGTAGTTCTTTTAGTGCTTACATGGCTTCTTCTGATTAAATGGAATGCGGTGGTTTTGTTTTTAAACTTTTCCTTTTTAGGTACTTTGGTAAAAATTTTGAACCCGCCCTGTGGCCCCGTCAGGCTTGGATTAAAGTGAATTTTAAATGGAAGGGAAAAGTCTTACTTTGACCCCGCAAAAGGACACGTGGCAAGGTTAAAGGCAGAGATACGAGCCTTCCGATGCAAGTTAGATGTTTTTCCCTTCTAGAAAAATGGAGTAAAATTATAAAATGGAAGCACGCCCCTTTCAAGTCATTTGAATCCTTGAGGTTTTTGAAGTTGCGCCATAACGACACGTGGAGGTCTCTGCCGAGTCTTCTTGCCTTACACTTTTTGGAAACTTCTTAAAGGGGCCCGAGACACGTGGTGAGCCCGCGTTCATTCAAGTTCTCAAATTTTGGGGACCATCTCAAGATGCACCATCGTGATGTGTGGTAGTTTGAAGAGTCAAAAGGCGGGGAGGTGGACCATCAGGGGCAACTAGGATTTTTTGCCTCTTGTCACTAAAATGATTGAAGCATAAAAATGGCCCGTAGACCCAACAAAGAATAGTTAAAAATTTTCCCCAATTAATGGCAGAAGTGCAAATTTTTGGGAGAAATTTGGAAAATTTCCCTTTTGTGAAGAAAGGAGTTAAAAGTGTAAAATGAAGTGTGGTTCCTCTAGGACCCACATCAAGAAATAGAAGCGAAAGTCTAGAGTTGCGATGGAAACTTGGAAATTTTTCATTTTTCCAAAAAAAAGGTGAAATAGTAGAATTTGGCAATAGTTCCTCTGGGGCCCACCTTAGGACATGTGTTAGGCTGATTTCCCAAAGGTGGAGGTGTAGAGAAAAATGTGAAAATTTTACATTTTCCAAAAAGTTGTAAAAGGAAAAAAGGAACCCGCATGCCCATTTCATAGTGGATCTCCCACGTGGACGGTCCAAATTCAAAGTAGAAATCAACGGCAGTTGTGCATCTATATCTGAATTTTCTGCCATTTTCACTCTAGAGATTTTGGAGATGAGCGAGTCTTCACGATTTCTCAATATTTCTTGCATGCTAAATAGGAAAGGGGAGTAAATTTAATATCTAAGTTTGGTGAGGAAGATCTAGGGATGTCTTTTTCCATTAAGAAGAGATCTGACCTTTGGGCTTGATATGCTCTTCCATTTTTTCTTCTCGAGCATGCAAAGAACTAGATTGGACAGACTAGGGGCGGAAGTGGTTAGCGAGTTAAAAGGAGAATGATCTACTAGAGAAGGGAGTTAAATGTGGGATATGTTTGAAGAGATCTTTCCCCTGAGCACCTGACAAATTTTTAATGATTTGATTTTAGTAATTGCGATCGGGATCATGGCGAGCACTAGTGTACCCAATGTTTGGGTTTTTTTGGGGGAAAAATCTATTGCAAAATGATATAAATGGCATGATGTTTTCCATGAAAATGGTTGGAAGTTGGAAGGTTGGAGTGTTAGAGGTTGAAGAAAATTCCCAAGAGGAAAATTTGACAAAGCCTATATTTTTAAGAAGCCTTCTGAGGAACCTGGTTACCCCTTTTGTATTAAGTTTGATCGTGTCAAGGTGGTTGCGAGTGTACATCCATTGACAAGCTCTGAGATTGTTCTAGAAACTTTACCCTACTAATAAATTTAATCAAACTCGAGTTATTCCATGTTGATTTTGAGAAAAATGTGTCCGTTTCATTTTTGAATGTCTGCAAATAGTTTTTCTTGTTCCAATCACAATATTGTATTAAAATCTTTCTAAATCACACAAGTCTCAATCCTTATGAAATTTTAGTGGCATATACAATTTCATGTCTCAGAAGAGCTTTCATCTGGGAATGAAATAAACGATTTAAAATCACTTTTCTTTCATTTGTTCACATAGATTATCTGTAAGCCTCTGGGTGTACCTCAAGCGTGATTGATCTTAGATTTTGATGCTTTTTTGGGTTCTTTAACTTGATCCTTTGTGTTAGAATCTCATAGATTGTGTGAAAAAGTGCTAATTTAGGCCTCCATTGAAGCACATATTCTGGTTAAAGAAACATTTTAGCTATTTTGTGGCATTCTGTTGGTTTAGCCTTCCATTTTGTTGAAGCTCTCAAATATTTGTTGAATCAAGTCCATCCTCCCTCACCTCCCACCAAAAATTCATTAAAAACATCCAATCCTACCTGTACTACCCCTATTTGTCCTGTGTGTGTACAAATGATCAATTTTTGTTACCAAAACATGTAGAAACAATCCGGATTTCAAATGTCTTTAGTGGCCTAAACTTTGTCTAGAAAAATCTCCACTATCTAGAGTGACAACTCGTGAGAGTTAGATTTTTTTGCATTGATCATATTTTCTTCAAGGTCTCTTTAATAACTTCACAAGGAAGGATATCTCCATCTACTCCATAAACAACAGGCTACAAAATGGTTCTCTTACATTGGTTAAAAGGCACAACCTAAAATAGTGAGGATAGATCAAATCTTCTTATGGGTGCTATCCATTTATCCACATCTGAGTGATAAATGGCAAGTTATATCCCATCCCTGGTTACAAAAGGAATCATTATAATCTATCTGTCTCTAAGCTTCCTGTCAATACTTGTGATGTTGCTCAAACATTGAGGGAGAATCAAGTTGGGTACCAACATGTTCATCAACTAAGAGCTCTTCATAATTATCAGCATGTGTTGACATATTAGTTTTGTCTTTCCTTAACTGATCATCAGTGTGTAAGATGTCTTCTAAAGTGACTAGACCTTGAGGCATCTTATTTGTCTTTAACTGAACAATCTGGTCACCGTATAAGTGTTGTAATTTATCTTGATTTACTCTAGAAAATTCAGCTTCTTGCTGCAAAAACCTATAAATTTTATTATCATTTTCAAAAACCTGTCAGTTCAAATAATTATTAGGTATAGAAGTCCTAACTACCAGCTTAATATAGGGATTTTTTTTGTTCTCTATCTGCTCCAGTATTTCAAAGCTAGCACTAACTACTGCAAGTCTGTCTGCATGCTTATTGTCAGTTCTAGGGATGGACTTAATATTAATAGCATCACAATCTTCCATTAAGTCTGAAACTCTATGTCTGTAAGAATTCATTAATGGATTATTACAGATATTAAAATTATTTACTTGATTGATAACCAACTCAAAATCACCAAAAAATGTTAATGTGTTGATACCTCTCTTTCTGGCCCAAAGTAAGTCGTGAATTAATCCTTCGTATTCAGCTACATTACAAGTGCATGAAAACTAGAGACTCAAAGTTGAGAAATACCTTTCATTTTTTGGGGAGATGAGCATCAAACCTACTCCATGTCCTTTCTTGTTCTTAGCTCCATCAAAATGAATCTTCCGAATCCCTTCTATTGAAATTTCAATTTTGGACAACAAGGAAAGTGGTGTATATCTTCATGCATACAGTACACATGAAAAATATGTTCTCCAACTTCCTTAAAAGGATCATGGGCATGTTATTCAACTGTCTTTTCATACATAAATAGGTTAGAAACACCATCTAATGTTGAAACATGAGCTACATCATCAAAATCAAACTGATCTAAAGCTGATTAATTAGCCATTGCATTTGAAGAGTGAGGCTCAATGTGAAATCTGGCCAATGGTTCTAAATTCATAGTAACTTTGGTGCCATAATGTGTAGTGAAAAATAAGAAGGACCAATCTAAAGAGAGATAAGATCCTTTGTTTTCTTTGAAATCTCTAGATAAGCATAATGCAAAGTAAGGAGGTAAATCTACAATAGTGACATCTTTTAGAATAGAAACATTTAGGCAAACATGTAATGTTACCTCTAGATTTCTGATTACACCAACTATATTAGTTGTAGTTCCATCAAGCTATAAGAAATTCTTTTCTGTAGGCTCATAATATACGCCCAATTTTTCTACAATTGCTTTTGGCATAACCGTGTTGCTTACACTTCTGTCCACCATGAACCTATTAACTAGATGTTCTCCAATAATCACTGATAAATAAAATGGTGGTGGCTTCTTGATGTCATGAGCATTTAAAAATTTATGAACCATCCATTTAACTTCTTTGATGTGGTCTTGTTCAAACATTCCAAGGACCATGTATGTTTTCTAAACTTCCTTTTCTACTTTTTTAGAAGAAATTTGCAACTTGGCTAGTTCATGATAAAGTAAATCTTGTTGTCATAGAATAGTTAGAGCATCCCATATTAAGATGTTAACATTATGCTTTTTCATTACATCAACAATGTTAAAAGAAGCAACATTTTTAGACACAGATTCAACTATTTTAGCATAGGCCTTAGCCAAAACTGATTCTGCTTTAGCTGCTTTTGATATCTGAGGTATAAATAATCTTCTTGGATCAGGTTGTATTTGTTTTTGCTACTCTTTACTAGCTAGAACACTTGATGTTTTATGTGGAACATCAGGATTGTTAGCTGGTTTATGGGCCATAGATAATGTCTTATCAGTGACAGTGGGAAGAACAAGCCTAATTCGTTGTTTTTGACCTTCAACAACCTTTTCTTGAGCTCTAGTTGTAACTGTAATGAAATCATCCTCATCAAAACTGACTAAATTCTATTCAGGTTCTTTTTGAACCTGAGTATCTTGCTACCCACCTTCCATTTGAGGCATGAATAATGTCTCAGATTGAGGTTGTGTAACAAGACTTCTATTCAGAAAAGCATTTGGGCAATTTGTAGGTGAATGAGATTGATTACAAGGTTGGCACTACTCTTCTATAGCCATGTTAAGGGGGACTAAAGCATTAGATGAACTAGGAATTTTTGGATTTAGGAGTACTGAAGAAATTTTTGCCAATTTCGCCCTCTGAATGTGAAGTTTTTCTTCCTTTCCAATTATTTACAGTCTTGTGTATGTTTCTATTAGTCTTGTGAATGGAAAATCCTTGGTAATTATCTTACCCTGCTGTAAATTTAGTAATATCTGCATGGTGTTAACGTGTATGTTCATCTTAGAAGTATTTTTGTGATACTTTCCCTCAATACATCCAAGTGTTTACCCATAATATTTTGTAGAAAACTATTGGTTTGTGCATCAAAAATCCTTTCACATATTATTTTTATATATACTTAGTCAAATTCCTCATTTAAATTTGGTGTATCACCTAAATTTTAAACCTTTTACAGTCATCTTTTCCCCTTAATGCCAAAAAATCAATTTAGGATACATCAATAAGGAACTGGCCTTGATACTAGAGACACACCTCAAAATAGGTATACCCACAGACCTGAGGTGTTTCCATTGTATCTAAGAAAGAGAGAGATTGATTTTGTAAGCTTAGAAACCTGTAGCCATCTCTCTATAGGGTGCACTTTTGAGAGATAACATGAACCAATCTTAATCTGGAGAGCTCTCTCAACTCGTAAAGTTCCACACTTTGAGAGATGCTCCATGTTGTGCAATCACAGTGAGAGTCTCAACTCATCTAGTTGCAGAATTCAGGGGTGTTGTGATTATGCACCAATAGGTTTCATTTTCGTTAACACATTGGATCCCAAATAATTTTTTGTATTATTATGAAAGTGATTTGACAGGTCCAAAAGATTTCTTAGGATGTTCCACTCTCTAATATTTGTAGTGATCTAACAACAAATGACATTGACAATGACGGTTGAGTCAGGCTTTATACTTGTGAACTGGATTGGGAGAGATTTGGGGCACTACATGATTTCTTGTTCACCATTCTAAATTTCTTTAGAATTTTTTCACCTACTTGGCTTGAGGTGTAAAAAATTCGTAATCGACTTATTTAAACTCAATCACAAAAAAATTATATAATAGTCATAAATGTACCATCTAAATAACTTTCTTCGCATTATTATTTTGATGTTTTTTATAGACAAATTTATATTTTAGGTAAATAAAATTTTACCGTGATTTCCTTAATTTAGTTAGTTGTTCGCTTTAAAACTTGCTATATCTATTTCTCATCAAGTATTAGTCTATGTAGCTATAGTATGTACTAGTTCTTTGTTGAGCCCATAAAAGTTCTTTAGTCAAATTATAAACCTTATTTTAATGTTTGAAAATCATATAGCATTGCATTTTTCCATGCATACATCCAATTTTAAGTATATTTTTAGGAAGGATGATTTGGAATTCAATTGATGTACCTTCCACTTATTTTTAGCCGCAATTGCTAAACTAAATCTCATATTTTTCATTCTTTACAGATACATGTCCAAATGTTTCATTTTAATCTCATCCAATGGTGAGATTTGTGTAATCTCAACCACCATTAAGGCTGACAAATTTTGTTAGCATAAAGGACCTAGAGAATATTTTCAATTTATAGTAAAATACTCTCTTCTAGCCATGCACATTTAATGTTTACTTCTCTTTTTAGCTTTCTCAAAAAGTTAACTCTTCTGAAATACCTCTATATATTTGAGGAATTTATATGCATTATGTAAGGAAAATTTGAGCACTGAAGCTCTAGAGAAATTTTAATAGAAGCACTTTATTTTGTAGAATATTTTCTAATTTTATCTTCTTTGTTTTACCTCACCTGCTTGCTTCCTAATCCCTTCAACTGATATCATATTTTTTCCTTCAATTAGTATTAGATAAAAATCACTCAGTCTAGATGTGTGATTTCATACAAATGCAGGTGGTGTTCACTTTTTCTCATAGGTCACAATTTTTCCCTCTTAAGTCTGTGCATTTTTTCTTGTTTGAATCCATGTTTTAGGTTTTTAGCCATTGCTGACACTAGCAAAAGTCTACTACAACCCCAAATCCATATTTTTAATGAAAAAAAAATGATTGCTAGGCTATTAAAATGAAAACTATTTTCAACAGTTATAACACCTGGGAGCTTGTCAAAAATGGCTTCCCAAAACAACATGTTCAAGAAGCATATGATGCTTTGTCATAAGCAGACAAGAATCTTCTTAAGGAAAATAGGAAAAGGGATGCAAAATATCTGGTTTTTATACAAAAATTCTAGAATCATCTATATTCTCTATAGAATCTGTAGCCAGTAGGTGTAAACAAGCATGTGATATCCCAGAAACTTCCTATCAAGGCACCAATAAGGTTAAACTTGCCAAACTGCAAATGTTGAGGAAAGACTTTGAGAATATTAAGATGAGAGATTTTGATAGTGTTGATGTTTTGTTTACCCATGTAATGGGTGTAGTAAATGAGATTAGGTCCAATGGAGAGACCTTAGAAGACAAGAGGATCATAGAAAAAATCCATAGGAGTCTACCTGCCAAGTTCGACTCCATTTTTTTTTCCAATAAAGAGTCTAAGGATTTGACTTAGCTCTCTATAGATGAGCTAATAGGATTTCTTATATCCCATTAATAAATACTTAACATATCTCAAAGTGCCTCTTTAGATCATGCCTTTAAGAGCCAATTTTCACTTAGCAGAAGCAAAGGAATATTTGTGAATAGAAGAGGAAGAGGGAGAGGAAGATTTCATGTAAGAGGAGGTAGATATCCACATTCAAGTGATCAAGACAACTACAAATCCATCTTAAAATATTTTTTAAGCAGAAAAAGAGGAAGAAGTTCCTCTAAATATCATTTTCACAACAAGTCACGGGAAGAAAGGGATGAGAGATCTAATACACAATGTCAGTATTGCAAAAAGTATGGACATTACGCTACTGAATGTGGAAAAAAATATTTGATTTAAGAAAACAAAGTGTATATTTTTCAAAACAATGTAATTTTGGAATTTCAAATCATGGTTCTATTTTTATTACTTGTCATGTTTCTCAAGAGAGCATAAAAGATGTATGTTTCTTCGATTTTGGTTGAAGTAACCACATGATAGGATCAAAAGAATTATTTTCTAGTATGGACGAATCATTCTAGTCATAGGTAAAAATGTGTAATAACAACAAAGTTTTAGTATTAGGAAAAGGGAGCATAAATATTCAAACAAAACAAAGAGCAAAGAAGTTCATTCCTCATGTTTATTACATCCTTAGGTTGAAACAGAATCTCCTGAGCATAGGCAAGTTGATACATAAAGGCTACAAAGTGTATTTTGAGGAAGGATCATGTATTATTTTGGATCGAAATCCAAGAAATAGGTCAATAGACAAGGTGGAAATTACAAGAAACAAAATGTTCCCATTGAAAATACAAAGTGTGTTGAGCTTAGAGGGCACTAAATCTTATTGTTGTATGGGTCATGGAGATCTTACTAAAGTAGTCTCTTAGAGCCTAGCGGTCGTTAGTTGTAGAAAAAATATGGAGTGCAAAATGTTTTCAAGGAGGTTCCTCAATGCTAGCAGCCGCTAAGGTTTTTTCAAGAAATTAGGAATAAAAAAATTTAAAGGTAGTTCCCAAAACCTAGTGGGCGCTAAGGTTCTTCCAACAAAAGAAGAAACAAAATTCTCAAGGAGATTCCTCAACCCTAATGGGCACTAAGGTTATTCAAAGAAAATATGTACAAAAAATTTCTCAAGGAAGTCTCCCAAGGCTAGCGGACAATAGGCATTTTTCAAATACGGGTAAAGAAAAATATTTTTAAGAAGGTTTGAGCCTAGAGGGCACTAGCTCTCAACAACATATGGGTGAAGAAAAATATTTTCAAGAAGGATTTTTAAATCTAATGGATGCTAACTCTAAATCACCTATGGAATGTCAACACCTCATTGAAAGAGGAATTTAAAGCATGACATCTCCATGTGCACTTCAAGTCAATAAGGAAAATTAGGCTTCAATTTGGCATTTAAGGCTTGGAAACTTAAATTTTAAAGGCATAATTTTTCTCCATAAGAAGAACATGGTGAAATGAATGCCATTGATCAATTGAATTGAAAATCCATGCCAAATTCACAATCTTGCAAAGTAGCATAGGGAAATATTTGTGGTTGGAAAGGCATATAGATCTCAAGAGCCTCTTGAAATTTTCCACACAGACCTATGCGGACGTATGGAGACACCCTCAATAGGCGGAAGCACATATTTTCTAACCTTCATCAATGACTTCAACTTCAAGACATGGGTGTACTTATTAAAGAACATTTCATACGTTTTTGAGACTTTTAAGGAATTCAAGGCCCTCGCAAAGAAGGAGAGTGGTCATTTTGTCAAGGTTCTGAGATCAAATAGAGGTGGAAAATATATTTCAATTGAATTTTTAATTTTTCTCAAGATAAATGGAATACACAAGCAACTGACATTAAGGTATACACCTCAGCAGAACAGTGTAGTAGAAATAAAAAATAGGAATCTCATGGATATGGCTAGAAGTTTAATAAAGGAAAAAATATTTCCAAATGAGTATTGGGTAGAAGTGGTTATATGTGCAACTTACCTATCGAACTGATTCCAAACAAATAGTGTCATGGACAAGGTTTCCTAAGAAGCATGGAGCGTAAGAAAACAAAATATTGTACATTTAATAATATTTGGATGTGTTACATATGCACTATTACCTAAATAATTACAAAATAAATTGGATTATAGTGGTGATAAATGAATTTTTGTATGTTACAGTGAGCAATCAAAGGCCTATAAGTTTTATAATCCCATTAGTAAGAAGGTTATTATCAACAGAGATATTGATTTTATAGAAAATAAAGCCTGGGATGGAAGTATTGATAAATATACTAGTATCTTTGTTGAGGTATCTCATGAAGAGTATTATGTTGAAGAAAATGGTACACATAACATTCAACCAGTTCCACAAGGGCTCTCTATAGCAGAAACTCTAGTTCACATCCCTGTTGGTCAAAAAATTGAACTGGTAACACCTCATAATACACTGAAAACTTACATCCCTCAAATAACTCACTGAGGAGACAATTTTAAGACAACTACTTCAAAGGAAGTGTGGAGAAATAGAACAAAATCTTAGCCTAGTAAAGCCTTATGACATCTAGGAAATAAAATTCCACATAATAGTGATTCATCCTGTTGGTATCGAAATTGATTCTTATGTGAGGGATGAGGAGCATCACAAAACTGGCATGATTCTTAGAGATAGAAAAATCATGAAATAAGTCATTTTGTAGCTGGGGAGGGGATTCAACTGACTCTTTGTCACTCAAGCATTGGAGAAATGGATAGAACCTTATCAAGGGTTTGATCTACCATCACTACTTTAGGTTGTGCCTTCAACCAAGGTGAGAGGACCCGTTCCATAATCCGTATTAGTGAAGGATATCAAGAGATCCTTCTTTACACAATTTTCATGAAAACCTTGAGGAAATATGATCAATACAACACAATCTAACTCTCAAGAGTTGTCACACTAGAGAGTGGAGATGTTTCCTGGACAAGGTTAAGGTTACTAAAGACAATAATTGAAACATGATTATCTCTACATATTTAGGCAGTGAAATTTGTTAAATCTCTTTGGATACACAATACAAACAGGGGTAGTTCATGTAGGATTTATCATTTGATAAATTTTTCATGGGAATTTAAGTAGGATAAAGTTGATTATACAAGATATTTGAGAGCCTTTACAAATATTAGAACACTCACAGACAAACTACTTCAAAATAGCCAAAATATTCCTTTAACCAGAAGGTGTGTATCAATGGAGGCCCAAAGATACATGATTTCGTACACTCTTCAAGAATCCAACACACATGCTTGTGTTAAAGACTAAATTAAATGTTGGAAATCCCTAATTAGTCACGCCTAAGATACACTCATAGGATAAAAAATAATATTTTTCAACACAGTGAAAGTAAAGTGATTTTAAATTGTTTATTTCATATTCCCCCCAAAAACAAGAATATTCCGAGGAAACCTTGTGTGATTCTGAGGGATTTTAACATAAAATTGCAACATAAACACAAAAAAGTATTTGAAAACATTTTGAAATAAAAGAAAACATAGTTATGCTCATGATCAACACAAATTTATTAAAGGTTCATTAGGTTCTTCAGCAGGGGAAATTTTCCTCAAGAATCTTAGAGCTTGTCAAAGGATGTACACTTGCAACAATCTTGACATAATTAAATCAATGAACATGAAAAAATAAATAGGTTTATCAGACGGTCTCTCTAGAAAAATGGTTTATCTCAAACTTTCTCAGAAAAATTAACCCCCTGTGCATGATTCTTTCATACTTTTATATCACTTTCCCCCCAAAAACAAGAATATTCCGAGGAACAATTTTTTTGTTACAAATTTTTTCTATAAAGTGATATTTACAATTTACATCCAAAAAGCTTCCAAGTGTACAAAATATGAGTATTTGTAATTATTTCCATTGGTTTCTTTAACTAGGGCATCCGATCGTCTCTTTTGGAAAATTACCTGTAGCTTCCTTCTCCTCATTTCTTTTTGTTGCATCATGATCTGCTGGATCTTGCCCTACTGGATCTTTCCCTGAGGAATACTTTGTTCGATCGAGGCCCGAATTGACTAAGTGTAAAAAAGGCCAGTGGAAACCTCCACGTGTTTCTTTGACGCAACTTCAAATGTGATTGTTATCCAAAATTCACCCCTCAAGGTAATTTTGATAACATGTACCAAATTATTCAGTCCCGAGTAAGTAGAATTGATTCAAGGCCCAAAATCGTGTTTTGGGGTCCCTTTTGTATCTCTATAACTTCCCCATCCAAGGAAAGAATCCAACAAATTAGCAAAAAAATTTAAAAAATCAAAAAAATGAAGTTACAAGCTTGTTTTAATGCACTGCGGGTTTGGAGGTTGCGGGTTGTATCAGTGTGAATCATACCAATATTGGGGTCCAAATATAAAGGAATAAGCTAAATTTAACATTTTTTTCACAGGTGGTCCATGGGACAGTTGGGATGCAGGGACGCGCAGGACGTGAAAAGCCGAAATGGCCGCAGGCAGTGAAAATCGGCAAAAGTGGAAGTATTTATTCCACATGGTCTGGGACAACCGGGAAAAAAGTACATACGGGATGGGAATCAGCTGATTTGCCACAAATTAGTCCATTGTGGGTCGCATGGAAAAATGTGTTCCGGATGTCTGGACTCACGGGGCGTAGAAAGGCGAAAAGGCCGCAAAAGATACCATGGGATGCGGCGAATGTGGAAGTCAATGGAAATCATGGCCTGGTTAATGGTATACACACAGGGACAAGGAATACTAAATCAGCCGATGTAGAAGAATGTGTCTGGGACAGCCGGGACATGCACACCCGATTTTGCCGAATTAGACGCAGCAAAGAGGAAAGTCAAAGTTTGACCTCCCGAACTTCAAACGGCCATAAATTTTGACTCCGAGCTCCAATTTTCATAAAAATAGACTTTATGAAATGACCACGATGTCCTCTACATCACAAAAACATATTTATCTTTAGTTATTTAATGCTCATTCCTGTTAAATGATAGAAATGCCTGGCAGACCCAAAAGAGCTGCTCGCACTCAAAAGGCCATCACTTTTGTATTTCTCAATGAAATCACACAAAATTGGTACCGTTGGAATTGTGACTTCAATTCCGACATAAAAAAATAATAAATTTCATATTTTATGAGAAATCCATGGGTTTTTTCATAAAAAATGGCCGGGTTCATGACAGTGTTTTATTTGGTAGTTGGGAGTGCAATTAAGAGGCATAGTCATCAATCCTTCTTTGCTGCAGCACATGGGACAGTATGGAGGGACTTTTTCAAGTAACATAAAATTGTTTCACTCCATTTAGTGCCTCTTACAAGTGGTTAAAGGACAGATTTTTGGATTTCTATTTTTCCCCATCTCATTTTCCTATAAATTAGAGTGTTGGGCTCATTGTAAAGGGGGGAGTTTTAGTTGTAGCAAAGCTCTATCAAAATTGCTTTGTGAAGCCAATGTGTTGTAGGCCCTTATAGTGGAATCCTTGCATGGTGATCTAGGTGCTTATCTTGTAATAGACTGAATTGTGCATATCATGAAGCAATAAAATACTAGTTTGTGGATGCATCTTCCCCTGTTGTGTTTGTTTACACTCTTCTTGCCCTTTCAACCTTCATTAAAATAGTAATGTGTCTATTTTTATGCTCTTGTAGGGATCCATTATCATTGTGTATGTTTGATATGTTGTTGTGAATGCATTTTACTAGAATGTAGAGAACTGTCATCACCCGTTCTAGTGTGCACTTTGCTTCTGTATCTCATGCATTAGAAGACTACTCTCCCACCCCCTCCTTTTCTGGTGTATCACCGTTGTAGTGTATGCTTTCATGTTTTATGCATTCTATGTCCTTGTTCCCTTGGAAAGTTAGATTAGGACAGTTAATTTTGCCTGCATTAGAGTAGATTATGGCAGATAGTTTAGGAGCAAGAACCATCTTACTTTGGAGGTCTATCTCAAGTAATAAGTCCCACAACTTGGAGATAGTACCCATGTTATCCAATCACACCGTGAGCTCAAGTATATGCACTTGTGTAAACATAAGGGTGCTGTGATTCGGTGAAAATAGTAATGTCTATAGGTAGGTCCCCAAACAAGCATGGGTCCTCCACGTGGTCAAAACCTGAGAGAGTTGTATCAGCGGTTAAAAATTCTGAACATGGGCATAGCTAGTGAAATCCTCCATGTGTCTCTTCGGCGCTCTTTCAAAAGTAAAATTCAGGGGCAAGTCCTCAAACAAGTGCTATCCCTCCATTTGTCTAGGGTCTGACAAAGTTACACCAGCTGTTGAAAAGTTTGAGCCTGAGAAGAGCCAGCAGAACCCTCCATGTGTCTCTTCGGTATAACTTAAAAAGTAAAAATTAGGAGTAGGTCCCCAAACAAGCATGGGCCCTCCACGTGGTAAAAACCCGAGAGAGTTAAATCAGCCATTGAGAATTTTGAGCATGGGACAAGCTAGTGGAAGCCTCCACATGTCTCTTCGGCGTAACTTCAAATGTGAAATCAAGGGGCAGGTCCCCAAACAAGTGTGAGGCCTCCACGTGGTCAAAACCTAAGAGAGTTGCATCGGTCGTTGAAAATTCTGAGCATGGGTAGAGCCAGCGAAATCCTCCATGTGTCTCTTTGGCATAACTTCAAATGTGAAATCCAAGGGTAGGTCCCCAAATGTGTGCAGGCCCACCACATGTCTAGGATTTGATAAAATTACACATCCACTTTTGATGCTGGGTCAACATGTAGCTTTACCTGGGAACTTGCGGGCTCACGCTTCAATTTTATACCTTACTCCTTTTTTCAAAACAAGATTAAAAGTTTCAAAGTCCTCCAATGACCTACCTCCCTAATTTTAACTTTAAAAAGTGGCCACGTGTCCATTTGCGGGCTCTAGGCATTCTTTTTACACTTTTACACCCTTCATCATAATGTCTCAAAATTCCAACAGGGCCCACTTTCCCCAAACCGCTCCTCTTATGACATGTCTACATCTTTGAGGTCAAATTAAGAAAATTGCTTTGCGACTTCACATTCTTGAATAACCAATTAGAAACTATCAGGGCCATGGGACCAATTTGGCATTTTTTTACAATTGTGACAAAAGTGACAAGTTCACCAAATAGACCCGAAGTGCTGTGTCCAATTAAAGACGACCACGTGTCTGCAAATGCTGAGAAAAAAATATCAAAGATAGTGTAATCCTGGAAAATAAAAGAAGGGAAAAACCTGCCATCTACGACCAAACCACCAATAGGGATGCACAGAAAGAGAAACTGCAACCAACACAGAGCTCAATGTGATTCATTCTCATAGGAAAAAAAAGTCTAACGACGACAACCTGATAGATATAAAACTTCATGCATCCACAGAGGAAGACAAAGATTTACTGAAACCATGCAGACTGAAAAAACTAACTGGTCCAAAAGGGGCGAGGTTAAAACTAAGCACCAACACATCCAACCCAAAATCGGTAGAACTCAGAACTCGTTTCAGAAATGCTTCCAAGAAGACAAGAAATCTAAGGGAGATATGTGATCAAGCTGAGGAAAATGAAGATCTATAATTTGATTTTGCATTGTTTTCTCAAGATGATGTTCTTTATTTTGAAGAATCTGTACAAAATAAAGAATGGTTAGAAGCTATGAATGAAGAAATGGATTCTATTGAGAAAAATCAAACTTGGGACTTAGTCAATCTTCCAAAAGGAAAGGATGTTATTGGTGTTAAGTGGGTCTATAAGATGGAATTCAATGAAGATGGAAAATTCAAAAATCAAAAGGAAAGGTTAGTGGGAAAGGATTTTTTACAATAACCTGGAATTTATTACAATGAAAACTTTGCACCGGAAGCTAGACTTGACATAGTTAGAATTGTCTTAACCATAACAACTCAAAACAACTGGAAGGTATAAACCAAATTAATGTCAATTCAACATTCTTAAATGGTTTTCTTGAATAATTTATGTTCAACACCCACCTGGATATGAAATTTATGGAGAAGAGCATAACATATTTAGACTGAAAAGGCATTGTATTCCCTAGAGGAAACTTTGAGAGTTTGGTACAACAAAATTGATTCATATTTTCTACAAAATGGATTCAACAAAATTAGCAGTGAGAAAACCCTATACATAAATATGAACAATAGAGGTCAAATTCTAATATTTTATTTGTATGTTGATGACCTCATATTCACTAGAAATGTGTCCATTTACTAGTTTGAGTCAGCCATGAAGAAGGAATTCAAAATGACAGATCTAGGGTTGATGAAATAGTTTTAAGGCATAGAAATGAATCAATTTGAAGAATTCATATTCATATCTTAGTCTAAGTATGCAAATGATGTGTTGAAGAGATTCAATACGTTGAAAATCAATCTAGTAAGAAAACCAGTTGTTATGGGTATCAAATTAAGAAAACAAGATAAGGGATCCAATGTTGATCCAAAATTGTGCAAATAATTGATGGGAAGTATTATGTACTTAACAGAAACAAGTCTAGACATCATGTACAGAGTCAGTCTCATCTCAAGGTTTATGTACTTAACAGAAACAAGTCTAGACATCATGTACAGAGTCAGTCTCATCTCAAGGTTCATGGATACATTGAAATAATCACACTGACCTACAACAAAGAGGATACTAAGATATGTTAATGGTGACTGTGGAGGAAGCAGTGATGATAGCAAACTTCTGACTATTTATTTCATTTTGGTTGAAGTGGAGTATCACGAGCATAAAATAAGGAACCCATTGTCACTCTCTTTTCCACATAAGGAGATTATGTTGCAACCATAATAACAACTTATCAAGTAGTATAGATGAAGAGAGTTCTAGTAGATTTGGAGCACTATCAAGAAGAAGCCAAATAGATCTTTTGCGACGAGAATTTAGTAATTGTACTATCAAATAATAATGGGTTCCACAATTGGATCAAGCACATTGTAACTAGATATCACTTTATCAAGGATATTTTCAACAATGATGAGATATATCTAGACTTTTACAGGTCTAAAGACCAATTTTATGACATTTTCATGAAGCCTTTACTAAAGGATACTTTTTTGTATCTTAGAGAATGTCTAGGTGTAGATGCATGGGAGTTAAGATTAAGAGAGAGTGTTGGGATATTTGTAATCTCAACTACTATTAAGTATGACTTTTTTTCAATGTGAAGGACATCGAGAATAATTCCAATTTATTGTAAAATCTTCTCTTCTATACAAGAACATTTAGTGTTTACAACTCTTTCTAGCTTTCTCAAAAATTTAACTGTTCCGAAAGACCTCTATATATTTGAGGCATTTTTATGAATTTTGTAAGGAAAAATTGAGTAGTGAACTTATGGAATTTTTAATCAAATTATTTTATTTTGAATAGTATTTTCTATTTTTCTATTCTTTGTATCACCTTACCTCCTTGCTTCCTATTCCCTTCAACTGGTTTTAGAGTTTTTCTTTCATTCAAGATATTGTTACTACCCTTTACACCTAACCTTTCCTTATTTCTCTTAGTCCTTCATTTTATGGTTCTCTTAGTTAAATAAACCCATGCAACATCATTGAAGTATTTTTCTCCTCAAAGACTTACTAGCTCCAATGTATTGGTCTTTTCAATTGATTACATTTAATCATACATGCCTTCACACCATTCACTATCCTTAACCGATTCTTAAAATTAAACATGATCATTGTCTAAAAATATGTTGGAAATAGAGAATCTCTCCCCACCTTCTTTTTCTATTATTAGAAAATGAAAAAAAAATTGTTTTTCCATGCATAGTTTTTTTTTTAACTATATTTCACTTTTTTAAGGAAAAGGATAATAAAATAAATAGCTTTTTTGCATGCACAAAAGCATGCAATATTTATAGATGATAGTTTTATTATTAAGGTTTCTCTATTTTTAGATTTGTGTGTTCTATTGTTAGATGAAATACCACTATATATTAGAGGCTATTGTAATCATTACATAAACAAAAATTGTATTGAGTTGAAGCTCTGATAGGGCAGAAGATATTTTTGCACAAAAGCATTGATTTGAGTTTGGAATACTTCGTTTATTTTCAAAATTCTTTATTTTATTTTTATTTTCCCAATTTCTAAAAATTTGTATTAGAGCATTGTTTTTTTGTAGGTTTTTAAATTGATAGCAAGCTATGGCTTCTACATCTTGTCTATAGACACCATAATTCAGAGGAAAGAATTATGAGTATTGGTCATTAACCATGAAGGAACTCTTTAGATCCTAGGATGTGTGGGAAAATTGTACAAAATGGGTACACTTATCCCATAGATGTGGTAGCGTATAATGGACTATGATAAATAAAAAAATATACTTTGATGGAATTAAGAAATAAATACACAAAAAAAAAATTCTATTTTCGTCAAGTCATGCATGAAAGCATCCTACCTAGAGTGGGAGTAGCTAGTAAAGCACAAATAGCATAGGACACTCTCCAAGTTGTGTATCAAGGTAAGGAGAAAGTAAAAAATTCCAAAATATAATTACTTTGAATAGATTTTTAAAATATGTTAGTGAAAGATTCAAATTCCATAGAATCATTCTTCACTTTTGTAGTCGGTCTAGTTAATAAAATTATATCCCATGGTAAAACTATTTAAGAAATAAGGATTATTGTAAAGTTTCTTAGAAGTTTTCCTACAAAATTTGATCCTTTCGTAGTTGTTATTGAAGAAAGTAAGGATATAAGTCGGTTTTCAATTGATAAGTTGCATACATCACTAATAAATCATGAACACAATTTTAATAGATCTCATACGGTTTTAGATAAATATTTTTCATCACATGTATCAATAATTCATGGAAGAGGAAGAGGATGATTTATCCCTAGAGGAAGAGGAATAAGTTCATCTATAGGATGCAATAATAATCCATAAATCTCAAGGTGAAGAGGACATAGTCAAGAACACAATCATAATCAGTTTTCTGGTCAGAGACAGGATAATTCACATGTGAAGTGTCACTATTGGAAGAGATATTGGCACTATGCTCTTTGTTACGTGAAAAAAAAGTATGATTAGAATAGGAAGAATGATAAGTAGGTTTGGATATCTACTCTAAGATGCATGTTTAATGTGTCCACAAATATTGTTTAAGCAACACCTTGTGTATCACCTATTGAATGCAATCTATCATAAGAGAGTCCTTATGATCTATGGTATTTGGATTATGGTTGCATTAATAACATGTCAGGTAACTTACATTTATTTTCCAATTTGGATGAGTTAGTATAGATCAATTTTACCTTTGGGAATAATAATAAATTATGTGTAAAAGGAAAAGTAATAATCAACATTCTAACTAAATATGGGGGAAAAAATATTATGCATGATGTTTATTATGTTTTTGGTTTGGAACACAATTTTATTTACATTGGTCAATTGGTACAAAAATGATACATATTTTATCTTGAATACAACAAATGTGTGATCGTGGATAAATATCAAAGTACTCAGTTGATTCCTAAAGTGAAGATGCTAATAAATAAAATTTATAATTTGAAGATTAGACTAGCCACATCTCGATCTCATGCTACAAAACAGTCCAAAGATAAAGAAATTGAATAATATTTGTAGTCAATTGTGAAAGATTAATTGTTGTTATGGAATCTTAGGTTTGGTCATTTAAATTTCGGTGGTTTGAATTTATTTCAAAGGAAAAATATTGTAAAATATTTTCCTTTGATTCATATACTAGAGAGAGTTTGCGAAGGTTGTATTTTGTGGAAGTAACATAGATAGTCCTTCCCAGTTGGAAAAATAGCAAGAGAAAGTGCACCACTTGAGATTATTCACTCAGATTTATGTGGACCTATGCAAACAAATTCTATTAGAGGTTAATCATATTTCATTACATTCATTAATGAGTATACAAGGAATACATGGCTGTACTTTTTGAGCCACGAAAATAGATGCTTTTGATATAATTCCCTATTTCAAGGCCTTAATGGAAAAGAAAAGTGTTTACTAAATCAAATTTTTGAGGACAGAAAAAGGAGGTGAGTATGTTTACAATGGTTTTCTAAATTTTTGCAAATATCATGGGATCGACAAGTAGTTTAGTACAAGGTATAAACCACAACAAAATCATTTGGGAGAGAGGAAGAATAGAGCCATTATGGAAATGGAAAGAAGTATGATGAAGGAAACACATCTTTCAAATTAATATTGGGAAAAGTAGTAGTATATTTTTTTTACATTTTAAACATATGTCTAATGAAAATTGTTTAAAACATGGTTCCTCAACAAGCTTGACTAATAGTAAATACATTGTTTCTCATTTTAAAATATTTGATTGTGTGGCATATGCACGTGTGCCTGATGAGATAAGGAAGAAGTTAGAAAAAAAGGGGGAAAATTGCATATTTTTAGGATATTTAGAGAATACAAAAGCTTACATGTTGTTTAATCCATTCAGTAAAAATGTCATAGTCAGCAGAGATGTGAAGTTTGGTGAAAATTATGCATCAGATGGAAGCATTGAGAGAATATTCAATGTAGCAGTATCTATTATGTATGAGGATATGATAGATTAAACTATAGAGAAGAAAGGTATTGTGTCTTCTTTCAATCTTGTACATGTACGATAGGTTGTAGCAAAAATTACACCTCTATCTACAACAGGGATGTCTCCAACATTTCAATTATCTTTAATAATGCAAGAGACACCAAATAAAATACTATAGGTAATTCCTTTAGTACAAAATAGTCCATCATTTGATGTCCCTTTGTAATAGAAAATAAAGAGTCCTAGTGAGATTTATGATGTTGATACAAGGAACTCTTTTTTAGTTTTTGCATTGGTTTCTCACGATGAAGATGGAGTCTATATTGAAGAGGATATAAAAAATGAAATTTGGGATCAAGCCATAAATGATGAGATAGACACAATAGATAAAAATAAGACATATAAATTGGTAGATCTTAGAGAATGAAATGACCTGATAGAAGTGAAGTGGGTCTACAAGACAAAGTACAATGTTGATCGTAAAGTATATAAGCATAAAGAAGTGCTAGATGCAAGATATTTTTCATAGAAATATGGAGTATATTACAATGAAAATTTTACACCAGTAGCACATTTGGACATGGGATAATGGTTATAGAAATTGAAGCTCAAAGAAATAAGCCTATTTATTAGATGGATGTAAAATCAACATTGTTGAATGGTTTTCTTTAAGAATAATTTTATGTGAATTATTATGAAGGTTATGAGATTCAAGGTCATAAAGGAAATCTATAAAAGTTTAGAAAATAACTCTATGGTATCAAGAAAGAACCTAGAGCTTAGTACAACAAGATTGATTCTTATTTGATTCAAAATGGTTTTAGTAAGATCAGTAGTGATCCTACCTTATACATAAAGATAAGTGAGTAAGTTATTATTCAGATTGTTTGTTTATAAAATTGTGGACCATATAATCATTACTCAAAATATATCTACAGATTCATTCAAATCATCAATGATGAAAGAATTTGATATGACAAATCTAGGCCTCATGCAATATTTATTAGGCATTGGAGTTCAAAAATCAAATGCTTGATTATTTATTTCACAAAAAAGTATGGTAACGATGTTTTGGAGAGATTTAACATGTTGAATTGCAAGTCAGTGCCAACACAAATGCAATAGGTTTGAAGTTAAATAAAGATGACATTAGATCATTTATGGATCCAACATTTTTCAAAAGATTCACATCTATTTGGCGATCAAAAATACTGACATTATGTATGGTGTGAGCCTCACATCAAGGTTCATGGAATCTTCAAAAGATTCACATAGGAAAGCTAGAAATAGGATTTTGATTTATGGATGTGGAAATAAGAATAATGGAATTTTTTTTCAACTTCATATGAGTTAAAAATCATGAGTTATATAGATAGTGATAATGCCAAAAGTACAGATGACAAAAAAATCACATCCAGCTATGATTTTCACTTTGAAACATGAGTGGTTTCATGGAAATTAAAAAATCATCCCATATTTACACTATATTCAATAGAAACAAACTATGTAGAAGGATTAGGAGCAACATTTCACACTATTTAGATGAGAAGGGTGTTGAAATATTTGACATAGAATCAATAGAATGCTACACATATTTTTGTGACAATAATTCAACAATAATATTGTCCAAAAATCAAGTTTTTCACAAGAGAAGAAATCATATAGAGAAAAGGTATAACTTCATCAGAGAGTTGGTTAATAACAATGTAATTTATTTATAAATTTGTACATCCTAAGATCTTTTTGCTGATATCTTTATGAAATATTTAAGAAAGGATGTTTTTAACTATTTGAAAAGTTGTTTGGATGTTTGTGATCAGAAATATGTCAGATCCAGAAATGTACACTTTAGCTCTAGAATAATAAAATTTTGGAGGTCAAAATTAAGGGGGAGTGTTGGAAAGAGATAATTTCACCCCACATTATTTTTCTTCTATTAGAAAATTAAATTAAAAAATAAACTCATTTTTCCATGCATACTTTATTTTTAATTAGATATCCCAATTTTTAGGATAAAAGAAGTAGCTTTGCTTGCATGCACAAAATAATGCGCTATTTATAAATGATAGTTCTATTATTAAGGTTGTTTTATTTTTAGAATTGTGTGTTCTATTTTTGGATGAAATCCCTCTATATATTGGAGGCAATTGTTATTATTACATATACACATATTACATTGAGTTGAAGCTCTGATAGGGAAGAATATATTCATGCAAAGTGCTGATTTCATTTTGGAATAATTTGTTTATTTATTATATTCTTTATTGTATTTCTATTACTCGCTATTTTATTTTCCAAATTTCTTCAAAATAAAGAAAAGTTAGTAGTATAGTCATCAATGTCCTCATACATTTCGCTATTATATATCTCATGTGCTCCTTGTTTTTCTTGATGGTTTCCTTCAATATGATGAAGCATTCCTTACTCTTGAACTTGAAGATGATGTACTTTGTGTTCCATATTAACCATTTCTATTACATAAATAATTTCTCTGCAAAATGGTTCTCTAATGCAGTATGGAAGTATATATACTACTTGATAGATCACTCTCTAGTATGTGTACATTAATCTTTATTTACTTTTGGTATTCTTATCATTTTTTATTAATGGCAAAAACTTTTTTGACTGGGATCATACCTAGGTACAAAAATTCTTAAAATCTAAGATAATATAATAAGGAGAAACAACGAACAACAAAAAAGAGAGTTGCCCAGCTGTGAAAGAACAAACTATGTAGGAGAAATAATATTCTTATGAATGGATTTATTCATTTTCTACATTGTTTTCCACCCATATAAAACCCATTCAATAGGAAGAACAACCTCAATAGCTTCAATCGACTGATATGTTCTTTTTTTCATAGGAGAGAGAGGAGGGATATTCTAATTTTTCCTTTTACACTCGATTCGATCATATTTTGTATTCTCTTTAATCCCACCAACAGGTATTGCAATAGGAGTTTTTGGGATCGATTCGGCCACATCATCTGAATCAACATTAGAATCCATATCATTATTTGTGTTAAAAATTAGATGCTCAGGGATGGCGTTTTCCCACCAAGTTTTTCTTTCATATAAATGCTTTTTCATTGTTATCTCTCAAAAGTGCACCCTATAGAGAAATTGTTGCAGGTGTTCTAATCTTGCAAATTTTTATCTCTCTCTTTTGTAGATATAATGGAAACACCTCAGGTCTATGGGTATACCTATTTTGAGGTGAGTCTCCGGTATCAAGGCAGGTTCCTTATTGATGTATCCTAAACTTATTTTCTGGTGTTTAAGGGTAAAAGATGACTATAAAAATGAATTAAAACTAAGGTGATACACCAAACTTGTATGAGGTCTGAGTACATACACAATTGATATGGAATGGATTTATGATGCATAGGACAATAGATTTCTAAAGATAATTAAGTGTAAACACTTTAATGTATTGAGGGATAGAATCACAAAAATATTTCTAGGTTACACATACACATTAATAACATGTATGAATTACTGAATTTGTAATAGGGTAAGATGATTAATCAAGGAATTCAACATTCACAAGATTAATGGAAACATACACAAGAGTGCAAATAATTGGAAAGGTAGAAAATACTTCACATTCAAAGGGAAAAATTGGAAGAAAATTTCTTCAACACTCCTGTATCTAAAATTCCTCCTTCGTGTTTTACCAAGGCACATAATATATAGCAAAATTAATTCAACCACTCTTCTTAAAAATAGAGTAGGGTTGTACTCACCCATGCATCCTATCTTTATCCTTTATCTATTAATAAATAAAGGACTAAAATTAAGTAAACTAATACAAAGAGGCATTAATAGCCTTTGATTACATATAGTCAAACTGAAGTTGAGTATTCTATTTTTCAGAAAAGCATGGGTAAATAATTTGTTTATAACAAATCTTGCTTGATGAGAAATTCTTCTCCTAGTGCATGCAATTCTTTCCTTTTGCTGATCTTTCCTTTTGTGGAGGCATGCAAAAAAAATCATATCCCTGTGAGTGAGAAAAATCAATTAAATTTTTTGCCATACTTACAAAAATAATCCATCCAAACATCTTTCTTGATGGGGATCACCTTTGTTTCTGATGTTAACAGTTGTTCTATCTTCTTGTGATCACATGGATAACACATTGTGAATCATCTCTAACCTTCCCACTAGTGGGGACCACCTGTGATTGTGAGCACTTCCATTTGTTGGGTTTGGTCACTCTTGTGGGCTTAGCAAATTATTGTGTTTTGAAATAATACAAGGGAACTTTGTTTTAAAATGGGCACCATGTTACATTCAGCCACCTTTTGGACTTTGTCATATTATAAGGTCTATCACCCCATTTTGCACTTGATTGGTTATAGACCATGGTTTGACCTTACCCTTTTTAGGTGATCATTGCACAATATAAATTTTTCAACTTTTGCATCATTTAGAGTTTGGACTATAGTCGATAAGTCAAAAATGCAAATAATTTTTTTGATAACAAGAGCTGGCTGCTTCGTAATGATGAGTCACCCCTCCATGCATTTTTTTGATGGTATTTTTACTCAGATCGAGTTAACTATAACCTTGGTCATTTGTATGAAAATTGGTCCCTTGATTCATGTCATTGATCTTTGTACTTTTGATTCGTGGATGTTCATTTTTTTGACCCTCAGTTAGGGTTTTCAGCTTGGCATTTTAATGTGGTATCTATTAATGTGACCATGGTGATTTGTGTTTAACTTTGTTGATCGGTTTCCAATCGTTGATCTTTGTACTGGACATCTTCAAGACGTCAATATTTGACTTATGGTTAGGGTTTCTGACATAGAGTTTGGTGTGGTAATGGCATCTAACCATTGTGACTTGTGTTGAAAATTGCTTTGACCCTCAGCCATCGATCTTTACACGGCCTCATATTTGGTCGTTGGTCTTTGAATGTGGTTGAGTTCGAACTTAACTTGACACTTGATCTCAGAGGTAAAGGTCATTCGACCTGAATGATCACTCCATTCTAGTTTTTTGGGTATGCAGGTGAAGCCCTGGAAATTTTTTTATTGATGTCATTGCTTTGATCTTTGAGTTTTAGGACTCTGAAAAATCAGCCTCTATGAGTCTGTGAAGCTTTGTGAGTGGAAGCATTTGATCTCTCTGCCATTTTCATTCTATGAAGTTCGGCTTCTTTAGCAGATCGATTCTCGCATCTTGGTTGCATTTGTATTTTCTTTGATTGTTTCTTGTCGATATCAGCTCTTAGACTCTTTGGAAGGTTTTAATGGCTAGTTCCTTATTGATTATTTTGAGTTCTAGGTTGGCTTTTCTTGCAAGAATTTGGTCAATTTTACCAGTTGTATTGCTTCAATTTTAGCTTTTAATGCAGAGGATATCTCTGTCTTCTTTCTTAGTCACCATTGTTGAAGTCTATGAGCTTGGTTATTCTACAGAAATGATCACCTGTTGCTCTATGGTATCTATATCATCATTTTTTTTAAAAAAATTTGTGGCTTTGTGTTTCTGTGATCTCTTAACTATATATTGATCATCTTGAGATTTGTAAGGTTTTTCTTTGTTTTTGATATCTCTTCCTAGTGTTGTCTTTTGTCCACCATTATTGTTTCCTGCCAAGATCAGTTCATTTTTTGAGTAACATTTGAGCTTGGATTTAGAGTTTTATATCTTCCTACAGAACTATACGAGGTTTCTCTCTAGACACCATATCTTTTCTCTCAAGATCTATAGATTTGTCTTTCAAAACCTTGATTGGAATTCAAGGATGAGTTGCATTCTTTGTTGTATTCGCTCTATCAGAGCTTTCTGAGAAATATGGTTGTGGGTGTTTTCCACCATGAGTGGTTATAGGTGAGATAATTTTATCTCGCACACGTAAACTTTTATTTTCATTTTCTTCCTTGGATATATCACTGAAAATCTTGAAAATATTTGTGGGTTCTATGATTTCTTGATCTTGCTTGACTCCCGAGTTCGAAACTTCTCATGGGCATATGGATTTCTTGCTTAATCATTCAGTTGCTTGAAAGTTTTGACCATTCAATTATAAACGGTGAGTTCTTGTCTATTATTCTGATTTCTTGATACTCATTAATGGGTTTTCAATCTTTGGCTAGGATCTATAACCTTCTCACTCTGATACCGCAACTTCAAAATGATTTCAAATGGAAAAAATAATTTTTTAACTAATTCAATATTTCATCATCTTGGATATGAAAGTGTTTTTGATTCAAAGTTTGTACTTCTGTATTATTTTCTCCATTGAATGGTGATAATCTGAAATCATGGAAGTATCAAATTTTCTCACCTCTATTCTCTAACTTTATTATTCAAGTTCAAGCTATTGAGATTCTGATCTATTATTGTAAACCGCCATCATTGGTTTCTAGTTTTTTCACTTTGTATTATGCCTGAATAGAGTCACTGTAATTTGATGCTTATTAGGATTTTTGTATTTCTTCATATTTGGGTTCTAATTTGTATTATTGGTACTCATATTTTGTTGTGAAAAAGGCACCTTGGCCGTCATATTTTATTTTTGAATATTGTGGTGAGGGTTTTGACTATTGGCCCTGGGTGTGCATGTGTCTCTGATTCGAAGATTGTTCTTGATCAATTTTTGAACCTTTTATTGAAACCCTAGATATTCTACATTATGTTTTGTATCCCATCTTCTTTGTAATTGTTGAATGACTTTGAATGGCTCAGCCATGAACGTTGTCTTGAACTCTGTTTCATTTTTGAGCTCCTTTGAGTTACTTCTAAGAATGATCCTGGAGAATTATTCATCCTATTCTTCATTCTCTGGGACCTTAGACCTTAATTTTTTTGATCTCTAAAACTCTTCTCGTGAGGCTAATAATATTTTCTGAAAAGTTGAAAATCCACTTCATACTATCTTAATTTCTGCACTACTTGATTTGATTTAACCTGGCCCTTTGTTGTTTGGATGATTGTATCATAGTCATTAGAAACTTCTATCTCCTGAACATGTCCACTTACTTTCTCTATATGTCTATAACAAAATCTTTCCAATCTTGTACCTGACCATTAAGTTTTAAACATAGTGAAACAATGCTTTTGGTATTCAAACTGTACTTGTATGATTACCATTTCTTAAATCATGATTGTATGAAAACTGGGTCTCATTTAGTGTTTTGTAACTTTCCTTTTCAACTTACTTATCTAACCATGATTGTCCTTCAAGTCCTGAATATGATATATAATTTGTACATAAGTTTCCCTTTCATTTAAGAAACTATAACTCCATGAATCCAATATATCTAATTCTATTGAAGTGTTGCAATATTTTACTGTACCAGTAAAAATGTGAATCATGCATTTAATCTTAGCTTTGGAGCTATACTGTAGCATTATGTGGACTTGATATTTTCTTTATTTGAAAATTGTACTTCTAGAATGGCTAAACTTCGTAGGATTATCTTAAGACTTCATTTTATTCAGCTGTAAATAAAATGAATGCTTGAAAGAACTTCAATTTGATGACTAAAAGTGCAGTCTATTTCTTTTCTGTTTAAATACTACATTTCCTTTTTATTACAACTTTGATATGCGTGATGGAAAAATTAAAACGTCCATTTTACATGGCAGATTCCTGTTAAACTTTTCCCAGAATTCTTTCTTTTATCCCTTTTTCAGCTGTAATAGATGTATTTTTTGATTCATAATATAGAATTTATCACTTTTCTATTAAATCTAATTTGTTGTTGGAAATTGAAACATAATAACTGTTATCTTGATCATGGCATACTTTTCTACTTTTCTATATCACTTATTTGATTTACATACAACTTTTAAAGCATGTATTAGTTAAAAACAACATGATGGAAAGATGTAAATATCCATTTCACATGGCGAAGCCCTGTCGAATTTTTCTCAGACTTCTTTGTCATTTTGTTTCAGTTGTAATTTTCTCTTTTTTAGTTAACTCCAGCCTTCAAAATCTAATCCTTTTCTGCATCAACTTTGAGTTGCATTCTTCCTCCATTCCAGCATGTACTTATGACTCATCTGCTTCATGTACCATAGGATAGAATTTATTAAACTCTGCAATCTTTATCTATAGCGAGGACTGTAAGATATGATTCATTTCTTCTTGGCTACAACCTGTATCTTCACACTTGAGAAAATAGTTAGAAAATATTTAGGATTTTTGGCCTCTCTTATATCCATGGTTTTTCTTTTCTTTTCTTCTTGAGTGATTAAGTCATGTATACCATTTGATCTTCAAGTAATCTATGTCTCTTGTTATTAAGAGATCCATGTGCATGAATTAGGATAGTATAGGAATATGGATTAACCCTGAACTCTTGACTGATAAATTTTCTCTTTTCTATTTTCAGGTACAGTGCTTTCAAAAATGAAGATGAAGAGGGAACAAAGCTAAAGATGAGGATGCATCAACTGAAGGAACAACCTGAAGGCAATGATGGGTTCACTCATACTCCTTTATTTTCTCTTTCATGCATGTGTACCTCTTATTTCAGTAGACGCACTTTACTTTTTAGTTACATCCCACAACTTGTGTGGGAACATTTGAAATTCCTTATGAATAAAACATTGAATTGTGAAATTGAGTTGTGTATTTCTTTCTGCATTTCTACTTTCTGATATGGATTGTATGATGAACTAAACAAGCCAATAATGTAACTGAATGTCTTAATCATGAAGAAAAGATCATTAAAGAATACTTGTAACATCCAGTAATGATCTCTGATTTATGTAATCTGCAGTCATCATTTTTTATTCAAAACCTGACACTTTCATCTATTCTGTAATTTGGTGTCTTCATTAAGGTAACATAGCTTTCCTTCAGGGCTTTGTGTTCTTTTATTGAAGATAGCATAAAATTGTACGCTATGTGATCTGTTATGTTTTGCAACAACACACATAGCTACAGATTTCATGTAATCATTATTAATTAAATAGTAACAATATTGTCTGAAAGAAACTCCCCTAGCTTAGGTATACTTCACCAATGCTATCCATCGTAACAAATTTTCAAGTTTCCCATTTTCACACAAGTATAAAAATTGTCAACATTCATCCCACAATTAGTAACTGTATGACGTAATTCAAAACATATTCTATACCTGAAAGGAAAACCTTCGTAATCTAATGGTTGAGACCATGTCCTATTGTGCACTTTAAGCTCTATATTTGTCAGGAGGTTTTTATAAGAGTCAAGTTCAACAAGAATCATGGCATATGTTGTTTGGGTGAAATCAGTAGTTTGGGAGTCAATGTGTAGAAAATCACCCAAAACATTTCTAGTGTATATAAAAAAATCTCGGCTTTAAAATTGTAATGGTAGATGGGGCAGTCGAATTCATAAAGGTTCAGAAGAGAAGGATTATATGAGTGGTTTAAAAGAAGGAAACTAGAGTTTTTGAACAATATAATGTGATTGACACACCCATAGGTTACCCGCTATGATATCTTTATCAAATATTAAAGAAAAGGCTGCAATAAAAATTCCTTTAGAACAAGGATAAATATCTAATATTCTAGATAGGAGGGTAAGTGCACCAAGTTGGGGGACAATTAAGTGGACATCAAATCCTGAATTTTACATTAAAAACAACAAAACATCAAATTTAGTCTTCCACGGACTTGAACCATGCCGAAAAGTAAAAAATATGTCATAAAAATGGTACCATTGTGTAGGGGAGACTATTAGCTTTATAGAAATACTGATTTTAAAGTGAATAGAAGAGGATAAATATCATTTTATAATTTTTTACTAATAGTAGGTCTTTAAGACACTTTTTCCTGTGAATGTTTATGTCTACATTTAAGACTGCAAAATTTGTTTCACTTATCAGAATGTGATAAAACTTATACCATCCCAACCGTGGTGAAATTATATACATGTTCAAACAAAAATTATTTGATTTCAATATTTTTTGATGAAGTTATGGCGGGGCAAACGGAAAGTGCTCTGTTTTCTTTATGTTTTCATACCACTTTCACGGAAAAAATCATAAAAAATAAAATATTACTCAAAAAAATACAAAATAAAATCCATCCCAAGATAGATAATGGCATATAACTTCTCACCAAAGGAAAAATATATATATCAATTTTTGGTCATCCAAATTGTGGGCAAACAGACTATAATCTTATCAGTGTTTTTAAAAAAAATACCAAGTCATTGAATTTTGAGTGTTTAATATAGCTAATCTTGTCCATTTTTTACAAAAATTAGTATTTTAGAAACTAGATTCTGGATGCTACGATTCATATTAATATAATTTTGTCTAATTTTGAGTGTATGTATTGCTAATAATCCCTACAAGTTGATATTATGTTGTTATTTACAATATGATGTCCACGGATGACCCTATATTTGTCCATCAACTTCCTGCACTTACCCAGGAGTGGGATATAGTGTTTAGATATCCATTCATGGAGAGCTAGTAGGGTGGGCCATAAAGTGCTAAATATGAAAATCAAAGCATTCTCTTGTTAGTAGTGTTTTGATTTGAGGACGTCCTCTCTAAATGTGATACTAGGTGTAGTAACAGCCGGGACCATGGGTCTTCTTTACTGCACATATTTGAAGCAAATAGAGTTAGCACCCACACTAGCCTTTGGGCCTTCGTATGGTGAAACCCTAACCAATTTTCCAAAGGGAACTAATATCTATAGGTGCAGGTCTTCAAGGGTTCACATGGAAACTGCTAAAATACCCTAGCCACTGAAGCCCCAACCAAATTTGTGTAAATGGTTGTCCAAAGCTGAGTCCTAGATATACTCCTTATTGATGTTATAAGTAGGAAGATCATGAACACCTATTTTTAGGGTCGATGAAGATAAGATTTATGAAGTTTGTTCACCAAGGAAGTAGTATTTTCCTCCATTGCGACTAGAACCGACACCATGAGTAGAACTAGAACCTCCGCGAGTAGAACTAGAGATGGCAGCATGAGTTGATCTAGAGACACCACTTATGCAAGAACGGGAATGAGGACTAGGGTTTTACAAGACATCATTGTCAATTCATTCTTGATTAGAGTTTACTATAGATGATATTTTAGGGCTCTTCATTTGCACTTGAAATTTTTTTGATGATAAATTCTTTTATTATACCAAATCTTTGAACTAAAGTGATGGAGTAAAAATTTCTCTAAGTGGGACATGGGGGTGGGCTTCGTAATCTTATCCTTATCAACTCATAATGTGTTAATTATGAGCTCAAAATATCTACTAAATGTTATTTCATTTGTGACATGATTATATATCTTGTAATATTTTTATTATTTGTTATATCCAAGGAAGATACATATTTATAGTATATAATCACATCTTGTTCTTATTGTTTAGGCACATATGGATACACAACAGAAAGAAATCCAATGTTTTCAAGAATAATATTTTTTTCTCTCCACATATTTTGATGAATAACTTCATTAATTTTTTAAAGGAAATATATTCAAAAAATACACTGTTGTTTCTATAACTTCACACTAATAGTATCTTATCCTTTTCTTTTTCTTCTAGACACCAATTTAATTGGTTTATTCTTTCTCTCTGCTACACCATTTTCCCATGGTGTGTAACTTGTGAACTTTTTTTTGATTGCATTATATTTATAGAAGTTTAAAAAATACCTTGAAATTATTTCTAGCACTCTATTTTTTCCAAAAATATTAATATAATGATCACTCTATTTTCTGACCATGGTCTTAAAATGTTGGCAATTAACAAATGCCTTGTTGTTGTTTTTTAGGAAGTAGACCCATGTCATTGTATGAAGATATCTATAAATGTTATGAAATATATATTCCTGGAAAGAGAGAATATTTTTAATGGGACCACATAAATATCCATGAATCATCTCAAGTGGAGACTTTAATCTTCATTAATTACACAATGGAAAACATATCTAAGTAGCTTTCCCAACAAATCTATGTTACGAATGGATTTCAAAACATTGGATTCTTCTTTTGGAAGGCAGGTTATACGTTTATCCCTATGTTAAGGGTTTTTTATTGTTGTGTTCACTTATTTAGCTCATAAGGACACCATAGTTGATTATGTTTTGGCATGTTGATATCACTACCAAGTCATGAAACCTTGGTTCCCCTCTTTCAATCAAAGCACAGATACCTTATAATGTAAAACAATTTGGATTAAAATACCACACCTACGATTGTAATTTTGGTACCAATCATTTCTTGTCTCCATCAAAAATGTGCTAGGAAATTTCTTGAACATAGAGTCCCAAAACATTGATTTTACTCATATAACCTATGAATGAATCATGGTTGAGATAGATACCTCCAAAAACATTCCTCCTAACATTGAAATTAAAATTAAAAATAGATCCTAGACCCAACCTCTTTAATATGAATGACTACTTATAAGATGTCAAAGTTGTTTTACTCTGGGCATATTGCTACTGATTGTGTTTTGGAGAAGAGAAAGAATGTTAGGAAATTAGATCTCCATGGTGGAAGAATTTTGATCCTAGGCACCTCTTTTTCCAATCTGATAGTGATTCAAAGGAATCTGAGCATGAAGCAGTTCTTTCTCAATCAATTGTTGAGGGATATCCTTCTCGTACTCTTGTTGGGAAATCATTTTTCTTGATGCTATTATGGATACTATTTCCTTTTCTCTTGAGACTAAAACTCATGAGGAAAAGGATAACTTTGAAATCATCATTCTAGTTCACACTAAGGAAAATGTAAATCTGAAAAATGATGTACATTTGACTACTTTGAGGAAGAAGAAGAAAATAATAAATGTAAATGACCCCCTTAAGATGCATTTAAGATCCTGTGGGAAGGAATCTTAAAGATGAGTCAAATGCATGGTTATTTCTTTGTTTTAATGAAAATTCTTTTGTTGTATCTCTTAGACGCTGATAGAGTCTAGTATTTTTTCCTCAATGTTCTATCTTTATCTCCACTTTTAATTGTGGATTTATGGTTCTCCTCAAAACCAAAAATTTTAACTAATCTAAAAATAAAACTATGTAACCCTAACACAAATTATTGAGGTTTTAGATTAACGAAAATTTTAATAAACTTTCATTTCTTATAACCAATATTCAAGCCATTAACTATTAAATGACCATATTTGAGGCACCACTAATTAGATTGATCCATTGTAACTATAATAATTGTTGTAATGAAAGAAATTTATATTCTTAATGGAATTGTTTCATTCTTTTTCATTAAATAGCATATAATATTTTCCAATTATTACTATTTTATCTTTTATTATGCATTCTCCATTTTAAAAATTAACCTTATATATATTTTGGACTACATACCCAATATTGACGAGGTTATACTTCATCCTTGGGACATTATATATGTCTTTAATCCACCACTTTCCACCTTTCCTCATGCAAAATAAGATACTTCCTTCTCCAATAACAAGAACCTTGTGAATGTTCCTTATTTTAACTAGTGAATGATATATTCTCTCAAATACATATACCTATTCCAACTCATATGACCTTATTGTGGCCATGATCTAGATGCAATACACTATTATCACATTGATCAAATATGTTGTAAGTGATTAATATTTTATACCCAAGGGAATGGAATTTTTATTTATGTTAACTTAGTAGTATTTACGGTGTTATTTACTATGCCCCATGAATGTTTAGGATTTTTATTTACGGTTTTGCGTTATAAATCATGATAAGGGTTTGTATTAAGTATTTATGGCTCAGTGTTTAGAGTTTTTCTTTAGGTTATAATTCTTATCATTTTAAGCTGCCTTTACTTCATAAATGTTTACATTTTTCTATTCAGATCATATTATTTTTTACTACATTAATTTGTAAACTCAAAATAGTTCTTACCATAATGACATTTACAAAATTTGATTTGTCATACCTTTTTGAAAAACCTCCTTTAGAATTCTAATTGTATCTTCCTCTATCTATTCCTTTTGCTTCCTCCTAATTATTGATTCATATAAAAATTCTTTCCCTTTTTCCTTAAATACTATCCCCCTTCCTCTAGTAGTCAATTTAGATTTGAAGGCTTGATTAAGATATGTTTTGGCTATCTTATTTACCCTCTATTTATAGATATTGAATGAACACATCATATTTTCAATTATCATGTTTTTTAGAAGGTTGGAATTTTCTATTCCAATAGAAATAGGGTCCAAAGTCACAAATATACTCTTTAAGACCTTCTCCATTACATGGAAATGTTATATAGTATCTCGAATCACTACTACAAGAGGGGGTGGTTTGACGCATTAATTGGAGACAATATTATATTTTTGTCTCTAATTACCATTCCCAAGTCATACCCTTATTAAAATATTTTCTATTAAAAAAAATTCTCCCAAAAGTAGAAGCAAATGGGAAAGAGTGTTATTAATGCAGTAGATGGGCTTTGTCTAGACAACACCCATGCAGAAATGCATTGTATTAGAAATGGGGATCAATGGAATTTTTTCCAAGGTGCGGGTATTAGTAGCATAGTATTAGAGAATGATAAAATGTGTCTACATGGAATCTATTTCCTTTTCCTATTTTTCAAATTGATAGAAAAAGAGCACATAATAATTCATTGATTCAACCAAAGAGGAGGCAGTTAATATATACAAGAAAAAATAGTTAAAAGAAGAGTTCGACTAGTTGTTATACCTGACCAAGGCTGACCACATCGGTTTATTTAAAAATATATTATTATTTATCTAACATTCCCCCCTTAATACATTATTTTTACAAATGTACCTCCATAATAGTTCAAATTTCACCTTTCCAAGAGACTTGGTGTGTATATGTCCAATCTGAGCATCTGTCAGGTAGTACTAGAGCTAGATGTGGTGGTTCAATATTTTTTCTTGAATGTAGTGACATTCAACCTCAATGTGGTTCGTTCTCTCATGGAAAACTAGATTTTTCATAAGCTTCAACATACCTTGATTGTCACATTGAATGATGTGAGAATTATCTTCAAGAATGCCCATATCTTCCGAAAATGTGACGTAGCCAAATCACTTCACACATAGCTCCTTTTGCAACATGATACTCTGCCTCAGTGGATGAGAGAGAAAAAATAGTTTTCTTCTTAGTTATCCAAAAGATATGTCTAGACCTGAGATGAAAAATATAACTTAAATTTGATATATTGTCATCAAATTATCCAACATAGTCCAAGTCTGTATATCCCTTCAAGAAGAACTCAGATGTATTTTGATACTATAGACCATACTCAACTGCACCTTATACATATCCAAAAATGTTCTTTGCTACTATCCAATTAAATTTCTTCATCTCTTGCATGAATTTGGAAAGATAGCACACAAAAAAATAAATTTTCAGTCTAGTATATGTCAAGTAAATGAGACTCCCAACAAGCTTCGTGTAGAGAGTACCATCTACTTGAGGTGAATCCATGAATCTAGAAATTTGTAAACCTTTCTTCATTGGAGTGGACATAGGTTTAAAATATGACATTCCATACTTTTACAAGATTTTATTGGTGTATTTCATTTGGGAGATAAAAATATGATTCTTATTCTGCCATATATCAAAGCTAAGACAATGGTAAATTATTCCCAAATCTATCATGTTGAAGGATTTATTTAAATCATTCTTAACATATTTAACGAGATTGTATAAACTCCCTATGATCACAAGATCATCTACATAAAAACACAAGATGAAAATCTCTTTTCCTATATTTTTGATATACATATTTGAATCAGAGGGGCTACATGTGAATCCATGATGTAATAGATGACCATCTATTTTTATGTACCATGCCTTAGGTGCATGTTTAAGTCCAAAAGGAGACTTAATTAGACGACATACCTTTTTAGGATGTTACTCATTAAAAAATCCTTCTTCTTGGGTCATGTATACTTCCTATTTGAGATCACCATTTAGGAAAGATTTATTTATTTCCATCTGTTTAAGTTTCCATCCTTTTTGTGTTGTCACTGCATAGAAAAATTTGATGGTTTTTATCTTTGGAGTGGCTGTAAAGGTCTCATGATAGTCCATTCCTTCTTGTTGAGCATAACCCTTTGTAATTAGTCATGATTTTTACTTTTTGATAGATCCATAAACCACGTATTTTGCTTTTAAAATTCACTTGCAGATAATTGACTACTTACCTCAAGGATAATTCACTTTCAGACACTAATGTTTTTGCTGATGTGAAGATTTTTTTTCCAAATTCCCAATATCAACAAACATAGATCCTTTTAGCTCATCCTTCTTTTATGAATAATCCTCGTGCTCATCATCTGGTTATGAGAGAAATATGTGAGAGGAGGTCAGTGTTGAATCTTTGTTATGTGGAAATGAGTCAACTGATGACTCATCACAAAAAAATATCTGATCATAGATATCTTCTTTGTCTCAGGATCAATGAGAGGATATACTTTTAAGGTAGTATTGTACCAAAAAAATATGCACCGATGTGATTTTACATCAATATTCTTCCTCTTATTATCTAAAACATGCATATATGTAGTATAACCAAATACTCTCAAATGAGAAATAGAATTTTTATGATATATCCATACCTCTTCCAGTGTCTAGTCCTTCAAGATATTCATAGGTTCCCAGTTTAGAAGATACACAACATTTTGTACCTCTTCTACCCAAAATTTGTTGTCCAAATTCGTAGTGGATAGCATGCAATGATCCATCTCTATGAAATTTTTATTGTGACATTCTACAATTCCATTCTGGTATGGACTATAAGGGAAATCAGATGTTGTGTTATTTTGTGCTCCTTCAGCAATGCCAATAATTTATTCAATGTGAATTTTGCCCCTCGATATGAGTGGAGAACAAGAAGGGGATTCCTTTTCTGCTGAACAAATATCTTATAGAAAATCTAGAAATGTGTAAATTCTTAGCTCTTCTTTCGACAAAAGAACACCCAAGTCTTGTGATAATAATCATCAGTGAATGAATGTAGCACCCACAAAAATGACATTCTAGGAGCTGGATACAACCTAACACTTAACCCGAAAATTGCAACTAATTTTTTTTTGTTACAAGATAAAGGTAAGAGGATAAAACATGTTATAAGGATGTTAATCCCCTAGAGTAAAACAATTAACTAATGCCACTAAGTTCCACTTCTCTATTAAAGAATTGGGTATAGTTAAAAGTTTAACATAATCTCAATTTATCTCTAAGGTCCAAAATCAATTATTCATTAGGAAGGTACCATACATTAATTTACATAGCTAAATGTTTTCTTCTCTTTAGTTAATGTTCAATCCTAAAAGTTTAACCTTATATTAATTTATTTAAATTTTTTATCCTATTAACTTAGAGTCCTTTTCATTGACTTCCTACAAATTTCTAAGAACTAATAAAGGTTTAACACTCTAAGGAAATTAAATGGCCCCATTCCCCATTTGCACATACTACCAAATTTTTAAAACAACATTTATAAAAATCATTCTCACCTAAAAAAATTAGGGTTGATCCTCCACCCTTAAATCAAATCAATTTAGACTACAAGATCCTAGGGTTCCAATTAACCCAAAAAAATCCTTATGAATTTTTATTTAATCTCTTTGCTTTGCTCAAGTCTCCTCATTTGATCTATTTTCTTTGAGAAGAAATGCAGGTTGGAGAGGAGAATCCATGGGACCAGAGAGGAGAAACTATAGTGGATTCTACAATGAGTTCAAGCTTAGATGGTTTAGATTGTAGTTTATTTGTTGTTATTACTTTCATTCAAGGATTGGGAGGGATTTCCTTCACCAATCTGATTTTATTTCAAGCCATTTGTATTTAGGTTTTTTTAAATTTGGGGCAAACCCTACTCCCATTATTATAAATGCAAACAATGTTTCAGATATACCATTTTTAGGTTTAATTACTTTATACAACAAGATTGGGGTATTATTTGACTACCAGTAGTTCCTTAGATAAATTCACAACTTATCATTTAGTGTATACAGTTAAAATTTTTGTACAGGCATGGATCTAAGGAGTTCTGTCGTAAGTGACAGAACCACCGCCTAGAGAAGACTGACAGTCCTGGGACCGACACCCTACCTGGGTAGTAAACCATGGACCACCACCCTACTGAGCAGTGGTTTCAAGACCACCACCTTATCCAGAGCAGTAGTTATGGAACTGCTGCTCTACACAGGGTGATGGTCCTATTTTTGAAAAATAGAACCCAAACACCTGAGATTTCTCAAAAGCTAAAAGTTACTAATAGGTGCTAAAATGCATTCTGAGCTTTATTTTGTACATCTAGAGTTCCGGTTTTGGGATTTATTTCTATTTGTTCATTCCTTAGTTAAATCTACTCATTTAGGCATTTTCAAATCTAATAATGTACATCTACTTACTAGAATAATTTCATTTGTTCAACTAGTCTTCTTTCAAATTCCATGAACAAAAGATATCTAAATCTACTTATACATTGTTACCTTCTTACTACAAAATCAACATTTCCAAATAATAAAATACTTCCAATTTGTTCTCTTGTGCTTGTTTTCTCTATAACACACACACACACACACACACACACACACACACACACACACACACACATATAACAACTATAACAACTTTATTTTCCATTCAAATTTACTATGTATACATTTTCAACATCTACAACTTATATATTTCCTTCTTTCTCTTATACAATAAACAACTTCATAATGATATTTAACTTTATTTCTCCATTCAATATAGCCCAATTCTTAAAAAAAACAAGAACTTCGTTTCTCACAACAACCTAATTTTTCAAATAAAGACAAGATTTTCTTTTTTATTTCCCAATACTAACTTTACAACATAAATATTTCTTCTCTTTTCCAACATATAATTAAACTTTCATAACCAACAATGGAATGTAATTTTCCTTTGTAAGTTCAATGCAATGTCCTCCACTTAAAGTGGGAAATCATACAATAATATAAGCTAAAGGTAGAATAAAAAATTACAAGTTCCTCCACTCTGAGTGTGAATAACACAAAGGAAGCTTCACAAGGTCGCCAACAAAAATCCATGCTTCATAAATCTAACAATATATCTCCTCTAAGATTTGTTTGATTCATAAAAAAATGGGGGGAGAGGCAACACTCTTCACCCAACCAAGATATCCAATGAAGAGAAGAATCCATCCTCTCCATTGGTCCTCGAGCCCCAACCACATTACAATGGGAGATAATTCCAACACAAGATTCCACAACACAAATAAATTTTTCACAACCATTTAAACAACATTCGAATCACCAACAACACAAGAAAAAATAAAACAAAACAACAAAAAAAGGCTTAAAATGAAAGTCAAAGGAGTAAGATCTATGGGGAGGCCACTTATGTCTCCTAATGGGAATGGGTTCCTACCTTACAGCCTCCAATGCATATCTCAAATCCCCTACATAATCTTATGCCTCCTTCAAGTACCCCTTATCCCTCCCACATACTATTATGCCTCTCTCAATCTCTTATGTCTCCCTCATACAAGAAACAAGAAAGATATGCAAGCATTCCTTGTACAAGGTGGGGCACCCAACCCAAACTCCCTCTAAATAAAACAGTAAACTCTTCTTTCTCCCTACATGAAATCTCCCCATAGTCTCCTCCTACTCCAAACTTAGGAAATCTACCCACACCTAACAAGAATTCCAAAGAAAACAATACTCAACAAAAACACATAAACACAAAATAAAGCATAACATAAGTAAGGTAAAGCTCCCACATTTCCATAGTATAGCTTGTTCCAAGAGTAAATTTCCAAGCTCCTCAAAACCAAGCAAGCATCTAAAAGATCTAACAATCCACAAGCACTCCCAACAATCCTCTAACTCTCCAAAATTCAAGAGCACAAAATAATGAAGTAACCCCAAAACAAGTAAATAACTTTCATAAAAAGAATAGGGAGAGAGGAGGATAAGGTGGCTCCATGTAGTGTTATCCAAAATTCACCCTCAAGGTAATTTTGATAACATGCATCAAATTATTCAGTCCTAAGAAAGTAGATTTATTCAAGGCCTGAAATCATGTTTTTGGGGGCCCCTCAGCTTCTCTCTAACTCTCCCATTCAAGAAGAAATCCCAACGAGTTAGAAAAAATGGAAAAAATGTGAAAAATAAGGTTGCAGGATTGTTTTAAGGCATTTCGGGTCTGAAGGGTTCGGGTTGTACCAGTGCAGGTCGTACCAAGGTTTGTCGTACCAAGCTTAGGGCCGAAATACAAAGAAAATTGGCTAAGTTAGACATTTTTGTCCCAGGCGGTCCACGGGACAGTTGGGACGTCGGGACGCGAGGGACACGAAAAGTCAAAACAGCCGAAAGCAAGGAAAATCGTCAAGTTTTTGTTTTGCACGGTTTTGGGATAGCCGGGACAAAAGTACGCACGGGACGCGAATCGACCAATTTTCTGACAAACAGTCCATTTCAGGCGGTTTGGAGATATTTGTCCCAGGCAGTCCGGGACAGTTGGGATAAAAGTACGCGAGGGACGCATGGGACGCAAAAAAGGTGAAAAAGCCGCAAACAGGAACAAGGAAGCCCGAATCGGCCAAAGTAGGAGATTTTCATCTAGGACGGCTGGGACAAAGGTACGCGCGGGACGCGAGGGACGTGAAAAGCCGAATCGGCCGAAGGCAAAGAAGAAAAGTCAACGTTTGACCTGTGAAACTTCAAACGGCCATAACTTTTGACTCCGAGCTCCGATTTTCACAAAATTGGACTTTCTGGAATGAGCACGACATTCTCTATGCCAAAAAAACATATTTGGATCTAGTTAGTTAATGGTCATTCCTGTCAAATGATAGAAAACGCCTGCCAGACCCAAAATAGCTGCCCGTACTCAGAAGGCCATAACTTTTGCATTTCTCAACGAAATCACACAAAATTGGTACTGTTGGAATCAAGGTTCCGAGCCTGATACATAGAAATCAAGAAATTACATATTTGATGAGAGATCAATGGATTTTTTTTTATAAAACTTGGCCGGGTTCATAACAGTGTTTTATTTGGTTGTTGGGAGTGCAACTAAGAGGCATGGTCATCATTCTTTCTCTGCTGCAGCACTTGGGACAATATGGGGATCCTTTTTCAAGTAATATATAATCATTTTACTCCATTTAATGCCTCTTACAAGTGGTTGAAGGACAAATTTCAGGATTTCCATTTTCCCTTCTCTCTCTCTTCTCATTTTTTCTATAAATTGGAGTGTTGGGCTCATTGTAAAGGAGGTAGTTTTTGTAGCAAAGCTCTGCCAAAATTGCTTTTTGAAGCTGATGTGTTACAGACCCTTGTTGTGGACTCCTTGCATGGTGATCTAGGCCCTTATCTTGTAATATATTAAACTGTGCATATCATGAAGCAATAAAATATAATTTTGTGGATGCATCTTCCCCTATTGTGTTTTCTTGCATTCTTCTTGCCCCTTCAACCTTGATTACAAGAATATTGTGTTTATTATTATGTTCATGCAAGGATCCATTATCATTGTGTATGTTTGAAATATTTTTGTGAATGCGTTTTGGTAGATTATGGAGAACTGTCATCACCTCTTCTAGTGTGCACTTTGCTTATGTATTTCACGCATTTGAAGACTACTCTCACACCCTCCTTTTCTGGTGTATCATCACTTTAGTGTAGGTTTTCATTTTATGCATTCTCTCTCCCTGGTCCCTTAGAAATTTAGATTAGAATAGTTAGTTTCCCCTGCATTAAAGTAGATTGTGGTAGGTAGTTTAGGAGCAAGAACCAGCTTTCTCTAGAGGTCTATCTCAAGTAGCAAGTCCCACAACTTGGAGATAGTACCCATGTTATCCAATCACACCGTGAGTTTAAGTATATGCACTTGTATAAACAGAGGGGTGTTGTGATTTGGTGATAACATGTAGGATGCCACATCACTCATCCTCAACTCCAATTAAGAATTCAAACCTCAACCCCAATGCACCATAAATTAGTGGGTGAGAGGAATTACAAGTTACTTACACACATAAACTAAACCCACACCCCACCTAAGGACAAAACTAATTACTAGAAAGAAAATGCAATAAACATTTCACCTTTTAATCTTCCCAAAACACCTAATGGGGTCTAATTTTGACCCCCCAACCCATAGGTAGGGTTGGTATATAAATTTAATAGGTGTGGGAAGAGTTTAACTTGTCCCACAAGCTTTGAAAATAGGCTCTTAAGGCCCAATTCGAGTTTCCCATGAAGGGTAGAGTGTACAACACTCAAGATCACAAGAATTCAGCACACAACACAAAATCCAAGAGTAAATCATGTCTAATAAATGAACTTCTTTTGGTCACATCCTTCATTAGTTTAAGACAAGATTTATTAACTTTAACAAGACACTCAGACCCATTAAGATAAAGGGAAAAACGTACATCAAAATGTAAATAATTAAAACAAGTTACATCACTAAAAGAAATTCATACTAAAATTAATAAAAGGGAAACTAAACCCAAAGACAACACATGATCCCTTGGTCACACTTTTTCCCTAACCAAATAATTCTAACACACACACAATTATATGTTTCCATGGTGACCCTAGTTGAATTCATCTAGAATTCAAATGTGGTTGGTCTCCAATCCCCCCGTTATTTGTTGTGAATATATATATATATATATATATACACCTACAAAACACAAAAATACCTCCTTCGGCCTCGTGATCGCATTAAAAAATCCATGCGAAAATATGCAATATAAATCTAAAATCATCTATATACAAATTAATATCAGCTGGGAAATTACAAATCATTTACAAATTTCTAGCAACATTTCTATCCAACATTTCATCCATGTCAAAATGATCACAACATTAATTCAATTATGAAAGCCTACTCATGGTGATGAAATTATATCGCATGTCAGTAATATATATAAATAACCATGTCCACAACATATCATTATCAATATAAAATGTCTCTAATAATCTGCATGCATCATATATGAATCAAAATCAATAAAAGCCTAGTATCTCTAACATCTAGTATCATGCTGAATAAAAAAGATACAACAATGTCCATAAATGTAGTCAACAGTATCAAAATCAAATAAAAAGGTGTCGAAGGTAAGTGGGCACTACAATCACTGAATGTACTAAAACCCTTTAAATGAGTCAGGAAAGGGTCCATATAGATAGGTATTCATGACCTCAAGATGGTTCTTGGCATGGAATGTACTGCACTTGAATGGATCCTGATGTTGTTTTCCCACCATACATCTAGGAAAAATAGGTAATGAATGAGAGAGAGGAGGAAGTCATGGTACCATATTTTTTGAACTGGGCTGATAGAGGGAGCTGGCAGAAATACGTATATCAATAATGTTAGAGTGCATTGGATTCCTTTATGGAGGTGGATAACACAACTGTAGAGGATGAAACTGCATCTAATGAAAATAAACAATCCTTCAAAAAATATTTAGAAAACATCATACCTTCTTGATATATTAGACATGATTTCATTCCATTTTGAACCAGGAACTCCACCTTGAGATTGTTATTCAACAACCAAGAGACGAACAAGATATTTTTTCAACAACATAGGTACATAGAGCACCTTTTTTAGAGTACATCTTCTCATCCCAAGAGGAATGGTCACATTTCCTATTTCTTCTGCTACATATTCCTTATTGATTGTAATAACAACCTAATGTCCAATGGGTTGATTACTCAATGAATAAAAAAAATCTATTTCTCATCATTCTTTAATGGTTGTGATGTTTGAGAGACTAGAACACAATAATATTCTTGTGCACTACGTTGTGTTGATTTTGGAACATATTAGTTTGTTTCATCATATGGACTCGGAAGGTGAGAAATGTTCATGTCTCTTCCTCAAGCATCTAAAAGATATAGAATTCCACAAGCACTCCCACAATCCTCTAACTCTCCAAAAAATTCAGAGCACAAAATAATGAAGTAACCCCAAAACAAGTAAAACTTTCATAAAAGAATAGGGAGAGAGGAGGATAGGTGCTCCATTGTAGTGTTATCCAATTCACCCTCAAGGTAATTTTGATCACAGCATCAAATTTTCAGTCCTAAGAAAGTAGATTTATTCAAGGCCTGAAATCATGTTTTTGGGGGCACTCAGCTGACTCTCTAACTCTCCATTCAAGAAGAAAATACCAACGAGTTAGGAAAAATGGAAAAATGTCCGGTGAAAAATAAGGTTGCAGGATTGTTTTAAGGCCATTTCGGGTTCTGAAGGGTTCGGGGGTCCTTGTACCAGTGCAGGTCGTACCAAGGTTTGTCGTACCAAGCTTAGGCCGAAATACAAAGAAAATTGGCAAGTTAGACATTTTGTCCCAGGCGTGTACCACAGGGACGTGGGACGTCGGGACGCGAGGGACACGAAAAGTCAAAACAGCCGCAAGCAAGGAAAATCAGTCAAGTTTTTGTTTTGCACGGTTTTTGGGATAGCCGGACAAAGTCCGCACGGACGCGAATCGGCCCAATTTTCTGAACAAACAGTCCATTTTCAGCGGTTTGGAGATATTTGATCCCAGGCAGGCCGGGACAGTTGGGATAAAAGTCGCGAGGGACGCATGGGACGCCACAAAAAAAGTGAAAAAGCCGCAAACAGGAACAGGAAGCCCGAAATCGGCCAAAGTAGGAGATTTTCATCTAGGACGGCTGGGGCTGGGACCAAAGGTACGCGCGGGACGCGAGGGACGTGAAAGCGAATCGGCCGAAGGCAAAGAAGAAGAAAGTCAACGTTGTTGACCTGTAAACTTCAAACGGCCATAACTTTTGACTCCGAGCTCCGATTTTCACAAAAATGGGATCTTTTGGAATGAGCAGACTTCTCTATGCCAAAAAAAACATATTTGGATCTAGTTAGTTTAATGGTCATTCCTGTCAAATGATAGAAAAACGCCCTGCCAGACCCAAAATAGCTGACCTCTAAAGAAGGCCATACTTTGCATTTCTCAACGAAATCACACAAAATTGGTACTGTTGGAATCAAGTCCGAGCCTGCTACATAGAAATCAAGAAATTAATATTTGATGAGAGAGTCACTGGATTTTTGTTTATAAAACTTTTGGCCGGGTTCAAACAGTGTTTATTTGGTTGTGGTGAGTGCAACTAAAGAGCTAATGGTAATCATCTTCTCTGCGCAGCACGTGGGACAATATGGGGATCCTTTTTTCAAGAACTATATACTCATTTTACGCCATTTAATGCCTCTTCAAGTGGTGAAGGACAAATTTCAGGATTTCCATTTTCCCTCTCTCTCTCTTCATTTTTCTATAAATTGGAGGTGGGCCTCATGGTAAGGAGGTTAGTTTTTTGTAGCAAACCTGCCAAAATTTGCTTGGTGTGTTTTGAAGTGATGTGTTACAGACCCTTGTTGTGGACTCCTTGCATGGTGATCTAGGCCCTTATCTTGATAATATTAGTTGAAACTGTGCATATCATGAAGAAATAAATAGAATTGGTGGATTGTAATCTTCCCCTATGTTGTGTTTTCTTGCATTCTTCTTGCCCCTTAACCTGGATTACACGGAATATTGTGTTTATTTATTATGTTTCTCATGCAAAGGATCCATTACATTGTGTATGTTTGAAATATTTTTGTGAATGGTTTGGTATAGATTATGGAGAACTGTCTAACCTCTTTCTCAGTGTGCACTTTGCTTATGTATTTCACGGCATTTGAAGACTACTCTACACGCCTCCTTTTCTGGTGTATCATCACTTTAGTGGGTTTCATTTTATGCATTCTCTCTCCCTGGTCCCTGAGAAATTTAGATTAGGAAAAAAACTAGTTAGGTTCCCCAGGCAATTAAAGTAGATTGTGTCTAGGTGTTGAGGAGCAAGAACCAGCTTTCTCTAGAGTCTATCTCAAGTAGCAAGTCCAAAACTTGGGAGTAGTACCCTGTTATCCATCACACCGTTGAGTTTAAGATATGCACTTGTTAAACAGAGGGGTGTGTGATTCGGTGATAACATGTAGGATAGGATGCCACATCCAATCATCCTAACTCTAATTCAAGAATTCAAAACTCAACCCCAATGCACCATAATTAGTGGGTGAGAGAATTACAAGTTACTTACACCCATAAAACTAAACCCACACACCACTAAAGGGACAAAACTAATTACTAGAAGAAAATGCAATAAACATTTCACCTTTAATCTTCCCAAAAACCCTTAATGGGTCTAATTTTGACCCCCCCAACCCATAGGTAGGGTTGGTATATAATTTAATAGGTTGGAAGAGTTTAACTGTCCCACAAGACTGTTGAAATAGGCTCTTAAGGCCACAATTCGAGTTGCCAATGAAGGTAGAGTGTACAACACTCAAGATCCCAGAATCAGCACAAAACACAAATCCAGAGATCATGTCTAATAAAGAACTTCGTTTGGGTCAACATCCTTCATTTAGTTTAAGACAGATTTATTAACTTTAACAAGGACACTCCAGACCATTAAGATAAAGGGAAAAACGTACATTCAAAATGTACAATAATTAAAACAAGTTACATCACTAAAAGAAATTCATACTAAAATTAATAAAAGGGAAACTAACCCAAGACAACACATGATCCCTGGTCACACTTTTCCCTAACCAAATATTCTAACACACACAACTATAATGTTTCCATGGTGACCCTAGTTGAATTCATCTAGGAATTCAAACTGTGGTTGGTCTACAATCCCCCCCGTATTTGTGTGAATATATATATATATATATATACACTACAAAACACAAAAATACCCTCCTTCGGCCATCGTGTCGCATTAAAAAAATCCATGCGAAAATATGCAATATAAATCTAAAATCATGCTATATACAAATTAATATCAGCTGGGAAATTACAAATCATTACAAATTCTAGCAACATTTCCTATCCAACATTCTCATCCATGTCAACTGATCACACATTAATTCAATTATGAAAGCCTACTCATGGTGATGAAATTATATCGCATGTCAGTAATATAATAAATAACCATGTCCACAACATATCATTATCAATATAAAATGTCTCTAATAATCGCATGCATCATATATGAATCAAAATCAATAAAAGCCTAGTATCTCTAACATCTAGTATCATGCTGAATAAAAAGATACAAACATGTCCAATAAATGTAGTCAACAGTATCAAAATCAATAAAAAGGTGTCAGAAGGTAAGTGGGCACTACAATCACTGAATGTCATAAAACCCTTTAAATGAGTCAGGAAAGGGTCCATAAAGATCGATATTCATGACCTCAAGATGGTTATTGGCAATGGAATGTACTGCACTGAATGGATCCTGATGTTTTGTTTTCCCACCATACATCTAGGAAAAATAGGTAATGAATGAGAGAGAGGAGGAAGTCATGGTACCATATTTTGTGAACTGGGCTGATAGAGGGAGCTGGCAGAAATACGTATATCAATAATGTTAGCGTGCCATGGATTCCTTTATGGAGGTGGATAACAAAAACTGTAGAGGATGAAACTGCATCGAATGGAAAATAAACAATCCTTCAAAAAAGATGTAGAAAAACTCATACCTTCTGATAATTAGACATGATTTCATTCCATTGTGAACCAGAAACTCCACCTTGGAGATTGTATTCAACAACCAAGAGACGAACAAGATATTTTCAAAAACATAGGTACATAGAGCACATTTTTTAGAGTACAAATCTTCTCATCCCAAGAGGAATGGTCACAATTTCCTATTTCTTTCTCTTTCTGCTGCATATTCCTATTTGATTGTATAAACCCCTAATGTCCATGGGTTGATTACTCAATGAATAAAAAAAATCTATTTCTCATCATTCTTTAATGGTTGTGATGTTTGAGAGACTAGAACACAATAATATTCTTGTGCACTACGTTGTGTTGATTTTGGAACATATTAGTTTGTTTCATCATATGACTAGGCTGAGACATGTCATTTCTCCTTCCTTCCCCAAGGAAGCCACTTGGATTTCTGTTAATCACCTCAGTCAGATGTGATATCTTCTACATAATTGTGTTTTTTGTGACCATTGTACCAATAATTCACAGTTTCGTATGTATTTGTGGTGTATATATGACATCATCGATTCACCTTTTGATACTTATACTTCTATTATTTCCTTTGCTATTTATTCTTTGTATGCTTCTCTTGTTGATCTTTATGAGTCTTCTTAATCTTATTCTTCCTCGATATCAACACTTTTCCCTCAAAATCTTGTTGTATTGTCTGAATGGATTCTTACTCTTGCAGAAAATTCACCAGTTCTACAAAGCTTACCTCATTTTGTATGATGGTTAATGTGGTGATGAATGTCCTAAAGTTAGATGGAAGAGCTCACAGTATGAGTGGGATAATCAAATTATCTTTGACAACCTCTTTGAGTGCACTAAGCTCTATTTGTATCTCCACCACACAACAGAAGAATTCTTCCACCTTATCACCTTCTTGCATACTCATGGCATGAATCTTTGACTGAAGATAAAGAATTTTTTTAAATTATTTTCTCCTTAGAAAGTCGAAAGAGTATCCTAAGGATTATTTTATGTTTTCTCATTCTTTGTGTGTGGTTGTACCTCATCAAATATGCTCAGTGTGATCAACATCAAGTATTTTGCATCAGCCTTGTCACACTTTATTCGTTCATCTATGTCAGAGGGATGAGAAAGTGCACCAGTTACGCTCTCTAAGATAACTTCAAAGATGAGAATGATATTCATCTTTGTATTTCATGTAACATAATTCGACCCTTTCAAGAGTTGTGCATCAGAAAACAATATCTTGGGGGATGACATCCTTTAATCAATGTTTCTTCTTCGTACACCAGGGTCACAGTGAAGGACTTGAGATCTTTTCTCTAGCCATTATTTTCTTCACATGTACTGTGCCTCACATTTTACACGTGTCCTATAAATCAAACCTCATTTCTTTGGGAAAACAAATCACTGCACACCAACAACAATGTGGAGAAATGAAAAACCAATCATTTCTTCTTTGCACTTGTTGGTCATTGTTCTTCGACAAGTTGTTGCCATGTTGTAAAAATGTCAAAGACCTTCCATGTAGGTCACTTCCTGTAATGCCCAAAATTTTCTATTCTTGAAACAGGAAGAACTAATAAATTAATAGTTAAGATTACAGTAATATTTTTTTTGTTTAAAAGTTGTAACAAGGTTAGACATTTTCACACTTATTAAATTTCTTTATTAGGGATTTCTACACAAGATTGAACAATAGAATTAAATTAATAATTAAATATTATAATTTAATTCATAAGTTAAATTTATATTTAAAAACATCTACTAAATCCCATTAGTTAATTTGGATATCCAACACCAAGGTTGTATTATTTTCTAACTATAAGGTTTAATTGTTTACCTAGCCACAAGTGACCCCATTCACTCAATTAGCCATATTATTTATTTATTTTAATTAAAATTTACATTCCAACAAAATTCCTTCTCACTTAGGTGAGGTAGGGTTTAATTTGGGCCATATGATTGAATCCATCCTAGCTCATAGATTAATGTTACCCTAATTTTCCTTATGGTCTTCATTTTAATCCCTATTTTCCTCAAACAACTTCATTTGTTCTTTTCTTATTTATAGATTTTGGGAAGAGGAGGAGGAGAGAAGGAAGATCCATGAGAGAAAGGAGGAGCAACCATGACAAAATTACTCTAGTTTTTAGATGAAAGATTATTCCATTGCATTATTACCCATTTATAGAGATCCTATTTTGGATGTAATTTTTATTTGAATAAAAATATTTTCTTTGATTAAGAATTCAACTATTGGGGAAACCCTAATTATTTTAAATCCAATATTTTTACACATTCGAGTGTTAAAATGGAGATTGGATTCTTTGAAATTTTAAAAGAAGTTGATTTCTAGTTGTTTAAAGGTTACTAGTTAACTTTTTAAGCTTAGAATTTATTTAAAGTTAAATCTTGGTTGTTCTTGGATGGAAACATTTTTTCCGTCAACAGTGACAAAACTGTCACCCTATGTAGGTCGTCTATCGGTGAACCACCCCGATGTAGTGCCCACTCCTCTTCAACACTATTTTCATTAGGTTGATATTACTTTTGGACTGATACTTAGACATTTTGATTGTGATACGTTGATTTAGTAGATGATAGACTATGCAGATATTTGGACTATTGACATGTGGTGATTCATATTTTGATTATGTTACACTAGATGACATTGGTAGATAGTTTGATATATGTTGATTTGCATTATTTAGATTTTATACCGACACATTATACTATGGATGTTTTGAGTAGAATTATAATCTCATGGATGTTAGAATCAAATTATTTGATATGTTGATAGATGATAGAGTTACTTATTTTCGGATGTTGATTATTTATTTTTATATGTATCTTTGTCTTGATATTGTTAATATGGCCATAAGGCCATAGAGGTATATTGTTTGTGTTGCAGGTATATTTTATCACAAACATCGAAAGGAGATAAGGGAAAAACCATAGAAGGATGTTGAGTCTTGTCCAACGTGGCCAAATTTGACAACTTGTATAATATTATGTTGTTTTTATTTTACATGCCTAGTTAGGAGGTTTCCTAAGGGGGGTGACCTCACATGTGTGGCCATGGAGTGAAAGTTTTTTCCTTTTATTTCAAATTTTTGTGTGTATTTTAATTGTGGTCATGTATTTAATTTTTAAAAATTGTTGTCACTTTATTAGCTAGTATTTTTATGTCTTAATTAGCTAATCCAACTTAATTTATTAATTAAAATAAGGATGTAACAATTGGTTATTATGAGGGTAGGTTCTCCTTGAAATATTGTAGTTGTAAGTGGGATTTATGTTGGTTTTTAGAACATGTACTCTCCCCTAACTTCAAAATTCGGATTTTGACTTGGAGGTCTTTTTTGGAGACTTGTGGTACAAGCTAATCTTATCTTATGCCTCTTAAATTTACCCAACAACCCTACCTATGGGTTAGGGAAGTAAATTTTGACTTATTTATCCATTTTGGAGTGTAAAATGATTAAAATAATTGTACTTTCCTACTTACCTCAAATATTTTTTTCCTTAGAAGGATGATGTGCAAGTTTGAGTGTATTTTGGGTTGTCACAGTCTTACATACTCATTTATTATCTTGGGCATGGTCTTTTGAATTTGGTGTGGGAATGGAGGAATGATGAAGTGGCATTATATATGGAGCCATCTCATCATCCTCACATTCCATTTCTATTTATGGATGGAATTTGATGGAATTGGGGTTACTTGTTCATTTTCTTCCATTTGTATTTTTGGAATTGGGAGCTTGTTGGAGTTGCTTGCCTTTGAGGTGTCAAAGAATTGTAGAGTGAAGTTTTCTTGGAAGATTGATGGCGAGGTAGGATCTTCATCCTTTAATTTTTCTTATTTATGTTGTAAATGTGAAAATGGTGCTTGTTTAATATTGTATGAGTTTTTTCAATGTGTTTTTATCTGGTTGGGTAGTATGCCTTAAGTTGCGTGTAGGAGATGGACTTATGGGACCATTTGGGAGGGAACAGGGATTTTTTGAGGCATGCCTTTGGAGGGAGTGTGATTGGGATTTTTACCTATGGGGAGTGAAAATAAAATCATGATGATATTTTGCATACTTGCAAGGGGGAGATAAGGATATTGTGTTGTTTGTTTTGTACACTTGGAGGTTTAGGGTGAAACTCCCACTTCACTTAGGAGGAAAAAGGAGGTGGTTTCCCATAATCCTTGCTCCATTTGGTTTGATATTAAACCTATGTATTGTTGTTGTGAGGTATAAATAAAGGAGAAAGAATAGAGATATGTTATCTCTTATTATTTTACCTAAACAAAGGAACCACATACAATATTTATAGGTACGTGAATAAACAAGAACCCCCTAAATGGATGGAGAAGTTACAAACAAGAAGGAGAGAATAATGGAATAGAGAGGAAATAGTCTAATAATAAAAATTAACTAGGTAGACTATACTAACATTCCCCCCTTATTACATTATTCTTAGAAATGTGATTTTTAAAGAGATCAAATTTAACTTTTCCAAAAGCCTTCATGAGAATATCAACTACTTGTGCTTCTATAGGATAGTACTGGAGCTAAATATGATGGTTCAAGACGTGCTCTTGAATGAAATGACAATCAATTTTAATATGTTTCGTTCGTTCATGAAATACTAAATTTTGCATAAGCTTCAACACACTTTGATTATCGCAATAGAGAAAAGGTGACTATTTTTCAGGAATTCCCATGTCATATAAAATGTGACGTAACCATATTGCTTCACACATAGCTCCTCATGCGAAATGATACTCTACCTCTATGGATGAGATAGAAAAAACATTCAACTTCTTGCTTATCCACGAGATGGGTCCAAATCTGAGATGAAATATGTATCCTATAGTTGACATCCTGTCATCAACAGATCCCACGTGGTCTGAGTCAATGTATCCCTATAAGAAGAATTGATCATTATTTTTATATTCTAGACCATAGTCAAATGTTCATCGGACATATCTCAAAACATGCTTTGTTGTTGTCTAGTGACATTGATTTGGCTCGTGCATGAACCTGGAAAGATAGTTAAAGACAAAGAATAGATCTGGTCTAGTATATGTCAAGTAGATGAGCTCTCCAATAATTTGTCTATAGTGTGTAGCATATAATTAAGGTGAGTCCTTGAATCTTGAAAGCTGTAAGCCTTTTTTCATGGGAGTGGATATAGGTTTATAATTAGACACTCTATACTTTTCCAGGAATGTCTTGGCGTACTTTATCTAGGAGAGAAAAATGTGATGATCCTTTTTCCATATTTCCAAGCCAAGAAAATAATGTAGTAGCCCAAAATCAAACACGTTGAAGGTTTTTTTGAAATCATTCTTCACAATATAAACCTAATCTTCTAAACTACCAACGATCACAAGATCATCTACATATACAACAAGAATGACAATTTCCTTTCCTACCTTCTTTATATACAAATTTGAATCTAAGGAGCTACGAGTGAACCCATGCTACAAAAGGTGATCATTGATCTTGATATGCCATGCCCTCGGAGCTTGTTTTAGTCCATACAGTGATTTGATGAGATGACATACCTTCTTAGGATTCTCTTCATCAACAAATCCTTCAGGTTGGATCATGTACACTTCTTCTTTCACATCACCATTTAGGAAAGCACTCTTGACGTTCATTTATTGAAGTCTCCATCCTTTTCGTGCTGTTAGTGCACAAACAACTCACATGGTCTTGATCTTCGTAGTGGGTGCAAAGGTTTCTTCATAGTCGATGCCCTCTTTCTGAGCATATTCTTTTGTTACAAAATGTGCTTTATGTTTTTCGATGGATCCACCTGCCTTACATTTTGTCTTGAAAACCCATTTTTATCCTATGGGTTTCTTTCCTGTAGGCATATCGATAAGTTCCCATGTTTGATTTTTCATAAGTTTTAGCCATGGCTTCCTTCCACTAAGGTTGATTGAGTGCTTCACAAACATTTTCTAGCTCAGAGCTATTAATCAGTGAACTCATGCTTGCAAAGTTTACCTCATTTCTTGTTTGACTCCTTGTTTTGACTCTGGATGATGTATCTGGGAGTTGTTACAAATGTGGATTGATGTGGAGTCACATTCTCTAGTTTTGCAAGGTTAACAAATAGATCTCCTGGCAGCATTTTTTTTCTCTGAGTAGTTTCCTCTGGCTATTCATCTGATTCAAAGACTAGTCGGTGAGAGGTGGTTGGTAATGGTTCTTCTGATGTCACTACAGAGTCAAAGGATGAATCATCGAAAACCACATCCCAAATCTCATATATTTTCTTTTTCTCAGAATCCATGAGATGATATGCCTTCGAGGTAGTGTTATAGCCAAGTAGGATACATGGGAGTGTCTTTAGATCTACCTTATTTCTCTTCTAAGCTAAGACATGCATGTATGTTGTGCAACCAAATACTCACAAATGAGAAATTGATGGATTTCTACCACTCCATACCTCTTTTGGAATTTTATTTTATAGAATATTTGTCGGTGACCTATTGAGAAGATATATAGCTATTGGTACTGCTTCAGTCAAATAATGTTCCTCTAGTTTTGTTGTTATTAGCATGCAGCGAGCTATCTCCATCACTCAACAATGCCATTTTGTTGAGGTGTGTAGGGATCAGTCAGGTTCTGATTAATGCCCTATTGGTTAAGGAATGCCAATAACTTATTTGATGTGAATTTCCCCCCTCGATCTGAGTGAAGTAGAAGACGTAGTTGTTTGGTCTCTTTCACAACATGATGATAGAAAATATGGACATGTTGAACATCCTCACTTTTCTTCTTTAAGGAAAAAAACCCACATCTTACAAGAGTGATCATCCACGAACAGTTGGAAATACTTGTATCCTAAAAACAAAGTAGGCAGAGGGCCATTTAGATCAGTATGAACTACCTCCAAATGCTTCTTGGCATGGAATGTGCTTTCCTAAAATGGATCCCTATGTTGTTCTCCTACAAGACAACTAGGGTACAGATGCAAGGAACTGCACAATTTGGGTAGTCCATGAACCATTTCTTTTGAACTCATCTGATGTAATGAACTAGCCAACAAGTGTCCATATCTAAAATACCAGAGTGCAGTAGATTGTACTGTTTATGTAGATAAATCTATTGCAGAAGATGAAATAGTATCTAAAGCAAATAACTCATCTTTAAAAAATTCTCTAGCAATAATCTTACCTTTTCACGAGATCAAACATTATTTGATGCCATTTTGGACTAGAAATTCTACCTTCAGGTGATGAGTTACTGATAAGAGGTTACTAGTCAAGCCAGGAACATATAGTACCTTTGTAAGTGTACATTTTCATGGTCCCAGAGGAATGGTTACATTTCTAATTCCTTCTACAATCTACTCTTTTTCATCATCTATACAAACCCGATCTACAGTGGGTTCTTTGTTGAGTGAATCAAACATCTCCTTGTCACTTGACATGTGCTTACTTGCACCAGAGTCTATTAGCCAGAATCTCTTCATGGACTATGAAGTCTGAGAGACAAGTACAAGATTATTTCCAGAATGTACTCCTTCTGATTTCTCCTCATCAGAATCATTATCTTGTTTGGATGTGAGATGCCCCTTGTGCTTTCTCCAACAGGGATGTCATTTGGACTTTTGAAAATCTCCACACCCTGATGTGTTTTTTTGACTTAAGGACCCTTGTTTTAAGCTATTGTATCAGCACTGATTTGTGTCGTGAGTGTTGGATCTACAAATGTGACACCACATCTTTAAATTTTGATCTTTCTACTATTGTTTTGGTTGTGCTTGATTTGTCTTCTCTAGGGGACCCTTTCAATTCTTTTAGACACAGTATGGCTTTTAGAATAGGGATTTATCCAGAGACTCCTCTTGGGATGAATTGATGGACTCTTCCTGCTGTAGCAAGTTGACAAGTTCGTTGAATGCCACTATTTGTTTAGATACATTCAGTGTCATAATGAACACTAGAAATTGAGAAGGGACTTATCTCAAGCTAATTGGTATGAGAATTTTGTCATCCACTATTTCACCAAGTGTTAATAACTTTGATTGCATCTCAACCACGCGATGGAAGAACTCCTCAACTTTCTCATCTAAACCCATAGAGAGGGTGTGCAGCTTTGACTAAAGATGGAGGATCTTAGTATGATATTTGGATTCATAAATTATTTCTAGCTTGTTCTAGGCCTCCTTTGGTTTCTCTGCATTCCGAACATGCATTTGCACATAGTCACTAATACTACGAATTATCAGCATCAAGGCTTTGGCACTAGCCATTTCATGCTTTCTTAATTCATCAAGGGTTGTGGGAGTGGTCACAGATCCAGTCTCGATGCCCCATAATCCTTCAAAATGAAGGATTTTCTTGATTTTTGTTTTCCAGGGCACAAAATATGGCCTTCTGAGCAACTAAACATCGAAGAGGAGCAACTTTGGAGTAGAATTTTTTTTATATTAACTAATAAAAAAATTTATTTACTTATTTATTTATTTCAAGAGAGATTACAACTTTGATTCACTAGTGTGAAGTACTAGCTCGCAGATGCTCTTGATACTCACATGTTGAGAGAAGACAATGCTTCGTGTGGTGTTCTTCTTTGTCTTCAAAGTCAGTGTCATACCCAGCTTCTAATTCCTGTCGAACTCACTTTGCTTGGAAGCTAACGTCAAAAAGGAAATAGTCCAAGAGTCCTTTGCGAACTAGTTCTTCGAAGACAAGGTTTCCGGTGTTCCAAATCTCATTAAGCAGTGTAAAGTAGAACCTGGAGCTCTCAGGATCTTCTAGATGGTTGTTCTATGACTTGCGAGTTAATGTTTCAGCTTTCAACGGTCTAGATTGTATCAGACACACTGTCATTCGGCATTGGCTATTAGATAGATGCTTCAATGTTGTTCTAGAGGCTTCTCTCCTCATGCTAGACTATATTTTTATGCATGTTATAGACTCAAACTTTCCATACAAATTACTCCTCTATCACGCACCAAACATGATCAACCAGTTGGTCTACTTCCGATATCCTCTCTCTCTTTTCCTCTTTCTTCTCTCACTCTTCATGCAGGAATAACAACTTTTCATGCACCAATATGCCTATTATCCACACATGTTCTTATACTTTTAACATAGCTAGAGAAGAATTCTTCACGCTGAACATGATCTTCCACATAATTCTACGTAGGCTAAAAGCTTCACGTAGCAGTAAATATTTTCCTTGTTTAAATTACTACGCAAAAGAAAAATTAATTTTTCTTTCCATGCACTTTTCTTCCACCCAGGTGCTTTTTCTTTGTTTTCCATGCAGGTTTGGGACAAGGCACTTGTCTCTTTGGTCAGATTCCATGCAGAAATACAAGGTCTCCAAGTAGAGAGGAGCTTCAAACTTTGCAGTAGCAAAAAAACTCCTTTTTTAACACAATTTCTGACTCTTGTTGTCCACGTAGCAGAAGATTCTCAATATTTTGCACAAGGAATTGGAAATTAATTCTTCTCTCCATGCATCTACACATAGGTCAGAGTCTTTAATAGCTCTGATACCAAAATGTGAGGTAGAAATAAAGGAGAAAGAATAGAGATATGTTATCTCTTATTATTCTACCGAATCAAAGGAACCACATATAATATTTATAGGTATGTGAATAAACAAGAACTCCCTAGATGGATTGAGAAGTTACAAACAAAAAGGAGAGAATAATGGAATAATTAGGAACTAGTCTAATAATACAAATTAAGTATGTAGATTATGCTAACAAAAGTTGTAAGATTTGTTGAGTGTGTCCATTTTAGTTGTGTTGAATGTTTGGGAATGTATATCTTTGTGGAAGCCATGTTTGTTAAAAATTTCTCAAGGTTGCTCAAGATCCCTCATGGTTCCTTGGTTGGGGCTCGAGGGCCGTTAAGGGTTTGGCTTCTCCTCTTAATGGATTAAAGGTTGCGTAGAGTGTGTTTACTATTCCCCCTTCCTTTGTATGGTGATTCTTTTTGTGAAAGATTGAAAGATGCAAGATTGAAATTCAAGTTGGGAGAAGACATGTATTTTTGCCTTGTTGATATTCCTTATGTTGTAAATCATTTATTTTATTATTCCCACTTTGAGTGGATGATTGTAAATTTGTAAGCTTTAAAGAAAGTTGTATTTGTACTTGAAAATATCTATAATTTGTAGACTCTTCTAGGAATGCTTGAATGAGAAAATCACATTTTGAAATGTGTTAGATTTGTGAAAGAAAAATTACCATAATTTTCATTGCTTTGGTGAAGTAGAAAGTTTGAAATGGGTTGAAATTGAATGCATTTTATTTAACTTAAGTTGTTTATTTTTCTCAAAATGAAATTCTCCTAAAGTTGTAAGCATTTTATTTGCAATGTATTTTTGGAAAAACAAAGATGTATGGAAATGAAGATTGTGAATTCTTGTTGTGGTGAAAAAATGGAAATTTTGAAATAGAATGTAATGTAGTACTACTGTACTCAATTTTTACTCTTATTGCAAAAATGGATGAATAGAACTTGAATTGTTGTTTTCTTTTGAAACTAAGAGACTAGATATACTATCTATCTACCCAAAAATTAATAGAAAACACTCTCATTAAATTTTTTTAAAATGATGTTTGAGTGAAGGTTCTATTTTTGGTGAACATGACTGCCACCCTATGCAAAGCGGCCATTGCAGAACCGCCGCCCAGCTCAAAGCGGCGGTTGGTGAATAGTCCCCTAGGCAGGGAGGCAGTCACAGGACCGCCAACCTATGTAGGGCGGAGGTTTCTTCACTCTTGATAGAAAAATTTGTTTCCGTCTAAGAACAGCCCAGATTTAACTTTAAATAAATTATAAGATTAAAAAATTAACTAGTAACCTTCTAGCGACTAGAAATCAACTTCTTTTAAAATTTCAAGCCATCCAATATCCATTTTAACACTCAAATGTGGAGGTTTAAAATAAATGGGGTTTCCCCAATAGTTGAATTCTTAATCAAAGAAAATGTTTTTATTCAAATAAAGAATTAGATCCAAAATAAGATCTCTACAAATGGGTAACAATGCAATGGAAAAATCTTTCATCTAAAACCTAGAGGAATTTTTTTCAAGGTTGATTGTCCTTGCTCTCATGACTCTTCCTTCTCTCCTCCTCCTCTTCCCAAAACTTACAAATAAGAAAAGCACAAATGAAGTGGTTTGAGAAAAATAGGGGGATTAAAAAGAAGACCATAAAAAAAATTAGGGAAACATTAATCTAAGGGATAGGACGGATTTAATCCTATGACCAAAATTAAACCCTACCTCACCTAAGTAAGAAGGTATTTTGTAAGAATGTAAATTTTAATTAAAAAAAAAGAAACAACATGAGAAATGGGGTTAATGGGGCCACTTGTGGCTAGGTAAACAAGGAAACATTGAAGTTAGAAAACAATACAACCTTAGTGTTGGATATCAAAATTAACTAATGGGACTTAGTAGTTGTTTTTAAATATAAATATAACTTAGGAATTAAATTATAATGTTTAATTATTAATTTAATTCTATTGTTCAAGCTTGTGTAGAAATTCCTAATCAAGAAATTTAATAAGTGTGAAAATTTCTAACTTTTTTAACACTTTTAAACAAAAAAATATTATTAACATAATCTTAACTAGTAATTTATTAGTTCTTCTTGTTTCTAGGATAGAAAATTGTGGGTGTTACACTTCCACTCTATCCTTCCACACTAATCCGCTACCAAAGAAAAACAAGAAACACCAAAAAATAGGTGGGAGAATATCTTCCATGTAAGTTTGCAGGTGAGGATGTCACTTTTCTCAGAAACACCACGTCTCCAATTCCTTTTCAAATTCTAGACTATCTTAAATGAACACGTAGCAGGTCACCTCGTTTCTATACAATACGCCAAAACCAACAAACAACTCCACATTTTACATGCACGCTGAGGGGAGAGGAATGATCTGATACCAAAACATGTATGATATTAGTCGTTGCCAAATGAAAGGAATTAATTCCACACCATAGGTCCTAGAGAATTCCAAATAGATTCCCAACGAACCATGTCTCTACAGAATGTTTCCACCTAGACCGAGGAAGAGTGCTAAAAAACTCACACCATGCTCTGATACCAATGATAGACAAAGAGAGCATAATAATTCATTGATGAAGCTTGCAATGTTGACGCCGTAAGGGATGGGTGGGTGTTTTATTCCAAAATGAGGGTTAGGTTGCATTTATTTATATGATTTAAGTAATCTCTCCCTCTTAATTATAATGGTTATTAGTGTGTTAGTATTAAGTGGGGAAACCATTTAGGTGGGCCGCCACTTTACACCCTTTTTAAAAGTTTAATTATAAACTTTATATTGTTGGGACCCTTTTCTACTTAATGTGGATGTGTTAAATTAAGTCTTATGATATAATTTATTTAGAGTGAAACGGTGCCATGTGCAACCGAATCAACCACCCTGTTTAATAGGGTGATCTCTCTCGAAAGGTGAGATTGAGAAAAATTTATATTATTTGAATATTGTTATGCAAGTGATTGTGGGACCCAATGTGGATGGGTTAAATTAAGTCTTATGATATAATTTATTTAGAGTGAAATGGTGTCGTGTGCAACCGAATCAACCACCCTATTTAATAGGGTGATCTCTCCCGAAAGGTGAGATTGAGAAAAAATTATATTCTTTGAATATTGTTATGCAAGTGATTGTGGGACCCTTGGGTTAAATTAAGTCTTATGATATAATTTATTTAGAGTGAAATAGTGTCATGTGCAACCAAATCAACTACCCTATTTAATAGGGATATCTCTCTGAAAGGTGAGATTGAAAAAAAAATTTATATTTTTTGAATATTGTTATGCAAGTGATTGTGGGACCCGTGAAGTGTACGATGGGAACGCCGAAGAGGATGCAGTGAAGAATGAAAAATGAGAAAGTGAAATAGAGGAAAAGGATGAGGGATGATGAAGAAGAGGTTTGATGAACAAATTGAGGGTTCCACGCAGAGGAAGACTAATGAGACAAATCTTACAAAGACATGAGTGGGAGAAGAAAGCTAGGTGATACAACTAATAGCCTTTAAAAACAATCTTGACATTTGCTAATGGTATTTCAAAATTCCAAAACTTGAGTCAAAAATTACAGTGTAAAATTATTGTCCAGCCTAATAATATAGTTGAAAAACAATTCATATTCTATGTATAAATATGTTAATAAATATGACCAAAAATAATAAGGATATGTGATGCAAGAATTAGTCTTCAAAAACAATTCTTGCATCTGCTGATGACCTTTCTAATATAGGATTTGCTTCACAAAGCAGTCTTAAAGCACCTTCCACCCAAGCATTATAGTTGAAAGACAGTTCATATAAATAAAACCAACAACAATAAGGCTAGGTGATTGAAGAATTAATTTTTAAACACAATTCTCACATCTATTGATAACCTTTCCAAATCCAGAATTTGTTCCACAAATCACAATCTAATGGCATTGTTGATGTACAGTGGAAACCTGACCATCATTATTTTCAATACTAGAGCAGTCCTAAGAAAAAGAAGGATAGAGCCACATCACTTTCACCTAAAGAAGTTGTAGTATTAATATGGAGTTTTTCCGGCTACATTAGTGGAAGGATAAGCGCTCGTCCCACTTCATTAGGGACCAGCTCTTGACCCTCCCCCTGCATGAAAATATAATATATGGCTCATTAAACTGCAATTATTCTTCTTCTTCTTGACAATCAAAGCTGAAGAAAATTACTAAAAGGGGTTCTGGTGTAACAGTAAAATAAGTGATAGAATGATCCATGTTCAAAACCCACAACAGTTTTGACTCGTAATATGATAATGGGATTGCCCCCAACATCAACCCCCATTTTAATTAACTTTCTGAGAATACAAACATTAAAAAAGGAGGAGAAGAAATTAGAGTTACCTGGAAAAACAAGTTGTGCATTAGGAGTTCTTCAATAGTAGGAAATTTGGTGATGAGGTGTATACTATGGCTAACAAAAGACCCCTTCCCCCAAATATAGGGTTGAAAATTCCACAACCTCATCCGTGCTAAGTTAATTTTTATCACCAACCGCAACAATGAATCTAAATTGAAGGCGTCTGCCTTAAAACGAGAAAAATTAATGTTAGTCAATCATAACTTGACATCTTCAATTTTTCCAAGTTCAGATACTGTTCTAGGAACCGCTCAAATGGTGCATCATTGTTAATAAAAACACAATGCAGATGACATTTCTTCAAGCATTTGAAGCTGCCAAAATCGATGGGCATCGAAATTTCCTTCCATATGAAATTTTGAGGTACAAGTATTTGAGATGCTCGCTGACACAACCAAACATGGAGCTTGGAACATCAAAAATCTTTTGTCTTTGAGAACCGCATATAAATATCACCGAGAGAGATCTCTAATTTTTTCCCAGAATAAACATTTTCTACATTTTACCCAAAGGGTTTGATCAGAATTTTTGAAAATGAACCCTGTTGCCATACTTTGAATTTGTTTGTAAATTTGTAATGCTTTCTTTGTATGCATCACATTGCTTCTGAAATATTGCAATTTGATTGAAGGAAATATTGTCAAGGAATGTATTATAATGAATCTTTAGCTAGTCCTGAAATCAGTTAGCATTCCATCACAAAAAAAAAATCTATATGCCATTACTGTTTGGAGGGGTTAAGAACCAATTAGTGGAAAACATGATTTCTGCAATTTCTCTTTTACAGTGATTTGTACATCATTTTTTCTACTATAGGATAGAGAGATTGCCCCGAACCAATATTTAAGGATAAAACTAATAAAAGCGCTGTCATGTGGACCTTCAAAAATCAAGGGATGGTTATTCGTACGAACTCAAACCAAGTTGGGCATCGGATCAATAGTAATATGAGAAATTGAGTTGAAATTTGGCTTCGACTCTATTTGGGCTCTCTATTCCAATTTCAGAAACAAGTCGGGTAGTTTAACCCAATCTTAGAAACAACTCAAATCAACTCTTCCCAAGAGTACAACCCACTATTGGTAAATGTCCCTATATTTTTTATAGTTCACCATAATTCACCTCTTCATGACTCCACTGAAACTCGAGAAATTCAAAGCAAAATGATTATTTGTATCAATCAATGTATGACAAATGTAGACCCAAAAGTATATCAATACAAAATTAACTTGAGAAGACTTGGAAGTGTGGTAATATATGCTTAATGGGATAGAGCTTCGAGGACCATCCCACTTGAAAACAAAAACATATCTTCAGAGAGTGAGGTAATTGTATCTATATTGCTCACATACAATGTACAAACTAAAAAATTCCATCATTAAAAAATTACAATTAAGATGCAAATACAATTGACCCAAAGAAGTACAAAATCTTAATAACAGTCTTTATCAAAAATAGTTAAAAACAAACACCTATCAAATGTACAAACTTGTTATTGCTAGAAAGAGATAAGAAGAACCATAGACTAAACCGTAATAGTAGATATTGCCAACAATTTTTTTCAAGAGTGCAGATTAAATGTACAAACATTAATACAAAAAACAATATAGTCCAAATCTAAATTAAAATACCAAGACCAAATTTTTTTATTGTCTATATAAAAGACATACATGTGGGTACTACACACATAGATTAAGTCTTTAAAAATAATTCTTGTATTTGCTAGTGGCCTTTCAAAATTCCAAATTTGAGTCAAACAAATGCAGTGTAAGAGTATTTTCCAGCCTAACAATATAGTTGAAAAACAGTGCATATTCTATGTATAAATATGCTACTAAATATGACCAAAAACAAATAAGGCTAGGCGATGCAAGAATAAGTCTTTAAAAACAATTATTACATCTGCTGATGACCTTTCCTAATCCAGGATTTGTTTCACAATGCAGTCTGAAAGCACTGTCCACTCCAGCTTTATAGTTGAAAAATAGTTCAATCAATCTGATGCCATACACATATTGTACCTAACACTCAATGAGGATTAAATTAGATATGCATGTATGATGTGTGTGTTCCTGCAGTGTTAAATCAAATGATTTAACAATTCCCTTACTACTTTTATACAAAAGTACTCACAACATGCAAAGTTACATGTGAGTGTCTTGAACAATGACCAACAATATAGTTGTAAAATATAAGAGACGAGAGTAATGGCTTCAGCAACAAATCCTTGAACGAAAAACACCACGAAAACTCATTGATTAAAACCTCATGCAAATTATCAGCATTTGAGAATTCACAGGAAAACAATGTCTATACTATAAAGGATATCAGACAACCTAAATTAAAAACCCTACCTTGAGAGATCCAGACTCGTAGAGGAAGTACACATAAACATCAGAAAGTATACACACTACCCCAACACAAGAAATTGCACACGCATACATTATGTGTAATATGTATATTTTTAATTTCCAAAAAGTAGTGCAAAAACTGTAACATCCAGTTGATGGAGTGCAAAAAAAAAGGAAAAATTCTTGGATCAACAGCACAAACATTCCTGCAAGTATGGAAAAAATCGGCACAATTCTCTTTTAAAAACATGTAAATTGATCGGAGACCTCCAAAACACCAAACCCCCAAAATACAATGCTAACACACCAAAACCCTATACAAGTAACATTTTTTATAGAATGTATGCAAAGTAGGCCAAATCGTGAACATCTTGTGCAGCTCTCCATGAATATTTAATTTTTTGAATGTCCTCCCATTCCAAAAGTTGTATCTTATTTTCCTCCATCTCATCGAAAATCTGCATTTGCTCTGCAATTCTTCCATTAAATTTAGTGCAGAGAGAAACTTATTAAAAAAATGCATGTTCGATTTAAAAATAACATATTTAAAAAAATACATTGTAGAACTTGGTGGTAGCAGGGGGATTTAGAGCCAAATACTTGAGGAGAAAAGTAATAGTAATAACAATGGTAAGAGGTTTTCTTTTACCTCCTCTTTCATTAATTTATTTCTGACCTCATCCGCGCTACGAACCAAGTAAGACAGCACATCCTGATCGTGTGAAGAGCATCAGTTTTCCAAATCCTTTCTCCTCTGATTGACAATATTTTCAAGTATACGGAGGATATGATCACTGGCAATTCTGCCTTTCCGATATGAAGTTCCAGGCAGGTTGAGAGGAATCAGAATCATTTCCCATAACACATCGTGGAAATGATGATACAGTTCTACCTTCTGAATCTCATCGTCCACGCTAACGAAGAGGCCAAATTCCACAAAAAAACATGTTGTGCTTGATGAGAGGATACGTCCGCACTTGATAAATTCTATATGCCCTATTTTCACCGCTACAAAAGCCTCGAGAAGAAATCGTATGCCAGATCCACCATCAAGAACCCTATTGCATGCAGCTAGCCACCTGTCTCCACCATGCAGGAACAGAAGTGGGAAAAATAGAAAATACCCGATACACATGCCAAATTGTAAGGGGTATAACAGTTCACTCTATCAGAAGCCGAGATTGTCACCGTCTGATTTCAACGAACACTCTGACATTCTAATCTTGGCCCTCCAATTTTTGAAAGATGTCAGACCCAACAGGTCTCATCTCACTACAAGAACACCTTACGGCGTAACAAGAAAAAATAGTAAAAAGAAGAGTTCGACCATTTCCTATAGCTGACCTAGTCCAACCTAGTCGGTTTAGTTAACAATGTATTTTTATTTTGCTAACACACATTTCTGTTAATTTTGGAAACCAAGAAGTTGTTTTTGTGAACTTAGTAAACAAATAGTTTTGTTAAATGGAAATGCTCTCCATGGTGTTTTTTGTTACTGGTTGTTGGTTGCAAAAGCAGGCGGAAATTCCATACATGATTTCAGTAGTGTTCAACAGCTACTTCATAGTTTTAAACAAGGGTGCCCAGGCATAGCCATCTGCCTCTATTGGAATATCTAATTTTTTCCACCCATTTCCCCTAAGTCACTTACTCAATCCTTTGTAATCGTACCACCCATTTTCAGGGCCTCCATTTCCTTGTAGGAAAACGTTTATGGAACCCTTGCAAAAACCTACATTTTTAGCGCAATATAGTCAAAACCCTATTCAAAAGCCTCCATTTTGGCATAGTTAGGTAAGATAATTGTAAACATTTTCCACAAGAACACATCTCTTTTAGGAATTCTGTCAAATAGTTCATGTTCCTTCTCTAAACTTTGAAAATTTTCATACATGTATAGTAGTGCAGTTCCAACTACAATATACATAAAAATCCTCTTATCCTTCAAGATTTTATGGATGTCCATACCTTGTTCCAAAGTTACCATTTTGGCACAGGCTAGGAGTATGCTGGTAAATGTAAACTGATCGGGTTGGATGACTATTTGTTGTTTCATTCATATGTTTTGACATTTACGCTGACTTGTGAAAAGCACTACAACTAGCATTTAGCATTTAGTTTACCCACTCGACCTCTTGGAAACATCATGATTTATGGTATAGTACACAAAAGAGCCCTGTAGAGAACTTTAGGTGACAAATTATTCAACATGACAAGAGGCAATAGATCCCGCCCAAATGACCATGTTTCATACTTATCATTTGGGCAAGATGTATTGCATCTTTTCATGTTAAATTATTTGTCACCTAAAGTTATCTACAAGGTTTTTTTTGTGCATTGTAGCAAAAATAATGATGCTTCAGAGAAGCCAAATTGGTAAACTAAATGCTAAATGCTAGCTTTATTTTTTTTCATAAGTAACTTTAAATGTCCAAACACAATGACCCTATCCCTCATGTGATTTTTCTAAGAGCCGTTATGTGGCAAGTTGTCAATGTGGAAGTGGACCAGCTATTTCCATTTATCTCCATTTCTATGTCCCTCTGTTTCCCTCTATCCTTTTTTTGTTCAATGAACTATTATGGTTGTGTGGGCCATCACATCGATCAATTTATTCGTTCAAAGGTCACAAATTTCTAATTCAAAATTTGAATTTACTCGCTCATCACTTTCATTTCCCTTATATCTCGATCATAGGTTCATTTTCCCCCTTTTTTGTTGTCGGGTGTCTGAATATGGTTGGTTCCCAGAGATAGAATAGAAATACAAGTTTTCAAAAAGTGTTGTAGGTCTTACCTCCAACATGGCGAAGCAACAAGCCATTGGCTCTTTGGATTCGGCCTCCATTACCATTGAATCAACCTATTTATCTCCAACACATGTCACATTTCAGGGATGACTCTCTTGTTTTGTTTTAAGTAGTTCCTTTTTTCTATTATGAAGTTTTTGATATATTTTGTGATGATGAAATTCCATTGGTAAGATCTAGAGAACACAACATCATTTGTCAAAATATTTTGATCTCATTCAATGTCTGCTTTGATAGGTAATAAAGCCACCTCCATCAAATTGGGATGTCGGTATTGGAATGTTTGGTGACACAATGATGATACTAAGAAAGTTATATGTTGTTAAATTATTGTAATTGAAGCACCAACCAATTCATTTCAAATTATTCCACAATATTTGATGCAAATCACTTTGAATAACTTTATCAAACTATAGATATCAGAAAGAAAAAAAAATGAAAGTGTGGGAGGTAACAACGTACTAGGTGGAACAAAATATTACTTTGACATAGTCCCTATATACACACTAATAACACATTTTAGTTTTATATAGTATACAACTTATTTAAGAATAATGTGTTGGATCATCATTATTAAAGTTAACAACGTAATATGTTGTTGAATTGATTTGATCAAAACATCAAACATTAAATTGGACAGTATTCCAAAATAATTGGTGGCATTAAATTTTAACAAATGATTCAAACTATGGTTTACAAAACAAAATTTAAAATGCATATTTTTGAGGTAACAACGTAGTACATAGAACAACAACCTACTTTGATGTAAATTATGTATAACAAACTTTTACAACACATTTTTATGAAATATAGTGATTATATTTGGTATTAATAATGTATTGGTTCATCATTAGTAGGGGTAGTAATGTAATACATTGTTTAATTGTTCTAATCAAAGTAGCAGACAATGCATTGGAGATTTTTCCAAATTAATGTATTAAAATAACTTTGAATATATTTGTCACACTATACATTACAAAAAACCATTGAAAATGCATGTTTTGGGGGTAACAATGTAGTACATGAACAATAAGTTACTTTTTATATAGATCATGTACGCACACAAAACTTTGACTTCAGAGATTTTGAGTGTTTTCGCTACTCCTATGGAAAGTGTGTTTGAAAGATTTCTTGAAAATATACCATTTTTAAACATATTTTAAAGTTGTCCACTAAAATTTCTAGGCACAAATATTGACTTCTACATATCCAGAAACAATTTTAGTTTCTAATGCAATCTTAATGGCATAAGCTACAACTCTACCATAATATTGTTTTATTATTCTTGAATCTTCCCTAACCCTTCTTTTATAGGAAGATGGCTAAAGTAGCAAAAATAATGTGTTAGAAGAATTTTAAAATGAGTTTTTGGGAAGGTAAAATATAATTCAAATGTCCATGTAGAAGGTTTGTAATCAAATGCAAACTTAAATTATGTTTGGAGATGTCAAAGATACTCGAGACATACATCAAATCTCAAGGTTGGTTACACTACATTATCTCTTTTTTAGTCATATGGAGGTACTACTTAGTCATTGCCGTTAACTAGTATGACGTAAAACTCATAACTAGGCATCACACAGGTAGAAAAAATGTAAAATTATGAGAAAATATTGGAATAAAGGTATTTTTCTACCTTTTAATTCTAATCTTTAAGCCATTAAGGCTTTTGATTGCATGGGATTCAGTTTCTTAGATAGCCAAGATGCAAACATGAGAAAAAAGTTTGAAACTAAAAGATGGGAAAGAAATACTTGTATGTCCCACACCTATTTCCATGGCTTAAATTATTGCTACAAAAAAATTATGTTGTCAGCTAACATTCCTAATGGTAATAACTCATGTCCTTTAAAAGTAAGAGGGAATGAGTTTGAAATTATTCAAAAATAATTGAATGAAACAACTTTGAATAGATTCATAAAAAATGAAGTGCAAAACAAATAATAAAAATGCATGTCATCGAGGAATCAATGTATTATGTTGAACACCAACCTATTTTGATATAGATCATGTAGGCTTACTAAGATTTGACATTACTATTTTATATAGTACACGGAGCATATTTTGTAAGAGTATTGCATTGGATCATCATTATTAGGGGTAATAATGGAATACGTTGTTGAATTATTTTACTCAAAGTAGGGGGGATGAATTGGAAATTATTAAAAAATAATTAAATGAAAAATCATTGCATAGATTTATAACAGTATGCAATGCAAAAAAAAAAATGCATGCTTTTGAGGAAACAATGTATTACATTTAACAACAACCTAGTTTTATATAGATCATGTAGGCACACTAACATTTTAGTTTGCATTTTATATAGTAAAGTGAGTATATATTTTGTAAGGGTAATGTGTTAAATCATCATAATTAGGGGTAACAACGTAATACATTGTTGAATTATTGTACTCAAAGTAGGAGGGAATGAATTAGAAACTATTCAAAAATAACTAAATAAAACGACTTTGAATATATTCATAACACTATATAGTGCAAAAAAAAATTAAACAATGCATGTCATTAATGCAACAACGTATTAGGTGGAACAAAAACGTAATTTGATATAGATCATGAAGACCACACTAAGATCTAGACATTGTATTTCTATATAGTGCACTTGAGTATTCTTCCTGTAAGAGTAATTTATTGGAGTCGTCGTTATTAGGGATAACAACGTAATACATTATTGATTTATTGTACTCAAAGTAGGAGGTAATGAATTAGTATTAAAAAATTATTGAATGAAATTAGAAATTATTAAGAAATAATTGAATGAATGAAACAACTTTGAATAGATTCATTCAATTATTTCTTAATAATTTCTAATTTCATTCAAGTATTTTGTAATAATTTCTAATTCATTCCCTCCTACTTTGAGTACAATAAATCAACAACGTATTACGTTGTTATCCATAATAACGACGATCCAACACATTAATCTTATGGAAGATACTCAGTGCACTATATAAAACTACAATGTTAGATCTTAGTGTGGTTTCATGATCTATATCAAATACGTTGTTCCACCTAATACGTTTTTGTGTCGATGACATGCATTTTGAATGTTTTCTTTGCACTATATAGTGTTATAAATATATTACAAGTTTTTTCATTCAATTATTTTTTAATAATATCCAATTCATTACCTCCTACTTTGAGTACAATAATTGAACAACATATTATGTTCTTACCCCTAATAATGATGATCCAAAATATTACTCTTACAAAATATACTCAGTGTACTATATAAACTGAAATGTCAAATCTTAGTGTGCCTACAAGATCTATATCAAATTAGGTGGTTTTTCAACGTAATACGTTGTTTCCTCAAAAACATGCATTTTTAAAAAAAAATTGCACTACAAAATGTTATAAATCTATTCAAATTTGTTTTATTAAATTATATTTTAATAATTTTCAATCCATTCCCCCTACTTTGAATACAATAATTCAACAATGTATTGCGTTGTTACCCCTGATAATGATGATCTAACACATTACTCTTACAAGAGATGATTTGTGTATTATATAAAATGATAATGTCAAATCTCAGTGTGCCTACATGATCTATATCAAAATATGTTGTTCTTTAACATAATACGTTGTTTCCTTGATGACATGTATTTTTTAATACTTTTTTTACACTTCATTGTGTTATGAATCTATTAGAAGTTATTTCATTCAATTATTTTTTATTAATTTCCAACTCATTCTATTCTACTTTTAAGGGATACAGGCTTATTATGTGCCACATATTAGTAAGGATTTGCAAGAATGAGTAGAAAAATTATTACTATTAGGAATAATTATAGCAATTCTTTCATTATAAGATCTTTAATATACTTAATTAATACATGTAACAAGATACTTTAATATAGATCATGTATACATACCAAGATTTGACATTGTAGTTTTATATAATACACTGACTATATTTTGTAAGAGTGATGTGTCGGATCATCATTATTAGGGGTAATAACATAATATGTTGTTGAATTGTTGTACTCAAAGTATCACACAATGAATTGGGAATTGTTATAGAATAATTGAATGAAATCAATTTCAGTAAAGTCACCACACTATGTATTGCAAAAAAAACTTTGAAAATGCATGTTTTTGAGGCAAAAATGTAGTGCGTGGACATGAAACTTTGACATCAAAGTTTTTAAAAATATAACGATTATTGTTCATAAGGATAATGTACTATATCATCATTATTAGGGGTAACAACATAATTTGTTGTTCAATTTTTGTAATCAAAGTATCGGGAAATGAATTGAAAATTATTACATAATGATTGAATAATATCCATTTGATTATAGTCCTCACACTATGTATGATAGAATTAATATTGAAAATGCAAGTCTCAAAGGTAACAACATACTAGGTGTAATAACATGCTAATTTGACACAAGCCATGTACTCACACTAAATTTTGACACTACATTTTAATAGATTATATAGAGTCCATAGTTTGTTGTATAATCATTCTTGCATGGAAGGAAACATGAATATTTTTGCATCCTAAACATTGCATATGTTAGACATGGATACTCTATGTTTAGGGTTCCTTTGAGGATGCAATCCATCAATGACCACCAACAAAAAACGTTTAACATTTTAGATCATTGTTATTAGGGGCATCAACGCAATACATTGTTGACTTGTTGTACTCTAAGTATCACACAATGCATTAGGAATTACTCAAAAAAATTTGAATGAAATCAATTTGAATAAATTCATCACACTAAATATTGCAAAAAAAAACATTGACAATGCATGTTTTCTAGGTAACAATGTAGTATGTGGAGAAAAAACTACTTTGATATAGATCATGTATGCATACAAAACTTTGACATCACACTTTTCAACAATATAATCAATATTGTTAGCAAGAATAATGTGTTGGATAATAATTATTAGAGGTACCAATGTAGCATGTTGTTAAATTTTCATAATCTAAGTATTAGGAAATGAATTGGAAATTATTCCAAAATAATTAGCTGAAATCGATTTGATTATATTTCTCACACTATGCAGTGTAGAATGAATATCTAAAATGCATGTTTAAGAGGTAACAACATGTTAGGTGTAATAACATGTTACTTGGACATAGTTCATGTTAGAGAAAATTTTAGCAGAAAATTTTTGTATACTCACAAAAATCAAAGATTATGGAAATTGGAATTGGCAAATATTATGTGGTTTGCAACCAACTTATTCGCTGAAAAATTCGACCGAAAAGTCCCTTATAATATTCATTTCAGCTAGATTTTACACATATATAAAATATTATGAATGTAATTTGCCACCTTTTTGAATTATATCATCCACATATTCTCTTGTTAGCATTAATACATAGTTATTAAGGGACTGTTACAGATAGTTACAACTGTCTCCTTCCTCCTGTAGCCAAACTATAGCCTATATATTTGGATTTATTCTATTGTTTACACATGCATTGAATAAAATAGTTCATTCTCTGCTATCATTGGTATCAGAGCTTTCTCCAATCCTCTGCCTACTTGGAGAATAGAGTGACTTGTAGAGTTTCTCTTTTGGCATGTGGAAAAAAGTGCCGATTGAAGAAAATAGTTTGTATGTTGTGCGTGGAGGTGGTTAGCCATTGTTCCTTCAAAACGACCTACTAACATTCTTAGAAAATGTTCCTTTCATTGGAGCAACGATTTTTTTTTTTAGACGTGGGCATCATTGGCACCTGTTGTGGGCAGAATAAGAAAACGTGGGCCAACAAGCAACTTGAAGGGAAATCTTGCATTACAATTTGCAAAATCCTTGTTCGTGAATAGTAAAATGTGAACAATGACTTATGAAAGGAGCATAGGAGCATAATCCTGCATGGAGATCCAAATGACCTACTCTCACACGTCTTGCAAACAAATCGACCTTGGCAATACGTTTCCTGGATGTTGTCGTTTTGGAATTTTTCTTAACCTCTGTAGATTCATTAAGTGAGGCCGACTTGTGTATAGGATACTTGCCATGAAGGAGACAGCGATTTGTCACTGCGTTGGAAGCAAACAAAAAAAGTAATTCTTTGTATTTTTCCTAAAATCAGAAACATGGTAGCGGAAGCGTGATGATTTGAAGACCTATTGATTGTTGTCGTTAGAATGTGTGGATGTGGTGTGAATTATGACCAGTTTTTTCTAGCATTTGGTTGTATATATGAAGTAGAGAATAATCCTACGTTGTTCAGAATCCTAAAGTGACAAGTGTAGTGTGAAACACCCAACAATTTCTGCTCCAAAAATATTGCTATCCGATGCCCAACTCTTGAAAGGGCCAAATTTCACCACATGGAAAACCAAGATGCAGATGATTCTTCAATTTGAAGATCTTTGGGGGATCATTTATGGCACAGATGCCCCTCCTGTTGACAATTTTTGCACTTGTGCAAAAATGGGCAACTTGAAAATTTGTTACAATGGATAGGTTTGGTGAAGTATACCTAAGCTAATGGATTTACATCATATTATTTTGTTTTACTGATTTGTGAAAGAGATTAAGTGAAATATGCAGCTATGTGTGTTGTTACAAAACGTAACAACTCACATAGTCTACAATCTCACGAATATCCTTGGAAATAGAAAACAAACACCCCAAAGGACATCTGTGTTATCCTGATGAAGACACCGGATTGCAGAATATGTAAGGTGTATATTTTTGGGATAGCAGACATAGTGACAGTTTTCAAAGAATCAGATTCACAGTTATTATCTTGATGCCTATCAGTTTTATTACTCTATGTTCATTTAAAGTTGTTATGATTTATAAGTCTGCATTTACCTATGATGCCATAAAAGATAACAATTGACTCCTTTCCTGCTACTTCTATCAAGAAAGTATTGAGCAAAAAACAGTGACAATAGTGTCCAAATGGAGGTAGCAGAAAGCTGTCAAAACGAAGAATGGAAGCTAAGATAATCACACAACATACAAAGAGACACATTTTATTCAATGATTATCCAATAGAGTTACAGGTATTCACTTCAAGTTACCCCTTATGTTAATTCATTTTATTGAGATATTGAGTTGCCTACATCATTATACAATCAAAGCAAAACTGAATGCAGAAAGAGATAATCAACTCATTATCTCAATTTAAATATTTATTCATAAGAGATCATAAGTTTTGCCACACAAGCTATGGGATATGACTAAGTGACTCATCATACACATGGAAATGAGAATATCGCATGTGCTAGAGAACAAGAGTAGAGGAGTAAAAGGGAACCCATCATTACCTTTTCTGTCTTCTGTCTTCACTCCTCAGCCTTTCCATCTCCATCTCAACTCCTTCGTCTTCCGCTTCCATCTCCATTTCTTAACACCTGCAAGACAAGAGAAGCATATGTCAACTTGAGGTCAGGGTACAATGTTATTCTAGTACTCATGTTCTAAAGCAAATACAAATTCTGAATTCGATATATCTAACAGTACTTGAAAGAAAGAAGTACAAAAACACATGGCACAGGAAAATAAAGAGAAACAGACAAGTAAATGACACTGAAAGTAGGTTGGAAAAGGTTGTAGAAGAAGTAGGGAAATTGAAATAAATCACATGGATATAAAAGGGGCCAAAAGGCTTATTTATTTCTAACTCATTTTGAAGGAACATGTTGTAACATTGATTGAAAATCAGTTACCTGGTTAAGAAGAAAGCATCTACTGAATGAAGCACAAACATCGTTTTCAAATAGCTTATAGAGGAAAGTCAGCGCTTAAAGGCCTGCTTCAGAATGAGCTAATAAGAAGATATTTTGTAAATCTGGAAAAGGAGAGAGAAAACAAGATTTTGGAAATTTTTTGCAAGTCTCCCCTTGTAAAATGGCATTTTTCCAGAAAAATAGAATTGAAACACATGCTTTTCAGCTACTATAGTGCTTTCTAAGCTATCTGATCTTCAAAAGGAAGTAAAACAGTCAAGGAAATTCATGTTTCATCACTTTTAAAATTGATATCATGATCAAACAAAACATAAAGGTTTTCAAGATTCTCACCATGCAATAACTATAAATGTTCCTTTTATTTTATAATTTAAGTGTGAATCAAAGAAGCATCTACTTTGCAAATTTTCAAAAAAGTTGTAATGAATCAAATAAATTCAGCATGACAGCTCATTCAGATGATTAGATAAGTAAATAAAGATGTTATATCTTTTTCAGGAAAAGGTCAAATTATCAAAATCTGGAAAGAACAGGATTCTGAAGAAATTTTGCCAGAGTTTCTCCTTGTAAAACAGACTTTTCCAGAAAAACATAATTGAGAAATAATGAAGAAATTAAAATATAATTCCTACTATGACTTCTGGAAAGTGAAGTACCATTACAAAGAAAGAAATTAATTATCTTCTTCATTTTCCAAAAAGGAGATGTTTATTTCATTATAAAGAAAGTATGCAATCATGTTTACAAACAAATAACCAGCATACAACTGCCAAGGATTCATTATCCTGAATGCAATCATGTTTCGTCACGATCACTGCAGAGCAAACAAATAGATGAGAATGATCTTCAGATCATATACAAAGAGGAAAAGGTTGAGCTACATGATCAAAAACCAAAATAAATACCTCCACGTTTGTGAAAAATGTAGAAACAGTCGAGCAACTATGGCGTCGAAGCCTAAATAAAAATTATGCAATTTCAAAGACTTCCAGATCTCCAAGTTTCCATCAAAGTTACAGAGCGAGTGAAAATATTCACAAGGGCTTCACCCGCAAATTGAAAAAAAATGAATGAAATGACCAAGAAGACCTTGTAAGTGTATAAAACTTTCATCGAACTAGGGTTACAAAACCCTAACCCACGGTAAAACATCAATAATTCATCAAATGCCAAGTGCCAGATCAAACGGTGATTGGCCCACACAGGTTCCAAAGAGATAAAGCCCAATTAAATGCCACTGAGCGGAATAAATGCTCAGGATAGAACACTAATCTAGGTTACAAGATCAGTGGTGGAGAGAAACCAAGGCACAAGATCAAGGGCCTCAAACACTTCGCAAAACCCAAGATAAATTTCCACGGTCAAGTTACCACAGGCCAAGGTCAAATGAAGGGTGAGTCATCATGGAGAGGGGCCAGCCCAAGTGGACAGAGAAATAATAATTCGCCAAGACCTTACAAAGTCTAAAGTATGCATGCCCACAAAATAAAATCAAATGTCATTATATGCCAAAAGTCCCAAAAAGGTGATATTTGTATTATGTGCTAAGGTCTAAGGGTAGCGAGTTTAATACATGGTGGACTAGCCAAAGGGTGGTGCCCTTTATATTATACACATGTTAATGCCTAAGTCCACAAGGTGGTAGTTTCAAACTATATGAACCAAAGGTTGTCCCCACATGGGGTATTAAACAAAAATTTGCAAAGTGTCACTGTTGTGACCATCCAAAAAAGAAAAGAATATCAAAGCATGTACATATTGGAGGTGGTCCCCATTTCAATTTTATTGTGCAAATATTGCTAAAGGCTGCATTTTTTTTTGCCTACACACAAGAGTGATATTTTGCATGCCTTCACAATAGGACAGAATAGAGAAGATGATGAATTTGCGTTTGCAAGCAAAGAAGACTTACCTAGCAAGCAATTTATAATTTTAGCAAATTATTCACCTTTCTTTCTTAAAAATAGAACAGTCAACTTCAGTTTGATTGTATTGTATCTAAGGCTGACAATGCCTATTTTATTACATGCTCTAGTTTGTATTATTTTATTCCTTTATTTAAGGGATAAAATTAGGACACATGGGCGAGTACAACCTTAGTCTATTTTTAGGAAGGGGGGTAAAGTTTTGCTATATATTGTATGCTCTTGCAAAGCACAAAAGGGGGGGATTTTTCAGAGATTTTCCCAGAAGAACTTTTGATATGAATACTGAAGCAATTTTTGCCAGTTTTACCCCGTGAGTGTTGAATTACTTTTGCCTTTTCAAGTTGTTCTGTAGTCTTGTGTATGCCGGTATTAATCTTGTGAAATCAGTATTTCCTGATTAATCACTTTACCTTGCTACAGATCTACTATTTTCCTACTAAATTTCATTTTGCATGTTAGCTTACTAGTACTGTTGTGATTTTCCCTCAGTATAAATTAGGTGTTTTTGCCCTTACGTTTTGTAGAAAGCACAAATTGGTTCATGCACATAAAGAATTCTTCACAAGTCAGTTGTTTATTCCACTCAAGTCAAGTTCTTTATTCAAATTTGGTGTATCACCTTAGTAATTATCTCATTTTCAATCACTTCCTAACCCTAAAACTCCAAAAAAGTAGTCTAGTGAACACTAATAAGGAACAAGCCTTTTAAATCCCAGAGGTTCACCTCAAAATAGGTATACCCATAGACCTGAGGTGTCCCCATTATATCTATGAGAGAGAGAGAGATCTTTTGTAGACTTAGAACACTTACTGCCATCTCTCTTCTAGGTGCACTTTCGAGAGATAACAGTTTTTGGCACGCCTGGTGGGACCAGGAATCAGATATGCATGCAAATTTCAGATTCTACAGTAGATCAAAAGTACTTTTACAGAAAATAAAAGTTACTTTCAAGAACTAAAGCTGTAGCAAATTAATTCTAAAGATTCTACGATCTTTTGGCAACTCCGTAAAGCTGATTTTAGACCAGTATTACAGCATATTCCATGCCTAAAGTGACTACAAGATCATCAGTAAGAGGTATTCCTCCTGAGTTTGTTTCTTTACCTTTGAAATCTGCTAAAAGAAGAAGGGTTGGTAATACTTTGTGTTATAATAGACCTGGTTTTGAAAACCCTCATGATATTCCTTCACCACGAATAAATTTTTCAATCAATATCCTAGTTTTTCCAATGGCTATTCAACCACCTAGAAATTTTGCAGCCTTTACTAATGGAAGCCCATTAGTAATTACAGTATATCATGATATACCTAGTGTTGCTCTGAAAAGTCTGCCATCATTCACCGGTGAAAATAAAGTTACACTAACTGAACACATCAAAGATGTTGCAGCCATATGTGCAGTCCACAATATTACTCATGAAGATATAGCTTTAAGACTTTTAGCTACATCTTTTAAAGGACAAGCCTTGCAATGGTATAGGAACATAGAAATTAGAAGCATAAGAACTTGGGATGGATAAGGAGAGAAATTGCTAGAACAGTTCCAAGACAATTCAGATCATTTTTCCCTGATAGAACAACTATCTACTATCAAGAGAGCCCCTCATGAATATTTTTCTAGTTTTAGCATTCATTTTTCTAGAACTTGGGAAAGAATCCCAGCAAGTGTTAAGCCTCAAGTTGATCACACTTTTCGTTATTACCTCAGAGCATTGAATAGTGATATTGCAACTATGATTCAATCCATGGGAGCTTTTACTCTCCTAGGGGTCTATGACACTACTATAAAAGCTGAAAACAACGTTATTCAGGATGGAAAGTTAGCACCAAGGCCTACAATGCCATTTTTTGGTAGATTTAGATCCTATCCCACAACCTATTACAATCATAGAGCCTACTATTACAGCCCCATCCCCTGATATGTTTAAAGCCTTTCAAGCCATGGGAAATAAACTAACATCAATCAAAAATAAGCTTACATTGCCTAATAGGCCATATCAAGCTCCTTACTAGCAAAACCAACAAAATAGGTAGCCTTACCAACAAAATCAAAATTATAGGTATCCTTATCAGCAAAGGCAATTTGATTCTAATGTTCCTAGTACATCTAATGCTTTGGTTCTAGTTAATATGGATATAGAAGAGTGGTGGTAACCTTGTAATCAACCTCATCAAACTACAAATTGCCCAAATACATTCCTGAACTTGAATCTTGTTGTGCAACCTCAATCTGAAGCATTGTTCATACCTCAAATGGAGGGTGGGTAGAAAGAAAGTCAAGTTCAAAAAACACCTGAAAAAAATTTGGTCAGCTTTAATGACGAGGATTTCATTGTTGTTACCACTAGAGCTCAAGAGAAAGCTACCGAAAATAAAAAACAACAAAACAGACCCATGCTGCCCATTATTACTGATATATCAACATCTACAGCCTCGAAATTATCCAATAGTCTTATTGTCCCTCAGAAAACAACAAGTGTTATAGCTGGTAAAGAGGAACAAAAAAAGCTTCAGCCTGATCCAAGAAAACTATTTATCCCTCAAATATCCAGGCTACCGAAGTAGAATCAGTTTTTTCTAAAACTTATGCTAAAACGGTAGAATCTATCTCTAAGACTGTTGCTTCTTTCAATATTTTTGATGTGATGAAGAAGCAAAATGTTAACATCGCAATGTGGGACACCTTAAGCATTCCAAGACAACAGGATTTACTCTCTCATGAATTAGCTAAACTGCATATTTCTTCAAAAATAACGGTAAAGGAAGTCCAAAATACATATATGGTCCTTGGAACACTTGATCAAGATCACATAAAAGATGTTGGATGGATGGTTCAGAAGGTTCTAAATGCTCATGAAATAAATAATCCACCACCATTTTACCTATCTCTGATAATTGGAGAAAATTTAGTTCATAACTCTATGGTGGACAATGGTACAAGTAGTACAGTCATGCCTAAGTCAATTGCTGAAAAATTAGGCTTGCAATATGAACCTACAGAAAGGACTATTTTATAGTTTGATGGGACTGGGACTAATACAGTTGGAGTAATAAAAAATTTGGAGGTAATGTTACATGCTTTCCCAAATGTTTCCATTTTACAAGATGTCAATGTTGCTGATTTACCTCCATATTTTGCTTTGTGCCTATCTTGATACTTTACAGCAAAAATAGGAGGTTACCTCTCTTCTGATTGGTCTTTCTTATTTTTCACTACATGTTATGGCACTAAGGTTACCATAAATTCTAAGCCATTCGCTAGATTTCATATTGAGCCTCATTCACCAAATGCAGTAGCAAATTATTCAGTTTTAGATCAATCTGATTTCGATGATGTAGCTCAGATTTCAACACTAGAAGGTGTTTCTAACATGTTCATGGATGAGAAGATAATTGAAGAACATCTTTTCGGTGTTTATTACATACGTGAAGAAATTTCAAGCGTTCCCTTACTGTCCAAAACAAAAAATAAAATAGAAGGGATTTGGAAGCTTCATTTTGATGGAGCTAAGAATAAGAAAGGACGAGGAGTAGGTCTGATGGTCACTTCCCCAACAAATGAAAGGTATTTTATAGCTATGAGTCTTCAATTTTCATGCACTTGTAATGTAGCTGAGTACGAAGCGTTAGTTCATGGCTTGCTTTGGGCCAGAAAAAGAGGAATTAACATGTTACAAGTTTTCATTGATTCTAAGTTAGTAATAAATCAAGTTAAAAACTTCAATGTATGTAAGAATCCATTAATGAAGTCTTACAGGCATAGAGTTTTAGACTTAATGGAATATTTTGATGCCATTAATATTCAGTCTATTCCTAGAGCTGAAATTAAACATGTTGATAGACTGGCAGTAGTAGGTGCTAGTTTCGAAGTGCTGGAACAAATAGAAAGCAACAAATTTCAGCCTCATGTTAAGTTGATTGTCAGACCTTCTATACCTGATAATGAATCTAATTGGCAGGTGTTTGAGACTAATGATCAAATCTACAAGTTTTTGTAGCAAGAAGCTGAATTTTCTGCAGTAAATCAGGATAAATTACAACATCTATATGGTGACCTAATTGTTCAGTTAAAAAAAAACAAGTTTCCTCGATGACTTGTCACATTGGAAGACATCTTTAGCACCGAAGACTAGTTAAGAAAGAAAAAATCTAAGATGTCTACTCATGCTGATAATTACGAAGAGGTTTCAGTTGATGAAGGAAAGAACTTATTTCTTCAAAAGGTATGTCCCTTATCCAAAAAACAGTCTTTTATTAAGCTTTGCACTAAATTTAAAGATATTTTTGCTTGGAGATACCAAGACTTGAAAGGATATGACCCCAGTCTAGCACAACATATGATTGAATTACAGCCAAATTCTAAACCAGTTAGGTAGAAACAAAGGCCTATAAATCCCATAATAGAACCTATTATGAGGAAAGAATTATCAAAATTGATTGAATTAGGAATTATTTTCCCAGTTAAGCATTCAAGTTGGGTAGCAAATCTTGTTCCAGTTAGGAAAAAGAATGGAGAAATCAGATTATGTGTGGATTTCAGAGATCTTAATAAAGCATCATTGAAAGATCATTATCCATTACCAAACATGGATCAGATTTTGAGAATAGTCTCGGGATCAGAAAAAATATCCCTTCTAGATGGTTACAGTGGATATAATCAAATTTTAGTCTGAGGAGAGGATAGATATAAAACAACTTTTACCACCAAGTGGGGTACCTACGCTTACAAAATAATTCTTTTTGGTCTTTCAAATGCTAGTGCAATGTTTCAACGTGTAATGGACATGGCCGTAGCCTAGTAAATAAATGCATAGTTTTTTATTTAGATGATGTCACTATATTCTCAAAAGATTCTGATGAACATCTAATGCATTTGAGACAGACTTTCCAGATCTGCAGGCAGTTTGGAATATCTTTGAATTCCAAAAATTCTATCTTTTCAATACATGAAGGTAAGCTACTTGGCCATATTGTTTCGAAATGGGGTTTAGCAATTGATCCTTTCAGAATTGAAGCCATATCACAGATATCATTACCTCATCACAAGGAGGCATTATAGATATTTCTGGGAAAAATCAACTTTGTCAAAAGATTTGTCCCAGACTTTGCAACATTAGTTAAGCCATTGACATCCATGCTAAGAAAAGAGAAAACATTCTCTTGGACTAGCAAAGGGAGAGAAGGTTTTGAGGCTATTAAAACAGCTATTTCTCAGGCTCCTACTCTTGTAAATCCAAATTTTGACAAAGATTTTACAATATACGCACTTGCAGGAGCTGAAACAATCAAGCTATTCTAACTCAGGTCAATGATGAGAATGTCGAACAACCAATTGCTTTCTTTAGACAGAGCTTGCACGATTACGAAACAAGGTACACATTCCTTAAAATCAAGTACTTTCTGTATTCAGAGGACTAAATAATTTGAAGTACATGCTTTCGAACAATAGAATTCATGTTCTTGTTTCTTATCCAAATGTGAAAGCTTTCTTTTTTAACAAAGAGGTGAATGAGAAAAGATTAGGCTGGATAATGAAGGTTATGGAAATGATGTTGATATCTGAGTTGCAAAGACAGTTTGAGGTAAAGGTTTATGTGAGCATTTAATTGTCGATATGGAAACAATGTAGGCTGCAGAACCCAACAATTCAAAACAACATGGTGAAAACACGTATCAGCAATCAAATGTTATGTTACAACCAAGAAATCAGCAACTTGAACTTCCTCAAGAAATTCAGGAATCAAGATGGACGACTAATTTGGTTAACTATCTACAACACAGAACCTATCCGAAAGGTATGGATAAGAACAAACGAAGATATTTCAGATTACAAGCTATTCCTTATATTTTCGTGGATGGTGTACTGTTTAAAAGAGATATAAATGGAATCTTGCTGTGATGTGTCAATTATGACAAAATTCAGAAGATATTATCACAATTCCCTAAAGGACCTGCAAGAGGTCACTTCTTAGCACGAACTACATCTTTGAAAATCATGAAAGTGGGTTACTATTGGCCTAGCATATTTAAGGATTGTTTCAAATGGATTAGGAATTGCAAGAAGTGTGCTTTCTTTGTTGGAAAAGAAAGTTTAGCTTTGCTGGCCTTGCAGCCTATTTCAATTGATCAGCCCTTTATGCAGTGGGGTCTTGACTTTATCGGAATGATTAACCCACCTTTTTCACAAGGACATAAATGGATTCCAACTACTACAGATTACTTTACAAGATGGACTGAAGCAATAGCCTTGAAGGATGCTAATGAAGCTTCAATACTAGCCTTTTATGAGGGGATAATATATAGATTCGATGTTCCAGCAACTATCATATCAGATAATGCTTTAGCGTTTCTTAGTGCAAAGGTAACAGATTGGGATATTAGCCATGGAATATACTTGATCTCTTCATCTAATTATTACCGACAAGGTAATGGATTAGCTGAAAGCACTAACAATAATCTATTAAGAATCATTAGAAGAACACTCAAAGATAATCAAAGAGCTTGTCATCTAATGTTGAATTCAACACTTTGGGCTTAAAGGGTGACCCCTAAGAGATTAGTTGGAAATTCACCATACAAGCGAGTGTATGGGAAAGAAGTGAGGATGTCAATTTCAGTTGAGTTACCTGCATTAGATTTGCTGCATCAAATAGAATTACTTGAGAATGAACCATTGCAGGTCCGTTATGCAGAATTGATGGAATTACAAGAACTAAGATATCAAGCTCATTCAAACATGGAGAAGAATCAAAATTAGGTGAAGAAAAATTTTGATAAGAAAACCAAATTTAGAATCTTCAATGAAGGAGATATCGTGTTGAAATGGGATGTTGATCGTGCTAAGCCAGGAAGACACTCAAAGTTTGATACACTCTAGAGTGGTCCTTATATAATATCAGCTTCCAAAGAACACAATTCTTTGCAGCTTTCCAAGTTGAATGGAGAGGAACTTCCCATTCCTATGAATGGTATGTTTCTCAAACACTGTTATTGAAAATCTTACAGTGATTTGGTTAGAGTAGGATTTCGCTTTCAATAAGTGCATTTCTGCACATTGCATCATTCTTTATTTTAAATAAGTGCATTCATCTACATGGTCTGGTTTGCCAGATCGTTTCCCAGCTTTAGTTTTTTTGAAAGGTTTGGGCCTTTCAGGAAAGGTAGATTTTGGTTACAGATTTGGACTCCATACCCAATGGACAAGAGTAAGGCACTAGTCTACAAGCTAGCAGGCAGATTTCCTCGCAGGATCGCCATAAATGTTGACAATTTTTACACTTGTGTAAAAATGGGCAACTCAAAACTTCATTACAACAGAAAACTTTGGTGAAGTATACCCAAGCTAAGGGATTTATGTCAGATTATTTTGTTTTGCTGATTTGTGAAAGAGATTAAGTGAAATCTATAGCTATGTGTGTTGTTACAAAACGTAACAACTCACATAGTCTACAATCTCACGAATATCCTCAGCAAGAGAACACAAACCCTGAAGGACATCTGTGTTATCCCGATGAAGAAACCAGATTGTAGACTATGTAAGGTGTATAGTTTTGGGACAACAGAACTAGTGGTAGTTTTAAGACAATTAGATTCATGGTTACTATCTCGATGCCTATCAGTTTTATTGCTCTATGTTCATTTAAATTTGTTATGATTTATAAGTCTGCATTTACCTATGCTTCCATAAAAGATTATAATTGACTCCTTTCCTGCTACTTCCATCAAGAAAGTATTGAGAAAAAACAGTGACAATAGTGTCCAAATGGAGGTAGCAGAAAGGAGTAAAAATGAAGAATGGAAGCTAAGATAATCACACAACATACAAAGAGACACATTTTATTCAATGATTATCCACTGGAGTTATAGGTATTCACTTCAAGTTACCGCTTATGTTAATTCATTTTATTGAGATATTGAGTTGCCTACATAATTATACAATCAAAGCAAAACTAAATGCAGAAAGAGATAATCAACTCATTATTCCAATTTAATGCTTTATTCGTGAGAGATCATAAGTTTTCCCACACAATTCGTGGGATATGACTAAGTGACTCATCATACACATGGAAATGAGAATATTACATGTGCTAAAGAACAAGAGTAGAGGAGTAAAAGGGAACCCATCATTGCCTTTTCTTTCTTCTATCCTCACTCCTTAGCCTTTCCATCTCCATCTCAACTCCTCCATCTTTCGTTTCCATCTCCATTTCTTAACACCTGCAAGAAAAAGGGAGCATCTATCAAATTGAGCTCAGGGTACAATGTTATTCCAATACTCATGTTCTAAAACAAATACAAATTATGAATTCAATGTATCTAATAGTAATTGAAAGAAAAAAGTACAGAAACACATGGAACAGGAAAATAAAGAGAAACAAACGAGTAAATGACACTAAAAGCAGGTTGGAAAAGGTTGCATAAGGAGGGAAAAATAAATAAATCACAAGGATACAAAAGAGGCCAAAAGGCCTATTTATTTCTAACTCATTTTGAAGGAACAGGTTGCAACATTGATTGAAAATCAGTTACTTGGTTAAGAAGAAAGCATCTACTAAATGAAGCACCGACATCATTTTCAAATAGTTTATAGAAGAAAGTCAGAGCTCAAAGGCCCACTTCAGAATGAGCTAATAAGAAGATATTTTGTAAATCTGGATCAAAAATCTGGAAAATGAGAGAGAAAATAGGATTTTGCAAAAAATTTGCTAGAGTCTCCCCTTGTAAAATGGACTTTTTCCAAAAAAATAGAATTGAAACACATGCTTTTCAGCTACTACAATGCTTTCTAAGCTATCTAAGCTTCAAAAGGAAATAAAAAAATCAAGGAAATTCATGTTTCATCACTTTTAAAATTGATATCATGATCAAACAAAACATACAGGTTTTCCAGATTCTCACCATGCAACAACTATCAATGTTCCTTTCATTTTATAATTTAAGTGTGAATCAAAGAAGCAACTACTTTGTGAATTTTCAAAAAAGTTGTAATGAATCAAATAAATTCAACATGATAGCTCATTCAGATGATTAGATAAGTAAATAAAGATGTTATATCTTTTTCAGGAAAAGGTAAAATTATCAAAATCTGGAAAGAATAGGATTCTGAAGAAATTTTGCCAGAGTTTCCCCTTGTAAAACGGACTTTTCCAGAAAAACATAATTGAGAAATAATGAAGAAATTAAAATATACTTCCTACTATGACTTCTGGAAAGTGAAGTACCATTACAGAGAAAGAAATTAATTATCTTCTTCATTTTCCAAAAAGGAGATGTTTATTTCATTATAAAGAAAGTATGCAATCATGTTTACAAACAAAGAACCAGTATACAACTGCCAAGGATTCATTATCCTGAATGCAAATGTCAAACTACAGAATATCGAAGATATCATTCATCTTCTAACTAACGGAGTAAACTACAAAGCTTAGCAAAGACCTTACAAATTCTAAAGCATGCCTTACACAAATAAGATCATTTTATAGAAAGTATGCATGCACAAAGTTCATAAAAGTAGTTCAAATTTCATCTACAAAAGGAAAAAATGAATCAAAAAGGAAATAGACTACTAAGTGCTAGGTTTCCATTTCCAGGATATAGTTCATAGACAATAACAAGTCAAGAAGATTGAACTCATACATGTCTAGAAAGGAAGTATGTCATGATGCCAAGCATAGATCTACAAAAAAATGAAACAGAGTTCGAACATCGAGGTAAAAGATCAAATAGTTTACACTTCTAAGTTTGGAGCCAAATTTGCAAGTAAAATATCAAACCAAAGTACAGAAGGAGTTCATCTACAAATTTCAATAAAGTAAGACTTGAGCTTGAGTTTTAAAATCAGAAAGGATTGAACCCACAAAGTATTTTCGTCTAATGAATATTATAACCAAGGTTAGCAAATATCCAAAGTTGTAGGAAAAAAAACTCGAGCCCGAAAGAAAAGAGGAAAATAGTGTAGGAACTCATCGTGCTTGTAATGAGAAAACAAGAAAAGTGGTGGCAATTTCCATCTATAGGCTCATGTTGAGCGCATTAGCTACCGAATCTTAAAAAACAAACATAAAACAAGAAGTCAGAGTTTCTTCATGATCACTGTAGAGCAAATAAATAGATGAGTACGATCTTTAGATCATATACAAAGAGGAAAAGTTCAAGCTAAATGATCAAAAAACAAAATAAATACCTCCAAGTTTGTGAAAAATGCAGAAATAGTGGAGAAACTATGGCGTCAAAGGCTAAATAACAAGTATGCAAGCTCAAAGACTTCCAGATCTCCAAGTTTCCATCAAAGTTATAGAGTGAGCAAAAAAATTTCCAGGGCTTCTCTTGCAAATTGAAAAAAACTGAATGAAATGACCAAGTAGAGCTCGCAAGTGTATAAACCTTTCATCAAACTAGGGTTACAATACCCTAACCCATGGTAAAGCATCAACGATTCATCAAATGCCAAGTGTTAAATCAAACAGTGATTGGCCCACACAGGTTCCAACGAAATAAATCCCAATTAAACGCCACCGACCAGAATAAATGCTCAAGCTAGAACCCTAATCTGGGTTACAAGATCAACAGTTGAGAGAAACCAAGGCACAAGATCAAGGCCCTCAAACACTTCACAGAACCCAAGCTAAACTGCCATGGTCAAGTTACCACAAACCAGGGTCAAATGAAGGGTGAGTCATCATGGAGAGGGCCCAGCCCATGTGGACAGAGAAATAATAATTCGCGAAGACCTTACAAAGTCTAAAGTATGCATGCCACAAAATAAAATCAAATGTCATTATATGCCAAAAGTCCCAAAAAGGTGATATTTGTATTATGTGCTAAGGTCTAAGGGTGGCGAGTTTAATACATGGTGGACTAACCAAAGGGTGGTGCCCTTTATATTATACACATGCTAATGCCTAAGTCCACAATGTGGCAGTATCAAACTATACGAACCAAAGGTAGTACCCACATGGGGTATTAAACAAAAATTTGCAAAGTGTCACTGTTGCGACCATCCAAAAAAGAAAAGAATATCAAAGCATGTACATATTGGAGGTGGTCCCCATTTCAATTTTATTGTGCAAATATTGCTAAAGGCTGATGTTTTTTTTTGCCTACACACAATAGTGATATTTTTCATGCCTTCACAACAGGACAGAATAGAGAAGATGATGAATTTGCACGTGCAAGGAAATAAGACTTTCCTAGCAAGAAATTTATAATGTTAGCAAATTATTCACCTTTCTTTCTTAAAAATAGAACATTCAACTTTAGTTTGACTATATTGTTTTTAAGGCTAACAATGCCTATTTTATTATATGCTCTAGTTTGTATTATTTTATTCCTTTAGTTAACGGATAAAATTAGGACACATGGGCGAGTACAACCTTAGTCTATTTTTAGGAAGGGGGGTAAAATTTTGCTATATATTGTGTGCTCTTGCAAAGCACAAAGGGGGGGGGATTTTTGAGAGATTTTCCCAGAAGAACTTTGGATATGAATACTGAAGCAATTTCTGCTAGTTTTACTCTCTGAGTGTTGAATTACTTTTGCCTTTCCAATTTGTTCTGCAGTCTTGTGTATGCCGGTATTAATCTTGTGAAATCAATATTCCTTGATTAATCACATTACCCTACTGCAGATCTACTATTTTCTGACTAAATTTCATTGTGCATTAGCTTACTAGTACTGTTGTGATTTTGCCTCAGTATAAATTAGGTTTTTTTACCCTTACGTTTTACAGAAAGTACAAATTGGTTCATGCACACAAAGAATTCTTCACAAGTCAATTGTGCATTCCAATCAAGTCATGTTCTTTATTCAAATTTGGTGTATCACCTTAGTAATTATCTCATTTTTCAGTCACTTCCTAACCCTAAAACTCCCAGAAAGCAGTCTAGTGAACACCAATAAGGAACTGGCCTTTTAAATCCCGAAGGTTCACCTCAAAATAGGTATACCCATAGACCTGAGGTGTCCCCATTGTATCTATGAGAGAGAGAGATATTTTTTAGACTTAGAACACCTGCTTCCGTCTCTCTTTTGGGTGCACTTTCGAGAGATAACACCTCCCACAGACAATGATCTGTTGGCTAAGTATGAAAAGGCCGATGCAAAAGCACTAATGCTTATCACTCTGAGCCTTTCTGATGAGGTTCAACCTCACATTCGGGAAGAAAATACTTCCTCTTAGGCATGGACTGTATTGTGTACCATCTATAAAGCCAAGAATCTGACGATGAGGATGTATCTTCAGACAAAGCTTCACATGATGAGTATGCATGATGGTGAATCAGTAGAAGCTTTCTTGCGGCGTGTGGCTGATTTTTGAGTAGAAATATCTTCTCTTGGTGAACCAGTGGACAAAAAGTTTCTAGTCCCACTCACCTTATGAGCTCTTCCTTCCCAGTTTCAGACACTGATTACCACGTTAACCATCACTCAACATGAGGTGATTTTTTCCAAACTAGTGAATTATCTCTAGTAGGAAGAAGCCACTCATAACAAAAATCCTCAAAAAGGGAAGTCAGCCCCCCAGAATCAGAAGCAGCATCCACAGTAGCAAACTTCTTAGTGGCCACCAGAGCGACCACCCCAGAAGTAGCACAACAACAACGCTGATCAATGGTGCCACATTTGCTCCATGGTTATGCACATGAATACGAATTGTTATTACAACGGTCGTGAGTATGGAAAATTTGGTGAAGAGAGAACTTCTGGTCAAGGATATTCTAAGAAATCCTAATGATGTTCTCGTAATCAGAGGCAGAAGGGTCATATTGCTGCTCAACAGGATGCCACCTCTAATGAAGAGGTTCTAGACATAACTCATCTGGACATTATCCTAGTCTTGCAGACTTCGCAACCATCAGAAAGTTTCTTCTTGATTAATTCATGTGCCAGCAAACACATGACTGACAATAATAAGTTGTTCTATACCCTGAGTGACCGGCCCCCTAGAGATCGGATCACCATCGCACATAATTAGGAGTATATTATGGCGGGGATTGGTGATGTCATCATTCCTCTTGGGACATGAAGATGTACACTCATGAAGGTGTTATATGTTCCAGGTTTGACCTCAAATCTCTTATCTATGAGTCAAATTCTTAATCATCGAATGTTAGGGAATAAGAGATTAAATATGTGGAATAATCACTTACCGAATCGCAACAGTAGAAACTAATATGCAAAAAATATTACAGATCTCAAATAAAAGTGTAGAATGAATAACACAACACAGAGACACAATATTTAACATGGTTCACCCAATTTGGGCTACGTCCACCAAGAATCACTTGCTCATATTTTATTACAAGCCTCCACTCTCTCAATACAATACTCAGATCCGTTTGGAGCTATGCTCAACAAACTCTACAAAATTCACACCCGAATTCAAAGCACATCTACAATAAATTTTCTTGTCTATCTATCATGTGCATAAGACCATATAAATAGACAATTGCTTAAGTAGTTTGATACAAAATATTGGGTATCAAAACCATGGTCAAAAACTATGGGTATCAAAATATTGGGTACTGAAAAACCATGGGTCTAAAAATAGCCCATAACGGTTACCCATTACCCATGGGTTAAAAATCCACCCATGAAAATTTTCTTTGGGGGCTTCACCTCTGAGACCCCATCGATCAGGGGGTTTACCCCCTTGAACCCCCTTGAACCGCTCACCAGCGAGTGGGACCTCCGTAAAAATACCCAACTGTAACATATAGAAGATGTACCACACTCTAACATCAAAACAGGCTCCATAAACATAACATCGAATGTAGGTTGAATTCTTTACTGAGAAAGGGGTCAAGACCTGCATCATTTCCAAGGGAAACTTAGTTATTGCTCAAACATTTATGAAGGGCCATCTATTTTCACTGGATGCGATCACTTCATCTAACATTGCTCTCTCTGCTTCAAGGAAAGATTCCACTGCACTATGGCACTTTTGATATGGTCATCTTTCTATCAGGGCTCTACATTAGCTCAATGCTAAGGAAATGGTAAGAGGGCTTCCTCCACTCTCCCATTCATTACCCTTTTTCTCAAGATATCTTGCGGGTAAACAACACAGACGTCCGTTCAAATAGAGCTCTTATCATTCTACAGAGCATCTTCAGGTTGTACACGTTGATCTATGCGGACCCCTGCCAGCTAGCTTCCAAGGTTTTGAATACTTCCAGCTCATCATTGATGATTACTCATGAAAAATGTGGGTATATTTTCTCTGGATGAAGAGTGAGGCATTTACCAATTTCCAAACCTTTTACCAGCAAAACACTAGGAAGTCTAGGAAGCCTCTCCTTCTCCTCTGCTCAGATCAAGGGGGGACTTTGTGTCGAAGAATTTATTAGCATACCTAAAGAAACATGGCATTCAACAACATCTAACTACACCCTACACTCCCCAACAGAAAGGGATTTCCAAGTGACACAACAGGGCTGTCATGGAGATGGCTCGTTGTATGCTCTCCATCGCCAAGTTGGAGGATGAGTTTTAGGTAGAAGCAGTCAAGACAATAGTGTATCTACTCAACCAAGCACCCATGAAGATCTTGTAAAATAGGACACCGGAAGAGGTATGGACTGGTCGTAAACCTTATATCCATCATTTGAGAGTTTTTGGTTGTACTGCATATATGCATGTTCTAGATGAGAAAAGGAAGAAGATCGATCCAAAGACACTACCATGTCTTTTCTTGGGGTATAGTACTACCTTAAAGGCATATCATCTCATGGATCCTAAGATGAAGAAGATCTACGAGAGTCGAGATGTGGTGTGTGGTGAGTCATCCTTTAACTCCCTGCCACATAATGGAGATCCAGTAATGACCTCATCATATAGATTACTCACACATCCAGATGATGGGCAAGATGATTCTTCTCAGAGAGAAGAAGAGATGAGTGGAGACTTGTTCGTTGATCTAGGCACACTGGAAAACACATCTTCACATCAATAGCAACAACACCAACATCCAAAATGGGTCCAGAATACTATTAGGGATGCACACCTGAACTCACTTCCAGGAACTTCTACGGGAGTCAGAACACGAAGTCAAGCTAGACATGAGGTAAATTTTGCACTCATGAGTTTAGTTGTTGATAGCACCGAAATAGACCAACCACAGTGGAAATAGGCTATGAATGTTGAATATGATTCCCTACTTCAGAATCAGATGTGGGAACTTGTCGATATGCCTCTAGGAAAGAAATCCATTGACTGCAAATGGATTTTCGAAACAAAATATAAGGCAGATGGTTTAATCAACAAACACAAAGCATGACTTATTGCAAAGGGTTATGCTCAGTAAGAAGGAATTGACTATGACGAGACCTTTACACCCACTGTGAAGATCAAAACCATCAGAGTTATCTGTGCACTAGAAGCACAAAATGGATGGAAACTTTAGCAGATGGATGTCAAGAGTGCTTTTCTGAATGGTGATCTGCAAGAAGAAGTGTACATGGCCCAACCTGAAGGGTTTGTAGACGAGCATCAACCACACAAGGTATGTCGTCTGATAAAGTCTCTTTATGGACTTAAACAAGCACCTAGGGCATGGTATATAAGAATTGATGATCACCTATTGCAGCATGGATTCACTCGTAGCCCCTTAGATACAAATTTGTATATCAAGAAGGTAGGAACAGAGATTGTCATTCTGGTTTTGTATATAGATGATCTTGTGATCACAAGAAGTTTTGACAATCTTGTGGATGATGTAAAAGAATGATCTGAAGAAATCCTTCGACATGACTGATTTGGGGCTACTTCACTATTGTCTTGGCTTAGAGATATGGCAGAAGAAGAATCATATCTTCGTCTCCCAGATGAAATATGCCAAGACACTCCTGGAAAAGTATGGGATGTCAGATTGTAAACCAATGTCCACACCTATGGAAAAAGGTTTGACAATTATCTAGATTCCAGGATTCACCACAGGTAGATGGCACTCACTATAGGCAGCTTGTGGGGAGTCTCATTTACTTGACTTATACCAAGACCAGATCTTTGCTTTGCGGTGAGCTATCTCTCCAGATTTATGCAGGAGCCAAAGAAATGTCATTGGATAGCAGCAAAGCATGTGTTGAGATATGTCCGAGGTACAGTTGACTTTGGTCTGGAGTATCAGAAGAACACTCAGTTCTTCTTACAGGGATATACAGACTCGGACTATGCAGGATCCGTTGATGACAGGAAATCCACTTCAGGATATGTTTTTCATCTCGGGTCTGGACCTATCTCGTGGATCAGCAAGAAGCAAACTGTTGTTGCTCTCTCATCCACTGAGGCTGAATACCGCGCTGCACGTGAGGAGCTGTGTGTGAAGCTAATTTGGTTACGTCGCATTCTTGCAGATATAAGGGATTCCTGAAGAGAAACCTCCCATCATTCACTGCGACAATCAAGGTGTGTTGAAGCTTGTAAAGAATCCTGTTTTCCATGAACGAACAAAGCATATTGAGGTCGAATGTCACTACATTCGTGAACAGGTATTAAACCACCAAATTCAGCTCCAGTACTGCCCTACTGATTCTCAGGTTGCAGATATTCTCACCAAGCCTCTCGGCAAGGTGAAGTTTGATTTGTTTAGGGGGTACATTTGTAGAAACAATGTATTAAGAGGGGGGAATGTTAGCAGGTTAATACATTTTGTTTTAAGGGATTTGTTAGTAGACAGTTGTATAACTGTCTTCCCTCCTCACGGTAGCTCAAACTCAGCTGGCCTATATAAAGGCGTGTTTACTGTATATGTTTATCAGATGCAATAGCAATATAATCATCCATTCTTCAAGCTATCCATCAGGTGGAAGTAAACAGAAGAAGAAATCAGCAGCCTACCATACATTAGAAATCTGAAGCCAGTATAATGAAAAAGAATTTAACTCTGAAATATGAGTCGTCCAACCTCTTAGGTGTCCAACATTGATCTATCCAACCCTAAGCCTTCTAACTATGATCCCTCCAACCCTTATCCATCCAACCCTTTTTTGTCGAATGATCAACCCCTAGCCGTCCAACCCATTAGTCGTATAAATGTTATCCATCCAACCCCAAGTCGTCCAACCCCTTAGTCGTCCAACCCTCAGCTTATTTTTGAATGGTAAACCTATTAACAAATGTACGTCCTCATGTTCAATTGAGAAATAAATTTGACAACATCTTGGATGGATGAGGAGAACAGAAAATTTACCATCCCTTTCATTGTTAGAGGCGAGAAGGTAATCAAGGACCGAAGTATCATTATTGAATTAGCGCATGTCCACAAGCCTGGTAAATTCTGAGTTTTTGAGCCAATCCTTTTATGCATATTTTTCTCTTAGTAGATCTATAATTTGTGGGCACATGAGGTTTTTTTAGTGATATTTAGGTGTAGGAATAGATGTGGTGCTAGAAATTGCTGAAATTTGGGAGAAGTTTGAAGATTGGTGAGCTCAGAGTACAGGAAATTTTCATAGAAAGTGAATAAACGAACCTTGAAGGGGTATTTATAGGGGTTTGTATGGTTCAAAGGACACATGGTGGAAAACTATTGATTACTTGGGGGCTGGTACAGCTCAAGTTTCAACCATTAGCCACCCAACCCTTAGCCACCCAACCCACCAGACCAAACCTTAACCATCCAACCCACCCGTCCAACCCTTAGCCATCCAAACCTCACCCCTCACTTGTCCAACCCTTTTTCGTCCAACACCTCACCCATCCAACCCACCCATCCAACCCTTATCCGTCCAACCCTCACCCATCTAACACATAGCCATCCACCCCCCTCACTTGTCCAACCCTTAGTCATTCAACCTCTTTCCCATCCAACCCTTAGCCATCTAAAAATAACCTTTCCAACACTTAGCCATCCAACCCCTCACTCATCCAACCCTTATCTGTCCAACACCTCACCCATCCAACCCGCCCATCCAACCCTTAGCCATCCGACCCTCACCTTCCCAACATATATCTGTCTAACCCCTCCCTCGTTCAACCCTTAGCCATACAACCCCTCACCTATCCATCCCACCCACCCAACCCTCAACCATCCAAGCCCTCACTCGTTCTACCACACCCGCCCAATAGTCATCCAACCCTCACCTATCCAACCCGCCCACCCAATCCTTCAATCGACCAACCCCCTACCAATCTATCTGACCAAATTCTTGCCCAACAAAAACTCCTAACCAACCTACCCAAAAAACTTTCCGAAATGAAGAAAAAATGCTCTCTGTAAAACCGCCTTTGCCATGAAATATTTTTTCAGATATTTGCCAACGATTTGAAAGTCAATTTTTGAGATTCGCTAATGATTCAAAAGTAATTTTTCATAGGGGTATTCTTAAAATGAACGCTGGTCCATGTACTCACACAAAAATTTGACACTAAAATTTAATAAAGTATATAGAGGATAGTTTGTAATTATAGTGCATTGTGTTTAAGAATTCTCATCATTGACAACATTATACATTGTTGACATGTAGTAACAAAATTGGACACTACACATTTAAAAAACAAAATTTTATGTAGAGATTAATGTATTGAGTAAACTTAATAATATTCTTCTTAAAATATCACTCTTTCTACAAATAATATTTACATAACATAATTTATTTAACGGTATTGTATTTTTTAAACAAAGTTTCAACCTGTACCATGATTATTTTCATATACACATTTGGAATGTACAAGTGATGGTCAAAACTTTCAAATAGGTTCACACTATGTATTGCAAAACAAGCATTGAAAATACATATTTTTTAGGTAACAACGTAGTAAGTAGAACAAAAATCTACTTTTATATAGATCATGTATGTACATAAAACTTTGACATAAGAATTTTAAACAATATAATGAGTATTGTTTATAATAATAGCATATTGGATCATCATTTTTAGTGGTAACAGTGTAATATGTTGTTGAAATGTGGCGATCAAAGTATCATAGAACATATTGGAAATTATTTAAAAGTAATTGAACGAAATCATTTATATTATATTATATTAAATTTGGATCAGACTTACACATGAATAACACAAAGAATAAGAATATTATTTCTTTTTATATCTTTCATATGAATAGAGTACAAATATATAGGGAGAATATTTCTATAATTAGGGAGATTACATCTCCACTATTCTCTCGTAAGAATCTACTTTGAGTAATTACGATATATTGCTACAACAATAAACAATATATTTTGATATTGTATATAACAATATTAAATATTAACTAACAAACTACTTATTTACCATTTGGTAAATAACAAAATATTACTATTTAACATACGATATATACCCTATACAATGCAAATATTAATTTTCCTAACATATTTCTTACACTATACCTTGCAAAATGAATATCCAAAATGTGTGTTTTAGAGGTAATATCATACTAGGTGTAATAACATGGTACTTTGACACAATCTATGTAGACACACTGAAATTTCACATTGCAATATAATAGAGTATATAGAGGATAATTTGTAATTTTTTCACATTGTATAAGAATTATCTGGGTTCACAACATTATACCTTCTTGACATGTAGTAAAAATATCAAGCATTAATCAAAACACTATGAATTAAAGAAACATAGTTTCATGAAGAGATTATTGTATTGAGTAAATTGGAAAAATATTCTTCTAAAACTATCAATTGTTGCACTTATCACTCATTTTGAAAATAATGTTTACATAACAGAATTTGTTATATGTTATTGGATTATCTTATCACTGCAACAACTTAGCTAGAGAGAATTCCTCATAGAGGAATTAAAATTTATCTTACTCAGGAAGAGAAATGTAAATTATTACATAACAAGGATATGATATATCCTTTTCAATACCTTACCATTTCCATCCAAAATATTTGTAAATGATATAAGTGTAACGCCCACTATTTCAGATACAGAAGGCAACAAAGAAAATACTGGATAATTTTCTTTTTGACTTGCTCAAAGTATAGAACAACATTACAGGAGGACACAAAGGTTAAAACTAACTTTTCCAATAACCTGACACAACTATTACAACATAGGAAACATGGATATCATCTAACACCCATCAAGGATAGTTCACTTTTCTCTTTGACAAGGCACCACAAAGAACCAACTACAGTACATAGTTACAGTTCATGAACAACCCATTGTGAACATCTTCTTAACGTTATTTATTTTACTAAAACATGCCCTTCAATCTTTATCTTACGTCCTAGGAGATTCATGTTTGATTTGAGAAAAATTATTCTTACAAGGGTTAGAATACTTTCTTTTACACTTAGACACATTAGGCTTGGGTAAAAATTTCCGAAAAAGGATCATCTTTAATGTGACAATTATTGGATTGATTAGTTATCAGGTTAACAATAGAAAGGAGGTGGGGTGGACCAATCCCCACAATATTTTCATAAGCCAACACAAGCTACAGAAACTTGATTTAGACCACCCTTGCATAAGGTGATGAGTGTAACGTCCAACTGAAGTGGAGTGTCATAAGGTTTCAGAACTATAACCTCCTTGCACAAGAATCAACTATTAACTATGCTTACGAGAAGATTAAAAAATACTATGGCAAGATTTAAAGTAAGAAGGTCAATTTATTTCATCATCACGATCTCTTTAGTTACTAAGCAATCTTCTAATGAGACTTAAGAGTTCTGCTGTATTTGGGTAAAAGCTTCATTTAGCATTCTCTAGATTAAGTTCGCTAAAGGATGCACAAGGGGTTCCCAAAATTAAACCATTAGAATTAAAGTTTTCTTGTTCAAACTCCCCTACAAACTAAGACATAACTATACCCCCAAAAACAAACAATGATTTTACTTTTTTTTTAATACTTATCGTTTCACAACCAAGACAATAAATTTTAATTCATAGATTTAGGTTAGCGAGGGTAAATTATTTTACACCAGTAGATAACCACTTTATTTCCAATTAAAGACTCTTAATTTTATCAATCAAGTACAACTTCATTATCATCTTATTTATTTATCTATGTATTCAATTTATTTCATTATTTTGATTATCTTTAGGAAAGGATTACCAACCACTAAAATATGCCTCGAATAGCATTGGTACCGATACAATGGAGGGTTATTAAACATGAAAGTTCTATGACCCAAAAGAATAAATTACCATTACTCATCGAGAAAACTAAACATGGTTATAACATTTCTATTCGACATGGCACACAATCCAAAGGCTGTCAAAATATTCAATTGAATTTGGATGAGAACAAAAAGGTAACAAAATTAGCTAAGCCATGCTACAAAATTTTCATGACTATCATAATGTAATAAAGAAAATACACATAACAAGGTGATGATTGAGTTTTATTTCTAATAAAGATAATTACAAGTTTTTCTACAATAGGATAAGACATCTTTATTTAACAAAAACTGAAAAATCCAAGGCAAGAGGCCTTCCAAAGTCCTTTACAAGTACCATTCCAAGATTTACAACACATTAGACATTCGTATAAGGAACTTCATAAAACAAACCGATGATACCTTTACAAATATTTCCTTTATCTACTCGCATAAGCCATCTGCACAAGTATTAACTTGAGTCTACTTCGTAAAAACTAAACATGATAAGAGCTAAAAAATAAGAAATTGTGCTCTTACCTAGCTGTTTTATAGAAAGAAAACTATTGTTAATGAAATAACCCTGGAGATGCAAGTTAAAATTTGTGAAAAGACTTTTTAGTAAAACAATAAGGAAAAAGAAATCTGATAGATCTAATAAGGAGCAAAATTTAAATACAATCTCATCAATTCAATCTTGTTAAGTCTATTTCAAAAACCAATATGCACTTTTACCAATTTCTAATCATCTAAACATGGGTATTTAGGAAGGAAGAAATTCATATGTCTTATACTACCCTTATTCTTTCAGTCAAATCACAACCCAAGTCCTTGAACTAAACATATTCTACCTTATCACGAAGAAGCACAAGTATTGAAAGAATACCATTCTCTAATCAGTATAGAAATGTTTATTCAAAATTTTGTGACCTGGAAGCACTGAAAGATAAACCAAAATCTAAATACATTCATCAACTACTATACTATTTTAGGGCCCAATGCCTAGAGTCAAAAATGGGATTGATCCATAACAAGTCTCCTACACTAAGGTGAGGAAGACTCAGTCAGTTAAAACAAGACAAGATAAATTACATATGAAGCTTTCAAGGTAAGGGTGATTAAGTGGACTGCTCAAAATCTCTCATGCCGACAATGGAAAATAAATCACTAATTCTCATTAGAAAACAATTTCCTATAAAAGAAGTCAATAATTTCAACCCTATTAATTTCATCGGTGTGTTCATTATGAGAGTTATTTCCAATAAGATGATATTTAAAACTACAACCATATTTTAAAGGGAGGAATTAAATTTTAAAAATAAGAAAATAAATCCTAATCATTCTTTAACAACCTCCGTCAATTCAATCATGCCATACAGTTTTCCACTATACTACAATCCACATCCTATCAGCTATGTACATGAAGTTGTATATAATCACAAATGGCTTAACATGAACAAAATTCTCTCACCTATGTCCCTTTAAACCAATTCCATTTCACGGTCTAAAAATGGTGCCATCAAATAGATAATAAATTCCATAGGAATTAAATGTAGTCATTAAGCATGCCTATAGGTCGTCTATTCTTGCATTGACAAGACACAACAACATAAGGATAGGGAATTCCAGAAAAGTCTGAAAATATATTGAAATCAAGAATCCACCAAATCAACTCATACTAATATAGCCAAGATGAGAGAGAGAGAGAATTATAACACTATGTGCACTTGAAGTGATCAAGCTATAGATTGATATACACAAGCAAATTTAGACATAAGTCTAAGGGATCAAGGACACCAGTAGTTCTAATCAACAAAATCATAGAATACATCCTTCTCCTGATAAAAATTAGGATCCAAGTTATAAGGATAAAGATGTTTCCTTTTAACAATAATTACAGAAGTTCACACTTTTAAAATCACATACAATAACCCCACTCAAAGAGATATTTTCATGAAAAGCAAAGTTCATTTAATAAAACATTTAGATAAAAGTAGAAGAATTAAGGTGTAGGGCTTATCATGCCTTTAATTCACTTCCACCCATTGGATAGACACCTCACTGACCAACAACAACACTCACGGGTTGAATCTTTTTCCACACACATCATGGGTGCTAAAACCTCCACATACTCTCACGTTGGCACAGAAGGGAAATCTAAAAACCATGAGTACATCTTTATGAAGAAATGTGGTTGCAAGGTCTACCTTGATGGCAGTAAACAACACAAAAATGGGTTTAATGGAAAGCCACTAAGATCTTATGAGAGATAGGGAAAAACAAGACCCCCACAACCTCACAAAAATACTCCTAGCTGGCATCAGAATGGAACAGTAAGAGAGGGAAATAACCGTCAACAAGCACAAGGGAAAAACATTTTCTAAACAGTCCATGGGACTAGGATCAAAAGAGGCCATACATGTAAAAAGTGAAAGAAACCACAAGGTAGGTAAACTACTTTGCAAAACACCTCAAGGAGATGAGGTCATAGGTATGCCATGATTGCAGGGAAAACACAAAAGAGGAAACAAAAAAAAACAAACAAAAACATCCTGGTCTGATCACCCTAGACAGAAACACATGTGCCCAAGGGGGAAAAAAGGATCTTTAGAACAAGAAAGAACATCCATCAGAGCACAATGGAAGGAGACTTTAGAAGATGTAGTCACAGAAGCTTAGAAACATGTATGCAATGCGTGGAGGAAATCACATGGCAAGAAAACTATTGACTAACTCTTGCAAGAGATGGGATCTTCAAGGAAACACCATCACATAAGGATACACACACAAAACAAAGGAATCTAGAAACTCAACCCTGCTTCACCCCCACACCATCACCAGGTGTCCAGTCAGAACAGTTCACCTTTTCCAAGCACCCCACACATTCAGGTCAAAAATGGTAGTTTGGAATAGGTAAGGACATCCATCCATGCACACAGAAGATGAGTCTTCAGCCCAATGTTGCTAGAAGAGAAATTCCATCTTACATAGAACCACAACCACTCTCCAAACCCCATGCTTACCAACAACAAATAGAAAGAAAACACCTTAGCATGCCTTACACAAGGCCCCAAACAAAAGTGAAAAACAAATCTTCCTTCTCTCCCACACTAGACAGGCCAATTAAATGGCCATAAAGAAGATAAACAGGGAGGTAGGCATCCCCACTTCCAATGCATATCCATGCCTCCACATGCTCAGAAGACCAGGAGGGAAGGAAAAAAAAAGTCATACGCCTAATAAAGGAAAATTAAATTCTATTAAATAATGCAAGGTTGGTGGAAGAAATGTCAAATTCTCCTTTAATTAAATAATAATAATAAATCATGAATGGAGGCTTGAACGAGCAAGGAGTAAAACACTAGTGGTTGGAGTTTCAAAGGCAACACATGATAAAGACCAACCATGGTGCCACAATGTAAATCTCTTCCTTTTTGTAAAATGAAGCTCATGCTTCATAAATGATCAAAAATAAAATAAAATATCTTAGAGGTAATTAATAATAATATACATAAAAATTGACACTAAAATAAAATAACCGTTAATCAAAAATTAAATAATAATATTATTATTATCATTATTATTTTTATTTTTACAACCTAAAATAATTATTAGCCATACTAATAATGACTGGCAATCAAGCTCGAAAAAATGAGAACAAGATTTTCCTTTAATATGGTAATCAAATAGGGTGCTATGGAGGCCCTCCACAGGAAGCACCGACAAGTGCATGGGAAGACACGATGGGGAGGAAGGATATTAATCCTTCTCTGTGAGAAGGTCGAAGCTAACTAATGACCTATAGAACTCACAAAAATGTTTGATTCCTAGAACAGGGTCACCAAAGTGAGGACTGAAGTAACCATCGAATGTGGTGTTGCATTTTTCTCCCCTTAAGAAATCATCATCCTTGATGCAACATAACATTTGAGGAAGGAAGGGCGGTAAGAAAAAATAACATATAAATATGAAATTACACCTTATGGTTAACATTTTGATCATTAAAGTAGGGCCACAGGGTAGCCTTAGGAACATTTTGGCAGAATGTTTAAATTTCAACGTTCTGTGAAGATTGGCAGTTTTGTGAATTTTGGTTGATTAGACTCTTTCCATTTACATTATACTTAATTTAAGTTCTTTAAAATTTCATTGTTGTAGTTTTTTTTTGTTTATTCATTCTTGTGGTTGACTGACATGAACTGTAATCACAACACCCCACTAGGGTCATACACAACACTAAAGGCTCACAAACATACTTTTATCTACTTTCATGTTTGTACCAACTCACAAACACTTAACCAACTATGGAAGAGAATAGGCTTGGTCCAAATAACATAGTACGGGTCACACATCTATGAATGCCTTACCATACTCGCACACAAGTGTACTACAATAACCAAAAGTTCCCACAATTCCATAGATGAAGATTCTACATAACTCAAAAATAGCTACATGTACATAGAGTCAAAAAGGCATCAAAGCCATATCCACAACATCATATGACCACTCCTAAGACATCACAATAACTCACATATATCTAGATACATCAATCATACACACAAATCTGCTATGCCTCCCTCAAGTCTCTTATGCCTTCCTCGATCTCTTGTGACTTCCTCAAGTCTCTTATGCCTCCCTCAATCTCTTATGCTTCCCTCAAGGAGGCTAGTTTCCCTATGGCCCTAGGCACATAGAGTCCTGACACCCCTAATCCAAGTGACATAATAACTCGTGGTTCAACAACCTACTAGTTATCTGTGACTCCTTGGGGCATACCCCCATACAACGAAGTGGGTCCATAGGTCAAACCATTCCATGGTGCATCCCATGACCCTATTCCACACATCACGACAATAGAACCAGCATAGAAATCCACTCCAAATGCCAATTGGCAAAGTACAAGCCTTGGGCAAGGTGGTAAAATCTTAATTTATTTTTAAAAGGTCCAAAATCAATGGCCAAATAGCCATAGTTAGGAAAAAATATGCATGTTAGTATCGTAAACCAAGGAAATGCCCAAAATGTAAAACATGACAATTAAGAAAACTTCTGGTCCTTGCAGAAATAAGATAAAAAATTCAATTCAAAAATAAAATACATATATAATAATAGCACATTATGACTATGTAGCCCTATCTGGCCACCAAGGGGGTACTAAAGAGTTTCTAGCACTCAGAACATCGAGCCTCAGCTCGCAAAAAAATATCAATAGTACAACTATCATCATCTCTATCTGAATCATCTTGGCACCTCTTCAACAAGGCTAAAAAAAGTCATAGCTACACTTAGGTTGCATCCATACAACAACCACAAGGAGAGAGAGAAATATGAGCACAGGGCATCACCTTCTGAGCCTAAGCTCAGCTCAAGTTACTAACCCATGGTACACATTCCCTCACTCCAAACATACTCTTTTACCGATTTCCCTCAGGTTTGATTAGCTTAAGGTTCACAACATAATATGTAACTACATCACTAACACAATGGTGGTACACACAGAATTACCATAACGTCTTACGTATGGTACATATACAAGGTAGATCACAATCATACATTCACGGTTTACCACACACCACATCACCACATGTTGCACCTAATATGCAATTACTACACGATAGGGATCATATAATCACCATATGTCCCAAATTTATGACATTAATCATTACATATTACATGAATTTTACTTATGATGAGCACAATTACAACATACAGTTAATCACCATATAACATGGGGACACACACATTTCTATACCAATGATAATGAAAACATTATGAATTCCAGTTCACTACAAATCAACCTTGTCATACAACATATCAGCACACCTACACATCATAAATGCCAAAAGGATTTGACACTCCGACATCAACAATCACATTTCTTTCACACACACACAACAACACAATGTTTCACACTCAAATTCACATATAATTCCTAAAAAGGACAGAGAATACTATCACCTTTAGAACATCAACATACCATCAGTTACACACTAAGTGGCATACACAACATAGTTCACATCATGCTTAAATCACATTGCTCTTCCAATATAAACCACCATCATGTAACACCACCATGTAACACCATCACAACTCCAATCTGGCCCAGAGGTTCAAGAGCATGAACCTCTACCATGATACAAAGTGTAACACCCACTATTTTAGACACATAAGACAACAAAGAAAATATACGATAATTTTATTTTTGACTTGCTCGAAGTATAGAATGACATTACAAGAGGACACAAAGGTTACAACTATCTTTTCAAACACCCTGACATAACTATGACAACATAGGCAACACAGAACATCAAACACCCATCAAAGAAAGTTCATTTTTCTCTTTGACAAGACATGACAAAGAACCCACCTACAGTACATAGTTACAGTTTAGGACAACCCACTGTGAACATATTCTTAAGGTTATTTATTTTACTAAAACATGCCCTTCAAACTTTATCTTAAGTTCTAGGAGATTCAAGTTTGATTTGAGAAAAATTCTTCTTAAATAAGGGTTAGAATCCTTTCTTTTACACTTGGAGACATTAGGATTGGTTAAAAATTTTCGAAAGAGGATCATATTTAATGTGACAATTATTGGATTGATCAGTTATTAGGTTAACACTAGAAGGGAGGTGGGGTGGACCAATCCCAACAAGATTTTCATAAACCAACACAAGCTACAGAAACTTTATTTAGACGTCACTTGCACAAGGTGATAAGCGTAAGGTCCAACTGAAGTGGAGTTCCATAAGGTTTCATAAATACAACCTCCTTGTGCAAGAATCAACTATTAACCATGCTTACGAGAAGATTACAATATAATATTCCAAGATTTAAAGTGAGAGGGTCAATTTGTTTCATCATCATGATCTCACTAGTTATAAACTGGTCTTTTAATGAGACTTAAGAGTTCAACTAGATTTGGGTAAAAGCTTCATTTAGCATTCTCTAGATTAAGTTCACTAAAGGATGGACAAGGGGTTCCCAAAATGGAAGCATTAGACTTAAATTGTTCTTGTTCAAACTCCCCTACTAAATAAGACACAACTATAACCCCAGAAACCAATAATGATTCTACTTTCTTTTTTTAATACTTATCATTTCACAACCAAGAAAATAAAGTTTAATTCATAGCTTAAGGTTAGCAAGGGTAGATTCTTTTACAATGGTAGATAACCACTTTCTTTCTAATTAAAGACTCTTAATTTTATCAACCAAGTACAACTTCATTATCATCTTATTTATTTATTTATCTATGTATTCAATTTATTTCATTAGTTTGATTATCTTTAGAAAAGGATTACCAACTGCTAAAACATACCTAGAATAGCATTGGTATCGATACCATGGAGGGTTATTAAACATGAGAGTTTTAAGACCTGAAAGAAGAAATTACCATTACTCATCGAGAAAACTAAACATTGTTGTAAAATTTCTACTAGACATGGCATACAATCGAAACGCATCAAAAGATTCGATTTAATTTGGATGACAATAAGAAGGTAAAAAAATTATTTAAACCACACTATACCATTTTTATGACTGCCATAATGTAATAAAGAAAATAAATGTAACAAGGAGATGATCGAGTTTTATTCCTCACAAAGATAATTACAAGTTTTTCTACAACAAGATAAGACATATATATTTCACACAAACCAAAAATCCAAGGCAAGATGCCTTCAAAACTCATTTACAAGTACCATTCCAAGATTTACAACACATCAAACATTCGTACAAGGAACGTCATAAAACAAATCGATGAAACCTTTACAAATATTTCCTTTATCTAAAACCTCCACATACTCTCACGTTGGCACAGAAGGGAAATCTAAAAACCATGAGTACATCTGTTTGAAGAAATGAGGTCCTAAGGAATTCCCTAATGGCAGTAATGACACAAAAATGGGTTTAATGGAAAGGCCCCATGAGCTCGTGAGAGATAGGGGAAAAACTAGACCCCCACAACCTCACAAAATACTCCCATCCTGCATCAAAATGGAACAGTTAGGACAGGGCAAGAACTGTCAACGAGCACAAGGGAAAAACATTTTCTAAACAGTCGTGAAGGTAGGAGAAAAAGAGGCCATGCATGGAAAAAGTGCAAAAAACCACAAGGCAGGTAAACTACTTTACGAAATGCTTTAAGGAGATGAGGTCACAGCTATGCCACAATTGCAGGGAAAACACAAAAGAGGAAAAAAAACATCCTGGTCTGATCACCCTAGACATAAATACATGTGACCAAGGGGGAAAAAGGATCTTTGGAACAGGAAAGAACAACCATCCGATCATAATGGAAGGGGACTTTAGAAGATGCAGTCGGAGAAGCTTAAAAACATGTATGTAATGCGTGGAGGAAAGCACATGGCCAGAAAATTGTTGACTAACTCTTGCAAGAGATGTGGTCTTCAAGGAAATGCCATCACATAAGGATACACACACAAAACAAATGGAATCTACAAACTCAACTCCGCTTCATCCCCACACCATCACCAGCTATCCAGTGAAAACAATTCACCTTTTCCAAGAGGTATGGACATCCACCCATGCAAACAGGAGATGAGCCTTCAGTCCAACATTGCATAAGAGAAAGTCCATCTTATAAAGACCCACAACCTCTCTCCAAACCCCATGCTACCAACAATAAAAGGAAAGGAAATGCCACAACATGCCTGACACAACGTCCCAAACAAAAGTAAAAACAAAGCTTCCTTCTCTCCCACGTTAGATGGGCCAATTAAATGGCTATAAAGAAGATAACCAGGGAGGTAGGTTTCCCAACTTCCAAGGCATATCCACACCTCCACATGCCAGAAGACTAGGAAGGAATGAAAAAAATAGTCGTACACCCAACAAGGAAAATTAAATTCTCTTAAAAATTGTAGTTCGGTGGAAGAAATGTCAAATTCTCCTTTAATTAAATAATACAATAAAAAAAACATGAATGTAGGCTTGAACAACCAAGGAGGAAAACACTAGTGGTTGGAGTTTCAAAGGCAACGCAGGAAAAATACCAACCATGGCACCACAATGGAAATCTCTTTGTTTTTGCAAAACGAGGCTCATAAATGATCAATAATAGAATAAAATAGCTTAGAGGTAATTAATAATAATATAGATAAAATTTGACACTAAAATAAAATAACTGTCAATCGAAAATTAAATAATAATATTATTATTACCATTATTATTTTTATTATTTCAATCTACAATAATTATTAGCCATACTAATAACGATCGACAATCGAGCTCGAAAAAACAAGAACAAGATTTTCCTTTAACAGGGTAATTGGATAGGGTTCTAGGGAGGCCCTTCACAAGAAGCACCGACAAGGGCATGGGAAAACAAGATGGGCATGAAGGATGTTAATCCTTCTTTGTGACAAGGTCGAAGCCAACTAACGACCCACGGAACTCACACAAACGTTCAATCCCTAGAATAGGGTCACCGAAGCGAGGACTGATGTAACTGTCAAACGTGGCATTACATAAGTTAACATAGTAAAAAAAACTATACAATTTCCATCTCTTTTGTTGTCTTCTCTTTTTATGAGTTGTCACTATCCCAAAGTTCCTGACCTTAGAAAATTATCATATTATGCATATTTGAAACACCAAAATAAATTAACATAAATAAAAAACCAAAGTAATGCCACCAATAAAGGGGAGTAAATACAATAATGTAAATAGGAATTCATAAATGTAACATTGAAAACATACAATTACAGATTCCAAATTGACTATGACTATCAATCGCACATGAAAGGTGCAATGAAGATGAAAAGGGGATGTATAGAAGAATTATAACTTGAGGGAGTGAAACATTTCTCTAGGAGGAGTGGAGATGAAGAGGGAGTTGAAACACTACTTTCAAAATTATGATTCTATCTATTTATTATGGTACTCTATATTATTTTGATATTTATTAGTTTGGTTGTAGTGGTGTGGTTCATGAATTCAATAGGGGAAGATGTTATGCTAGCATATCCATCACCAAATTGAAATGAAAATGTAAACATTGGAGTATTCATCTCATGTCTGGGTGCGAGCAGAAAAATTGATATTTAAAGGATCATTAACGTCATCATCTATCATCATAATAAAAAAAAAATGTCATCATCTATCATCATAATAAATCTATGACTCCCTATTAAATTTTTTCATTAAGAATATGAGTTATGTGAAATAAGGCATGCCCAAATCATACACTCTGATTATCTCAGAGAGGAGGGAGCATAGAGTGATTTCAAAGTAGTGTTGCAGACAACACATATGGGAGATTTGTGTGCATAGTGGAGATTTGTGTGATCCATGTATCTTGGAACAAAAAATATGAAATAAATGGTCAATTCAAATGTTTATTAGAGAGAGGGGTTAACCGATTAGGATGCCAAATGTGGGGACATGTGTATGATTGATGATAGATGTGGTTTTGTCCTCACAAATGCCATAAAATATGTCAAAATGTGGATTTTTCTTGTCACAATGTAAATCTTCCCAAACCTTTTCTATTTGTTCACCTTCAGTGTAGTTAAAAATCTTTGTGTTTGCAAGATGGAAGTCAAGATCTTAGAAGCCATCAATGTATTTTTTCTAATTAACCAAAAAAATGATGTATCATATATGTTGATGAAGGAAAGTATTTTTTGACCATTTTAGAGTTCTTACTTTGCATGTTGGTTTTCCCTCAAACTATGTAATACATGTAAATTCTCTAAGAAAGTTACCTCAGTCTCTAATCTCTATAATAGGAGGTTAACATTGACCTCTCAATTCATCTCTGTAGATAAATTAGAGTTTCTAGACCCAATTTTTTAATCTTCCTACGCTAATAACACCCTTAGGTTGAAGCCAACATTTACCATGTTTACACTTATTTTTCCCATCATTAAAATGTTAGTCACAATATGGACACCAAAAACAAAGGAAAATGTGTGTGTGGAAATATTGTCACCCTTGTTGTTTAACTTAGGTAGAATAACAATGTCAACCAAGGTGTTACAAGTAACAACCAACTTGTGACCCAAGAGTGGTTATGTCAAGGAGGAAGGTATGTTTATAATGAATGCAAGGTTTTCAATGGGACACTGGTTAATTTTATTATGACTTATAGTCCCAAGATGAATTTATTCTAATGGAATTCCTTAAAATCTTTAAAAAATCCAAAAGTTAAGAAGATTTTATTGACCTAAATAATAATCTCTTTTGTTGTGAAATAGCTCTTCAATTTATGATCCTATGTGGACTCGAGATGTATGAGGGAAGGATATGTATATTTTTAAAATGTTATAATCATCTTTTCCTAATGGTGGTGGATGTTGTGGAGCAAAATAATAGTGAAACCTTTAATTATTTTAACATTATTTATGTTTATTCTAATCTTTTTAGTGTACAGAGGAATGAGACATAGGTTTTAAATACTTAGTTATATTTTAGTCTATATAATCTACATATTAAATAAATGCTCGAGGACATGTAAAAGGATTTTTTTAAGGAAGATGAAAATATTAGTGGAAAGTTTGATATAGAAAGGTGGGAATTAAATCCCTTCATGTGCCAAACATATTCCATAATTTAGATTGTTCCTAGCCACTAAATAATATTTTCTACGTGCTCCACTTTATTGTCTCGATCTCACATGCAAATCCCACTTAAAGGGGCCAAAATACACAAATGAGGAAAATCCATTAAGCACATCTTTCAGTTTACAATTTTAGTAAATGAAGGAAAACAGGTAATATGCGAATAGTCATCAATAATTGAACTCCTCCAACAATTGATGATATAAAAATAAGATGTATTTTATCTACTATTTGAAAAAGAGAATTTTACAAATAAAACTATCATATTGTACCTTGTAGTGTCCATCAGGGGTTCAATTTGACTGTCGTTTAGATGTTTTCTATAATTTTAACCGTAAGATGACTTTTAGCTCATGCTATGGCTATAGTTTATAGTTCATAACTCTTTAGTCTAAGGAAGGGAATATATAAATCAACATGCATAATTGAGAAATAATAACTCTTAATAGTAGCTGGATGTAGATGATTGGGTTTTAAAAGACGTAATGCCATGTGAATTTTCACATTAGATATTTACTACCTTCTTTACATAGCTAGAGATATTGATAGGCATGTATGATTATCACTATTTATTTTATTAATAAACTCAGAAAGCAATTGCAGACATTATGACTCATTAGAAAAGAATATTAAGCACCCAGTGAAAAGGCCACATATCCATGCTGGATCAGCGACATAAAACTAAAAGTATCATCTATAGGGAAAATTTTGAAGCTGTAAGGCAGTTTACGTCATATTTATAATTTTATCAGAAAAGAAAATAGCCTTGTAATTTGCCACACTAACTTGGTGCAGTTAAGTTACTTCTAGGTATGAAACAAGAAAGCAATAAACCAAGTATGCGTTGCTTCATCATCATCATTATCATCTAGAAATATAATTTACAAAACTTCAAAAGCAAACTATGTAATGTGGAAAAAGTTGAAAACAGACAATATGTGATGGTCAAGTGAAACCTTTGGAATGGAATAGAAGAATGGCTTGATTTCCTTTAGTCTGGAAAGCTAACATGTACCGAAAATATCAGAGCATAATACATAAAGGATTCGCAATTGATCTCAAAATATTCATACACGAACTATTCTCAATAAATTTGTTTGCAAGGAAAGAGATATACCTGTTGGCTCGCGTCAAAGTATCGTCAAAGGTTGCATTGGGAGCATATATTTCAAACTCACTTTCCATTCCTGAGCAACATCTGTCATCCAGGAATAGGTTACACATAAAGAATTATAGATTTAATATTTCTATATTTTGGAATTCATTTAGAAATCCCGGATCATAAAAATGTGTAAACAAATTTGTATCTTACAATACAAGTAACCATCTTTAGGGTTTCAAATATATAGTACAAATTTACATCATACTAAGGAAAAATTTCAACACTTTTCTTGGATGGTAAGAAATAATATTACAAATCAATGCTTGGCACACACAAATATTCTTTTAAATAAAGATTTTAGTTAACCTGATCTCTTATGCATGTCTAATTAACAAGCTTTATGGTATGAATTCATGATGACTTTGACAAATCAGTAGCTGCTACAAGTACGAAAGTCACAGTTTTCTTCTAAATAGACACGAGGATATGATGGATATCTAGCGAATGACTTTATTTTGTCCACATGAAATATTCTATGCACTAGTTTCCTTCGAAATCCATTTATCTAAAGCCAACCAAATGGTTCAATAACTTATCATTTACGATAGTTGGAGGAAAACATTTAGGCGTTGAATGCAATGCTTTTGAATGAACTCTTTCTTTGGTAGATTATCTTCTATTTGTGAACCTCATTACAAAATATTGGAGTCCTATCGTATACGTTAATCTTGAGATGTACTAAAGGATATTTTTGAAATGTTCTTTCTTCTCATACGAGAGAAAGAAGCTGATCCGTAATCAGATTGGTTATACAAAATATCGAAATGCCTAAATAGGTTCTTAAATAGTTAATGACTGAAATCAATTGTTTATGTGCAGATTTTAAGTAAATTGCTTGTGTGTATATATTTCCTAGAGTTTTCCAATTGCTAACAGAAGAAATGGAAATCAAAATTTTAGTGTTTAACATTGATATAGAAGTACTAGCATACATATCTTATATAAATATATGTAAAATATCCTGAGAGGTATAGTTCGAAAGGTACTTATGTCACACATCTAAAATAGGTGCTTCGTGAACATTACTTCTCAATGTATTTTACATACTTATCAAAACATGGTATGTAAAATATGTCGAGAGGTATCGTTCATGAGGTACCTATTTTAGATGTGTGACATAAGTGCCTTTCGAACTATACCTCTCGGCATATTTTACATATATTTAAATAAGATATGTGTGCTAGTAGCATTCGCGGGAGTTTCATTATACATTTAATATGATACCAAAAATAAATTCAGGAAAATAAGAACAACATTTAGTTAATGCAATTAATAATCTTTTCAAATATTGATCTTGATAAAAATGTCACAAAGAACAACTAAAATGAGAAAATGTTAATAATTAATCCTTTTAAACCAAAATATCGTATAAGGGAATTCATAGAGGCATTTAATGAGGGAATCATCTCTCTTTATAGAATAAGAATGGGTAATAAAATTTTCATGTCTATAATACAAAAAGATCTTAGGTACTATTATATCAGTGTTTAGTGCTTAGGATTCCACATGTAGGGTATTATTTACTTGTCCTATTTATAGTTTATAATAGATCTCAATGCCATTGTAGATACCCCATAAATGATAATGTCAAACATAAAATATCATTGCATCCCTAAAAAATCAATGTGATTTTCTCAATTTTAAAACTCATCTGAAACAACACAAAAAATTGTACAAAACAAAAAATTGTAAATGAAAAAGATGTTGGTGGTGGTGGTGTTAACAGTGGTGATAATGATGATGAGGATGATTGTAGTACCCGCTTTCCTTCGACGCCTTGTGATATTGATCCTGATACTGCTAACTATATTATGGACATTGTTATAGTTTAATTTAGTATGATGTTAGATGTTAGATCATGGTTTATTGTGGACTTTGATTCATATATAGTGCATGATGATTATTAGAGACATTTTAGATATTAATGTTGATATACTGTTTGACATGGTTACATTATAGATGTTGTTCAGACTTGTGATAATTAGATATTTTCAGTAGACCTAGAAAATGAGAACTAAATTAAATTTGGTGATGATATAGTTGTGGATGAAATTGTAAGTGATATTGCTGATTGTCTTGATGTTTGTTGTGATTCACATATATGTCGATGATCTTGAAATTATATTTATATTCATTTGGATGTTCTAATATAACCACGAGGCCGAAGGAGGTATTTGTATTTTTTAGGTTTAAAATATCATAACAAACATCGGGGGATTGGAGACCAACAACTTTGAAATTTTAGATGAATTCTAAAAAGTCACTGTGGCAACTGTATTGTTTGTGTGTGTTTGATTGTGCTAGGGATTCCCATGGGGGGGTTCACCTTTAAATGTGACTGAGGGGTTGTATGTATTTTCTTTTATTTGGTCTCTTTATTAATGTTTGCATGTGTTTATTTTGTGTTTCTTTGACACGTTTCATTATTTATTATATGGTGTGTAATATTGTGAGTAATCTTGTTGTTATGTTAATTCATTAAAATATGTCATAATAAAGTAATTAATAGAGTTGTTGGCCTTGAATTAAAGTGTTGTAAGAAATGTGTAAGTAATGTGTATGGGGTATGTAAGTTTATTTTGTAGTAAGAAACACTCCATCTTTCTTGGAAATTCGAGTTTGTCCTTGGAGGCTGATTTTGGAGGCTTGTGGGACAAGATAAACTTGTCCCATGCCTATTAAATTTGTTTACCAACCATACCTATGGTTGAAGAGTTAAATTTAAACTTTCTTTATGCATCTTGTTATTCAAGCTGAATGTTTTAATTACACTTCTTGCTTGAAACTAATTTCAGTCCTTTGTGGTATGGGCTTGATTTGAGTGTGTAAGTAAAATTGTCATATTATTCACCTACTTATTTATTGTGTCTTGGAGATTGAAGTTGACTTGTGAGTTAGAGTTTAGGATATGTGATGTGGCATCCTACATAGATCCACCTCATCCTCCTCTCTCCCCCCTTCTATATATTCGAATTCATTTTATTGTTTTGGGGTTCTACTCTTTTGGTTGCTTCACTTTTGCATACTTCTTTTGGGGTGAATTCTTTTGTTGCTTTAAGCTCTTGCTTTTGGAGAAAGTTTGCAGACTTTTGGTAGGCCTGTGTTTCATTGATCTTGGGTTATTTTGTATTGGAAAGCTTATCATTTGGAACTTGGGACAAACTCCATTATGGAGAGGTAAGAGGTTGGCTCTTGAAATGATCTTCTTTTATTTGTGCAAATGTTATTGTGGTGAATGTTTATGCATGTGTGTGGGTTGTTTGGGTAGATGGCCTAGGGATGGTGTAAGTCAAGACTATGGGGTATTTCTGTGGGAGGCATAAGTAATTTGGGGAGGTATAAGTGCACAGGGAGTTGGGATTTGGGTTTCACCTTAAAAATAAAAAGCTTGCATTCCTTTACTCGTTATGGGGTGCCATAAGAGGTTGGGGAGGCATAAAGAAATGTGAGGAATAAGGGGTACTTGGGTGAGGCATATGAGCATGTCAAGGATTTAAAATTATATATGTGTGTGTGTATATATATATATATTGGTAGTTTGTTTTCAGGTGGTGATACTTATTTCCCCTTTGGGAGGCATAAGCAACATCCCCCATAGTTTCTTTCTCCTTTGGCTTGCATGGTGAAGCCTAAGTTTTGTTTGTTATGTTTTAATGTGGTTGTAAATTGTATTCTATTTTGGACTGTATTTTGAAAGAGAAATCTATCTTGTGTTGTGGAAGCCTGTTATTGCCATGTGTTGAAAAATATTTCTTATTACAATATGGTTGAGGCTCGGGGGCCAATGAAGAAGGATGGCTTCTCCTTCTCATTGGATGTCTTGGTTGGGTGGAGAGCGTTGTCTTTCCCCCTATTTTGTTGTCATCAAATTGGAGAATGATAGAAATTCAAACTGTTGTTTTGGAGCTATGAAAGAAAATAGAGTTTGGTTGTCCTTTGTTAAATATATTTTTGTAAAGTATTTTTCCCACTTCAAGTGGATGACTTGTAATAGTATTGGTATTAGATAGTATTTTTTTTGGGAAATAAAATTCTTTTTGAATGTGAAAGGACATACCACGTAATGTTTGTTGGTACCCAAATTTGTTCTCCTTTTAGTCTGAGCAACATCAGAGATATGACATGAAGCTTGAAGTCAGATAGATTATGATGTGTGTCGTTTTGTAGCCGGGGATGTGATCTAACTGGCACTCAAATTTGTGGAGAGATGGATAACACCCAAATAGAACTTGATCTTGTCCTAATTGTTTTAGGTTGTGCCTTTTCAATCGAGGTAAAAGAAACTGATTTGTAACCCTAAAATGGTGAAGGAGATGAAGATATCCCTCAATTTGTGCAAATAGTATGGAAAGGGCGTTGGGAAAATATGATCAACACTCAAAATATGACTTTCACAAGTTCTCACTCCCAGATTATGGAGATATTTTCAAAGCAAGGCAAGGGTTACTGAAGACATTACATGATCCTTATTTGCTTTGTGCGTTTTTGTAAATAAATTGTATTCTTTTGTTGACACACAATGCAATGCAGGGGTAGTATGGGGTAGGATTAGTTATTCTGAATGAATATTTGTGGGAGAATTTTAGACAAGATTAACAAGAATTTGCCAAATTCTTTGAGGACCTTTGCAAGAAATTTCTAAGACCTAAATAGTAGAATGCTTCAAAGGAGTTATGGTACTCCTTCTACTAGGATATGTGCAACAAATGGAGGCCCAGATCTGCCCTCTTCCACATATTATTTGACAACCTGCCACAAAATCTTGAAGCAGATGAACCAAAAAAGCATCCAGAAACCTCTATTTTATCATGACCCAAGGTGGACCCAAAGGCTTACAAAAAATCTCTAAATTCAGGGAAGGTAAAGTGATTTTAAACATGTTTATCTGTTTATCAGATGAAAACTCTTTTGAAGGTGAGATTGAAAATGCCACTAAACTATCAACAAGAAATGAGACCATGTATGATCAAGAGATATTTTAGACACAAGACTACAATAGGAGCAAGAAATGCAAATTTAAAACATTCTGAAACATAAGTGCATGTAAATTTTTCAAAGAGACAACACAAAATAATTCAGAATGACCAAATTTATTAGTAGGGGACTGTTATAAGAACAATCTCAGAGCTTGTTGATGGCTTTACATCTAAAACCAACTCAACATGATACAAATCTGATGCAGAAAGGAATTAGAAATGGTTCTCAGGTAGTTTCTCAGAGAATGGGCTCCTTCGCATATTTTCCCATGAAATTCTAAGTTTCTCCGACCTCTTACATGTCTCGGAACATGCATTATATAAATTTCAATTACATTTGATCCTTCTTTCCCAAGAAAAGAATTTTCCCAACATCAAGTTTGTTACAAAATTCCAACATGATTTGCAGATAGGGATGTTTAACATATTTGCAAAAAAAGTTGCCAGGTGTTTCAAAAAAGTGAATCATTACAAATCCTTCATCATTATCCATTGTGGAGGCAAATTTTTCATTCTCCAAGCTTGCAGACTCCTTTAATTTCATTATTTCATCCCTATCATTTCAAAATTTGATTCTGTAACTTCTTGATTTGATATTTCATGTTTTACACGGGCTAGGGCATAATTTCACTTCAAAAACATCTCAAATATGCAAATTGATCCCTGAAACCACTTGCATTGGTCCTTACAGGCACAAATGACACAAATTCCCAAAAAATTGATCAAAATTGATGTAAAATTCACATTTTCACACTTCCTCAAGTAAAAATGGTAGCCAAATTGAAGAATGTACAGTTACCATCGATTTTCCCTTTTTCCTTCAATCTGGGCCCTCCACATGTCAAAATATGATTGGGAATGAATTTCGGATAACTTTTTGACTTTTTAACATTTTTGAGAAATGGAAAAAAATTGACTTTTTTCTTCGCCCCTCTGCCCTTGAAATTTAGAGCTGACACGTGGCATATGGTGGGTCCCATAAAAATTGTGCTTCAATTCTGCACATTTCTACCCTTTTTTGTAATTTGGAAAATTTTAAATTCTTTTCCCCGCAGGCCCACACCTCCGATTTCTTCCCTGCCACATGTCTCCTTTTGATTTGTCACGAAGCCACGCTTCAAATTTTTACTTTAACTCATTTTTGTAAAAAAATGAAAAATTTTACTTCTGCCCCTGCCAGCCCACACTCTCCTTTGTGCCTACCATGTGCATCCATATGGTTTTTTTGGTGGACCCAAACTTCAAACTTCCATTTTAACTCCTTTTGCAAAGAGGGAACAATTTTAGTTTTACCTCTGTCGACCCGCACTCTCCTTTGCACATGCCACGTGTCCACCCCTTTCTCCGTTCCGGACCCACAACCCTTTCCTCACCCTTTTTCCCTTTCACCAGAAAGGAAAAACTTGCCCAAGTCCTCCACCTTCCTCTCATTCCACCTTTGCATGAGAAATTTGCACATGTCCTCTTGCGGAGTTACATGGGCAATTTTTAATTTTTGCCAAAACACCAAAAAATGTTAAGTTTTCAAAGAAACCCATTGATCCTTGTCCAACTAGAAGTGGCCATGTATTAGGGGAAGCTTGAGCTTAAATTTGACGGGAAAACGACACCCGTACGACCATCAAAAAACACAGAATTTTTCCGTGACCTCCAAAATCATTTTTTTCTTTGTGGATGAAGGATTTTTCGATCAAAAGGCAAATGGAAAGTGTTTTAAAGAAATTTTCAGCCATGGAAAAGGATTTTTTGGGGAAAATAAATATAAAATGAGCAACCACGAGCTCTAAAGGCCGGGAAAAGTGAAAAAAAGACAGAGGCCCATAGATTTGGATATTTAGGGCACAAAACAAGGCAAGCATGTATTTTTTCTTTCACATTGGGGAAAAATAATAATTTATGAGAACTTCCAGGCATTCAATCTAGAGAGAGAACAAAGGGGAATGATGGAAACTAGAACAAAGGATCAAAATGGGCACCAAGATCGGCTCCCTCTTGGGGATGGGTACTCCTAGTGAGTGCCACAAGAACAATAAGTAGACCAAGTGCCAAAATAATCCATTGGGAAAAGAAGTCATTTGCCAAAGCCACCAAAAAATAGCTGAGAACCTGACAAAAATGGCTGCCACACACCAAGGCTAACCACGAACCACCAAAACATCAGAAACAGAGAAAAATCTAAACACTATACACTATACAAGTTGGTAGTCAAATCTTGATTCAAAGAAAACAAATCAAGGGGAAACCCCAAATGTCCTCCATGTTGGATATGACCATGCTAAGAGGTTCTAATATGTTTTTAGCAACTAGAAATATAACTCTTGTTCTTCTTTATTTAATTTGTAAACCACCTAGTTTCTTTGAAGCTCCTCCATTGTGCTCAGGTCAAACCTTTTAGCATTTTTCAAGGCTAAATCAAGGACCAAATCTCTAGAAAACAACATACTTAGGAGATATGTTTTCAACAACTTCATACTCCCTGAAATCTAAAAAACTCACAAAGTGATCAGTACTAGCATCTACCTGCAAAAATTCATAACATAAATTGCTTGGGTATTTAATAAGGTACATCATCTTCTTCTCTCCACATAAATTCACTAAGTTTCGTTCAATGGGGATAGTGGCGTAAGAAATGTCCATTTAGACACTCCCACCAACACTTGAAGCCCATTTCCTTGATAATAACATACCCCATTTGGTAGGGCAGTCAACAATCACAACATCCAATTTCAAATTCCTCCCGGGATAAGATGTAAGCTGCACCACCGGATCTTTGACACACCCAACAACTGGCACTTCCCTGGAATCCATGGCAGTACACTTTCCATATGCTGCTATCACTTTGATTCCTAATTCATTCATGACCTCCAAAGGCATGACATTAAATGATGCCCTGGAGTCAAACATACAGTTATGTAACAACTTATCTTTGATAACCAATGTAGTGAAAAATGGATCCACATTCAGCTGAGATTTAACCAAAGAAGTTCCTAAGTAAACCTCAGGTGGTTCCCCCAACTCTTCTGACACTTGTGGCTGTTCCAATTCTGCAGTGGCAATAGGAACTTCAATTTTTCTTCCAACTCTGCTTTGGGTACTCTCTTCCATCTTGAATCCTAAATATTGAAAAGCCCTCTTCTTGTGCTCAAGAATCCTAAGCAACTCAGCAATTGGGACAGGAATCTTGATCTAACTCAAGACTTGGGCAATATCATATGGATCATTCTTGGGCAAGGCAACATTGGAAAGGAGACAAGTAGATTAATTATATGGTATGGCAGTGTTTTCAATTTAGGCATGAGGAGGATCACAAGTTTTTCTTGGTGGAATAGGGCCTTTACCATATGTATTTTTCTTTGGAGTTTCTTTAGTAAGAAATGGAAATTTTGACTTGGCTTGTTACCCCCTGGCAGCTTTACTTCTGGTATTGTGCTCCTTCTCTTGGGAAACTACAACATTCATAAGTAGCTTCCTATCCTCCTCCGAATGGATACCACCATCATACTTCTCAATCATCAAAGCTCTTAAGTATTCAAAATCATTATTGGGCAGCTCAAAGGCTTGTACATTATCAATTTCTAAAACATGAGAAGGAGGAAGAAGATGTACCCATTGGATACAATCCCAAATAACAAAAGCATTCCTAGCACTTCTGACATTTGTTAAAGTTGATTCCCTTGGTAGAACCTGCAAGGATATCCATCATGCAGGCATTATCATCAATTTCATTATCAACTTCCTCTTCAATTTGATGATATGTTCCACATGGAGGATGGGGTAAAAACATATGTCACACAAATCAATCTCATTTGCATCATCAACGGCAACCACCCTAGTAGTTAGGGGATTAGGCACTACCTTATTTTCCTTGGCCAGAGATTGTCTATTTCCAAAGCCAATAGGCCCTTTTCCTTTGTCATCAAATCTCTTATCACCCCTAAGATGATTGGAAAATCTATCATGGTTCTGTGCTTTTGGTTGACCTTGTGAAGTCTTCCCGATTCCCTTCTCAACTCTTTCCAACTTGTATGAGATTTCTTTGACAGCCCCTGCCAAATTTTTCACAACCTCCTCCAAATCAGCACCCTTGCTAGCTTGAGGTTTTTTAGGGTTTATCAAATTTACACCATCTCTCTTGAGGGGTTTCCCAATTACTTTGACATTGTTTTAGATTTGAAGTGCCATGGTGAAAGCTTGTCTTAGATTAGTATGGTTCTTGTCTGTTAAGTAGTAGGATGCCTTCTTGTCAAATGCATCTACATATTTGATTACACAAGATTCATCAAAAGGCCTCAGACTAACAGGAAGCCTTCTCAAACTTTTGTTAAACCTTGTGTTAAATTCATGGATTGATTCATTGGGATTCTTCTTGATATTTTCAAATTCAGACAAGAGAAATCTAGGATCAGTCTTGTCACCATATTGCAACCTGAATGCATTCTTCATTTCACTCCATGAATCAATAGAATTATTAGGCAGAGCCTTGTACCAATCCCGAGTATCCTCTTCTAGTGTATGAATGAACAATTTAATATACACATTTTCAAACTCTATCTCAAAATCCTCCATCATGTTAACAAAAAGATTGAGATGCTGATCACCACTTATAGCATTGTTACCTTGGAACTTTGCCAACCTATTTCTGACATCTTATGGGACAACATTTGGGTAACCATCCATTCCTCTAAAATCTATAGGACCAAAGGTGTTAACAAAAAATGGAGGTCTAGGCTTAGCGATATTATTTGGTGGAGGTTATCTTGGGGGTGACACAAGATGATGAGGAGTGCAAGGTCTTTGGGGCTCAAGAATGTGGTTCACAAGATAAGTATCCTTTAAGTGCTGATTTTCTTGGAAATTTTTATTTGAATTGAAACACAGAGGTGCAGATTAGAGAAGGAACTTACCTGGTACAATAGAAGGACCTTCACTAGCTGAGGTAAACAAGTTTATGAGAGGATTTCTTGAATCAAAATCACTTGAAGAAGAGTGATAATCCTCTACCAAAGGCTGATCTCTCTCACTTATGGATATATATTTTCCTAATGTATGACCTTTAACAACTTTCCAAACTCTTCTCCCTTCTACCTTTGAGTTCCTTAAATCTAAAAACAACTTCTTAGTAGATTCTATAACGAAGAGAGATCTTCTTCCTTCCAGTTTTGTAGAGTTTAACAACACCAAAGTAAATGACAGAAAGGTAAGACACTGGTATTTATCAATATCAGAACAACATGGAGTTGCCACTAAGGATTTTCACCCTAGTTGTGCAGATGCACTAAAATATTCTGTCAAATATCGACTAGCACTGAGAATATTACAAAAATTTATAGATCAGACCTTCCCTTTTTTTTAATTTATTAACCACAAATGTAAATGAAGTGTAACAACTGTTGGAAATTGAAAAAATTACCGGAAGAACTTATATCTTCACTTAATCCTTACAAATCTAATTATAAAATGATGCTTCAACAATGTTTTTGTATGTAGAATTTTCAAAGAACGTCACTATGGTTTGATATGGATTCAAATATCTCAAAAATGTATGCACATGGATCAGATTGAACTAAGAAAATATCAAACTCAGAACTCTACTCTTCATTCCATATTTATGAATATGACAAGAAGATGATACTCATATTTGTAATTGCACATAAATCACATAAGAAGTATTACCAGGGATTTGAAATACTGAAATACTGAATAATGTCCCTGGCAACGATGCTAAGAAAGTGTTGGTACCCAAATTTGTTCTCCTTTTTAGTCTGAGCAACATCAGAGATATGGCATGAAGCTTGAAGGTAGATAGATCATGATGTGTGTCATTTTGTAGCCGAGGATGTGATCTAAGTAGCACTCAAATTTGTGGAGAGATGGATAACACTCAAATAGGACTTTATCTTATCCTAACTGTTTTAGGTTGTCTCTTTTCAACCAAGGTAAGAGAACCTACTTTGTAACCTTCAAATCGTGAAGGAGATGAAGATATCCCTCAATTTTTAGATATAGTATGGAAAGGGCCTTCGGAAAATATGATCAACACTCCAAATCTGACTTTCACAAGTTGTCACTCCTAGATTATGGAGATATTTTCAAAGCAAGGCAAGGGTTACTGAAGACATTGCATGATCTTGATTTGCTTTGTGAATTTTTGTAAATGGATTGTATTATTTTGTTGACACACAATGCAATGCAGGGGTAGTATGGGGTTGGATTAGTTATTCTGAATGAATTTTGGTGGGAAATTTTTAGACAAGATTAACAAAAAATTTCCAAATTCTTTGAGGACCTTTACAAGAAATTTATAAGACCTAAACAACAGAATGCTTCAAAGGGGTTAAGGTACTCCTTCAACCAGAATATGTGCAACAAATGGAGGCCCAGATCTGAACTCTTCCACACAATCTTTAACAACCTGCCACAAAAGCTTGAAGAAGATGAATAAACAAAGCATCCAGAAGCCTCTATTTTATCATGACCCAAGGTGCACCCAAAGGTTTACAAACAATCTCTAAATTCAGGGAAGGTAAAGTGATTTTAAATCTATTTATCTCTTTATCAGATGAAATATTTTCTAAATGTGAGATTGCAAATGCCACTAAACTATCAACAAGAAATGATACCATGTATGATCAAGAAAGATGTCAGACACAAGACTACAACAGGAGCAAGAAACGTAAATTGAAAAAATTCTGAAACATAAGTGCATGCAAATTTTTCAAAGAGAAAACACAAAATAATCTATAATGACCAAACTTTTCAGCAGCGGAATGTTATAAGAAAAATCTCAGAGATTTTTGATGGCTTTACATCTGAAACCAATTCAACATGATACAAATCTGATGCAGAAAGGAATTAGAAATGGTTCTCAGGTGGTTTCTCAGAGAATGGGTTCCTTCCCATATTTTCCCATGAAATTATAAGTTTCTCTGGCCTCTTACATGTCTCAAAACATGCATTATATAACTTTTAATTACATTTGATCCTTCTTTCCCAAGAAAAGAATATGCCCAACATCAAGTTTGTTACAAAATTCCAACATGATTTGTAGATAGGGAGGTTTAACATATTTGCAACAAAAGTTTCTAGGTGTTTCAAAAAGGTGAATCATTACAAATCCTTCATCATTATCCATTGTGGAGGCACATTTTTCATTCTCCAAGCTTGCAGACTCCTTTCATTTCAATATTTCATCCCTATCATTTCAAAATTTGATTCTATAATTTCTTGATTTGATATTTCACATTTTACATAGGCTAGGGCATAATTTCACTTCAAAAATATCTCAAATTTACAAATTCATCTGTGAAACCACTTGCATTGGTCCTTGTAGGCACAAATGACATTAATTCACTAAAAATTAGATCTAAATTGATGTAAAATTCACATTTTAACACTTCCTGGAGCAAAAATGGCGGCCAAATTGAAGAATGTACAATAACTGTTGATTTTCCCTTTTCCTTCAATTTAGGCCCTCCACATGTCAAAATACAATTGGGAATGAATTCGGGATCACTTTTTCACTTTTTAACATTTTTGAAAAATGAAAAAAAATTGACTCTTTTCTCCACCCCTCCACCCTTGAAATTTGGAGCTAACACGTGGCATATGGTGGGTCCCATTGAAATAGCGCTTCAATTCTACACATTTCCACCCTTTTTTGGAATTTGGAATTTTTTCATTTTTTTCCCCATGGGCTCGGACCTCCGATTTCTTCTCTGCCACGTGTCTCCTTATAATTTGACACAGAGCCATGCCTCAAATTTTTACTTTAACTCATTTTTGTAGAAAAGGGAAAAAATTTATTTCAACCCCTGCCGGCCCACACTCTCCTTTATGCCTACCACGTATCTCCATGCGGTTCATTTGGCGGACCCGCACTTCAAACTACCAACCCGCACTCTCCTCTGTGCCTGCCACGTGTCCACCCCTTACTCCATTGCAGACCCATGGCACTTTCCTCACCCTATTTCCCTTTCACCAAAAAGGCAAAACTTTCCTAAGTCCTATGCCTTCCTCTCATTCTGCCTTTACATGAGAAATTGACATGTGTCCTCTTGCGGAGTTGCGGGCGCAATTTTGATTTTTTGCGAAAACACCAAAAAATGCTCAGTTTTCAAAGAAACCTGTCGATCCTTGTTCAACCAGAAGCGGCCATGTATGAGGGGAAGCTTGAGCTTAAATTTGATGGGCAAAGGACACCTGTATGACCATCCAAAAACATATAATTTTCCCTCAACCTTCAAAATCAATTTTTTCTTCTTGGATGAAGGATTTTTCGATCAAAAGGCAACTGGAAGGTGTTTTAAAGAAATTTTCAAACATGGGAAAGGATTTTTGGGGGAAAATAAGTATAAAATGAGAAACCATGAGCTCCAAAGGATAGGAAAAGTGGAAAAAATGATAGAGGCCTGTAGATTTTGAAATTTAAGGCATAAAATATGGCATGCATGTATTTTTCATTTCACATTGGGGAAAAATAATAAGTTGTGAGCACTTTAAGGAATTCAATCTGGAGAGAGAAATTTGCAGATCACCAAATGTAAAGAAAAACATTTTTGAAGCACGTAGAACAAAGGGGAATGATGGAAAATAGAAAAGAGGATCAAAATAGGCACCAACAATGTTATTTTGAGAAAGGAAAAGAAGATTTGTATTCTGTCTTTTGAAATGGAATGGAAAAAGACAAGTTTGACATTCCTTGTTGAGATTATTCTTACTATAACCCTTTCCCACTTGAATTGAATAACCTTGTACATTATTGGTGATGGAAATATCTTCAGTATTGGCAATGAAAGTTGCAATTCGAATTGAGAAAGAGATATACTCTATTTTCTGGATTTGAATAAATGTGGAAGACATTGTATTCTCTACATTCAAATTGAGGAGGAAGATAGAGTTCTGATAGTCCCTTACGAAACTTCTATTGTAAACCTTCCCACTTGTAGTGGATGATATTATATATTATTGTGTTGGAAAGACTAATCTATTTTAGCTATGTAATTTGTAATTGATTATGGAAGAATATATCTAGTATTCCATTCTATGAACAGAAAAGAAAGATATGCATTTGGTATGTTGTATTTCAAAAATAAATGAGAAAGAATTTGTAAGAGATTCCTTTGAATTAATAGAATTGTTTTTCCTTGTTCATATGACATTATTTCTATTGGAAATCTGTGTTTGATATACTGTAGGAAGTCTCTTTTGTAAAAGTGAAAAGGAAGCACATATGAAAAAATATCACACTACTTTGTCTCATTTGAAATGTTTAAAAAAAATTGCATTCTTGTCTCTATCATTTGATTAAAGGAAAGAAAAATATTTAGAACTAGCTTGGAATAAATTCAATGTTTTTATTGCATGACAAAATAGATAGTTTAATCTCTATTCTTGAAGTGTACAAACCTCATTTCTACTTCACTATATACTTCACAAATTATTATTTTTTTTCAAATGTCCCAAACAAACCTGAAAATTTATAAGAGATCAATGAAATATTCACTTAGACTTAATGAGATCAAAATGATCCCCAAACTAAACTAAAGCACTAAAGAGATTCTTTTAAATAACCTTTCAAAACCAGTAAAGGTGAAATTGTAGGCTTTCTGTTGTGTAAACATTGGTAAATTTTCAAATGCAAATCAATCAAGAAAATTTAATCTTGTAATCTATCCTAAAATCTTCCAAGTGAAATCCTCCATGCCTGTTTGGCATGTTGAGAAATAATTAATGGCAAATTTGAAAAAAATTGATAAGTGAAAAATGTCAGTTCACTTTCTAAGTGACACAAAGATATTTTCTCAAACTTTACCATTAAAAATTTATGGCCCTATGAAGTTTTTACTTTTCCAAATCAAATCCTTAAGATTTTTGTGCAAAGAGGACATTGAGAAATTTCTAGAAAGTCCTTGTTTGCCGAAAATTGAGTTCCCAATCAAAATTTATGGCCCTATGAAGTTTTTACTTCATTTTGGGCTCAAAAAAATTAACTATAAAATTGAAAACATATATATATATATTATATATATATATATATATATATATATATATATTGCAAATGAACCCATGGGCCTGAAGTTTTCTTTTTTCCTTCAGGAAAAGAAATACAAAAACAATAATTCTCTCACCATTTTGTTGGCCTAAATGCTTCGCCTTCCGCAATTTTTTTAATCTAAGTCCAACAGTTAATTTGTCAATTTTTCATCCGCGGCCCTGTAACCAATCATTGATTGACACTTGGCATCGTTAGGCATCGACGGAGGCTTAGATCCATTTTTAACCTTAAGCACTTTCAAAATTAAATTTGGAAAAAAATTGCAAGTTTCCTACACAGCCCCCACTAGCCCACAGCCAATTACGTGCTTCCACGTGGCCTCCCCAAGTGTTAGTGCAGGTGTGGGTGTGAACTTCACTTTTTCCCAAAGGGAGAAAAATGCTAAAGGTTTCCCCCGGCCTGTAAGGCCCGCTTGGGAAAAATTTCTCCCTTGGGCACGCAGGCCCGCCCTTGGGAAAAATTTTCTCCTAAGAACCGTCGGGCCATAACTTGAGAATTACAGGGAGTTAGGAGGAATTCTTTATATCATTGGAAATGTGAAAAAATTTCCTATCTAATGGATATGTTTTCAAGAGGTTTAAAGTACATTAATTTTAAGAAAAATTAGGTTGAATATCTTAAGCCTGTCAGAGGGTGGGAGAGTGAGAAATTGCCCTCTTAATCTTAGTGATCATTCGAACCATAAGTTTTGGCCCTATAGATTTAATATTTGTTGTAATAGAAAACAAACTATGAGCTAAGATTTACTTTATTTATTTGGCCTCTAAACCTTGCTTGTGGCAACTATTGTTTTATAACCTGGTAGCAGACACTTTTAAACAAAAAAAATATTCCATAATTTTCTAACTAAACCTAGGTTGTTCTTTGGTCTCGAGTGGTTGTTTTAGTGGGCGTTACACTTGGTATCAGAGCTTGGGTTCAAAATCTTGTACCCTTGGGCACACTAGAAAACTTGAGACATGAACATTTAAACCTAGTACAATATTAACCTAGCACACTTTTTGAATATAGAGAGCAACTTGTGGGAAATATCATATTTAGTGGACATGGAAAACTGAATAAAACCTAGAATAGTGAACTAACTCTCACCTTGGTCTATGTAGGAGGCGTGGACAAGACGAGGGGTCCTTTTCCACATAGACCTAGGCTTACCACCACCAGATCATGTTGTAGTAGCTATCCTACCATAGATTTTACAGACACTTCAGGATGTTAATGCCGCTCTACGTGGAGGGACCATAGGAGCACATTCAGTCAGACATGATAGGGTGACATCCATTGAGGCTCATGCATCTCCTTGGCATAGCGAGGAGCATAGAGGAGAGAACTCCCATGAGGAGTCAGTCTAGAGCAGAGTCACCGCAGAGGGGATAGGGAGACCAAGTTTCAGGACACAGAGATAGGTCTCAAAGCCCTAGGATTAGAGATGAGTATGCAGAGCGGCCTAGGGGCCACTAGAATATAACAGAAAATCACATTAGGGAGATCCCTAAGCTATGGCAAGCTCATTAGTCTAGTGACATAGGTGGTTTTCAGACAGAGGCCTGGTTGGTGAGCTTGAGTGGATGCTTCATGCTCTTCCTTTGTTCTAGCAACACGAAAGCTTGTGTTGTGATCCATCGGTTGAGGGATGGAGTAGGTGTCTGGTGGAGGACAGAGGAGTAGAAGCTCCATGTTGATTCTAAGATAGTTACCTGGGAGCTCTTTGAGGAGCGGTTCAAGAGTAGATATTTATCTTTGAGGTTCATACAACAGAGGATTGATGAGTTTCATGACCTCTGACAAGCATCTCTTATAGTGGCTGAGTATGAGAGTAGATTTCTGGATCTACTCCAGTATGTTGATTACATGAAGGATGAGTGGGTGCGGATCCACAGGTTCATCCAGGGCCTGAATATGGACATTGGAGGTGCAGTGTGGATCCATTGTCCACAGACATTGGTGAGGCCATTAAGAAGGCCTATATAGCAGAGGAGACTCGGGGAAAGACCCAGCAGGTTAGAGACTGAGTCAAGAGCCATATACAATAGATGTAGGACAATAGATCAAGGGGGTCAGTACCTCCTCCTCATGGTGGATAGGGTTCAACATAGTCATCTTTCAGACCACAGTAGCAGCAACAGTAGTCTCACCCATCATATAGACCTCCATGGAGATTTGATGCACAAAAGGGTCAGGGTATGGGGCCTCCTCCTAGGGGTCCCATTATGACACAAGGAGTACCTAGAGCTTAGTTGATAGTAGCTCACAAGCAAAGACCTCAACAATCCACAGCCAGGTCATTAGGATTCATAGCACACCCCTCTAGGGCACTGACTAGAGATGCTACTCATGGGAGAGGATCAGGCGGTTGTTTTGGATGTGGTATCACTAGACACTTTTGGAAAGACTACCCACAAAACCCTAATAACAAGGGTAAGACACATGAGAGCCTACTATTGTTCGTGACATGGGGCATAGTCATAGGATGTACGTAGTGGTCAAGAACCACTAGGCAAGAGCATCAAAGTATAATTATTAAGACTACAGGTAGCATTGGTGGTATTCCTACCTCCATTTTGTTTGATTTTGGTTCTTCTGATTCCTTTATTGCACCATCTTTAGTAGAGCAATGCAGGCTGGTGACAGCTAGGTAGGGTCATAGTTGGGATGTTGAGATGGATTATGGAGCCAAGCTCTCTATAGAATCCTTTGTTAAGGAGTATGTAATGGATTTGGGACCTTTTTCCACCACTTAGGATCTTCGTATCCTTCCGTTGGGCTCTTATGGAGTCCTCTTAGGCATGGACTGGTTATCTGCACATAGATCCAGAGTGGATTATTACCACAAGATCATATCTTCTAGAGATGATCTAGGAGTTGAGGCAGTGATAGCGGGGGTTAGGAGACTCATTTCTATTCACCATCTCTGCTATGCAGCTTAAGTAGTGTGTGTAATGGGGTTGTCAGATGTTTGCTGTCACAGTTAGTGACCGATCAGAGGATGGGTCTAGTGGACCATCGCTAGATGACCATCCCATTTTGAGAGAATTTTCTAATGTCTTTCCAGGGGAGCTACCGGGGTCACCACCCTCACATGAGATAGATTTTCATTTAGATATTTTTTCGGGAGCAGAGCCTATCTCACAAGCACCTTATCAGATGACTACACTTGAACTCTGCGAGCTCAAGTTACATCTTGAGGGCCTTCTAGAGAAAGGCATAATTTGGCCTACTGTATTCCCTTGGGGTGCACCAGTGATCTTTGTAAATAAGAAGGATGGATCCTTGTGGTTGTGTATTGATTACCGCTAGCTGAACAAAGTAATGATCAAGAATAATTATCCACTTCCGCACATTGATGATTTGTTTGATCAGATGAAGGGAGCCACAATTTTCTCTAAGATAGACCTTAAGTCAGGCTACCATCAGCTGAGGATTTCAGAGGTGGATATTCATAAGACTGCCTTCCATACGAGATATGGCCACTATGAGTTCATAGTGGTACCTTTTGGCTTGACCAATGCCTCCGCAGTGTTTATGAGTTTGATGAATGGGGTATTTAGGACCTTCTTAGATCACTTTGTGCTCATCTTCCTTGATGACATTTTTATTTACTCACGTACGTGTGAGGAGCACGAGGGGCACCTTTGCCAGGTTCTTCAGTGTCTTCATGAGCATCAGCTTTACGGGAACTTGGAGAAGTGTGCATTATTTCAGACAGAGGTGCAGTATTTGGGTCATATCATTTCTGGGGGAGGTATCGCAGTTGATCCTTCCAATATTATAGCTATTATGGATTGGCCAACACCCACTACTATGACTGAGGTGTGCAACTTCATGGGATTAGTAGGTTACTAGAGGATATTTGTTAAGGAATTCTGTCGGATTGTGAACCCCATCGCTTCCCTTCAGTGGAAAGGGAAGAAGTTTGTTTGGTCAGAGAGGTGCGAGCAGGCCTTCAGGAAACTGAAGGAATTTCTCACTACAACACCTATTCTTGTAGTGCCAGATCCACAAGGTGAGTTTTTCATATGCACAGATGCTTCTTTGGCAGGACTTGGAGGTGTATTGATGTAGGAGGGCAGAGTGGTGGCTTTTGAGTCTCACAAACTCAAATATTATGAGCTTAATTATCTGACTCATGATCTTGAGCTTGCGGAAGTTGTGCATGCCTTGGTTTGATTGAGACACTTTATTCTTGGTAGGAGATTCACACTTAGGAATGATCATTTGAGTCTTCGCCACCTCTTCACGCAGCTGAATCTCAATGCTCATCAGTGGCATTGGATGGAGTTGCTTTGTGAGTATGATATGGAGATAGAGCATGTGAAAGGGAAGGATAATGTGGTTGCATACACTCTTAGTAGATGGAGGCATGTGGCTATGGCCACCTCAATGACCACATATTTGTGGAGTAGGATTCTACAGTAGATTCCTCAAGACAACTTCTACATTGCAGCCAGAGTAGATATTGAGTATCTGAGACCTCTTGAAGGTAAGTTTAATGGTTTTTGTTTAGAGGCAGATGGTCTTCTTAGGCATAAGGGTAAGATTTATGTTCCTAGAGATGGAGGATTGAGGCAGGAAATCTTGGTAGAGGCACATCGTGCACCCTATTCGGCCCATCCCAGGGTGAAGAAGATGCACGCCACCTTGAGATAGTTGTTTATCTAAAGGGGACTTCATAGAGACGTGGCTCAGTTTGTGTCACATTGTTTAGAGTGATAGAAAGTGAAGGCCGAGCATCAGCATCTAGCTGGCCTTCTCTATCCTCATGCTATACCAGAGTGGAAGTGGGACACCATTTCCATGGACTTCATTGTTGGGCTACCGATGTCGAGATACCACCATGATGCCATCATGGTCACGGTGGATAAATTGACAAAAGTGGATCATTTTTCTCTAGTAAAGACCACTTATACAACTAGTGTAGTGGCACATGTATATCTTGATGAGATTGTCAGGTTGCACAGGATTCCACATAAGATCAATTGTGACCGCGATCCTTTGTATACTTCCAATTTTTGGACCACCATGCAGTATGCCCTTGGGACAAGGATCAACTTTAGCACAACATATCACCCTGAGACAGATGGACAAATGAAGCGGGTGAATTAGATTTTAGAGGACATGCTTAGGATGTATGTGATGGATCATCAAGTGAGATGGGAGGAGTACTTGTACTTGGTGGAGTTTTCCTACAATAATAGTTTTCAGAGTTCTATAGGCATGGCTCCTTTTCAAGCCTTGTATGGCAGAGAGTGCAGGACACCTCTTAGTTGGGATAGGTTAGAGGATAGGGTTTCTCTTGGACCAGCTTTTTTTGTAGGACATGGAGTAGTAGGTGGTTATGATCAGGAAAAGACTGCAGGAGGCACATGATAGGTAGAAGAACTACACTGACCAGCATAGGAACGATCATAGTTTTGATGTGGGCATGAAGGTGTTCCTTCATGTCAAGCCACACAAGATCCCTATCTATTATGGAAAAGGTTCTAAGTTAGCTCCTAGATTCGTGGGTCCTTTTGAGATTTTGGAGTGTATCGGCCCTTTGGCCTACCATCTAGCATTGCCACCTAGCTTGTCTCACATACATGATGTGTTTCATGTTTCAGTTCTTAGGAGATATGTTGCAGATCCTTCTCATGTGTTAGATTGGACATCATTGCATGTGTAGGATCAGGGGCAGGTGATGGTGGAGCCCATTCACATTATAGATTGCAAGACCCTGGGCCTTCGAGGAAGAGAGATTGATCAGGTCTGGGTGTAGTGGGACATATATGATGAGACTGTAGCTACATGGGAGGATGCTACTTTGTTATGAGTTCAGTTCCCACATCTGTTCCAGTGACTTCCAGAAGGAAGTCGAGCCTAAGGGGAGGGGGATATAGTTCCAAGTTTCCTTTAACACCTTGTGATATTGATCTTGATACTACTAACTATATTATGGACATTGTTATAGTTTAATTTAGTATGATGTTAGATGTTAGATCATGGTTTATTGTGGACTTTGATTCATATATGGTGCATGATGATTATTAGAGACATTTTAGATATTTATGTTGATATATTGTTTGACATGGTTACATTATAGATGTTGTTCAAACTTGTGATATTTGGATATTTTTAGTAGACCTAGAAAATGAGAATTGAATTAAAATTGGTGATGATATAGTTGTGGATGAAATTCTAAGTGATATTGTTGATTGTCTTGATGTTTGTTGTGATTCACATATATGTCGATGATCTTGAAATTATATTTATATTCATTTGGATGTTCTAATATGGCCATAGGCCGAAGGAGGTAATTGTATTTTGCAGGTTTAAAATATCACAAAAAACATTGAGGGATTAGAGACCAATCACTTTGGAATTCTAGATGAATTTAACAAGGTCACCATGACAACTGTATTGTTTGTGTGTGTTTGATTGTGCTAGGGATTCCCATGGGGGGGTCACCTTTAAATGTGACCAAGGGGTTGTATGTATTTTCTTTTATTTGGTCCCTTTGTTAATGTTTGCATGTGTTTATTTTGTGGTGCTTTGACCCCTTTCATTATTTATTATATGGTGTGTAATATTGTGAGTAATCTTGTTGTTAAGTTAATTAATTAAAATATGTCATAAGAAAGTAATTAATAGAGTTGTTGGCCTTGAATTAAAGTGTTGTAAGAAATGTGTAAGTAATGTGTAAGGGGTATGTAAGTTGATTTTGGAGTAAGAAACACTCCATCTTTCTTCGAAATTCGAGATTTGTCCTTGGAGGCTGATTTTGGAGGCTTGTGGGACAAGTTAAACTTGTCCCATACCTCTTAAATTTGTTTACCAACCATACCTATGGTTGGAGAGTTGAATTTAGACTTTCTTTATGCATTTTGTTAGTCAAGTTGAATGTTTTAATTGCACTTCTTGCTTGAAATTAATTTCAGTCCTTTGGGGTATGGGCTTGATTTGAGTGTGTAAGTAAAACTGTCATATTATTCACCTACTTATTTATTGTGTCTTGGAGATTGAAGTTGACTTGTGATTTGGAGTTGAGGATGTGTGATGTGGCATCCTACATAGATCCACCTCATCCTCCTCTCTTCCCCCTTCTATATATTTCATTTCATTTTATTGTTTAACTTTTGCATACTTCTTTTGGGGCAAATTATTTTGTTTTTTTGAGCTCTTGCTTTTGGAGAAAGTTTGCAGACTTTTTACAGGCCTGTGTTTCATTGATATTGGGTTGTTTTACATTGGAAAGCTTTCCATTTGGAACTTGGAACAAACTCCATTATGGAGAGGTAAGATCTTGGCTCTTGAAATGCTCTTCTTTTATTTGTGCAAATGTTATTGTTGTGAATGTTTTGGCATGTGTGTGGGCTGTTTGGGTAGATGGCCTAGGGATGGTGTAGGAGAAGACTATGGGGTATTTCTGTGGGAGGCATAAGTATTTTGGGGAGGTATAAGTGTGGAGGGAGTTGGGATTTGGGTTCCACCTTAAAAATAAATAGCTTGCATTTCTTTACTCGTTATGGGGTGCCATAAGAGGTTGGGGAGGCATAAGGGCATGTCAGGGATTTGATAAGAGGTAATTGGGGGAGTGCATAAGTGTATGTAAGAGATTTGAAATGTGTGTGTGTATGTGTGATATATATGTATATATATATATATATATATATATATATATTGTGGTTTTATCTCAGGTGGTGATACCCATTTCCCCTTTGGGAGGCATAAGCAACATCCCCCATAGTTTCTTGCTCCTTTGGCTTGCATGGTGAAGCTTGAGTTTTGTTTGTTATGTTTTAATGTGGTTGTAAATAGCATTCTATTTTGGACTATATTTTGAATGAGAAATCTGTCTTGTGTTGTGGAAGCCTGTTGTTGCCATGTGTTGAAAAACATTTCTAATTGCAATATGGTTGGGGCTCGGGGGCCAATGAAGAAGGATGGCTTCTACTTCTCATTGGATGTCTTGGTTGGGTGGAGAGTATTTCCTTTCCCCCTATTCTGTTGTGATCAAATTGGAGAATGATGGAAATTCATACTGTTGTTTTAGAGCTGTGAAAGAAGACAGAGTTTGGTTGTCCTTTGTGAAACTTCTTTTTGTAAACTCTTTTTTGCACTTTAAGTGGATGACTTGTAATAGTATTGGTATTATATAGTATTTTATTTTGGAAATAAAATTCTATTTGAATGCGAAAGGACATACCCCGTAATGTTATTCTGAGAAAGGAAAAGAAGATTTGTATTCTGTCTTTTGAAATGGAATGGAAAAAGACAAGTTTGATAGTCCTTATTGAGATAATTCTTATTGTAACCCTTTCCCACTTGAAGTGAATAACCTTTTACATTATTGGTGATGGAAATATGTTTAGTATTGGCTATGAAAGTTTCAATCAAATTGTGAAAGAGATATACTCTAATATCTGGTTTTGAATAAATGTGGAAGAAATTGTATTCTCTACATTGAAATTGAAGAGGAATACAGAGTTCTGACAGTTCCTTGTGAAACTTCATTTGTAACCCTTCCCACTTGAAGTGGATGATCTTGTATATTATTATGTTGGAAAGACTACTCTGTTTTATCTATGTAAGTTGTAATTGATTATGGAAGAATATATCTAGTATTCCATTATGTGAAAAGAAAATAAAGATATGCATTTGGTATGTTGTATTTCGAAAATAAATGAGAAAGAAGTTGTAAGAGATTCCTTTGAATTAATAGAAGTGTTTTTCCTTGTTCATATGATATTATTTCCATTGGAAATTTGTGTTTGATATACAGTAGGAAGTCTTTGTTGTAAAAGTGAAAAGGAAGCACGTATGAAGAAATATTGCATTGCTCTGTCTCATTTGAAATGTTTTTTTATAAATTACATTCTTGTCTCTATCATTTGATTGAAGGAAAGAAAACTATTTAAAAGTATCTTGGAATAAATTTAATGTTTTTATTGCATGACAAAAGAGAGAGTTTAATCTTTGTTATTGAAGTGTACAAACCTCATTTCTACTTCACTATATACTTCACAAATTCTTTTTTTTCAAATGTCCCAAACAACCCTGTAAATTTATAAGAGATAAATGAAATATTCACTTGTACTTAGTGAGATAAGAATGATCTCCAAACTAAACTAAAACACTGAAGAGATTCTTTTAAAGAACCTTTCAAAACCAATAAAGGTGAAATTGATGGCTTTCTGTTGTGTAAACATTGGTAAATTTTTGAATGCAAATCAATCAAGAAAATTTAATCTTGCAATCTATCCTAAAATATTCCAAGTGAAATCCTCCATGCCTATTTGGCATGTTGAGAAAGAATTAATGGCAAATTTGAACAAAATCGATAAGTTAAAAATGTCAGTTCACTTTCTAAGTGACACAAATACATTTTCTAAAAATTTACCATTAAAATTTTATCCAAATCAAATTCTTAAGGTTTTGTGCAAGGAGGATGTCAAGAGATTTCCATAAAGTCCTCGTTTTCCAAAAACCAAGTTCCCAATCGAAATTTATGGCCCTATGAAGTTTTTACTTCATTTCAAACTCAAAATAATTAACTATCAAAATTAAAAAAAAAATCACAAGTAAACCCGCAGGCCTGAACATTTCTTTTGTCCTTCGAGAAAACAAACACAAAAACAATAATTCTCCCGCCACTCTGCACTGGCCTGAATTTCACGTTCGGTAATTTTTTTATCCTAAGTCCAAAAGTTAATTTGGAAATTTTTCCTTCACTTTGGCTAATCATTAATCGACACGTGGCTTCATTGGGCATCAACGAAGGCTCAGATTAATTTTTAACTGTAAAAAGCCTTCAAAATTTTTTAATTTTTTTTCAATTTTTCCTACAGCTCCGCCAGCCCGCACCCAATTGGGTGTTACCACATGGCTTCACGAGGCGTTAGTGGAGGGGTAGATATTTTTAAGCCTTAACGCATCATTTTTGGGTAAATTTTCCAACATATCCCCTCTAGCCTGCCAACCCACAGCTAATTTTGGCTATGTCATCTTCTCGCATTGGTGGAGGCATGGGTGAATTTTACCCTTTTCATCATTCTAGGCAATAAAATTATTTTACCCCTGCCACCCCGCCTTCTCTGTATTGGCTTAGGAGGTGCCATGTGTCCCTTGCAGACTTGTCAACTTGTGGGCATGTGGGTACAAGTTTGGGTTTTTCCCCAAGTGGGAAAATTTCTAAAACTTCTTCCCGTGGCCCATAGACCCGCACCCAGGGAAAAAAATCTCCCCTAGTCCTGCTGACCCAACTCCTCCTCCGGGAAAAATGTGCCCTCCGTCAGGCCACTGGCCCGCAACCAATAAGTAGCTACCACATGGTGTCCCTGGGTGTCAGAGAGGTGCGGGTGTGAAATTCACTTTTTTCCAAAGGGTGAAATGTGCTAAATGCTTCCCCAGGCCCAGAAGGCCTGCTTGGGAAAAATCTCTCCCTTAGGCTTATAGGCTTGCCCTTGGGAAAATTTTCCTCCCAAGGCTCGCTGGGCCATAACTTGAGAATTACAGGGAGTTAGGAGGACTTCTTTATATCATTGGAAAGGTGAGAAAATTTCCTATCTAATGGGAATGTTTTTAGGAGGTTTTAAGTGTACGTTAATTTTGAGAAAAATCAGGTTGAATATCCTAATCCTATCAGAGGGTGGGAGAGTGAGAAATTTCCCTCTTAATCTTAATGATCATTCTAACCCTAAGTTTTGACCTTTTAGATTTAATATTTGTTGTAATGGAAAAAGACTATGAGCTAAGATTTTTTTTTTGGCCTCTAAACCTTACTTGTGGCAAATGTTGTTTTATAACCTATTAGCAGACACTTTTAAACCAGGAACTACAACGATGATTAAAATGATGGTGATGATGATGAAAAAGATGAAAACTATGATATAATCTGTAAACTTTAAACCCAAAAAATGTACGATAACAATGGTGATGATAATGATCAGTGTTTATAGAGTTATTTTAGTGTTTTGTTTTCAAATTCAGGGATAAATAGTCATGTTAAGTGTTTAGGATTCCACACGTATGGTTTTCTTTACTTGTCATTTTTATAGTTTATGGTAGATTCTAATGGCATGGTCGTTACCTGATATATGATAATATCAAACCTTAAAATCTCATCGGACCCCAAACAAATGGATGTGACATTTTCAATATTAGCACTCATTCTAAACAACAACAAAAATTGTTTAAAATAAAATTTGCAAACCTTAAACCCTAATCATGTACGATAACGATGGTGATGATAATGATGATGATTGAAGATTAAACTGACCATGATTGTGAAAATAAAAATCATGATCATGATTAGATGATAATTTTTTCAATGATGAAAATCAATGCAACGATTATATCTTCAATGAAAATCATGATGATAATGATGAAAATTAAAATGATGAAGAAGACACTAACGAAGACAATTGTGACAATGATGAAAATGAAAATAATGAGGATGATGGTGACAATTAAGATGACAATGATGATGATCATGGTGATGATGATGATGATGATGATGAAAAGAAAAATGAGAACGATGACAATGAGACATCATAAATGATAATGTCAAACCTTCAAATCTCATTGAATTCCTAACAAACTGGTGTGAAATTCCCAATATTAGTACCCATTCTAAACAACACATGAAAGTGTAAAAAACCACAAATTTTAAACCTTAAATTCTAAACAATCATGGTGATGATGATGGAAAATATGAAGACTATGTCGCAATATGTAAACCTTAAACCCTAAAAATATACGATAATGGTGGTGACAATAATGATGATGATGGAAGGTGATAATAAATATGACTGCAAAGATCACAATCATGAACATGATCTGATGATGAACATATTGATGAATAAAATCATGAGGATGACAATGATGATGATGAAAATGAAAATGACGACAAAGATGAAATCGACAATGAGGATGATGGTTATCATTAAGATGCCAATAACCCTGATGATAAAGATGATGTTTTCTAAACCATAAATCCTAAATGGAGGAACAAAATTAGGGTTTGTGTCTAGGGTTTAGGGTTTTGTATTTGGATCTTTGCATGAGTGTTTACATAGTTACATTGGTGTTTGGTTTTTGAAATTAGAATTAAAAATTCATGTTTAATGTTTAGGATTTCACTTGTATGCTTTTCTTTACTTTTCCTATTTGCAGTTTATGGTAGACCCCAATGACATGGTTGATACCCCATAAACAATAATTTCAAACATTAAAATATCATTACATCCCTAACAAAGAGATGTGACATTCTCAAAATTAGCACTCATCCTAAACTACACAAAAACTCATACAAAACCAAATGATAATGATGGATGATGATGATGGATGATGATAATTACCATGACTATTAAGATAACAATCATGATCGTGATAAGACAATTATTATATTAGCAATGAAAATCGTGACGATAACTGTGATGATGATGAAAATTAAAATGATGAAGATTACACTGACGAAGACAATTACTATGATGATAATGAAAACACCGATGATGATGGTGACGATTAAGATGATAATTATAATCATCATGGCAATGATGATGATGATAATGACAATAAAAATAAGAACCATGACTATGATGACGGTGAGAATGAAAACAAAGAATATGAAAATAACCATGATGATAACAATGATGTTGATGATCATGATGTCACTATCATTGGTAATAAAATTCTAATAACAATATAATATTAATAATAACAACATTAAAATTACTAATAATTAATTTTCTAATAAAAATGAACATGATTGTGACGATGATGATAAGGACAATAACAATGATGGTGGTAACGATCAAGATGACAATGATGACTATCATGGTGACAATGACGTTGATGATGGTGAAAATGAAAATGAGAAAGATGACAATAACCATGATTATAATGATGAGGTTGACAATCATGATGTCACCATCATTGCTAAAAAAATTCTAATAACAATATAATATTGATAATATTAATAATAACACCATTAAAATTAGCAATTATTAATTTTTAAAAAACTATTAATAATCATTATAATAAATTATTATAAATTAATCTTAATATATTATACTCATTATTTATATATAATACTATAATTTATAAATATTAACAATAATTTATAGATTAAGGTTAATATATTATAATAATAATTTATTTATCTATATATTTACCAATAATAATTTAATGTAATACCTATTATTTATTTATTTACCTAATATGTACCAATTTAAACTTATTTACCTATTTTAAATTTGTTTATTTACGTATTTAAATAATTTAATACAATGTCTATTTTTATTTATCTATTTATCTTATATGTTACCTATAAAAACTTATTTACCTATTTACGTGATTTAATTTTTTTAATGTTCATTTTTAATAGAGGAAATTCATGTTAAACATATTTACTTATTTAATATCTTAAACTTTTTCACTTATTTACCTTTTTATTAATCTTTAGAACTCATATGGTATGCTAAATTTATTTACCTATTTAATTTTTAAAGTGTGGGTCCTTATTTTTCTTTTATATTTTGAACTTATTTATCTATTTAACCCATATGCATTACCGTGTAACTATTTTTACCCATTTTTAATGTATTAGAGTGTAACCCATATGTTACACTTATTTTCTATTTATTTACCCATGTAACCCATATGTTAAATTTATTTTTTATTTATTCATTTTTCTATAATATCTTAAACTTAATTATTTATTTACCTTTGTAACTCATATGTTTAAGTTATTTACTTCTTTTCTATTTATTATTTAACCCATATGTTTAACTTATTTACTTATTTACCTTTTTATTAATCTTTGAAACTCATATGGAATGTTAAAGTTATTTACCTAGTTAATTAATCTTTAAAGGGGATTTTTTTTTTTTTTTATAAATTTTCAAAAGTAGTATTTATTTGCATGGTCACGAAATCAAACTCCTCTACTCAATATACAATTGTATATGCATGTCTGCATAATTAAACAAGCACACAAGTTATTGACATAAAATTTTCCCTATAGAAGCCTAGTGTGGGTGAAAAATATAGATAATTACAAAGAATTATGTTTACATGTTTTCAAAAATATGCTATCATTTCAACATAGATGAAATATATGATAAATGAAAAATTGATTTTTTTTTTATTCTTGGTGTCATATTTGTTTCCTTTTATTAGTCATTATGTATGATTCAGACATGAACAAACTTGTAATTCATTTGTTTGGATTTGAGCGAAAATGCAATATGTCACTAAGCATTGGTGATAGGTTCAGTTATGGAAAATTTATTAGATGATAGATTTGGTCCAGACCAAATGTGTCATTTTACAACTTCATCCTACATAGACCCACCAAACCATCTTGTGAGAACATGTTTCCCATCACCTTGCATCAATTTTTTTGCCTATTTCATAAATTTTCAGCCTTTGCATCTATGTCTTCAAGATGTCAAGTATTAAACCAAGTTTCAATGTTGGAAATGTTAGAGTAGGTATTTACCTTATCTCATGTTCACCTAGGTATATTATTTACCTTTATTGTATTTATCCTCACCCACTTATGTGTGTGGATATTTCTTTTTATTTATTTAGACTATTATGAGATATTATCTTGTTGTTAGGTATAGTTCTTTCCTTGATCTATGGTATTGACTAGTTCTTTCCTTGATCTATGGTATTGACTAGATCCTTGATGTCTAGTTCTCTCATAAATCTATGGACTTGACTAGTTCTTTGATGACTAGTTCTTTCCATGATTTATGGATTGATCTACGACCTTGACTGGTTCTTAGATTGTTATTCCTTGCCTATATAGGCAAGGCCCATTCTCATTGTATTTCATTTTGAGTTCCATAATAATATAGGATATTGCTACTCATTTGTTTGAAAAGGTTTTGTGTAAAGTTATTATGGCGAATTTATTTCATATTATTGATCATGGTGTTTGATTAGCATCTGTGTTTTTGGCTTGGTATGATCTGGTTATCGTTCCTTTTATTGTATCAGAGCAGGAGATTGCTATTGACATTCGTTTGTAAGTTTTATGTTGCAAATAAATTTTTTATATATTCATATATTTCAGGATTTTCTCGTATTTTGTTGTTGCGTGTATTTTTATGCAAAATAGAGGTTTCCATTGGATTCGGAAGGTGGAAAAACCCTAAGATCGACTGTAAACTTGACCATTGCGGGAGGCAGTTGTTTTTTTGTTTGTGTTGTGCAGTCAGATTTGCCTCGGGATTCGCGCCGTATGGAAAAGGAAAAGAAGGAAAAAAATTTTGGGTTTTTCTTGGTTTGTAGAGATCCGATCTGGGGTTTTTTTTGTAGCATAGAGTTTTTTGGTTTGCGCGTAGGAGGTCATCTTTTGAAAAGACGTTTCTTTCAACTTTTGGCAGGGGTCCACAGACGACGACGCACTTTTTTTCTATTTTGGGAAAATCCGCAGACTACTATTTTGGGCGGCGAAGGTCTTTTTCAACACAGTCCAGAAATAACAGTTTTTACCAGAAGAAGCAGTTGGATGTGACTTTCTCGAAAACCAGCGACACACCCCAAAATAGTAAGTTGCACAAACCCATTGAAATCCTTAGCCCCTGGTCATATGGTATGGTCATATGAGGGCTTAAAGATTGTGATTCCTACTAGTAGGTGCTTAACTCCAACCCCCTTTCATTTTATTTGTGTGGTAAAGGCAAGAGTATTTTATTCTATTTTAGTGGAAACTAAAATAAATAAGAGCATAATATTGAAAACCTTGTATCTTTTGATCGGTAACTCGGTTTTGAGTGTCGTTTTTTACAAAAGTGCGTAGTTTTTTATGCTCTTTCCATTGGAAATATTTATTTTGAGAATCACACTATAATTATAAAGTGTCATATTGTAACACACACTCATTATAAAGTGCCAAAATCTAGGGGGGCTCTTGTTGCATTGCTTGGGGGTCTTGTTGCATTACTTGGATCTTCCATTTATTTTGGTGATTTTTTTTTTAAGATGGCATCTACTTCTACATTAACTCATGTTGAGCCATTAAAAACACATAATTACCACACATGGAAACCAAGAATGGAAACAATAATTAAGCAGAAAGGATTATGGGCTTTAACTTCTAAAGAACAACCAGTGTTCACTAGAGAATATGAGAAATTTCAGTACCAGTGAAAATTTGATGAGTGTATGGGTTTGATAGGAACTTATGTAAGTGACAGTCTTTTATTTCATTTGGAAAAGTGTGACTCTCCTTTCAAAATATGGGAGAAATTGGAGGATTTATTTGGTAAGGTGGATCATATGAGAGCTATGCAACTTGAAATTGAGATCACCTCTCTTAATCCTGAAGATTTTCCAACAATTATAGACTATCTTACCAAGTTCAAGCATTTTTTGACACAGTTGAAGGGGAGTGGAAGAGATAAGAAAGATGAAGAGTGTGTTTACTTGATTCTATCCAAGTTGAGAGGACCATTCCAAATTTTTGCTTCTACCTTTTTCTCTAGCATGGACGTCTTAGGTGACACCTTCAAAATGCCTAACTTAGAAATATTTTGTGAAAGACTTACTAGGGAAGAATCCAAATTATCTCACCTTGAGTCTTCCACCTCTCAAAAGGCATTAGTTGCATCTAATCCTAAGGGCAAGGGAAAACCAAACAGTAAAACCAAATCCACACCTTCTCCATCTCAAAATGCTCCTAAACCCAAAGAAAACAACTCAAAACCCAAGGAGTCTTCTAAATCCAAGAATAAGTCTAGCCGTTCATGCTCTTTTTTTGGGGGTAGTAATCATGAAGAAAATAGGTGTTATAAGCGAATGCAAGCCTTAGAGGATGCAGTCAAGAAACACAAAATTTCTATCTCAACTCCACTTCCTTCTAATCAGCATGGAAAAGCACTTAATGTTGTTGGAAGATCTCAGTCACCACTTGCAGACAATTGGGTTATAGATTCTGGTGCTTCTCATCACATGACTTCTTCCAAAGAGTCTTTTGTTTCTCTAGGTTTGAGTTCTACTTCCAAAATTAAGGTTGGAGATTCTTTCTTTCTTTCTGTTGAGGGAAAAGGTGATATACAACTTGATGGTGGCAATATCCAAGATGCACTATATGTTCCTAACATCACTACAAATTTGCTTTCTGTATATCAAATTTGTCATTCTGGTCAAGGGAAAACAGTGACTTTTACACCACATGGGGTAGAAGTAAGAACTTTGTTGGAGCCTTTTTCACTTGTTTCTCAGGGTATTGTTGATCATAGTTCAAGACTATATCACTTTGAGGGTTTTGATGACACTTCTTCTATAGGGACAAGATTGGTTTCTCATTCAGATTCAGAGAGTAAGCTTTGGCATGAAAGATTTGGATATCTCAATTACAGATATTTGAAGGAGTTGAACACTCATGGTATGGTAGATGGTCTTCCTAGAGTTTCTAGTCTTGAGAGATTTTGCTCTGGCTGTGCATTAGGGAAACAACACCAAGATCCATTTCCTAAGAATTTTTCTAAGAGAGTTTCTTCACCACTTGAGCTTGTGCATAGTGACTTGATGGTTTTTCCTACCCCCTCTTTCAATGGAGCTAAGTATGCACTTACATTTATTGATAATTTCTCAAGGTGTACTTGGGTTTATTTTCTCAAGTACAAAAGTGATGTTTTTTCACACTTCAAAGTCTTCAAGGCTTTGGTCGAGAAACAATCTTCTAGTTGCATAAAGAACCTTCGTACTGATAATGGGGGGGTACTTCAGTGATGAGTTTTCTAAATTTTTGGCAACTCATGACATTATTCACCAGCATTCTATTCCTCATACTCCACAACAGAATGGATTAGCAGAAAGAAAGAATATAAATTTGAAGGAAATGGCTAATTGTATGATGCATTCTAGAGATTTACCTCCTATCTACTGGGCAGAAGCAGTTAATTGTGCTAACTATATTCAGAATCACACACCACATAGAGCACTTGAGCATTTGACTCCAGAGGAAGCTTGGTCCAACACTAAGCCAGATGTCTCATTTTTTTGAGTCTTTGGGAGCCATGCTTGGGCCTTTGTGCCAAAGAAGAAAAGGAAAGCTTTGGATAAGAAGAGTAAACCCTTGATCTTTGTAGGGTATTGTGAGGACATGAGAGCTTATCGTCTTTTAGATCCTGATACACATGATGTTATTTTTCGAACACATGTTCAGTTTGATGAGCATTTCACTCCTCATGATTCTTCATCTTCTTCCATTCCTTCTTCTTCTTCATCTCATCTTGAGGATCTTTTCTTTGAGGAGATTGATGAGGAGGTTATAGATGTCATTGAGGATCCTATTCCCACTGATGTTGTCACTATGCCTAAGTGGGCTCATACTACAGTTTCTGAGGCATCACCTTTCATAGAGGATCTTCCACCCACTAGGCATCATCACACACATTCTATAGGTTCCAGACTTTTATGTCAGGTAGTTTCTGAGGATCCACAGTGTTTTTCAAAGGCTCATGGGATACAGGAGTGGGATGATGCGATGACAGCTGAGTATTCTTCTTTGATGAAGAATCATACTTGGGATTTAGTATCTCTTCCTAAAGGAAGAAATATGGTTAGGTGTAAGTGGGTATACCAAACCAAATATGCAGTTGATGGGTCCATTGACAAGTATAAGGCTCGTCTTGTTGCAAAGTGTTTTCACAAGTCGAAGGTATTGATTACTCTGAGACTTTTGCACCCGTTGCCAAGATGGATTCTGTACACCTTGTACTTACTATTACTGCATCATAGGGGTGGCCCGTATACCAGATGGACGTGAAGAGTGCCTTCTTACATGGAGATCTAAAAGAGGAAATATATATGGAGCAGATGGCTGGATTTGTTCAGGATTCTTCTCTTGTTTGTTGGCTCCGAAGGTCTCTCTACGGTCTCAAACAAGCCCCTCGGGCTTGGTATGAGAAGATGGATTATTTTCTTCTATCTACTGGTTTTGTTCGTTGCCACTCCGATCATACAGTGTATCTCCAACATGTCGGTGAGGATATTGTGATACTTGTCTTGTATGTTGATGATCTGTTACTTACTGGCAGCTCTTCTTCCCACATTCAGACTATTCAAAGGGCTCTTTCTACACAGTTTGACATGACAGATCTTGGGCTATTGCATTATTTCCTTGGTTTGCATATTTCTCAGACAGATTCAGGGATTCATTTGAGTCAGCAAAATTACACCCATGATCTTCTTAGGCACTTTGATATGGCTGATTACAAGCCAAGTCCATCTCCTTTTCAGTCTGGAGTTACTCTTACATCCACATGTACCACACCACTTTGTGATCCTACATTGTATAGGCAGTTGGTTGGGAGTCTCATGTACTTGACCCATACTCACCCTGATATTTCATTTGCAGTAGTGCTTGTATCTCAGTTTACACATTCTCTTCATAGTAGTCACTAGCAGGCTGCTAAAAGGATTTTGCGTTATTTGCATGGCACTTCCCACTTTGGCCTATACTACACTAGGGGCTCTACTTAGTTGGTTGGGTATATAGATTTAGATTGGGCAGGTTCTATTGATGACAGGCGTTCCACTTCTGGCTATCTTTTTTGTCTTGGTTCTTCTCCAGTTGCTTAGGCGGTGAAAAAAGCAACAGGCTTTTGCACTTTCAACTTCAGAGGCAGAGTACAGGGAAGCCATTACAGCGAGTCAGTAGATTCTTTTGCTTCACTAGTTATTGACAGAGTTCAGATTCCCACAGGATTCACTGACTGTACTTTGGTGTGACAACCAAAGTGCAATTCACATTTCTCGCAACCAAGTTGAGCACTAGTGAACCAAGCATATTGAGATACACATCCACTTCATTCGGCAGCACATTCAAGATGGATTTCTTTGCTTGGAGTACTTTCTGACTCAGTAGCAGGTTGCAGACATCTTTACGAAGCCTTTTGCATCACCTCGCTACCTTGAGTTGCATGGAATGCTTGGGGTTTCGGAAGTTGTTCTTGGGGGGTGTTCATGAGAACATCTTCCTTCTTCTTCTTCTTTCCTTTTAGCAGGATTATTTCCTTCTTTTGGTTTGAGATTTCTTTATGGATATATTGTACATGAGTACCTCATTAGGCCTAGTTGCCGGGACTCATACTGTGGACATGCCACTTCTATTTTGGCCCCTAGCTTCACTTGAGGAGGGGTGTTAGAGTAGGTATTTACCTTAGCTCATGTTCACCTAGGTATATTATTTACCTTTATTGTATTTATCCTCACCCACTTATGTGTGTGGATATTTATTTTTATTTATTTAGATATTAGGATATATTATCTAGCTTGTTAGGTATAGTTTTTTTCCTTGATCTATGGTATTGACTAGTTCTTTCCTAGATCTATGGTATTAACTAGATCCTTGATGTCTAGTTCTCTCATAAATCTATGGACTTGACTAGTTCTTTGATGACTAGTTCTTTCCATGATTTATGGCTTGATCTACGACCTTGACTGGTTCTTAGATTGTTATTCCTTGCCTATATAGGCAAGGCACATTCTCATTGTATTTCACTGAGTTCCATAATAATATATGATATTGCTACTCATTTGTTTGCAAAGGTTTTGTGTAAAGTTATTCTATCGAATTGCTTTCATATTATTGATCACGGTGTTTGATTAGCATATGTGTTTTTGGCTTGGTACGATCTGGTTATCATTCCTTTTAGGAAAATGAATATATTTCCATTTTTATGGTGGAATTTTTGGTGGTTGCGGCTTTGTATCGACCCTTGACAATGAAATGGGGAAATAGGGGTCTACAAAAATTATAAATCATGGTGTCACTGAGACTAGCGGAAATGAACTTGACAAAGACACCTCTATAGGCAGCAAAGGCAAGTCATTAGCAAATTTTGTTAAAGGATCCTCTCAAAGGAATCATCCCTTGAAGCATGGAACCTCCCCTTCTCTTTTTTAACGAGAACATGGTAAACTTATTCTGTGATTCTAAGGAAAATCTTTTCAGAACAACCCTCATTTTCCACTTCGACGTTTTTTGGCCAAATCTTGCCCAGTTGATTGAATGGATAACCCAAAGAAGTAATCTAAAAATAAAAGGTAAAGTGGAGCTCTACCCATGTTCTAGAGCTTTCTTTATTGTTTTTTTAAAATCTATTAAATATAGGGACATTATAGATGGCAAGTACTTGTTTTGGGGGGACCACAGTCTCATGGTGATACCTTAGTACCCTGCATTCAATTATTCAACATCCTCCTTTGATTCTCAACCCATCTGGGTTAGACACCCAGGTTTTCCCATCCAACACTGGAATGAAGATTGCTTTAAAGACATTTCAAATAGGTTAGGGGCTTATGTAGAATTTGATGACAATACCTCTCAACACTTTCATATCACATTTTTTCGTTTATTGACAGACATGGACCTCACTCAAGATGTTCCCCTTGAATTCAACCTTTTTATAGGTGAAAGAATATGGGTCCAAAATCTTGATTTTGAAGGTTTTCATTTTTAGTGCCATAGATGTTTTAAAAAAGGACACTTGATAGCTGATTTTGAATTTCCTAAGCACATTGAATCTAATCCTGTTTGGTGGAAAGACTCTCTACTGGATCATTATACAATGTGTGCACCTTATATCTTGATTCATAATCCTTCATCGTCATACTTGGAGAACTCCTCACATGATGAAAATACGTAGATGCTTGTTGAGATCCCCCAACCCATTATCCGAAACTAACCAAAGGGGGTGACCTTAGGAGATATTCAGAGGATCCAAAATCCAGATCTATAAACTCGTGAAGAGGAAAAGGAGAATAAATATTCCTATATAAAAAACAAGTATCAGCTGATTGAAAGCATTTAAATTTTCCTTCCTATAAAGGAAGATTCTGCTGAGTGGAAGTTGGCTCATAACAAGAAGAACAAAAAGTTACTTCCACCTCTTAGAGGATTTGCCTCTTCCTCTATTATTTTCTGGATATCAATTGTGACTCTTGTGTGTTGTAGTACTATTGGGAAGTGTGCTTCATAATTTCACTTTTGTATTAATCATTTTATCTACTTTTTGACCCCTTTAAATTATTCCTGGGTAGGATCCCATTCAATTAACATTGGATCATTATATATATATATATATATATATATATATATATATCCAAGGACATTCAAGATGACTTATGAAAATTACTAATGCTAGCATTTAGCATTTAGTTTACCCACTTGACTTCTCTGAAACAACTTGATTTCTACTATTGTACACAAAACAACCCTTTAGAGAACTTTAGCTAATAAATAATTCAACATGAAAAGATGCCATAATACATCCCAACTAAATGACAAGTACTAACCTATAGTGCCAACAGAAACAAGACTAAAATTAATTATATATATATATATAATGTGATTGTGTGTGGCAGGTGGGATAGTGGAAATGATCTTTGGATTCTATTTATTTTTCTAATTATTTTTCTATCAGGTGGGTGCATGGGTGGATATAATGGCCACCTTCCATTTCAATAATCATGTAACTTAATGATAGATGCATTTGTCCTTACCTTGTTGGTGGATGCATAATTATTTTAATTATGATTTGATTTACAAATCTGCTCTGGATTTTGTATTTGATTGCATACGCCAAACTGATTTGACTGCATGAGTTCTCCAGTGGAGGTTTGTTTTCGGTGTTGTTAAAAATGATTTGAAACCTTCAGATAAATTCTTTGTTGAATAAGTGTGTATTTTCTTTGTGGGTCGTTTTTATTTCCTTGTTTCTTTTTTCTGTTTGTCTTTCTTAGCCACGATTTCGGGGAAATTGTTTTCCTTGTTTCACGTTGGACACCTGTTGGTTATTTCTTGTTTTGTCTATGCATGTTTTAAGGCTTTTATTTTTCTTTAGTGATGTGTATGTTGGCATGCAAATTTTGAACAGGTCACTTATTTTTCCACATGTCATTTGTGTTGCTACTCCTTCTCATGCTTACCATATAATCGTGGTGCCCCCCCTTGAGACCAGGCCTCTTTAAAGAATTTTGTCAACTATCCTCTTACCTTGGGTTTATTCCTCCTCGTTGCTTTCACAACACTTGTGATGCCTGCATCTTCAACTGATAAAAATATGTGTTTACATTGTCATTGATGGATGTGTTTTCCCTGCTCTAACTTCCCCATTATGACACAGGCTAGAAGTATGTTGGTAAGGTTTTGGGATATGGATTTTTTCCCCTCTCGCTCATGGGTTCCTAGGGAATTTCCATTAAACCCTTTTTATGTATTGATTTCTATCATGGCAATGCTTGTGACATCATTCTTTCAGTCAGATGCACTCGTGGTTTTGGTATTTCCCTTCCTTTGCCAACGTGCGAGTATGTGCAAGTCTTAGCAGCCATCATGTTATGGATAGAGTTTCAACTTGAATATTGTTGCTGCTGGTCCCTGTGGTGTCTATGCAACTAGTAGGAGCTCAAGATTAGGAAAGGTAATTCTACCATTACTAAAATTTCTAATATTTAAAAATATCGTGAAATGGAACCTTCCCTTCCCTAAAATTGGCTTCTCTCTGCTACTTTTGATGTGGCTTTGTATGCCTTGCTTAGAAAGATCTCCTCTCCTCTTGAAATATTTTTTTCCTTGCTTTAATCTATACTTGTTATCAGTCCTAAAGTGGGCAGTAAAAATGTATTCCTCTTCTTTGGTTGTTGTGTATCCATGCTTGAATGATCAACATTCTACCATTATTAGCCACATTTATAAGTTTAAGTAACGAGTTTTTCATGCTATTTATTTCTATAGTTTTCTATTTTGAAAACAAGCATGTTGTACTTTAAACCCCTTGCTCTTCATATGAGATTATTATCTGTAGATTAGATTATCCTTCTAGATAATCAAGTTGTTCCTATGTTTCGGTAACTCTAGATCTAGGTACTCAAGTAGTTACTCTATCAAAGGATGTCTCTTCCGGGTATGCGAGATGTTTTGATTTTCTTAAGGTTTATAACCCTTTTCCACCTTCTCTGCTACTCCTTAAATCAATTGGATTAGTGGAACAAAATACAGTATAGTTTTACCTTCCCGCTTTCGGGTATGTTGAACACAGATTACTTGGGTCATGATAACCTTAGTTTAGCGAACAACCACTAGGTTGAACCCAATTCGGGTTGACTATAGTTTTATGGAAACTTAGTCATCCTTTCAAGTTATGGCAAAAAATTTCGTAATGTTAGTTGTTTTCCTTTGGTGTTACCCAACCATGGTGAGGTGTGGTTTTCGAGGTCTATTGGACCTCCTTGTTCTCCTTTCTTGGGCTAGGTAGGTGGCCCCTTCGTTATCCAATCATTCCCACAGGTCTACAAAACTTTACGTGTGGTTGACTGTTGTGGTTGCTATTATGTATGAAGGGGGGTATCGTGGCTAAGGTACCCATTTGCTTAGTCATTTTGCACCTTGGTTATTCCTTTAGAATTGATTAGAATACTAGACATTTACCCAACTGCTTGATGATCATCGGTGTAGGTCCAGATGTTTAAGTTCTTCCCTTAGGGGCACTTTGACCCTCCCTTATGAAACTTAAACCATAACAAAGGTTTTCGTCACCAAGATTTGTAGTTTCATGTGTGTGTTATGGATAGTATTCCTTTATTGTCAGAACTACCTTGGCATAATTCTACTCGTGATGACTCTTGGTGGCATTTGTTTTATAATTTTGCATCTTGCTGATTTCAATTGACGTTTGGATGACGTATGTGCATTGATATCTTGTTGACTTATGATAGATCGGTTAAGAGCATTAGGGATAGTTGGGGATATTTATATATAGATGCATTGTTGACTGATAGTTGAAGTTGATGTTAATTTAATGGATTTTGGTGATACTTAAAAATGCAATTTTACTTTTTGAATGGTTTGAATATTTCAACGAGGGGACACTTTAAAAGGACTTGTGATGGAAAGTAGTGATCCACATTGTTTTAAAACCGAAACTATAGACTTATAGAGAAGGTTTGGAAATCCCTAGTGTGGAAAACTTGGTTTGATGTTTAAAATGTTAACTTGTATGTCGGAACTCTCTTTTACTATCACTTTTCGTTACTAGCCTATAAGGGCAATGGCCTCTTCTTATAATGATTGTGAAATTCCTTGGAGTCAATGGCCGAAACTAGTATTATCTTCTTCCCCTTGTTAAACAATGTTGAGTGGTGGTCATGTGTATTAGTTTTTCATCATATAACTTATATGATTACATGATTAAAATTTTAACACACTCGACCTTTCATGTTAACCTTGAAATATGTGCTTCCTCCTGGATTTATTATTTTTTTATGTCATTTCTGAAAATGAGTATTGCAGCTTGTACTTTTGGTACCTATTTATGAATGTAGATTGTTTGGTTTGAATATCAGTTCTCAATCTTTTAACCTAAATTGTTTATTCGATGGAAATACCATTACACTAGACTGTTGTTTCTAACTTATCAGGCCATTGGCCCCTTCTAAAACGATTATTTAATTATTGTTTCTTTGAGATAATGTTCATAATTGAAGTATAAGGTTTTCTTATTAGATTGGCATGGTGGACATTTTCTTATTAACTTAAGGAGTTGTTCGTATTTAGAGATTTTATCCAATCCTTGGAATAGAATGTTTTCCTTTCTTGATATTGTTAGATAGTAGCTTATTGTTGCTTTGTGTAGTCTTATCTTGCTCAGTTCTCACGAACTGAACTCAGGTTATTAATGATTGTAGATGGCTTATGTGGGTAGATGATGGAGAGTCTTATAAATAATTGCATCAATAGTTGGTTATGAAGTTCCTTTGTACGAACTCTTAATTATGTTGTAAAAGTCTGCGTTTGGGATTATAATGGAAAATTTAGAAGGGGCAGTACCTTAGTATCATGTCTTGTGGAGTAATGTTGTCATAATTACTTAAACTTTGGCTTGTTTTGTTATCATGGAAAATATAAAAGTTGATTACCGCATGGTTATGGGGGATTCTAGTGTATTATATAAATTTCTAATAAATGTATAGTGTGGCATGAACAATGTTATTCTCTCTTATTCCCTAGTCATGGTTCCATAGAGTTGGTTTTCCCTTTGGGTTGTGTCATGTTGGAAAGAATTGATGTAACCTTGTTTAGTTTTCACAAACGAGTAATGATAAACATTTTCTCCTTGAGATAAAATGTTGAGTTGTAAACCCTTCTAAGACATAGTAACAATGTACTTATAAGCATAATAAAATGGGTTAGATAATCCTTATAAAAGTTAAACTAAAATATATATACGAATAATATTAATGTATATGTGATCTTTTGATAACATTGTAAGCCTTGAAGCATCAAAGAGGAAAACTATCTTTTGTAATAAAAATATTTATTACCTTGTTTTTTTTTTTCAAGCTAAACTAATCAACATTATCCCTTTTATGGTAAATCCTTAAATGATCTTAAGGTGAAATCAATTGTTAGATTTTAAAAGATAATAAGATTTAATAAGTAGGAGGGAATAGTTTATAAACCATGCAATCTACGTCTCTCAATCGTTTGAAATGTAAATTGTTTTTCCTTGTCAATATTAATCAAGCAAAGTCTAAATGAAACTTTTAACCATTTTTGATAAATTCTTAGCCTCAATAAAATGTGGGTTGATAAGCAATGATACCCTAAAGATGAATTCTTTCTGACCTATTTCTGTTAACCCTTGCCTTGATTCATTATGATCTTTCTTAAGTAATGTAAAAAATTTGATCCTTAAACAAAGAATATTTTTGTTCTGAACCTAAAATGGTATTCTCCCCAATCGGAGCTTGTGCTTTCCACCTATGCAATAGAGGTGTGGAACGAGTTTAGGCGGCTCGAGTAAGATTAATTAACCTTGAGAGAAATGGAAAATGTTCTTAAATCAACGAATTAAGAAAGTTATTGACATATTATAGAATGATTCTCCTTTAGAAAACTTGGTCTAAATCTATGTAGTCAGTAGTATAGAAGAAAGAAGTTCACCTTTGTAAAAGAATGGTGCGAATCAAAACATGAATCTTCTAGATCATAAAGTCAAGTTTGAAAGAGAAATTTTTGTAAATACTTAACCTTAAAATATGTTACACCGTGGGATGTCCTTAACTGTAATTTGTGTAATGTATTTGGACCTTTACGTTGTGCCTTGTCAAAGAAAAAATTGGATTGTTCATGTTGGGTGTTGTATGTTTCCTTGTTGTCTATGGTGGTCATGAATGTGTGAATATGTTCGAATGAGTTGGTGGTAGCCATTGTGACCACTGTTGTGTCGTGTAAAGTTTGAGCAAGTCAAAAAAAAAATTATCCTATACTTTATTATGTTATCTTGTGTGTCTAAATTAGTGAGGCGTTACACTTGGTATCAGAGTGGAGGTTCATACTCTCAAAGATCTGGGCCAAATTGGAGTGGTGATGGTGTTGGATGATGGTGGTTGAGATTGGAAGAGTAATGTGGTGTAAACATGATGTTATCCATGTCATAATTGTTGATATTGTGAGCGCACATGTTGTGTATGTCACTTAGTGCGTGATTATTGGTATGTTAATGTGTTTGGAGATGAGAGTATTCTTCCTCCTTCTAGGAATTCTATGAGAATTTGAGTGTGAAACACTGTCTTGTTGTGTGTGTGTGTGGAAGAAATGTGATTGTTGATTTTAGAGTTTTGATTCCTTTTGATGGTTGTGATGTTTGGGTGTGCTTATATGTTGTATGACCAAGGTTGGTTGTAGTGAACTGGATTTCATAATGATGTCATTATCATTTGTATAGAAATGTGTGTATGTCCCATGTTATATGGAAATTGACTGTATGTTGTAATTGTGCTCATCATAATTGTAAAATTCATGTTATATGTAATGATTAATGTCGTGATTTAGGGACATATGGTGGGTATATGATCCCTATCGTACAATGATTGCACTTTGGGTGCAACATGTGGTGATGTGGTGTGTTGTAAACCATGAATGTAATGTATGTGATTTACCATGTTTATGTACCATGTGAAGGCGCTATGGTTAATGTGCGTGAACCACCATTGTGTATTAATGTGCATATGTGTTATGTCGTGAACCTTACGCTAACCGACCTTGAGGGAAATCGGTAAAAGTGTATGTTTGGAGTGAGGGAATGTGTACCATGGGCTAGTAATATGAGCTGACCTTAGGCTTAGTAGATGATGACCTGTGCTCCTCTTTCTCTCTGTCCTTGTGGTTGTTGTATGGATGCAACCTAAGTGTAGTTATGACTGTGTTTAGCCTTGTCGAAGTGGTGGTAGGATGATTCAGATAGAGATGATGATAGTTGTACTATTGATATGTTATTTTGTGAGTTGAGGCTCGATGTTCCGAGTGCCAAAAACTCATTGAGTACCCCCTTGGTGGCCAAATAAGGCCACATAGTCATCGTAATGTGCTATTCTTATATATGTATTTTATTCATAAATTGAACTTTTTATATTATTTCTATAAGGACCAATAATTTTCTTGATTTCTATGTTTCACATTTTGGGTATTTCCTTGGTTTGTGGTACTAACATGCATATTTTTGCACTATGGCTATTTGGCCATTTGTTTTTCTTGGATTTGAATCTTTTTTAAATTTTAAGATTTTACTACCTTTCCCAAGGCTTGTACTTTGCCACTTGGCATTTGGATCAGATTGCTATGCTGGTTCTATTATCGTGATGTGTGGAATAGGGTCATGGGATGCACCATGGAATGGTTGGACCTATGGACCCACTTCGTTGTATGGGGGTACGCCCTAAGGAGTTACATATATAACTAGCAGGTTGTTGAACCATGAGTTATTATGTCACTTGGGTTAGGGGTGTCTGGACTCTATGTGCCTAGGGCCATAGGGAAACCAACCTCCTTGAGGGAGGCATAAGAGACTTGAGGGAGGCATAAGAGATTGAGGGAGGCATAAGAGACTTGAGGGAGGCATAAGAGATTGAGGGAGGCATAAGAGACTTGAGGGAGGCATAAGAGGGATTTGAGGGAGGCCTAAGAGACATAAGAGATGGAGGGAGGCATAAGAGATTTGTGTGTATGATTGAGGTTTTGGGATATATGTTGAGTTATTGTGATGTCTTGGGAGTGGTCCTATGTTGTATGTGTTACTCATGTTAGTTGGATATGTTTTGTGATGTTGTGGATATGGCATTGATGCCCTTTTAACACTATGTACGTGTAGTCTATTGTTCTCAGTTATGTGAAACCTTCATTTGTGGAATTGTGGAAAATCTTAGGTTGTTGAAGTACACTTTTGTTTTGAGATATTGTATGTCACTCATAGGTGTGTGTAAAGTATGATTTCATGTGGACATAGCATGTTCTAAATTCCATAATTTGGTCAAGATCTTGTGGTGTGGTAAAATCATGATAGTATGTAAAAGTTATGCTTGTGAATCCTTAGTGTTGTGTATGACCCTAGTTGGGTGTTGTGATAGCAGTTCATGTTGGGAACCCTCAAGAATGAATAAAATAAAATTCTACAACAATAAAATGTTAAAGAAATTGAATTAGGAATAATGTAAATGGAAAGAGACTAATAACTAAATAATGAATAAGAGGGAACTGTCAATCTTCACAGAACTTTGAAAGTTAAACATTCTTGCAAAATGTTTCTAAGGCGACCCCGTGGCCATGCCTTAACGATCTAAAATTTTAACCATAGTGATGTATAATTCTTGAAAAGGTTATTCATCTTCTTGATTGTTTACCGCCTTTCCTTCCTTCTGTGCTATTATGTTGCATCAAGGATGAATGGTTTCTTAATAAGGAGAATGTAATGCCATATATATAAATAGCCTATATATATATATGTATCTTATATCAGTATGAGTCACGTGCAATCCATGAAGTTGAGATAGCAAATGATTTAAAACATTAATGGGTTCCGCCAAGTTATTTCACTTCCTAATTGTGGAGCTTCCCAAGAACATGTTCAGCCAACTAAATTTAAGTCCTGTTGGCATATGCAGTTTGACCTAGCCACTGCTAAAATGGCCTTTTAATGTTAGAACCAAAATTGGGAAGGGGGGTTTGCCTAGCTGCCTTATGTCATTTATTGTTTTGTTCAGAAAATTGTTGGCCACAAAGTTCTTTGTAAATATGATTTTATTTGCATAATCTGGTTTGATTTTCCCCTTTTTTATGCGCCATATACTAATGGGCTGCCCGCCAAGTTTCTGTTTTAGTGGAAATTCATGTTTTTCTGGTCTATGTGTTGCTCTGGGGTTTTTTGGCTGATTTGAGGAACTTTCAGGCTGAAATGTTTTTATGAATAAGTGTGGTGGAAGGATCCAATATTTGGGGTTGTGCTCCCACTGTTTTGCATTGCCATTTTTAACCTTACCTGTGTCTTTCATTTTTCTGGTTTGTGCTTGCTGGTAAACGATTTGGGGAAAACTTGGTTCCTTCCTTGTTGCATGTTGGACACAGTGTTGGTTATTTCTCTTTTAATCCTATAGCTTCCCACGACCTAAATGTTCTGGATTTTTTGGTCCTTTAAGGCTGGTGATGTTTCTTGCATGGAATGGGAATCTTGAGCTAGCTGCAATGATTAGACACATCATTTGCTTGGAAAGCAAGGAACCTGATGAAGTTTTCTTGTAGATCCTTTTTTGCTTATCCTACAATCATGGAATTTCCTTGAGACCCTCATCATCACTTTGAAGGAATTTTGTCAACTGTCCTTGCACTACCTTGTGGATGCTCCCACTGCTTTGCATACTTTGGATTTGGAGAAATATGCATCTTCTACACCTCTAACAAAAACAAATCCAATTTCTTTTGTGCTTGGATGGATGTCCCTAGTCCATGTTTCTAACTTTCCCCCATTTTGACACAGGATGGGAGTACGTTGGTAAGGTTGTGGGATTTGGATTTTTCCCCTCTCACTCACGGGTTCCTAGGGCCTTTCCATTAAACCCTTTTTATGTATTCACTGCTATCATGGAAGTCCTTGGGACCTCATTCCTTCAGTCAGATGCACTCATGGTTTTGGGAGTTCCCTGCCTTTGCCAATGTGGGAGTATGTGGAGGTCTTAGCACCCATCATGTTGTGGACAAAGATTCAACTTGAAGATTGTTACTGCCGGTCCATGTGGTGTCCATGCAACTGGTAGGAGCTGGAGATCACGAAAGATAATTCTACCATTGCTACAATTTCTAATATTTAAAAATATCATGAAATGGAACCTTTCCTTCCTTGAAATTGGCTTGTCTCTGCTACTTTTGATGTGGGTTTGTATGCCTTGCTGGGAAAGATCTCCTTTCCTCTTGAAATATTTTTTTTCTTTTTTTAATCTATACTAGTTATCATTGTTAATGTGGACAGAAAAGATGTAGTCCTCTTCTCTGGCTATTGTGCATTCATGCTTGAATGATCGACCTTCTAGCATTATTAGCTGCATTTCTGGGTTTAAGTAACAAGTTTTTCATGTTGTTTATTTCTAGAGTTTTCTGTTGTGAAAACAAACCTGTTGTACTTTAAACCCCTTTCTCTTCATACGAGCTTATTATCTGTAGATTAGATTTTCCTTCTAGATAATCGAGTTGTTCATGTTTCGGTGACTCTAGATCTGGGTACTCAAGTAGTTACTCTATCAAAGGATGTCTCTTCTAGGTATGTTATAACCCTTTTCCCTCTTCTCTGCTACTCCTTAAATCAATCGGATTAGTGGAACCAAATCCGGTATAGTTTTACCTTCCCGCTTCCGGGTATGTTGAGCACAAATTACTTGGGTCTGAACAACCTTACTTTAGCGAACAACCACTAGGTTGAACCCGATCTAGGTTGACTATAGTTTTATGGACACTTAGTCATCCTTTCGAGTTATGGCAACAAATTTCGTAATGTTAGTTGTTTTCCTTTGGTGTTACCCAACCACGGTGAGGTGTGGTTGTCGAGGTCTCCTTTCTTGGGCTAGGTAGGTGGCCCCTTCATTATCTAATCATTCCCATAGGTATACAAAACTTTATGTGTGGTTGACTGCTGTGGTTGCTATTATGTATGAAGGGGGGTATAGTGGCTAAGGTACCTGTTTTCTTAGTCACTTTGCACCTTGGTAATTCCTTTAGAATTAATTAGAATACTAGACATTTACCCAACTACTTGACAATCATCGGTGTAGGTCCAGATGTTTAAGTTCTTCCATTAGGGGCAGTTTGACCCTCCCTTATGAAACTTAAACCATAACAAAGGTTTTCATCACTGAGATTTGTAGATTTAATGTGTTTGTTATGGATAGTATTCCTTTATTGTCGGAACTACCTTGGAATTTTTTTTATAATTTGGCATCTTGCTGATTTTTAATTGACATTTGGATGAAGTATGTCCATTGATATCTTGTTGACTTATGATACGTCGATTAAGAGCATTAGGGATAGTGAGGGGTATTTATATATTGATACATTGTTAACTAATAGTTGAAGTTGATGTTAATTTAATGGCTTTTGGTGATACTTACAAATGCAATTTTACTTTCTGAATGGTTTGAATATGTCAACGAGGGACACTTTAAAAGGACTTGTGATGGAATAGTAGTGATCCACATTGTTTTAAAACAAAACTATAGACTTATAGAGAAGGTTTGGAAATCCCTAGTGTGGCAAACTTGGTTTGATGATTAAAATATTAACTTGTATGTCAGAACTCTCTTTTACTCTCACTTGTCATTACTAGCCTATAAGGGCAGTGGCCTCTTCTTAAATGATTGTGAAATTCCTTGGAGTCAATGGCCGAAACTAGTATTATCTTCTTCCCCTTGTTAAACAATGTTGAGTGGTGGTCGTGCATTAGTTTTCCATCATATAACTTATATGATTACATGATTAAAATTTTAATACACTCGACCTTTCATGTTAACCTTGAAATCCGTGCTTCCTCCTGGATTTATTGTTTTTTTGTGTCATTTCTGAAAATGAGTATCATAGCTTGTGCTTTTGGTACCTGTTTATGAATGTAGATTGTTTGGTTTGAATATCAGTTCTCAATCTTTTAACCTAATTGTTTATTCGATGGAAATCCCGTTACACTAGACTGTTGTTTCTAACTTAGCAGGCCATTGGCCCCTTCTCAAATGATTGTTTAATTTTTTTTGCTTTGAGACAATGTTCATAACTGAAGTATAAGGCTTTCTTCTTAGATTGGCATGAGAGGGGAATTTTTTTTTTAATTATCTTAAGGAGTTGTTAGAATTTAGAGCTTCGAGCCACTTCTTGGAATAGAATATTTTATCCTTTCCTTGATTTTGTTAGATATTAGCTTATTGTTGCTTTGTGTAGTCTTATCTTGCTCAGTTCTCGCGAATTGACTCAGGTTAATAATTGTTGCAGATGGCTTATGCGAGTAGATGAGGGAAAGACTGTAGAATATTACGTAAAACTTGGTTCTAAATTTATTTTGTATGAATACTTTTATGTTATAAAACTATGGTGTGGGTTATGCGGGGATTTTATGAGAAAACCAGTGCCTTAGTATTTTGTGTTGTGGAGTAATTTTGTCGTAACTATTGAAATTTTCGTCTTTTTGTTATCATGGAAAATATAAAAGTTGATTACCACATGGTTATGGGTGATTCTAATGTATTATAGAAATTTCTAATAAATGTATAGCGTGGCATGACCAATGTTATTCTCTCTTGTTCCCTAGTCATGGTTCCATAGGGTTGGTTGTCCCTTTGGGTTGTGCATCATGTTGGAAAGAATTGAGGTAACCTTGTTTAGTTTTCACAAACAAGTAATGTTAAAATTTGCTTCTGAGATAAAATGTTGAGTTGTAAACCCTTCTAGGACATAGTAACAATGTATTTATAAGCATAATAAACTGGGTTGGATAATCCTTATAAAAGTTAAACTAATATAGATATGTATATATATATATATATATATCCCTTTGCATATCGTATATATATATATATACATATATATATATATAAAAAATATTATATGTGATACAAATAAAGTAATGTAGACGTGATCTACTTGATAACTTTTCAGCCCCTAAGAAATCAATGAGGAAAACTATATTTGGTAGTAAAAATATTTATATACCTTGTTTCCTTTTTGTTTCAAGCTAAACAAATCAACATTATCTTTTTATGGTGAATTTTTAAGTGATCTTATAGTGTAATCATTGACTAGTTTTTGGAAGATAATAAGGTTGTATAAGTAGGAGGAAATTTATTAAGAAACCCTTCAATCTCTCTCAATCGTTTGAAATGTAAATTGTTTTCCTTTGTCAATCTTAATCAAGCAAAGTCTAAATGAAACTTTTAACCAATCTTGATAAATTCTTAGCCTCAATAAAAGGCGGGTTAATAAGCAATGAGACCCTGAAGCTGAATTTTTTTTGACCTGTTTCCGTTAACCCTTGCCTTGATTCATTGTGATCTTTCTTAAGTAATGTAAAAATTTTGATCCTTAAACAAAGAAGATTTTTGTTCTGAACCTAAAACGGTATTCTCCCCAATCGGAGCTTGTGCTTGCCACCTGTGCAATAGAGGTGTGGAACGAGTTTAGGTGGCTTGAGTAAGATTAATTAACCTTGAGAGAAATGGAAAATGTTCTTAAATCAATGAATTAAGAAAGTTATTGACATATTATAGAATGATTCTCCTTCAGAAAACTTGGTCTAAAGCTATGTAGTCAGTAGTATAGAAGAAAGAAGTTCACCTTTGCAAAAGAATGGTGCGAATCAAAACATGAATCTTCTAGATCGTAAAGTCAAGTTTGAAAGACAAATTTTTGTAAATACTTAACCTCAAAATATGTTACACTGTGGGATGTCCTTAACTGTAATCTGTGTAATGTGTTTGGACCTTTACGTTGTGCCTTGTCGAAGTGAAAATTGGATTGTTCATGTTGGGTGTTGTATGTTTCCTTGTTGTCTATGTGGTCATCATTGTGTCAAGATGTTCGAAGAGTTAGTTGTAGCCATTGTGACCACCTGTTGTGTCATTCTATACTTTGAACAAGTCAAAAAAAAATTATCCTATACTTTGCTATGTTATCTTGTGTTTTTGAATTAGTGGGCATTACATAACCTTTGTTAGAATATGTGTGTGTGTGTGTGTGTGTTTGTGTGTGTGTGTGTATGTATTTATGTGTGTGTGTGTGTGTGTGTGTGTGTGTGTGTGTGTGTGTGTGTGTGTGTGTGTGTGTGTGTGTGTGTGTGTGTGTGTGTGTGTGTGTGTGTGTGTGTATAATGTGTTAGAAGGTTGGAAAAATATATTTAAAAAATAGTCCTAGAAACATTCCTAGGAGAGGCTAGGGTATATTCAGGACCCCACGAGTATGGGTGGGTACGCCTTAAAATGTACCCAACCATACTCGAGTGATCTTGGTCATATCTTAGCCTTTCTCTGGCACATTTTTAGGACGTATTTATACTAGATACGTATTATATTAGTATCAGGATTTGTTACCATGTTGTATCGGCTACTTAGGATAAATCTATGGTCACTAAGGAAAATATTTTTTATCGAGGGAGGCATTTATTGTAGAAAAGGTTGCAGAGTCTAGGTAAGATAATGATTTATAATTATATAAGAAGACAAAAATTAGTGAAATATTTTATGGAGTGAAGGGACAAGCTAGAAATACTCTTAAATGGTTATTGAATATAGAAGAGGCTTTTTTTTCCTTTTTGGATTCTTTTATTTTAGATGTTTATTTATTTTATTATTTATTTATTCTATTTTTATGGTGTTTGATCTTTAATGTACTGCATGTATATGTATGATTTTTTTCAATATCATTGTATATTGGGTAGCTCGGTGAAGATTAGAAATTATTTTGAATTGTGCATGATACATAATTTTTGTTCTCAATGTGTATTTAGGTGGTCTAAGTAGGAGTTTCACAACATAATTTATGTGACTCATGTTTCAGTTTTTAAATTTATTGAGATATGTTATTCATCCTGTAAGGATGCATTTGGGTGGGTTTATCTATGTAATTTATTGTATAATTTTTCTGAGTAAGATGTTAGATTTGTAATATTGACATCTATAGTGAAATGAAGTACATATTTATTTATTAATGATAAATAGTTTTTTAAAAGGGACTATACCCTTGTACAAAAATGATCAAAATCCAAATTTAACTGTTCAACCAAAATAACAAGTGATCAAAATCCATATTTTACACAAAAAACCCAAAAGCAGAAAATATTCTGCCATGATAAGTACCAAAACCACCATCAACCCACAACATAACAACAAAAATATAACAATAAAATACTTACTTAATAGTTGTTTTCTGTGTGATAATCTTTCTTCTTGTTTTGAACCGTAATCCATTCCACAGAAGTCTTCTGTAGAAGAATAAAAACCTTAAGATGTGTTTTCGGCTGATATGTATTGTTTGAACAAGGAAATCGAGTGCGATTCTCCTTATCTAGTATAGATGCCATTGGTTCAAAGCTTAATCCAACCCTCTCAAATAACTCCCCAAATGATTCTTTGTTTTCATGATCTATGATCTCTTTGTGGGGAATTTAAGGGACCGTTTCTATCATGTCAGGGGTGTCCTTAGGTTCAAATTCAAGATGTTCCAAGAAAGATTTTTTCCACTAGTTAGAATTCTCATTTTTCATTCTACCATCGCGTAATTAGTGGTAGAATTTCCCAAAGAGAAACATCTTCTACTTCTAAAAGGCATGCCTTCATAGTCCAAAGGTTGAGTCCAAGTGTGATTTAGCACTTTTAGCTCTATGTGAGATGGAAGATCCTTTGAATTATCAGCCTCAATAAGAATTCTTGTGTAGGATGTATGTGTAAAATCATAAGTTTAAGAGTCAATATTAATGATACTACCCAACGCATTTCCTATGGATATCAGACAATTTTGATCACAAAATTAAAGAGGTAGGTGGGGTAATCTGATCTAGATTTGTTTGTGGGAGAAAGATTCAGTGAGAGGATTAAAAGATGGAAACCAGGGTTTTAAGATGAGGTATTTATGCTTGAAACCCAATAGTTGGTTAACGATGATATCCTTATCAGCTATGGATTCAAAAGCAACAATAAAAATTCCCTGGATAGGGGTAGAGATCTAACCTTCCCTCTAAAAGTGGGATCCAATGTTTGGAGATCCATTCATGTAGGACAGGTAGGCTAGGTTAGAGACTAGTTTTTTTGTGTAGTTTCTGTGATTTGGTTATCATTTTTTCTACTTGGCATATTGGTATATTCAATAAAACTAAGGACCATAACAATATTTCTACTCAAACTATGTGTAGTCTAGTCTAAATTTTTAGGTCCTATCATGATCAAGAATGGTGGTGATGGATATTCACACAACACAGACATACAAGCCTTGAAAATTTGTTACATTACCATAATTACCCATAGTGAAAAAGTATTTTTTAAAATGTTCCTATAGTTTCTTGAACATGATTGCTGTAATATTGTTAACATTTAAATTCAACCATATTCTAAACATAATTTTGTAAGGATGGTCATTGACTCATCAGTCTCTCATAGAGTACAAATGGGAAGTCTTAATTAACATGAAGTACTTTTTATTTGGAGATTATTTTCAACATTATCATAATAAGAAAAATGTGAGGAAGAAATCAAGGAGAAAGAATAGAGATATGTTATCTCATATTATTATACTAAACAAAGGAACCACGTACAATATTTACAAGTATGGGAATAAACAAGACTCCCCTAAATGGATGGAGAGGTTACAAATAAGAAGGAGAGAATAATGGAATAGATAGAAAAACTAGTCTAATAATAAAAAATAAGTACGTAGACTACGCTAACATTCCCCCCCCCCTTATTACATTATTCTTGCAAATGTGACCTCTGAAGAGATCAAATTTAACTTTTCCAAGAGCCTTGGTAAGAATATCATCTAGTTATACTTATGTAGGATAGTGCTGGAGCTGAATGTGATGGTTCAAGACATTCTCTCGAATGAAATTACAATCAATCTCAATATGCTTTGTTCATTCATGAAAAATAGGATTCTGCACAAGCTTCAACACACTTTGATTGTCACAATAGAGAATAGGTGAATGTTTTTCAAGAATTCCCATATCATCTAAAATATGACGTAACCATATCACTTCACACACAGTTGCTTGTGTAGTGTGATATTCTGCCTATATGGATGAGATAGAAACAACACTCTGCTTCTTGCTTATCCACGAGACGGGTCCAGATCTGAGATGAAATATGTAACATGTAGTTGAATTCCTATCATCAACAGATCCGGTGTGGTCCAAGTTGACATATCCCTGTAAGAATAATTGATCATTCTTCTTATATTCCAGACCATAATCAAATGTTCCTTGGACATATCTCAATACATGCTTTGCTGCTATCCAATGACATTGCTTTGGATCCTGCATGAACCTAGAAAGATAGCTGATGGAAAAGCATAGATCTAGTCTAGTATATGTCAAGTAGATGAGCCCTCAAATAAGTTTCATGTGGAGTTTAGCATCTACTTGAGGTGAGTCCTAGAATCTTGAAAGTTGTAAGCCTTTTTCCATGGGAGTGGATATAGGTTTACAATCAGACATTCTGTACTTTTCCAGGAATGTCTTGACATATGTTATTTGGGAGACAAATATGTGATTCTCCTTTTTCCATATTATTAAGCCAAGAAAATAATGTAGTAGCCCCAAAACTGTCATGTCGAAGGTTATTTTGAGGTCATTCGTCACAATATCAACATGATCTTCTGAACTGCTAGTGATCACAAGATCATTTACAAATACAACAAGAATGACAATTTCTTTACCACCTTCTTTATATACAAATTTGAAGCTGAGGGGCTGCAAGTGAACCCATGTTACAAAAGGTGATCGTCGATCTTGATATACCATGCCCTTGGAGCTTGTTTCAGTCCATACAATTATTTGAAGAGACGACATACCCTTTTAGGATGTTCTTCATCAAAAAATCCTTTAGGTTAGGTCATGTAGACTTGTTATTTCAGATCACCATTTAGGAAAGCACTCTTGACATCCATCTGCTGAAGTCTCCATCCTTTCTATGTTGTCAGTGCACAAACAAATATGATGGTTTTGATCTTCGTAGTGGGTATAAAGGTTTCTTCATAATCGATGCCCTCTTTCTAAGCATATCCTTCTGCTACAAGACATGCATTATATTTTTTGATGGATCCATCTACCTTATATTCTGTCTTGAAAACCCATTTGAAGCCTATGGGTTTCTTTCCTGTAGGAATATTGACAAGTTCCCATGTTTGATTTTTCATGAGTGAGTCATATTCTGTATCCATGGCTTGCTTCCACTGAGGTTGACTGATTACTTCATGAACATTATCTGGATTTGAGCTATTAATCAGTGAACTCATGAGTACAAATTTTACCTCATTTCTTGTTTGACTTCTTGTTTTGACTCCAGATGATGTATCTGGGAGTTGTTGCAAATGTGAGTCCTTGATGGTGCTTTGTACCCACTTCAGGTGAGAACTTGGCTGCTTATGAGAAGAACTATGACATTGTCATGTGGAGTCACATTCTCCAGTTCTCCAAGGTCAACAAATAGATCTCTTGATAGAATTTCTTTTCTCTGAGTAGTTTCCTCTGGCTCATCACTTGATTCAGAGACTAGTCGGTGAGAGGTGGTAGGAAATGGATCTTATGTTGATACTATTGAGTCAAAGGATGACTCATCACAAACCACCTACTGACTCTCGTATATTTTCTTTGTCTCAGGATCCATGCGACAATACGCCTTCAAGGTAGTTTTGTAGTTGAGAAGGATACATGGGAGTTTCTTGGTTCTACCTTCTTTCTCTTCTGAGCTAGGACATGCATGTATCTTGTGCAACAAAATACTCGTAAATGAAAATTTGATGGCTTTGTACCACTCCATACCTCTTCTAGAAATTTATTTCGTAGAATCTTTTTCGATGCGCTATTGAGAAGATATACAGCTATCTATACTACTTCAGCCTAATAGCGTTCTTCTAGCTTTGTAGTTGTTAGCATGTAGCGAGCCATCTCCATCACTATGTGATTATAATGATTAACAATGCCATTCTGATGGGGTGTGTATGGAGAAGTCAAGTGTTGCTTAACACCTTGATGTTTCAAGAATGCCAAGAACTTATTTCATGTGAATTCCCCCCCTTGATCTGAGTGAAGTAGATGAAGATGTTGGTCGGTCTCTTTCACAACATGATGATAGAAGTTTTGGAAATGTTGAAGAGCCTCACTTTTCTTCTTTAGGAAAAACACCCACATCTTGTGGGAGTGGTCATCAATGAATAGTTGAAAGTACTTGTATCCTAAAAATGAAGCAGGTAGAGGGCCATTCAGATCGGTATGAACTACCTCCAGATGCTTCTTGGCATGGAAGGTGCTTGCCTGAAACTAATCCCTATGTTGTTTTCCTGCAAGACAGACAGGGAAAATAGGAAAGGAACAGGAAAATTTTTGTAGTCCATGGACCATTTCTTTTGAGCTCATCTAGTGCAATGAACTAACCAACAAGTGTCCATATCTAAAATGCTAAAGGGTAGTTAATTCTATTGTAGAATCAGATAAAGCTACTGCAGAAGATGAAATAGTATCTAAAGAAAATAACTTATCTTTTACAAATGCTCTATCAATTATCTTACCTTCTTGCATGATCAAACATGATTTGATGCCATTTTGGACAAGAAATTATACCTTTAGATGATGATTCTATAGCTAAGTTACTGACAGGAGGTCTCTGGTCAAGCCATGAACATATAGTACCTTTATAAGTGTACATTTTTATGGTCCTAGATGAATGGTGACTCTTCCTATTCCTTCTGCAACATACTCTTTGTCATCATTTATCCTTACCCGATCACCAGTGGGTTGTTTGTCTAGTGAATCAAAGAGTGCCTTGTCACCTGACATGTGCTTACTTACAACAAAGTCTATCACCCAGACTCTCTTCATGGTTTGTGAAGTCTAAGAGACAAGTACAAGATTCTTAACACAATGGGATCCTTCTGATGTATCCTCATCAGATTGATCATCTTGCCGGTTCGCGAGATTCCTCTTTTGCTTTCTCCAACAGGGATGTCATTTGTAATTTTTAAAATCTTCGTGCCATGATGTGTTTGTTTGACTTGAATACCCTTGTTTCAAGCTATTGTACTAGCATTGATCAGTGTCGTGAGTGTTATTTTTGTAAATGTGACACCAGCTCTTTGACTTTTGATCATTCTGTTGTTGTTTTTGTTGAGCTTGATTTGTCTTCTCTTAGGGACCCTTCTGATTCTTCTGGCCATGGTATGGCTTTAAGAATAGGTATTTATCCTAAGACTCCTCTTGGGATTAATTGATGGCCTCTTCTTGCTACAGAAAATTCACGAGTTCTTTGAATGCTAGTGTTTGTTTAGAGACATTCAGTGTCATAACGAACACTCGGAATTGAGAAGGGAGTGCTCTCAAGGTGATCGACATGCGATGTTTTTTGTCTACTATTTCACTGAGTGCTAATAACTCCGATTACATCTCAGCCACGCGATGTAAGAACTCCTCAACTTTGACTAAAGATGGAGGATCTTAGTCTACCTTTTGGCTTGATAAATTGTTGCCAGCTTGTCCAAGGTCTCCTTTGGTTTCTCTGCATTATAAACATGCGTTTGCACATCTTCATTAATACTGAGCATTATTAGCATCAAGGCTTTGGCACTAGCCATCTCATACTTTATTAATTTGTCAGGAGTAGTGGGAACGGGCATAGATCTGGCCACGATGCCCCATAATCCTTCAAACTAAAGAATTGTCTGCATCTTGGTTTTCCAAGCCGTAAAACTAGGCCCTTTAAGCCACTGAGCATCGGAGAGGAGCAACTTTGGAGTAGACATCTCTTATATATATAAAATAATAAATAAATAAAATAAATTATTTATTTATTTCAAGAGATATTACAAAAAAAATTAACTCACTGATGTGAAGTACGAGCTCAGAGATGCTCTCGATACTCGCGTGCTGATAAATGACGATGCTTGGTGGGGCATTCTTCTTCGTCTTCATAGTTGGTGTCGTACTCAGCTTCTAACTCTTCTGGAACTCATTTTACTTGGCAGTTGACATCGGAAAGTAAATATTCAAGAAGTCCTTGTCAAACTAGCTCATCGAATACAAGATTGTCAGTGTTCTGAAGCTTGTTCAGGAAAGAAAAGTAGAACCCAGAGCTCTCAGGAGCTTCTTCATGGTGTTCTCTAGCTAGCAAGTCGATGTTCCAAAATTTGTCAGTGTTTATCATGTTATTTATGCTATCAATCGAGTTATCTACACTTAACATTCAGTGTAATGTTGTAGAAACTCCATGTTGCCTTGGTAGAGTATCTTTGTATGTAACTTTTGGTCTTTCCACACAGGTTGTGGATTCTTCTACGCAGCACCACACAGGCTGAATATTTATCTCTTCTCCACACCACACATCCTCTTAGCAGATCTCAACACACCAAGTGGCCTAACCTCCTTCCACATAGGTTTCTATGCAGGCGAAGAAAGATCCTTGTCATGCACTTTATACCACGCAAATTGCATTAGATGGAGAGGCAGATCTTATGCAACTTTCACATAGCAAAATATTATGTCTTTTTGTGTCCACGCAGGCTGAATATATTTACGCACTACACTTCCACGCAGTCTTGGAACACTCAGACATCTCTTCCTCTTGCTTCTATCACATTTCACATAGTAATATCAACTTTTCATGCAGCTTCATAGTCTCTCCTTTCTTCATGTAGAGTCAATTTGAGAGGTTTGTGTACCATTCTACCAATCGTAGGAGAATAGAGAAAAAAACTCCAGTATGTCTCTTATCCATGTAGAGTGCTAGAAATTTTATATCAAGTGCATATGTTGTGGGATTGGAAGATATCAGTGTTAGGATTGGAAGATATAATCTGATCTCCCTCTCTGTAAATTTGACAGAGGAGAACATGAAAGAAATTTAGGCTATTTTTTTATCCTGTAGATGTTGTAGTTGGACCTCATTACAGTACAGATCATGCACATTTGAGCTAGATTAATTCTGAAAAACCTCCTTACAATGATTCCTACGCATAGATAATTATGTGTGTACAGGTCTACACACGTCGCTCCAAATCCTTCACGCAGGTTCCATGCAATAGTAGCTTCCATCCTCCATGTTTTTGTTTGATTTCCTTCTTTGTCTCTTGTTATAGGTCAATCTTCTCTCTTTAAGCACAATTCTCCTCGCGGGTTGTAGAATAATTCAAATCTCTCCACACTAATCACATGCAAGTCGTCTTTCACATAGCCTCCTTCTAAGTTAGATGGAATAAATCTTCAGATGCACACACACAAGTCGGAGTCGATGATGCTCTGATACCAAAATGTGAGGTAGAAATAGAGGAGAAAGAATAGAGATATGTTATCTCATATTAGTATACTAAACAAAGGAACAACGTAGAATATTTATAAGTATAAGAATAAACAAGAATCCCCTAAATGGATGGAGAGGTTACAAATAATAAGGAGAGAATAATGGAATAGATAGAATAACTAGTCTAATAATAAAAAATAAGTACATAGACTATGCTAACAAAAAAAATTAGTTTATGAGATTATACCATTGTGGGATAATATGTCATACAAATATAGGTGTAATCACATTTGTATACTTATGAAATATAATTGTTTAGTGAACTATGTGGGTCTTGCTATACCCTATTCCATCCTAGGAATCATTCTCATCCTCCATAATTATTCTAGTAGAGGGAGTTGTAGAAGAATTTTTAATGGTTGTATACATTATGAACTAAGTTTGAGGAAGCTTATAGAAAGCATTAAAGTATTTCCATTCCATCCAATTCCAAAATCTCTACAATTTATGAAATATATTGATTCCTTTCTCAAACCAAAGTAGTGCAAACCAACCTCATGTCAAGGAATGAATATTTTCATTATATATTATAATGACAAGATTTTATTCCATTTTGTTGTTGTGTTACTCCACTTAATATTTTCAAATATATCTTGTATTTATACTCAAAGAATTTTCCAAATCCAAGAACAAGTTAAAGTGTGGTCAGCTGTAATTTTTTATGACATTAAAACTATATTAATAAGGAGGCACATTAAACAATCCTAAAGATAGTTTGGGTCAGAATATTAATCGAAAGAAAGTAGGAAGAATATAATAAAAACCAAGAAATACCAGGCTAGAAAGCAGGTTTTGACTCAGTATATTACTACTCTATAGATAATTTTTCATTGGAACCCTAAATGAAATGAATACAATCAAGCATGTTACAACTATTATTTTTGAAACATGGATGCATGACATATGATTATGAAGAAAATTTAGATGATATATTCTTAAATCTAGAGTATTTTCTAATAGCAGATCCTCACATAATGTTTTCCAACTTCTACCTACCTATGCCAAGATGCAGGATTTAGAAAAAGGTATGGAAATCCATAAAACCATAAACGATAGATGAAACATGTCAAATGAATTTGTAACCACCTTATAACAATTATGTATGAAGTTGATCTTGTTTTTCCCATTTTCTGCAAATCCTTTTTATGGATACTTTGTAATCATTACCACCATGATAACACATTTCTTCTTGAAAATAATTAGATTGATACTATATACTATAAAATTAAAAGTAATCTAATTTATCTCTAATGAGAACAAATACCTATGATAAGTTACAATATTCATGTTTTCATTAATTGAACATTGTAATTTATTATAGGTATTATTGCAACATGGTTTTGAATATGTGGTCCTTGTCATGATCTTTTTAAAAAAAATTAATAGATTATATTTTTTATTTGTATGTTTCTCATTTGTTCATGCCTCATTATCTTCTCCTACTGCATTTAGTGTGCAGTGGATTTAGTACAAGAAGCATAGATAAGATGACATTATAGTTCTAGATATATTGGTAAATAGTTTCAATGTGTAGAAAGAACCACAAACAATTGTGTGTTGGTTGTGTGTCTATACATTTATTTTAAATATTTTCTTGTATTACTATCATGACTATTACTTTTTTGTAGGACTCTATTACCCAATCAACCACTATACTTGGAGAAAATGGAACTTGTCATGTACTTTTATTTTTTGTCAGTTGTATTATTTATTTAATGAAATTAATCTCAATATAGATTAGTATTATCATGTAGTCAATACATTTTTTTAATTTTTTTTATAAATCTACAAGAGGTAGAGTGTGGTTTCATATGAAAACAATATCCTAGGTGTTAGTAGATAACACATACAATAATAATTAATCATGATTAATAGTGGAAAGAACATAGCTCTATAAATTTATTTTAGAATGAATTTTTTATTCCTATGAATTTGGTCTTAAACAATACTTGTAATGGACCCCCTCTTAACTTATAAAAATGGATACGGGCCAAGTAGAAACATATTTTTCATGATTAGAGTGAATATATAATGGGACAATTGACCACATAGTTCAGACTAATGATTTTTTAGTTTATGGAAACATCATAATGGAATTACCCATGGCCAAACTATAAAAAATAAGTATCAAGTTGAGAGGTAGATGATTATTATTTATATTTCATGATTCATGCAGGAAAATAGTATATATTTATCTAAATATCCATATGAACATATACCGAAACCTACTCTAGGGACATGAATACTTTAATGAAATGATATATTGCACTTGCAAAAAGTGTATTAATAGGAAATTAAAGAATCCTCGACTCATTTATATCCATAGGTTAAGTATGGATTTTATATAAAGGAGGTGTACTATAATGAAAATTCAAATATGCTTGTTATTACAAAAATAGGAATTTTTTATATTGCATTATAATTAACTATTTTAAATGATATTGTAATGTATAGTTGATCCAAGTTTATAACAATCTTGAAGAAAGCGAATCTAGGACTGATGATAGTGACTCTAAAAATGTAGAACAAGACACATTTATGGGTTATACCACTTCTCAATTAAAATACGATGGATTGAATGAATTTATACAAGAATTATAAACATATGCTGAAGAAGTTGATGATTTGATCCTAACTCAACTTGTTAGGAGACCTCTTAACCTAAATGTAATTTTATCTATATTGGCAACACTTATGTTATTTTTGATCTTGAAATTTATGCATGGAATAAAATATACATTCTTTACATATATCTTGAGGTAGATTTTAAATTCATCTAAACTATATCTCTGTATATTATTCAAGTTTTGAATATTGTGTAGATTTAATAATATAAATATATTTCATTGCATCATATAGACTTCTGGCAAATAACATACTTCCAAATAAAAATAATATTCATCGTTGAAAAAAGGAAGTATCTTCAACAATGAAAGACACTGGTATGGAGTAAAAAACATATGATACATGTCTAAATGACCATATATTATACTATGGAGAGAATGAGAATTTACAACAATGCCCAATATGTAACACCAATAGATTTCATGAATATCAATTGTCCAAGACAGTTCCCTATAAGGTTTTATTCCATATTCTAATAACATTGAGGTTTGAGAGTATGTTCAAATGTAAGGATTTGGAAAGATTTATGGAATATCCTGCACTAGGAAGGATCTAAGATGGTGTCATGCGTATGGTGGCGAATGGAAAATATTAGAAGAAAATTGAAAAAAAAAATCCACATTTAAGAAATGAGTCAAGGTATCTAGAATTTCATTGGCAATCAATGGTTTTAATCCTTTCAAAGATCTTTGAACAACATATTATGTATGGCTGGTTTTCCTTATTAACAATAATATTCCACCTTGGACGGTATTGAAAAAGGAGCATGTAATGCTAATTCTAATAATATCAAGTACATGAACTTTTTAATACTATGTTCTTTTAAAGAGGATGTGCAATTACATGAACAAGTATAAATTTTAGTTCACATTCTATTCATAGGAAAACACCTGGTGAAAAATATAGACACGTATATGGATCCTTTCACTGATGAGCTATGTGAATTACGAAAGGGGTTCAATATGAATTATGTATCGAGACTTATCAATGATAGGATCTTCCTTTTTCGTGAAACACTTATGTGGACAATTCACAATTCTATGGGACACTATTTGTGTTGTGGTAATCTATTTATCATGTACATGTGTAATCATTATATTTATGTTAATGACCATTAAATAAATATGGTTTACACACTAAGTTTTCAGGCCTAGAGACCTAACGTAAACATGGATGCCCATCATTTGGGCTAAATGTTTTGTCTAGGAAATCAGAGGATCTTAAAAAATGTGTATGATGAATATAGGAACTTCTTACCTCAAAACCATCATTATTACATGCATGAGAAAAATAAGTTTAATGGACAAGAAGAGGAAAGGAGGAAGAGAAAAAGGATGAACCCTTTAAGGTGGAAAACACCATATGAAAAAAAGGAATGAAGAGGTTGTCCATTGGGAATGATAAGACTATTTAAGTTTTATACATTAGATTATTACAACCATCACCTAATAGCTCATATATTTGATACGATGGATATTGGAAAAAATGTGTCAGAGTGCTTATGGAAACAAGTAAAGGGAACCAACAATGAAGCCCAAATAAAATTAACGAAAGACCTCCAAGTCGTCAATATGATACCAAACATGTGGTTCCATGAAAATAATACACATGGTCCTCTTGGGTTCTTACATCAAAGGAGAAAAATATATATGTCTGATATTATGCATGTCATAAGATTTCTAACTAGTTTTGGTGTGACATTAAAAACTGTATTCGTAAGAGATAATTTAGAGTTTTTAGGAATGAAAAGACATCATTGGCATAATTGGATAAATATAATTCATGATATGTTATATTTATTGGTATTCTAATTGGAAAGTTGAATATATTAGTAATATAGAATATAATATATAGTTTAAACATTATTTTTCATTATTTTTGTAGTGTATGCTTCTTACAACAATAAAAAGCACTTTCAACCATGACATTTCACAAAGAATTACAAATTGACCAAATATTTTAGGTATTCTAAAACATTATTTTCTATTCAATAATTAAACTATTTTCCTTCTATAAATATCATTTTCGATGTCTGTATAGATCTTTTAACATATAATTTGTAAATATTATAATTGGTTTATGGAAAGATTCACTACAAAATTAAATCCCTATGTGATTTTGTTGAAGATTCCTCTTTTGAAAAGTGTTTGTCAAGGTTTGAATTTACTCATATTTCCACTGAGAATCCTCCTCAGGTTCCTCATCCTAAAATGCACTCTTTAACAAAAATTTCCACGGCCCCTATTAGGTCAGATAAGGAGAAAGAACCTCCTTACTATCCCACCATTAGGTCCATTACTTCAATTTATGTTCTTATTCCATGTGTCCTAGATACTAACGATGATCTCAACAATAAGTGGAATTTAGTAAAAAATTAGAGAAGAATTTAGTCAAAGTTATACTCGGTCCCTACACACATGAAGCTTAGATATCACTCTAATTCTTTGGACTGAGTTTAAGTGTCATTTATTTATATTTATCTTCTCAGTTCATTGGATGAGTCAAATATTTTTGAATCTTTATTGTTAGTTTCTTTTTTCTAGAGAGCTTTATTGAGACATATTTCTTCTAATGGCACTTAGATCCTTTCTAAATATTACTAATCAATAAAAGAAAAATAGAAAATATTGAAACTGGTGATATGTTAATGTTGGTTACTAAAATTTATTAGTGGTCTCATCTAAAGAGATACATCTATATAAAATGAACTATTGGAAGACGAATGTTATACTTTTGATGTGTGACATTCAAATGTGTTTACCTCCATGTTTCTTCAATTCTCAATAGCACTAATTTATACACCAGGTAGGAAGAGATTGAACAATGTGGCTTATAGAGAGATATATGAAGGTCCTAAAAAAAATTTTGATGTGAAGAGCTCGACCTAAAGGTTTCATGGTTGAACATTACATGATTTTTCAAACCATGGCTCATTTATGTAAGTACTTACCTCAATTGCATCTAGATTCTCTAAGATTATGGGGTGATCAATAACCTCAATCCATTCTAGATAGAAAAATAGAGGGTCGAGGATTTTTAAAGAGGATAAAAGGTACACTTAATTTTAGTAATAGTTTTTAAATCTTAAATATTGTATGATGTATCCTTTAAAGAATGGTTAGATCAATGGTTAGTTATACTTCTTATTGTTTATGGTAAGGAGTGGGAGTCATTTCCTTTGTATGTTGGATACAAATCTGAATTTATGCTAGAATGGATGGAGAAGTATGATGAATAAGAAAATAGAGAAGATGAGAAGGCATTGGTTAATATATATATATATATATAATAGAGATGGTCAAAATGTTAATATAGGACTTCCTACATGGCATAAAATGAAATGGATAGATATATGCTCATAGCATTGGCTAAATACCAATATTGAACATGAGGCAACCAAGGGAATGAAATGAGTAACAAAAAAACAAATTTATTTCGCTAAAAACAAAGGATCTATAAATGGGGAGGTAATATACAACTAAAGTAGTATGATAAATTAATTAATTTAAAGATTTTTTATCATTGAAACTATTTTGTTAACCTTTTCTGTCCTTGAATCTAATTGGATAATATGTACATATGTATTTAGGTAACATATTGCAAAGGAATGTGGATTGATGATCATCATTTATAAATTAAGAAGATCGATAAGAAGTGAAAATTTTATAATTTTGTGATTTCATAACCATTTGAAGTGGAATGTTGTTCACATGAATATTACACAAATGCAATAACACATACACTATGATATTATGGAGTGTTGAAGAATACAATAGTGATTGATTTCACATATTTTTTAAATGTTATTTTTCATGTTGAATGATATATGATTATTGAAGTGTGCCTTTAAAAAACTATTTTGTTGAATGATAATGGATTCAATATGATAAATACATCTAGGTTTGAATATAATTTTGAGAATTTTACCTGTTTCCAAATAAATGAAATCACATATTTATTATTCTAAATTTTGAACAACTTGGTTAGTCCTTTATGATAGATTATGATCCAAGAGGATTAAGAGGGGCCATTTTCAAATATGTAGAAGGCCATGATGTACTTGAAGAGGTAGATTATCCAGTTGAAGACATATATGACCAAGAGGAGGATGTTGATAACCTTACTATTGATCATGGATATGAACAAGATGATGTTTTAAAAGGACAAGAATTTTTTTTGGTTATTAGATACATGAACATGATGGGTTTATTTATTATCATTTACCTATGGTTGAAGGGGATGAAGATCATGAGAAGCATGGTATTAATTTAATTGTGGATCTGGGGCCCATTAATTACAGTGTATTCATGCCTCCACATGAGAAAATTGTAATGTCATAGGAAGATGATTTTGTTTTATCATCATGAAAACCTTAAAATTGTTGTAAGGACATAACACACGGGGATTGATTAGCTAGGCAATATCCTTGCACGTGGGCTCATATTGAGGTAATTAAAATTAATAAAATTAAATTCAATATACCAGTAGATATGAGGGGGTGAAAGGGTTTAATTTATTAATATTTTGAATCAGGTATTAGGGGTAGTTTAGAGAGATGGGCCAATGGAAAGGGAGGTTTAATTTTAGTATAAAACTAAAACATTTGAACCCTAGTTTTTAAAAGTAAATTCCTTAAAATTGTAAAAGGAGTGTGGTCATCAATTAAATTATAATCTCTTTTTAAATAAAGAAATCTCAATTAATATATTCTTAACCAAGAAATAATAGGATGGTAGAAAACTAAGATTGAGTATGCTTTTCAACACAAGTGATATTATTTCACCATCTTAATTATTTGAATAACTATTGATAAATGATTAAATCTTAACATTTATAAGGTGATCGGTAATAGGTCTTCAATGGCTTCAAAATATCTTTCAAGAGGAAATGTATATTAAAAATATTTGAGTGATAAATATGATATATTTTATGTTTAATATATTAGGGTAGAAATAAAAAGGAGTAAATAAATTTGTAATTGAAAAATGGATAAGTAAGGTATATGGAAAAAATAGGGGATATTTTCATTCTAATAATATAACAGGAGGGGTATTATCAATTGAATAATTAGAGGTAAAAACTAGAATTAAGGGTATTCTTTAATACCCTTTGAACGCATGTGATATACCATGCTTTTACTAAGTGAACCCCCCGTCACATAACACAATTTGATAAATATTATAGAAATATAGTATTATGTATATCATATCCATGCATTATTATTATTTTGAACGTATCGTATAGTTTATGAGTGGATTGATAATGTTTTTTTTCTCTGTACGTCAATGCATACATTGCACATATTTCATTGTTTAATTAAATGTTTCCTTATTGAAGTTGTATGAAGATGCACACCTTTTGGCCCTTTTAAATATATATTATTTTTGATACATGAAGTGAAATAATAATTTAGTATTTTATATGTTATTATTCATTTGTTACTGAAGTTGTTCAATGTTAATTGTAACTTTTTAGTGTTTTTTGAGAATTAATTTTTTTTTTTTATGATATTTTGTGATTCTTCAACAATGTTCCTATATGATCCTCTTGAAGGATTAACTCAAACAAGAATTCATCTTGTAGGCATGAAGGATCATGGCATGCCCTTTACATATGCACTAGAAAATCCTAATATGAGAGGTCCGTCAAGAATTAAATCTCGTACCATATTGTCTGTTAGCATAGTCTACGTATGTTATCTTATTATTAGACTAATCGTTATCTATTCCATTATTCTCTCCTTCTTGTTTGTATCTTCTCCATCCATTCAGGGGATTATTGTTTATTCAATATACCTATAAATATGTATCATGCTTCTGATAATAATATAGAATAATAAGAGATATCAATCTCTATTCTATCTTGGCTATTTCAACCTCTCAATCTGGTATCAAAGAATAAAATACTCTTACTTGTGTGTTTGCATTTGAAGAATTAGACCACTCCACATGGAAGGATGCTACATGAAGGAAAACTTGCATGCAACCTACGTGAATACATTTGGTGCTAGAAGGAGGGAAACCTGCACATACAAATTTGTTTGAAGGAGCAAATAGTGTTGAAACTGATAAGACTATTATGTAAAACAAAACAAAGCATTGTTGATTTTTATGTGGAAGTCCCTAAAAGATTTGTGTGGAAATGTTTTTTTTGGTGCATGAAAGTTTTATACTCTTCTCTACGTGGAATTTGACCATGTCACCTGTCTATGTGGAGACAAGAAGTCTTCTACACCTACGTTAAAAGTATAAGAATATATTTTTACTACCTGGTAGATGCAAGGATTCCTGGGTGAAAATTGAAGATGAATAAAAAACGTGGACATCAAAAAGTGTTGTTTTTTTAGTTCTTTCACCTATGCATGGAGAAATGCAAGTAGGAGAAAAATCATTCCAGGGACCTGCGTGGAGGCTTAAAGTTGCTGGTGCATGGAATTTGCGTAGTCTTCAATGAAGAGTTGAAGTGGCCTGCAGTAAAATTGTTTCATCTTTCAACTACATCAAGTTATGTTATTCCTGAGTAGTGTTCTTATATTTCTGCGTGGAGAGGTAGAAAACATGTGTGAAGTGGTGTGAGATCTAACACCTGTGTGGAGGAGTAGAAAATAATATATGTTCTTCTTGGTTGGCTGTGATTACTAATCAATGCATGGAGATTGGCTGAAGAAGTTGTTGTGTGAGGACCATTCTTTCCTACGAGAATGACATTCATCCCTGTGTGAAAGACAAGGGAGAGGAGAATTTTACTTCGTCAAGCCTGAAAGTCACAAATAATAAAAAAGGGACATATATTGCTTTGGAAAGAAGCCTTTACCACAACATCGAAGCACCTCTCTAATAGCCAACGACGAATGAAGAGCATGACTGACACAATCAAGACTGCTAAAAGCTGTAACATCAACTTGCAAGCCACAGAACACCATCTAGTAGCTCCTGAGATATTCAAGTTCTACTTTGCCTTGCTCAACAAGCTTTAAAACACTGGCAACCTTGTCTTCAACAAACTGGATCACAAAGGACTCTTAGACTATTTCGTTTTCGATGTCAGCTACCAAGCAAAGCGAGTTCGACATGAATTAGAAGCAGGGTACAATGCTAACTGTGAAGACAAAGAAGAACGCCCCACCAAACATCCTTATCTCTCAGCATGTGAATATCAAGAGCATCTATGAGCTAGTACTTCACATTAGTGAGTCATAGTTGTAATATCTCTTGAAATAAATATATAAATAATTTTTTTTAATTTTTTTTATTTAAAATGTCTTCTCTGTAGTTGCTTCTCTTTGATGCTGAGTTGCTTAAAGGGCCCAATTTTACGGCTTGAAAAAAAAAGATGCATAAAATCCTTCAGTTTGAAGGATTATGGGGAATTATGACCGGATCTATGCACGTTCCCACTGCCCTTGATGAATTAATGAAGTATGAGATGGCTATTGCCAAAGCATTAATGTTGATAATGCTTAGTATCAATTTTAATGTGTAATCACATGTTTGCAATGTCAAAGAACCAAATGAGGCCTGGGACAAGTTGGCAACCATTTATGATGCCAAAATCAGACTACGATCCTCCATCTTCAATCTAAGTTACACACCCTCTCTATGGGTTTAGATGAGAAAGTTGAGGAGTTCTTATGTCGCGTGGCTGAGCTGTGACTGGAGTTATTAGTGCTCGGTGAAATGGTGGATGAAAAACTTCTTGTACTGATCACCTTCACAACACTCCCTTCTCAATTCTGAGTTTTCATTACGACACTAACTGTATCTAAACAAACAGTGGATTTTGTATAACTTGTGAATTTTCTACAACAAAAAGAGGCCATCAATTCATCCCAAGAGGAGAATTAGGAGAAAGCCCTGTTCTCAAAGCCATACCATGGCCAGAAGAATCAGAAGGGTCCCCCACAGAATCCAAATCAAGCACAACTAAAACAACAACAGAAACATCATAAATCAAAGAGGTGGTGTCACATTTGCAGAACCAACACACACGACATTGATCATTGCTGGTACAATAGCTTGAAACAAGGTTCTTCAAGTCAAACAGGCACATTAGGGTGTGAAGATTTTCAAAATTCCAATTGACATCCCTCCTAGAGAAATCACAAGGGAAATCTTGCAACCCAACAACATAATGAATTGGATGAGGAGGCATTAGAAGGAACCCATTATGGTAAGAACTTTGTACTCGTCTCTCAGACTTCATAGCCCATGAAGAGATTATGGCTGATAGACTCCGATGCAAGTAAGCACATATTAGGTGACAAGGATCTGTTTGATTCACTAGATGAACAACCCATTGGTGATTGGGTTTGGATAGCCGATGACAAAGAGTATGTTACAGAAGGAATAGGATGAGTCACCATTTCTCTAGGACAACAAAAATGTATGCTTACAAAGGTACTATATGTTCCTTGATTGACTAGAAACCTCCTGTCAGTGACTCAGCTAATGAATCATCACCTGAAGATAGAAGTTCTTGTCCAAAATGGCATCAAATCACATTTGATCTCGTGAAAAGGTAAGATTATTGCTAGATCATTTCTAAAATATGAGTTATTTGCTTTAGATACAGTTTCATCTTTTGTAATAGCTTTATCTGCATCAATAGTACAATCTACTACACTCTGGCATTTTAGATATGGACACTTTTTAGCTAGTTCATTACATCATATGAGTTCAAAATAAATGGTTCATGGACTACCCAAATTGTCTAGTACCTTGCCTCTTTTCCTTGGCTTTCTTGCAAGAAAACAACACAAATATCCGCTTCAAGAAAGCACTGTTCATGCAAAGAAGCGTCTGGAGGTAGTTCATACTGATCTGAATGGCCCTCTCCCTGCTTCATTTTCAGGATTCAAGGACTTCCAACTATTCGTGGATGACCAAGTCATAAGATGTGGATGTTTTTCCTTAAGAAGAAAAGTGAGGATTTTCAACATTTCCAGAACTTCTGTCATCATGTTATGAAAGATACTAGACAACCACTTCTACTACTTCACTCAGATCAAGGGGGAATTCAGATCTAATAAGTTCCTGGCATTTTTGAACCAACAAGGTATAAAGTAGAACCTGACTGCTCCATACACACCCCAAAAATAATGCATTATTGACCATCACAATTGCATTGTGATGGAGATCGCTTGCTACATGCTATCAACAACAAAACTAGAAGAACACTATTGGACTGAAGCAGTACATATAGTTGTATATCTTCTCAACAACGAACTGAAAAATATTCAACAAAATAAAACACCAGAAGAGGTTTGGAGTGGTAGAAATCCATCAATTTCTCATTTGCGAGTATTTGGTTGCACAACATACATGTATGTCCCAGCTCAGAAGATAAAGAAGGTTAAGCCAAAGACACTCCCATGTATCGTACTTGGCTACAACACTACCTCAAAGGAAAATCATCTCATGGATCCTGAGATAAAAAATATATGAGAGTCCAGATGTGGTTTGTGCCAAGTCATCCTTTGACTCAATAATATCAATAGAAGATCCACTTCTAACCACCTCTCACCGACTAGTCTCAGAATCAGATGATGAGCCAGAGGAGACTACTCAAAGAGAAGAAAGGCTGCAAAGAGAGCTATTTGTTGACCTTGGAGAACTAGAGAATGTGAATCCACATCAATCGACACAGCAACGAAACAGTTCTTCTCAAAAGCAACCAAGTTCTCATCCAAAGTGGGTACAAAGCACCATAAAGGACTCAATTTTGCAACAACTCCCAAATACATCATCTGGAGTCAAACCAAGGAGTCAAACAAGAAATGAGTTAAAATTTTCACTCATGATTTCACTAATTAATAGCTTTGAGCCTGATAATGTTCATGATGCACTTAATCAACCTTAGTGGAAGGAATCCATGGATGCATAATATGAATCACTCATGCAAAATCAGACATGGGAACTTGTCGATCTGCCAATAGGAAAGAAACCCATAGGCTACAAATGGGTTTTCAAAACTAAATATAAGGTAGATGGATCCATCGAAAAACATAAAACACAACTTGTAGAAAAAGGATATGCTCATAAAGAGGGCATCGACTATGAAGATACCTTTGCACCCACTGTGAAGATCAAGACCATCAGATTTTTTTGTGCACTAGCAGCATAGAAAGGATGGAGACTTTAGTAGATGGATGTCAAAAGCACTTTCCTAAATGCTGATCTGAAAGAAGAAGTGTACACGACCCAACGTGAAGGATTTGTTGATGAAGAACATCCTAAGAAGGTATGTTATCTCATCAAATCATTGTATGGACTGAAACAAGCTCCAAGGGCATGGTATATCAAGATTGACGATCAACTTTTATAGCATGGGTTCACTTATAGCCCCTAAGATTCATATTTGTATATAAAGAAGGTAGGTAAAGAAATTGTCATTCTTGTTGTGTATGTAGATGATCTTGTGATCACTTGCAGTTCAGAGGACCTGGTTGATATTGTGAAGAATGATCTCAAAATAACCTTCGACATGATAGATTTGGGGCTACTACATTACTATCTTGGATTGGAAATATGGCAAAAGGAGCATCACATTTCTGTCTCCTAGATAAAGTACACCAAGAAACTCCTAGAAAAGTACAAAATGTCTAATTGTAAACCTATATCCACTTCCATGGAGAAAGGCTTGCAACTTTCAAGATTCTAGGAATCACCTCAAGTAGATGCTACTCTCTAGAGACATTTTGTTGGAGGACTCATCTACTTGACATATACCAGACTAGATTTATGCTATGCTATCAATAATCTTTCCAGATTCATGCAGGAACCAAAGAAATGTCACAGTAATGTAGCAAAGCATGTTTTGAGGTATGTTTGAGGTATATTTGATCATGGTCTGGAATATAAGAAGAATGATCAATTCTTCTTACAAGGATATGTCAACTCAGACTATGTTGGATCTGTTGATGACAGGAAATCAACTACAGGATACATATTTCATCTCGGATCTAGACCTATCTCGTGGATAAGCAAAAAGCAAAATATTGTTTCTATCTCATCCATAGAGGTAGAATATCGTGTCGCATGAGGAACTATGTGCGAAGTGATATGGTTACGTCACATTTTGGATGACCTAGGAATTTCTGAAAAATAGTCACCTCTTCTCTATTGCGATAATCAGAGTGTGTTGAAGCTTGTGTAGAATCCATGTTTTCATGAACGAACAAGTTATATTGAGATTAATTGTCATTTCATTCAAGAGCACATCTTGAACCATCACATTCAACTCCAATACTGTCTTACAGAAGCACAAGTTGCCAACGTTCTCCCAAAATCTCTTGGAAAAGTGAAATTTAAACTTTTTAGGGGTCACATTTGCAAGAAAAATGTACTAAGGGGGGGAATGTTAGTATAGTCTACATACGTTATCTTATTATTATAATAATTGTTATCTATTCCATTATTCTCTCCTTCTTGTTTGTATCTTCTTCATCCATTGAGGGGAATATTGTTTACTCAATATACCTATAAATATGTACTGTGCTTTTGATGATAATATAGAATAATAAGAGATATCAATCTAAATTCTCTCTCCACTATTTCAACCTCTCATTGTCTACATCCAACATTGATACTTTTACTATTCCAGTTTCGTCAAGCATGCAAGCACATAGGAAAATACAATAGTTAAGGAGTATCCCTTCATGTGTGGGTTCTCTTTGAATTCACCCTCTGATGCCACAACATGTTTCCTTGACAAGCCTCATAGAATCACAATACAAAATGTTAACGCTACTACAAGATAATCCATAGTTTTTTGAAGTTAGACAAGTAGTAATTAAGAAAATTAATGCATGGGAGTTTACATTGCTTGAAATTAAATTTCATGTTGCACAGTACATTTATGATAGCTAATTATTTCTAAAATAGTCTTAATAGTAGTCCTAATTAACATTCATTTTCTATAAAACAATCCTAACAACAATTTTTCATATTGCATTGTTTACAACAGTCTGGAAAAACATTCATGTGCTATACATGTAGGAAGAAAATGGCATGTCCCCTGATGTTCTTATAGGGGAAGCTACTACAACCCCTAAGACTGCAAAAATCTCCATGATGAAAACGAAATGATAGAAAGATGTTACAATCTTGTTAACCTCAGATGGAAATGTCTTAAAAGATGAAATATGATCTAAATTTTTCCAATTTCTATTTCATCATGCAGAATGCCTAGTTGGAAATACCATACAATTAGATTGGTGAAAGAAATACATTTATAAGAAAGACGAGTTCTTTGAAGATTTCATAAAAGAGTTTGGAAATCTTTGTTTTAACAAGGATTTCATAATGGATAATACACGTAAATTCATTCATTCTAAAAGAAAAAAAATAAAGGAAAATCTAACAAAGGACTTGAGATATCCCCGACCATCTTGGATCACTAACTGAGAAACATGGGACAAGCTTATTAAAGATGCCAAATTCAAGATAATTTCCTTCGAAAATTCAAACTACATGCCATCTGCACGAGAAGGAAGTAAAAGACGCCTTCAGAATGTTGGCCTATTTCATTGGCAAACATGTCTATTCATCTTGCTAAGTAACCTGTGGCTTTCCAGGGCCCAACTATCCATTGGGATCCTTCTCTCCTTGTTCTTGAGCGTGTATATATACAACTGTAATCTTTGTTAATAATCATCCAATGTAATTTAATATTCTTCATTTCATATCATTGGGATCAGAGTTCCTTGTGACCCAGCGGCCTGTGTATTTTTTTCTACCTACACAGAAAAATTTATGATTGTTTCTTTGTTGTGTACGAAGCTTTGACATGTGTGGAGTCCTTAGAAAACAACCAGCAAACACCCACAACGACCTGACTTGGCATTTGTTTTTTCCCTTGTGGTTGCATCAAAATATCCGACTTGTTTTGACTGCTTTGACTTTGTTGGACGTGGCGGAGACTTGCTCTAACAACAACCTCTCAGACCATCTAATTTTTAACTTGGTGTGTTTGAAAAAGGACTTGTTTGGCATGGATATTTGATTAGAATCGTGGAGGATTTTACTTTCAAACACGGTGATTGAGGTGCAAATATGAGCGGAACAACTTGAAACCAGCCTTCTTGAACCGTGGTAAATTGGAAGCGCAACAAAAGCCTTTCAACGTGGAGTGACTGTTACATGAACCTGCGTGAAGTCCAAAAACGAGCGGAGAAACCAACCTTGTGACCCCAACATAAGTTCGTGGATTGTTTTGGTGTTTTCTTTCTCCTTCATAGAAGGAATTAATTTCGTTTTCTCTTTCTAAATTTTATGGAAATCAAAGAGATTTAAAATTTACGTCTTCCTTGGGAGGCATGTTCATAGACCTACTCACGTATGAATCAGACCAAACGTATAGACAACGTGGAACACGCCTTTCCTTTTTGGTCAGAAACATTTACGCCCAGTAACCTGCTCACTTGCCTATGTCTTGGGTGGATGAAAAGACGTTTGATGGAAATGATTTTATTCTATTGTTTGGTGTCTATTTTGGAGTATTTAATTGGAAGTGTGGAAGCACTATAGACTAGCAATCATACATGAAGTGTACGATGGAAACGCCGAAGCGGATGGAGTGAAGAATGAAAAAATGAGGAAACAAAAAAGATGGAAAGGACGAGGGGTTGTTAAGAAATGTTTTAATGGAGGGGGAGGACATTGTGTTCAAGTGTATCATCTCTATCTTATAGGGATTTTTCATGGCGTTGCAATATGCATTTGAAGAGAACAAACTAAAAAACAGGGAAATTTGAAAAGGTTCGATGATTGAGACCCAACGGAAATGCATGTATCACACATATTCCACAGGTCAAATTGTAAGACCCTAATAATATCAGTTATTTGTGTTTATTTTTATTGTGAGTGCAATTTTTACTTAAAAGACGCAAAATAAATAGTGGGAAAAAGCGAACAGGTTTCAAGTTCAAAACCCAACTGAAATGCTTGTTTCTTAGAGCACTTTATAAGCACCATTTATGATATTAAGCTCGAGTAAGTGCAGGGAAATAGATAAAGTGTGAAAATTCATTAATAATCGAGTTGATATTATGCACGTGAGTGTAATTTACACTTAAAGGTAACAAAATAATAAAAATTTAATGTATAATTATCAAGTCATTTAGGAAAAATAAGAAAAAGGAAGAATTTGAAAGAAAACACAATTTTTAACAATGTCTCATTAAATAAAGAGTAAAAAACACCTACAGATTAATAACTTACCATACTACAAGATATTATTTTTTGCGAAAAAAATATATATGAAGTGGCATGCCATGCCCCTAAAGTTAGGAATCTCAACTATTGGCCCCTTCCCCTAATATAAAATAATAATCAAATAAGGAGAAAATTTTCAATAATGAAAAAAACAAAAAACCATTCTTAATCAAAAGGTGAAACCAACTACTATAAAGAGGTTTATGGCTTCTATTTTATTTCAATAATTTTCAATTTTTTCCTTGAGCGGATGTAATGAAAAATTAAAATAATGTTTATGAAAAACAATTTGCAAGTGTTTAGGCGGGAAGGTAAAGCACTTCTAAAAAAAATGAGCGCTGGAAACTTCTCACCTACTTCTATTTTCTATATATATAAATTGTAGCATACCCTCGATATATATTAGGCGGCCCTCCATGGAACCACCTCCTAAAATATTTCACTTAAGAATTTATTCTAGTGTTTATTTTGAGATTTTGCATTAAAAGAATTAAGACTTATTACCCCCAAATTCTTCAGGGAAATTGGATGTGTTGGTGACAAACCCTAGGAAAGCTGATGTAAACACGTCCTCTAAAAAGTAAAGGAAAGAACATAACACTCGGCAAGTTGCCCAGTAATGCCTTGTGCATTATTCATTAAAAAACATTATAGTTTCTTCCCCTAACATTTGGTGGTCTAAATTTTCTATGTCTTAAAGGCATTATTAACAAATTCATTCCTTCTAGCTTAAGGCAGAGTTCCATGAAGGCTGTTACCTCCAGATGGTCTAATCAAATATAATAAGCCTATAAACGACAGATACACAGAATTCCTTCCAATAAATTAAAACTTTGCGCAGAAACTGTTTTATGGAGAGAGATTCCCTGCAGGAGCGGGATAGGGGACTCAAACTTTACAACATGACACTTCAGAGATTTATTGACAAGTGGCAGTCTAACTTTGTTCTTGTTTTTTAGATGATATCCCACTTGTTTTCTAGATGATTTCCCACCACAACATATAATGATAAGTTTGGATGGAATCTCCTGGGAAGCAGGAGCAACACAGAAAATTTCAGACACACGGGGACCATTTGCCCGCTGTGAAAATTTAGGAATAGCCGTCCTTTGAACCTATAGTCATCTGACCAGTTTCCTTGTTATAGATTCGGATTGGTTCACACTATTTGGAGTATGAGAATGTATGTGCCAAAAAATGGAATATAATTACCAAGTAGGCCAACGGTGGAATAATTTCAATGCTTGATCAGCTTATATAAGCTACCACTTTGTATTTTTATTTCTGACTAAACATCATGTTTGTATCATTGCATAAATAATCAATATGCTTTGGCTCAGTGCCAAGGACAAAAGGGACATAAGCCTGGTCTCCTCCCTAACTCGGCATTTGGGCCTTTGCACTTGGCAAGAATGAATGAACCCTAATCAACTCCACAATATCTTTGAATTATTAGTTTCTTAATGGTTAAACTAGCTTATTATTTGACCTCCAACTTTAGCTGTGTTAGCTTTCCATGCCATTGGGTTTCGATAATAAACAAAGCCACAGTCAATAGATCAATATTGAGTATCAACAATACCCCAAATAATGACCTTCACATTTAATTTAACCAACTAAACATTTGGTAACAAAATAAATTACAAAGTAACACTTACAACTATCCTTTGTTATACAACAACAAAATCTAAAATTCAAATTTGATGGTCATAACAAAAATTGAAATTCTGAGAAGCCTGAACTCCTAAAACTGACGTAACAAAAAAAAGACATTAATGAAAGATTCCACAAGATTAATTGTGTAAACTTTCAATTTTGTATCTTCAAAATTTACAGATAATGGGAACATAAAACCTGAACCAATTACCAAATTTCAAACTAAATAACTTCATCAAAACACTGAAGAAGATGACTCCAAAGATTAGCCAAGTTTATTCAAAGCATACAGAGGATACAGCTGATGTAAGAAGATCCTGCCGAAAAAGAGGACCACATTTTTATGTTTGATTCAATGATCTTGATTAAACTAACACTAAAAACTTACAGAACATGATACCTCGTAGGTCAAACAGCAGCCTTCACATGGTAAAGATATAAATTGTGTTCAACTTTCTAAAATAGTTTCACTTCAGCTTCAGCTTTCTTGACAAATGATGATTCTGCTCAACTTCCACCTTCTGCTCTAACAGTAAAATTGATTTTTATGATGTGATATAAACCACCCACTTGATTATAACTTCTTGGCACCCAAATTTAATTGAGTTACCTTCACGTGTACATTTTGTGAGCACTTGTTTATCTTTAAATTTTGATCCATCCCTACACTGTTCTGAAAAGAGTTGCAGAGCAACACACTTATGCTGAATTGCACCAAAATTTAGACAGCAGTTACCACTGAAAAAACAATCATAATACCAAAACATCGAGAGAGGAAAGTAAGATTACTCTTTACATAAAATATTGAAAACCATATTACAATTTAAGGCAAACTATAAATGAGATTCTCTCCTAGCCTCAAAACTAAGCTGAAATGGAAATACACAACCCTATGTATTACAATCAATAAACCTACAAGGCTAAACCCCTTTACCAGTTTAAATTTACCATCCCTTCTTCTTTTAAGTTTCAACCAAATGTATGGGTATTGGAAGTAAACTGTTTTGAAGGTAATAATTTTAATTATTAATTGATTCTTTAGTATTTTTTTAAGATGCATAAATCCATGGAATCTACTTTCTTCATGGCCCCTCATAAAACCCCTGAAAAATGTTACAATTTACTAATATCATAAATTGATATGCTAATTATGTTCCCTCTAGCTTAAGACATCTTACTTGATATTTTCTTGTTGGCTGTTTTTCATCTAAAGCCCCCACCCATTTATGGTTGAGAAGGTTTAAATTGTTCAACAAAGAACTATCAAAAAATGTCTAGACCAAAATGAAGTTCCAAAAGCCTTTAGAATTTCAAATAAGGCCTAAATCTTTTGCATTGTAATTGATACAAATTATTATCTATCATGAATTTTGGAGCCTTTCCAAAGCTTAATGACTCCAGAAATGCAACAAAGGAGATTTAAATTGAGAAGGTTTAAATTGTTCAACAAAGAACTATCAAAAAATGCATGCAAAAATCCCCTCTACCTTCTGAATCTAGACCAAAATGAAGTTCCAAAATCCTTTAGAATTTCATATAAGGCCTGAACCTTGTGCATTGTAAGAAATGCAACATTGCTAGAGATACAATCATACAAATTATTATCTATCATGAATTTTGGAGCCTTTCTAAAGCTTAATACTCTTACAACAAAATCCTTCTCATGGTATCATATGTATAAACTTTTCAACACTTATTTACATAGAAACCTTAGACATCCATATCATGAATTGAGAAGGTTTAAATTGTTCAACAAAGAACTATCAAAAAATGCATGCAAAAATCCCCTCTACCTTTTGAATCTAGACCAAAATGAAGTTCCAAAATCCTTTAGAATTTCATATAAGGCCTGAACCTTGTGCATTGTAAGAAATGCAACATTGCTAGAGATACAATCATACAAATTATTATCTATCATGAATTTTGGAGCCTTTCTAAAGCTTAATACTCCAAAAATACAACAAAATCCTTCTCATAGTATCATATGTATAAAATTTTCAACACTTATTTACATAGAAACCTTAGACATCCATATCATGAATTGAGAAGGTTTAAACAGTTCAACAAAGAACTATCAAAAACTGCATGCAAAAATCTCCTCTAGCTTCCGAATCTAGACCAAAATGAAGTTCCAAAAGACTTTAGAATTTCACATAAGGCCTAAATCTTGTGCACTGTAAGAAATGCAACATTGCTAGAGATACACTCATTCAAATTATTATCTATCATGAATTTTGGAGCCTTTCCAAATCTTAATGACTCCAGAAATACAACAAAATCCTTCTCATGGTATCATACATATAAATTTTTCAACACTTATTTACATAGAAAACTTAGACATCCATCTTATGCACTCTAGAATTACACAATATAGAATGCAGTAGTCTCATCGTTATAGTAGCCAGCATCTGCAAAATGCAGCATAGCAAAATTTGACCCCAATCCTAGAACATAAACTTGTGTTTTACATATGTAACTCTCTTATATATTTACCTATCCAGATGCTGACAAAGAGACTTTGTCGCAGCCTAAAGTAGAATTGCTTGCACTAAAATCCTTATAGCTATACATAACATCTCACAAGAAGTGAGTACTCTTCAAAAGGTTGATTGCTTACATTTACCAAAAGAAAATAAGAGCCATGGTTACAATTTGTAAATTATCAATCCATTCAGCGGAGTGTATTCTGGGAAACTACTTGGCACAACTCATCCTCGTTAAACAATACTCTGTGAGAGGGTAAATATCTTGAACCTAGGCGTGGCAAGACAAGTGGCTTCGTGGGGTAGAATTGAGAAGCCATGCCTTGGAAGCGGAAAGTAGAGATCTGCCTCATTTCTATCATTGAAAGACGAGTCGGAGGATGTTGATCATGCCGAGGAACCTTTGGAGTTAATGGACACTGCATAAACCCAACTCCACTACATACAATGAAACAAATATCAGAATTAAATTAAAATGTTTCCACAACATGTTTACCATTGTAGGACTAAGCAAAAGAAGAAGGCATTCTCACTCTAAGAAAGGCCAATGTTCATCAGGTCGGGGAGTTGTCAACCTAAGCATTTCTTGCTGTGATCTATCAGGTGTTGTGTAATTGAAATAGCACTGTCTAGCTACTAGAGCCTGCATCAAGTTGAAGAGAACTCTGATTTTACTTGAGTTGCATACAGGACTCAAAAAAACAAACAACCACATAAACCTAATTAACTGTAAGTCATAAAGTAGGAAAACACTAATTTCACTGTATAAAGCGACGAAACCTTGATTGAAATAAAAAGCACATATAAAACATTGATTTTACTATTACTCAAATGCAGGAACCAAACAAAAAGTAAAAGTTATAAGGTGTTCATTCACCAAAAAGACATAAAAGGTTCAAAACAAAATTAAGGCAGTTGTTAATCCCTGATTTTACTAGAAGACAAAAAATAGAATTCGAAGTAAAGGAAACTAGTCATAGAGCTCTCATTTTGTTAGTTGTCACATCTAGTACTCAAACATAAAAGAAAGCAGACAAAATTCATAATTTAATTGCATTTTGTTAATGAGCAACCATGCATGATCATGAACAGAAAAATATTGTATTTTATTCAGTTTAGCTAAAACATAGAAGCAATACAAGTTAGTCATCATACCAAAACTTGTTGAAGTCTCGTACAGGATTAAAACAAAGAAAGTAAATACCATCAAATTGTGACAATCCCAAATTTTACTAGTTGTCACTACAGTTAAGAAAGCACAAGATTCAAACCTAAAAATCAAGCGCACATAAAGTGCTAATTTCACTATCAGTCACATATAAGATCCAAACAAAACAAAAGCATTCATAAGACTTAGATTTTTCTGGAAACGACGAGCAGGGTCCATATATTACAGAAGGTTGTAATACATCACATTTTATCTAATAGTTGAATAGTGTATCCAAATAAAAAGGAAGCATCTAATAAATTTATAGTCAAATGGGCTTTTGTGGTGGCAGAGTTCTGCATGCAACTGATAAAGATGAAAAGTATTCAAATTTATTCAATTCTGAGACAAAAACAGCTAGCTTTCATCAAATCATTACAAAAACAGAGAACAGGCAATTAGACTTAGCCTTCACTTTCATAATACACTTAAGTCGCATACAAAATTTGAAACAAAGAAAATGAAAGCAAGCATAGATCCCTGAATTTACAAGTAATCGCATACGATATTGACATAAAAAAATAACTAGAAAAATCAAGACATAACACACAATTTTACTTGCAGAATCACACAACATAGGACTCAAACGAGAAAATAAAGCAAAGCATAAACTACTACTTCAAAAGCACTCAAAAACATGACTCAAACAAAAGAAAGTAGTCGTTAAACCTGATTTTTACTAGAAGACAGGAAGAGAACAGGAAAAGAAGCAATAATTAAGCAAAATGAAAGGGGAAAGAAACTATCACAAAATATCTATTTTACTGGTGAGATGCAATATTCAAACAAAAATCACATTAAGGCAGTAATAACCATTCACAATTAGTTTTCATTGTATACAAGAAAATGCCCTGTATGCAGTTTGTAAAGATATATCATTTCCTTTTGCTAAAAAGACAGAAACAAGTCAAGATATTTACCGCTTTCTGAAGATGTTGAGAGACATGGAAAACAGTTTTGAGTTGATCGTGGTGCAAAAGGCAAAGAACTCTAAGCTGCAAAATGCAAAGCGTGGGAAACTTAGTCCATGCCTGATAACAGACACATTTTTCCATTTTCATAGTAAAATAAATTTAAAAACGAACATCTAAATCAAAGTTAATGAAACCCTACGCAAGTGCTACAGAAATTCAAAAACAAGGATTAAAGAAATGCTAGTTGAATCAAACGATTGTTCAAGAAAAGTCTCTTATAAATAGAGGATAAAATTGCAGAGGACCTGAAACATTACTGAAACTTAATATTGCATCTGGATACGATAGCAGTTTCTAAAATCTTAACCATTACACCATAAATAACAAAATGATAATTCGGCAGTGTCTAAAGTCCCCTGCAATTTTTCTGTAGAACGGCCAAAATACTATCCAATGTGGTCCTCTGAAGAAAAATCTTGTGCTATCAAGATAGAAACTGTTGGAACCTATGAAATTAAACCAAAAATGACTAGATTTTTACCAAGAGGTCGAATGGCAGTGACTCCAGGAGGGATTCGACCTCGGGACCTTGAGCTTCGTCAAATAGAGATCTGTAACATAGACATCCCCTGTCCCCACAACTAAAAGAATTGATATCTAAAAACAGAAGCGAATAAGAAAAGAGTTTTTACAGGCTATACAAATCCATATCTTTCTACCCTGCTGGTTGCAGGTTTAAACTGGCCACACTGTGGTTTGCACCCCTCATGTTCTGTGTGTGAAACAACTCATTTTGGCCATTTGACCCTCACCTCTACCATTGTTACAACCTGCTATGGCGGCCTCCTAGCCTTGCTTTCGAGCCTTGCAAATATTACTGCAATAGCTGGTGAGCAGAACATCCAACAAACGGCCTTTTCCACAAAACACACAAACTTTACCATGAAAGGCCAGGTACCGAACCAGAAGCTGTAGCAGACCTTGCACATTATTGTTGTTAGATGAAACCACATCTCCATTGAGAGAGTCTTTGATGTAATGTCTCGCCAAGTCAGGCACCAGGGAACCCAACCCCAAAGTGCCATTCGTTTCGAATCCCTCCTGACTGCAAGTCACCTCCACATCATGATCCATGGTTAAAAGCACTCGTACCCTTGGAAAGCAGTCATTGGCGATCCAAAATTGCAAAATCATGTCGTGGCCTTCCATGAAATCATCCACCACAACCTCAAACTCGTAGTAGGGATTGAAAGTGTCAGAAACTTGCACCCTACACCACTGAGGCATTTTTCCCCATCCACGGCCTCGCTTGAAACTCCCTCATCACATTTAAATGCTGCCGTGAATAATTAAATTTGGTGGCTCACAATCCTTTGCAATGGTCCACTGCTCAATCCACCATTCTAATCTCCCACACCCAGTAATAATCTTCTGTCGGTTTGCTAAAGGAGAAAACTGGCCGCAGCTTATACACCATTACAAGCCATTGCCGTGATTTCTGCATCTTCAATGACTCGCCGTCGCTTGTCTTTATCTGCTCGAGAGATTAAAATGTAAAATGCATCTAGTGCTTCCTTCCTCCCAGAAACATCTCCTACAGCTAGCAGTCACAACAGCTCCTCCGTAACCGTACTTACTGTCACAAAGCATGGACGACCATTCATAGTAGGGGCAATAATAAGTTTTCTGCCATTTGAATGACCAATTGCTGCCCTGTACTTTCTCCAGTGAACATCCAATGCCCAAAAATCGTCCGTGCTTTGTCAACCAATAAATCCTGGGCATTGATGTCTCTGTCCCTGTCAGACCCCGACAAGCTTTCCCCATTGTAGGAACGCCTTTCGGTGTAACAAGTGCATTGAAGAATAAAGTGATTTTAGCATGGAGATATTCTTATTTTAAAAAACCAAGCAACTTAAAGCACAAGAAGAATAAGAGAACGTGTTAGTAAAATCTTGCAAAGACCTACAAAAGGAGAGACTTGGCATGCAAACGTATAAGGAAGTTGAAAAAGTGCTTCAATAGGAGAAAACATGAGTTCAGCACAACCCCAAATTCATCAATTATGTGAGCAACATGTCAACAAAATAAAACCTATGATCACATGCAACAATCAGAGAGCATCAAAATTATGCTGATAGAAGCTAGCAGTACTGCAAGCAACCATAGGGATGTTCAACCTTTGAGAAACCAAAGTCAAGCCCAAGAGAGCACCAATTTATACTTTGAGTTGTTAAAATTATCTATAACTTTAAGATTTGAGGAGATGGTTCATAAAAGAATGCATGACTGGGTCTTTTATGACATACAGTAATAAAAAGAGAATATTTGTGCCAAGCTCGAAGAAGGCTACGTTGTAGATGACGAACATGAGAGAGAATTCCCACATGAGCATCTACATCGCACTATATGAGCATATTGAACCCACCTCTTCATCCACAACTCGGGAAATGAGAGCACAACTACTTGTAGTGATTCAAAGAAATACAAATGACCTCCTCACCTAAAGAAGTAAAAAGGAAATGTCGCAACTTAACAAGATGATGACTCTGAAGATGAAGTACTTGAATCAAAAGATGATGGTGGTGGTGGCGGTGGTGGTGATGGTGATGGTGATGGTGATGGTGATGGTGACGATGATGATAATGATGATGATGATGATGATGATGATGATGATGATGATTTGGGGATAAATTTGTAAAAAGCAATGAAATAAGGGGGGAATGTTGGCTCCTCCTTCTTGAGCGTGTATATATGTAACTGTAATATTTATTTATGATCCTCCAATGTAATTTAATATTCCTCATTTCATATCGTGAGATACAAAAAAAAGCTATTCAAGCTAGGGTGTCAAGTATTGGGTCCCATAACTTGGGGTCAGGTGGGTATAATATTATTTGTGGGATCTTGATAAGTGAATAATTTCATTTAGTTAAAAAAAAAATTGGTAATTGAGTTAAATGTATTTGATTAGAAATGATACTTGAAAAATTAAAATATCTTTATACACTTAGGTTCACTAATTTCAAAAGGAAGCTTCAAATGTGAAGGCAAGAGACATAATTGAAATTGATTCAATCCCTTACAAAAGATTCATTAAAGATGCAAATTTATACATCACAAAAGGGACAGTAGAAGGGTAACCATTAGATGCCACGAAGGCGGGTAAATCGTCATGTGGGAAAGCAACCAATAGCTAAATAAAACTGACACATATTAACAATGTATTAATAAATTTGCTAACATCCCCCTATTAATACATTGTTTATAAACATCATATTTTCAAATGTTCGACCCCCCTTATTCCAAACATAGTAAAAAGTTTATTACACTGTCTGTGTAGTTTGCTCACCATTGGGATGGAATGCCAACATTCTAGCTTCTTGGTCTTGGTGACACTTTGGGTTTTCCCCACAGGATTACCACAAACCTAGAAGTGACCTGAGCACATCCAACCTTGAGAACACCTCGATGGTTTTCAGTTTCCTTGGATTACCACGAACTCATATGGTTTTTCGACTTCAAGTTCATGATGAACCTAGAAGTGTCTTGATGCCTCAACTATACACTTCGGTGGTTTCTCAGATTTCCACAAACCCTTTACACAAGTACTCACAGTTTCCTTCATTGAGGAGGTACCAAGTAGGAAGTTTCTCTACATCTTTATTGAACAACACACATTGAAACAACAACACGATCAACAAAAAATGAACAAAAACAAAAACAAAAATGTCACCAAAGCAATGGTGCAATTCCCTTTCAAAGGTGACTGATGAGAGGATGCCATAATTTCTCTAACCTCCATATATCCTCTAGCCTCTATTATATTTCTACTTAATTAGCAGATATAGCTTTGAGGCTCAGTCTGGTAAACTACATAACATTCTCTAAAATAGAGAATTTTCTAGATCCATCAATTTCACTCTTTCAAGCCCAAAATATTCATTTACTTCATTCTCTTAAACTAAAAAATTGTCTAAGACTTTGGCTTTCTTTACTGTGGATCAATCCATCTCTGAAAATATCCTACAGCTCAGTTTCTCCTACTGATTTATCTGTCTATAAATCATGATATTTAAGTAGAACAATAAGATCACCTTCACAACACTTTATAAGCTATGCGTTTATGATATTTACACATTCTACTTTCACGGCTGGTACTCTTGATGATGCCATAATATGCCTGTTAAATGTAATAAATGATCTCATTTTACTCTCCTTTTTATTAAGTTTGATTACATTTTGTGACTTTTATTTGATCTGATATGAGCTAGGATGTAATTGTCCATCTTTTGATTGATTGCGATTCTAACATTTAAAAGCTCTAAAATTTCAAACAAAGTGTGTTGGAAATTCAGTTTTGTAATAAAGCAGGTCTAATCGGTTAAAGAAATGAAGTATGTAGCGTTCAACATGTTTTTAGTAGCATCTGTTCCAATAAGGCTTAGTTACGGAAATTCCAAGCTAGTTCCGGATCTCCATTACACATTCACAGGCTTCATCACCTAGTTCCGAAACTTTCAGACTTAGTTCCGGAACTCCAGTATTTAGTTTTGGATTTTTTGGACTTATTTCTTGAACTCCTGGTTATAGCTCCAAAAATCTCACAGTTTTGATCTTTAATGATTTCCTATTGTTCTGGAACTTCTCTGAAGCTTCAAAATTGATGGAATTTTATCTATTCTAACCACATCCAGTGATTTAGCATCAACAACCCTTTCAATTAGGAAAGGATGAGAAGATTTCCAATCGCAAATCCATGGTTATTTATCTTACAGTTGTCTGATCAGCCACAATCTAAGTTAGCATCTATTCTAGGCACGATTTGATTTCATCATAATCATGGAGACAACTATGATTGTAATTGTATATATAAGTAGACATGCAGAAGATAAATAAAAAATAGAGAAGATAGATATAGATATAGAATAAGTAATACATATTAAAGTACCCAGATCTAGTATGTTTTGTAATACTGAATGTTTTATCAATAAATAGTCATTCCTATTTGAGAGAATTCTAGGTTGTTAAATCCTGATTCAAGGAGGAGCAAGGGCCCACTCCCCCAAGGAACAGGATATTTGTCTATTTGGTATTTATATTTCCTAAGCAAATAGTTTAGATCTGTTAATTTTGTATCACTTTTAATTCTTCTAGTTAAACTTTGTTGTATTCTCATTCCTGCAGGTGTCTAGATAGATTCTTATTCTTCTTACAACCATTTTTAAGCACTCTAAGTTGTGTGTTTATTTCCAAAATGAAGTGTTTTTATTTCCATTCTACAAAGGGTGTTTCCTTCCAGGAAATCTTTCAGTGTGTTTCCTTTCAGTAAAGTTTTTCATAGTATGATTTAAATAATGTTTTTACCAAGAAATTATTAAGACATTGAAAAGATCCCCCAGAAAATACAAAAATAACTACAGTCAACTACTAGATCGGAAGGATTATTCTTGTTGCATATAGCTTTAGACACACCCCTGGTTTGAATATGACATCAACAAGATGTTGATAAAATGAAGTGAATAATGACACCCATTATTTTTTTCACCATTACTAGGGACACACTAGCTGGAATTTTGTAATTAGGTGTTAACAAGAGCAACAATCATACATTTAGTAGTTGAAGGATCTTCCCTACTATATCATAAAATTTATGAGTAGACCAAGAGACTCAAATGGTAGATTCCTCCCAAAAACATCTTAACAAGAATTCATAACATCCTCTAGTCCAAATAAGGAAGTTGATCAAGAATGGGAGACACCATCATCCCCTATTATACAAGAAACAAAATTGCCACCTATGGAATTCTTAGATCAGTCACCTTAAGGAAGTAGTACTTTTAGGACAAGGATTATTTCTCAAGATACATTTAAGGTTATTTTTTATCCTCAATTTATTAGTCAACCTCCTGCTCTTGATTTTTCACTTTCCCCAAGGCATACCACGTACCACATTGATTGGGAGAAAAATTCGTTCAATATTTTTAAAATGGCATGGGAACCTGAAAGAGAACCTGATAGGACCTTTACTTATCCAATCCAATTGGATGATGATGATACACTAATGAAAAATATATCACCTGCACATTTACCGATATTTAGAGGGATGTCATCTGAAGACCTTGACCAATTTTTGTTTGAGTTCAAGGTACTATGTCAGACCTATGATTACAAAATGGATAGTCAAAAACTCAAGTTTTTTCCATCCACTCTGAAGGATGCAACAATGAGGTGGTTGATGGGATTCCCATCCAACTCTATTTCCACTTGGGCACAAATGGAAACTGCCTTCTTAGAAAAATACCAAGATTATTGTAGAGGGAGAAATAGGAAGGAGGAATTCTTCGAAATCGAGCAGGAGGAGGATGAAAATATAGAAGACTATTATTTAGATAGATTCTTCTTTGTGAGCAAAAGGTGTGGATTTGTACTTCAAGAGGAGACAAGTAAAACCATTTTTCTCAAGGGTTTGGATGATGAATGTAAGGAAGCCCTTAACTTGATAGGAGGTGGAGACATTATTCAATTAAGGATGAATGAAATTAAATATATTTTTAGAAGTTATTCCAGAACAAGGGGTGGACCAAGAAAAGAAAAAATGGTGAAAAGTCTGAATCCAGATATGAACAAACTAATGGATGAGTTAGAAAACTTCAAAACAGGCATTTTAGTTCAATTAACCTCTACTATGGATGGATTACAAGCTAAAGCAAATTCCAAAAGTGAACCATTGGTTCTATATTGTCCTAGATGCAAGAAGAAGCATGCAATAATAGACTGTGCTTTCGATAAAACGGAATTATGTCTTATCTGTGAATCTAAAGACCTTGATATTGATGATTGTTCTCTACTCCCAGTCATAAACAATCAGCTTAAACAAACCAGTACATCATCCACAATAGAAGAATTGAATTTTGTTCAGAGACAACCTCACGAAGGGCAGTTTATGCCAAGATCAGTTCCTAATCCCTGGACAATGCCATGTGCTGCTCAGACAACACAACAAAATTGGGGACAACCACCTTGGGTACCTCAACCAACATGGAACCCTTAGGATTGGGCAAGTCAAGCTTGGTATGCTCAGGGACATCAACAACCATGGGCTGGTCAAGGAAGTATTTATGCTTGGTCATAACCTAGATGGAACCCTAGTAATTAGGCTCAAGGAAAAACATATCCAAATCAGAATCAATAGGTGATCATGGGATCCCCTGCACAAAATTCAAAAACTGAGAATATAGTCCAAACACAAATACCAACATAGCCAGTAGCAAACCCAAGAAACAAACAAACAACTCATGTTTGTGGAACATAACCAAAAAAATTTAGTTAATCTAAATGCCATGGATTGTAATGATATTCAAACTAGATCTGGAAAAATAATTAGCAATCCACCTATTATAATCATTGAAATGATAGAAGAAAATGAAACCCCTAGTACTATTGTTCCAAAAGAGGATATAAAAAGAAAAGAAAAGGAGCCAGATAGTGACACTACTGAGACTCCATTTCCAGAGAGATTTAAAGAAGCTATAGAAACCAAGGAGTCTGAATTTGTACAGGAACTAAGGAAATTGAATATTGAAATACCACAGTTATAAGAAATTAAGGACATTCCAAAATTGAACAAATTAATCAAAATGTTATGTTTGAAAAAGCCTGGAAGGAAGAAACAGTACCCCAAGACTATCAAAGTAGATGGGAAACTTGTTGATTTATTAGCAGGAAAACTTTTACTTCCCAAATACGGAGATCCTGGAAGTCTTGTTATTTCTATCTCTATAGGGAATAAGGATATACATAACGTTTTGGTATATTTGGGTGTGGCTATAAATGTAATGACAGTGGAAACTTTGAAAACATTACCATTAATAGGTATACAACCTACTAATTCCATATTGCAGATGGCAGAACAATATGTAGCAAAACCATAAGGGATTATTGAAGAAGTGGCGGTTATGGTGGAGTCATGGGAATATCCAGTTGACTTCCTTATACTGCAGCCAAAAGGTAAAACATTGGGTTATCCCATTATTTTGGGTAGACCATGGTTAGCTATAGTTGTTGCCTTAATTGATTACAGGTTAGGTGATATGACTATCTCGAATGGTAAGAACTCTAAGTAAATTTCCTTATATCCTTCTGCATGACCTTTTATTGACAATCAAGAACAATTGTGGGTTGATTCTCTTGATACTAATAAGCAAAATTTGTCTTCTTTGGCTATGATCACATTACATAGGATCACATAAGAGAAGTAGAAGAGATGATTAATCCACCATTGAATGAGCACCAGATGTCCTCTAAGAAATCAGAAATAGTTCTAGAACCTATGAACTTTGTTCTGGAACCGCCACATTTAGTTCTGGAACCACCACATTTAGTTCCGGAATCACGGCAACAACAGTTCTCTGTGATTGAAAATAATTTCACTCCGGAGGAACAAGATTTCTTGTGGGGAGAGGAAGAATCAGTAGCTTCAGTTTCAAATACATCAGGGAATGGTGAAGAATTTATGGAAAGTAGTAGTGACGAAGAGTTTGACCTACAAAGAGATAACTATCATAATTCTCCTTACTATCCTTTTTCTACTATTCTGTCTCAAGGAACTTTTGGAGATGTTACTACATATCATATGTTGTTACCACATGCATTTCCACTAAATAATTTAATGGAACCCTTTCAAAAAATTGGTTCATCACACATCGGAACCAAGCATGTTGAGATTCAACTGGGTAAAATTTTGAACATTAACAGTTGGTTGAAGGATGATGAAGAAGCTAAATTGTTTGATGTTCTAAAAAATCATACTAAAGCTTTTACTTGGGATTACAAAGACATGAAGGGAATTCACCCAAGTATCTGCACTCATCACATCTATACTAAAAACGTTAAACCAGTTAGGCAGCCTCAGAGAAGGATTAACCCAGCCTTAAGGGATATAGTCAAACAAGAAATTGAAAAACTATTACAAGTAGGTTTTATCTACCCTATCTCAGATAGTTAGTGGGTATCTCCTCTTGTAATTGTTCCTAAAAAGAATGGAAAATAGAGAATATGTGTTGACTATAGGGAACTGAACAAAGCCACACTGAGAGATTATTTTCCCTTACCATTCATAGATCAAGTCCTAGACAACCTTTCAGGTAGAACAATATTTTTCCTTCTTGGATGGCTTTAGTGGATACAATCAAATTAGGGTTGTTGAAGATCAGGACAAAACTACATTTACATGTCCATGGGGTACCTTTTCCTATAGGGTGTTACCATTTGGCTTATGCAATGCTCCTACAAATTTTCAGAGAGCTTTACTTGCAATCTTTGTTGATCTAACAAATGATTGTGTAGAGGTATATATGGAAGAATTAACTGTACATGGAGATACATTTGATGATGCTTTAAGAAATTTGGACAAAGTGTTAACAAGATGTGAACAACATAATCTATCTCTTAGTCATGAAAAGTGTATAATGATGGTTGAGGAGGGGATTGTATTAGGACAGAATATTTCAAAAAGAGGAATTCAAGTTGATCAAAACAAAATTAGGATAATTTCATATTTACCTATTCCTCAGACCCCCGTAGATATCAAGTCATTTTTAGGACATGTTGGGTACTATAGGTTCTTTATCAAAGATTTTAGTAAAATTGTTGCCCCATGTTTAATTTGAGAACCAAGGACTGTGAATTTCTTTGGGATGAAAGGAGTCAGCATGCTTTTGAAGAAATTAAAGAAAAATTAATCATTGCCCCAATATTGAGAGGACCTAATTGGGAAAATCCATTTCATATCCAAATAGTTGCCTCAAATAATACCATTGGTGTAGTTTAAGGATAAAAAGATGAAGAAGGAAAAATGTATGCTATTTATTATCTTAGTAAAAATATTACTCCCACTAAAAAAGAATTACACCACCAATGAAAAAGAATTTATTGTTGTGATTTATGCAATCAATAAATTCAGACATTACATTACAGGGTACAAGATATTTGTACACATAGATCATTCAGCAATTAAATATTTAATGAACAAACCAGTGGTTGGAAGAAGAATAATTAGATGGTTATTACTTTTACAAGAATTTGTTATTACTATTTTGGACAATCTAGGTAATTCTAATGTGGTAGTTGATTTTTTGTCAAGACTAACCACTACAAGGGAGCAAGATCAAGTCAAGGATAACTTTCCAAATGAACAACTATTTGTTATTTCAGCAGTTACACCATGGTTTTCTGATATGGAAAATTATCTTGTAACAAGGAAGTTTCCTCCTTTCACTAAGAAACAAATAAAGAAGTTAATCAAAACCAATGCACAATTCAAATGGTTAAATTGAATGTTATTTAAATGTGGTCTTGATTTGGTTTTAAGCCCTGAGTAAGAAAGATGAAATCTTTGCCATCTTCAAAGTTTGTATCGGGTCCAAGTACAGGGGGGTATTACCAGTGAAAGCAACTTGAAAGCTACCTGGACCCCTTTTGATTTATGAGACATCGTGATAGCCAGATTGGAACCAAATATCGGGCCTACGGGTCCGAAATTTATCTTTTGGCCTTTCCTCCGATCCCCCACTTTGGCTTCGACTTGGGTTCAAACTTTGAATTTTTTTCCTTTTTTTTTTAATTTTAGAGCCTGCCCGAGTCTGTTAAATAGGATTTAAGACACGAATTTATGTGACAGAACTGTTTCTTCTCTTTCTTAAATCTAAATGCACAGGGTTGTTTAAACTTTCTCAAGCCTCGTCAAAAATTATTGTAGAGTCCCTCTGCAACCAGTTTGTCAAAAGTTATAGCTGGAATGTGATCTCACTCGGGTCTGAGTCATTTCCTTCATAATTTCCTTATGTGCAGGAGTTGTCTTGACCAAATTTGCTAGGGGGCGAATTTCAGAGATAACAATACCTTTGCCTATAGGGTGTTACCATTTGGCTTAGATGACAATGCCCCTACAAATTTTCGAAGATTTGTACTTGCAATCTATTGTTGATCTAACAAATCTCATTGTGTTGAGGTATATATGGATCACTAACACTGTACACGAAGATACATTTGATGATGCTTTGAGAAATTTGGACATAGTGTTAACAAGATGTGAATAACACAATTTGTCTCTTAGTCATGAAAAGTGTTTAATGATGGTTGATGAGGGAATTGTATTAGGACACCATATTTCAAAAAGAGGAGTTTAGGTTTTTGATCAAAACAAAATTAGGATCATTTAACATATTTACCTATTCCCCTCAGATCCCAAGTTTTACAGATATCGAAAATAATTTTTAGGACCATGTTGGGTACTATAGGCGCTTTATCAAGGATTTCAGTAAAATTAGTTGCCCCCATGTTTAATTTGCTAATCAAGGACTGTGAATTTACTTTGGGATGAAAAGTGTCAGCATTTGAGCTTTTGAAGAAAATTAAAGAAAAATTTATGATCACTACCCCTCAATATTGAGAGGACCTAATTGGGAAAATCCATTTCCATATCCAAACAGATGCCTCAATATTTGACTTCAATTCCATTGGTGCAGTCTTGGGACAGAAAGATGAAGAAGGAAAAATGTATGTTATTTATTATCCAGTAGTAAAAATCTTACATCCACTGAAAAGAATTACAATGTAACCTACCACAGAAAAAAAAATGATCTTGTTGTGATTTATGTAATCAATAAATTCAGACATTACATTACAGTGTACAAAATATTTGTACACACAGATCATTCAAAGTAATTAAATATTTAATGAACAAACCAGTGGTTGGAGGAAGAATAATTAGATGGTTATTACTTTTACAAGAATTTGATATTACTATTGTGGACAATCTAGGTAAATCTAATGTGGTAGATAATTTTTTGTCAAGACTAGCCACAGTATAGGGGAAACCTGCAAGATCCAATCAAGGATAAATTTCCAAATGAACAACTATTTGCTATTTCAATGAGTTACACCATGGTTTGCTGATATGTGTTTCTTTCATGCAAATTATCTTACAACAGGAAAGTTTCCTCAAGCTTCTTTCACTAAGAAACAAATAAAGAAGTTAATCAAAACCAGTGCACAATTCAAACGGTTAAAGGGAATGTTATTTAAATGTGGTATCCTGATTTTGTTTTACGCAGGTGTGTAAGAGAAGATGAAATCTCTGACATCTTCAAAGCATGTCATGATGAACCAAGTGGAGGACACTATTCAGTGAAAATAACAACTCATAAGATACTCAACACTAGTTATTATTGGCCATCTCTGTACAAGGATGTGAAGAGATATATCAAGCAGTGTGATCCTTGTCAAAGGATGGGACAACTAACTTTCATCCAATGAAATGCCTCTTCAACCTCAAGTAGTGATTGAACCATTTGAGAGATGGGGATTGGATTTTGTTGGTCCCTTTAATCCCCCTTCACTAAGGAAAGGAATATATTCTTGTGTGTACTGACTATGTGACAAAATGGGCAGAAGTGCAGGCATTGACAAATACCACTAAAGGAGTGGTTGTTGATTTCCTTTGGCACAAAATTATGGTAAAATTTGGAGCACCAAGGAGCATAGTTTTAGATCAGCGACCACAATTTATGTCTAATATGATCCAATCTTTCACAATGTATTACCAAATCAATCATAGGAAGTCATCTCCTTATCACCCACAATCAAATGGACAAGCTGAAGTAACAAACAGAGAATTGGAAAACATCCTTAACTAAAATAGTTGAGACTGGGAGAAAAGATTGGGTAAAGAGACTACCTGAAGCTTTCTGGGCTTATAATACAACTTGGAAAACTACAACAGGGTTTTCACCATATGAGTTAGTCTATGGGAAAAAGCCCTTGTTGCCTATTGATTTTGAACTACAAACATTGAGGACAACAATTAAGGTGGGTATTGAGTTGGATGCAACTCAAAAAGAGAGAATCCTTCAACTCAATGAATTGGATGAATTGAGGATGGAAGCACTTCAACATACATAGAGACAATCCAAGATCAAAGGAAGTAATGACATGAAACACATATCAAGAAAAGGCAATTCAAAGTAAGAGACCAGGCATTCCTGTTTGATTCTAAGTACCAACAATTCAAGGGCAAATTGAGAACCAGATGGTTGGGACCCTATCAGATTGAGCAGATATTCGATAATGGTTCTATTCAGTTACTTCCCATTGATGGCAATAGAAGAACACTCTTGGTCAATGGACATAGGCTAAAACTCTATAGGAAGCCTCCTACTAATGGATGAATTCTTGAGGAAGATTGAAGCAGACAAAGAATTTGATCATATGGAAGAACCCAACTCTTCCAAAATGATCAAATAAGTAGATGATAGATCCAGAATAAAGGGAAGAAAATGAAAACCAGTAAATAATGTTTTCTTCCCCCAAAAAAAGAAAAAAGAAATCTCTCAGAGGTCAATTGAAAACCAGCAATAGCGGTTGACCTCCTCATATGGCTAATTAAAAAAAAAGGGAATTCTTTGGAATTCAGCTGTCTTTTCTAACCGTTTTTTGTTCCACTTGTAGGAATGATGAGTCATCATAACAAAAGGATTGCATCATCAAGGACGGTAATTATATCTTTTAACTTGTTTAGGGTTAGATTAAAAGTTTGCATGTGTGATTAGACTTGATTTAAAAGTTGGTATAATTATTCATCTATCTATACATCATGATTAAAAGTGAGTAATCATGAAGATGATTTGGATGGAATAAGTGGCGGCATAGTTATCAAGAGTGATCATTAGTACAAAATTAAATGAAATAGTTACAGATAAATTTTGAGGGAGAAGCAGTGAATTAGGCTTGGGTTCCACAGCTAAGAATAGAGGTTCCGCAAATAAAATCATCAGTTTTGCAGCTAAGCAAGAAGTTGTGCAGCCGATTTGCACAAAATCAAAGGAAACAAAATTTGATCTGATATGGGGATTAAAAAGAAATTAGAACTAGAGGATGATTCCCAACTACTTGCGGATGAAGAAGTGGCATCTATCTTTGAGCATGCAGGATGGCTAGAGTTCCTAAAAAAGTTTTCAAAGTATAACGATGAATTAGTAAGATAATTTTTCATAAACCTAGAGCAATCCAGGAAAAAGGTTAGAATTTTTTTTTTTCCTTTTTCTGTGAATACAATAAGTAATGTGTCTGGAGTATCAATTGTGCATGTTCCACATCCTACCAAAGGGACCTCAAAAGAACTGGTTGAAATGCTACTACAAGAAGTGGAAATTGAACCCCAATACATTTACAATACAAAGAAAATCATAAAAGGGGTTAAAGGGCCAGTTTGCCCAAACCCTTTGATAGGGCAACATTTTTTGTTAGTGAAGTATTTAACCTGTGATGGTCAATTTGGGTCTGTGGGAAAAGAAGTCCTGGAGATGCTCATATATCTGAGCTATGGAGCCACAAAACCAAAATACATAATAAACATTCCAGGGTTTCTTTTCAATTATATCCAGACCATGACCCAGAGGTATTCCTGGGGTGTTGGGACAATCATGCATCACGGGTTAGTTCATTTGGTATGCCAACACCATTTTCTGTCAAAGAAAAATGGAGAAGAAATTTAGGAAAATTTCCTTGGCAAGTTTAAGAAAAACCCTGATATTATCAGAAGGACAATACCAAATCCATTTTCTCATTCAACTAATTTGGAAATTGATGCCTTTGCAGAAGAATATAAGGAAGTGGGAAGAGAGAATATACCAAAAAGAAGAAGATCTGTGAGAAGGATCAAAACAACAGAACCTTCTATGTCTTTGAAGGAAATTCGTTCCTCTGCAATAGCTATAGGGGAGCTAATATATGTATCTGATGGTGATAGTTCACCCATGCAAGAGCAAGAAACAAAAGTAAGAAGAAAGCTCTAGAAGGAAATCCACCGCTGGGCATGTTGAAATTCCCCAGAGAAGGAAAATTCATAAGAGGTCAAGGGAAATCCCAGAGGGAAGGAGTGAAATGGAAAATATGGAAAAAGAAGTTGCTGATATTTTGGGTAGCATGGCCATGAATCCTCCTAAACCAAGCCAAACTGAGATAGACAAAGGAGATGAGACTAGGATTTTCAAGAATTGGTTGAACCACCATCATTATCACATGAAGAAGAAGAGTTGGCATCCTGGAGGTGAAAAGGTAAATTTCCTTTGATAAAAGAGAATGCTCAACTCCGCAAGAGATTTCAGAGGAAGAAGAAAAACATCAGGTTAAACATGCTCTATTCTTGTCTAGAGCAGAGCTCGTTATCAGGGAAAATGATGAGGAATTGAATTTCCTCAAACTCAAATTAGAACAGAGGGAAATTCTCATTGGAGAGCTAACAACTCAGCTTGCAGTTAGGACTGAGGAACTATCAGTAATTAAAAAATAGTGGATAGAGAAAGAGGAGGAATGTCAAACTTCCAGAAAATAGAATGTTGTGTCCACAGTCTCTGCACAGACTGGGTTAACTTATTTGCCACTCAAACAACTATGGAATGACACATGTAGGGAACTCAAAGAAGCTAACAACATCCAATGAAGATTTAAAGACCAAGATGGAGGAAGAAAAGAAGGCAAGAAAAGAGTGGCAAGAAAAGTTTTATAAGGAAGAAGGAGACAAATATAAATGTCTTGCAAAAATACAGATGGTCTTGCATTATGAGTGAAAATTTGCTTGCCTGCAGGAGGCCCTCTCTTGCATTTAGTGTGTTTTTAGAAGAACAATTCATTCACTGGCAGCCCATCAAGGATTGCATGTGAAATTACACATGAACTAAAAGATGAATCTGAATTCATGACAGCTTATTCTAATCTGTAATAAAGAAGGTCTAATCTGTCGAAGAAATGAAGTATGTAGCCTTCAACATGTTTTCGGTAGCATCTGTTCCAATATGAATTAGTACTGGAACTCCATTACACATTCACATGCTTCATCACCTAGTTCTAGAACTTCAGAATTAGTTCCAGAACTCCAACATTTAGTTTCGAAATTTTCAGACTTAGTTTCAGAACTCCTGGGTATAGCTTCGGAACTCTAACAGTTTTGATCTTTAACAATTTCCTATGGTGCTAGAACTTCTATGAAGCTCTGGAACCAATGGAAGTTTATCTATTCTAACCACATCTAGTGATTTAGCATTCACGACCCTTTCAATCAAGAAAGGATGAGAAGATTTCTGATCACAAATCTAGGGTTAATTATCTTACAGTTGTCTGATCAACCACAATCTGAGTCAACATCTATTTTGGGCATGATTCGATTTCATCATAATCGTAAAGACAACTATGATTGTAAATGTATATATAAGCAGACCTGCAAGAGATAAATAAAAAGAAAAAAATAGAGAAGATAGATATAGATATAGAATAAGTAATACATATCGAAGTACCTAAATCCAATATGTTTTGTAATATCGAATGTTTTATCAATAAATAGCCATTCCTATTTGAGATAATTCTAAGTTGTTAAATCCTGATTCAAGGCGGATCAAGGGCCCATTCCCCCAAGGACAAGGATATTCATTTATTTTGTATTTATATTTCCTAAAAAAATAGTTTAGATCTATTAATTCTATATCACTTTTAATTCTTCTAGTTAAACTATGTTGTATAATCATTCCTACAAGTGTCTAGATAGATTCTTATTCTTCTTATAACCAGTTTTAAGCACTCTAAGTTGTGTGTCTATTTCAAAAAGCAAGTGTGTTTATTTCCATTCACGAAACTATGTTTCCTTCCAGGAAAGCTTTTAGTGTGTTTCCTTTCAGAAAATTTCTTCATAGTCTGACTTAAATAAGGTTTTTACCAAGAAATCATTAAGAAATTGAAAAGATCCCCCAGAAAATACAAAAATAACTACACTCAATTACTATATCAAAAGGATTATTCTTGTTGCATATAGCTTTAAACAAACCCCTGGTTTGAATATGACATCAATAGGAAGTTGATTAAATGAAGGGAATAACGACACCCATCAACTCTATCTGTGAGTCACCTTAAGATCTTTTACTGGGGCTCTGAATTTGAAACTTATTTTCAAAAACTTGGTAAGAAGAATTTTGCACAAAGTCATTCAAATCAAGTGTTCATTTTATAATATACCAGTCGCTACGTGAGCAGGAGTCCAGAAAATAAAAATTATGCAACAACAACACACAGATAATGCTCGCAGAGATTGTAGAGGATTTTAGATGCATTTTAAGTTATTATAATCTTTCGTTGGACACATACGAGACAAATAATATAATTGAATGCCTTTCTTTTCTTTTAGAAAATCAAGGTCGCAGAAAGAAAATACGAGACAAGATTTTAATATTTCCACTCCTTCAAATAGCCCAAGTCTACTCGAATTCCTATTACCACGTTTCTTCCTTCGCGTCCATTGGTTATTACTTCTTCAACTCAAATTTTTAAGGCTGATGTTAGGTGTTGTAATGCCCACAAAAGAACATTCTAGGAACATGTTAAAACCTAACACTTATCCTGAAAATTGTGACTAATTGTTTTAATTTTTTATAAGTAAAAGATAAAAGGTTACAGTGGTGCTAACCCTTAGGGTACATTTAATATAATTTTCACCAAAAAACTCAACTGTATAATTAATAGGCTAGGTCTAGTTAAATGATTAAATATTTACTTTACTTTACCTCTAAGGTCATTAAATTAAAATTCATTCAGTAAGGTGCCCTAATTTAATTTACTTGGTTTAGTGTTTTCTCCTCTTTAGTTAATTTCCAATCCTAATATGGTTAACCTCATGCTTAATTATTTTTAGTTTCATTATCCTAATAGCTTAAAGTTCTTTTTATTGAAGTCCTAAAACATACTAAGAATTAATAAAAGAATTTTCACCCTAAGGCAATTAAATGGCCCCATTCACCCATCTACACATACCCTTGAGAATTTAATCTAAACATTTACAATAAATTCCTACCAAACAAAACTAGGGTTGATCCTCCACCTTTAGATCAATTTAGTTGTGGCCACTAGATCTTAGGGTTCCAAACCAACCCTAAATATCCTTATGAATTTTTATTTAATCTTTTTCTTACCTAAGTCTCCTCATTTGGCCACTTTTCCTTTGTTAAATTTACAGGTTTGAGAGAAGGAAGCCATGGAAGAAAGAGATGAAGAAATATGGAGGATTCTACAAGGAGATCAAGCTTAGATTAGTTTATTTGTAGTTTTATCATTGTAATTTATTTCATTCAAATATTGAAGGGGGTTTTCATTTCCAAACTAGTTTTATTTCAAGCCATTTTTATTTGGCGTTCTCTATTTGAGGCAAACCCTACCCCCATTAATAAAAATGAAAAAGAGTGGTTTTAATTTACCATTTGAAGATGTATTTTATTTAAAAAATAATATTTCTCCATTATTTATTTGCTGAGAGTATCCTTTGTAATTTTACAATCTTAAATTTTGATTACACAAAGCTAAAGTTTGTACAGTCACGGATCTGAGGATTTCCGTCGAAAGTGATAGAATTACCACCCAGAGTAGGCTAGATGTCCTAGGATCGTCTCCCTACCTGGGTGATAAACCATGAACTGCCACCTTATGGAGTGGTGGTTCTAAGACTGTTCAATTTAAACATTTCCTATTTCGATAATAACAACAACATCTATAAGAATCATTTCCATTTTATTTAACAAACTTTCTTTCAACAATGTAAGGAATTAACAAGATAGTCTAATTTCTTCTTTTTCATGTTTTTCAATTAACATAGTGGAATATACTATTTTTTTCCTCTTTCAACTACAAGTTTCAACCATTCTCACAACCAATTTTAACAAGGTTTATTTAATAAGTTTTCAAATGAAAGATACTAACTTTTCAATAAAATCTATACAATTTTGTGAGAAATAAAACAACTACCATGAGATAAGATGATCCCCTTTTATAGCTTCTTTTTTATTTCAACAATACTTACTTTACAAACACATTTCTTTATTTCCTGTTTTCAACATAAAACTACAACAATGAATGTAAACTTCCTCTTCCCACAATACAAATTTCAACTAAACTTTTACACGTGATTTCCATTTTGATTCTTTTCTTTCCATACTACAATTCTAAAGAGAAAATAAGTTTTACAAATCTTCAATGAGCTTCCTTCAAATAATATTACAACTTACAAAACAACATTTCCTTTAAGGCAAAACACAATATTATAAATATTCCACCTATAGTGGGAATAACAATGAGGTTTCTCACAAGAAGGAATTTCATAAGGAATCCAACAAAGCTTCAAGCTTCACATCACCAACAAGATGGCTCCTTCATGATTTTCTTGATCCACAATAAAAATTGGGGGTAGAGGCAACACTCTCCACCTAACCAAAATATCTAATGAGGAGGAGAATCCATCCTCCTCATTGGCCCTTGAGCCCCAACCACATATCAATAAAAGGTGGTTCCAAAACATGGCAACAAACAAGCTTCCACAACACAAAACCAGGTATTAAAAACCCATTCCAATGCACATTCAACTCAAACTAAAAACAAAAGAAGGAAAAAACCAAAAAATATACAAGGCTTCAAATATGAAAAGCTAAAGGAGAAAGAACATATGGGGAGGTCACTTATGCCTCCCAATGGTAAATGGATGCCCACCATAAAAACCTCCAACACATATCTCAAACCCCTCCACACTCTTATGCCTCCCTCAAGTACCTCTTATGCCTTCCACATACTCTTCTGCCTCCCTCATAAAAGAAACAAGCAAGAAATGCAAGCATTCCTTGTCCAAGGTGGGGCACCCAACCTAAACTCCCTCTAAAATATGCAATAAAATCTTATGCCTCCCTACATGAATTCTCCCCATAGTCCACTTCTACAACACACTTAGGAAATCTACCCAAGCACCAAAAAAGCATAAAAAAATTCAAAAAAAGCACATACACACAAAATAAAAGAAGAACATTAAGCAATCATATAGATCCTACCTTTCCATGGTAGAGCTTGATCCAAGAGTCCAACACCAAGCTCCTTTAAGCTCACAAAAATAACCAACAAGCTCTAACCAAATCCACAAGCACTCCAAAATCCTCTAACTCCAGAAAATGTAAGAGCACAATAGAATGAAGTAACCACAAAACAAGCAAAAGAACTTGAATAAATAGAAAAGTGATAGAGGAGGGTGAGGTGGCTTCATATAGGATACCACATCACTCATATTCAATTCCACCTCACAAGTCAAACCTCAACCCCAATGCACAATAAATTGGTGGGTGAGTGAAATGACAAATTACTTACACACACAATCTAAGCCCACAACCCCTAAGGACAAACTTAAAGACCCATGTAATAAAAGTGCAATAAATGTCACTTTTTGACTTACAAAACACTTAACGGGGTCTATTTTTAACCCCCCAATCCATAGGTAGGGTTGGCATAACAATTTAAGAGGTGTGGGACAAGTTTAACTTGGCACACAAGCCTGTAAAATTGGACCCTAAGGCCAAATTCGAATTTCCATGAAGGGGTAGAGTGTACAACAGTCAAGATCCCAAGCACTCAACATACAACACAAAACCCAAGAGAGATCTAGTCTAATAAACACATTCCTTTTTTATTCAATCAAAATTAATTTAATAAAAGGTCAATTTACTAATCTAGACATAAATCAAGTAATTAATTAAAGGATATTACATCAATATATATCACATACTAAAATCAAATAAAGGAAACTAAATAAAAGACACCACATAACCCCTTGGCCACAATTGGAGGTGATCTCACCATGGTAACCCTCTAACAACAATTCAAACACACATACACAAAACCACATGTTGCCATGGTCACGCTTGTTGAATTCACCTAGCATTCCAATGTGGTTGGTCTCCAATCCCCTCGTTGTTTGTTGTGAGTATACATTTAACTGCAAAACACATAATACCTTTTTTGATCTCGTTTCTACATTAAAACATCCAAGATAAAATATGGAATATAACTCCACAATCATCCACATATGCATCAAATCACCATCTAGGAAATTACGATATCATTTACAATTTCTAACAACATATCTATTCTACATTTCATCCATGTAAAAATGATCATAGCATTAGTTCAATCATCAAGGCCTACTCAGTGTGACAAAAATATCGCATGTTAGAAATATATATATAACCATGTCAATAACATATCATCATCAATATCCAAATGTCTTCAGAAGTCCACACAAATCATACTAAGAATTGAAAACCAACAATAGTCTCAGTATCTCTAACATCTAACATCATGTTAAGTCGGAATAATACAAAATGTCCATAAGCATATTCAATAGTATTGAAATCAATATTAAAAGTGTCAAAGGGAAGTGGGCACTACATCCCCCTCCCCTTAGACTTGAATTCCTCCTAGAAGTCACTAGAACAGGTGTGGAAACTAAAATCATAGTAATATATCATCCTCTTATGTAGCCAAATCTGGTCAATCTCTCTGTCTCAAAGGCCCAATGTCTTATGCTCTATAATTCATATGGAATCCACCATCACCTACCCTTGATCTTGCACCTACAATGCGGTCCAATCTAATACATGAGAAGGATCATAAATATATCTCCTAAGCATAGAAACATGAAACACATCATGGATGTGAGACAAGCTAGGTGACAACGTTAGACGATAGGCCAAGGGACCGATGTGCTCCAAGATCTCAAAGGGACCCACCAACCTAGAAGAAAGCTTAGAACCTTTTCCATAACATATAGGGCTCTTATGCAGTCTGACATGAAGAAACACCTTCATGCCCACCTCATAATTGTGATCTATCCTATGCTGATCTGCATACTTTTTTTGCCTCTCATGTGCCTACTCCAATCTTTGCCTAATCAAGACAACCTACTACTCCATATCCTACAATAAGGCTGGCCCAAGAGAAACCCTATCCTATAACTTATCCTAACTCAGAGGTGTCATGCACTCCCTGCCATAAAGTTCCTGAAAAGGAGTCATGTTTATAAAACTCTGGAAACCATTATTTGTAGGAAAACTCCACCAAGTACAAATACTCCTCCCATATCGACTGATGATCCATAACATACATCCTAAGAATTTCCTCTAAGATTTGATTTACCCACTCATTTTGTCCATCTATCTCATGGTGATACGTTGTGCTGAAATTGAATTTGTCCTAAGAGCACGCTGAATGGTGGTCCAGAAGTGGAATTGTACAAAGGATCGTGGTTGTAAATGATCTTCTGCAGAATCCCATGTAATATAACAATCTCATCAAGATATACCCATGCCAATGCACTAGCTGTGTAGGTGGTCTTCATGGGATAAAAATGATCCACCTTCATTAATTTATCCACCATGACCATAATGGCATCGTGGTGGTATCTCGATGTTCGGTAACCTAACTATAAAGTATATAGAAATGGTGTCCCATTTCCACTTCAGTATAGCATGAGGGAAGAGAAGGCCAGCTGGATGCTGATGCTTAGCATTCACCATCTGAAACTCTAAACAACGTAACACAAAAAGACCCATGTCTCTCTGAATTCCTCTCCAATGGTATAACTATCTCAAAGTGGTGTGCATCTTCTTCACCCCGGGATGGGCTGAATAAGTTATACGGTGAGCATTTGAAAAAATGTCATGTCTCAAGCCTCCATCTCTAGGGACATATATCCGACCTCTTTGTCTAAGAAGACCATCTACATCTAATGAAAATCCATCAAATCTCCCCTCAAGGGGTCTTTGAGACTCAATATCTTCTCTGACTGCAAGGTAGGAACTATCGTGAGGAAGCTGCTGCAAAATCTTGCTCCACAAATTTGTACCCACTGAAGTAGCCATAGCCACATGTCTCCATCTACTCAAGGAATCTCCAACCATGTTCTCCTTCCCCTTCACATACACTATCTTCATGTCGTACTCACAAAGAAACTCCATCTAATGCTGCTGACAAGTGTTGAGATTGGGCTGTGTGAAGAGGTGGCGAAGACTCAAGTGATCAGTCCTGACTGTGAATCTCTAGCCAAGAAGGAAGTGTCTCCACCACACCAAGGCATCCACTACTATTTCAAGTTCACGATCATGAGTTGGATAATTGAGCTCATAATCCTTGAGTTTGTGAGACTCAAAAGAAACCACTCTTCCCTCATGCATCAACACACCTCCAAGTCCTCCGAAAGAAGCATCTGTGTAAACATAGAACTCACCCTGAGGATATGGCACTACTAGAATAGTTTTTATCATGAGGCATTCCTTCAGTGTCCTGAATGCCTTCTCATATCTATCTGACCAAATAAACTTCTTTCCTTTTCGCTGAAGGGAATTTATGGGGTGCGTAATCCGAGAAAAGTCTTGAACAAATCTCCTATAATATCCTACAAAACCCATGAATTTGTGCACCTTGGTCACACTAGTGTGTGTCGGCCAATCAATGATAGCTCAAATATTGGTTGGATCAACTACAATACCTTCCCTAGAAATGATTTGGCCCAAATATTTCACCTTTTTCTGAAAGAACACACACTTCTCCAGGTTCCCATAAAGACATTACTTGTGAAGACACTGAAGAACCTAGCGAAGGTGTTGTTAGTGATGAATCACAGCACCCCTGAATGTCTGTAACTAGATAGGTTGATACTCTAAGTGTGATTTCACAACATGGAGCATCTCTCAAAGTGTGGGACCTTGTGAGTTGAGAGAGATCTCTGGATTGAGGCTGATTCTTATTCATCTATTCAGGTGCATGCAAATAAATTACAGAGGATCTATTCTAAAACCTACTCTATATTACCAAGGAGACAGGTTTGAGAAGATACAAGAAAATAAAGCTAAGCTAATGAGGTGATGCACCAAAGGAATGTTAGACACTCATTTTGCAATTTAACACACACCATAGAAATGCAATACAAACACCATGCACAAGTAATGTAAATTTCAATAATAAATTAGAAAGACAACAATGAACACGCGAGAGGGTTCATAATCATCCACAGAAATATATTATTTCTCAAGAGTCGATACGGTACATTCTAGTTGCCAAGAGGCAAAAATTGCATTACAACCTCAATGGGAGGTTAGGAAAGCTCCACAAATTCTCTTAAAGACAAGGGAAAAAGGGAGGGTACAAAACGAAACTATCCAACCCTTTACAAAGAGTTAAGCTCCTTATTTTATAGACGTAGCACAGAGAGAAGAAGGTGAGAGGTGGGAAAACTAATTTGAAACTGGGCTACCGGTCATCAATGCCACTAAAAATTTGCCCACAATCTTTGATGTTCACCACTCTATGTCTGTTCGGCAAGTTGAAGAAGGAAGAACGACAGATCAAATCAGATCTGATCTGGTTGTTGAGAGAAATTGGATTGCGTATTAATGGCGTGAAGATGTTTTCCCATTTTCTACCCACCTAACTTCCTCATAATTAAAGTCTTAGATTTCCATAGAGTAGATAAGGTGGAGATCTCTCCAATGGGGCCAAATTTGTTAGATTTCAGGCACTGGCTCAGAAGATATGCTTGTTTGAATATTTGAATCGGGTCCATACAAAAAATGGTGGAAACTAGTTAGCATAATGGGTTCGTGGGCCTAAAATTCACTTTGACCCCCAATTTTGGCACAAAAATACAAAAATGCAAAAATTGCCCCATAGCCCCACAATACCCCTTTTGTAAAATCCATCTTCAGGTCCGCTGATCCACATTTTTCATTTGGGAAAAAAATCAATTCAAGCCCTGCCAACCCGCTTTTAATTTAGGCCTACCATATGGCTCCTTGGGCATTGGTGGAGGCATGAATCATTTTTATACCTTATGTCTCTTAGGAACAAATCCCAAAAGTTAAAATTACCTCTGGCGACCCGCCTCCCTGATTTGACTTGGAACATGGCCACGTGGATGGCTAGCGCTTGTTTGGGGACCACTTTTAGATTTATCTTTGAAAATGCACTGCACTGACACGTGGTATCCTTGCACTTACTTGAGTCTCTGATTTCAGTTTCCCCTTTGAATGTGCACCGTTAAGACACATGGCACCTTCCTCTTACACTTTTATACTTAACCAATTTGGGGTCACTTTCCATTTGACCTCTGTTTACCCCTGGCCCAGTGGAGGGCTGGCGCAAGTTTGAGTCTCTACCTTGGTCTCCCCTCTTGAAATTTCACCGAGATGACACATCATTCTTTCCACTTGTTTGGAATTTTCAAAGGCCGGCTCTATCCCTTTTCGGGCCTGGAACACGTGGAAGATCCACTCTCATTTGAGTCCACTTTTTGAGTTTAATCTTTGGAGATGCGCCAATGAGGCATGTGGAGGATTCCAATGATTCCTCCAAACTTAGCTAATTTTGGGATCGTTATGAACCATTCGTAGAGCCCAAAGACTTTGATTTTTTCTACATTTCTCTCCTTTGAGCCTCTGGTTTTATTTGACACTATTTGCTTCCTTCCTTGACCTTTCTCCTCCATTTTAGATCCCATCTGCAACCTGTTTGTTAGATTTAAAACATGGGCTCGTACGATAGAACTGTCCCTTGAATTTCTTTCTGCATAGGGTCATGTTTGATCAATTTTTCTGGGGGAAAATTTGACATAACAATTTGGTGACTCACGGGGATGGTTGCCTACTAGATGAATAGACCAACTCTCTTGTTGTATCCACTGGGCATAGAGTCGTGGGTGTTAACCCGATGTTGATCCTCTTCTTCTAAAAATGGACCTTTTGGGACCGAATATTAGTTTCCCTGTATTTTTTCTATAAGAAAATGAGAAATTGTTACGAAAACTATGGGTCTCCCTATTGCAAATGTTGAAGGGCTTGGTGCATTCACCTAGAGGCATGTTGAACTGTTTAACGATGCAAAGTTGGTGCAATAAAAAACTTGTGCCACAGTACTTAGGGATACAAACCCTACGCTACAACAAAACATTGTGCATACACAATTAGGGTAATTAAAAATTATATGCTAATATTTACAAGGGTAGAACCTTTCCTTTTAGTAGAAATGTTAGAGATAGATCCCGTTAACTGAGATCTATAATTCTACGCCATCCATTTTAGCTAGCTGGAAGGCATTGCTGATTTTACACCCTGTGATCATGTAGGGACCACTCCAAATGGCATTAAATTTGGAATGCATTCCTGGATTTTCCCGATCTATATAACAATTTAGAACTAAGTCCCCTTCTTTAAAGGTCCTCGTTCTTTCTTTCTTATCAAATATCTTCTTTATCAATGCTTGATCCTTTTCCATGCTCTGTATTACATGTTATCTTACTTCTCCTACTTCCATCAGCTTTGCATACCTAATTTACATACGTCCAAACTCGGTCAGTTCCAGCTACTTCATGAGCTCCAAAGTGGGAAACTCCAATGAGATGGGTAATATTGCTTCTTTTCTATATACAAGCTTGTATGAGGAGTTTCCCTTGGATATTTTGGATGTGATCTTATTAGCCCATAGAGATGATTTGAGATTTATATGCCAAGTTCTCTAATTTTCATCAAGAGTCCTTCTTATAATCCTTAATAGGTTCTTGTTTGTGGAGACTGCTTCGCCATTACCTTGAGGGTAATAGTTTGATGAAGTGATGAGGTATAGACCATTCCTGACTGCCCATTCAGTGATCCTTGTACCCAGGAATGCCAATGCATTATCTAATATAATAGTGGCAAGGTATACAACCCTGGTGGCTATTCTTTCATAGAAATCCAAGAGGTTGGATTCATTTGCTCCCTTAAGTGCCACCACCTCAGTCCACTTGGTGAAATAGTTTTTTGTTGTAAGTATCCACTTGTGGCACTTTCTTGAGTTTGGTTTAATCACTCCAATGAAGTCTAATTCCCATTGCATGAATGGCTGACCCATTGAAATTAGGAAAAGGGGTAGGGTTGCTAACTTCTCTTTCCCTATGAAGAATGCACACTTCTTGCACTTCTTGATCCATGAGTAGTAGTCCTTGAATACTGTAGGCCAATATTACCAACTTTCTCGATCTTGAGAGCTGTTACTCGAGAAGAAAAGTGACCTCCTACCACTCCATCATGGAATTCATGCAACACTCTCTCAAATTGGAATGTCCTAATGCACCTCAATAGAACACTATTGATATCCTTTTTAAACAAGACACCAGTAACAAGCACATATGGAATGGCTTGTAACCTAAAGTATCTCATCTTTTCTTTGTTTTATTCTGGAGGACAAAAACATGTTTGGAGATAATGAAAAAGGCTCAAGTCCAATGTGGAATAGGTGCATCATTAGCTGGTTTATCTTGATCATTCTGCAATAGTAGGACAACCCCTTTTTCATCCACTGACTCAGCTTGTTGCTTGGAGTCGATCTGTTCACATAGACCCTTGCCACAAACTAGTTTTGTCACCTTGATCTCAATGTCATATTCCATTACCCAAGTGATATATATTGATCTCTTCTCATTCAAGTCCTTGTTCAAGAGAAAATCCTTGACACCAACATGAGATACTAGCAGTTGAATCTTATTGTTTGAGACCAAGTGTCAGAACTTACTCAAACTCCTAATAACAAGGACATATTTTTCAATGAAAGAGTAATTTTCCTCGTAGTCCTCCAAGATCTGACTGAAGAATGCTATGGGTTGTTTTGAACCTTCCTTGTTGTGCTTTACCAAGATGGCTAAGATGGTGTATGACCCTCCAAAAGGATACATCATGAAATCTTTTGAGAAGTCTGGGTTAATGAGATTTAGGGCTTGTGATATTGCAAGGTTGATGGCCTCAAAAATCTCTTTGCCCTTTGTTTTCCATTTAAAAGCAAGATTCTTCTTTAACATCATTTTTAAAGGATTCACAAGAGTGGTAAAATCAGGTACAAACATGTGAAAAAAGTTAATTCTCCCCAAGAAGCTTTGGAGAGACTTCTTATGTTGTGGCAATGGAAGTGTTTGAATGGATTCAACATTTTCAGGATCAATTGTTAAACCCTCTCTTGAGACAATGTGTCCCAAAAATTTCCCATCATGTGCCAAGAACACACACTTCTTTGGGTTTAATGACACCCCAAACATTTTACACCTATGAAATACATGTCTAAGGTGGAAGAGATGGTCTATAGCATTCTTTGAGAAGATGGTGATATCATCTAGATACACTAGGATAATATTGTTAATTAATCCTTTGAAGGCCATGTCCATATCTTGTTGAAATGTTGCTCCAAAATTTGATAGTACAAATGGCATATTCTTATAAGTATATGCTCCCCATTTGGTGGTGAAGGTTGTCTTGAACTGATCTTCCTCTTTCACCGTTATCTAATTATAGCCCGAGTACCCATCTAGCAATGAAAACCTCTTAGAGCCAGCTATAACCTGTAATATCTATTCCATTGATGAAAGTGGACAGTGATCCTTGAGTGATGCTCTATTCAGATCATGAAAATCCACACACAGTGTGATTTCTCCATTTCTTTTCCTTAAAGGCACCGATTTTGTAACCCAACTTGAGTGCTTGATAGAGAAAATGATGATGGCCTCAATTAGCATGTTTAATTCCTTCCTCATGAGAGGCACAATGTGAGTATTTATTGGCCTTTTCTTTTGTCTAAAAGGCTTGGCTCCTGGATCTAGCTCGATAGTGTGTTGTGCCAAGTTTGGGTTGAAAACTCTTAAATATTTATAAGTCTGGAAAAAGACATCTGGTAATTCTTCGCAAAGTTGAAAAAGTCCAAATTTTTCTTGTTGAGTGCTTACCTTGCCGATCTACAACATTTTACCTTCTTCTATGAAAATGGAATCTGAATCTTCACCCTTTACCTAAATATTCACCTTCTCTTTTCGGAATTGGTCATTCTGGTTGAAGATTAATTTCAAAGTGACAAGACCCTTTGGTAGTTTGTTGGTCCTCAGCTGTACCACTTGATCACCATACTGTTGCTCCAGTTTGTCTTTGTTTTTGGAGGAGAACTTAGCTTCTTCTTGTAGAAAGTTGACAATTTGCTGATCAAGACTTACCAACTTGTGTTGTTGTACAGGATAGCTGGCCTTACACCCAACTTGATATAGGGCTAAGATTTATCACTCTTGATACTCTCCACAACATCAAAGGCTGCCCCAATTGCTGTTAATCTGTCTTCCACTTCATTCTTCTTCCTCATGATGGAATTGATGTTGAATGCTTTGAAATCCTTGATGATGTCCCATACCCAATTCTTGTAGATCTTTAATAGATCATTCTTGGAAGTTTTTTTTCCTTAGACCTAGTTAGAAACTATTTCACTATTGTCAAACACCTGAAAGTTCATTATCCCTCTTTTCCTTTCCCAACACAGTTCATGGACCAAAGCCTCATACTTTGTTGTATTGTTTGAACAAGCAAATTGGAAACAGAAGGCTGAGTAGTATTTCATACCTTGGGGAGAAACAAGCATATCTCCTCCTCCAGCTCCATATCTACTTCTAGAGCTATCAAAGAATAACTGCCATACCTCATTATCATCTTTTTGGTCTGGCTTAATGATGTTAGGAAGAGGATAATTCTCCTAATGCAAACCATATACTCCTAGCTCAGATTCCTCAATATCCTTATAAGCATCAAAATCATGCCTCTTGTTCACCCACTCATTGAGGGTCAAGTCTAGGATACACCCGACCTTGGTGTCTACTTCACAAGTGCATGGGAGGTCCTCATGATCAAAGGTTGAACAATTTTCATTGATCAGGCTGGGTACATAAGACTCAATATGGTAATCTTCAATGGGCTCAGATATGATTATAGCCTTAGCTCCATACCTTGTTCTAAAAAGCATGTGTGAGCAATCAACAAAAAGATAGCCTCCAATATTAGCAGTGAATCTTTTGACAAACACAATGTAAAATGTGGTGGTAAGTCTATGACTAATATGAATTACAATAGAGTCACATTAGGGCAAGTGTGTAATGTGAGGCTCAAGTCTTTGATGACTCCAACTATCATTACCACTATCCCATCCAATTATACTAAACCCATGGAGATGACTTTGTATTAAAGACTCATTTGATCAACTATTTGTTTTGGCATTACAGAGCTACTTGCCCCCAAATTAATCATGTAATTATGTACCAATTTGTCTCTAATGATCAATGAAACATAGAACGGAGGGGGCTTCAGATTATTACCTTATTTTCCTCCATTATTTCTTTCAGGACAAACCGCATTGGTAAACACTTTCTCTTGTTGGTTAAGGAGTTGTTTTGAGGTTGACCAATTGGCTATAGCATCCTGCAACAAGTCTCTCTTCCTTGGGATGTCCAATGAATCCAACATTGAAATATTCACATTTGTTTACTTCATTTTTTCAACGATGTTAAATGGGGGTGAGTTATCCTTTTGTTTCCCTTTCCCTGGTATATGTTTCTCTTGCACATGGGTCATTACAACTGGTACCTGAGTGGGTTTGGAAGGTGGCTTGGGCTGACTCTACATATCAGGAGTTATATTCTGAGTGCCAATACCTTGTGGAGTAATGGAGGGTTGAGGATTACTTGAGTTTGGTGATTGTCCCTCTCTAATATTTATTTTCTTGGACCGTGTATTAGTAGCCACACTTTAAGAAGGGGCTTATTTCATACCATAGAAATATCCAACCTACCAATTAACGAGCATAGTCTCACATGGAGGTGCGTCTTGCTGAACTCCTTACTGCGAATTTTCCTCTTGGCTAGACTTTTGCGACACACCAATGGTCTGTACCATCAAGGCTTGGTTTAGTGCACCATTAAAACAAATTGATTGGTTATGGGGTTGATTTCATGGGAAACAACAATCATATTCTTATGCCATGTTGTTTTGTGTTTAGATCATATGAGCGGAAAGGCCTAGCAGCTTGATGTTTTCCTTTGTTTTGGATTTGATTTTTAGCTTGACCTAGTTGTCTATTTTGTTCATATGGGGATCTAGCTTGATATTGAGCTTGAGGCTAATACGGCCTAGAAATCTGATCTTTCTACCTTTTGATAGTCACTAGCTCATTCCCTACATTCTATAGTTGCTTCATAACCTCTTGTAGCTCTTTTTAAGTGCTCGAGGATGAGGTAGAGGTTTCAGATGAACTTTGATTCCTTGGAGTGGGTATGGGAGCTAATGTGGGTGTCTGACTAATGCTTAGAGCTCCTATTTTTGGATATAGAGGCATAGGAGGCCTAGGGGCAAGTTTACCATCCTAAATCAAACAATTTTAAGCTCTAATGGAAAGGTTAAAGGCTGTAAGTAAGGTGGTGCCTCATATTAATTGAATCATTAAAGAAATATCAGAATTTAGAGCTCTAAGAAAGTATAAGAAAACACCTTCATCTGTGGTCCTTACAGCCAATGGAATCCGGTTCCATGTCCTTTGGAATCTGAAGTTGAAATCTATCAACTACTCATTAGGAGCCCCCTTGATTGTTGTTAAATTCTCCAACAATGATAGATTATCTTCCTTCTCTCCAAATTGGTTGTGAAGAAATCTACAGAGATGGTCCCAGTTCTGAATAAATCCTGTTGTTATAATCTTAAACCATCCTAAAGATTTAGCTTTGAGTGAAGAAGCTAACAAATTGACAATAATGTCCATCTCATTGATCTCATGAATTACGCAAAAAATTGCAATGTCTTGAATGTGGTCACTAGGAGAAGTCTGGTTCTCTTTAGTGAAATGGGGAATGCTCTTTAATACTGCAACTAGGACTGGAATTTGTGCATTAAGAGTGACTGGGTTACTTCAAGTGAATTTGACATATGGGTTGGGTGGTTATGACATTATTATTTTCGTAAGAACCCTTGTTGATTGAATTAATTTCCTACTAGGTGGAGGTGTTGACATTGTCATGCCTCGTCGAGATGGAGACCTTTGGGCTCTTCTTCCCCTTCTTGATCTATCTGGGGACAAGTGTAGATAGAAAAATAGTCCCTCATCTCTAGTTCTTTACCTTGTTTCTATTCTTCTCATGAACTTAAAAAGTTTGGACTATTGAAACCAGTGGATTCTGATCCTTTGGAGTCATTAGATGTGTAATTTTAGAGCTTCTTAAAAGCTTAAAACTTACAAAAAGTACACATAAATCTTGTTGCAATAAAGATGGAGACCTCTTGGTCCCACCGAGCATGCCAAAACTATTAGTGAAAAATCACAACACCCCTGAATGTCTACAACCAGATAGGTTGAGACTCTCATTGTGATTGCACAACATGGAGCATCTCTCAAAGTGTGGGACCTTGCGAGTTGAGAGAGATCTTTGGATTGAGGCTGGTTCTTATTCCTCTATTTAAGTGCATACAAATAAATTGTAGAAGATCTATTCCAAAACCTACTCTATATTACCAAGGAGACAAGGATAAGAAGATACAAGAAAATAAAGCTAAGCTAATGAGGTGATGCACCAAAGGAATTTTAGACACTCATTTTGTAATTTAACATAGACCATAGAAATGCAATAAAAACACCATGCAAAAGTAACACAAACTACAATAAGATATCAGAAAGACAACAATGAACACATGAGAGAGTTGAGAATCATCCATAGACATATATTATTGCTCGGAAGTTGATACAGTACATTTTAGTGGCCAAGAGGAAAAAATTACATTACAACTTGAATGGGAGGTTAAGAAAGCTCCATAAATTCTCTTACAAACAAGGGAAAAAGGGAGGGTACAAAAAAAAACTATCTAACCCTTTCCAAAGAGTTAAGCTCCTTATTTTATAGATGCAGCATAGAGAAAAGAAGGAGAGAGGTGGGAAAAATAATTTGAAACTCAGCTACTAGTCATCAATATCACTACAAATCCGACCACAATCTGTCGAGTCCACTGCTCTATGTCTTCTCGGCATGTTGAAGTATGAAGAACGGAAGATCAAATCAAACTTGATCTAGTTATTGGGAGCAATATGATTACGTATTAAGGGCATAAAGATGTTTTCCAATTTTTTACCCACCTAACTTCCTCAAAATTAAAGTCTCATATTTCCATAGTGTAGACGAGGTTGAGATCTCTCCAATGGTGCCAAATTTGGTTGATTTTGGGCATTGCATCAAAAGATATGCTCATTATAATATTTAAATTAGATCCGTACAAAAATTGGTGGAAACCAGTTAGCAAAATGGGTCCGCATGCCCGAAATTCACTTTTACCCCCCTTTTTAGATAAAAATACCAAAATGCAAAAATTACCCCGCAGCCCCGCATTACCTGTTTTGTAAAAACCATCTTCGGGTCCAATTGTCCTCATTTTTCATTTGGTCAAAAAATCACTTCAAGGCCTGCTGATTTGCATGTAATTTAGGCCTGACATGTGGCTCCTTGGGCATTGGCAGAGCCGCGGCTCATTTTTATACCTTATGTCTCTTGGGAAAAAATTCAAAAGGTTAAAATTACCTTCAGCAACCCGCCTCCCTGATTTGACTTGGAACATGGCCACGTGGAGGGTTAGAGCTTGTTTGGGGACCATTTTTATATTTATCTTTGAAGATGCACCGGGTTGACACGTGAAAGCCTTGCGCTTATTTGAGTCTCCACTTTGGACCACACCTTTGAATGTGCATCGTTAAGATATGTGGTGCCTTCTGCTTGCACTTTTATACTTAACGAATTTGGGCCCGCTTTCCATTTGAACTCTGTTGACCCCTGGCCATGTGGAGGGATGTTGTATGTTTGAGTCTCCACCTTAGGCTCCCATCTTGAAATTATGCCGAAATGACACGTAGTTCTTTCCACTTGTTTAGAATTTTCAACAGCAGGCGTTGTCCCTTTTAGGGCCTGGGACATGTGGAATATCCACGCTCATTATTTAGGAGACAAAAACAAATATGATAAATAACTCGGGTCACTATTATTCAATAATCAGTATTCTCTTATACAATAGCTTGATCCTAATATTTAGGAGCCAAAGCTTATCAGAGACAACTCATACATAATCCCACAAATCACTCTAATTTATTTAGTAGAAAACTAATAAAAACTTACTAATTCTCACACTAATAATAATAATATCTATTTTTCCTAACAATCACCCCCTTAATGTGAACACGGGGAAGGTATCATCCTATACTACATCTAACAATGACTATGTGATTTTCCAAGGATTCACAAACCTGAAAAATGGTTTTTCCATGGTTACCATAAAACCAATGAAGGTTTTTCCATGGTTTACCTATAACCAATTGGTTTTGTTGGTTTACCAAAAACCATGCATGTCATTATATGCTAGTATCTCTTTAACCCCCATCACATCCTGACTAATGTAGGTGATACAATCATGTACTTGTTTTAACAAGTTTTATTTACAGAATGAAACACACAACTGAAAAATAAATATCACCAATACAATGTAGCAATCTTTTTGTTGGTGACTAACAAGAGATGAAATTTTCCTCCTCCTCCTTTGCCTAGAGCCTCCGAGTGTGATGCTACTTAGTTATAAAATGTAGCTTTTAAGATCATTACACAATTTTCCTAGGTGTCAGATTCAACTGATAATGTGACCCCTCACTATGGATGTTGTGTAAAAGCGAAAGTGTGTCCAAACAAAAGTGAGACAATTTTTTTAATTTTTTAATTTTTAATTTTTTTAAAAATGTGCCAAAATTGGAAAAATAATTTTTTTATCCAGCAGCAAAAAGAATAGGATCAATGCGTAGAACTTGAAAAAATACACATTTAAAAAAAATGATACCTCAATCTGAGTTATCAGCTGAAAGTTATCGTTCTTACAAGTTCTAAATCAACTTCTTTCCAGAACCTTTCAAAAAATGACAACTTTGTGTTTTTTTCTTATACGTCCATAAATGGAAATAAATATAATATAGCTGAAACTAGATTCCCAAATGACTGCAAATTCACCCAAGAAATTTGACACATCTAGACACCCAAATAGTTGCAGATTCACCCAAGAGAGACGTCGACACATCTAGACGCCCAAACAGCTACAGATTCACCCGAGAGAGACGTCAACACATCTACATGCCCAAACAGCTATGGATTCACCCAAGAGAGACGTCGACGAACTTATACGATATGTCTGTTTTGAAACTCAAAAACAGACCAAATTTATTCCCAGTAATGGTTCTGGAAGACAATTACTTGCATATCAAAATACCTCACAATATCCTGGAGGAAATCATTGAAGTCTAACCTACTCTGATACTAGATGAAGTTGATTAACTAGATCTAAAAAACCAAAATATACAGAGAACAAAAAATAAAAGAGAGAAAAACAAATACGATAAATAACTTGGGTCACTATTATTTAATAATCAGTGTTCTCTTATACAATAGCTTGATCCTAATATTTAGGAGTCAAAGCTTATCAGAGACAACTCAAACACAATCCCATAATTAACTCTTAGTTATTTAGTAGACAACTAATAAAAAATCACTAATGCTCACACTAATAATAATAACAATAATATCTATTTTTCCTAACAAAGTGCAGGCATTGACAAATGCCACTGAAGAAGCAGTTGTTGATTTCCTTTGGCACAAAATTATGGTAAAGTTTGGAGCACCGAGGAGCATAGTTTCAGATCAGGGACAACAATTTTTGTCTAATATGATCCAAGATTTCACAATGTATTACCAAATAAATCATAGGAAGTCACCTCCTTATCACCCACAATCAAATGGACAAGCTGAAGTAACAAACAGAGGATTAGAAAACATCCTTACCAAAATAATTGAAGTTGGGAGAAAATATTGGGTAAAGAGACTACCTGAAGTTGTCTGGGATTATAATACAACTTCGAAAACAACAACAGGGTTTTCACCATATGAGTTAGTCTATTGGAAAAATCCCTTGTTACCCATTGAGTTTGAACTACAAACATTGAGGATAGTAGTTAAAGTGGGTATTGATTTGGATGCAGCTCAAAAGGAAAGAATCCTTCAACTTAATGAATTGGATGAATTGAGGATGGAAGCACTTTAGCAGATAGAGATAATCCAATATCAAAGGAATCAATGGCATGACTCACATATCAAGAAAAATAAATTCAAATTAGGAGACTGGGCATTGCGGTTTGATTCTAAGTACCAAAAATTCAAGGGAAAGTTGAGAACTAGATGGTTGGGACCCTATCATATTGAGAAGATATTCGAAAATGGTTCTATTCAGTTACTTCCCATTGATGGCAGTAGAAGAACACTCTTGGTCAATGGACATAGGCTTAAACTCTATAGGAAGCCTCCTACTAATGATGAATTCTTGAAGAATATTGAAGTAGACCAAGAATTTGATTATATGGAAGAACCCAATTCTTCCAAAATGATCAATTAACCAGATGATAGATCTAGAATAAAAGGGAATAAAATGAAAACCAATAAATGGTGTTTCCTTCCCCATATATATATATATATATATATATATATATATATTCTCTGAGAGGTCAATTGAAAACCAGCAATGGCAGTTGATCTCCTCATATGGATAATTCAAATAAAAGGGAATTCTTTTGAATTCTAGCAGTCTTTTCTAACCTTTTTTGTTCCAGTTATAGGAATAACGAGTCATCATAACAAAATTATTACACCATCAAGGATGGTAATTATATCTTTTAGCTCATTTATGGTTAGATTAGAAGTTTACATGTGTGATTAGACTTGATTTAAAAGTTTGTATGATGATTCATCAGTAATCATGAAGATGATTTGGAAGGAATAAGTGGTGGCATAGTTATCATGAGTAATCATTAGTGTAAAATCATGAAATAGGTGCAGAGAAATTTGGAGGGAGAAGAAGTAAATTAGGATTTTGTTCCGTAGCCAAGAACAGAGGTTCCACAGCTAAGAACAAAGGTTCCATATCTAAAAACATCAGTTCCACAGCTAAGCAAGAAGTCTTATAGCCGTTTTGCATGAAATCAAAGGAAATCAAATTTGAGTCGTTATGGGGATTAAAAAGAAATTGAAACAAGAGGATGATTCCCAGTTACTCGCGGATGAAGAAGTGGCATCTATGTTTGTGCAGGTAGAATGGCTAGAGTTCCTAAAAAAAAATTCAAAGTATAATGACGAATTACTAAGAGAATTTGTCATAAACCTAGAGCAATCCAAGACAAAGGTTAAAAATATTTTTATTTCTTTTTCTATGAATACAATAAGTAATCTGTCTAGGGTGCCAATTGTGTATGTCCCACATCTTGCCAAAGGGACCTTGAAAGAAGTGGTTGAAACCCTACTACAAGAAGGGGAAACTAAACCCCAATACATTTACAACACAAATAAAATCATAAAAGGGGTCAGAAGGAAATGTTTTCCCAAACCCTTTGATAGGGTTGCATTTTGGATAGTGAAGTATTTAACCTGTGATGGTCAATTTGGGTCCGTAGGAAAAAAAATTCTGAAGATGCTCATATATCTGAGATATCGAGCCACAAAACTAGAATACATAGTAAACCTTCTAGGGTTTATTTGTTATTCTATTCATACCATGGCCCAAAGATATTCCTGGGGTGTTGGGACAATCAGGCATCACGGGTTAGTTCATTTGGTATGCTAGCACCATTTTCTGTCAAAAAATATTGAGAATAAATTTGGGAAAAGTTTCTTGGCAAGTTTAAGAAAAACCTTAGTATTTTTAGAAGGACAATACTAGCTCCATTTTCTCCTTCAACTAATTTGGAAATTGATGCCCCTGCAAAAGAATAGAAGGAAGTGGGAATAGAGAATATACCAAAAAGAAGAAGATCTGTGAAAAAGATCAAAAAATAAGAAACTTTTGTGCCTTTAAAGGAGATTCCCTCTTCTACAGTAGCTACAGGGGAGCTAATATATATCTTTGACTATGATAGTTCACTCGTGCAAGAGCAAGGAAAAAAAGTAAGAAGAATCTCTAGAAGGAAATCCACCGTTGGGCATGTTGAAATTCCCGAAAGAAGGAAAATTCATAAGAGGTCAAGGGAAATCCCAGAGGGAGGAGTGAATAGGAAAATATGGAAAAAGAAGCTACTAATATTTTGGGTAGCATGGCCATGACTCCTCGTGAACCAAGCCAATCTGGGATAGACAAAGGAGATGAGAGATTTGAGGAGCAGGATTTGCAAGAATTGGCTGAACCATCAACATTATCACATGAAGAAGAAGAGTTGGCATCCTGGAGATGAAAGGTAAATTTCCTTTGATAGAAGAAGAATGCTCAACTCCCCAAGAAATTTTAGAGGAAGAAGAAAAAAATCAGGTTAAACAGGCTCTGTTCTTATCTAGAGTAGAGCTCATTATGAGGGAAAAGGATGTGGAATTGGATTTCCTCAAACAACTATGGAATAACACTTACAGGGAAATCAAAGAAGCTAAAAAATCCAATGAAGATTTGAAGACCAAGATGGAAGAAGAAAAGAAGGAAATAAAAGAGTGGGAAGAAAAATTTTATAAGGAAGAAGGAGACAACTATAAATGTCTTGCAAAAATACAAATGGTCGGCATTATAAGTGAAAAATTGCTTTCCTGCAGGAGGCCCTCTCTTGCATATAGTGTGTTTTTGGAAGAACAATTCATAAAACTGGTAGATGTCAAGGATTGCATGTGGACTTCCACATGAACTTAAAGATGAATCTGAATTCATGACAACTTATTCTTTAGCTAGTCCTGAGCAGAAATATATTTTGTGTGAATTCTATCTTTGTAATATGATGCTAGAAAAAACATAGTATTTATGATCAATTTGTATGTGGGGGAAAGTCATTTCAATGCATTTCTCTCTATTCTACAAAATCAGATTGCATGGAAGGAAATGGATTCTAAGTTTTTATTGAAAGATAGCTCAATTGGTCTCTGCATGAGGGATTACTATGGTAAACCTTCTGCATTCTTTATACATTTTATAACTCGTGCCTTTGATGAACCGTTAAAGATACATTATTTTTCCTGCTTAGAAAAAATTATTGATACTTTTACCTCCTATGAGGAGGAGAAATTTTAAGATATTTATGAGGTATTCTCGAAAAGGTGGGAACTTCTTATGGTTTCCTTGAGAATAAGGGAAGTAATATCCCCTACAAATTTGATCTAGAGTTTATAAAGAGAAAAAGCTTTATGCACAATAATTCCTCATATCAATGAGACCTACGGGAACATATGGATGGGAATACGAACAAGGCCCCCTCTACTTCTCACCCCCATGTCTCCTTGGAAAAATAGAGAACCTCAAGATTCTACTCAATTTGAAGAGTGGCAGAGGAAAATAGAATTAGGAGCAGGGTATAGTACCTCTAAGTTTAAGCATTAGAAAATTCAGTTTCAACCATTTGATCTAAGCAATCAAATGGAATGCATAACACATAACCCCAATTTTGAAGAATAAATTTTGTAAAGGGACTTAGAAACAAGTAAGTATGGGGGAAATGATGAGGCCAGAATATGCCCGTTAAATGTACAATAAATGATCTCATCTTACTCTCCTTTTTATTAAGTTTGATTGCATTTTGTGACTTTTATTTTATCTAATATGACTTAGGATGTAATTGTTCGTATTTTGATTCATTTTGATTATAACATTTAAAAGCTTTGAAATTTCTGACAAAGTGTGTTGGAAATTTAGTTTTGCAATAAAGCAGGTCTAATCTGTCGAAGAAATGAACTATGTAGCCTTCAACATGTTTTCGGTAGCATCTGTTCCAATATGACTTAGTACTGGAACTCCATTACACATTCACATGCTTCATCACCTAGTTCTAGAACTTCAGGATTAGTTCCAGAACTCCAGTATTTAGTTTCGAAATTTTCACTTAGTTCCAGAACTCCTAGGTATAGCTTCGGAACTCTCACGGTTTTGATCTTTAACAATTTCCTATGGTTCTGGAACTTCTATGAAGCTCTAGAACCAATGGAAGTTTATCTATTCTAACCACATCCAGTGATTTAGCATTAACGACCCTTTCAATCAAGAAAGGATGAGAAGATTTCTGATTGCAAATCTAGGGTTAATTATCTTACAGTTGTCCGATCAACCATAATCTGAGTCAACATCTATTTTGGGCACGATTCTATTTCATCATAATTGTACAGACAACTATGATTGTAAATGTATATATAAGCAAACCTGCAGGAGATAAATAAAAAAGAAAGAAATAGAGAAGATATATATAGATATAGAATAAGTAATACATATCGAAGTACCCAAATGTAATATGTTTTGTAATACCAAATGTTTTATCAATAAATAGCCATTCCTATTCGAGAGAATTCTAAGTTGTTAAATCATGATTCAAGGAGGAGCAAGGGCCCACTCCCCCAAGGACAAGGATATTCATTTATTTGGTATTTATATTTCCTAAAAAAATTATTTAGATCTATTAATTCTATATCACTTTTAATTCTTCTAGTTAAACTATGTTGTATACTCATTCCTACAAGTGTCTAGATAGATTCTTATTCTTCTTACAATCAGTTTTAAGCACTCTAAGTTGTGTGTCTATTTCAAAAAGAAAGTGTGTTTATTTCCCAAAAGAAAGTGTGTTTATTTCCATTCACGAAACTATGTTTCCTTCCAAGAGAGCTTTCAGTGTGTTTCCTTTCAGAAAATTTCTTCATATTATGATTTAAATAAGGTTTTTACCAAGAAATCATTAAGACATTGAAAAGATCCCCCATAAAATACAAAAATAACTATAGTCAACTACTATATCGAAAGGATTATTCTTGTTTCATATAGCTTTAAACACACCCCTGGTTTGAATATCACATTAATAGGAAGTTTATTAAATGAAGGGAATAACAACACCCATCAACTCTATCTGTGAGCCACCTTCAGAGATTTTACTAAGACTCCGAATTTGAAACTTATTTGCCAAAACTTGGTAAGCAGAATTTTGCACAAAGTCATTCAAATCAAGTGTTCTTTTTATAATATACCAGTCACTAAGTGAGCAGAAAATAAAAATTATGCAACAACAACGCACAGATAATGCTCACAGAAATTGTAGAGGATATTTTAGATGAATTTTAATTTATTATAATCTTTCGTTGGACACATATTAGACAAATAATATAATTGAATGCCTTTCTTTTCTATTAGAAAATGGAGGTCGCGGAAAGAAAACGCAAGACAAGATTTTAATTTGTCTACTCCTTCAAATAGCCCAAGTCTAATCGAATTCCTATTACCACGTTTCTTCCTTCGTGTCCATTGGTTATTACTTCTTCAACTCAAATTTTTAAGGCTGATGTTAGGTGTTGTAACGCCCACAAAAGAACGTTCTAGGAACATGTTAAAACCTAACACTTATCCCGAAAATTATGACTAATTATTTTAATTTTTTTATAAGTAAAAGATAAAAGGTTGCAGTGGTGCTAATCCTTAGGGTACATTTAATATAATTTTCACCAACAAACTAAACTTTACAATTAATAGGTTAGGTCTAGTTAAATGATTAAATATTTACTTTACTTTACCTCCAAGGTCGATAAATTAAAATTCATTGAGTAAGGTGCCCTAATTTAATTTACTTGGTTTAGTGTTTTCTCCTCTTTAGTTAATTTCCAATCCTAATATGGTTAACATCATGCTTAATTATTTTTAGTTTCATTATCCTAATAGCTTAAAGTTCTTTTTATTGAATTCCTAAAACATACTAAGAATTAATAAAAGACTTTGCACCCTAAGGTAATAAAATGGCCCCATTCACCCATCTACACATACCCTTGAGAATTTAAGCTAAACATTTACAATAAATTCCTACAAAACAAAACTAGGGTTAATCCTCCACCTTTAGATCAATTTAGTTGTGGCCACTAGATCTTAGGCTTCCAAACCAACCCTAAATATCCTTATGAATTTTTATTTAATCTATTTCTTTACCCAAGTCTCCTCATTTGGCCACTTTTCCTTTGTTAAATTTACAGGTTTGAGAGAAGGAAGCCATGGAAGCAAGAGATGAAGAAATATGGAGTATTCTACAAGGAGATCAAGCTTAGATTAGTTTATTTGTAGTTTTATCATTGTAATTTATTTCATTCAAATATTGAAGGGGGTTTTAATTTCCAAACTGGTTTTATTTCAAGCCATTTATATTTGGGGTTCTCTATTTGAGGCAAACCCTACCCCCATTAATAAAAATGAAAAAGAGTGGTTTTAATTTACCATTTGAAGATGTATTTTATTTGAACAATAAGATTTTTCCATTATTTATTTTATGAGAGTATCCTTTGTAATTTTACAAGCTTAAATTTTGATGAGGCCAAGTTAAAGTTTATACAGTCGCGGATCTAAGGATTTCCGTCGAAAGTGATAGAACTGCCACCCAGAGTAGGCCGGAGGTCCTAGGATCACCTGCCTTTCTAGGTGATAAACCATGAACTACCACCTTATAGAGTTTTTCTAAGATTGCTACCTTTCTTGAGTGGCAGTTACAAGGCCGCCGCTCTGCACAGAGCAGCGGTCCTGTTTCTTAGAAACAGAACCTAAATTTCGAAGTTTTTTTGAAAAATAAAAGTTACTAGGGTACTCAAATGGTCATTCTGAACTTAATTTTACATGTCTAAGTTATTCATTTGAAAGGTTTAAATTAACTTACTCATTTCTATGGTAACAATTTACTTAATTTAAACATTTCCTATTTCGATAATAACAACAACATCTACAAGAATCATTTCCATGTTATTTAACAAACTTTCTTTCAACAATGTAAGGAATGAACAAGATAGTCTAACTTCTTCTTTTTCATGTTTTTCAATTAACACAGTGGAATATACTGTTTTTTCCTCTTTTAACTATAAGTTTCAACCATTCTCACAACCAATTTTAACAAGGTTTATTTAATAAGTTTTCAAATGAAGGATACTAACTTTTCAATAAAATCTATACAATTTTGTGAGAAATAAAACAACTACCATGAGATAAGATGATTCCCTTTTATAGCTTCTTTTCTATTTCAACAATACTTGCTTTACAAACACATTTCTTTATTTCCTGTTTTCAACATACAACTACAACAATGAAGCTAAACTTCCTCTTCCCACAATACAAATTTCAACTAAACTTTTACACATGATTTCCACTTTGATTCTTTTATTTCCATACTACAATTATAAAGAGAAAATAATTTTTACAACTCTTCAATGAGCTTCCTTCAAATAATATTACAACTTACAAAACAACATTTCCTTTAAGGCAAAACACAATATTATTAATATTCCACCTATAGTGGGAATAATAATGAGGTTTCTCACAAGAAGGAATTTCATAAGGACTCCAACAAAGCTTCAAGATTCACATCACCAACAAGATAGCTCCTTCATGATTTTCTTTATCCACAATAAAAATTGGGGGGAGAGGTAACACTCTCAACATAACCAAAATATCTAATGAGGAGGAGAAGCCATCCTCCTCATTGGCCCTCGAGCCCCAACCACATATCAATGAAAGGTGGTTCAAACACATGGCAACAAAAAAGCTTCCACAACACAAAACCAGGTATTAAAAAACCATTCCAATGCACATTCAACTCAAACTAAAAACACAAGAAGGAAAAAACCAACAAAATATACAAGGCTTCAAATATGAAAAGCTAAAGGAGAAAGAACATATGGGGAGGTCACTTATGTCTCCCAATGGGAAATGGGTGCCCACCATAAAAACCTCCAACACATATCTTAAACCCCTACACACTCTTATGCCTCCCTCAAGTACCTCTTATGCCTCCCACATACTCTTATGCCTCCCTCATAAAAGAAACAAGTAAGAAATGCAAGCATTCCTTGTCTAAGGTGGGGCACCCAACCCAAACTCCCTCTAAAACATGCAATAAAATCTTATGCCTCCCTACATGAATTCTCCCCATAGTCCCCTCCTACACCACACTTAGGAAATCTACCCAAGCACCAAAAAAGCATAAAAAAATTCAAAACAAGCACATACACACAAAATAAAAGAAGAACATTAAGCAATCAGTAAAGATCCTACCTTTCCATGGTAGAGCTTGTTCCAAGAGTCCAACACCAAGCTCCTTTAAGACCACAAAAATAACCAACAAATCTCCAACCAAATCCACAAGCACTCCAAAATCCTCTAACTCCAGAAAATGTAAGAGCACAAAAGAATGAAGTAACCCCCAAACAAGCAAAAGAACTTGAATAAATAGAAAAGTGATAGAGGAGGGTGAGGTGGCTCCATGTAGGATGCCACATCACTCATATTCAACTCCACCTCACAAGTCAAACCTCAACCCCAATGCACAATAAATTGGTGGGTGAGAGGAATGACAATTTACTTACACACACAATCTAAGCCCACACCCCCTAAGGACAAACTTAAAGACCCATGTAATAAAAGTGCAATAAATGTCACTTTTTGACTTACAAAACACTTAATGGGGTCTATTTTTGACCCCCCAATCCATAGGTAGGGTTGGCATAGCAATTTAAGAGGTGTGGGACAAGTTTAACTTGTCCCACAAGCCTGTAAAATTGGACCCTAAGGCCAAATTCGAATTCCCATGAAGGGGTAGAGTGTACAACAGTCAAGATCCCAAGTACTCAACATACAACACAAAACCCAAGAGCGATCTATTCTAATAAACACATTCATTTTTTATTCAATCAAAATTAATTTAGCAAAAGGTTAATTTACTAATCTAGACATAAATCAAGTAATTAATTAAATGAGATTACATCGCTATATATCACATACTAAAATCAAATAAAGGAAACTAAATAAAAGACAACACATAACCCCTTGGTCACGATTAGAGGTGATCCCCCCATGGTAACCCCCTAACAACAATTTAAACACACATACACAAAAATGCATGTTGTCATGGTCACCCTAGTTGAATTCACCTAGCATTCCAATGTGGTTGGTCTACAATCCCCTTGTTGTTTGTTGTGAATATACATTTAACTGCAAAACACATAATACCTCTTTCGGTCTCATTTCTGCATTAAAAAATCCAAGATAAAATATGCAATATAACTCCACAATCATCCACATATGCATCAAATCATCATCTAGGCAATTACGATATCATTTACAATTTCTAACAACATCTCTATTCTACATTTCATCAATGTCAAAATGATCATAAGCATTAGTTCAATCATCAAGGCCTACTCAATGTGACAAAAATATTGCATGTCAGAAATATATATATAACCATGTCAACAACATATCATCATCAATATCCAAATGTCTCTTAGAATTCCACACACATCATGCTAAGAATCGAAAACCAACAATAGTCTCAGTATCTCCAACATCTAACATCATGTTAAGTCGGAATAATACAAAATGTCCATAAGCATAGTCAATAGTATTGAAATCAATAGTAAAAGTGTCAAAGGGAAGTGGGCACTACATCCCCCTCCCCTTAGACTTAACTTCCTCCTGGAAGTCATTGGAACAGGTGTGGAAACTAGACTCATAGTAATGTATCATCCTCCCATGTAGCTGTCGTCTCGTCATACCTGTCCCACTCAAACCTCAATATCTCTCTCAAAGGCCCCAGGGTCCTATGCTCTATAATTCATATGGAATCCACCATCACCTGCCCCTGATCTTGCACCTACAATGCGGTCCAATCTAATACATGAGAAGGATCAGAAATATATCTCCTAAGCATAGAAACATGAAACACATCATGGACGTGAGACAAGCTAGGTGACAACGCTAGACGATAGGCCAAGGGACCGATGTGCTCCAAGATCTCAAAGGGACCCACCAACCTAGGAGAAAGCTTAGAACCTTTTCCATAACATTTAGGGATCTTATGCGGTCTAACATGAAGAAACACCTTCATGCGCACCTCATAACTACGATCTATCCTATGTTGATCTGCATACTTTTTTTTCCTCTCATGTGCCTCCTACAATCTTTTCCTAATCAAGACAAGCTATTACTCCATATCTTGCAATAAGGCTGGCCCAAGAGAAACCCTATCCTCTAACCTATCCCAACTAAGAGGTGTCATGCACTCCCTGCCATAATTCCTGAAAAGGAGCCATGTTTATCAGACTCTGGAAACTATTATTTGTAGGAAAACTCCACCAAGTACAAATACTCCTCCCATCTTGACTGATGATCCATAACATACATCCTAAGCATGTTCTCTAAGATTTGATTTACCCACTCATTTTTTCCATCTGTCTCAGGGTAATATGTTGTGCTGAAATTGACTTTGTCCTGAGAGCACGCTGAATGGTGGTCCAAAAGTGGGAAGTGTCCAAAGGATCATGGTCGTAAATGATCTTCCGCAGAATCCCATGTAATATAACAATCTCATCAAGATACACTCATGCCACTGCACTAGCTGTGTAGGTGGTCTTCACTAGAGAAAAATGAGCCACTTTCGTAAATTTATCCACCGTGACCATGATGGCATCATGGTGGTATCTCGATGTCAGTAACCCAACTATAGAAGTCCATGGAAATGGTGTCCTATTTCCACTTCTGGTATAGCATGAGGAAAGAGAAGGCCAGCTGGATGTTGATGCTCAGCCTTCACCCTCTGACACTCTAAACAAGCGTAACACAAATTGAGCCCATGTCTCTTGAAGTCCTCTCAAATGGTACAACTATCTCAGAGTGGCGTATGCATCTTCTTCTACCACGGGATGGGCTGAATAAGGTTCATGTTGAGCATCTGTCAAAATGTCCTATGTCAAGCTTCCATCTCTAGGAACATATATCCGACCTCTATGTATGAGAAGACCATCTGCCTCTAATAAAAACCCATCAAATCTCCCCTCAAGGCGACTTTCAGACTCAATATCTTCTCTGACTGCAAGGTAGGAACTATCGTGAGGAAGCTGCTACAAAATCTTGCTCCACAAATTTTTACCCACTAAAGTAGTCATAGCCACATGTCTCCATCTACTCAAGGCATCTCCAACAATGTTCTCCTTCACCTTCACATACACTATCTTCATGTCGTACTCAAAAAGAAACTCCATCTAATGCCACTGACAAGCGTTTAGATTGGGCTGCGTGAAGAGGTGGCGAAGACTCAAGTGATCAGTCCTAAGTGTGAATCTCTAGCCAAGAATGAAGTGTCTCCACCACACCAAGGCATCCACTACTATTGCAAGTTCACGATCATGAGTCAGATAATTGATCTCATAATCCTTGAGTTTGCGAGACTCAAAAGAAAACACTCTTCCCTCATGCATCAACACACCTCCAAGTCCTCCCAAAGAAGCATCTGTGCAAACGTAGAAATCACCCAAATGATATGGCACTAATAGAATAGTTTTTATCATGAGGCATTCCTTCAATGTCCTGAATGCCTTCTCTCATCTATTTGACCAAACAAACTTCTTTCCTTTTCGCTTAAGGGAATTGATGGGGTGTGTAATCCGAGAAAAGTCTTGAACAAATCTCCTATAATATCCTACCAAATCCATGAATTTGAACACCTTGGTCACACTAGTGTGTGTCGTCCAATTGATGATAGCTCAAATATTGGATGGATCAACTATGATACCTTCCCTAGAAATGATGTGGCCCAAATATTGCACCTTTTTCTGAAAGAACGCACACTTCTCCATGTTCCCATAAAGACATTGCTTGTGAAGACACTGAATAACCTAGCAAAGGTGTTGTTAGTGACGAATCACAACACCCCTGAATGTTTGCAACTAGATAGGTTCATACTCTCAGTGTGATTTCACAACATGGAGCATCTCTCAAAGTGTGGGACCTTACGAGTTGAGAGAGATATCCAGATTAAGGCCGGTTCTTATTCATCTATTCAGGTGCATACAAATAAATTTTAGAGGATCTATTCTAAAACCTACTCTATATTACCAAGGAGATAGGTTTGAGAAGATACAAGAAAATAAAGCTAACCTAACGAGGTGATGCACCAAAGGAATGTTAGAAACTCATTTTGCAATTTAACACAGACCATAGAAATGCAATACAAACACCATGCACAGGTAATTCAAACTACAATAAGATATCAGAAAGATAACAATGAACACATGCGAGGGTTGAGAATCATCCATAGACATATACTATTGCTTAGGAGTCGATATAGTACATTGCAATGGCCGAGAGGCAAAAACTACATTACAAACCTAAATGGGAGGTTAGGAAAGCTCCACACAATTCTCCTACAGACAAGGGAAAAAGGGAGAGTACAAAATGAAACTGTCAAACCCTTTACAATGAGTTAAGCTCCTTATTTTATAGATGCATCAAATAGAGAAGAGGGAGAGACGAAGGAAAAATAATTTGAAACTCAGCTACCAACCATCAATGCCCCTACAAATCCACCTACAATCTCTCAAATCTCACGACTCTGATTATCTTTTCTGTGCACATTGAATGAAGGAAGAACATACGGATCAGATTAAATCCGATCTAGTTGTTGAGAGAAAATGGATCCTACGTATTTATGGAATGAAGACATTTATCCAATTTTCTACTCCACCTAACCTCGTCAAAATCAAAGTTTCCGATTTCCACAGTGTAGACGAGGTTGAGATCTCTTCAATGGTGCCAAATTTGTTAGTATTTTGGGCCCTAGATCAGAAGATATGCTCATTTGAATATTTGAATTGGGTTCATACAAAAAATTGTGAAAACTAGTTAGTCAGAATGGGTCTGCAGGCATGAAATTTAATTTGTGCCCCACTTTTGGCACAAAAATACAAAAATGCGAAAATTTCCCCGCAGCCCCACAATACCCCTATTGTAAAATCCATCTTCGGGTCCACTGGTCCACATTTTTCATTTGGGAAAAAAATTCACTTCAAGACCCACTGGTCCGCATGTAATTTAGGCTTGACACGTGGTTTCTTGGGCATTGGCAGAGGGACACGAATCTTTTTTATACCTTATGTCTCTTAGGAACAAATCCCAAAAGTTAAAATTACCTCTAGTGACCTGCCTCCCCGAATTGACTTGGAACATGGCCACGTGGAGGGCTAGCGCTTGTTTAGGGACCACTTTTAGATTTATCTTTAAAGATGCACCGTGCTGACACGTGGAATCCTTATGCTTACTTGAGTCTCCACTTTCAGTCGCCCCTTTGAATGTGCACCGTTAAGACATGTTACACCTTCCTCCTGCACTTTTATACTTAACCAATTTGGGCTCACTTTCCATTTGACCTCTGTTTACCCCTAGCCAAGTGGATGGTTGGTGCAAGTTTGAGTCTCTGCCTTGGGCTCCCCTCTTGAAATTTCACCGAGATGACACATGGTTCTTTCCGCTTCTTTGGACTTTTCAAAGGCCGGCTCTGTCCCTTTTTAGGACTGGAACATGTGGAAGATCCACTCTCATTTGAGTCTTCTTTTTGAGTTTAATCTTTTGAGATGCACCAATGAGGCACGTGGAGGCTTCCACTGATTCCTCCAAACTTAGCTAATTTTGGGATCGTTTTGAACCATTCGTAGAGCCCAAAGACTTCGATTTTTTCTACATTTCTCTCCTTTGAGCCTCTGGTTTTCTTTGACACTATTTACTTCCTTTCCTAACCCTGCTCCTCCATTTTAGATCCCATCTGCAACCTGTTTGCTGGATTTAAAACATGGGCTTGTACAATGGAATTGTCCCTTGAATTTCTTTCTGTATAAGGTCATGTTTGATCAATTTTTCTGGGGGAAAAATTTAGATAACAATTTGGTGACTCGCGGGGATGGCTTCCTACTAGATGAATAGACCAACTATCTTGTTGTATCCAATGGGCATGGATTCATGGGTATTAACCCGATGTTGATCCTGTTCTTCTAAAAATGGAGCTTTTGGGACCCAATTTTAGTTTCCCTATATTTTTTCTTTAAGAAAATGAGAAATTGTTACGAAAACTATGGGTCTCCCTATTGCAAATGCTGAAGGGCCTAGTGCATTCACCTAGAGGCATGTTGAACTGTTTAACGATGCAAATTTGGTGCAATAAAAAACTTGTGCCACAGTACTTAGGGATACAAAACCTACGCTACCACAAAACATTTTCCATACACAATTAGGGTAAATAAAAATTATATGCTAATATTTACAAGGGTAGAACCTTTCCTTTGAGTAGAAATGTTAGAGATAGATCCCGTTAACTGAGATCTGTAATTCTACGCCATCCATTTTAGCTAGCTGGAAGGCATTGCTGATTTTGCACCCTGTGATCATGTAGGGACCACTCCAAATGGCGTTAAATTTGAAATGCATTCCTGGCTTTTCCCGATCTACATACCACTTTAGAACTAAGTCCCCTTATTTAAAGGTCCTCATTCTTCATTTCTTATCAAATATCTTCTTTATCAATGCTTGATCCTTTTCCATGCTCTGTATTATATGTTATCTTGATTCTCCTACTTCCATCAGCTCTACATACCTAATTTACATAGGTCCAAACTCAGCCAGTTCCAGCTACTTCATGAGCTCCAAAGTGGGAAACTCCAATGAGATGGGTAATACTGCTTCTTTTCTATATACAAGCTAGTATGAGGAGCTTCCTTTGGATATTTTGGATGTGATCTTATTAGCCCATAGAGATGATTTGAGATTTGTATGCCAAGTTCTCTGATTTTCATCAAGAGTCCTTCTTATAATCCTTAATAGGTTCTTGTTTTTGGACACTGCTTCGCCATTACCTTGAGGGTAATAGTTTGATGAAGTGCTGAGGTATAGACCATTCCTGACTGCCCATTCAGTGATCCTTGTACCTAGGAATTCCAATGCATTATCTAATATAATAGTGGAAGGGAATCAAAACTTGGTGGCTATTCCTTCATACAAATCCAAGAGGTTGGATTCATTTGCTTCCTTAAGTGCCACCACCTCAGTCCACTTGGTGAAATAGTTTTTTGTTTTAAGTATCCACTTGTGGCACTTGCTTGAGTTTGGGTTAATCACTCCAATGAAGTATAATCCCCATTGCATGAATGGCTAACCCATTGAAATTAGGAAAAGGGGCAGGGTTGCTAACTTCTCTTTCCCTATGAAGAATGCACACTTCTTGCACTTCTTGATCCATGAGTAGCAGTCCTTGAATACTGTAGGCCAATATTACCAACTTTCATGAACTTGAGATCTGTTACTTGAGAATAAAAGTGACCTCCTACCACTCCATCATGGAATTCATGCAACACTCTCTCAATTTGGCATGTCCCAATGCAGCTTAATAGAACACTATTGATATCCTTTTTAGACAAGACACCACTAACAAGCACATATGGAATGGCTTGTAACCTAAAGTATCTCATCTTTTCTTTGTTTTATTCTGGAGGGGACAAACATGTTTGGAGATAATGCACAAAGGCTCAAATCCAACATGGAATAGGTGCATCATTAGCTAGTTTATCTTGATCATTCTGCAATAGTAGGACAACCCCTATTTCATCCACTGACTCAACCTGTTGCTTGGAGTCGATCTGTTCACACAGACCCTTGCCACAAACTAGTTTTGTCACCTTGATCTCAATGTCATATTCCATTACCCAAGTGATATAACCTACTCTCTTCTCATTCAAGTCCTTGTTCAGAAGAAGATCCTTGACACCAGCATGTGATACTAATAGTTGAATCTTATTGTTTGAGACCAAGTGTCAGAACTTCTTCAAACTCCTAATAGCAACAAGGACATGTTTTTCAATGAAAGAGTACTTTACCTCATAGTCCTCCAAGATCTGACTGAAGAATGCTATGGGTTGTTTTGAACCTTCCTTGTTGGGCTTGACAAAGATGGCTAAGATGGTGTCTGACCCTCCAAAGCATACATCATGAAATATTTTTAGAATTTTGGGTTAATGAGATTTAGGGCTTGTGATATTGCGAGGTTGATGGCCTCAAAAATCTTTTTACCCTTTGTTTTCCATTTAAAAGCAAGATTATTCTTTAACATCATTTTTAAAGGATTCACAAGAGTGGGAAAATCAGGTTCAAACATGTGAAAAAAGTTAATTCTCCCCAAGAAGATTTGGAGATACTTCTTATGTTGTGGCAATGGAAGTGTTTGAATGGATTCAACATTTTCAGGATCAATTGTTAACCCCTCTCTTGAGACAATGTGGCCCAAAAATTTCCCCTCATGTGCCAAGAACACACACTTCTTTGGGTTTAATGACACCTCAAACCTTTTACACCTATGAAATACATGTCTAAGATGGAAGAGATGGTCTATAGCATTCTTTGAGAAGATGGTGATATCATCTAGATACACTAGGATAATATTGTTGATTAATTCTTTGAATGCCATGTCCATATCTTGTTGAAATGTTGGTCTGAAATTTGATAGTACAAATGGCATCTTCTTATAAGCATATGTGCCCCATTTGGTGGTGAAAGTTGTCTTCAATTGATCTTCCTCTTTCACCATTATCTAATTATAGCCTGAGTACCCGTCTAGCAGTGAAAACCTCTTAGAGCCAGCTATAACCTGTAAGATCTATTCCATTGATGAAAGTGGACAGTGATCCTTGAGTGATGCTCTGTTCAGATCATGAAAATCCACACACAGTTTGATTTCTCCATTTCTTTTCCTTAAAGGAACTAATTTTGTAACCCAACTTGAGTGCTTGATAGAGAAGATGATGATGGTCTCAATTAGCTTGTTTAATTCCTTCCTCATGAGAGGCGCAATGTGAGTATTTATTGGCCTTTTCTTCTGTCTAAAAGGCTTGGCTCCTGGATCTAGCTCCATAGTTTGTTGTGCCAATTTTGGGTTGAAAACTCTTAAATATTTATAAGTCTAGAAAAAGACATCTCGTAATTCTTCGCAAAGTTGAAAAAATCCAATTTTTTCTTGTTGAGTGCTTACCTTGCCAATCTACAACATTTTGCATTTTTCTATGAAAATGGGCTCTGAATCTTCATTCTTTACCTAAATATTCACCTTCTCTTTTCAGAATTGGTCATTCTGGTTGAAGATTAATTTCAAAGTGACAAGACCCTTTGGTAGTTTGTTGGTCCTCAGCTGTACCACTTGATCACCATACTGCTGCTCCAGTTTGTCTTTGTTTTTGGAGGAGAACTTAGCTTCTTCTTGTAGAAAGTTGACAATTTGCTGATCATTTTCGAAGACTTACAAACATGTGTTGTTGTATAGGACAGCTGGCCTCATAGCTAACTTGATATGGGGCTAAGATTTATCACTCTTGATACTCTCCACAACATCAAAGGCTGCCCCAATTGCTGTTAATTTGTCTTCCACTTCATTCTTCTTCCTCAGGATGGAATTGATGTTGAATGCTTTGAAATCCTTGATGACGTCCCATACCAAATTCTTGTAGCTCTTTACTAGATCATTCATGGCAGTGTTTTGTCCTTAGACCTGGTTAGAAACTATTTTACTATCGTCAAACACCTGCAAGTTCATTATCCCTCTTTTCCTTGCCCAATACAGTTCATGGACCAAAGCCTCATACTTTGTTGTATTATTTGAACAAGCAAATAGGAAACAGAAGGCTGAGTAGTATTTCATACCTTGGGGAGAAACAAGCATATCTCCTCCTCATGCTCCTTATCTACTTCTTGAGTTGTCAAAGAATAACTGCCATACCTCATTATCATCTTTGTGTTCTGGCTTAATGATGTTAGGAAGAGGAGGATTCTCCTAATGCAAACCGTATACTCCTAGCTCAGATTCCTCAATATCCTTATAAGCGTCAAAATCATGCCTCTTGTTCACCCACTCATTGAGGGTCAAGTCTAGGATACACCCGACCTTGGTGTCTACTTCACAAGTGCATGGGAGGTCCTCATGATCAAAGGTTGAAAAATTGTCATTGATCAGGCTGGGTACATAAAACTCAATATGGTAATCTACAATGGGCTCAGATATGATTATAGCCTTAGCTCCATACCTTGTTCTAAAAAGCATGTGTGACTAATAAAAAAAAAGATAGCCTCCAATATTAGCAGTGAAGTCTTTTGACAAAGACAATGTAAAATGTGGTGGCAAGTCTATGACTAATATGAATTGCAATACAGTCACATTAGGGAAAGCGTACAGTGTGAGCCTCAAGTATTTGATGACTTCAACTATCATTACCACTATCCCATCCAATTATACTAAACCCATGGAGATGACTTCGTATTAAAGACCTAGTTGATCAACTATTTATTTTGGCATTACAGAGCTACTTGCCCCCAAATTAATCATGTAATTATGTACCAATTTGTCTTTGATGATAAATGAAACATATAACGGAGGGGGCTTCAGATTATTACCTTATTTTCCTCCATTATTTCTTTCAAGACAAACCGCATTGGTAAACACTTTCTCTTGTTGGTTGAGGAGTTGTTTTGAGGTTGACCAATTGGCTATAGCATCCTGCAACAAGTCTCTCTTCCCTGGGATGGCCAGTGAATTCAACATTAAAATATTCACATTTGTTTACTTCAGTTTTTTAATGATGTTAAATGGGGGCGAGCTATCGTTTTGTTTCCCTTCCCCTGGTATATGTTTCTCTTGCACATGGGTCATTACAACTGGTGCCTGAGTGGGTTTGGAAGGTGGCTTGGGCTGACTCTACATATCAAGAGTTGTATTCTGAGTGCCAATACCTTGTGGAGTAATGGAGGGTTGAGGATTACCTAAGTTTGGTTATTGTCCTCTCCAATATTTATTTTCTTGGACCATGTATTAGTAGCCACACTTTAAGAAGGGGCTTATGTTATACCATAGAAATATTCAGTCTACCAATTAACGAGCATAGTCTCACTTGGAGGTGTGTCTTGCTGAACTCCTTGCTATTAATTTTCCTCTTGGCTAGACTCTTGTGACACACCAATGGTCTGTATCATCAAGGCCTGGTTTAGTGCACCATTAAAACAAATTGATTGGTTATGCGGCTGATTTCATGGGAAACAACAATCATATTCTTATGCCATGTTGTTTTGTGTTTGAACCAAGGCCCTTTATGTTGAAGTTGTGTTTGGATCATATGAGTGTAAAGGCCTAGTAGCTTGAGGTTTTCCTTTGTTTTGGATTTGATTTGTAGATTGACCTGGTTGTCTATTTTGCTCATATGGGGATCTAGCTTGATATTGAGCTTGAGGCTAATACAGCCTAGAAATCTGAGCTTTCTACCTTTTGATAGTCACTAGCTCATTCCCTAGGTTTTTTAGTTGCTTCATAACCTCTTGTATCTCTTTTTAAGTGCTCGAGGATGAGGTAGAGGTTTCAGTTGAACTTTGATTCCTTGGAGTAGGTATGGGAGCTAATGTGGGTGTCTAACTAATGCTTGGAGCTCCTATTTTTGGATATAGAGGCATAGGAGGCCTAGGGGAAAGTTTATCAACCTAAATCAAAAAATTTTAAGCTCTAATGGAAAGGTTATAGGCTATAAGTAAGGTGGTTCCTTGCATTAATTGAATCATTAAAGAAATATCAGAATTTAGAGCTCTAAGAAAGTATAAGAAAACACCTTCATCTGTGGGCTTTACATCCAATGGAATCCTTTTCCATGTCCTTTGAAATCTATTAGCTACTCATTAGGAGCCCTCTTGATTGTTGTTAAATGCTCTAACAAGGATATATTATCTTCCTTCTCTCCAAATTGGTTGTGAAGATATCTGCAGAGATGGTCCCAGTTTTGAATAAAGCCTGATGTTATAATCTTAAACCATTGTGAAGATTTACCTTTGAGTCAAGAAGCTAACAAATTGACAATAATGTCCATCTCATTGATCTCATGAATTGCGTAGACATTTGCAATGTCTTGAATGTGGTCACTAGGAGAAGTCTGGTTCTCTCCAGTGAAATGGGGAATGCTCTTTAATACTGCAACTAGGACTGGAATTTGTGCATTAAGAGCGAGCAGGTTACGTCAAGTGAATTTGACATATGGGTTGGGTGGTTATGACATTATGATTTGCGTAAGAACCCTTATTAATTGAATTAATGGCCTACTAGGTGGAGGTGTTAAAAATGTCCTAGCTGGTCGAGATGGAGACCTTTGGGCTCTTCTTCCCCTTCTTGATCTATCTAGGGAGGGGTGTAGATAGAAAAATAGTCCCTCATCTCTAGTTATTTACCTTGTTTCTATTCTTCTCATGAACTTGACAAGTTTGGACTGTTGAAATCAGTGGATTCTGATCCTTTGGAGTCATCAGATGTGTAATTTTTGAGCTTCTTAAAAGCTTAAAAGATTAAAACTTACAACAAGTACACATAAATCTTGTTGCAATAAAGATGGAGACCTCTTGGTCCCACCAGCCATGCCAAAACTATTAGTGAAAAATCACAACACCCCTGAATTTCTGCAACTAGATAGGTTGAGACTCTCATTGTGACTGCAAAACATGGAGCATCTCTCAAAGTGTGGGACCTTGCGAGTTGAGAGAGATCTCTGGATTGAGGCTAGTTCTTATTCCTCTATTTAAGTGCATACAAATAAATTATAGAGGATCTATTCCAAAACCTACTCTATATTACCAAGGAGACGGATGAGAAGATACAAGAAAATAAAGCTAAGCTAATGAGGGGATGCACCAAAGGAATGTTAGACACTCATTTTGCAATTTAACATAGACCATAGAAATGCAATAAAAACACCATGCAAAAGTAACCCAAACTACAATAAGATATCAGAAAGACAACAATGAACACATGAGAGAGTTGAGAATCATCCATAGACATGTATTATTGGTTGCAAGTCGATACAGTACATTGTAGTGGCCAAGAGGTAAAAATTACATTACAACTTGAATGGGAGGTTAAGAGAGCTCCATAAATTCTCTTACAGACAAGGGGAAAAGGGAGGGTACAAAACAAAACTATCTAACCCTTTACAAAAAGTTAAGCTCCTTACTTTATAGATGCAGGATAAAGAAAAGAAGGAGAGAGGTGGGAAAAATAATTTGAAACTCAACTACCAGTCATCAATGTCAATATAAATCCGACCACAATCTGTCGAGTCCACCGCTCTATGTCTTCTCGGCATGTTGAAGTATGAAGAACAAAAGATCAAATCAAACTTGATCTAGTTATTGGGAGCAATTAGATTATGTATTAATGGCATAAAGATGTTTTCCAATTTTTTACCCACCTAACTTCCTCAAAATTAAAGTCTCATATTTCCATAGTGTAGACGAGGTTGAGATCTCTCCAATGGTGCCAAATTTGGTGGATTTTGGGCACTGCATCAGAAGATATGCTCATTAGAATATTAAATTGTCTCCATACAAAAATTGGTGGAAACCAGTTAGCAAAATGGGTCCACGTGCCCGAAATTCACTTTGGCCCCCCTTTTTGCATAAAAATACCAAAATGCAAAAATTTCCCTGCAGCGCCGCATTAACCGTTTTGTAAAAACCATTTCGGGTCCAATTGTCCGCATTTTTCATTTGGGAAAAAAATCACTTCAAGGCCTACCAATCTGCATCTAATTTAGGTCTGACATGTGGCTCCTTGGGCATCGGTAGAGGTGTGGCTCATTTTTATACCTTATGTCTCTTGGGAACAAAGCCAAAAGGTTAAAATTACCTTCGGCAACCCGCCTCCCTGATTTGACTTGGAACATGGCCACGTGGAGGGTTGGCACTCATTTGGGGACCATTTTTATATTTATCTTTGAAGATGCACCGGGTTGACACGTGGGAGCCTTGCGCTTATTTGAGTCTCCACTTTGGGACACACCTTTAAATGTGCATCGTTAAGACATGTGGTGCCTTCTGCTTGCACTTTTATACTTAACCAATTTGGGCCCACTTTCGATTTGAACTCTGTTGACCCCTATCCATGTGGAGGGATGTTGTAAGTTTGAGTCTCCACCTTGGGATCCCATCTTGAAATTATGCCAAACTGACATGTAGTTCTTTCCACTTGTTTGGAATTTTCAACAGCAGGCTCTGTCCCTTTTAGGGCCTGGGACACGTTGAAGATCCACACTCATTTGAGTCTAATTTTTGAGTTTAATCTTTGGAGATGCACCAATGAGGCACGTGGAGGATTCCCCTAATTCCTCCATACTTAGCCAATTTTGGGCTCATTTTGAACCATTTGTAGAGCTTAAAGTCATTGATTTTTTCTCCATTTTTGACACTATTTACTTCCTTCCCCGACCTTGCTCCTCCATTTTAGAGTTTGTGTGTAACTTGTCTTGTTTGATCAATATGGCGGAACTGTTCCTTGAATTTATTTCTACATAGGGTTGTGTTTTATCAATTTTTTCAGGGAAAAAATTAAGATAACAGGTAGTCCTCATGATCCTCACGTGTAAGTGAGTAAATCATAATTTCATCTGGAAAGATAAGCATGAAGTGATCCAAAATTTTCCTAAATATCCCATTCATCAAGCTCGTGAACACTACAGGGGAATTTTTCAGACTAAAAGGAAATATTGTGAACTCATAGTGGTCTTATCTCATACAGAAGGTGGTCTTATGATCATCTGCCTCCATGATCCTCAGCTGATGATGCCCTGACTTAAGATCTATCTTGGAAAAATATTTTTGACCCCCTTCATTTGGTTAAATATATTATCAATGCATGGAAGGGGGTAATGATTCTTGATCATTAATTTGTTCAGCTGGTGATAATCAATACACAACTGTAGGGATCCATCCTTCTTCTTCATGAAAATCAGCGGTGCACCCCAAGCAGATACACTAGGATGGATTAGGGCTTTCTCTAAAAGTCTCTCAAGCTACAACTTGAGCTCACAGATCTCAGGGGTAGTTGTTGATGGTGAATCACAACACCCCTGATTGTCTGTAACTCAATGGGTTAAGACTCTCAGTGTGATTGCATAACATGGAGCTTTTCCCAAGTGTGGGACCTTGCGAAATCAGAAAGGCTCTCCGAATGAAGGCCAGTTCCTATTCCTCTGTTCAAATGCACATATAAAAATGTAGAGGGTTTACTCAAAAACCTAATCTAACTTGCCAAGGCAACAAGGTAATAAAATGCATAAAAATAAACCTAAACTAACAAAGGTGATGCACCGAGGAACGATGAACACCTGTCTTGCCAATAAACAAAAACCATTAAAATGCAATGCAAGATCATGCACAGATAACCAAATTTGTAGTGAAAGATTAGGAGGATGAAAATGAACATAGAGAGGGTTGAGAATCATCCATAGACATGCATTATTTACTCCAAATATTGATACAATACACTACAAAAATTCCAAGAGGCAAAGTTGCATCACAGTTTTAGATGGGAGGTTTGAACTCCACAAATTCACCTGCCAAAGAGAAGAAGGGAGGGGCAAAACAAGAATGTCCAACCTTTAGAAAGAAACCCCTCCTTAAAATTTATAGGAAGAATGAGAGAGGAAGAGAGAGGAATTCCAAATCTACCCCAATGACCTCTAGGTTGCATTTAATTCATCTCATTATGGCGGTAGGTAAGAACCCTAGCAAACCTAAAAAATGGTGAATTGTATTTTTGCATTTTTGAAGAACTTGTTATAACCAAATTAAATATATCCAGTTGTAATTGGATAGAGGACCTCGTAATATTTCCGAAAATTCCAACCTTGTGTGAATCCGAGCTCCCTGTGAAAAGTTATGGCCATTTGAATATCTGCGTCAGGGTTTGCTTTTTGTCGGGGTGTCAATGCTCAAAATGTTGTGCCTCATGAAGATGCACCTCAGCGCATCCATCCTTATGTCAACATACTCTTACGTGTGCCATGGGCATAATTTTTTTCATGTCGACACTCTGTGTTGTGCGCATGCAACCTACGCTATGACTGTTGGTGACATAATAAATATCGTGCTTTGAGTTTCTTTGATCCATATTCTTCTGGTTGTCTATATTTACCCGAGGGGAGATATATACAAAAATTTGGTGACTCAATGGGATCACCTACCTGCTAGGTAGAAGATCAGTGGATTTTTAGCAATCCATTGGGCATGGAGTCATAAGCAATAACCTAAAAACAACATGATATCTAATCCCGAGCCTAATATTGCAACTCCTGCTCTGAGAGCATGCTAAACTGTAGAAATTCAACCTGAGAGAAAAAAACCTATTCCAAAGCACTTAGGGAAATTAAAACCTAACTACAACAAGAAGATGTGCATCTGCACTTAGAGGAATTGAAAACTAGGCTAATATTTATAAAGGGTAAACCTTTTCCTTTTCGTAGCAATGTTTAAGGTAGATTCTGTTAACCGGAATTAAGAGTTCTTCTCCATCTAGTGTAGACAATTGGAAGGCATTACTACTTTTACATCCCATGACCATATAGTGTCCACTCCAAATGGTGTCAAACTTGGAATGCCTTCCTGGTTTTGCTCGATCTGCATCCCATTTCAGAACTAGGTCCCCTTCCAGGAAGGCCTTTGCTCTTGCCTTCTTATCAAACCATCTTTTTACTAAGGCCTGATCTATCTCGATCATCTAAATTGCATGCTCTCTTATTTCTTTCAATTCCATCAACTCTGCATACCTGGTCTCCATTGGTTCGAATTCAGACAACTCCAACTGCTTCATGGGCTCCAATGTTGGCAATTCTAATGATATAGGCAATACTGTCTCTTTCCCATAGACCAACTTGTAGGGAGAATTACCTATAGACCTCTTTGGTGTTAACCTATCAGCCCATAACACTGATTTTAGCTTGGTATGCCATGTTCTTTGGTTTTCATCTAGAGTCCTTCTGATGATCCTTAGCAAATTCTTGTTTGTGGACTCTGCCTGTCCATTACCCTGCCGGTAATAATTTGAAGAGGTGCTCAAATAGATTCTATTCTTGACAGCCCATTCTATAATCTTGGAACCTATGAATTCCAATGCATTGTCTAATATGATAGTGGCTAGCACACCGAACCTGGTCATTATTCCTTCATAAAAGTCTAGTATGTTAGACTCATTTGCTTCTTTGAGCGCTACTACTTCGGTCCACTTGGTGAAATAGTTTGTTGTCATGAGAATCCACTTGTGGCCTTGGCTTGAGTTTGGGTTGATGACCTTGACGAAGTCCAATCCCCATTGCATAAATGGTTGGTCAACCAAAATTGGGTGCAATGGAAATGCTGCTAGTCTTTCTTTTCCTGTGAAGAGTGCACATTTCTTGCACTTTCTTATCCATGTATAGCAGTCACTGAACACTGTCGGCCAATAATACTATGCCTTCATTATCTTGAGAGCTATTACTCGTGGGGCGAAATGTCCTCTAGAATCTCAATCGTGAAAATATCGTAACACCCTCTCAATTTGACTTGTCCCAATGCACCTCAATAGAACTCCAATTGATGTCTTTTTTAAACAAAACACCATCAACAAGAACATATGGAATGGCTTGTAATATAAAGTATCTCCTTTTTTCTTTGCTCAATTCTGGAGGGCACAGGCCTGCCTGTAGGAAGTGTATAATATTCTGAGTCCAATAAGGAGAGGGCACATCATCATTTTCCTGTTCTTGAGCATCCTGTAGTACCAAGACAGTCTCTTTTTCATCACCTTCTTCAACTTGCCGACTCAAAGCTAGTTGTTCACATATTCCTTTTCCACGTACTAGTTTTGTGACCTTGATCTCGATGTCATATTCCATTACATGGGTTATCCATCTTGCACGTTTCTCATTCAGATCCTTGTTTAGAAGGAAGTCCTTGACTCCCACATGAGAGACCAACAATTGGATCTTATTGTTTGAGACTAGGTGCTTGAATTTATTTAAGCTCCTGATCACTACAAGGACATGCTTTTCAATGAAAGAGTACCTAGTTTTGTATTCCTCCAAGCCTTGACTGAAGAAAGCAATTGGTTGTTCTAATCCCTCTTTGTTTTTTTGTACCAAGATTACAGAAATTGTGTCTCCACCACCGAAGGCATATAGCATGAAGTCCTTCGAGAAGTCTGGATTGACGAGAGTCAGAGCTTGAGATATAGCCTCTTTTATGGCCTCAAAATTTTCCTTGCCTTCAGATGTCCACTTAAATGCCATGCTCTTCTTTAACATCACCGTTATTGGCTTTATGAGAGCTGCAAAGTTTGGAACAAACCTGCTGACAAAATTGATCCTTCCTAAGAAGATTTGAAGATAATTCTTGTGACTTGGAAATGGCAACGCTCGAATTTCTTCAACTCCTTTTGGGTCAATTGTCAACCCATCCTTTGAAACAATATGGCCTAGAAGTTTTCCTTCGTGAGCCAAGAATATGAATTTTTTGGGATTCAATGATACCCCAAATCTTCTACACCTCTGAAATACCTGTCTCAAATGAAAGAGGTGATCCACTGCATTTTTTGAAAATACAGTGATGTCGTCAAGATATATCAGAACTATTTTGTTGATCAATCCTTTGAATGCCATATCCATTGCCCTTTGGAAAGTGGCTCCAGCATTTGATAGCCCAAATGGCATCTTCTTGTAGGCATAGGTGCCCCATTCGGTGGTGAAACCCATCTTGAACTAGTCATCTTCTTTCACCATTACCTTATTATAACCTGAGTAGACATCTAGGAGAGAGAATCTCTCCGAACCGGATACCACTTGCAATATTTGTTCCATTGAAGGAAGTGGGTAATGGTCTATGAGAGATGCCCTGTTGAGGTCTCAGAAGTCCACACAAAACCTAATTTCTCCGCTCTTCTTCCTAACTAGAACCAAGTTTGTAACCCAACTTGAGTGCTTGATCAAGAATATAATGCTTGCCTCTATTAGCTTGTTTAACTCTTTCTTCATTAGAGGCTCAATGTGAGGGTTGACTGGTCTCTGCTTCTGCCTAATGGGCTTAGCATCTGGATCCAATTCTATGGTATGTTGTGCCAACTTCGGATTGAATCGTCTCAAGTCTTCATAGCTCTAAGCGAATACATCTGGAAATTCTTGGCAAAGCTGTATAAAATCTGATTTCTCCTGCTCAGTGGCCACTTTACCAATTTGAAGTGTTTTGCCTTTCCCAATTAGATTTGGCTTTGAATCTTCTCTCCTGACCTGTATGTTAGCCTTTTCCTTACGGAATTGGTTTTTAGGGTTGAAGATAGACTCCAATGTTACTAAACCTTTGGGAAGCTTGTTTGTCTGTAGCTGCACTACTTGATCCCCATACTACTGCTCTAGTCTATCCTAATTCCTAGCTGAGAATTCAACCTCTTCTTGCAAAAAATTGACGATCTGTTGATCATTCTCAAACACCTGCCAGCTTGTGTTATTATCTGGCACTACTGGCCTCACAATCACATGGATATGTGGCTGTGTTTTTTCCCTTTTGATGTTATCAACCACATCAAACGTCGCTCCAACTGCTACGAGCCTATCTGTGGCTTCATTTTTCTTCCTGGGTATGGACATGATGTTGAAAGCTTTGAAATCCTCAATGAGGTCCCATACCCTGTTCTTGTAGCTCTTCAGCAGGTCATTATTTGTAGCATGTTGTCCCCTGCCTTGGTTGATGATTAGCTCGCTATCTCCAAACACCTGCAAGTTTTTGATGCCCCTTTTCCTAGCCCAATGAAGTCCATGAATCAAGGCTTCATATTCATCTGTGTTGTTTGAACAGGAAAAATGGAAATGGAAAGCTGAATAATATTTGATGCCTTGAGGTGAAATAAGCATAACTCCTCCTCCTGCACCTTGCTTACTCCTTGATCCATCAAAAAATAACTGCCATACCTCGTTGTCATCCTTATGGTCTGGTTTGGTGATGCTAGGAATAGGCTGGTTTTCTTCATGTATGCAATAGACTCCTAGCTCAGATTCTTCTACTTCTTGGTAGGGATCAAAAGCATGTACCTTGCTCGGCCATTCATCAAGAGTCAAATCTGGGATTCTTCCAACTTTGGTGTTAGCTTCATCTGTGCTTGGATAATCTTCTTGATCAAATGCTAAACAGTTGGCATTGATTTGGCTTGGAGTATGAGGCTCAATATGAAAGTTTGTAATTGGTTCATCTTTGATTGTGACCTTAGTACCATATCTTGTTCTGAACAACATGTGTGACTAGTCAATAGATAAGTAGCCTCCAATTCTAGATATGAAATCCCTTGATAAGCATAGGGCAAAGAGTGGTGGAAAATCTATCACTGACACATCTTGCAAAATAGTAACGTTGGGGCATGCATGCAAGGTAAGATTCAAACCTTTAATCACTCCCATTGTTGCTACTATTGTCCCATCCAATTGTACTACCCCCTTTGATATGACTTCATATTGGAGACCCAGCTGATCAGCTATTTGCTTGGGCATGACAGAACTACTTGCCCCATAATCAATCATGCAATTGTGTACTAGTTTATCCCCAATGATTAATGAAACATAGAATGGAGGGGGCTTCAAAACTTTACCTTGTTGTCCTCCATGATTCCCTTCAAGCTGAGAAGCATTGATGAGGACATTAGATCTTGCATATGAACCTACTGGTTTGAAGTTGACCAATTCTTCATGGCAGCTTGTAGAAGATCTCTTTGGCCTGGGATGGATAAAGATTCCCACATTGATATATTCACATTTGTCTTCTTCATTTGATCAATGATGCTAAATGGGGATGAAAGATCCCTTTGTTGTCCTTTAACTTGCACATTCCTTTCTTGTGCATAGGTAGCAACAACTAGCATTTGAGTTGGCTTAGAAGGTGGTTTGGGCTGTCCTTACGCGTTTGGAAGTGTATTTTGCTTACCAACACCTTGTAGAGTGATGGAAGGTTATAGATCACTTAGAGCCAATGACTACCCTTCACCAATATTCCTCTTCTTTGATCTTGTGTTAGCTTCTACACTATGAGAAATTGTTTGATTCATGTCACAAAAATCCTCATCTTGCCGATTCACAAGTGCGGTATCATTTGGAGTTGTGTTTTGCTGAGATGTCCCTTGTTGCTGATTTATTTCTTGACTCACTTCACCCTCTACGCCAGTAGTTGTCACCTTCAAGGCTTGGTTGAAAGAACCATTGAAGCACATAGATTGGTTGTGAGGTTCATTGCATGGGAAACACCAATCATACTCTTGAGCTATGTTGTTTTGCACTAGCACTAATGCTTTAGAAGCAGATGCAACATTGGGGTTATAGGGCTGAAATGATCTATTGGCGGGAGGCCTTACTTGGATTTGATTTACAGCTGAATTGGGTGGCCTATTGGGTTGGTATGGTGGCCAATTAGGTTGATCTTGAGCTGATAAGAATGTCTAAAGCTTTGGGCCTGCTACCTCTTGAGTGTAACCAGCTCATTTCCTAAATTTTGCAATTGTTTCATGACCTCCTGGAGTTCATTTGAAGCACCAGAGGATGAAGTAGAAGTTTCATTTGAACTTTGATTTCTAGGAGTGGGAATAGGAGCCAAAGTGGGTGCTTGACTAGTGCTTGGATTTTCTAAGTTTGGATAGAAGGGCATGGGAGGCCTAGGAGCCAGCTTACCAGCTTGAATAAGATAGTTTTTAGCCCTAATGGAAAAGCTATAAGCAACAGGTAAGGTTGTGCCTCCCATAGATTGAATTAACATAGAATTATCAGAATTCAAAGCCTTAAGATAATATAGAAAATCACCTTTAGCTATTGGCCTAACGGCCATTGGAATCCTATCCCAAGGCCTTTGAAATCTGAAGTTGAACTTAGTTAACTGCTCATTGGGATCTCTCTTGATAGTTGTCAATTGTTCAAGTAGAGAAAAATTGTCTCCCTTTTCTCCAAATTGCTCATGGATAACTATGCATAACTGTTTCCAATTTTGGATAGAACCAACTCCAAGGCTCCTAAACCATTGCAATGCCTTCCCTTTGAATGAAGATGCCAACAATTTGACAGCAACATCCATTTCATTTATCTCATGGATTGCACAAATGTTAGCAATGTCTTTGACATGATCACCAGGAGTGGTATGATTTTCTCTAGTGAAAAATGGAATGTTCTTCAATGCTGCAATTGGAACTGGATTCTATGCATTGAGGGCAAGTGGGATGCTGCTAGTGAAGTTGACAAAAGCATTTTGTTGCACCATTCTAATTGGCCTGAGAACCCTTGTTGATTGGATGAAAGGTCTACCAGGTGGAGGGGTTGATAAAGTCCTGTTAGGTGGAGATGATTATATTTGTGGTCTTCTTCCTCTCCTTCCTCTTCCTAGTGATAGCTACAAGTGGAAAAATAACACCTCTTCTCGAGTATCAGACTTGGTTTGTATTCTTCTCATGTACCTGGGAAACCGTTGGTGCTACACCACTGAATTCTATCCCTTCAGAGTTGCCAAATGTGTTAGAGAATGAGCCTCAAAAGGCTAGATTCTGCCAAGTTACACACAAAACCTAACAATATTAAAAATAGAATTTAAAACTTTAAAGGACCCAAAAGATATAGCTCTTCAATTCAGTTATCAGGTCTTGTTATGCAGCTACTAATCCCTGAAAGGTACGGGTGAAACTTGGGACATGCTTGACACCTGGGAAAACCTGAAATACTAAAAACTATGAAATTTTGAAAATCAAAATATCAAAAATCTAAGAATATCCTTTTGAAGATTATCCCCCAATGTATCAACTGGTGAAAATTTAACTTGTTTTGAGCAAGTTAAGCCTTTGAAAATTGATTTTAGAGTTCAACCTGGAAAGTGAAAAATCTAAAATTGGAGAACTTGTAATTTCTATGTCCAAATTTCTTGAAAGTTCCTTAAAATCTTGTGGAATGACCTCTTGCTCCCATTGGGCATGCCAAAATTGTTGATGGTGAATCACAACACCCCTAATTGTCTGGAACTCAATGGTTTGAGACTCTTAGTGCGATTGCATAACATGGAGATTTTCCCAAGTGTGGGACCTTGTGAAATACGAAAAGCTCTCCGGATGAAGGCCGGTTCCTATTCCTCTGTTCAGATGCACACATAAAAATGTAGAGGGTTTACTCAAAAACCTAATCTAACTTTCCAAGGTGATAGGGTAAGAAAATACATAAAAATAAACCTAAACTAACAAAGGTGATGCACCGAGGAATGATGAACACCTGTCTTACCAATAAACAAAAACCATTAAAATGCAATGCAAGATCATGCACATATAACCAGATTATTAGTGAAAGATCAAGAGGATGCAAATGAACATAGAGAGGGTTGAAAATCATCCACAGACATGCATTATTTTCTTCAAAGATTGATACAATACACTACAAAAATGCCAAGATGTAAAGTTGCATCACAGTTTTAGATGGGAGGTTTGAACTCCATAAATTCACTTGCCAAAGAGAAGAAGGGAGCGGCAAAACAAGAATGTCCAACCTTTATAAAGAATCCCATCCTTACAATTTATAGGAAGAATGAGAGAGGGAAGAGAGAGGAATTCCAAATCTACCCCAACCACCTCTAGGTTGCATTTAATTCATCTCATTATGGTGGTAGGTGAGAACCCTAGCAAACCTAAAAAATGGTGAATTGTATTTTTGCATTTTTGAAGAACTTGTTCTCACCCAATTAAATATATTTCCAAAAAGTCCAACCTTGCGTGAATCCGAGCTCCCTGTGAAATGTTATGGCCATTTGAATATTTTCATCAGGGTTTGATTTCTGTCGGGGTGTCAATGCTCAAAATGTTGCGCCTCCTGAAGATGCACCTCGGTGCATCCATCCTTATGTCGACATACTCTTACGTGCACCATGGGCACAAATTTTGTCATGTCGACACTCTATGTTGTGCGCCTCCAACCTGCGCTATGACTGTTGGTGATGTAATAAATATCAGGATTTGAGTTTATTTGATTTCTATATTCTTATGTTTGTCTATATTTACCCGAGGGGAGATATATAGAACAATAGTCGTCTGATAAGGTGCTCGTGAGATAGGCTCTGCACCCAGAACTAGATCTATGTGAAAATCTATCTCACGTGGGGGAGGTAACCCTAATAGCTCCCCTAGAAAAACATTAGTAAACTTCTCAAAATATGATGGTCATCAAGGGATGGTCCACTAGACTCATCCTCAGATTTGTCACTAACCGTAACAATGTACATAAGACAACCTCATCGCACACACTAATTAAGTTGCATAGCAGTGATGGTGTAAATGGAAATGAGCCTCCTAACTCCCACTATTACTAACTCAACTCCTAGATCATCTATACAAGAAATAGTCTTATGGTAACAGTCCACTCTAGCTCTGTGTGTAGAAAACCAATCCATGCCCAAGATGACTCCATATGAACTCAGTGGAAGGATATCAAGATCCGAGGTAGTGGTGAAAAGTCACAAATCCACTACACACTCCTTAACTAAGAATTCTACATAAATTTTGGCTCCAGAAGCCATCTCATCATCCTAACTATGACCCTACCTAACTGCCATAAGCCTACAATGTTCTACTAAGGATAGTGCAATAAAAGAATTAGAAGAACCTAAATAAAAAAAAATAGAGGTGGAAATACCACCAATACTACATGTCGTCTCTATCAGGTACTCTGATGCTCAGTCTAACGGTTCTCAACTGCTACGTAGATCTGATGGCTTGGTCCCATGTCGCCAATAGTAGGCTTTGAGATCTATGTCTTACCCTTGTTGCTAGGGTTCTTTGGGCACTCTTTGTAATGATGTCAAGCAATGCTACAACCATAACAACTGCCTAGTCCTCTCCAGTGAGATGCAGCTCCAACTAGTACTCTAGAGGTCTATGTTGTGGATCCTAATGACCCGGCTATGGACTGTTGAGGTCTCTGCTAACGAGCTCCTGCTGACTAAGCTCTCGGTGCCCCCTGTGTTCTGATGGGACCCCTGGGAGGATGCCCCATAATTTGCCTCCTCTATGTGTCAAATCTCTAAGGAGGTCTGTAAGGTGGTCGGGTCTGTTTCTGCTGAGGTGGATACTATGGTGGCATAAATGAAGACTATCCTGAACTCTATCCACCATGAGGAGGAACTAACCCCTTCGATCTATTATCCTACATCTACTTGATGTGGCCCTGAACTCTTTCTCTAGCCCTGTGTGCCTTCCCCCATGTCTCCTCTACAATATAGGCCTTCTTCATGGCTTCTGCTAATGTCTATGGGTAGTGAATGCACACGACACCACCCAAATCCAAGTTTAAGCCCCTAATAAACCTATTAATCTTTCCCTACTCATCTTGCATATAGTCGAGATACTAGAGTAGGTTTAGAAATTGACTCTCATACTCGGCTACAGTCATAGATGCCTAACAGAGGTCGTGAAACTCGTCTATCCATTTTTGAATAAACCTCTTGGGTAAAAACCTGCTCCTAAAATGCTCCTCAAATAGCTCCCAGGGAACTATCTCTGAGTCAACATGGAGCTTCTTCTCCTTGGTCCTCCATCGGACTCCTACTCCATCCCTCAGAAGATGGATCGCAACACAAGCTTTCATATTGCTAGTACAAGGGCAGAGCTTGAAGTATCCACTCAAGCTCACCAACCAGGCCTTTGCCTAAAAACCACTTGTATCTCCAAAATAGTGAGATGGTCGTAGCTTCAGAATCTCCCTGATATGGTCTGCAGCTGACGTCTGATGACCCCTAGGTCTCTCTACATGCTCCTCTCTCTGTCTAGGGCTCTGAGATTCATCCCTATATCCTAAATTCTTGTCCCCATGCCCTCTCTATGGTGACTCTTCCCTAGTCAACTCCACGTGGAAGTTCTCTACCCTATATTCCTCACTTAGCCCTATATTCCACTGATGGCTCCACATCATGTCTAACAAGTCATCCTCCTAAGGACCCTCCACGTATAGTGGCATTGACTTCCTTAAGCGTCTGTAAAATTTGAGGTAGAATGGCCACTACCACCTGCTCTGGAAGTGGTATATCTAGGTCTATGTGAAATGACCCCTCGTCTGGTCCACGCCTCTTGCATAGACCAAGGTGAGAGTTAGTTCATCATTTTAGGTCTCTTTTCATTTTTATATGTTTTCTAAATTATACAATTATCAGATAGTGTGATTTTTTAGGTTTTAAATAAATTTTATACGCTAGGTTAAATGTTCATGTCTCATGTTTTCTAGTGTTCCCAAAGGGTCCAAGATTTGAACCCATAGCTCTGATACCAAGTGTAAATCCCACAAAACAACGTTCTAGGAAACATTAAAACCTAGCACTTATCCCAAAAATTGCAACTAATTTTTTTTTATAAGTAAAAGATAAAAGGTTACATGGGTGTTAACCCCTAGGGTACATTTAATATAATTTACACCAACAAAGTCAACTTTACAATTAATAGGCTAGGTCTAGTTAAATGATTAAACATTTAATTTACTTTACCTCTAAGGTCAATTAATTAAAATTCATTGAGTAAGGTAAGCTAATTTAATTTACTTGGTTAAGTTGTTTCTCCTCTTTAGTTAATTTCCAATCCTAACATGGTTAACCTCATGTTTAATTATTTTTAGTTTCATTATCCTAATTTCTTAAAGTCCTTTTTATTGAATTCCTAAAACATGATAAGAATTAATAAAAGACTTTGCTCCCTAAGGAAATTAAATAATCACATTCACCCATATACACATACCCTTGAGGATTTGATCTAAAGATTTACAATACATTCCTACCAAACAAAATTATGGTTGATCCTCCACCCTTAAATCAATTTAATTGTGACCACTGGATCTTAGGGTTCTAAACTAACCCTAAATATCCTTATGAATTTTTATTTAATCTCATTCTTTACCCAAGTCTCATCATTTGGTCACTTTTCCTTTGTTAAATTTGCAGGTTGGAGAGAAGGAAGCCATGAAAGCAAGAGAGGAAGAAGTATGGAGGATTCTATAAGGATATCAAGCTTAGATTAGTTTAGTTATAGTTTTATCATTGTAATTTATTTCATTCAAGGATTGAATGGGGTTTTCCTTTTCAAACTGGTTTTATTTCAAGCCATTTGTTTTTGGGGTTCTCTATTTAGGGAAAACCCTACCCCCATTAATATAAATGAAAAAGAGTGGTTTTAATTTACCATTTGTGAATGTATTTTATTTAAATTATAAGATTTATCCATTTTTTATTTGTTGGGAGTCTCCTTGGTAATTTTACAAGCTTAAAATCTTGATTAGGCCAAGTTAAAGTTTGTACAGTCGTGGATCTTGGGATTTCTATTAAAAGTGACAAAACTGCCACCCAGAGTAGGTTTTCAGTCCTGGGACCGCCGCCTAGAGTAGGTTGGTGGTCATGGGATAGCTGTCGTACTTGGCTGACAAACCATGAACCGCCACCTTAGAGAGTGGTGGTTCTGAGACCACCACCTTTTCTACAGATAACTAAGGATGCAGAGGGTAATTCATGATGAAGAGATAAAGTACACAATGCAACCAGCTCAATGTGCAACTACATGATCAACTTCAGAGAATCATGAGATCATAAGGAACAAACTTCCATAGTCTCAAGAAAAGGGTACAAGACCACTTGATAAAAAGAAAAAATCTAGAATGAAGGATCAGTAATCTTCAGCCATTAAATCAAAGAACATTCTAGAACACAAAGACTAGAGGATTCAAGCTTGCATTTAAAAAATACATCTATTAAAGTACAACTACAATTTTGATATACATAATGGAAGATTGACTATCAATATTTAGAATGGAGTTCTTATAAATGAAAGGGAAAAGTATAGATCGAGAATGCACTGAAAAAGACAACTACTACAAGGACAGTGTGTCGATCTAGAATTAATGAGCTATACATGAAATAAATAGAGTGAATAGCCACATGAGAAATATGGATTGAATGTCAAAGTATAACATTAAACATTTCAGAAGTCTTCATCAAACTTTGAAGTATGCCACTAGCTTCTGAAAATAGAACTCAGGGAACAAGTATAAATTTCAAAATGAAAGGCAATCTCATCTAAACAAAATGTTTACACCAGCTGCCAACTAATTTTTTTTATCTTACTTGTTTTTCAAGAGTGGCATCATCTTTCTTAAAGTATGAATGATTGAAATACACATACTTAAAGGTAAAAATATAGATATTTAGATTGCATTTACACATTGATATTTTTCAGAAAATAGATTGAGCACTACAGTAAACATAAAACTCATTACCAATCTGGGAAATGAAGGGAAAGGGAGCTAAGTAGTTGTAAGTCTATAATGAATACCCATTACAGTCAAGTTACAGAAAGACAACTACAACTAGAAAAGAATGAGCTGAGCTCGTGTTCTAAATAACAGGGAAAGTAAGAGTTTCCCAAGTGCAAAATAAGAAATAACAAATTCACTCTTTAAAGATGGAACCCTAAAAATCAGATTGGTGACTCAGAGGATCTAGAAGAAGAACTTGATACTGGCTCGAAACACAGATGATAATTCTTGTATAAATCAATACAAACAAATATACAAGGCCAAAAAAATAGAGCTATAATAACGAATTCTAGAGTTTAAGAATAACTTTACTTGTGGCTAGTTCGAAACAAGAAATACAAAACTACAAAATGACTAACGTAGTTTGTGTAAGAATCAAAATGGCACCTTAATACACATAACCAGAGCTCAAAGCTAGTATAAACTCAAACCCTAATTCACAATTTCAAAATAGATTCAGAAATGAGAAAATTCAAGTTTAAAACAACCCATAAGTTATCCAGTTCGAGCACAGAGGGAAATAAGGGCTTGAATTTGGAAAATGAAAGCGCAAGGAAACTTCTCATAAATACCAGAAAGTTCTAAGCGAAACACCCCAAATCTTGGTCACGAAAAATGAAAGCACAATTTACCTTTATAAAACCATATCCAACAAGGTAAACCCTGAACCATGATTATTATGTATAGCTTCAACATAATAGCATTCATGGACAAGTTCACATAGTAGCTCAAAATATAGTAAGATGGATAACAGAGAAACCCATAAAGAGGTTAAGAGATCAACATTTACAATGCCAACAAAGATCAAAAGCGAGATCCACTTACTAGAAGAAACGATGGCCATAATACCTCACAAAGATGCTCTGAAGATCAAGCACAATCATCAATTAGAAAGATTGAAAAATTATCAAATGGTGGTCACGTTTCTCAGCTCCCTAGCAGGGAGGATTAGAAAAGAATAAGATCTTAGAAAAAATCACACAAAAATAGAAACAAACCCACATTAGAGAAGGTACATTATTGAAGAAATGATGACAAAATATACATATACTCTCAAAACAACATAATAGTAGTGGTTCTGAAGTTCAAATAGACCATCTCTCAGAACATACTTTAAAAAAAATATTTCTTAGAATTATTTCTCATACCGCCAAAACCCTCTAAGTGGTTATTTTACAAAAGAGACTAGAGGTTCAATAAATGGGATGACTCAACCAAACTCAGAAAATCAACATAAATAGCTTGAATCGGAGCTCAAAAATGGTGGTAAATTTTGAAGAAACTTGAAATGATAAAAACCTCCAAAGGATCTTACATAGAACCAGAAGGACAAAAATTATGCAACCACTATGATCACAGAAGGTCTTACAGACAGGAATTTTCGTGCTCATCAGAATTAAAATGGCTGTATTGAGGAGAATTTTCCATGGATTCACCCTCCAAAATAGAGATGCATGTGAAATGATCAAAATTTAGGTTTCAAATAATCATTTTCACAACTTAACCACATTCAAATCTAACTTAACCTGAGTAGATAACCAATGGTTCCAAATTAATCATGCAAAATCAACGGTATCAGATGATAACCCAAACTAACCACCAAGCTACAAATCAATGGTGGGGATGATCATGGTACATGAGATCAATGGCCATGAAATAGTTGTAGTATCAACCAAGAACGTAATCAATGAAAATCTAGATGCTCAGAGAATCGATGACTAGAATGAAATAGGTACTTCAATCAATGATCGAGAAACAATCATAATCAATGCAAAATCACATACCAACCATGGTCACAAGGTACATACATGGAAAATACAAGGAAAACCCCTAATTAGGGTTGAATAATATATCACTGATAATATAAAATAATGGGGATAAGTCCTCATGAGGAGGGGGATTATGTCCCATCTAAAATATTATTATTTGCATTAACCTTAGCTAAGGTCAAAAAATATGCAATGTGCTACATGAAAATCAAAAGGGGGCCTAACATTCAAATACTATGATATGATTAATCAATGATTGATTTCAACCTTAGACAATAACCTATGGCCAGGTTGCCAATGTTTAAAGGTAAATAATCATGAAGGGGGAAATCAAACAGTGATTATTATTCAAACTATGGTCTTAGAGACCCATGTATTAAGTCAAAGGTACAAAATGTGATCAAACCAAGGGTGATAACCAATCAAATCAATGCTCAATGATTGTTAAATCATATTATATGCCACGGTAAAAGAAGACAATGCATGGAAAGAGGTCAACATCAGTATGTCCTAAGGATCATGAAAGAGACACTTTTAGCACTACCTTAATTTTCACAAAATGACCTTATTATCTACAAAAAAAGGAGGAATTATTATGCACATGCCTATAGGTGGTCCCAATAATGAAGATTATTTATATTACTAAGTGTTGAGAAATCAAAGGTATTATTTGTACAAAGAGATATTATTTTGCATGTGCATCCAAGGGATCAAAACTAGAGAATGTCAAATTTATCATTGCAAGTGCGTCAAGTTGTAGATGTCACATCATCAGCTAGAAGAAAGAGATTGCATGCATTGGGGAAGACTTTCTCATTAAGAAAATATTATTGTTAGCTAAATTATTCATCCAACTTTATTAAAAATAGAATAATCAATTGCAGTTTGACTGATTTGTATTTTGTAACCAAGGCTATTAATGCCTCATTGTATTATCATGTTTATTTTTATTCCTTTATTTATTCATGATAAAGGATAAAAATAAAAGGCATGTACAAGTACAATTTTATTTTATTTTTAGGAAGGGTGGGATGAATAATTTTTCTATATATTGTGTGCATTGGCAAAGCACATGGAGGATTTTTTGGACACATGAGTGTTGAAGCAGATTTTGCTAGTTTTGGCCTTTGATTGAGAATTGATTTCTACCTTTCCAATTATTTATAGATTTGTGTATATTTTATTCTTTCTTGTGAATGTCAAAATTCCCTAATTGATCATATTACCTTACTACAAATTTAGTAATTTCTACATACTATTAGTGTGCATGTTTATTTTGATGGTATTGTTGTGAATATTTCCCTCAATACATCAAGTGTTTTCCTTAACACTATGCTGAAAACTATTGGTTTGTGCATCTATAATCCTTTCTCAAATATTTTTGCATGTACTCAGTCAAAGACCTTGATAAGCTTGGTGTATTACCCCAGTTTTAAATTTATTTACAGTCATATTATTACCCTCAAAACCCCAAAAAATTAGTTTAGGATACATAAAGAAGTAACCAACCTTGATACTGGAGACTAGCCTCAAAAATAGGTATACCCACAAACCTGAGGTGTTTCAATTTTTTCTACGAAAGAGAGAGAGAGAGAGAGAGAGAGAGAGAGAGAGAGAGAGAGAGAGAGAGATCCAAAGCAAGATTAGAACCCCTATAATCATCTCTCTATAGGGTGCAATTTCGAGAGATAACAGGCTCAAAGAGGAGCAGAGAAGAGAGTACAAATAGTCGTTTGGGGGATATCTAAGGTTTAATATGACTCCCTAAATAATAAGGAACATGGGAAGAAGTTGACATCTCTTTTCCGAGCTTCAGGGGGTTATATTGTGAATCTCTGAAAATCATGTTTTTCTAACTTTGCAAGGTAGACAGAAATGGTTGTTTTATTTGATGACATCAACTAACTCTTAGTAATACCAGCGGACACGAGTGCCTAATTATGACACCCTGGGTTCACAACCTATGAGGTTGTGCTGGAAAACCTAGTTGATGGTCGAGTTGTAACTTTGTTAAGAAAATCATAAGGTGGAGTTTTGTTGTTTTAAACTATCTAGTTTGGTTGAATATCCAAAAGTATAATTACCCACTGGTTTAATAATTATTCTATATTGTAAATGAATAACCAAATTATGAAAACTATAAAATATGAAGGTAATGAGATGATGCTTGGAAATACCAGCATTCCTAGTGCAAGTTGTGCTCTATGTGGGTTTACCCACATTCTAGAAGGCTCTAAATCTCTTTCCTTAAAATGCTTATTATTTCTAATTTGAAAACATATCAGTGGAACCATTTCCCTCTCCATTACCTCCCTCTCTAACCTATAATATCTATCCATGGTTAGAAACCTGTTGACATGCCATAACCCTGAAAACATAGGAACTCTGAAAAATTTGTATAGTTTGTTGTTGCGAGTTGATCGACTGTTAGGCTCTATTCCTGACATCATAGGAAGTTTAATCATATTGAATTGGGTAATGATATTCTCTCATGTCCTATACCTTCTTCCATACGAGGCCTCATTTATGTGAGATTTTTATATATATCGAATAATTTTCTATCAGGTATTATTACTAACTTCATTAGTAAGCTTCCACCTCTTCACTTTTTCATAGCAAGAAACAATCATTTTAGTGGACATATCCCCTCATCTCTTTCTTTACTAATAAATAGTTTTGCAAAATTACATCTGAGAAAATATTAACTAGAGGGTTTGATCCCGTAATATTTTGTTTCTTTGGCAATGAATGCAAGACATTGACCTATTATGAATTAAACTCACTAGTAATATTCCAATTTCCCATAGAATATATTATTTGTCGACTCTTAATCTATTTTGAAATATAATTTCAAGCCCACTCCAGAGCTCGACAGACATACTTATATCACTTCTCTTGACTTGGCTTACAATAACTTCAATCTTTCTATAATTCTTCATTGGCTTAAACACAATAACTTTACCAATCTTCAGTTGGTTGGTTGTGGTCTTTCAAAAAGTCTCAAGGATTTGAATTTTATTGGGTCTACAATTTATACATCCCTATTCCAAGGCTCTTATTATTGGCGTACGAAAGGAATTTTTTGGAAACGGTTGTGGAGCTTGGCTTTGAGCCTGCTAAAATTCATTTTCTTCAAATTTTGTAATCCTTTTCAACAAACCCATTTTGTATATATCCTGGAGTCAATGTTGTCCACAAAACCACGTTTTTGTTTTCTTAATACATTTTATTTAAAATATCACTTTCCTTTTGTAAGGTTCCATATTTTGAATATACGTTTACTCAAGTATTTGTAGCTACAACATCTGAAAAACAATCCTCTGTATTTTATGCTTTGATGGATGTCAATACCCTATTTTAGAGCTAACATTTTGGCATAGGTCAGGAGATCAAGGAAAAATTAAAATAATCAGGTTAGAGACCTGTTTGTGGCATAGTTGAAACAATGTGACTGTCTCGTGAGTGAAAATGATGTCTTTTATACACTTTCAAATCATATCCATGAGACATTATCTCATTTTTTCATTTGGTAAAACACTACGACAAACATCTTACAACGAATTAGGTTTCGTCCTTTATCTTAGGATCAACAAACACTGCACTTGCTGTACCTATCCAATTTTTACTAAAATTTGCAACATGAACTTGGGTTTCTGCTTGGTCAAATCCTATGGATCTAAATAAAGTTCTTGTATTATTGTCCAAGGATAATGATAGGTCTTATTGGATGTTGAGGAAGCCCATGTGTAGTTTCATCCCGCCTGCCACATGCTTACCCCTTCCACATGCCACCAAACAAACTTGAGACACAAAATTCCCTCCATTACGCCTCCATTGAATTATTCCACCCCCCACCAAATGCATTCACTTCGTTTTATTTATTATATTTTATTTTATTTTAGTATTATTTATTATGGGTGTTACATTTCCCTCCCCTTATAATAACATCATCCTTGATGCAACACAATACCGAATCTCAAAGGGTAAGTAGGAAAAAAATTCAATAATGACAAATGTCACTTAACAAAACAACTAGTCGGTACAACATGAACACAACGAAGAAAAATAAAATTGGCAGTATCTTAAATTTTAATGTTCTGTGAAGTTTGGCAGTTCTATTTTACTTTATTACCTAGTATTTTCCTTTAAAGTATTTATTAATCTCAACTCTTAGTATTTCATTTTTTAATATTTTAGTTGTCTCATGTTTGTGGGTGCCTAATAGAACTGACATCACAAGACCACATCAGGGTCAAACACAACCCTAATGGTTCACAAGACATCATGAAATGTACCCTCATGACTATATCACAACACAAAAAACTAACTAAACCATGGAAAGAACATACATATCACTCATCACACATGCTCCTGAAAAATAGTTACTCGTAACATTATCAGACTACAGCAACATGGAATTCCCAACATGTACACACATAAGGGTTTCACGTAACCCAAAACCATAATTGTAGTTATATAGGGTCAAGATGGAAATAACATCACAAAACATAAAACAGACTCACAATAGTACACAAATCATAACATCAAAATCATACACCTAACATAAAAGAACTCTATATACCTCCTAAAGCATTACAAAAAAACTCCATATATCTCCCAAAGCATCATAAGACAACTCCATATACCTCTCAAATCATCACAAACCAAATCCATATACCTCATGTTATCTCTCAAAAGTGCACCCTATAGAGAGATGATTTCTAGTGTTCTAAGCTTGCTCTAGATCTCCCTCTTTTGTAGATACAATGGAAACACCTCAGGTCTATGGGTATACCTAATTTGAGGTGAGTCTCTGATATCAAGGATGGTTCCTTTTTTGATGTATCATAAACTAAATTTTTATTGTGGTTTTGAGGGTAAAGGATGACTATAACTGAAATAAAAAACACTGGGGTGATACACCAATTTTTTTGAGGGATTTCACTGAGTACATGCAAAATTAATTTTGAGAATGGATTTTGGGTGCAGAAGCCAATAGTTTTCAGCAAAATATTAAGGAAAAACACTAAATTTATTGAGGGAATGATTGACAATAATACTGTTAAGATAAACATGCACACTAATATTATGCATAAATTACTAAATTTATAGTAAGGTAAGATGATTAATCAGATAATTTGACATTCACAAGAATTAATGAGATTGACACACCATTGCAAGTAATTGGAAAGGCAGAAATCAATTCTCATTGAAAGGGTAAATCTTGAAAAATATTCTTCAGCAAAAAGTCCCCCCTGTCCTTTAAAATTCCACCCAATATATAGCAAAAATATTCACCCACCCTATCCTAAAAATTGGCCAAAATTTTTACTCACCCATGCATCCTATTTTTATCCTTTATTATGAATAAATAAAGGAATACATTAAACATGCTAATATAATGAGGCATTAATAGCCTTGACTACAAAAATACATCCCAGTTAAACCGAAGTTGACTATTCTATTTTTAACAAAATTGTATGAATAACTTAGCTAATAATAGCCCTTGCTTGTTGAGTAAATTTTCCCTAATGCATGCTAATTGTCTTCAATTGTTTGATGTGACACTTGCAATGATATTTTAGGCATTCTTTAATTTTTCCCCCTTTAATAAATTTCCCTCACTATGGGGACCACTTACCTTTGATGTTGACATATGTTATATCTTATATGCATGAATGGTATAATTTTTCTTGACCTAGAAATTCCACCTATCACATGAAAAAGTAATATTCTCCTTTTAACTATCCTGAAAGGTATGAGGTTCTGTTATCCCAAATTCACCCCCGAAAAATTTGGTCAAACAAGACCCCACACATAAATAAAATATGAAGGGGACGATTAAGACCCATGAGATCACATTCCAAAATGACAAATAAAGGGATAGGAAAGCTTGACTCAAGGAGCATAGGGTCAAAATGAGGTTGAACAACATAAAAGAAACCATAGGCCCAAAGAAGGCAAAAAATGAGCCTGCACAAGAATAAATTCAAGAAACGGCTCCATTAAACGAACCCATGCTTTAAATCCAACAAATAGGTTGCATGTGGGCAAGGGATAATTTTAGTGGCAAATATTCGTAATATGGAAAATATTCCATTTTTGAAAATTTTGAAAAGTATAATTTTCTAGTGCGGGTCAGTGACCTGTTCACCTAAAAATTACAGTTTAATTGTTTTTAGGGGTCGGCTTCACCTACTTGAAAATATCCCCTATATAATCCTATATTATTTACCAGGTAGAACACTACTAGATCACTCATACCACCTAGGGGCATATGCATTGTCAAGTATAGTAAATGTGCAATAAGAGGGCAAAGGCTACAAATGCGTGACAGGATGGAAAAGGCTGCAGGTAAGCGACATAGAGTTTGTTGACATGCGACATGCAGAGTTTTTTGACGTGTGACATGGAGATTTTTTTTACGTCTGACAAGAGTGTGGAGGAAGTAGATGCGTGATAGAGAGTTTGTTGATGTGCGACACAGAGATTTTGTTGACGCGCGACCAGAGGGCAGAGGCTGCAGATGCATGACAAAATATTTGTTGTCATGTGTCAATAAGGTGGTTGGCGCGCATCAACAAACCTCACTGACGCGCGTCAATGACCTTATTGATGCACATCAATGAGGTTTTTTGATGCGTTTCAACCACCTTGTTGACACATGAAAGAAAATCTCTTGTCGTACGTCTTCAACCTTTTATCACACCTCTTAAAAATCAGGCAAAACATTTGTTTTTAGACCCCCAAAAAATTCACCTTCCAATGAAACTAGTTCTAAGGATATTCCACAGGCATTTTCCACCTCCAATTTCTAAGAGGTCTCTTAAAATGAACCCTGATGTGGGCTCTAAAATGGAATAGCAAGGTTGGGGAAGAGAAGACAGTGTAAAACAAACTAGAGGCTCAAAGGAAAAGAAATAGCAAAGGCTCGAAGTCTTTGGGCTCTACAAATGACTCAGAATGAGCCCCAAAATTGCCTAAGTAAAAACGTGTTGGTGGAAGCTTCCAAGTTTCCAAGCGGAGCACCTCCAAAGGTTAAATCCAAATGGGAGAATAAAACAAGTGCCAATCCCCCACATGTATAGAGCCCCAAAAGTTTCACCAGCCATTGAAAAGTCTTCGACCTAGTGGAAGGTGCCAAGTGTCCAAACGATGCTACTTCAAAGATAAATCCAAAGAGCAGAGACCCAAAATAGCACGGGGCTTCCACGTGTCCCAGTTATTAAAAGGGATAGAGATGGGGGTTGAATAGTCAAAGAAGAGGAATTCCAGTGGACGGAGCCAAGTTTTAGTCTAGCGCTACTCCAAAAGTAAAATTTGGGGCAGGTTTCCAAACAAGCGCCGAGACTCCACGTGTCCAGGGTTAGACTTCTGGCCCTGCCAGGCAAGGAGACTTTGGAAAAATACAAAGGATCCCAAGGAGCTCATGGAAGCCACTGCATGTCATTCCGGTGCAATTTTAAAAGCATAAGGAGTTGAATCTCTAAGATGTGCAAGGCTGACACGTGGACCCAGTACAGACAGACTTTTAAAATATTGCGCATCCGCGACCCCAATCTTTAAATGGTCATTTATCTAGAGTGGAAACTCAGATTTGGGAAAGAGAAGACTTTTTGGAAATGTATCAACACCATCTATGCCATAGAAACATAAAATATCATTCTTAACAGGATTTAGTAGGTGAAAATGAGAAAAAAATTTCCAGGCCATTAATATAGAATTTGATTTCTTCAATTACTAGACTAGATTTAATTTGATCCACTAGGGAACTAGAATGGATAGATTGTAGGAGGATTTGAGAGTGGCATTGATTGATGGTGGTTGAGCTTTCAAAGTAGGATTCAATGCATATCTGAAGGTGGTTGAAGCAAGATTCAAATTATTCCCTCCTCTCTCTCATGCTTCCTATATATTGTAATGAAGGGGCATATTCAAAGGGTTGGTCATTGTTTCTCCTCTACCCCCTCTCTCTTTCTTCCTAGGGGTAGAATGCAGAGTCTAAGCCTCCTCCCATGGCTCTGTAATGGCATTTTCTGGCCTCTTGCCAACTAATCATGTATCGTGTAACATTTTGGAGCATTAAAATATGTTTCCTGATGCATCTACCCATCCTTGGCTTATTTTGTTGTCTCTTCTTACATATCATCATTACAGTGTATATTGTGCATAATCTGATGTTCGTTGTAGGTCCTAGGAGTTGTTCTTAATGGGTTTTAAAGTGGTGTTTCATGTGAGATCTATCTTTGGTCTGTGGTGCATCCTGTCCACCCTCTCCTCTACTCACCTCTCTCCACTTCAGGTAGTTGGATTTGTAATCAACCACTTCCTTTTCTGGTGTATCACCGCTTAGTGTAGGCTCTTCCTCTCTCTCTCTCTCTCCCCTTAGAATGGTTAGATTAGGATATAATAGGTTCTTCCTCCACTAGAGTAGCTTATGGTAGGTATATTAGGAAGTAAGGACCAACTTTCTCCAGAGGTCCTTCTCAAGTTTTGCAAGTCCCACAGCTTGAGAGATGGTCCCATTTTGTGCAATCATACTGAATGCTCCACCTCACACCCAGGCCATTAAGTGGTGTTGTGATTCTGCACTAACTATCTTGGCATGCCCAGTGGGATAGGTCTGAAGCACCTTACCACTTCATCTTAGCAGGTTGGTGTGTTACTAGTAAGGTTCAACCTTTTGAGGCACATGTAAACACATCTTCTGACTCCATCTGCTCAACAACATCATCTCTGAAGTTGTAAAACTTTTCCATCCATTTCCACCCATCTTCATTCACTTTTATTTCCATATCTCACATTTTTCTTCCATTTCATGAAGTTGTGTAGTCATGAATTCATTCACTTCATGGAATTCACACCTATAGCAGTGCAGTCTTCCTTCAATGTTTTTCCCAACTCCTCCAGATCAGCATAATGATCAGATCTAGAACCATTATACTTACCCATATGAGTAGGGTAAAATTTATTTTGGCCATGGAGCTTATCAAGAGCAAGGGGACGCATACAATGGTGATAACTACATGGAGAATTCTGGTTTTTTAGAGAATATTCAAAGAATGGAGGCTAACTTGGTGCAATCCAAGGATATAGCATAGATGAAGGCATTCAAGATTGGTTTCAAGACACCTCGTCCATGGGGAGGTCCTTTTCCAAGACATTACATCCCTTAAGAGAAGATTGAGTTCATGGTTGAAATGTTGCCTCAACTTACACAGTGCATTGAGGATATTGAGGCTTATGAGTTGGACACAAGAAAACCTTGTCAATGGGTAATTCCACCACCTCCTAGTTCTTCATTTTCTCTTTCTCAAACTTTATCATTTCAGCATGATCAATAGTCAAGCCCCTCATTTTCTGCCCTAAGCGTTAATTTATTTCTCCATCTCCTGATCTCCCATCCCACCTCAATTCCTCTTCCCTTTTCCCTTACAATTATTCATCCCCTCAAAACAAATAAGAAGTTACACCTCCCTCCCCACCAAAAAAAATAGAAAAAATGGTTGAAACCCAACCTACCACTCCTCTTTCTTTCCCAAGTCCATGTTGGGAAGAGACTCAAGAATCCAGTTAAGGATCACAACAAGAAGGGGAGCTCAAAAGAGAAGAAATGATAGATAATATGAAGAGTTGGGCTGCTAGATTTGAGTTTACAAAGATCCCCTTGATGGTTAAGCTAACAAAGGAGGTAAAAGTTGAAGAGATAATGGTGGCTAAGGCTGAGTTTTCAGCAGAGAAGGAACAAAAACAAAAAGAAGAAGATCAATAGTCTTTTTTCTCTAAATGCAATGTCCCTAATGACACTCTATCTGAAGTGAATTCTAATCTAATCCAAGCTACACAACCAGTTAAAGAGGAGGAAAAATCAGCTCCAGGTCCCATTGAAGAGGAGTAACTGGGAGAGATCAAATCATTGTTGAAGCCACTCAATGAAGAAAGCATCATTGAATATTATTTTATTTCATTTCAAGGGCCTGATTTGATTGATGAACCCATGATGGAGGATGACCATACAGTTCTAGAGGCTCTAAGTTTGTAGCACGCTGCAGAAGAACCTTCATTTCTTCCTCCCACTTAATCCCCTTCAAACTCTAATGTTGAAGAAGATTTTAAGATTTCAAACTTCATGTCTGAGGGTGAAGGGAACCATGGTGAGAAAGTTGTAGATCAGGAGGACACCATGGAGGAGGTCGAGCACATGCAATAGGACAAGGAGACAAATTATTTGTCTTACTTGGAGGATTGCTTTGATAGAGAGGAGTCTGAGAAAATTACATCATTTACTCCTCTATCACCTACCTTCCGAGAATATGATCCTGTTGTCATAAAGGAGGGCATTCAAGAATAGTAACCTATGTCTCACAACATCCCTCTAGAACCAAGTTTGGAAGATATGAGTCTTCTATGTTCTTCACGGGAGAAGGAAGAGAAAAGGTAAGAGGATGTCATCATCCCTCTCACACCATCCATCCAAGAAGGTCCAAAAAATGACTCCATTTTTGGAGTTAAATTTCATAGCAAAGGGCACATTCAAAGGATCAAACCATGCCCAATCAGGTACTTGTCTTGATTGGAGCCAAGAGAGAAGACAAAACCAGTCATGCCTACTTCAGGGCATGATGATGAGTATCAAAGTACCAAGGGTCATCATCAACACCTCCAAGAGTCCAATGCCAATCGGATTGAGGAGGTATTTTTGGTTGATGTAGATACCTTCATGATTTGGGTGGAGGACTAGCTTATTGTCATTTCTCCTCATCCAGGAAGCCATATTCAGTGACAAACCATTTACATGGATGCCCCTTTTAGAAAAGGAAGATATTTCTCCCTTCCTATGGCAAGATTTGTTTAAGCTTTTCTTTCTCTCTAGCTAGAGTAGGAGTAGGAGTAGACTTTGTTTTCAGCATAACAAGTGCTTATGCACACTCTACATGTCTCATTTGAGGTATGTATGACTTGATATTTTTTACATGGTGTGTGTTGTTGTGTTTTGTTTCTCTAAGAATGTATCACCATGTAGGGACAGGTGATACTTACAGTTCATTCAAGGATAGGTGAAAGCCCCAGGTTAAACAATTTTCTACTCTTAGAAGCCTTGTTCTAAGATTTCTTATGAAAATTGAGAGTGCGTACATGTAGGCAGGCTCAACGTCATCAAGTACAAATGGTCAGGCTCACAGATCAGAGATAGGATCAATATCAAGCTATCATTCTTGGGTCCATGCCCAATGGATGCTTCAAGGCTACTGGTCTCTTCATCTAGTAGGCATGTGTCCCCGTGAGTCGCCAAATTGTTATCCCAAATTTGCCACTGGTAATTTTGGTCAAACAAGACCCCGCACATAAATAAAATCTGAAGGGGATGATTTAGACCTGCAAGCTCACATTCTAGAATGACAAATAAAGGGATAGGAAATCTTAACTCAAGGAGCACAGGGTCAAAATGAGGGTCAAAATGAGGTTGAACAATATAAAAGAAATCAGAGGCCCAAAGGAGGCAAAAAATGAACCTACATAAGAAGAATTTCAAGACATGGCTTCGTTGAATGAACAAATGCTTCAAATACAATAAACAAGTTACACGCAGGCTCTAAAATGAAATAGCAGGGTTAGGGAAGAGAAGATAGTGTAAAAGAAACTAGAGGCTCAAAGGAAAAGAAATGATGAAGGCTCAAAGTATTTGGACTCTGTAAATGACTCAGAACGAGCCCCAAAATTTCCTAAGTATAAACGTGTTGGTGGAAGCTACCAAGTGTCCAAGCCGCACACCTCCAAAGTTTAAATAAAAAAGGGAGACTCAAACAAGCGCCAAGCCCCCACATGTCTAGAGCCCCAACAATTACACCGACAATTGAAAATTCTTTGATTCATCGAAAGGTTCCAAGTGTCCAAACGACACTACTTCAAAGATAAATCCAATGAGGGGAGACCCAAATGAGTGTTGGCCTTCCACATGTCCCAGGTCCAAAAAGGATAGAGTCGGGGGTTGAATAATTAAAGCACAAGCAGACCAATGGATGGAGCCAAGTTTCAGTGTGGCACTACTCCAAAATTAAAATTTGGGGCTGGTTTCCAAATAAGTGCGAAGCCTCCACGTGTCCAGGGTCAAACTTTTGGCCCCACCAAGCAAGGAGTCTTTGGAAAAATACAAAGGAGATGAAGGTGCTCACAGAAGCTGCCACATGTCAGTCTGGTGAAATTTTAAAAGCATAAGGAAGGAGCTGAATCTCCAAGATGTGCGAGGATGCCATGTGGACCTGGTACAGATAGACTTTTTAAATATTGCACGCCCGTGACCCCAATCTTCAAATGGTCATATATTTTGACTAGAAATTCTTATTTGGGTGGGAGAATACCTTTTCAAAATGTCTCAACACTCTCTATGCCATAAAAATATAAAATATCATTCTTAGAAAGATTTAGTAGCCAAAAAATAGGAAAACGTTTTCCTGGTCATCAATGTAAAATCTAATTTCTTCAACTACTAGACTTGATTTAATTTGATCTACTAGGGAACCAGAATCGACAGATTGTAGGTAGATTTGAGAGGGGCATTGTTTGATGGTGGTTGAGATTTCAAAGTAGGATTCAAAGCATATCTCAAGGTGGTTGAAGCAAGATTTGAATTCTTCCCTCCTCTCTCTCATTCTTCCTATATATTGTAATGAAGGGGCATATTCAAAGGTTTGGTCATTGTTTCTCCTTTTCCCCCCTCTCTCTTTCTTTCTTAAGGTAGAATGTGAAGTCTAAACCTCCTCCCATAGCTCTGTAATGGTTTTTTCTTACCTCTTGCCCACTAATGAGGTACCATATAACATTTTGGAGCAATAAAATATGTTTTGTGATGCATCTATCCATCCTTGGCTTATTTTGTTGTCTCTTCTTACCTCTCATCGTTGTGGGGTATATTGTGAATAATTTGATGTTCGTTGTAGGTATTGGAAGCTATGCATAATGGGTTTTGAATTGATTTTCTTTTTGAAATCTATCTCTAGTCTGTGGTGCATTCGGTCCAGCCTCTCCTCTACTCACCTCTCTCCACTTCATGTAGTTGGATTTGTGATCAACCACTTCCTTTTCTGGTGTATCACCGCTTAGTGTAGGCTCTTCCTCTCTCTCTCTCTCTCCCCTTGGAATGGTTAGATTAGGATAGAATAGGTTTTTCCTGCACTGGAGTAGCTTGTGGCAAGTAGATTAGGAAGCAAGAAACAACTTTCTCCAAAGGTCCATCTCAAGTTTTGCAAGTCCCGTAGCTTGAGAGATGGTCCCATGTTGTGCAATCACACTAAATGCTCCATCTCGCACCTAGGGCATTTAGGGGTGCTATGATTCTACACTAACAGGTTCTTTTAAAAAAATTAATGTAAGTCCTTAACCCCTCCTTGGCTTGGCAATGTGGCATATACTTGATTTATCATTACAACCTTTGTCCAAGGTAATGCTAAGGCTTCAATTTGACCTCCTTTGTTTATCATATCCATAATGATTTGTCCCTCTTTTTGCAAATTATTCATATAAAACATAATTTTAATAAGGTTGAGGTAAGGAATCTATTTGAATTATTTGATTACCTTTTGAACATTAGTGAATAATATTCATACCTTTCAAAATCATTGGCATGGACTAAGGTTGGGCAATTATTATTAGCTTTGATATTTATGGGGAAAACTATAGTCAATAACCATAATAATTAGTTGAGGAGGGCCCTTTCTCCATGATGGGACGACCCTTGAAATTTCAGTGATGATACTTTGACTTTGATTGGATTAGGGTTTTCTTGATGCTGGACACGTGTGTACTTTTATGACTTTTGTTGATTTACACTAACTCACTGAATTAGATGGAAAAATATTCAAACCCTACTCATTTTTTACATTCTCACTTGAGCTCTTCTCAAGCTAGTGGAGCATTCTAGAAATTTTGTCTTTGCCACCATTATAGTTGATTTCTTAAGCTCTTTTTTTCTTTTCAATAATAGAGGCATATTCCCTGGTATTTTGTACTTAATATTTCATTTTTTGGAAGCTTTCGAGCTCGCATGAAGGCTTTTTGTAGAGATTCTGGTTTTCTGTGATGGATTTTTGCACTATTTTCTCTATTTCACCATTAATTTCTTTGTTTAGAGATTGTTGAGGACACGTATATGTGTTTTTATTTACCTCTGAATGTACTTCTTTCTCTATGATGAGGGTTTCTTTAATTCTCATTGGAAAGGTGGCTGCCATTGTTTGTAAGAGAGAATTCTAAATCTGGTTATTTGACCAATCCTACTTCTAATTTGAATGCATTTTTTATAAGTTTTCAAGCATTATTACATCATCCCAAATATGGGTCTCATGATTTTAGCTCCTAGTTAAGCTATTAGAGTTCTGGGTTAGCTTGTTTATGGTTTTATAGTCACAACAACTTGAAATTTAAACCTGCAACCCTTTCTTGATTATGGCTTCATTGTTTAAGGTTTCTCAAACCTGGGTGCAACTCTTTAAAACTGGTAAATAATGTTTAACCCTTTCTATTATCCTAGATTTTTTAAAAGTTATTCATTTATTCTTTGTGTCTCTCATAACCCCCATTCGCATTTAACTATTTGGTCATTCTTCTTATATGCATACTGGGTTGTATTTTAACATGCACATGGTTGTTGTTTCCACTGGAGTTTGATTTCTATATTACTTTGTTCATTACCATTTGAAATATTTGATCTATCTTCCTTTTTTCTAGAGCTCGAGATAACACACTCTACCATGAATTTCTGCTTCTAGATTGCTTTCTTGAAAATGTGAGTTGTATTGACATTTTGGTTTCTCCAATTTTACGCTGCCTTTAGATTTTATGTATTTTGATGGCCGATTTTATACGTATAATTTATGAGCACTGTCTAGTTGCAACTATATAATAGAAAGCACTTCTTAAAACTCTTAACACTTGAATATGTATTAACATTGTTTCTCTAGAACTAAGCATGTAATTGCTTTAGAATTTTAAAATGATTGTGATGTTGTAAATTGTTTCTCTCATGAAGTGACTTCCATCTGTTATCATTCCTTTTCTATTTTGAGATTTGTATAGCACTTTCACTTTAATAATGCATTTCAAAAACTGAGAAATTGTATCTTGTGTTTTTGGCTATAATTATGCAATATGTGTAACTTTCTTTGCAAATTCATCTTTGTATTTGAAAAGATACCCATATAGTTGAATTTTTAGCTTTTGTAGCTCACATCACTTCTGAAATACTATTGATTTTGAAAGATATATGATTATATATTTATAAGATGAAGATTTAACCTCTCTTTAGGTCAACCGTACTTGGTGTGATCTAAAATTTGTGCTTGGTGAGTTTTCCAAGATATGGTCAGTTGAAAATTTTTGTAATTCAATGGCTTAAAAAACTCATGGCAAATCTATATTATTTTCTGAAACTATGGAATGAGAACTTGAGACTTGATCTTTATTGAATGTTCGTACCTTTCTGAACTGTATTTCTTTCTTCATTTGTGCTTTGTAAATCATGAAAACTTCCAGATATGAACCCCCTGAATTTGTTGCTTAAGTGTTTTACTTGTTCTACAAATTGTAATGTGAAGACATGATGAACATAGATGGATGAGCCTATAGCTAAAAACTAAAAACTTTTACTTTGTTTCTTAACTAGTCGCCATGTAGGTCTTGCATCAAAACTTTTTATTTTGAACCTTCCTTTGATTTCCAAGCTGCTATGGTTCTTTGCTTTACTGTGTTGCTTCCTTTACAATGGAAATTTGAATGTTGCATTTCTTGATATTGTAAACCCTGTAATTTTCTCCTTAAAGGCTGAAAATGAATACTTTTGAACTTAACGAATGATGTAGCAAAATTTTAATTCCATTCTCTTCTTAGCTTATGATATTTTGTACTTGTACTTATCTACTACAATCTTAAATTTTTTTTGAGATATACTTGTAACTTTCCTTTGAATACCATATTTGTCACTTTTGAATGCATTTTTTCTGAAACTGGAAATATAAGGAGTTAAAATAAAACTCTGAGCTCAATATTGACACCATTTTATTCTCTTTTCCAGGTACCATGATGCATATTGTAGAGGACAGCTGGAACAACAATTCTGAAAGAAAAGAACATCTCCTCAAGGAAATGACAAGTTTCATTTACTTCCTTACATTTTCAATTTCATAAATATATGCATTCCTTCTCTTTAGTTATTTCTCACGGCTTGTGTGAGAAAAATATGCACAATTATTCATCACGAATAAATGAAAATATTTTTGTGTAATGAGATGTATGATGTTCCTTTTTGAACTGATTGACTCTCATTATAAATGCAAACTTCTTGTAAAAATGTACCTTTTCCTTCAAACCTGTAACTTGTTTCCAGTTTAAGAACATCATGTCTGGTACATGCTGCCATTTCTTCCTTCCTCAGGGATTTGTAATGGTCGTTTATGGTTATTGCATAGTTATGATGAGGGTAAAAAATGGAATGGATGCATCGTTGAGGCATGTCATTCTGTAATTGCACCCAAGTTGTAGTTTTGATCCCAATGTGGCTTCCAAGATTGTCCAAAACCAAAAAATTAAAATCTGGATCTTATTCTGAGGTGGCAAACCCAAACATAGCCAAACTTGTAACCTGACCAATCTAAGAAACTCAAAAGTTTTGAGTTGACCTTGTTTTCACGAGGTTCAAAAAATGTCAACACCTTCGAAGCATCAAAAAATAACTCCGTATACCTCCCGAGGAATCACAAAAAAACTCCATATACCTCTCAAAGCATAAAAAAAAAACTCCATATACCTCTCGAAGCATCACAAAACAACTAATTGTACCTCCCAAGCATCAAAAAATAACTCCATATACCTCCCAAGCAATAAAATAAATACAAATTTTCATTTTGGCTCAGAAAAGAGGTTAGTCACCCTATGGCCGTACGCACATAAAGTCTAGACACCCCTAACCCAAGTGACATAATAAATGATGGTTAAACAACCCGCTAGTTATTTGTAACTCCTTGGGGCATACCCACATACAAAAAAGTAGATCCATAGGTTCAACCACTCCATGGTGAATCCCATGACCCTATTACAACAAATTACAACATTAGAACCAGCATAACAATCTGTTTCAAATGCTAAGTGGAAGAAATCCCAAGCCTTGGGCTAGGCTATAAAAGAATTTAAACTTTATACACAAATTTCAAACTAAGAAAAACAAATGGCCAAATAGTCATAGTTAGTACAAAAATCCACATGTTAGTACAACAACCAAATAAAATGACCAAAATACAAGAACACATCAATCAAGAAAATTGTTAGTTCTGACAAGAAAATAGATAATGATCAATTTATGAATAAAATACATATAGAAAAATAACACATGTTACAATCACTATGTTTATTCATACGACCACCAAAGGGGTACTCAACTAGTTGTTGGCACTCAGACATCGAGCCTTAACTTGTAAAATAACATATCAAATAATACCACTTTCATAATCTCTATCTCGATCATCCCTCCATACTCCCACAAGCCTCAACATAGTGAAAATCACATAGGATTGTTTGGTGGAAAACCCACATAGGAAAGAGCAGGGGAGACCAGTTTCCTTAATTTTAGCCTAAGGTGGTGCACATCCACAATATAATGAACAAGCGTAAAGTATACTAAATAGATAGAAGTGGGTTTTTAGTCTATAAAATATTCCACTTCCTCACTTGTACTTGGCTCAAGATTATGATAACCTAGTCCACACCTCCTCTCTCCAAACATACACTCTTAACTATTGTTCCCCTTACGGTCATCTAGTGCAAGGTTTACAACATAACACATAACTACATTACTAACACTATGGTGATTCACACACATTAACCATAACATCTTATGCATGGTATATATATAGGATATAACAAAATCATTAATTTCACGAGTTATAATACATCATGTTTCCACATAATTCACCCTAAGTGCAATTATTGTACACTAGACATCATACATTCACCATATGCCCCTTAATCATTACATGAACCATCACCTATTACATGAATTATATGTAAGATGAACACAGTGACTAACATTACAACATACATTCAATTGCAATATAACATGGTGACACACACAATTCATCACAATATGGTGGCAACACCATGATACAATCCCATTCACTATACACCAATCTTTTCATACAACTCATCAACACAACTACATATCACAAAATACCAAAATGTTCCCACACTCTGTAATCCACAAAAAACATTATTTTCACGCACAATAAGGCAACACATCACACATGAATTCCTCATTGAGTCCATGAAATGGATGGTGAATAACCTCATCACAAGCACATCAACATGATAAAAAATACTTACTAAGTGACATGCACAACATGTCTGTTCATAATATCACAATTACAATGTTGGTCACATCACAAAATTACTCTTCCCAACTGCACCACCAACATGCTCAATCATTGAAACTCTAATCCACCCAAAAGGTTTGAGAGCATGAACCTCCCCTCTGATACCAAGTGTAATGCTAAAATTTTGCACACATAAAACAACACAAAAATACTAGAATAATTATTTTTATTGACTTAAAACACTACAGGAGATCACTTAGGACAACTCACAACACATGATATGTTTGCACAACATTAAACCACATAGATAACATAAACAAAAATGTGATGCACATCAAGGCCACTTATTTTTTTCAAATAACAAGGCACAACATAACAATTCACAACATAATGATTGAACTATAGAATAAACTTGTAGGTAGGGTCATGTTATCTCTCATAAGTACACCCTTGTTGAGAGATGACAGTAGGGGTTCTAAGCTTTCTTTATCTATCACTTATGTAGATACAATGAAAACACCTCAGTTTTGTGGGTATACCTATTGTTGAGGTGAGTCTCTAGAATCAAGGTTGGTTCCTTATTGATGTATCCTAAACTATTTCTTTTTGGGTTTTGAGGGTAAAAATATGTTGTAACTAAATTAAAATTGGGTGATAATCCAAATTTTTTGAGGTATTTCACTGAGTATATACATAATAAAATTGATAACAAATTGCAAATGCACAAGCCAATGGTTTTCAACAGAATCTTAAGGTAAACTACTTATGTATTGAGGGATAAATCACAACAACACATCAAGATAAAAATAGACACTAAGACTATGTAGGAAGTACCAGATTTGCACCAAGGTAAAATAATTAAATCAAGGAATTAACATTCACAAGAGATAATAGAAAAGTACACACCACTGAAAATAATTGGAAAGGAATTAACTGGCAAAAAATATGCTTCAACACTCATGTGTCCAAAAATTCATCTTTTGTGCCTTACTAGTGCACACAATATATAGAAAAATACTTCACCCAACCCCTCTTAAAAATAGACTACATTCTGTATTCACCCATGCATGCTAATTTTACTCCTTTATCATGAATAACTAAAGGAATAACAATATACATGTTGATTCTTATTTACAAAAATACACTTAGTCAAAGTGTAGTTGACTGCTCTTTTTTTAATGCAATAATAAACTCTCGGTGAATAATTTGGCTAATATTAGGCTTCTCTTGATCTATAGGTCTTTAAGAATGCAATTGCATATTATTTTTCTTCTTGTGCATGATTTGACACCTATTCATTATCCTCTTGCATGGCATTTTGTCTTGATCTCTGTTATGTCCTTTTTTGGAGGCATCCAAAAATACCACCTGTATAAGAAATGAAAAATAATGCATTTATACTCATACATAAAATTAAGAACTCATCCCATGGGGACCACTATGTCCATGTGCACATGCTCAACCATTGTCTTCTTGCAGTTAGTGGGGCCACCTGTGCACATACAGAACAATGTATCTTCCTCCTTTGTACGAGGTTATCTTAAAAAAAAAGGTATGTTGCAAAGTTTAAGGTAAATAATTCTCTTGACCTTATTTTTCCATCATTGTTCACCTTTTTGACTTAGGATGGAATATAGTATTCTTCAAATAATAGTCATGTTGATTATTATGAACCCCATAATTACCTTGCATATACTTTGATCATTGGCTAACCTTGAATTTATCATTGCATATATGAATTTTGGGCTCCTTTTGATAATAATAAATTATGCATATTTTGAAACAGACCCTAATAGAGGTTAAACCATGATGGTATAGAGCCTAGTCAAAATGGACAATTATTAAAGTGGGAAAGGAGTCCCCCTCCTCATGATGAATCACCCCTTCATTGTTTTTCAGTGGCAATTAACTTTGGGTGAGTTAGGATTTTTTTGTGATCCTTCCAAGTACATTGTTTAACCTTTGAGTTGACTTCAATAACTCATTGGTTGGGTTACGTAGGAAAAAGCTTTGGAAACCTATTCATTTTTATATTTTTTAGCTTTCTATGGGCTATAGAAACTCTGCGAAAAACATTTTGTGCCATCATTGATGAATGTTTGAAGATATAGTGCATTTATTCAGTTTTTTGGCCTCCATTGAATTAAAAAAATTTGTGGTATTTGTTTTTTGTTTCACTGAGAGGGTATACTAGTTCATTGTTCTCGATTATGGTCCCTAAATTTGTGGTTTTCATTTTCATGGGTCATGGCCATTGAAGAAACTTGAGATTTGTGATTTCTTAGAGGCCCTGTTGTCTCATTTCAAACTTTGGTATATTCTCTTTACTGTTCTCTATATTTTTGTGCATAAGCATCGGATCTGAAAAATGAGGTTCACCATTTTGTGTAAATTTTAAGATTTGTCTTTGTGTTGAAGCTTTTTGGGAAAGGGTTTTATTCTCTAACTACCATTGATAGAGCTTATGGTGATGGATTTGTTGAGTCACCATTATCAAATTATGCAGCCCATTTTTTTAGAGGAATGACTTGGTTTTCCATTCCGTGATCTCATCCATTCCTAAATTTATGGGTTTCTTATTTATGCCTCTGTTGTGCCATTATCATGTGCTTCTCGAGCTCTAGTTCATTTCTCCATTTTGGAGCTCTTGTTAGAGTTTTGAATCCTTGTTTGCTAGCTCAGTGAGGGAATTTTAATTTTGAACTCTATCTTGAGCTCGGTTACTTGAGCCTTTCTAATAAGTAAAATCTACTCTTTTATTTATATCTGGGTATCTATTTTGCGTTGGGATTTTCCTGTCAAACATGAAGGTTTTATGAATATGAATATTTTCTTGAGGCCATTTGACGCTCAACTAGGTTTAGGTTTGTATTTTGTGGCTTCAACTATAGATCTATTTTTTATTTCTCAGAAGCTCATGTCGTTGATTTACTTGAACTACATCTATTATGACCTTAATGCACTTTCTCTATCATGTGAGCTTGAATTCAGTTGTATAGCTTTGCTTTCATCTATGTGTTTCCTTTTGTTTCAGATCTACAAGTTGGACTCTACAGTTTACACTTAATGAGTTTATTCTTATACTTGGCTGCCATTCTGAGTCGTACACTTTGATAAGTTTTCATTTCTTGAAACTTGAACCCTCTAGAAAGATACTTTACATTTGATCTCTGTGAGCTAACAACTTTTGAGACTTGACCTATACTTGCTAAAATTACAATCCTTCATAATGATGTAATATGAACCTTGATGGTTGAGTAACAATAATCATAGAAGGCTGAAACAATATCATTTTATCTAATTATGCATTATTTTTGATGTGGTGGGAACCTTTTTCTTGTGCAAAATCTTGAATGCTTTCTTTTTATAACCTACAATTTTATTCTGCCGTTTATCATTGAGATGGATTTCTCTGTTATGACTGTGTTGTACTCTAGCCTACGATAAAATTTATGTTCCTATGCCAATTTCAAATAGACATCCTTAACTTTTCTTTGTAAGCATGATGCAAACCTATGATTTTTTTTCTTGTACTCCTATAATAGTTGGAAATGATGTCATGCATTAATATTATACTATCATGTTATTTTCTTGTAACATAATTTTTTGTTCTAAAACAATATGTTCCTGGAATGATGATTCATGGTTTATATTGTAACTTAAGTCACTTTTTCCTTGTAATGTATAGGAGTAAAAAGATACTGCAGAAACTTTATCCTTAATTTGTAAGGAAATATGCATGGTTGCATGGACATGATACTAATTTCATCTTATCTTTTTCTGTAATCATAACGTGAACATGAGTAATATATGCCTGCACACTAAAATAAATAGTTAGAAAAATAAGTAAAGGCTAGAAGCCTTCCTTCTAATGTTGATTCCTTACTGTGACATTCTTCTAAAGATGATATTCTCCATTCCTTTCTGTAATTCTAATTTTAAGTGCATTACTTAAAAGTCCAATTATTTAAAATTGTGAATACAACAAGATTGAAATCTTGAGCTCTAACAAAATCTCTTCTCCTTTATGTGTAATGGCAAAAAATGGAGAAGATGGTGAAGAGGGAGCAATGAGGACAACAACTCAACCCAAATTGATGGAAATCTAGGAAATGATGGATTCCATTCTTTATTTGTTCACAACTTTACATATATGTACTTTTATTTCTGTTCTTGTTTTTAGATTTATTCCCACGGATTGTGTGGGTTCATTGTACTATTATTCCTTATGAATAAATCAAAATATTTTCATGTAATGAGATGCATGTCTTTCCTTTCTCTACTTTCTTCATTTGTATGGATAAAAAATGAACTTGTACAACTCACAACACTTAAATAATTCACTTAATCATTGGAATAAGTTCAATTGAATCATACTATTATCTCTTGAAAGTGCACTTTGTAGATAGATGACTATAGGTGTTCTAAGCATGCTCTGGATCTCTCTCTTTTGTAGATATAATGGAAACACCTCAGGTCTGTGGGTATACCTATTGTTGAGGTGAGTCTCTGGTATCAAGGCCAGTTCCTTTTTGATGTATCATAAACTAATTTTTTTATGGGGTTTAAGGGTAAGAAGATGACTATAACTGGATTGAAAACTAGGGTGATACACCAAACTTGTTGAGGGCTTTGATTTGGTACATGCATAATCAATTTGAGAATGGATTGTAGATGCACAAACGAATATTTTTTAGCATAATATTAAGGAAAACCACTTAGTGTGTTGATGGAATGAGTCACAATAATATAACAAGAAAACATGCACACTAATATTATGCAGAAATTGCTAAATTTTCAGCAAGGTAAGATGATTAATCAGGAATTTTTTTACATTCACAAGAATTAATAAGATATAAGCAACACTGTGAATAATCATAAAGGTAGAAATCAATTCTCATTCAAAGGGAAAAACTGGAAAAAAATTCTTCAGCACTCCTATGTCCAAAAATTCCTCTTCTATGCCTTGCAATTGCACACAATATATAGAAAATTTATTCATCCTATCTACCCTAAAAATATGCTAAGATTTGTACTCTCCCATTTATTATATTTTTACTCTTTAATCATAAGTAATAAAGGGATAAAAATAGTATGATGATTATAATGAGGCTACTAAGGCCTGAGTACAAAAATAACTCAGTCAAAATGCAATTGTCTGATCTATTTTTAAAATGAAAAGGTATGAATAACTTGGCTAATAATATTTTTTTCTTGATGAGAAAGTCTTCTCCAATACATGCAACTTGTCTACAACTTATTGATGTGACATTTTCCTTAGTGTTTTATCCTTTAAATGATATTCTTGACATTCTTTAATTCTTCTTTTTTGGATGCACATGCAAAAATAACATCTATGTGTAAGAAAAAAATAATTCCTTTATTACAATAATTGGAAAAATAATTCACCCATGCATCCATATTGATAAGGACCACATTTGGTTATGATGCTGACATTTGTTTTTTCTTCTGGTGGTCACATGAAGAATTACACTCTGAGAAAATATAATTTGATCATTTTCATACCCTCCCACTGTGGGGACCACCATTGATGTGTGCACACCTTGACTTCATAAGGGTTCCTTTGAACCTAACATATATAACATATCTTTTCATTATTCTGATATAAGCTAAAGTCTTATTTTACTCATGTCACTTTATTCAAACAATAATAGAATCTTTTTGAAAATATGGGTCACATGATCCCTTTGCATAATAATTGAATAAATACTATGTTGATCCGCCTTGAATTAAATAGCAAATACATAGTTTACTTTGGGCCTCTCTCAATTTGTATGGCATAAGGCATAGGGTTTTTCAAATTTTGATTAATAATGATTTGATTTATTATTTTTTCGATGTTGATTTTTTGTCGAAGTATATGGTTTAGACCTTTAACAATCAATGGAAATGATTTCGTGTGATTAATATGGGGCTAGTCTCATCTTTGCACGATGACTCAACCCATCTATTTTCTTTTCTGGTACTCTGCATTTATTTTATTGGCATCTGTGAACAAATGGTGACCGTTTATCCTTTTATGCTCAATCCATTACCATTAATCCTTATGCATCTCGATCTAAGCAGATGTGGGTGGTTGCGAGGTTTTAATTGTAATCTTATTTAGCATCATCGATTTTTATATCATGATCATAATGAATCATTGATCTTTTTAAGGGATTACAGTTTCATTGATTTGGTTCACTATATGGTTTTGTGCTCAATTCTTGGTTTTCTAATCTCTAACCCTTGTTGATCTCAAACCATTGATTTTTAGCTTGATAGTTGGCTCGGGTTATCATCAGACACCGTTAACCCTTAACTCACTAGTTGAGTTAGTTTATCATGAGTTGGTTGGTGAAAATGTTATTTAGAACCGAGATCGATCACTTCATATGCATGCCCATTTTGGAGGGAAAATCCCTAGAAAATTTGTATTAGGTTGTCATTTATGCATACTAGAGCTCATTTTTCCTCTCTGAACCTATTTCATGGTGAAGCTCTGAATGCTAATCTTACTTTCATTTTTACTATCCGGGATCAAAGCACAATTTTTATGAAGGTGTTTGAGGTATTTTTGTTTCCAACTCGGCATTTATCTTTGAGATTGGAGGTCACTCATGATTCAAGAGCATCTATGAGATTTTGTAGTATTTCTGAACTCTCTGAAAAATGAATATGTAGTTGTTTATTGTTTTTTTGCTCTGAATCTTCCATGACAAACATATGGAGCTATGGTTTAGTAGTTCAAAACCATGGATCTAGTTGATTTTTGTTCACTGTAGATACTCATTACCATGCATTCAAACTTGGTTGAGATCTAGGTGTCATCTTTCTTTCACTACCTTTTGAATATATTTTGAATGTTTTGACAAACCATCTTCTAAAGTGGTGAGTTATTGATTTTGTGGTTGCAACCTCAATGATTTCTTCATGTCCTTAATTTATGATTAGAAAGCATCTGTAACTAGTTGAAATATTGGGTTTTGTTGTGCACTGATACCTATATTTTCTTAATATTTTCCATAATTTTCTTGCTTGGCCATTAATAAAATGAGCTCCAAAGATTTTGTATTCATCATGTTTTCTCTGTATTCTACCCAATTTTAAGATTTCGACAACATCATTCTAAAACGGTGAGTTTCTTGCTCTGAAATTTGTCGCTTTTGAAGATTGTACTATGCATATGATGGAGGTGTTGGCTAAATATGAACACTATTGTTATAAGAATAAATGTGTACTTTTATCCATTGTTTATGAAGCTTTGAACATTGACACACCCATGTGTAAATTTATTCATTGTTGAAGTCATAGAAAACAAAGGTTTCATTTTTTCTACTGGGCCTCAAAATTTCCTTTGCTCATTTCGTTGTATTTGACATGGAACTTGGAGTTTCTCCATCTTGAGCTGAAGGTGAGTATCTCCATTTACATTATTTTATCATTAGGGTTTACGCTTTATGATTTGACTTGTTTATTCACTATTGGGGTTTTAATGTTTTATATGGTTTGAATTCCATGGCTCTGTTCTATGTCATTTTGAAATGTAAAACCCAAACTCTCATTCTTTGCTATGAGATTTGCTTCTCACCTTGTGGGTCAAGTTTTTTTGTTCCAAAATAACCCCCTGTAACTCTTGAAACAAGTGTTTGTCAAAGATATTATTGTTATCATAAGCCTTATGCTTGCCAAAAATTTCCTTCGAAGCTTTCTTCTCTAGACTATACATGGATTACACATGCTTTGTATAATCTATTAGAAGAGTTTCTGTTTTGGCTTTATATAATCGTTAGCTCAGTACTTGCACTTACTTCTCATTACCCTGGGATAGTTCTATTGTAGGTTAGGGTTGAATTTTTTTTGGAATGGTGGATTTCTTTCTGAACTTCTGCCACTTAGTTGATGAATTTCATCCTTTATTGATCTTTGAAATAGTTGAGAATTGTATCCATTTGTTCCTATATTACCATTTCTTGAGCCCTTGTAGTTTTCTTATTTTATTTACATTCATTCATACCTTCTACTGTTACTTGTAAGAAAGATAATTACTCGATTCTTTTGTATTGTTTTTCATCATGATAACTTGTTGATGAGGTTGCATAGTGTAATTTCTATTGACCGCTACAACTTTAACTTGATATGATGTTCTCACTTTCATGCTCTATTCTAGATTTTGATAAGAAATTTATATAGTGTTGAAAAATCTCTGAGAATTTGTTATTCTTCAATCCCTTGAGGCTTGATGAATCTTTCTGAGTTGTCTTATCATTATATTGTTGTACTATGGCTCCTAAACTACTATTAAGATAGTTACTTAACATACCATTCATACCCAAACTGGGTTTGCATTTCTGTAACTATGGTGTATTGGCAAGATCAACTTAACTAAAATCACCTCCTGAAGCTTTATATGCTTAAGACGTTTGCATGGTAGTTGGAATTTTGAGCTCTGTTTGTTAGACCTCCATATATCTAAATTGGTTGCTTCTTAGAAAAGTGTAATAAATTCATTTGATAAGCTTCCACTTTTTGAATTGGTTCACTTTCTTTCTTTTGTAGCTCCATTACCAAACTGTTTCAAATATTGTACTTAATCATTTATTAGTGAATCAATGTTGTTGAAATTATTAAAACAAGACACTATTGCAAGTCAATTTTGTTGGTGATGTCTGTAGAAGACTTGCTTTGATGTATGCTTTATGTTGATCTTAGCTTCAAAGTCATAATTAATTTATTATGATGAACCTCCATCAGTCGAAACAAATGGTAGTTTTCTTTTGTCTGTCCCTGAATTTTGATGAATCCTTACTTGTGTTAGGTAGCATTCTGCATAGATAAATTAATTACTATTTTGTAGTTGTGCTCCATTTTTTCCTAAATGCACCTTCAATCTTAACTGAAACTCTTTATATCCTTATCATAGACTGTAAATGTGTTTGATCAATTCATTACTATGCAACTTTAGTCTTGATTTTGACTGTTCAAAATGTTACATGCAATGATTGCCTCTTATATGACCTCATCAATATTTAGCTTCTTGGAAAGTTGTTTTTGTCCTTGTAAATACAATAGTTAGTATTATCTTTTCATCTACTACATGTACCTTTCTTTTTTAATCTTCCATCTACAGTTCCTTTTTATGGGACAACTTATAAATATATATCATGTAGATTCTTTCAGCAAGTATTTCATTTCTGCAAAGTAATCATTTTTTACAAAAGATTTATTCTTTCTCATCTGCAAACTGTACATACACACTTAAACAAATAGTTAGAGAACATCTAGGATTTTTTGGCCTCTCTTATTTCCATAGTTTTTTTCTTTTATTTTTCTTCTCATAAATGATTGTGTAGATCATATGAGCTGTTGTAGAATACTGCTCGTACAAATTTTGTACATGTCTTTCCTGTAAATTATACCTCATTATGTCATGAGATCCATTTGCATGGAATTAGATAGTACAAGAATATGGATCAAATTCTTGAGCTTGTGATTGACATTATTTCATTTTTGTTTCCCAGGTACAATGCCAATGCGGATAGCAAGGATGAATATGGAGTAAGATGGAGCTGGAAGTAGAGAAACGGAGATGAGAGAATCCCAAGGAAATGATGGGTTTTTTATACTCCTTTACTTTTATTTTCATGCACATGTACCTTATACTTCAGTAGTTATGAATTGCTTTTGAGTTACATCCCATGGCTTGTGTGGGAAAAATTGAAATTCCTTATGAATAAAACATTAAATTCTAGAACTGAGTTGTGTACTTATTTTGCATTTTAGTGTTATGTATGGATTATATAACAAACTAAAAACATCAATAACATAATTTGATGTATTTAATCATGAAGGAAAGAACTTTAAAATACCTACAACTTTAGTAATGAACTCTCAAGTATTGTAGTCTTCAACTTTTTTTGATGTTCCAAAAATTAAGACTCCACTTATTCTGTAATTTTGTCCTTCATCAAGCTAATACATTTGTCCTTAGGGATTTTGGGTTCTCTTATTGAAGATAAACATGGAATTGCATACTATGTGAGTTGTTATATTTTGTAATAGCACACATAGCTGCAAATTACATCTAATCATTAATTTAATGCAACAAAACAAATATTAAACTAAATGAACCTCCCCTAGCTCAGGTCCATTTCAAAAATGCCATCCATCGTAAAAAAGTGTTGAGTTGCCCATTTTTACACAAGTGCAAAAATTGCCAACACGTACCCTTTTGACACTCACTAGAAATGCAAAGATAGTTGTAAAACTATACCTTGTCCTTCAAACCTGCAACTTGTTTGCAACTTTAGAACATCATTTTTGATACATTTTTCCCTTCCTACCTTCCTCAGGGCCTTGCAATGGTAATTAACGGTTGTTGTAAAGTTCTAACGAATGTAGAAAATTGTAATGGCTACATCTATGAGGCATGACATTCTGGAACTACACCTGACTTGCTAATTTGATTCAAATGTGACTCCTAAGACTGTCCAAAACAAAAAAACTAAAAATGGTATCCTCATTCGAGATGTCTATCATGGACGCAGTCAAAACTTTTAACTGTCAAATCTGAGAAAATTAAAAGTTTCAAGTTGACATGTTCACATGGGGTGCAAAAAATGTCAACCGGTCCTTTCCACATTTATTGCAAATACGTTTCATTATTAACTTAACTTCTATAAGGACTCATAATATGTGATTAATACATTTCTTTTCCTTTATTGATAGATTTAATTCATATAGTTCAACATTTAACTTGCGGTATATATCATTCAATAAAGATCATCTACATTATTTCAATTACTTTTTTAATTTATTCATTCATTAACAAGATAGTTATTTACACATAGGATTATTTACATACACACATGGCTACCAGGAATTATCCCTAGTATTCACTCCTAAACGAATGTATCTTAATCTTATATCATACCTCCGTTACACAATGGAACAAGTGTAATTCCTAAGGATGTGAAGTTCAACTTTTTTTGTTTAAGGATTTATAGTCGTGTTTCTTTCACTCATTTATAATTGATAGTGTATTTAGTACATAATAGGTATTATGGGGGAAAAAATATCCATAGTGAGAAGTTTTAATCACATTACAAGGAAGATCATGTTTCACTTTCCTATGGAATAACATCCCATGATTACACTTCCCAAGGCAATACATAAATTATAAGTTTACTATAGTTATGCTCCAACAATTAGTTAAGGATTTGAAGGCTCTAAACATGGAAACATAGTTCCTTATTTTCTAGTTTCTAGATTAGGTTTCCTAAGTATCATTTTACGTCTGACTTAAGAGGTATTATTTTACCCTAACTAGGTTCATATAATTTTTGAAATTAATTTTGTAGACTATTTGTTAATAGGGGCACTTATATCCTCATAAGACTACTAGTCTATATCTCAGGGGATTTGTCTCTAGGAACATGATCACCTAGTTTCACATCACACATCCATTACCTAATAGGACTAGTGGGAGAGCAAGATGGAGTAGTTCATAATTTTAAGGGGGTTAAGGTTCGCATTAGAATTTAAAAAACATGGGTCTCACTTCTCAACAAAAGATGGTTTAAAGATGATATGATACTGACCTAAATTTAACCTTTCTCCAAAAACATAATCTAATGGTTACGTTTTCACAAACTAATATATAATAAAGTGTTGTTAAGTTTCATGATTAAATCTTAGTATTTCACCATTAAACCCAAGTGATAATTGAGATTTTGTATTGAGTTCATTCAGGATCCCAACTCTTAAAGGTGACTTCCAAGGCTAGTTGGTGATCTTCGCCATTCAACATGTATGTCAGTCCAAGAGGATTTTATTCTATGTTTAATGTTGGTTCCTAAAGATTAATACCTTAAAAGAACACATTCTCCATACTACACACATGATTATTAATCCTATAAGGGAACTACGTACTCTAGATAATGTTTGACCATGTCATTCTTAACTGATGGGTTCATGATGTTTTTCCTAAGAATATAGGTTATGGTTATAAAATCAACTAGGGATGTTATTTACTTAAGAAATAAGGTTCCATCGAGTGTAAAGATAGAATTTCACTCTAAGGTTTGTGTTTCTTATGTTAATGGAATTACAAAGAAAGCATAGTTATGCACCAATTTTAACTAAAGTTGAGTATTATATTTAGGTTGATTTTCTATATTTATATGTTACATAAAACAACACTCTAGAGATTTAATCATAAATTTCAAAAAGAGAATGCACTCTAAGATGTCAAATTCAATTTTAGCTAACATATTTAACCAACATTTACAATAAAAAATTGGGGACCAAAATAACACCCATGTTTAGATGAACATTTCCATTAAACACTACCATCTTAAAAAGATTACAATAATTCAATAATAAGTCCTTTAATACTTCAAAAAATGTTGAATTATCCTCTACAATTACATTTACATATAGATCAACCCCCCTTTTTCCATATGTAAATCTTAATTAAAATAAAGCCTTTTGTTAAATGCATATTTCCCTAAAGCACCCCTAAAACTGTTAGAATTTGAGGATTCTAATAAATATGGATTTAATCAACTTACATATTACATAATATTACAATAAATATTTAAATAAATATTACATCATAACATAAGTAAATAAAGAAATACTTACAGGAAATAAATAACATAGGTGACACCGTATTTATAATGAAAAACCCCAATAGGGTAAATAACACTTTGTAAATAACCTTTTACTTCAAAGAACTTATTTTACATATAGTAAGATCACCTTCTCCTTTGAAACCCTATTTACTAAGGGTAAAACCAAATCACTTGATTTACACACCTTTGATATATTTCCCAAATATATCAAATGAGGACCTTAAGTCTTTTTTATATAAGGTGATTGGGTATGTCTCTCGACCCACCTTTTTAATCTAAAATGGTTGACACATACACAGATTTATAATATTTAATATTCGAAATATAATCATTTCATGATGTTAAATATTTGACCTAAAGTATATACCTAGGTTAGCATATTTAATAATAGAAATATAAATATTTCATATTATTAAATATTAACCTATATATTAGTGATGGACCCATATACATTAAGGGTTGGCCAGACCACTTAATCATTATGTTCCAACACTCTTCCTTTATGTTAAGTGGGATAACATAACATATGCCAATAAATTACCTGCATGTGGTACACTGCAGGATTTACAATCCTTAAACCATAAAAGTTTTAGGCTATCATATCAGTTGAAGGAATTATAACACCATCATAATCAAATTAAATTTTGGTACAAAAGAATTTGGAATTCCAAAGATCATCCCATGATCAGTGGCTAAGTATGATTTGTGATTTTTACATGTTCTCATAGGTTCTCATAAAAGGTTATTGAACCCAAGCATATGGGAGTCTTTTACAACCAAGGACCTCCTTAACAGTATGCTTTTACTGGATGTTTACCATTAAACTCAATAGCAATAAATAGTTTACTGAAGACCACCTTTAAGATCTTTCTACACTTCTTTCTAAAAAAGAAGCCAAGGAGCTATACATACCTGAAAGTATTTTTACACTTACCTGAATGTCTTTCTTTACACTTTCCCAAAGGTATTTTACATATTCCCAGTTGTATTTTTACAAAAAAAAAGTTCCATTAGGAGGTGACATTGTCATGCACACTCCCCCTCAATGGAAACTCCGACAATCCATGTTTTTCATGAAAGTGATTAAACTTTGTAGCACTCAGGGACTTTGTGAAGATGTCAGCAGTATGCTCTTTAGTCAACATGAAATTGAGATTTATCTCATCACTTTGCTCCTTCTAACGGGTGAAGTGTATATGTATATCAATGTTCTTTGTCCTCTGATGTTAAACTTGATTCTTAATCAATAGTAATACAACTCTAACCACAACAAAGAAAATAAATACTTCCTTTAGCTTCCATGTGTATCTCTACCAACAGTCGTTGCAGCCACATGACTTATTTAATTCTTTCATTGTACTTCTCTACCTCAGTAGAAAAAATGGAGACTATTGATTGTATTTTTCATTCTAAGTAATGATTCCTACACCAAAAAAATTGAACACATATCTAATAAATTTTATAACATAACATCGGTATGGTTAGAATCACAAAATCCATATAAGATAGAATTTTCATTCTTATTATAATGCAACCAATAATTGATTGTTCCTTTCAAATATCTAAAAATTCTTTTTACAAGATTCCAATGATCTCTAAAAAAGGTTCCTGCATAAACCTTGAAGTAATTTCTATTGTAAAGGAAATATCTGATCTAGTTATAGTTAGATAAATCAAACTATCAACTAACAACGTATATAAAATATGATCAATATTTATTCCAACTTCCATTGAAGTAGAAAATGGTTTACAATCAATCATAAGAAACTTTTTCAATATAATGGTTACATATTGTGTTTTGAAAAATAACAATAGAATGAAATACAATCATATAAATAACATGATGTGAGAGACCTAACTCATTAATTTCAAAGTACTACTTCAATTTCTCTTTAATCATATAAATTAAATCATAATTGTCACCAAACATAAGAAAAATCATCAACATATATACATATAATGATAATATGCGAGCATTATTGCTTAATGAATATATCATTGTTAGAAGAATAATTAACAAAACCTAATAGTTTAAATAAGGAAACAATTTTCACATACCAAGCTCTAAGAGTTTGTTTTAAACCATACAAAGATTTCTCAACTTACAATCATAGTTTTATTTACCATTTTCTTCAAATCCTTTAGATTAAAACATGTAAAGTTCTTCTTTTAAATCACAATTCAAAAAAGTATTTTTTTAATCCATTTGGTGGATTTCCCACCCAAATTGAGTAGTAATTTCAAATAAGGCCCTAACAGTACTCATTTTAGCTACAAGAAATGTCTCAACATAATCAATACCAGGCTTCTGAGTGAAACCTCTAGCAACAAGTCTAGCTTTATGTTTGTTAATACTACCATCAAAATTATATTTTACTTTATATATCCACCTAGACCCTATAATACTTCATGACTTAGGTTCATACAAAGTAGTTAATGCATAGTACATATGTTAGCTTCTGGTCATTTTCCTAAGGTTAATATGGTTTTAACTTTTTAACATAGATTGAGCCCAATTTAATTTTTTATCTAGGAAAATAAGAGTTTCAGAAACATCTATAACATCAAAACATCATCATCACCATTTACTAAACTAGAAGCAAAACCATTTTTTTAGAAGCATTTAATGAAGTAACTTCAAGAGAAGAAGACAACACATGTAAAATTTTCACTAGATTATATCTAGACATTTCATATAAGCTTCGATAATTAACATGTCCTAACCTTTCATGCCATAGTTTTGAATTTTTCAAACTTTGAGATATAAAACAAGATGTAGAAGAGAAATCATCAAAAATATACAAAACATTTATTTGAATTCCTTCAATTATTTTACTTTCATTACTATCCTTGATATACCAAAAATCCTTCATGCCTGGATTCTAGTTGTGTCCATACCTCTTTCGGATATTCGATATTACCAATGTGTAGAAAGTACTCATTGTTCACATTGTATAAAATCATAGACAGAGCCTCTTGCATTCATTGCAAGAATTTATTCATGTTATCTAAAGTTTCTTGACAATCGATGGGAGCAACCTCAAATCTAGAAACAATCATCCATAGTTTGTCCACCATAAATTTTGTTTTGACCCAAATCTTGTAGTTGGTTTCATTCAAGATTTGGGTTTTGTAAAGACAGAAATAGTTGGATGCCATTGTTTTCGTAAACTTGTAAAACACACCCCATTATAATATACAATGTACCATAGATTTAGATACATATTTATCGATAATAAAAAAAATACTTTTAATAGAATCAGATCTAAATTTTATAGATCTAAAGAAACTATTTGATCATAACTAATTATGTCATTACAATGCATACTAAATAACCTTCCATGATCGAAATAATAATGCGCAATATAAAGGGCTCTGTATTATACCCCAGATCTATATGAAAAATAGTTCTGACCATATAGAAGTGAAGAAGAGACCCCTAAGAATGCATAACTTCAAATTTCTGAAAAAATTAATGTAGACAAAAATCCGGTCAACTTATTTGATGTCTAAATGACCATCATATGGTCTTATGTTTCGTCTACTGTGACGTTCATTTAACCATCAAATTTAATGAATCTAAAATTTTTTGTGTATTTCTAGAATGTGAAATTCCATAATTTCTTCTTCTGTATAATAGTAGGGAGGTTATATTTTAACACATTATAATAACCTATTATAATTTATAATGTAAAAATACATACACTTTCTTTAAAAAAAAGGTATATAGTTTATAGAATGCAAATAAAAAACAACATATAGTTCATAAAAATTATAAACTATAGTATATTTTTTTATATTAAAAAACACATAACCCTTGTTAAAGGGGTTTAAAGGACATAAACCAGGTTAAAAGAATTTTACTAGGTGCAAGTAGAATTATGAGATTATAGATTAACCACCATATTTTACAGAGGGGACAAGTATTTTCACCCGACCAATGAAATAAATTCAAATCCCTATTTTCATGAACTTTGTCTCCTCTCTTCATTTACTTTTAATTTTACCCTACACACATTTAAACTATGGAAATATTGTAAAATATTCTATAGAATTCTTACAAGCTAAAAACTTTAAAACTTTTATGTGGCTATAACTACCAATATTTTAATAAATATTTACTACACTTCACGCGGGCCACCAATAAACTAGCCATTTTTTAATTCTCCATTTATACTTGAGAGTTTCACATTTATCCCTAAGATATTATCTCATTTTATTCTCCACTCCCACTCTTATTTAAAAGAAAACCTTTAAATAGGTTTATTTATATAGTTTTTATAAATTATAAGATATGAATGAATGGGGCCGCCCCCTTACATGGATAATATAAATGTTTTAGAACATATGTGAGGTTTTATTTAATAATTATTAAGATTTAAAAAGTAATCCCTTCATGGAAAAACAATAAACAAAGACCCCCTTTCCAAAAAAGTAAGCACTTAAGTTTTTTTTAAAACATATATAAACCAAATCTAATAAAATTTATATTTCAAGCAGTTGAAACTAACCATATATATAAAATATGATTTAAACTTATGTTTGTTTGTTTTTAAAAAAAGTATATATGTCTAGATTTATAAGTTAAGTTTAAACATGATTTAAACTTAGGCTTAGAATATAATCTATTGACTCTTCCCTCAATCCCATGTAATTTTAATTTGGATAAAGGATTTTAATATATAGTTTTTTTTTCTTCCAAAATTATATAAATTTTAATATGATGTTTATATAAATTATTATATAAACCTTATTCTATATTATATATATTTTTATTTAAAAATAAAAATATAGTTTTCAAATTACATAGGATATAGTTATAGATTAACTATAAAATATAGTTTCCTAGCTTTATGACTGGATAACCCAGAGATGGAGAGAAAAAATACAAGGTAAGATTGAGCTTTACCCTTGTGCTAAAGCTTACTTCATTGCTGTCTTTGAAACCCCTGAGGATAGGGATTTAATTTTTAGCCAACATTGGGTTTGGGGGAACACAGGCTTATGTCCAAACCATGGTATCCGTCTTTCGACCCGTTAAAGGAGTCTTTTGATACCTACCCGATTTAGGTTCGTTTACCAGGACTCCCACTGCAGCTTTGGAACAGATCTTGTCTCACTGCTATAGGTGATACTCTAGGCTCAAGTGTGGCAGTTGATGATAAGACCTCCATTCAAGCACATACTACTTATGCTCGAATCCTGGTTAATCTTGATACCTCCAAACTCTTACCAGTAGAAATCAATCTACAGATTGGTGACAGGCTCTAGATGCAGAGGATAGACTATGAAAGACTTGCCTTCAGATGTAGGCGTTGCTTCCAAACTGGTCATGTTACAGATGATTGTGAACACTCCAAACGTAAGACCAAAACAGCCTGGTGGAAGGATTCTCTACCTAAACATCTTATAATTGACTCAGATCCGGCTAAGGAATCTAGTGCTCCTTTGCAAGTTAACTCACCCATCATGGTTGATTCACAGACCAATACAGAGAAGCCTCCAGACTATTCTTTACAGGTTGCTGACTCAGTGATTAAGGATATTTCGACCCCCCTTCCTATGGGTCACATCCCCATCAAACCCATTGCAGTTCCTCCAACTGTAGTGGATGTGGAAAATCAGGAATGGACTGCGGTGGATAGGAAAAAGAAGGGAAATGCCAAATCTAAATCCCCCACCATATCGGACAAGGTTTGATTCTTGTCTTTTGGGTGCTTTCATTGATACATTTAGGAAAAAGGTCTAATACACAGTTGATAGGCAGCTATGTTGTTGTTTTGTTGTTGTTTATTAGTTGTTTTGTAGCAGCTGGTTTGCTTTTGTTGGTTCTATTCTCGACAAATTTTTTCTGTTGCTGGGATTTTCTGGGATAAAATCTTGCTGTTGAGCATTTTTGTACAAGGGTATAGTCCCTTTCAAAAAACTATTTGCCCATACTAAAAAAAAACTATAAACTATAGTTTTTCAAATTGAATTCTTTTAGAGGGGACCAAAGAACACGGGTATGAATTTACCTTCTGAAATATTTAACTTGCAAACATTTGAATTAATAGAAAACATGAAAATTATTACATATTTTAAAAAATCATTTTTTTGTATGTGATTTTTACACAAGTTAATTACACAAATGTAATGCCAAAATAAATTAGGGAAAAAAAGAAGGGGACCAAATACTTTTAAATACCCTTTCAGGTTGGTTAAAAAAATCCATACAAATTAAATAAATAAAATACACAACATTTGATCTTAATTTACCTCGCTTTGTTACCATGTTAGAATTTGAGGATTATAATGAATATGGATTTAATCAACTTTCATATTACATAATGTTATAATAAATATTTAAATAAAATTACATCATAACATAAGTAAATAAAGAAATACTTATAGGAAATAAATAACACAGGTGACACCGTATTTATAGTGGAAAACCCCAATAGGGTAACAACCACTTTGAAAATAACCTTTTACTTCAGAGAACTTATTTTACATCCAGTAAGATCACCTTCTCCTTTGAAACCCTATTTACCAAGGGTAAAAGCAAATCACTTGATTTTCACAGCTTTGATATATTTTCCAAATATATCAAATGAGAACCTAAAGTCCTTTTTATATAAGGTGATTGGGTATGTCTCCTAACCCACATTTTCAACCTAAAATGGTTGACACATACACCTCGAATTATAATATTTAATATTATAAATATAATCATTTCATGGTATTAAATATTTAACCTAAAGTATATACTTAGGTTAGCATATTTAAAAATATAAATATAAATATTTCATATTATTAAATATTAACCTATATATTATTGATGGACCCATATACATTAAGGGTTGGTCAGACCACTTAATGATTATGTTCCAACACTCCCCCTTAATGTTAAGTGAGATAACATAACATAAGCCAATAAATTGCCTACTTATGGTACACTGCAGGATCTACAATCCTTAAACCATAAAGATTTTAGGCTAGCATATCGGTTGAAGGAATTATAACACCTTCTTCATACTCAAATTACCTTTTGGTAAAAAAATATTTGGAATCCCAAAGATCATCCCATGATCATTGGCTAAGTATGATTTCTGAGTTTTACATGTTCTCACAGGTTCTCATAAAAGGTTATTGAACCCAAGCATATAGGAGCCTTTTACAACACTCTAGAGATTTCATCATAAATTTCACAAACAAAATGTGCTCTAAGATGTCAAATTCAATTTCATCTAACATATTTACCCAACATTTACAATAAAAAAATTAGGGATCAAAATAACACCCATGTTTAGATGAACATTTCCATTAAACACTATCATCGTAAAATGTTACAAAATTTCACTAATAAACCCTTCAATACTTCACAAAATGTTGAACAATCCTAATACCATTTTACTTAACATATATATATATGATATATATCCTATATATATATATATATATATATATATATATAAGACCCTTTTTACCATATGTAAATCTTGAATCGAAATGGCACCTATTGATTAAATGCACATTTCCCTAAGGCATCCCCTAAAACTAATATATCATAAATATTACAAAATCTCAACATATAAAATTTATCTGTAACATGGCAATATACATGTATACATATATAAATTCTATTTTTTTTTATGAGCATATATAATTTACAATAATGAACATGATGTAATTACACCACACCTTAGTTCTCACAATCTTTATTGCATCCTACAAAACCATGTGAGCATGAAATCAGTGATAATTTTTTGGCATGGCATCCACCTAAATCTAACATAATTAACATGATATTAGTTTTCCATTTACATTGTAGTAATAATGCATTTTCATTCACAATAGGAGAGGTGTTAGAGACATGTATTGATTTCATTTCATTTTACTTCATTTCTTAAACCAAGGAGAGAGAAAGAGATAGGGAAGAGAGAGAAACACTATATTTCCCAAAATTTCAAATTTCACACAACATGTCACATGATAGAGTTTCAAAAATTTATTCACAAGTGGTCAAAAAGTTTCCACTGTTGTTTGGTAACTTGACTAGGGTCCTACAGCTTTATTTTTACGTTTTCCCTGCTAGTTGCAAAATGCCAAATTAGTTTAGACTTGAAGGATAAGAAAGTGCATTAAAAATACTATGTTTCAGATAAGAAAATTCAATGATTGGTGAGAATCCTATACGTGTCCATCTATATAAAAAGAATTCATTTTGGACTAATGGAATTCAAAAAATGGCTAATGGTGTAACAATTGGTGGATAGTTTTCTAGAGCCATCGATTGTAATCAGACCAAGTTTGACCTAGTCAAACAATGACTAGAGACCTATGCAAATTCCTCTTTGCCAAAATATCTACAGGAATGTTCTTTTTCAAAAATTGATGTTTCCATTAAATTTTATAGAAAAAATACTATAGGATTTGCTAAGGCGTGTTCAAACATTATCGTTATCTCAAGGCTTCCAAACATAGTGAGTCTGATATGAAACCCAACTTTTTTAACTCTTACAACTTCATAAAAGGTGCAAAATAAGGTAATTGGGCTACTAGAGGAGCGGCGAAGAGAGTACGAAATGGTCAATTGATCAGGTGCCAATCTAAGGTATAATACAACTACCCCACATAACAAGGAACACAAGAAGAAGTTAACATATCTATTTTCCATGGCTTTGGGAGGTTATATTGTGACTCTCTAAAAATCGCGTGTTTTACTAACTTTGTAAGGTAGATAAAAATGGTTGATTTTATTTAACGACATCTAGCTAACTCTCACCAAAACCATTGGAAATGCGAGTACCTAATTTTTGAAACTCTTGGGTTTAGAAATGCATATGATGTTTGTGGTTGCAATCATGATGGATGGTCAAGGTGTAACTATGGTTACATACATCAAAATCATGGAGGTTTTGTTATATTTAAACTATGCTAGTATTCGTCAGGTTTAAATGTCCAAATGTATAACTGAGCATCTACTAGTTTAATATTTCTAACTTATATTGCAAATGAATAACCCAATTATATGAAAATTATAAGAGATAAAGGTAAGTATACCATTCCCGAATAAAACCATTATATGCAGAAAAAGTTATGGAGCTTGATCCTACATCTCCACGTGGCATTTTTTCTAGCAGTTCTACATGGCTACCAAAAATCTTTCCTCCACATACTAGTTATGACCATGTCTGATAAGTAAGTCAACTAAACGGTTCTACTCTCGATGACCACCCTCTGGATTAATGGTATTCATTATGCAATCCATGAGTCTAACATTTCTATTCACAGAACTTTTTCATAGTACCTTGGCATGTCATAGCGCATACTCTCCACATTTGGGGTACATAGTAAAATGATGCGAGTGGATACAACTGCTCGAGGTCATCTAATTCCTTGAACTCATAGTCGTAAGGTTAAGAAGACTGAAGCTCATGGTAGTAGATAATTATAATCTCTGTCCAGGTTCTAGAACCAAGCTTTACACTATGAGGCATTTCATTTTCTAAGACTCTAACATTGTTTCATATATCAAACACTGGGGTTCTTGTATAACTCAAATTGTTCCATTTATCCTTAAACATCCATCTAATCACTCTTTCGTAACACATTCCATGACCAATTGTTCAAAGAATGGATTTGATACCCTCATCTCTTTGTCAATTGATAAATGGTTTACAAATATCTCGACTCTGGTCAATGATTCAACTAGAAGGCCTGATTCTGAAATTTTTTGTAAATTTGAAATCGAATACAAGACATCTCGACCTCCTCTGAATTCAAACCTCACTTGCAATATTCCAACTTTGCCACATAAGTATATGTATTTGTCGACTCCTTAAAACTTCTTGGAATTATACTATGAAGCCCAATATACAAAGCTCAGAAGTCATGTCACAGTTACATCACTTGTTCAATTGACTTGGCTATATCAATAACATGAGATGGATTTCAAGAAGTCCTCAATAGCTTAAACACAATAGAACGAACATAATCTTCAGTTAGACTGGTTAACTTACCAACCTCTGAGTCTCAGTAGTTTTTACATAGAAATGAGTTGTATTAGCCTCCTACATCTTTCATAACCTCCACTTTAGTGTCTAAAAAATGCTTTATTTTCTTTAATATTATCACAAGGTTGTCCCTTAGGCACGTGAAGGAAAAATAAAAATATCCTATTTTGATTCAGTATTGCAGGATGTAGGAAAAGTGTGTGGAATATTGAGCTTTACACTTGCAATTGCATTTGCTTGGAAGTTTCTAAGCTTTTTCAATAAACCCATTATTGTGCAAATCCTAGCAGTAAATGTTGATCCACAAAACCACGTTTTTTATTTTCTTTTTCTTAAGACATTTTATCAAATAGTTCACCTATGTCTGTCATCTTCTTCCACAATTTTTATGTACACATTTTACTCAATGCATTTATAACTACAAAATCTGACAAATATTTCCTCTATATTTTATACTTTGATGGACATCCATAGCATGCTCTAGATCTAATGCATTTTGGCACACAGGATGGGAGTCCATAGGAAGATGTATGCGGATCAAGTTGGAAATCTGGTTTGATGTAATGGGTGAAATAATGTGACTTGTCTTGTGAGGGAAACACCATGTCTTCCAACACTACCATCACTGCCCAATCCATATCCATGCTAGAATTTACAATCATTACTTTGTTTTTTAAACGTCATTAACATGTTATGGATCTCAAAACCTAACAGCACCGTGGGTAATCGGCCCTTATCTCAATTTTTCCCCTAGAAAAATTGATCAAACTACAACCTTGTAAGAGAGAAAATTGAAGTCCTCAGTTCAGTCATGTAAGCTCACATTCTAATCTGACAACTGATCCCAAACTTAAGGGGCAGGTGGACTCGATAATGGAGGAGCAGGGTTAACGAAGGGGGCCAATGATTTCAAGGAATACCAGAGTGCTTGTATGAGGAGAACAAGGAAAGAATCGACAGTTTTTAGACTTGACGTATGATTCAGAGTGGGCCCAAAATGTGTTACAGTACAAGGGGACCTATGGACAGGTTCCTAACATGTCTCAACATGTACACCTTTAAGGGTTGAAGCATAAGGGTCCCTCCATCATGCCTAAATGAGCACGGACCTTCCACCATGTCCCACTAGACATGAAGAGACAGTCGTCCATCCTCAAGGCACTAAATCAAATAAATATAAGAGTGTTAGTGGTTAGCACTACAACGTGTCTGCATTAGCGCAAAACCATATTGACTGGGTTCAAAGCCTCAAGGCCCAAAATAAGCACGGGCTCATGAGATGGCTAGGAGTAAAAAATTGATCAAACACGACCCCATGTAGGAATAAATCCAAGGGACGGTTCCGTCACACAAGCGCACGTTTCAAATCCAACAAACATGTTGTAAGAAGGCTACAATGGAGTAGAAAGGTCAGGGAAGGGCCAAACAGTGTCAAAGAAAACTAAAGGGTCAAAGGAGAGGAACAGAGAAAGGTTCAATGTCTTCGAGCTTTACAAACGATTCAGAATGATCCCAAATTGACTAAGTATGGAAGAGTTCAGTGGAAGCTTCCACATGCCTCATCGGCGTTTCTCCAAAATTTAAACCCAAAAAATTTGTCTCCAAATAAGAGCAAAGATTCCACATGTCCCAGGTCCAAAAAGGGACAGAGCTGACTGTTGAAAAGTCCAAATGAGTAGAAAGAACCACGTGTCAGCTCGACACAATTTCAAAAGAGAGAGCCGAAGGAGGAGACTCAAACTAGCACCAGCCCTCCACATGCTCAAGGTCCAACAGAAGTCAAAGAGCAATGGGCCCAAATTAGTTAAGTATTAGAGTATCAGTGGAAGGGGCCAAGTGTCTCAATGGCACACATTCAAAGGCATGGCCCAAAGCGAAGACTCAAATGAGTGCGAGGCTTCCATGTGTCTAGGGTTCAAGAGAGGCATTGGACCAAGTTGGCTAAGTATCATAGACTCATGGAAGGTGCCACATGTCATCCTGGCACATCTTCAAAGGTAAATCTAAAAGTGAGTCCTTTGACTAGCACCAAGCCTCCACCAGTCTTGAGTCAAATATATGGCCCCACCAAACAAAAGGAATTAGTCAAAAAACATAAAGGAACAAAGAAAAGACACAAAAGAAGCCACGTGTTAGCCCAATGCAACTTCAAAAGAAAAATCCAGGATCAATCCCCAAACATGCGCCATCTCTACATGTGGCCCTGTTCGAAGTCAAAGTGGGTCAACAGGCATTGGGAGGAATTTTCACCCAAAGAAAAATGTGGACCACCGGGCCCAAGGATGGTTTTTTGAGAGAATGAATTGCAGGGTTGTGGGGCATTTTATGCATTTTTTATTTTTTTGTCAAAGGGTGCAAAGTAAATTTCGGGCCTGCGGACCCCTTCTGCTAACTAGTTTTCACCATTTTTGTATGAATTTGACTCAAAACATTTAAATGGACATATCTTTCGATCAAGTTCCATAAATTCAACAAAAATTTCACCATTGGAAAGGTCTCGACCTCATCTATGCCATGAATACCTGAGACTTTAATTTTGATGAAGTTAGGTGGGTGAAAAATGGGAAAACATCTTCACGCCATTAATATGCAATCCGATTGCTCCCAAAAACTAGATCAGATCTGATTTGATCCACCATTCTTCCATCTTCAAAATGCCGAATAGACATAAGAGTGGTGGACTCAACAGATTGTGGGAAAATTTGCAGCGGCATTTATGGCCGATAGCTAAGCATTAAATCATTTTTCCTGCCTCTCTTTTCTTCTTCTCTTTGTTCTACATCTATAAAAGAAGGAGTCGGGCTCATTATAAAGGGTTGGACAATTTTGTTTTGCACCCTCCCTTCTTCCCTTGTTTTCAAGAGAATTTGTGGAGCTTTCTAACCTCCCATTCGAGTTGTAATACAAATTTTTTCCTCTTGGCTACTGTAGTGTATTGTATCAACTCTGGAGAAATAATATATGTCTATGGATGATTCCCAACCCTTTCATGTGTTCATTATTGTCTTCTGATCTCTCATTACATTTTGGTTATCTTTGCATGGTAGTTGTATTGCATTTCTATGGTCTGTGTTAAATTACAAAATGGGTGTCTAACATTCCTTTGGTGCATCACCTCGTTAGCTTAGGTTTATTTTCTCATATCTTCTTAACCCTGTCTCCTTGGTAAGATAGAGTAGGTTTTAGAATAGATCCTCTACAATTTATTTGTATGCACCTAAACAGAGGAATAGGAACTGGCCTTCATCTAGAGATCCATCTTGATTTCAAAGTCCCACACTTTGAGATATGCTCCATGTTGTGCAATCACACTGAGAGTATCAACTCATCTAGTTGCAAGCACTCAGGGGTGATGTGATTCTACACTAACAGTTTTGGCACACCTGGTGGGACAAAGAGGTCTCCATTTTTGTTACAACAAGATTGATGTGTATTTGTTGTAAGTTTTCAACTTTTAATAAGCTTTAAAGTTACACATCTGGTGACTCCCAAAGAGGCAGAATCCACTAGTTTCAACAGCCCAAGTTTATCAAGTTCATGAGAAGAATACAAACAGGGTCAAGAACTAGAGAGGAGGGACTATTTGTCTATCTACATTTATCCCCAAATAGAGCAAGAAGGGGAATAAGAGCCCAAGGTATCCATCTCCACCAAACAAAACCTTGTCAAGACCTCCACCTAGTAGGTCGTTCATTCAATCAACAAGGGTCCTCAATCCAATCATAATGGCACAACCACCCAACCCTTATGTCGACTTCACTAGCAGCATTCCACTTGCTCTCAATGCACAAAATCCAGTCCCAGTTACAACATTAAAGAGTATCCCATATTTCACTAGGGAGACCAAGACTTCTCCTAGTGACCACATCCAAGACATTGCAAATTTCTGCGCAATTCATAAGATTACTGAGATGGAAATTGCAATCAAATTATTATCTTCTTCACTCAAGAGTAAATCTTCACAATGGTTCAAGAGTCTAACAAAAGACTCTATTCAGAATTGGGACCATTTGTGCAGAGCTCTTCACAACCAATTTGGGGAAAAGGGAGATAATCTATCCTTGTTGGAGCATTTAACAACAATCAAGAAGGCTCCTAATGAGCTACTGACCGATTTTAACTTCAGATTCCAAAGGACATGGGACAGGATTCCATTGGCTGTGAGGTTCACAAATGAAGGTGCTTTCTTATACTTTCTTAGAACTTTAATTCTGATATTACCTTAATGATTCAATTAATGGGAGTCACAACCTTACCTGTATCCTATAACATTTCCATTAGAGCTGAAAATTGTTTAATTTAGGCTAGTAAACTTGCCCCTAGGCCACCTATGCCTCTATATCAAGAACTAGGAGCTCCAAGCACTAGTCAAACACCCACATTAGCTCCCATACCCACTCCAAGGAATCAAAGTTCAGATGAAGCCTCTACCTCATCCTCTAGGAACTTCAAAAGAGATACAAGAAGTTATGAAACAACTACATAACCTAGGGAATGAGCTAGTGACTATCAAAAGGTAGCAAACTCAAAGTTCTAGGCCGTATCAGCCTCAAACTTAGTATCAGGCTAGACCCCCATATCAACAAAATAGACAACTAGATTAGGATGCAAATCAAAACCAAAACCAAGGAAAACCTCAAGCTCTTAGGCCTTTTTGACCATATGACCCAAACACATCTTCAACATCAAGAGCCTTTGTTCCAACACAAAACAATATGGTATAAGAATATGATTGGTGTTTCCCATGCAATCAACCCCATAACCAGTCAATGTGTTTCAATGGTGCACTAAACTAGGCCTTGATGGTACAAACCATTGGTGTGTCCCAAGAGCCTAGTCAAGAAGAAAATTTGCAGTAAGAAACCCAGAAAGAGGCACCTCTAAGTGAGACCATGATTGTTACTTGGCAGGTAGAATACTTATATGGAGTTAACCAAGCCCCTTCTCAAAGTGTATCTACCAAGACACGATCCAAGAAAAGGAATATTAGATAAGGATAGTTATCAAACTCAGGTAATCCTAAACCTTATATTATTCCACAAGGTATTGGCACTCAAAGTGAAAATCCCAATATGTAGAGTTAATCCAAGCCACCCTCGAGACCCACTCAGGCACAGGTTGTAATGACCCATGTGCATGAGAAACATGTACCAAGGAAAGGGCAGAAAAATGATGGCTCATCCCCATTTAACATCATTGAACAAATGAAGAAAAGAAATGTGAATATTTCAATGTGGGATTCATTGGCTATCCCAGGGAAAAGAGACCTGTTGCAGGATGCTATAGCCAATTGGTCAACCTCATACCAACCCCCCAACCAACAAGAGAAAGTGCTTACCAATGCGGCTCAGCCTGAAGGAAACCATGGAGGAAAACAAGGTAAGAATCTGAACCCCCCTCCATTCTATGTTTCATTGATCATTGGAGATAAATTGGTACATAATTGCATGATTGATTCGGGGGAAAGTAGCTCTATAATTCCAAAACAAATAGCTGACCAGCTCAGTCTTTAATACGAAGTCATCTCCAAGGGCATAGTGCAATTAGATGGGACAATGGTAACAACGGTTTTAATCATCAAGGATTTGACCCTCACATTACATGCATGCCCCAATGTGACTGTATTGTAAAACGTATCAGTCATAGACTTGCCACCACACTTTGTATTGTGTTTGTCAAGAGACTTCACTACTAAAATTGGAGGTTATTTGTCTATTGATTGGTCACACATGTTATTTAGAACAATGTATGGAGCTAAGGCTACGATCAGATCTGAGCCCATTACGGATTACCATATTGAGCCTTATGTACCTAGCCCAATCAATGCCAATTGTTCAGCCTTTGATTAGGAGGACCTCCCAAACGTTTGTGAGGTAGATACCAAGGTTGGGTGTATTCCAAACTTGACCCTCGATGAGTGGGATAACAAGAAGCATTCTTTTGACCTCTATAAGGAGATGGAGGAATCTGAGCTAGGAGCCTACTACTTTCATGAGGAGAATTATCCTCTTCCTGATATCATTAATCCGGACTACAAAGATGATAACAAGGTATGGTAGTTATTATTTGATGGCTCAAGAAGTAGACAAGGAGATGGTGGAGGATCTATGCTTGTTTCACCTTAAGGTATGAAATATTACTTGGATTTCTATTTCCAATTCAATTTCTCAAACAACACAAAAGAGTATGAAGCCTTGGTCCATGGACTGCATTGGGAAATGAAAAGAGGGATTAAAAACTTGTAATTATTTGACGATAGTGAGCTAGTTGTGAATCAAGTCCAAGGATAAAATTCTTCCAAGAACGATCTGTTAAAGAACTACAAGAATCGGTTATGGGACTTCATCCACGATTTTGAAGAATTCGACATCAATTCCATCCCAAGGAAGAAGAATGAACTACCAGATATAATGGCAATGATTGGGGAAGCATTTGATGTTGTTGATAGTATCAATAGTGATAAGTCTCAGCCCCATATCAAAGTGGTTGTGAAACAAAATGTCCTTGATAATAAAAAAATTTGGTAGGTCTTCGAGAATGATCAGAAAATTGTCAACTTTCTACAAGAATAAGTTGATTTCTCCTCCAGAAACCAAGGCAAATTGGAACAACAGTATGGTGACCAAGTGGTGTAGCTGAGAACCAACAAACTACCAAAGTGTCTTGTAACTTTGGAGTCAATCCTCAATATAAATGATCAATTCCGAAATGATAAAGCAAGTGTTCAGGTAAAGGGTGAAGATTTAGAGCACATTTCCATAGAAGAAGGAAAAACGTTGCGAATCGGAAAGGTAAGTACTCAACAAGAAAAATTTGAATTCATTCAACTTTGTCAAGAATTCCCATATGTCTTTTCCTAGACTTACAAAGATTTAAGAGGTTTCAACCCAAAGTTGGCACAACACACTATCGAGCTAGATCCAGGAGCCAAGCCTTTCAAATAGAATAAAAGGCCAATAAATCCTCATATTGATCCTCTCATGAGAAAAGAGTTGAACAAGCTAATTGAGGCCAGCATCATCTTCCCTATCAAGCAATCAAGCTAGGTTGCAAACTTGGTTCCCATGAGGAAAAGAAATGGATAAATCAGACTGTGGGGACTTTCATGATCTAAACAGAGCATCACTCATGGATCATTATCCACTTCCATCAATGGAACAGGATCCTACAGGTTGTAGCTAGCTCTGATAGGTTTTCATTTCTAGATAGATACTCAGGATATAATCAGGTAATGATGAAAGAGGAAGATCAATTTAAGATAGCCTTCACCATCAAACGAGGGACATATGCTTATAAGAAGATGCCATTTGGACTATTAAATGCTAGAGAAACATTTTAGCGAGCTATGGACATGGCATTCAAAGGCTTAATCAACAATATTGTCCTGGTGTATCTAGATGATATCACCATCTTCTCAAAGAATGTTGCAGACCATCTCTTCCACCTCATATAGGTATTCTAGAGATGTAGAAGGTTCAGAGTGTCATTAAACCCAAAGAAGTGTGTATTCTTGGCACATGAGGGGAAATTTTTCGGCCACATTATCTAAAGATAAGGATTAATGATTGATCCTAAAAGGGTTGAAGCCATCTGAATACTTCCATTGCCAAAACACAAAAAGTCTCTCCAAAGCTTATTGGGGAAAATAGACTTTGTTTGCAGCTTTTTTCCTGACTTTTCCACTCTTATGAAGCCTTTAACAATGATGTTAAAGAAGAGTCTTGCATTTAAATGGAAAAAAGATGGAAAAGAGAGTTTTGAGGCCATCAAGCTCACTATATCGCAAGCCCCAACTCTTGTTATCCCAGACTTTCACAGGAATTCATGCTATATGCTTTTGAAGGGTTGAACACAATCTTAGCTATCTTGGTTCATCCTAACAAGGAAGGTTTAGAATAACCCATAGCCTTCTTCATTCAGAGCTTGAAGGATTACGAGGTAAAGTACTCTTTCATTGAGAAGTATGTCATTGCTGTCATTATGAGTTTTAAGAAGTTCAGACACTTAGTCTCGAACAATAAGATTCAATTTTTAGTTTCTCATGTTGGTGTCAAGGATTTTCTCCTAAAAAATTAATTGAATGAGAAGAGAGCCAGTTGGATCATTCGGGTAATGGAGTATGACATTGAAATCAATGTGACCAAACTAGTTTATGGCAAGGGTTTGTGTGAGAAACTCACTTCCAAGCAACAAAATGAGTCAGTGGATGAAGAAGAGGTTACTAGAGAATGATCAAGAATAGCCAGCTAATGTTGCACCTATTCCATGTTGGACTCAATCCTTGGTGCATTATCTCTAGACAGGTTTGTGTCCTCTAGAATAGACCAAATTAAAAATGAGATAGTTCATACCACAAGCCATCCCATATGTGCTTGTTGGCAGATTCTTGTTCAAAAAGGATATCAATAGTGTCCTATTGAGGTGCATTGGGATAGGCCAAATTGAGAGAGTGTTACATGAGTTCCATGATGGAGAAGTAGGAGACCACTTTTCCCCTCGAGTAATAGCCGTCAAAATCATGAAAGTTGGTTATTACTGACCTATGGTTTTAAGGGACTGCTACTCATTGATCAAGAAGTGCAAGAAGTGTGCATTCTTCACAGGGAAATACAAGTTATAAGCCCTTCCCCTTAACCCAATTTTAGTGGATTGGACATTCATGCAATGGGGATTAAACTTCATTGGAGTGATCAACCCAAACTCAATCCAGGGCCACAAGTGGATACTTATAGCAATAGACTATTTCACCAAGTGGACTGAAGCAGTGGCTCTTAAAGAAGAAAACGAATCCAACATCTTGGATTTATATGAAGGAATAGCCACCAGGTTTGGATTCCCTACCACTATTGTATCAGATAATGCATTGGCATTCCTAGGTACAAGGATCATTGAATGGGCCATCAAAAATGGTGTATATCTTAGCACTTCATCAAACTATTACCCTCAAGGTAATGGCCAAGTAGATTCTACAAACAAGAGCCTACTAAGAATTATCAAAAGAACTATTGATGAAAACTAGATAACTTGGCACACAAAGCTCAAATCAGCTATATGCGTCGATACAATCACATCTAAAAGGTCTATAGGAATCTCCTGATACAAGGTTGTATATGGAAAAGAGGCATTATCACCCATATCATTGGAGTTGCCCGCTTTGGATCTCATAAAAACAGTTGGAACTAGCTGAGTTTTAACCTAGGGAAATCAGGTATACAAAGCTGATAGAATTAGGATAGGCAAGAGAGCATGTAATGTAGATCATGGAGAAAGATCAAGCATTGATCAAGAAGATATTTGATAAGAAAGAAATAATGAGGGCCTTTTAAGAGGGGGACTTAGTTCAGAAGTGGGATGCAGATCGAGCAAATCCAAGAAGGCATTCCAAGTTCGATGCCATTTGGAGTGGCCCCTACATGATCACAAGGTGTAAAAGTAGGAATGCCTTCCAGCTGCCTAAATTGGATGGCAAAGAATTAAAAATTCCATTAAACAGGATCCATCTCAAACATTTTAAATGAAAAGGGAGGTTTCACCCTTGTAAATATTAGCGTAGAATTATAATTTCCCCAAGTGCATATGCACATTATCTTGTTGTAGCATAGGTTTTATTTCCCTAAGTGTTGTGGTATAGGTTTTTGTTACTCCAGGTAACATCATTATAAATTTTGATGTTCCTCCAAGTGAATGCGCCAGGCCTTTTAGTATTTGCAACAGGGAAATCCATAGTTGTCATAACAGTCGTTCATTTAAAAATAAAACAAATAAAGAGCAACTAAAATCAAGCCTCGAAGGGTCCATTTCTAGAACAACGGCGTAGGTTCCAGGTTGCCAAGTGCAAATGTCAGATTCAAGCTTCAAGAGCAGGACCAGATCAAGCTACCACCCGTGACTCCATGCCCAATGGATATAACAAAGAAACTAATCTCTTCATCTAGCAGAAAGATGTCCCCGTCAGTAACCAAATTGTTATCTCAATTTTTCCCCAGAAAAATTGATCAAAAATGACCCTTTGTAGGAAGCAATCCAAGGGACAGTTCCATCACATGAGCCCACATTTCAAATCCAACAAATAGGTTGTATGCAGGCCCTACAGTGGAGTAGCAGGTTCGGGGAAGGGCCAAAAAGTGTTAAAGAAAACTAGAGGCTCAAAGGTGAGGAACCGAGAAAGGCTCAAAGTCTTCAATATTTACAAATGATTTAGAACAAGCTCAAATTGACTAAGTATATAATAGTTCAGCAGAAGCTTCCATGTGCCTCATCAGTGTTTCTCCTAAAGTTAAACCCAAAAAAGTAGTCTCCAAACAAGCATGAAGCTTCCATGTGTCCCAAGTCTGAAAAGGGACAGAACCGACTTTTGAAAAGTCAAAATGAGTAGAAAGCACCATGTGTCATCTCGGTGCAATTTCAAAAGTAGGAGCCCAAGGTGGAGACTCAAATTAGCACCAGCCCTCCATGTATTTAGGGTCCAAAAAAATTCAAAGAGAAATGGGACCAACTCAATTAAGTATAAGAGTGTCAGTGGAAATTGAAAAGTGTCGCAAAGGCACGACCCAAGGTAGAGACTCAAATGAGCGTGAGGCTTCCACGTGTCTAGGGTTCAAGAGAGGCATCAACCCGAATTGGCTAAGTATCACCAAATCATGGAAGGTACCATGTGTCAGCCTGGTACATCTTCTATGGTAAATCTAAAAGTGGGTCCTTAGACTAGCACCAAGCCTCCATGTGTCCCAGGTAAAATATATGGCCCTGCCAAACAAAAGGACTTAATCAAAAGACATAAAGAAACATAGGAAAGCCACGGAAGAAGCCATGTTTTAGCCAGGTGCAACCTCAAAAGTGAAATCTATGAGCAGTCCCTAAACGTGCGCCATCTCTACATGTGGCCATGATCCAAGTCAAAGCAGGTTGACAAGCCTGAGGACTTTTTGCCCAAATGGAAACTATGGACCAGCGGGCCCAAGGATGGTTTTTTTACAGAATGAATTGTAGGGTTGTGGGGCATTTTATGCATTTTGTATTTTTGTGCCAAAGGGTACAAAGTAAATTTCAAGACCACGGACCCGTTCTGCTGACTGGTTTTTGCCATTTTTATATAGACCTGACTCAAATATTCAAATGGACATATCTTTCAACCGAGTACCTAAAATTAAACAAATTTGGCACCATTGGAAAGGTCTCGTCCTCGTCTACTCCATAGAAACCTGAGACTTTAATTTTTATCAATTTAGGTGGGTGAAAAATGGGAAAATGTCTTCATGCTATTAATATACAATCCGATTTCTCCTAATAACTAGATTAGATCTGATTTGATCCATCGTTTTATCTTCTAGAACATGCCAAACAGACATAAGAGTGATGGACTTGACAGATTGTGGGTGGATTTGTAGTAGCATTGATGGCTGGTAGTTGAGCTTTAAATTAGTTTTCCTACCTCTCTTTTCGTCTTCTCTATGTTCTGCATCTATAAAAGGAGTTGGGCTCATTGTAAAGGGTTGGATGATTTTTTTTTGCACCCTCCGTTCTTCCCTTATCTGCAAGAGAATTTTTGGAGCTTTCTAACCTTCCATTCGAGTTGTAATAAAAAGTTTTTCCTCTTGGCTATTGTAGTGTACTGTATCAACTCTAGAGCAATAATACATGTCTATGGATGATTCCCAACCCTTTAATGCATTCATTTTTTTCTTCTGATCTCTCATTATAGTTTGGTTATCTATGCATGGTAGTTGTATTGCATTTCTCTGGTCTATGCTAAGTTGAAAAATGGGTGTCTAGCATTCCTTTGGTGCATCACCTCGTTAGCTTAGGTTTATTTTCTCATATCTTCTCAACCATGTCTCCTTGGTAAGATAGAGTAGGTTTTAGAATAGATCCTCTACAATTTATTTATATGCACCTGAACAAAGGAATAGGAACTGGCCTTCATCTGGAGATCTTTCTCGATTTCACAGTCTCATACTTTGAGAGATGCTCCATGTTGTGCAATCACACTGATAATCTCAACTCATCTAGTTGCAGGCACTCAGGGGTGTTGTGATTCTACACTAACACTCCCTTCATCTTCACATCCATCATTGAACCACTAAGGTATGCTACTTGATTTGCAGGCCATTGTATTTGATAAGATTTTTATATGGTTCCTGTGGAACATTAAGGGTTGAATATAATATTAACAAGAATATGAAAATGATTTCCATCTAATAATGGTTCACTTTTAGGGAGAATCTGAGGCATCCCAATCTTCATCGGGATTCTTTTTTTTATTTTTAGGGATTAAAAAAGGTCTTCTAATGAGAGGCACCCACTATCCCTTTTAATAATTGTTCACTTTATAGGAGAATGAGAGGGATCCCGTTCTCAATATTCATTACTTTTTTACTTTTAGGGATTATGTTTCTTTCTCCTTGAATAATTTTGTTTACTTTGAGATAATGATGTCTTTTTATATCAGTCATGAATGATTGTTTGAAAAAATATTCCCTCTATGTTATTATGAGAGGCCCCGAAATGTACTTTATAAGTATTTGATACATTTAAGATGAATGGGAGGCCTCCAATTCTTCCCATTCTCCATCTTGATTTTTTTTTTACTTTAAGGGATAATAAGAGGACTTCAAATTAGAGGCCACCAATACCCCTTATAAGAATTCTTCATTTTTAAGGAGAAAGGGAGGTTTCCCATTCTCCGTGTTGATTATTTTCATACTTCCAGGGATAACGAGATACATTACATTATTATTCACTTTTAAAGAGAAAGAGAGGATTTCCATTCTATGTGTTGATTAATTTTTATACTTTGAGGGATAATGAGAGACCTTATATTTTTTTGAATATCATTTTTTAATAATGGTCCACTTTTAGGGAGAATCAGAGGCATCCCAATCTCCATTTTGATTATTCAGTTTACTTTGAGGGATAAAGAGAGGTATTACAACAAGAGGTCCCCACTATCCCATTTAATAATTTCTCTCTTTCAAGGAGAACAGGAGGTCCCCTATCCTCAATCTTCATTTTTTTATTTTAAGGGATTATGTCTTTTTCTTCTTGAAGGTTTTTGTTTAATTTGATAAAATTATGTTTTTTAATATATCTTGCGAATAATTATTTTAATTATTTTTCACTCTAAGATAGAATGAGAGACCTTAAAATATAATTTTGAAGTATTTATTACTTCTATGAAGAATGAAAGGCCTCCCATTCTCTATCTTCACAATATTTTTTTAATATGAGGGATAATACGACACCTTCAAATGAGAGCCACCAATATCCATTTTAATAATTATTCATGTTTGAGGAGAATGAGAGGCTTCCCATTCTCCGTGTTGATTATATTTTATACTTTGAGGTAGAATGAGAGACCTTACATTGTTATTCACTTTTAAATAGAATTGGAGGCTTCCCATTCTCCCTATTTAATATTTTTATAATTTGAGAGATAATGAGATACCTTACAGTTTTATCAATATCCTTTTTAAGAATGGTTTACTTTTAGGGAGAATCAGAGGCATACCAATATCCATTTTGATTATTTCGTTTATTTTCAGGGATAATGAGAGGTCTTCGAAAGAGAGGCCCCCACTATCCATTTTAATAATTTCTTACTTTAAAGGAGAATGGGATGACTCTCATTCTCAATCTTCTCCATTTTTTTCTTTAATGGATTATGTATCATTCTCCTTGTATAATTTGTATTTCGTTGAGATAACGATGTATTTTTATACCACTTTTGAATGTTTCTTTGAACTATTTTTTCACTCTAAGTGGGAATGAAAGGCCTCAAAATATAATTTTTTAAGAATTCATTAGCTCTAGGAAGAATGGGAGGCATACTATTCTCCATCTTAATTGTTTTTTTTTAATTTTGAAGGATGATAAGATACCTTCAAATGAGAGGCCATCAATATCCCTTTTAAGAATTATTCAATTTTGATGAAAATCTCAGCCTTCCCATTCTTTGAGTTGAATATTTTTATACTTTGAGGGATAATGAGAGACCTTACATTTTTAATCAATTTTGAGGAGAATGGTAGGCTTTCCATTCTCCATGTTGATTTTTTTATAGGTTAAGGGATAATGAGGGAACTTACATTGTTCTGAATATTATTTTTAAAAATGGTTCACTTTTTGGGAGAATAATAGGCATCCTAATCTCCATCTTGATTATTTTTTTAACTATTAGGGATAATGAGAGGCCCCCACTATCCCTTTTAATAATTTTTCATTTTGAAGGATAATGATAGGCATCCCATACTCCATATTCATTTTTTTTTACTTTGAGTGATTATGTCTCATTCTCCTTGTAGATTTTTGTTTAGTTTGAGAGAATGATTTCTTTTTATCTCTCTTTTGAATTATTGTTTCAAATTTTATTTCACTCTAAGTGGTAATGAGATGCCCCAAGATATACTTGTTAATAAATTATTATTTCCATATAGAATGAGATTCCTCCAATTCTCTGTCTTGATTATTTTCTTTACTTTGATGGATGATAAAACGACTTAAATACATATTACACCATTTTTCATTTTAACAATCGTTTACTTTTGAGGAGAATGGGAAGCTTCATATTCTGTGTGTTGATTGTTTTTATACTTTTAGGGATAACGAGAGACCCTACATTGCTATTGAATTTTGAGGAGAATGGGAGGTTTCCCATTATCTGTGTTGATTATTTTTTATACTTTGAGGGATAATGAGAGACCTTAAATTGATCACAATATAATTTTTAAGAATGGTTTGCTTTTACGGAGAATCAGAGGCATCTGAATCTCCATATTGATTATTTGGTATAATTTTAGGGATAAGTAGATGTCTATGAGATGCCCCCACTATCGCTTTTAATAATTTCTCACTTTCTAATAGAAGGGAATTCCTCCCATTCTAATTATTCATTTTTTACTTTAAAGGGTTATATTTCATTCTCCTTGTAGACTTATATTTACTTAGAGATAATGATGTCTTTTTTATATCTCTTGTGATTGATTGTTTGAACTATTATTTTAATCTAGGTCGGAATGAGAGGCCCCAAAATATAATTTTGAGGAATTTATTACTTCTAGGGAGAATGGGAGGCCTTCCCTTGTCCATCTTGATTATTTTTTTTACTTTCAGGGAAGATAAGAGGCCCTCAAATTAGAGGCCATGAATATCTCATTTAATAATTATTAACTTTTGAGGAGAATGGGAGGCTTCCCATTCTCCGTGTTGATTATTTTTATACTTTTAGGGATAATGAGAGATCTTACATTGTTATTCACTTTTGTGGAGAATTGGAGGCTTCCCATTCTATGTGTTTATTATTTTTATAATTTGAGTGATCATGAGATACCTTATATTGTTCTAGATATCCATTTTAAGAGTGGTTCTCTTTTAGAGAGAATAAGAGGCATCTCAATCTCCATCTTGATTATTTTTCTTACTTCAAGGGATAATGAGAGGTCTTCTAATGAGACGCCCCCACTATCCCTTTTAATAATTTCTCACTTTCAAGGAGAATACAAGGCCTCCCATTCTCAATCATTATTATTTTTTACTTTGAGGCATTATGTTTCTTTCTCATTGTATATTTTTGTTGACTTTAAGATAATGGTGTATTTTTATATCTCTTGTGAATGATTGTTTGAACTATTTTTTTCACTCTATGTGGGAATGAGAAGCCCCAAAATATAATTGTTAAGTATTTATTACTTCTAGGGAGATTTGAAGACCTCCAATTGTCCATCTTGATTACTTTGTTTACTTTGAGGGATGATAACATGCCTTGAAATAAGAGGCCACAAATATCCCTTTTACGAACGATTCACTTTTGAGGGGAATGGGAGGCTTCCCATTCTCTATATTGATTACTTTGATACTTAAAGGGATAATGAGAGACATTACATTTTTATTCACTTTTGATGAGAATGGGAAGCTTCCCATTCTCCATGTTGATAATTTTTAATACTTTGATGGATATTGTTCTCAATATATTTTTTTAATAGTATAATTTTAGGGAGAGTAGTGGCATCCCAATCTCCATCTTGATTATTTTGTTTACTTTGACGGATAAAAATATGTCTTCAAATGAGACTCCCCCACTATCCCTTTTAATAATTGATCATTTTCAAGGAGAATAGGAGGCCTCTCATTCTCAATATTCATTATTTTTTTAATTTGAGGGTTTATGTATCATTCTCCTTGTAAATTTTTGTTTACTTTATGAGAATTATGTCTTTTTATATATCTTATGTATTATTGTTTGAAATAATATTTCATGCTAACTAGGATTGAGAGGCCTAGAAATATAATTTTTAAGTGGGAATAAAATTGAAGAACAAAAGGTGAAAAGAGAATGAGAAATTTTTCATTCTCTCTCAAAATTTATTTTTTAGAGTGAGGGAGAATGGAAGGCCTCCCAATCTGCTTGACAATTATTATTTAGTTTATATGGAGAATAGGAAGGTTTATAATTTTGGGTAAAATATGATGCATCCAAATCTCCCTCATAGTGAAAATATTTTCTATATTCTAAAAAAAAACAGCAATAAATAAGGACAATGAGAGGTAACCCATTCTCCATCCAAGTGGTAAATCAAATCTAAAAAAAAATGAACTTATCATTCTCACTTAGATTTAATGTTTCACATTTAGAGATAATACAAGGCCTCCCACTCTCCCTCATTGTGAAAAATCAAATCTAAAGGAGAATCTTATCTAATTTTTTACATTGAGGGAGAATGAGAGGTCTCTCATTCACAATAATTATTTTATCAACTTTGAGAGAGAATGAGAAACCTCTCATTCTTGTTTAAAGTGAATAAATTACAAGAATTAATGGGAGGCGTCCCATTATCCTTCAAATTAAAAAAAATTATGACGGAGAATGGGGGTATACCATTATACTTCATAATTGTTTCCATAATTTGAAAGAGAATGGGAGGCCTCCCATTCTCCTTCAAATTATTAAAATAATTAAGGAGGAGAATGAAGGCCTCCCATTCTCCTTCATTTTTTTTTTTTTTCATTTTAAGGAAAATGTGAGGCCTCCCATTCTTCTTCAAAATAACAAATATATTAAGAGTGAGATTGGGAGGTTGGGAAGCTGCCCATCATGCTTCAAGGTGAAGAATAATGTTTAAATTATGTTAATGGTTAATAAGAATAAAAATATTTAATTTATTCAAGTAAAGTAATCCATTTAATATTTTTTGTATAGATGCATATTCTTTTTTCTATTTAATCGTACAATGTGAATGTTGAAGTCAAAATATCACTCTTTTAACGTTAACTAGTTAAATGCATATAACTCTAAAATTAAAAACCTAAATTTTCTAAATTCTACATTTTTTTCTTGTGCATTGCATTTAAAAATGTCCGAGTTTGGAAATATCTCGTTACAATGAAGATAAATTTCATAATAAATATAAAATGAAGACAATTTTTTTGTTTTAGAAAAAATGAAGAAGAAGAAATAAAAATAATGTTGAAACTGGAAGTCATACCAAAAGATATAGATATTTACATGTATTAGTGAATTATTTCAATATATTTAATTGTGTTTTTTTACATTATAGGTATGATTCATTGTAAAATTAATTTTTGAAGTCGATTATTTTTGTTTTTGAACACATGAGAGAAGAGATAACAAGACTTTTTTCAACTGGAAGTGATAGTAGAAGAAGCAAATATTAACAAGTATTCTTATTTTTTTAAACATATTTAATCATATTCAAATAAATATGGAAAATGTAGAGAAATGGTATCTGTAAAACATGTATTTCTATTGATATGTAGTTGTTCTTTTACTTCTAGAAACTGAGGTACATATAACTCTAATATATTCCACTTTAAAGAGAATATTAAATAATGTCATATGTAGTTGAGAGGAACTTGATATTTGTTGGATTGAGCTTTAGTTTTTTCTCATATCATTTTCAAATCTTGTAGTTGCTACCATCACTGAACACTTTTATCTTAAGATCACTTTCAAATAATGTAGCTTCTTCCATTGATGAACATTTTATTTTTATCGAGATAAATTTAAGAAAAAAAAATTACTTTAATGAATATAACAATGCATTGGGAGTTCATCATCTGGTAATTCTGCAAAAACTAAATTCATGAAAATGGAAAAAACGTTTGACTTTTTTTATAACCCTTTTTGTAGTGTTTTATATTATTTTCACGGATTTTTCAAATTCTAAATAGGTGTGATGAATTTGAAAATGAAAATAGGTGGGACGAATTTGAAAATGAAAACAGGCAGGATGAATTTGAAAACGAAAATAGGCTAGATAACTATTTTTAATAGATAATCAATTTTTGAATCCTCTAAATATTCGAAAATAAATACATGTTGGGTTTAAAAATTATAGTATAAAACTCTTTCAAATTAAAAAAAGAGGCGAGACAAATTTGAAAATGAAAATATGCGGGATATGTTAATTAATTTTTTACCTCATTATAATTTTTAAAATAAAAAAATAGGTGGGATAGTTATTATTTAGTACACACACACACACACTTGTGAATAAAAAATATTTACATTTGACAATAGTAATTGAAATTTAAAATGATGGGAATTGAATTTGAAAGTTAAAATTAAAAAATTGATACAAAAATTAAAATAGTGGAAATAAATTAAATATAGCTAGACCTCATTTTAATGGAAATAAAATAAATACGATGAAATAACAATTAAAAAAAGGTGGATATAAATATTTAAATAGGTCAAATATAAGAATTATAAGAACTAGAATGAATATTACTAAAATATTAATAGAGAATAATTATTTTATGTGTGATTAAGTGAGGTGCTACAAATACTTGAGTTTAAGTGGTTAATTCTAAATGTTTTTAGTGAATATTATTTTAATGTATAATCATTTAGGTATATTTTTTAAATTAATAGGCTATATTAAAATTTTTATAATTTTTGCATTAATGTTAAATAAATTTGCTTTTATTGAAATTTTAAATTACCTTAAAACTAGCTAGCTAGAAATTATAAAATAAAGTTCTAAATTAACAAGCAATGTTAAATTAATGTAATAATTTAACAATGCTTAATCAATATAAGTTTATTGATGTTGAAACTAAATTAAATATTAGAATATTATTCTTTTGATAGGTGAAAGTTGATAAGTTAAATATTATAATGTTCATTATTAGTTTTTTTTCCTAATTTTCCACTCTTATGAAGCCTTTAACAATTGATGTTAAAGAAGAGTCTTGCATTTAAATGGAAAAAAGATGGAAAAGAGAGTTTTGAGGCCATCAAGCTCACTATATCGCAGGCCCCAACTCTTGTTAACCCAAACTTTTCACAGGAATTCATGCTATATGCTTTTGAAGGGTCGAACACAATCTCAGCTATCTTGGTTCATCCTAACAAGGAAGGTTTAGAATAACCCATAGCCTTCTTAATTCAGAGCTTGAAGGATTACGAGGTAAAGTACTCTTTCATTGAGAAGTATGTCCTTGCTGTCATTAGGAGTTTTAAGAAGTTCAGACACTTAGTCTCGAACAATAAGATTCAATTGTTAGTTTCTCATGTTGGTGTCAAGGATTTTCTCCTAAAAAGGTAATTGAATGAGAAGAGAGCCATTTGGATCATTCGGGTAATGGAGTATGACATTGAAATCAATGTGACCAAACTATTTTATGGCAAGGGTTTGTGTGAGAAACTCACTTCCAAGCAACAAACTGAGTCATTGGATGAAGAAGAGGTTGTCCTATTACTAGAGAATGATCAAGAACATCCAGCTAATGATGCACCTATTCCATGTTGGACTCAATCCTTGGTGCATTATATCTAGATAGGTTTTTTCCCTCCAGAATCGACCAAATTAAAAACGAGATACTTCATACTACAAGCCATCCCATATGTGCTTGTTGGCACATTCTTGTTCAAAAAGGATATCAATAGTGTCCTATTGAGGTGCATTGGATAGGCCAAATTGAGAGAGTGTTACATGAGTTCCATGATGGAGAAGTGAGGAGGCCACTTTTCCCCTCGAGTAATAGCACTCAAAATCATGAAAGTTGGTTATTACTGACCTAGTGTTTTAAGGGACTGCTACTCATTGATCAAGAAGTGCAAGAAGTGTGCATTCTTCATAGGGAAATACAAGTTATAATCCCTTCCCCTTAACCCAATTTTAGTGGATTGGACATTCATGCAATGGGGATTAGACTTCATTTGAGTGATTAACCCAAACTCAAGTCAGTGGCCACAAGTGGATACTTACAGCAACAGACTACTTCACCAAGTGGACTCAGGCAGTGGCACTTAAGGAAGCAAATGAATCTCAACATCTTGGATTTTATATGAAGGAATAACCACCAAGTTTGGAGTCCCAACCACTATTATATCAGATAATGCATTGGCATTCTTAGGTACAAGGATCATTGAATGGGCGATCAAGAATGGTGTGTACCTCAACACTTCATCAAACTATTACCCTCAAGGTAATGGCCAAGAAGAGTCCACAAACAAGAACCTACTAAGGATTATCAGAAAGAACTCTTAATGAAAACTCAAAGAACTTGGCATACAAAGCTCAAATCAGCTCTATGGGTTAATAGGATCACATCTAAGAGGTCCACATGCAATCTCCCCATACAAGCTTGTATATAGAAAAGAGGTAGTATCATCCCATATCATTGGAGTTGCCCGCTTTGGAGCTCATGAAAAACAGTTGCAACTAGCTGAGTTTTAACCTAAGGAAATCAAGAATTTAGAGATGATGGAAGTAGGAGAGGCAAGAGAGCATGCAATGAAAATCATGGAGAAGGATCAAGCATTGATCAAGAAGAGTTTTGATAAGAAAGCAAGAATGCGAGGACCCTTTCAAGAGGGGGACTTAGTTCTGAAGTGAGATGCAGATCAAGAAAATCCAGGAAGACATTCCAAGTTTGATGCCATTTGGAGCGGCCCCTATATGATCACAAGGTGCAAAAGTAGCAATCCCTTCTAGGTAGCTAAATTAGATGGCAAAGAGTTGTAGATTCCAGTCAACGGGATCCATCTCAAGCATTGTTAAATGAAAAGGAAGGTTCCACCCTTGTAAATATTAGCGTAGGAATTATAATTTCCCTAAGTGCGTATGTACATTATCTTGTTGTAGCACAGGTTTTATTTCCCTAAGTGTTCTGGTATAGGTTTGTGTTACTCCAGGTTATATCAGTATAAATTTTGATGCGCCTCCATGGTGAATGTGCTAGGCCTTTTAGCATTTACAACAGGGAGACCCAAAGTTGTCATAACAGTTGCTCATTTTTAAATTGAACAAATACAGAGTAACTAAAATAATTGGGCCTCAAAGGGTCCATTTCCAGAACAACGAGGTAGGATCAATGTCAGACCACCAGTCCATGACTTTATATGCCAAATGGATCATAGATAAGGCAACTGATCAGGCTTCATCTAGCCATGACTCCATACCCAATGTGATATCACCAAATTGTTATCTCAATCTCTTCACCTAGCGGGAAAAATTGGATTGACCATGACTCTGTCACAGAAAGAAATCCAAGGGACAACTTCCATCGTATGAGCCTGACGATTCGGATCGAACAGACAAATTACAGGTGGGATTTACAATGGAGTGTAGGGTAAGGGAAGGGCTCAAACAGTGCCATAATAAACTAGAGGCTAAAAGGAGAGAAACAGATAAAGGCTCAAAGTCTTGTGAGCTATTAGCAAAGTGATTCAGAATGAGCCCAAATTGACTAAGTATGCACATAATCTTGTTGTAGCATAGCTTCCACGTGCCTCATCGGCGCTTCTGGCAAAGGTTTTTGTTACTCCAAAAGTGGAGGCTCGAACAAGCACAAAGCTTCCATGTGTCTCAGATTCTGAAAAGGGACATGAGCCAGGCCGTTGAGTACTTTGCAACATGAACAGAAATAACCATAGTTATCGTAACAGCTCGGCACAATTTCAAAAGGGAAATATCAAGGTAGAGATCAACTGAAACTAAGCGCCAACTCTCCATGTAGTCAGGGTCTAGTAAAAGTCAAAGAGCAGCGGACCCAAATCACTTAAGTGTAAGAGTGTCGGAAGAGGGCGCCAAGTGTCTCAACAGTGCACATTCAAAGGCATGGCCCAAGAGTGGAGACTTAGATCAAGTGCTGGACTTCCACATGTCTCCATGTCCTAAAAGGGACATAAGTCAGCAATTGAAACTAGTCAAGATCAGGTCTAGAATCAGAAAGAGGGTGCCACGTCAGTCACTCAACTTGTTATCAAATCAAGAGAGGTGGCCCGAGGGAAATTGACTCAGACAAGTGCCAACCCGACCACATTGTCCTAGAGTCCAAAGAGGTAATCCATAGGTGTTGAAAACTCCATCAGGCCTGCGGAGGTCTCCACGTGTCGTATCCACACAAATAGGTTATAGGCAGGCCCTACAGTGGTAGTAGCTGGTTTGGGGAAGTTTCCAAACAGTGCGCGAAGAAAACCATGTGTCTCGGGTCAGACATAGTGCCTCTGCAATAGTTACAAAGGACTCAAGAAAAAGCTAAAAAAGACTAAGTATGGAAGAGTCCCACGGATGATGCCACATGTCTCATGGGTGCAATTATCCTAAGAGCGAGGGCCAAGGGGTGAAAATTCTCCAAATGAGCATGCAGGGCTACCACATAGACCCAGGTCCGACAAGGGAAGAAACCGAGTTTCCTCCAAAATTTCTATTTCATTAATGTAGCGTATTAGGACCATAGTGTCATGTTGTTGCAAGTGTCAATTAGTAGTAGCGTCCGATAGAAGATAACGGCGCCGTCAAATTAGCAGTGCCAGCCAATCCATGTGGAGTACGGTAACAATCAAAGTACAATAGGAATGTTGTAAAAAGTAAATATTTGTCGTAAATGGTCCGGTAATGTTAAAATGTCAAAGTTTGGAAAGTGACAAGTGTCGCAAAGGTGCACATTCAAATGCACGGCCAAAGGTAGAGACTCAAATGAGCGTGAGGCTTCCACGTGTCTAGGGTTCAAGAGAGGCATCGACCTAAATTGGCTAAGTATCACAAAATCACAGAAGGCACCACGTGTCAGCCTGGTACATATTCAAAGGTAAATCTAAAAGCGGGTCCTTACACTAGCATCAAGCCTCCATGTGTCCCAAGTCAGATATATGGCCCTACCAAACAAAAGGACTTAATCAAAAGACATAAAAAAACATAGCAAAGCCACGGAGAAGAAGCCATGTTTCAGCTTGGCGCAACCTCAAAAGTGAAATCCAAGAGCGGTCCCTAAACGTGTGCTGTCTCTACATGTGGCCATGATCCAAGTCAAAGCGAGTTAACGGGCCTGAGGAGGACTTTTTTCCCAAATGGAAACTGTGGACCAGCGGGCCCGAGGATGCTATTTTTGCAGAATGAATTGCAGAGATGTGGGGCATTTTATGCATTTTGTATTTTTATGCCAAAGGGTGAAAAGTAAATTTCGGGACCACGGACCCGTTCTGCTAACTAGTTTTTGCCATTTTTGTATAGACCCGACTCAAATATTCAAATGGACATATCTTTCGACCGAGTTCCTGAAATTCAACAAATTTGGCACCATTGGAAAGGTCTCGTCCTCATCTATGCCATACAAACCTAAGACTTTAATTTTGATCAATTTAGGTGGGTGAAAATGGGAAAATGTCTTCATGTTATTAATATGCAATCTAATTTCTCCTGATAACTAGATTAGATCTGATTTGATCCGTTGTTTTATCTTCTTCACATGCCAATAGACATAAGAGTGGTGGACTTGACAGATTGTGGGTGGATTTGCAAGTGGCATTGATGGCTGGTAGTTGAGCTTTAAATTATTTTTCCTGCCTCTCTTTTCATCTTCTCTTTGTTCTGCATCTATAAAAGGAGTTGGGCTCATTGTAAAGGGTTGGACAATTTTTTTTTGCACCCTCCCTTCTTCCCTTGTCTACAAGAGAATATTTGGAACTTTCGAAGCTCCCATTCGAGTTGTAATAAAAAATTTATTTCCTCTTGGCGATTGTAGTTTACTGTATCAACTCTAGAGCAATAATACATGTTTGTGGATGATTCCCAACCCTTTAATGCATTCATTGTTGTCTTCTGATCTCTCATTACAGTTTGGTTATCTATGGATGGTAGTTGTATTGCATTTCTCTTGTCTATGTTAAGTTACAAAATGGGGTGTCTAGCAGTACTTTGGTGCATCACCTCGTTAGCTTAGGTTTATTTTCTCATATCTTCTCAACCATGTCTCCTTGGTAAGATATAGTAGGTTTTAGAATAGATCCTCTGCAATTTATTTGTATGCACCTGAACAAAGGACTAGGAACTGGCCTTCATCTGGATATCTCTCTCGATTTCAAAGTCCCATACTTTGAGAGATGCTCCATGTTGTGCAATCACACTGATAATCTCAACTCATCTAGTTACAGGCACTCAGGGGTGTTGTGATTCTACACTAACACTCCCTTCATCTTCACATCCATCATTGAACCACTAAGGTATGCTACTTGATTTGCAGGCCATTGTATTTGATAAGATTTTGATATGGTGCATGTGGAACATTAAGGGTTGAATATAGTATTAACAAGAATGATAAAATGATTTCCATCTAATAATGGTTCACTTTTAGGGAGAATCTGAGGCATCCAATCTTCATCGTGATTCTTTTTATTATTTTGAGGGATTAAAAAATGTCTTTTAATGAGACGCACCCAATATCCTTTTTAATAATTGCTCACTTTATAGGAGAATGAGAGGGATCCCATTCTCAATATTCATTACTTTTTTACTTTTAGGGATTATGTTTCTTTCTCCTTGAATAATTTTGTTTACTTTGAGATAATGATGTATTTTTATATCTGTCATGAATGATTGTTTGAAAAAATATTCCATCTGTGTTATTATGAGAGGCCCCAAAATGTACTTTATAAGTATTTGATACATTTAAGATGAATGGGAGGCCTCCAATTCTTCCCATTCTCCATCTTGATTATTTTTTTTTACTTTGAGGGATAATAAGAGGACTTCAAATTAGAGGCCACCAATACCCCTTATATGAATCCTTCATTTCTAAGGAGAATGGGAAACCTCCCATTCTGCGTGTTGATTATTTTCATACTTCCAGGGATAACGAGATACATTACATTATTATTCACTTTTAAAGAGAGAGAGGATTTCCATTCTATGTGTTGATTAAATTTTATACTTTGAGGGATAATGAGAGACCGTATATTTTTTTGAATATCATTTTTTAATAATGGTCCACTTTTAGGGAGAATCAAAGGCATCCCAATCTCCATGTTGATTATTCAATTTACTTTCAGGGATAAGCAGAGGTATTACAACGACAGGTCCCCACTATCCCATTTAATAATTTCTCTCTTTCAAGGAGAACAGGAGGTCCCCCATCCTCAATCTTCATTTTTTTATTTTAAGGGATTATGTCTTTTTCTTCTTGAAGGTTTTTGTTTACTTTGATAAAATTATGTTTTTTTATATATCTTTTGAATGATTATTTTAATTATTTTTCACTCTAAGATAGAATGAGAGACCTTAAAACATAATTTTGAAGTATTTATTACTTCTATAAAGAAAGGAAGGCCTCCCATTCTCTATCTTTATAATATTTTTTTAATTTGAGGTATAATACGACACCTTGAAATGAGAGGCCACCAATATCCCTTTTAATAATTATTCATTTTTGAGGAGAATGGGACGCTTCCCATTCTCCATGTTGATTATATTTTATACTTTGAGGGAGAACGAGAGACCTTACATTGTTATTCACTTTTAAATAGAATTGGAGGCTTCCCATTCTCCCTATTTAATATTTTTATAATTTGAGAGATAATGAGTTACCTTACAGTATTATCAATATCCCTTTTAAGAATAATTCACTTTTAGGGAGAATCAGATGCATACCAATATCCATTTTTATTATTTCGTTTATTTTGAGGGATAATGAGAGGTCTTCGAAAGAGAGGCCCCCACTATCCATTTTAATAATTTCTTACTTTAAAGGAGAATGGGATGACTCTCATTCTCAATCTTCATCATTTTTTTCTTTAATGGATTATGTATCATTCTCCTTGTAGAATTTTTATTTTGTTGAGATAACGATGTATTTTTATACAACTTTGAATGTTTCTTTGAACTATTTTTTCACTCTAAGTGGGAATGAAAGGCCTCGAAATATAATTTTTTAAGAATTCATTACCTCTAGGGAGAATGGGAGGCCTACTATTCTCCATCTTAATTGTTTTTAATTTTGAACTAGTTTAAATGCATATGAACTCTAAAAGTAAAAACCTAATAAAGTTTCTAAATTCTACAGTTTTTCTTGTGCATTGCATTTAAAAAATGTCGAGTTGGAAAATATCTGTTTACACAAATGAAGAAAATTTCATAATTACATATAAAATAAGACAATTTTTTGTTTTAGAAAAAATGAAGAAGGGGGAAAACAGAGGGGAAAAAAAAATAAAAATAATGTGGAAAACTGGAAGTCATACCAAAAAGATATAGATATTTACATTATTAGTGAATTATTCAATAATAATTGTGTTTTTTACATTATCGGTATGATTCATGTAAAATTAATTTTTGAAAGCGATATTTTTGTTTTGAACACATGAGAGAAGAGATAAAACAAGGACTTTTTTCAACTGGAACAGTGATAGTAGAAGAAGCCAATATTAAACAAGTATTCTTATTTTTTTAAAATATGTAATCATTATTCAAATTAAATAGGAAAATGTAGAAGAAATGTATCTGTTAAAACATGTATTTCTATGATATTGTAGTTGTCTTTTACTTCTAGAAACTGAGGTACATATAACGCTCATATATTCACTTTAAAGAGAATATTAAAATATGTCAGTGAGTTGAGAGGAACTTGATTTTTTGGATTGAGCTTTAGTTTTTTCTCATATCATTTTCAAATCTGGTAGTTTGCGACCCATCACGGAACACTTTTATCTTAAGATCACTTTCAAATAATGGAGTCTTCCATTGATGAACATTTTATTTTTATTCGAGGAAAATTTAAGAAAAAAAAAATGACTGTAATGAATATAACAATGCATTGGGATGGTCATCACTGGTTAATTTGCAAAAACTAATTCATGAAAAGGAAAAAACGCGTTTTTGACTTTTTTATAACCCTTTTTGTAGTCTGTTTTATTATTTATTTCACGGATTTTTCAAATTTCTAAATAGGTGTGATGAATTGAAAATGAAATAGGTGGGACGAATTTGAAAATGAAACAGGGCAGGAATTTGAAAACGAAAATAGGCTAGATAACTATTTTTAATAGATAATCAATTTTTGAATCCTCTAATATTCGAAAATAAATACATGTTGGGTTTAAAATTATAGTATAAAACTCTTTCAAATTAAAAAAGAGGCGAGACCAAATTTGAAAATGAAAATATGCGGGATATGTTAATTAATTTTTTACCTCATTATAATTTTTAAAATAAAAAAATAGGTGGGATAGTTATTATTTAGTACACACACACACACACTTGTGAATAAAAATATTTTACATTTGACAATAGTAATTGAAATTTAAATGATGGGGAATTGCATTTGAAAGTTAAAATTAAAAATTGATACAAACCTTAACATAGTGGAAATAAATTAAATATAGCTAGACCTCATTTTAATGGAAATAAAATCAATACGATGACATAACAATTAAAAAAAGGTGGATATAAATATTTAAATAGGTCCAATATAAGAATTATAAGAACTAGAATGAATATTACTAAAATATTAATAGAGAATAATTATTTTATGTGTGATTAAGTGAGGTGCTACAAATACTTGAGTTTAAGTGGTTAATTCTAAATGTTTTTAGTGAATATTATTTAATGTATAATCATTTAGGTATATTTTTTAAATTAATAGGCTATATTAAAATTTTTATAATTTTTGCATTAATGTTAAATAAATTTGCTTTTATTGAAATTTTAAATTACCTTAAAACTAGCTAGCTAGAAATTATAAAATAAAGTTCTAAATTAACAAGCAATGTTAAATTAATGTAATAATTTAACAATGCTTAATCAATATAAGTTTATTGATGTTGAAACTAAATTAAATATTAGAATATTATTCTTTTGATAGGTGAAAGTTGATAAGTTAAATATTATAATGTTCATTATTAGTTTTTTTCCTAATTTTCCACTCTTATGAAGCCTTTAACAATGATGTTAAAGAAGAGTCTTGCATTTAAATGGAAAAAAGATGGAAAAGAGAGTTTTGAGGCCATCAAGCTCACTATATCGCAGGCCCCAACTCTTGTTAACCCAGACTTTTCACAGGAATTCATGCTATATGCTTTTGAAGGGTCGAACACAATCTCAGCTATCTTGGTTCATCCTAACAAGGAAGGTTTAGAATAACCCATAGCCTTCTTAATTCAGAGCTTGAAGGATTACGAGGTAAAGTACTCTTTCATTGAGAAGTATGTCCTTGCTGTCATTAGGAGTTTTAAGAAGTTCAGACACTTAGTCTCGAACAATAAGATTCAATTGTTAGTTTCTCATGTTGGTGTCAAGGATTTTCTCCTAAAAAGGTAATTGAATGAGAAGAGAGCCATTTGGATCATTCGGGTAATGGAGTATGACATTGAAATCAATGTGACCAAACTATTTTATGGCAAGGGTTTGTGTGAGAAACTCACTTCCAAGCAACAAACTGAGTCATTGGATGAAGAAGAGGTTGTCCTATTACTAGAGAATGATCAAGAACATCCAGCTAATGATGCACCTATTCCATGTTGGACTCAATCCTTGGTGCATTATATCTAGATAGGTTTTTTCCCTCCAGAATCGACCAAATTAAAAACGAGATACTTCATACTACAAGCCATCCCATATGTGCTTGTTGGCACATTCTTGTTCAAAAAGGATATCAATAGTGTCCTATTGAGGTGCATTGGGATAGGCCAAATTGAGAGAGTGTTACATGAGTTCCATGATGGAGAAGTAGGAGGCCACTTTTCCCCTCGAGTAATAGCACTCAAAATCATGAAAGTTGGTTATTACTGACCTAGTGTTTTAAGGGACTGCTACTCATTGATCAAGAAGTGCAAGAAGTGTGCATTCTTCATAGGGAAATACAAGTTATAATCCCTTCCCCTTAACCCAATTTTAGTGGATTGGACATTCATGCAATGGGGATTAAACTTCATTGGAGTGATCAACCCAAACTCAAGCCAGGGCCACAAGTGGATACTTATAGCAATAGACTATTTCACCAAGTGGACTGAAGCAGTGGCTCTTAAAGAAGAAAATGAATCTAACATCTTGGATTTATATGAAGGAATAGCCACCAGGTTTGGATTCCCTACCACTATTATATCAGATAATGCATTGGCATTCCTAGGTACAAGGATCATTGAATGGGCCATCAAAAATGGTGTATATCTTAGCACTTCATCAAACTATTACCCTCAAGGTAATGGCCAAGTAGATTCTACAAACAAGAGCCTACTAAGAATTATCAAAAGAACTATTGATGAAAACTAGATAACTTGGCACACAAAGCTCAAATCAGCTATATGCGTCGATACAATCACATCTAAAAGGTCTATAGGAATCTCCTGATACAAGGTTGTATATGGAAAAGAGGCATTATCACCCATATCATTGGAGTTGCCCGCTTTTGGATCTCATAAAAACAGTTGGAACTAGCTGAGTTTTAACCTAGGGAAATCAGGTATACATAGCTGATAGAACTAGGAGGGGCAAGAGAGCATGTAATGTAGATCATGGAGAAAGATCAAGCATTGATCAAGAAGAGCTTTGATAAGAAAGAAATAATGCGGGCCTTTTAAGAGGGGGACTTAGTTCAGAAGTGGGATGCAGATCGAGCAAAGCCAAGAAGGCATTCCAAGTTTGATGCCATTTGGAGTGGCCCCTACAAGATCACAAGGTGTAAAAGTAGGAATGCCTTCCAGCTGCCAAAATTGGATGGCAAAGAATTAAAAATTCCATTGAACAGGATCCATCTCAAACATTTTAAATGAAAAGGGAGGTTTCACCCTTGTAAATATTAGCATAGAATTATAATTTCCCTAAGTGCGTATGTACATTATCTTGTTGTAGCATAGGTTTTATTTCCCTAAGTGTTGTGGTATAGGTTTTTGTTACTCCAGGTTACATCATTATAAATTTTGATGTGCCTCCAAGTGAATGTGCCAGGCCTTTTAGTATTTGCAACAGGGAAATCCATAGTTGTCGTAACAGTCGTTCATTTAAAAATAGAACAAATAGAGAGCAACTAAAATAAGGCCTTGAAGGGTCCATTTCTAGAACAACGAGGTAGGTTCTAGGTCACCAAGTCCAAATTTTATATTCAAGCTTCAAGAGAAGGACCAGATCAGGCCACCACCCATGACTCCATGCCCAATGGATATAACAAAGAAACTAATCTCTTCAACTAGCAGAAAGATGTTCCCGTCAGTCACCAAAGTAGCAACGCCTTCCAGCTGCCTGAATTAGATGGCCAAGAATTACAAATTCCATTCAACATGATCCATCTCAAACATTTTTAGTGAAAAGGGAGGTTTCACACTTGTAAATATTAGCATAGTATTATAATTTCCCTAAGTGGGTATGCACATTATCTTGTTGTAGCATAGGTTTTATTTCCCTAAGTGTTGTGGCATAGGTTTTTGTTACTCCAGGTTACATCATTATAAATTTTGATGTGCCTCCAAGTGAATGTGCCAGGCCTTTTAGTATTTGCAACAGGGAAATCCATAGTTATCGTAACAGTCGTTCATTTAAAAATAGAAAAAATAGAGATCAACTAAAATAAGGCCTCGAAGGGTCCATTTCTAGAACAACGAGGTAGGTTCTAGGTCACCAAGTGAAAATTTTATATTCAAGCTTCAAGAGAAGGACTAGATCAGGCCACCACCCATGACTCCATGCCCAATGGATATAACAAAGAAACTAGTCTCTTCATCTAGCAGAAAGATGTCCCCGTCAGTCACCAAATTGTTATCTCAATTTTCCCCCTAGAAAAATTGATCAAACACGACCCTGTGCAGGAAGAAATCCAAGGGACAGTTCCATCACACAAGCCCACATTTCAAATCCAACAAATAGGTTATAGGCAGGCCCTACAGTGGAGTAGCAGGTTTGGGGAAGGGCCAAACAGTGTCAAAGAAAACCAAAGTCTCAAAGTCTTCAATATTTACAAATGATTCAGAACAAGCTCAAATTGACTAAGTATAGAAGAGTTCAACAGAAGCTTCCACGTGCCTCATCAGTGCTTATCCTAAAGTTAAACCCAAAAAAAAATTCTCCAAACAAGCATGAAGCTTCCACGTGTCCCAGGTCCGAAAAGGGAAGAAACCGAGTTTTGAAAATTCAAAATGAGCGGAAAGCACCATGTGTCATCTTGGTGCAATTTCAAAAGTAGGAGCCCAAGCTGGAGACTCAAATTAGCACCAGCCCTCCATGTGTTTAGGGTCCAAAAAAATTCAAAGAGAAATGGGCCCAACTCAGTTAATTATAAGAGTGTCGGTGGAAAGTGACAAGTGTCGCAAAGGTGCACATTCAAATGCACGGCCAAAGGTAGAGACTCAAATGAGCGTGAGGCTTCCACGTGTCTAGGGTTCAAGAGAGGCATCGACCTAAATTGGCTAAGTATCACAAAATCACAGAAGGCACCACGTGTCAGCCTGGTACATATTCAAAGGTAAATCTAAAAGCGGGTCCTTACACTAGCATCAAGCCTCCATGTGTCCCAAGTCAGATATATGGCCCTACCAAACAAAAGGACTTAATCAAAAGACATAAAAAAACATAGCAAAGCCACGGAAGAAGCCATGTTTCAGCTTGGCGCAACCTCAAAAGTGAAATCCAAGAGCGGTCCCTAAACGTGTGCTGTCTCTACATGTGGCCATGATCCAAGTCAAAGCGAGTTAACGGGCCTGAGGAGGACTTTTTTCCCAAATGGAAACTGTGGACCAGTGGGCCCGAGGATGCTATTTTTGCAGAATGAATTGCAGAGATGTGGGGCATTTTATGCATTTTGTATTTTTATGCCAAAGGGTGAAAAGTAAATTTCGGGACCACGGACCCGTTCTGCTAACTAGTTTTTGCCATTTTTGTATAGACCCGACTCAAATATTCAAATGGACATATCTTTCGACCGAGTTCCTGAAATTCAACAAATTTGGCACCATTGGAAAGGTCTCGTCCTCATCTATGCCATACAAACCTAAGACTTTAATTTTGATCAATTTAGGTGGGTGAAAATGGGAAAATGTCTTCATGTTATTAATATGCAATCTAATTTCTCCTGATAACTAGATTAGATCTGATTTGATCCGTTGTTTTATCTTCTTCAACATGCCAAATAGACATAAGAGTGGTGGACTTGACAGATTGTGGGTGGATTTGCAGTGGCATTGATGGCTGGTAGTTGAGCTTTAAATTATTTTTCCTGCCTCTCTTTTCATCTTCTCTTTGTTCTGCATCTATAAAAGGAGTTGGGCTCATTGTAAAGGGTTGGACAATTTTTTTTTACACCCTCCCTTCTTCCCTTGTCTGCAAGAGAATTTGTGGAGCTTTCTAACCTCCCATTCGAGTTGTAATACAAATTTTTTCCTCTTGGCGATTGTAGTTTACTGTATCAACTCTAGAGCAATAATACATGTTTGTGGATGATTCCCAACCCTTTAATGCATTCATTGTTGTCTTCTGATCTCTCATTACAGTTTGGTTATCTATGGATGGTAGTTGTATTGCATTTCTCTTGTCTATGTTAAGTTACAAAATGGGTGTCTAGCAGTACTTTGGTGCATCACCTCGTTAGCTTAGGTTTATTTTCTCATATCTTCTCAACCATGTCTCCTTGGTAAGATATAGTAGGTTTTAGAATAGATCCTCTGCAATTTATTTGTATGCACCTGAACAAAGGACTAGGAACTGGCCTTCATCTGGATATCTCTCTCGATTTCAAAGTCCCATACTTTGAGAGATGCTCCATGTTGTGCAATCACACTGATAATCTCAACTCATCTAGTTGCAGGCACTCAGGGATGTTGTGATTCTACACTAACACTCCCTTCATCTTCACATCCATCATTGAACCACTAAGGTATGCTACTTGATTTGCAGGCCATTGTATTTGATAAGATTTTGATATGGTGCATGTGGAACATTAAGGGTTGAATATAGTATTAACAAGAATGATAAAATGATTTCCATCTAATAATGGTTCACTTTTAGGGAGAATCTGAGGCATCCAATCTTCATCGTGATTCTTTTTATTATTTTGAGGGATTAAAAAATGTCTTTTAATGAGACGCACCCAATATCCTTTTTAATAATTGCTCACTTTATAGGAGAATGAGAGGGATCCCATTCTCAATATTCATTACTTTTTTACTTTTAGGGATTATGTTTCTTTCTCCTTGAATAATTTTGTTTACTTTGAGATAATGATGTATTTTTATATCTGTCATGAATGATTGTTTGAAAAAATATTCCATCTGTGTTATTATGAGAGGCCCCAAAATGTACTTTATAAGTATTTGATACATTTAAGATGAATGGGAGGCCTCCAATTCTTCCCATTCTCCATCTTGATTATTTTTTTTTACTTTGAGGGATAATAAGAGGACTTCAAATTAGAGGCCACCAATACCCCTTATATGAATCCTTCATTTCTAAGGAGAATGGGAAACCTCCCATTCTGTGTGTTGATTATTTTCATACTTCCAGGGATAACGAGATACATTACATTATTATTCACTTTTAAAGAGAGAGAGGATTTCCATTCTATGTGTTGATTAAATTTTATACTTTGAGGGATAATGAGAGACCGTATATTTTTTTGAATATCATTTTTTAATAATGGTCCACTTTTAGGGAGAATCAAAGGCATCCCAATCTCCATGTTGATTATTCAATTTACTTTCAGGGATAAGCAGAGGTATTACAACGAGAGGTCCCCACTATCCCATTTAATAATTTCTCTCTTTCAAGGAGAACAGGAGGTCCCCCATCCTCAATCTTCATTTTTTTATTTTAAGGGATTATGTCTTTTTCTTCTTGAAGGTTTTTGTTTACTTTGATAAAATTATGTTTTTTTATATATCTTTTGAATGATTATTTTAATTATTTTTCACTCTAAGATAGAATGAGAGACCTTAAAACATAATTTTGAAGTATTTATTACTTCTATAAAGAAAGGAAGGCCTCCCATTCTCTATCTTTATAATATTTTTTTAATTTGAGGTATAATACGACACCTTCAAATGAGAGGCCACCAATATCCCTTTTAATAATTATTCATTTTTGAGGAGAATGGGACGCTTCCCATTCTCCATGTTGATTATATTTTATACTTTGAGGGAGAACGAGAGACCTTACATTGTTATTCACTTTTAAATAGAATTGGAGGCTTCCCATTCTCCCTATTTAATATTTTTATAATTTGAGAGATAATGAGTTACCTTACAGTATTATCAATATCCCTTTTAAGAATAATTCACTTTTAGGGAGAATCAGATGCATACCAATATCCATTTTTATTATTTCGTTTATTTTGAGGGATAATGAGAGGTCTTCGAAAGAGAGGCCCCCACTATCCATTTTAATAATTTCTTACTTTAAAGGAGAATGGGATGACTCTCATTCTCAATCTTCATCATTTTTTTCTTTAATGGATTATGTATCATTCTCCTTGTAGAATTTTTATTTTGTTGAGATAACGATGTATTTTTATACAACTTTTGAATGTTTCTTTGAACTATTTTTTCACTCTAAGTGGGAATGAAAGGCCTCGAAATATAATTTTTTAAGAATTCATTACCTCTAGGGAGAATGGGAGGCCTACTATTCTCCATCTTAATTGTTTTTTTTAATTTTGAACGATGATAAGATACCTTCATATGAGAGGCCACCAATATCCCTTTTAAGAATTATTCAATTTTGCTGAAAATGTCAGCCTTCCCATTCTCTGAGTTGAATATTTTTATAATTTGAGGGATAATGAGAGACCTTACATTTTTAATCAATTTTGAGGAGAATGGGAGGCTTTCCATTCTCCATGTTAATTTTTTAGAGGTTAAGGGATAATGAGAGAACCTACATTGTTCTGAATATCATTTTTAAAAAGGGTTCACTTTTTGGGAGAATAATAGGCATCCTAATCTCCATCTTGATTATTTTTTTAACTATTAGGGATAATGAGAGGGCCCCACTATCCCTTTTAATAATTTTTCTCTTTGAAGGAGAATGATAGGCATCCCATACTCCATATTCATATTTTTTTACTTTGAGTGATTATGTCTCATTCTCCTTGTAGATTTTTGTTTAGTTTGAGAGAATGATTTCTTTTTGTATCTCTTTTGAATTATTGTTTCAAATTGTATTTCACTCTAAGTGGTAATGAGATGCCCCAAGATATACTTTTTAATAAATTATTATTTCCATATAGAATGGGATGCCTCCCATTCTTCACCTTGATTATTTTGTTTACTTTGATGGATGATAATAGGCCTTAAATAGATATTACACCATTATCCATTTTATGAATCGTTTACTTTTGAGGAGAATGGGAAGCTTCATATTCTGTGTGTTGATTGATTTTATACTTTTAGGGATAACGAGAGACCCTACATTGCTATTGAATTTTGAGGAGAATGGGAGGCTTCCCATTATCTGTGTTGATTATTTTTTATACTTTGAGGGATAATGAGAGACCTTACATTGATCACAATATCGTTTTTAAGAATGGTTTGCTTTTACGGAGAATCAGAGGCATCTGAATCTCCATATTGATTATTTGGTATAATTTTAGGGATAATTAGAGGTCTATGAGATACCCCCACTATCGCTTTTAATAATTTCTCACTTTCTAATAGAATGGAATTCCTCCTGTTCTAATTATTCATTTTTTACTTTAAAGGGTTATATCTCATTCTCCTTATAGACTTATATTTACTTAGAGATAATGATGTCTTTTTTATATCTCTTGTGATTGATTGTTTGAACTATTAGTTTAATCTAAGTAGGAATGAGAGCCCCGAAAATATACTTTTGAGGAATTTATTACTTCTAGGGAGAATGGGAGGCCTTCCCTTCTCCATCTTGATTATTTTTTTTACTTTGAGGGATGATAAGAGGCCTTCAAATTAGAGGCCATGAATATCTCATTTAATAATTAATAACTTTTGAGGAGAATGGGAGGCTTCCCATTCTCCGTGTTGATTATTTTTATACTTTTAGGGATAATGAGAGATCTTACATTGTTATTCACTTTTGTGGAGAATTGGAGGCTTCCCATTCTATGTGTTTATTATTTCTGTAATTTGAGTGATCATGAGATACCTTATATTGTTCTGGATATCCATTTTAAGAGTGGTTCTCTTTTAGAGAAAATAAGAGGCATCTCAATCTCCATCTTGATTATTTTGCTTACTTCAAGGGATAATGAGAGGTCTTCCAATGAGATGCCCCCACTATCCCTTTTAATAATTTCTCACTTTCAAGGAGAATACAAGGCCTCCCATTCTCAATCATTATTATTTTTTACTTTGAGGCATTATGTTTCTTTCTCCTTGTATATTTTTGTTGACTTTAAGATAATGGTGTATTTTTATATGTCTCGTGAATGATTGTTTGAACTATTTTTTTCACTCTAAGTGGGAATGAGAAGCCCCAAAATATAATTGTTAAGTATTTATAACTTCTAGAGAGAATTGAAGACCTCCAATTGTCCATCTTGATTACTTTGTTTACTTAGAGGGATGATAACATGCCTTGAAATATGAGGCCACCAATATCCCTTTTACGAATGATTCACTTTTGAGGAGAATGGGAGGCTTCCCATTCTCTATGTTGATTACTTTGATACTTAAAGCGATAATGAGAGACATTACATTTTTATTCACTTTTGATGAGAATGGGAAGCTTACCATTCTCCATGTTGGTAATTTTTAATACTTTGATGGATATTGTTCTCAATATATTTTTTTAATAGTATAATTTTAGGGAGAGTAGTGGCATCCCAATCTCCATCTTGATTATTTTGTTTACTTTGACGGATAAAAATATATATTCAAATGAGACTCCCCCACTATACATTTTAATAATTGATCATTTTCAAGGAGAATAGGAGGGCTCTCATTCCCAATATTCATTATTTTTTTAATTTGAGGGTTTATGTATCATTCTCCTTGTAAATTTTTGTTTACTTTATGAGAATTATGTCTTTTTATATATCTTATGTATTATTGTTTGAAATAATATTTCATGCTAATTAGGATTGAGAGGCCTAGAAATATAATTTTTAAGTGGGAATAAAATTGAAGAACAAAGGGTGAAAAGAGAATGAGAAATTTTTCATTCTCTCTCAAAATTTATTTTTTATGGTGAGGGAGAATGGAAGGCCTCCCAATCTACTTGACAATTATTATTTAATTTATATGGAGAATAAGAAGGTTTATAATTTTGGGTAAACTATGATGCATCCAAATCTCCCTCATAGTGAAAATATTTTCTATATTCTAAAAAAAAACAACAATAAATAAAGACAATGGGAGGTAACCCATTCTCCATCCATGTGGTAAATGAAATCTAAAATAAAAAGAACTTATCATTCTCACTTAGATTTAATGTTTCACATTTAGAGATAATACAATGCCTCTAATAAAAATCTAAGGCCTGCCACTCTCCCTCATTGTGAAAAATCAAATCTAAAGGAGAATCTTATCTAATTTTTTACATTGAGGGAGAATGAGAGTTCTCTCATTCACAATATTTATTTTTATCAACTTTGAGAGAGAATGAGAAACCTCTCATTCTTGTTTAAAGTGAATAAATTACAAGAATTAATGGGAGGTGTCCCATTATCCTTCAAATTAAAAAAAATTATGAAGGAGAATGGGGGTATACCATTATACTTCATAATTGTTTCCATAATTTGAAAGAGAATGGGAGGCCTCCCATTCTCCCTCAAATTATTAAAATAATTGAGGAGAATGAAGGCCTCCCATTCTTCTTCAAAATAACAAATATATTAAGAGTGAGATTGGGAGGTTGAGAAGCTACCCATCATGCTTCAAGGTGAAGAATAATGTTTAAATTATGTTAATGGTTAATAAGAATAAAAATATTTAATTTATTCAAATAAAGTAATCCATTTAATATTTTTTGTATAGATGCATATTCTTTTTTCTATTTAATCGTACAATGTGAATGTTGAAGTCAAAATATCACTCTTTTAACGTTAACTAGTTAAATGCATATAACTCTAAAATTAAAAACCTAAATTTTCTAAATTCTATATTTTTTTCTTGCGCATTGCATTTAAAAATGTCTGAGTTTGGAAATAGCTCGTTACAATGAAGATAAATTTCATAATAAATATAAAATGAAGACATTTTTTTTGTTTTAGAAAAAAAGAAGAAGAAAAAATAAAAATATTGTTGAAACTAGAAGTCATACCAAAAGATATAGATATTTACATGTATTAGTGAATTATTTAAATATATTTAATCGTGTTTTTTTACATTATAGGTAAGCTTCATTGTAAAATTAAATTTTGAAGTCGATTATTTTTGTTTTTGAACACATAAGAGAAGACATAACAAGACTTTTTTAAATTGGAAGTGCTAGTAGAAGAAGCAAATATTAACAAGTATTCAAATTTTTTTAAACATATTTAATCATATTCAAATAAATATGGAAAATGTAGAGAAATGGTATCTGTAAAACATGTATTTCTATTGATATGTAGTTGTTCTTTTACTTCTCGAAACTGAGGTACATATAACTCTGATATATTCCACTTTAAAGAGAATATTAAATAATGTCATATGTAGTTGAGAGGAACTTGATATTTGTTGGATTCAGCTTTAGTTTTTTCTCAGATCATTTTCAAATCTTGTAGTTGCTACCATCACTGAACACTTTTATCTTAAGATCACTTTCAAATAATGTAGCTTCTTCCATTGATGAACATTTTGTTTTTATTGAGATAACTTTTTTAAAAAAAAAATTACTCTAATGAATATAACAATGTATTGGGAGTTCATCATCTGGTAATCCTGCAAAAACTAAATTCATGAAAATGGAAAAAACTTTTGACTTTTTTTATAACCCTTTTTGTAGTGTTTTATATTATTTTCATGGATTTTTCAAATTCTAAATAGGTGTGATGAATTTGAAAATGAAAATAGGTGGGACAAATTTGAAAATGAAAACAGGCAGGATGAATTTGAAAATGAAAATAGGCTAGACAACTATTTTTAATAGATAATCAATTTTTGACTACTGTAAATATTCGAAAATAAATACATGTTGGATTTAAAAATTATAGTATAAAACTCTTTCAAATTAAAAAAACAGGCGAGACGATTTTGAAAATGAAAATATGCGGGATATGTTAATTAATTTTTTACCTCATTATAATTTTTAAAATAAAAAAATAGGTGGGATAGTTATTATTTAGTACACACACACACACACACACACACACACACACACACACACACACACACTTACTTGTGAATAAAAAATATTTACATTTGACAATAGTAATTGAAATTTAAAATGATGGGAATTGAATTTGAAAGTTAAAATTAAAAAATTGATACATAAATTAAAATAGTGGAAATAAATTAAATATAGCTATTTTTCATTTTAATGGAAATAAAATAAATACAATGAAATAACAATTAAAAAAATGTGGATATAAATATTTAAATAGGTCAAATATAAGAATTATAAGAACTAGAATGAATATTACTAAAATATTAATAGAGAATAATTATTTTATGTGTGATTAAGTGAGGTGCTACAAATACTTGAGTTTAAGTGGTTAATTCTAAATGTTTTTAGTGAATATTATTTAATGTATAGTCATTTAAGTATATTTTTTAAATTAATAGGCTATATTAAATTTTTTATATTTTTTGCATTAATGTTAAATTAATTTGCTTTTATTGAAATTTTAAATTACCTTAAAACTAGCTAGCTAGAAATTATAAAATAAAGTTCTAAATTAACAAGAAATGTTAAATTAATGTAATAATTTAACAATGCTTAATCAATATAAGTTTATTGATGTTGAAACTAAATTAAATATTAGAATATTATTCTTTTGATAGGTGAATGTTGATAAGTTAAATATTATAATGTTCATTATTAGTTTTTTTCCTAATTTTCCACTCTTATGAAGCCTTTAACAATGATGTTAAAGAAGAGTCTTGCATTTAAATGGAAAAAAGATGGAAAAGAGAGTTTTGAGGCCATCAAGCTCACTATATCACAGGCCCCAACTCTTGTTAACCCAGACTTTTCACAAGAATTCATGCTATATGCTTTTGAAGGGTCGAACACAATCTCAGCTATCTTGGTTCATCCTAACAAGAAAGGTTTAGAATAACCCATAGCCTTCTTAATTCAGAGCTTGAAGGATTAAGAGGTAAAGTACTCTTTCATTGAGAAGTATGTCCTTGCTGTCATTAGGAGTTTTAAGAAGTTTAGACACTTAGTCTCAAACAATAAGATTCAATTGTTATTATCTCATGTTGGTGTCAAGGATTTTCTCCTAAACAAGTAATTGAATGAGAAGAGAGCCAGTTGGATCACTCGGGTTACGGAGTATGACATTGAAATCAATGTGACCAAACTATTTTATGGCAAGGGTTTGTGTGAGAAACTCACTTCCAAGCAACAAACTGAGTCATTGGATGAAGAAGAGGTTGTCCTATTACTAGAGAATGATCAAGAACATCCAGCTAATGATGCACCTATTCCATGTTGCACTCAATCCTTGGTGCATTATCTCTAGACAGGTTTTTGCCCTCCAGAATCGACCAAATTAAAAACGAGATACTTCATACTACAAGCCATCCCATATGTGCTTGTTGGCACATTCTTGTTCAAAAAGGATATCAATAGTGTCCTATTGAGGTGCATTGGGATAGGCCAAATTGAGAGAGTGTTGCATGAGTTCAATGAAGGAGAAGTAGGAGGCCACTTTTCCCCTCGAGTAATAGCTCTCAAAATGATGAAAGTTGGTTATTACTGGACTATAGTTTTCAAGGACTGCTACTCATTGATCAAGAAGTGAAATAAGTGTGCATTCTTCACAGGGAAATAGAAGTTATAAGCCCTTCCCCTTCACCCAATTTTAGTGGATCAGACATTTATGCAATGGGGATTAAACTTCATTGGAGTGATCAACCCAAACTCAAGCCAGGGCCACAAGTGGATACTTATAGCAATAGACTATTTCACCAAGTGGATTGAAGAAGTGGCTCTTAAGGAAGTAAATGAATCCAACATCTTGGATTTATATGAAGGTAGCCAGCAGGTTTGGATTCCCTACCACTATTATATCAGATAATGCATTGGCATTCCTAGGTACAAGGATCATTAAATGGGCCATCAAAAATGGTGTATATCTTGGCACTTCATCAAACTATTACCCTCAAGGTAATGGCCAAGTAGATTCTACAAACAAAAACCTACTAAGGATTATCAAAAGAACTGTGGATGAAAACTAGATAACTTGGCACACAAAGCTCAAATCAGCTATATGTGTCGATACAATCACATCTAAAAGGTCTATAGGAAGCTCCCCATACAAGGTTGTATATGGAAAAGAGGCAGTATCACCTATATCATTGGAGTTTCCCACTTTGGATCTCATAAAATCAGTTGGAACTAGCTGATTTTTAACCTAAGGAAATCAGGTATATAGAGCTGATAGAACTAGGAGAGGCAAGAGAGCATGTAATGTAGATCATGGAGAAAGATCAGGCATTGATCAAGAATAGCTTTGATAAGAAATAAATAATGAGGGCCTTTTAAGAGGGGGACTTAGTTCAGAAGTGGGATGCAGATCGAGCAAAGCCAAGAAGGCAATCCAAGTTTGATGCCATTTTGAGTGGCCCCTACATGATCACAAGGTGTAAAAGTAGCAACGCCTTCCAGCTGCCTAAATTAGATGGCCAACAATTGCAAATTCCATTGAACAGGATCCATCTCAAACATTTTTACTGAAAAAGGGAGGTTTCACGCTTGTAAATATTAGCATAGAATTATAATTTCCCTAAGTGGGTATGCACATTATCTTGTTGTAGCATAGTTTTTATTTCCCTAAGTGTTGTAGCATAGGTTTTTGTTACTCCAGGTTACATCATTATAAATTTTGATGTGCCTCCAAGTGAATGTGCCAGGCCTTTTAGTATTTGTAATAGGGAAATCCATAGTTGTCGTAACAGTCGTTCATTTAAAAATAGAACAAATAGAGAGCAACTAAAATAAGGCCTCGAAGGGTCCATTTCTAGAACAACGAGGTAGGTTCTAGGTCACCAAGTCAAAATTTTATATTCAAGCTTCAAGAGAAGGACCAGATCAGGCCACCACCCATGACTCCATGCTCAATGGATATAACAAAGAAACTAATCCCTTCATCTAGCAGAAAGATGTCCCCGTCAGTCACCAAATTGTTATCTCAATTTTCCCCGCAGAAAAATTGATCAAACATGACCCTGTGCAGGAAGAAATCCAAGGGACAGTTCCATCACATGAGCCCACATTTCAAATCTAACAAATAGGTTATAGACAGGTCCTACTGTGGAGTAGCAGGTTCGGGGAAGGGCCAAACAGTGTCAAAGAAAACCTAAGGCTCAAAGTCTTCAATATTTACAAATGATTCAGAACAAGGTCAAAATGACTAAGTATAGAAGAGTTCAACAGAAGCTTCCACGTGCCTCATCAGTGCTTATCCTAAATTTAAACCCAAAAAAAATGTCTCCAAACAAGCATGAAGCTTCCACGTGTCCTAGGGCTGAAAAGGGAAGAAACCAAGTTTTGAAAAGTCAAAATGAGCGGAAAGCACCATGTATCATCTTGGTGCAATTTCGAAAGTAAGAGCCCAAGCTGGAGACTCAAATTAGCACCAGCCCTCCATGTGTTTAGGGTCCAAAATAATTCAAAGAGAAATGGGCCCAACTTAGTTAATTATAAGAGTGTCGGTGGAAAGTGACAAGTGTCACAAAGGCGCACATTCAAAGGCACGGCCAAAGGTAGAGACTCAAATGAGCGTGAGGCTTCCACATGTCTAGGGTTCAAGAGAGGCATCGACCTGAATTGGCTAAGTATCGCAAAATCACAGAAGGCGCCACGTGTCAGCCTAGTACATATTTAAAGGTAAATCTAAAAGTGGGTCCTTAGACTAGCATCAAGCCTCCATGTGTCCCAGGTCAGATATATGGCCCTACCAAACAAAAGGACTTAATCAAAAGACATAAAAAAACATAGCAAAGCCATGGAAGAAGCCATGTTTTAGCTTGGCGCAACCTCAAAAGTGAAATCTAGGAGTGGTCCCTAAACGTGTGCCATCTCTACATGTGGTCATGATCCAAGTCAAAGCGAGTTGACGGGCCTGAGGAGGACTTTTTTCCCAAATGGAAACTATGGACTAGCGGGCCTGAGGATGGTTTTTTTGCAGAATGAATTGTAGGGATGCGGGCCATTTTATGCATTTTGTATTTTTATGCCAAAGGGTGAAAAGTAAATTTCGGGACCACGGACCCATTCTGCTAACTAGTTTTTGCCATTTTTGTATAGACCCGACTCAAATATTCAAATGGACATATATTTCGACCGAGTGCCTGAAATTCAACAAATTTGGCACCATTGGAAAGGTCTCATCCTCATCTACACCATAGAAACCTAAGACTTTAATTTTGATCAATTTAGGTGGGTGAAAATGGGAAAATGTCTTCATGCTATTAATATGCAATCCAATTTCTCCTGATAACTAGATTAGATCTGATTTGATCCGTTGTTTTATCTTCTTCAACATGCCAAATAGACATAAGAGTGGTGGACTTGATAGATTGTGCGTGGATTTTCCGTGGCATTTATGGCTGGTAGTTGAGCTTTAAATTAGTTTTCCTGCCTGTCTTTTTGTCTTCTCTTTGTTCTGCATCTATAAAAGAAGGAGTTGGGCTCATTGTAAAGGGTTGGACAATTTTTTTTTACACCCTCCCTTCTTCCCTTGTCTGCAAGAGAATTTGTGGAGCTTTCTAACCTCCCATTCGAGTTGTAATACAAATTTTTTCCTCTTGGCGATTGTAGTTTACTGTATCAACTCTAGAGCAATAATACATGTCTGTGGATGATTCCCAACCCTTTCATGCATTCAGTGTTGTCTTCTGATCTCTCATTACAGTTTGGTTATCTATGGATCGTAGTTGTATTGCATTTCTCTGGTCTATGTTAAGTTGCAAAATGGGTGTCTAGCAGTCCTTTGGTGCATCACCTCATTAGCTTAGGTTTATTTTCTCATATCTTCTCAACCATGTCTCCTTGGTAAGATATAGTAGGTTTTAGAATAGATCCTCTGCAATTTATTTCTATGCACCTGAACAAAAGACTAGGAACTGGCCTTCATCTGGATATCTCTCTCGATTTCAAAGTCCCATACTTTGAGAGATGCTCCATATTGTGCAATCACACTGATAATCTCAACTCATCTAGTTGCAGGCACTCAGGGGTGTTGTGATTCTACACTAACACTCCCTTCATCTTCACATCCGTCATTGAACCACTAAGGTATGCTACTTGATTTGGAGGCCATTGTATTTGATAAGATTTTGATATTGTGCATGTGGAACATTAAGGGTTGAATATAGTATTAACAAGAATATGAAAATGATTTCCATCTAATAATGGTTCACTTTTAGGGAGAATCTGAGGCATCCCAATCTTCATCGTGATTCCTTTTTTTATTTTGAGGGATTAAAAAATGTATTTTAATGAGAGGCACCCACTATCCTTTTTAATAATTGCTCACTTTATAGGAGAATGAGAGGGATCCCATTCTCAATATTCATTACTTTTTTACTTTTAGGGATTATGTTTCTTTCTCCTTGAATAATTTTGTTTACTTTGAGATAATGATGTATTTTTATATCTGTCATGAATGATTGTTTGAAAAAATATTCCATCTGTGTTATTATGAGAGGCCCCAAAATGTACTTTATAAGTATTTGATACATTTAAGATGAATGGGAGGCCTCCAATTCTTCCCATTCTCCATCTTGATTATTTTTTTTTTACTTTGAGGGATAATAAGAGGACTTCAAATTCGAGGACACCAATACCCCTTATATGAATCCTTCATTTCTAAGGAGAATGGGAGGTTTCCCATTCTTCGTGTTGATTATTTTCATACTTCCAGGGATAATGAGATACATTACATTATTATTCACTTTTAAAGAGAGAGAGGTTTTCCATTCTATGTGCTGATTAAATTTTATACTTTGAGGGATAATGAGAGACCTTATTTTTTTTTAATATCATTTTTTAATAATGGTCCACTTTTAGGGAGAATCAGAGGCATCCCAATATCCATCTTGATTATTCAGTTTACTTTGAGGGATAAAGAGAGGTATTACAACAAGAGGTCCCCACTATCCCATTTAATAATTTCTCTCTTTCAAGGAGAAAAGGAGGTCCCCTATCCTCAATCTTCATTTTTTTATTTTAAGGGATTATGTCTTTTTCTTCTTAAAGGTTTTTGTTTAATTTGATAAAATTATGTTTTTTAATATATCTTTTTAATGATTATTTTAATTATTTTTCACTCTAAGATAGAATGAGAGACCTTAAAATATAATTTTGAAGTATTTATTACTTCTATGAAGAATGGAAGGCCTCCCATTCTCTATCTTTATAATATTTTTTTAATTTGAGGTATAATATGACACCTTCAAATGAGAGGCCACCAATATCCCTTTTAATAATTATTCATGTTTGAGGAGAATGGGAGGCTTCCCATTCTCCGTGTTGATTATATTTTATACTTTGAGGGAGAACGAGAGACCTTACATTGTTATTCACTTTTAAATAGAATTGGAGGCTTCCCATTCTCCCTATTTAATATTTTTATAATTTGAGAGATAATGAGTTACCTTACAGTATTATGAATATCCTTTTTAAGAATAATTCACTTTTAGGGAGAATCAAAGGCATACCAATATCCATTTTTATTATTTCGTTTATTTTGAGGGATAATGAGAGGTCTTCGAAAGAGAGGCCCCCACTATCCATTATAATAATTTCTTACTTTAAAGGAGAATGGGATGACTCTCATTCTCAATCTTCACCATTTTTTTCTTTAATGGATTATGTATCATTCTCCTTGTAGAATTTTTATTTCGTTGAGATAACGATGTATTTTTATACAACTTTTGAATGTTTCTTTGAACTATTTTTTCACTCTAAGTGGGAATGAAAGGCCTCGAAATATAATTTTTTTAGAATTCATTACCTCTAGGGAGAATGGGAGGCCTACTATTCTCCATCTTAATTGTTTTTTTTTAATTTTGAAGGATGATAAGATACCTTCATATGAGAGGCCACCAATATCCCTTTTAAGAATTATTCAATTTTGATGAAAATGTCAGCCTTCCCATTCTTCGAGTTGAATATTTTTATACTTTGAGGGATAATGAGAGACCTTACATTTTTAATCAATTTTGAGGAGAATGGGAGGCTTTCCATTCTCCATGTTGATTTTTTTATAGGTTAAGGGATAATGAGAGAACTTACATTGTTTTGAATATCATTTTTAAAAAGGGTTCACTTTTAGGGAGAATAATAGGCATCCTAATCTCCATCTTGATTATTTTGTTAACTATTAGGGATAATGAGAGGCCCCCACTATCCCTTTTAATAAATTTTCACTTTTAAGGAGAATGATAGGCATCTCATACTCCATATTCATATTTTTTTACTTTGAGTGATTATGTCTCATTCTCCTTGTAGATTTTTGTTTAGTTTGAGAGAATGATTTCTTTTTGTATCTCTTTTGAATTATTGTTTCAAATTGTATTTCACTCTAAGTGGTAATGAGATGCCCCAAGATATACTTTTTAATAAATTATTATTTCCATATAGAATGGGATGCCTCCCATTCTTCGTCTTGATTATTTTGTTTACTTTGATGGATGATAATAGGCCTTAAATAGATATTACACCATTATGCATTTTAAGAATCGTTTACTTTTGAGGAGAATGGGAAGCTTCATATTATATGTGTTGATTGATTTTATAATTTTAGGGATAACGAGAGACCCTACATTGCTATTGAATTTTGAAGAGAATGGGAGGTTTCCCATTATCTGTGTTGATTATTTTTTATACTTTGAGGGATAATGAGAGACCTTACATTGATCACAATATCGTTTTTAAGAATGGTTTGCTTTTACGGAGAATCAGAGGCATGTGAATCTCCATATTGATTATTTGGTATAATTTTAGGGATAATTAGAGGTTTATGAGATACCCCCACTATCGCTTTTAATAATTTCTCACTTTCTAATAGAATGGAATTCCTCATGTTCTAATTATTCATTTTTTACTTTAAAGGGTTATATCTCATTCTCCTTATAGAATTATATTTACTTAGAGATAATGATGTCTTTTTTATATCTCTTGTGATTGATTGTTTGAACTATTATTTTAATCTAAGTAGGAATGTCAGGCCCCAAAATATTATTTTGAGGAATTTATTACTTCTAGGGAGAATGGGAGGCCTTCCCTTCTCCATCTTGATTATTTTTTTTACTTTGAGGGATGATAAGAGGCCCTCAAATTAGAGGCCATGAATATCTCATTTAATAATTATTAACTTTTGAGGAGAATGGGAGGCTTCCCATTCTCCGTGTTGATTATTTTTATACTTTTAGGGATAATGAGAGATCTTACATTGTTATTCACTTTTGTGGAGAATTGGAGGCTTCCCATTCTATGTGTTTATTATTTCTATAATTTGAGTGATCATGAGATACCTTATATTTTTCTGGATATCCATTTTAAGAGTGGTTCTTTTTTAGAGAGAATAAGAGGCATCTCAATCTCCATCTTGATTATTTTTCTTACTTCAAGGGATAATGAGAGGTCTTCCAATGAGACTCCCCCACTATCCCTTTTAATAATTTCTCACTTTCAAGGAGAATACAAGGCCTCCCATTCTCAATCATTATTATTTTTTACTTTGAGGCATTATGTTTCTTTCTCCTTGTATATTTTTGTTGACTTTAAGATAATGGTGTATTTTTATATGTCTCGTGAATGATTGTTTGAACTATTTTTTTCACTCTAAGTGGGAATGAGAAGCCCCAAAATATAATTGTTAAGTATTTATAACTTCTAGAGAGAATTGAAGACCTCTAATTGTCCATCTTGATTACTTTGTTTACTTTGAGGGATGATAACATGCCTTGAAATAAGAGGCCACCAATATCCCTTTTACGAATGATTCACTTTTGAGGAGAATGGGAGGCTTCCCATTCTCTATGTTGATTACTTTGATACTTAAAGGGATAATGAGAGACATTACATTTTTATTCACTTTTGATGAGAATGGGAAGCTTCCCATTCTCCATGTTGATAATTTTTAATACTTTGATGGATATTGTTCTCAATATATTTTTTTAATAGTATAATTTTAGGGAGAGTAGTGGCATCCCAATCTCCATCTTGATTATTTTGTTTACTTTGATGGATAAAAATATGTCTTCAAATGAGACTCCCCCACTATCCCTTTTAATAATTGATCATTTTCAAGGAGAATAGGAGGCCTCTTATTCTCAATATTCATTATTTTTTTAATTTGAGGGTTTATGTATCATTCTCCTTGTAAATTTTTGTTTACTTTATGAGAATTATGTCTTTTTATATATCTTATGTATTATTGTTTGAAATAATATTTCATGCTAACAAGGAATGAGAGGCCTCAAAATATAATTTTTAAGTGGGAATAAAATTGTAGAACAAAAGGTGAAAAGAGAATGAGAAATTTTTCATTCTCGCTGAAAATTTATTTTTTAGAGTGAGGGAGAATTGAAGGCCTCCCAATCTGCTTGACAATTATTATTTAATTTATATGGAGAATAGGAAGGTTTATAATTTTGGGTAAACTATGATGCATCCAAATCTCCCTCATAGTGAAAATATTTTCTATATTCTAAAAACAAACACCAATAAATAAGGACAATGGGAGGTAACCCATTCTCCATCCAAGTGGTAAATCAAATCTAAAATAAAATGAACTTATCATTCTCACTTAGATTTAATGTTTCACATTTAGAGATAATACAATGCCTCTAATAAAAATCTAAGGCCTCCCACTCTACCTCATTGTGAAAAATCAAATCTAAAGGAGAATCTTATCTAATTTTTTAAATTGAGGGAGAATGAGAGGTCTCTCATTCACAATATTTATTTTTATCAACTTTGAGAGAGAATGAGAAACCTCTCATTCTTGTTTAAAGTGAAAAAATTACAAGAATTAATGGGAGGCGTCCCATTATCCTTCAAATTAAAAAAAATATGAAGGAGAATGGGGGTATACCATTATACTTCATAATTTTTTTCATAATTTGAAAGAGAATGGGAGGCCTCCCATTCTCCTTCAAATTATTAAAATAATTAAGAAGGAGAATGAAGGCCTCCCATTCTCCTTCAATTTGTTTTTTTTTAATTTTAAGGAAAATGTGAGGCCTCCCATTCTTCTTCAAAATAACAAATATATTAAGAGTGAGATTGGGAGGTTGGGAAGCTACCCATTATGCTTCAAGGTGAAGAATAATGTTTAAATTATGTTAATGGTTAATAAGAATAAAAATATTTAATTTATTCAAATAAAGTAATCCATTTAATATTTTTTGTATAGATGCATATTCTTTTTTCTATTTAATCGTACAATGTGAATGTTGAAGTCAAAATATCACTCTTTTAACGTTAACTAGTTAAATGCATATAACTCTAAAATTAAAAACCTAAATTTTCTAAATTCTATATTTTTTTCTCGCGCATTGCATTTAAAAATGTCCGAGTTTGGAAATAGCTCATTACAATGACGATAAATTTCATAATAAATATAAAATGAAGACATTTTTTTTGTTTTACAAAAATTGAAGAAGAAAAAATAAAAATAATGTTGAAACTAGAAGTCATACCAAAAGATATAGATATTTACATGTATTAGTCAATTAGTTAAATATCTTTAATCATGTTTTTTTACATTATAGGTAAGTTTCATTGTAAAATTAAATTTTGAATTCGATTATTTTTATTTTTGAACACATAAGAGAAGATAACAAGAATTTTTTCAACTGGAAGTGATAGTAGAAGAAGCAAATATTAACAAGTATTCTTTTTTTAAAAACATCTTTAATCATATTCAAATAAATATGGAAAATGTAGAGAAATGGTATTTGTAAAACATGGATTTCAATTGATATGTAGTTGTTCTTTTACTTCTAGAAACTGAGGTACATATAACTCTAATATATTCCACTTCAAAGAGAATATCAAATAATGTCATATGTAGCTGAGAGGAACTTGATATTTGTTGGATCGAGCTTTAGTTTTTTCTCATATCATTTTCAAATCTTGTAGTTGCTACCATCACTGAACAATTTTATCTTAAGATCACTTTCAAATAATGTAGCTTCTTCCATTGATGAACATTTTTATTTTTATTGAGATAACTTTAAAATATTTTTTTTACTTTCATGATTATAACAATGCATTGGGAGTTCATCATCTGGTAATCCTGCAAAAACTAAATTCATGAAAATGGAAAAAACGTTTGTCTTTTTTTATAACCATTTTTTTAGTGTTTTATATTATTTTCATGGATTTTTCAAATTATAAATAGGTGTCATGAATTTGAAAATGAAAATAGGTGGGATGAATTTGAAAATGAAAACAGGCAGGATGAATTTGAAAATGAAAATAGGCTACATAACTATTTTTAATAGATAATCACTTTTTGACTCTTGTAAATATTCGAAAATAAATACATGTTGGGTTTAAAACTTATAGTATAAAACTCTTTCAAATTAAAAAAAGAGTTGAGACAAATTTGAAAATGAAAATAGGCGGGATATGTTAATTATTTTTTTACCTCATTATAATTTTTAAAATAAAAAAATAGGTGGGATAGTTATTATTTAGTACACACACACACACACACACACACACACACACACACACACTTGTGAATAAAAAAGATTTACATTTGACAATAGTAATTGAAATTTAAAATGATGGGAATTGAATTTGAAAGTTAAAATTAAAAAATTGATACAAAAATTAAAATAGTGGAAATAAATTAAGTATAGCTAGACCTCAATTTAATGGAAATAAAATAAATACGATGAGATAACAATTAAAAATAGGTGGATATAAATATTTAAATAGGTCAAATATAAGAATTATAAGAACTAGAATGAGTATTACTAAAATAATAATAGAGAATACTTATTTTATGTGTGATTAAGTGAGGTGCTACAAATACTTGAGTTTAAGTGGTTAATTATAAATGTTTTTAGTGAATATTATTTAATGTATAGTCATTTAGGTATATTTTTTAAATTAACAGGCTATATTAATTTTTAATTATTTTTTGCATTAATGTTAAATTAATTTGTTTTTATTGAAATACTAAATTACCTTAAAACTAGCTAGCTAGAAATTATAAAATAAAGTTCTAAATTAACAAGCAATGTTAAATTAATGTAATAATTTAACAATGCTTAATCAATATAAGTTTATTGATGTTGAAACTAAATTAAATATAAGAATATTATTATTTTGATAGGTGAATGTTGATAAGTTAAATATTATAATGTTCATTATTATTTTTAAATAGTATTCTAAAAACACATCATTATGAGGAAGAATGAGAGAGCTCACTTTCTCCTTTTTAGTAAAGTTTTAAAATTTAAAGGGAATAAGAGGCCTTCCATTATAAGTTACCATTATTTTATTTTGATTGAGAGTGTGAGACATCGTATATTCCTTTGAACTTGAGGGATAATTGGAGGCCTCCCATCCTCCATAAAATTAAATGATTTGAGTGATAATGGCATGTTGTTGATTCTCACTCAAAGTTATGACTTTTAAGAAACAATTAGGATCTCACATTCTACTTTATATCTAAAAATTTATTGATTTTCACATTCATGAAGAATGGGAGGCCTCCCATTCTATGTCATCAATGTTTATTATTTGTAAGAAAGGGATTATTTTCATTCTTCTTTGATTTTTTTGAAATTGATGTAAAATAGGAGGCCTTTCTTTCTAAAATTTATTTGTAAAAAAAAATTTGAGGGAGGAAGGGAGAGCTCCCATTATCTATAGCAATTGTTTTTTACAATGAGGTATAATTGGATTCATTCCATTCTCCATATTCATTCAAATTTTTTGTAAGGGAAAAATATAATAAGATATTGAGAATGAGAGGTATTCTAATCCATTTTAATTGATTTATAGTTTGAGGGTGATTTGGAGGCCTCGCATTTTTCCTCATGTTTTTTTTATTGAGGGAGAAACATTTTATTTATATTGAGGAAGAAAGGGAGGTCTCCCTTTCTAACTCATAATTATTTATCAATATGATTGAGATTGAAAGAGGGATTCACGAGAACCGATGTTGAAAACAATGCACCGCAATGAAGTTGCACTCCAATGGTAACATCAAGCTCCAATGCAATAAGTAAGATTTGAATCAATGGAAAGAAAATGCAAGTAAGAAAATAGGTTTGTTCATCCTCATAGATCAAAAAAAGGAAGTACAAATAGGGGTGTTGTGTAACCCCCATGCCTAAACAAGGAAATAATATCAATGACACCAGTGACACATATGACGTGAATGACGCATATGACGCCACTAAAGGGGGAGTTACAATTCCAATTAAGGAAAGTAACTCCTATGATGCACTGACGCAAATGAAAATGACATATTCTATGACATAATTTGACACTTTTCATTTGACTTCCTAAGACCTATGACTCTCAGAAGGCGAGATGACTCACCAGGTGATGTGGACAATGACTAGGCATGTCACACACACCATCAGAGATTGGGATACTCAGTATTCTCCCTCTTCATAATTTTCTACTATGAGGTTGTAAAATATTATTAGAATAGAATGGTAGGATTCCATTTTGTGAAAATTTTATATATAATATTAGGAAGAATGACATGACTCTCTTTTCACCTCTTGATTATAACTTTACATCGAGGGAGACACACATTTTTCAAAATTGATAGAGAAGCATTATTTTTTTAACATTGAGAGAGAAAGGTATACATCTCATTATCTAAGAAATGGATACATCTCATTTTCCCTCTCAATTATTTTTAGACACATTTGAGAATGGGAGACTTCCCATTCTCCCTCTATCTTGATCTCACTCTTGAATTTTTTTAGATATGAGTGAGAATGTGAGACCTCCCATTCTTTCTCTTGATTACTTTTTTTTTGATATTGAAAACTATTATTAGAAAATAATGGTAGGCCACCATTCCATGAAATAAACTATAACATTTAGAGAATGGTATGCCCCACATAGCATAAAAAATTGCTTTATAATTTTAGGAAAATTGGTAGGCCTACCATTTACTCTTTTGATTGTAAGTTTATTTTGAGGGATAAAAATTATTATTTGCATTTTGTAGAAAGGGAGATCTTCCTTTCTACCTCATAATAAGTTTTCAATATGAGTGAGAATGGGAGACCTCCCATTCTCCCTCTTTATTATTTATTTACTATGAGGTTGAAAACTATTATTGGAAGAGAACGGTAAGCCTACCATTCCATTAAAAAATTATTTATAATTTTAGGGACATTGTTAAGATCATTTTTTCCCTCTTGAATACTATTATGGGAAGATAATGATAGGAATTTTTCAAAATGAGTTAGAATTAGTGACCTCATATTCTCCCTTTTTATCATATTTCTTCTGCATGGTTAAAAATTATTATTGGAAGAGATTCTTAGACCATTCATTTCATAAAATATATTATACAAGAAAATGGTAGGCCTTCCATTCAATGAAAATTTGATATAAAAGTTTAGATAGACTTGGATTCCTCACATTTTACCTCTTGAATGTAATTTTTCTTTTAGGGAGAAATAGGGGCATCCGTTTTTATCTAATAATTAATTTTCATTATGTGTAAGAATGTGATACATTCGATTTTCCCTCTTGATAATTTATTTAGTCTAAATTTGAAATATATTTTTCAAAAAAAATTGTAGGCCTCCCCTTCTCAAAAAAGATAATTTATATTTTTAGGGAGATTGGAAGGCTTCCCTTTTACCCTCTTTATTTTAATTTTATTTTGAGAGAGAAGTGAGATGTTACTTTTTACATCATAATATCTGTTAATATTAGTAAGAATTAGAGACATCCCATTCTCCCTCTTTATTGTTTTTGTAATCTTAGGTTGAAAACTATTATCGGAAGTTTACATGAAATATATTATTATCAAATAATGGTAGTCTTCTCATATCAAGAAAAATTTATTTATAAACTTAGGGAGATTAATAGGCCTCCCATTTACCCTCTTAATTGTAATTTTACTTTGAGAGAGAAGAAACATATTTTCTACTTTGAGGGAGAAAGGGATGCCCCTTTTTACCTCATAAATATTTTGAATATGAGGTACAATGTGAGACATTCCATTCATCCTTTGGAATATTATTTTACTCTGAGGTTGAATTTTATTATCGAAATATAAATACCTAATGATTAGGCCTCACATTCCATGAAAGATATTCTCATAAAAAATAACTATAATTTTACATTAAGGGAGAAACTTATTTTTTCCACATTGAGGCAGAAAGGGAGTACCTCCCTTTATACCATATAATAATTTTTCAATATGACTGAGAATGTGAGACCCTCCATTATTTCTCTTTATTATTGGTTTATAATTATGTTGAAAACTTTAATTAGAAGATAATGGTAAGACTCCCATTCTATTTAGAATATTAGGTAAGGGAATGGTAGGCCTTCCATTACATGAAAACATAGTTTTTATTTTATGGAGATTGGGAGGCCTCCATTTTTATCTCTTAAATATAATTTTATTTTGACAGAGAAAAATTATTCTTTAAATTTCAAGGGTAAAAGAGACACCATCCATTTTACCTTACAAATATTTTTCAATATGAAAAAGAATGGGAGACCTCCCATTATCCCTCTTGATATTTTTTAAATCTAAGGTTGAAAACTATTTTCAGAAGAGAATTGTAGGCCTCCCATTCTATAAAACGTTGATTTACACTTTTACATATATTAGGAGGCTTCCCAATTATTTGTATTATAATTTTACTTTGAGGGAGAAAGGGAGAGCTTCCTTTCTACCTCTTAATTATTTTTCAATGTGAATGATACTAGGATACATCTAATTTTCCCTCTTGATATTTTTTAAATATAAGGTTGAAAACTATTATTGGAAGAGAATGGTAGGCCTCTCATTCTACAAGACATTGATTTATAGCTTTATAGAGATTAGGAGGCTTCCCATTTATTTTGATTGTAATTCTACTTTGAGGGAAAAACAAATTCACTTAAGGGAGAAAGGGAGAACTCCCTTTCAACCTCTTATTTATTTTTTGATATGAAGGAGAATGAAAGACATCCCAGTCTACCTTGTTTTTTTTAATGTAAAGATGTAAAATATCATTGGTTAAGAATTATAGGTCTCTACTGCAATGGAGGGTATTATTGGAAGAGAATGCTAGGCATCATATACCATGAAAATTTGATTTATAATTTTAGGGAGATTTGGAGGCCTCCCAATTACCCTCTTGATTGTAATTTTACTTTTTGAGGAAGATAAAATATTTTTTCAACTCTAAGGAAAAAGGAAGATCTTCTTTTCTACTTCATAATTAATGTTTAATATTTGTGAGAATGTGACACCTCCCATTCTCCCTCTTGATTATGATTTTTACTTTGAGGTTGAAAATTATTCTCGAAAGAGAATGGTACTCCTACCATTCCATGAAATATAATAGTGGAACATAATGGTATGCCTCACATACTATTAATTTTATTTATTAATATTAGGGAGAGTGGTAGGCCTCTTTATATTCTATTAATGCTTAATATTCATGATAATCTAAAAATATTATCCATACTATATTGTTAGTGAAATAACAATTAGAGTAGTCCATAATTTTTTATAGTTTATTTTCATTATTGTTGATATTGAGATAACATTTTTCAAATGTCTCATTTGTATGAACATTATGGAAAAACTTGGTAGTTTATTTTCATTATTAATTATTTTGAGATAGATTTTTTCAAATTTATCATTTGTAGGTACAATATGGTAGCACTTGGTCAAGTTAAATTTGTATAATACCATTACAAAATGTTGATAGAGAGTTTGAAAGAGGTATTTCCTATCCAATTTTTCCCCTCAGGTGAAATTGGATAAACATGACCCCACAAAGAAAAATGAGGGATTGATTCAGCTAGGGGAGATCACAATTTAGGATTGGCCGAATAGGTTAGGTAGGCCAAGAACATTGCAAGGAATCTTGGGAGTTCAAGATGGTTTGGGAAATGAAGAAGCTTCAAAGTCCAAAATTCAGACTTTGTGGGTGAGGGCGTTAAGAGGTAGGCCCAACCAAAAAAAATTTGAAAGTCAAAAACAATGAGCATAAAGCTCTAAAATTCAGAGGTGAACGCATGAAGGTAGGTTAATTTTGAATTTTCAGAGTCTTGGGAGCTCATGGTGAATAGTGCCATACGGGGGGAGAAATCCCTTAACCCAAAGTATGGAATCCCTGAAACCCAAAAACCTAAACTCTCAAAACCTCGAAACCCAAAGTCTGGAAAACCCAAAACCTGAAGTCTCGAATCCTTGAAACCAAAAGTCCCAAATTGAATCCCTAAAACCAGAAGCCCTGAAACCATGAAACCTGAAGTCCTGAATACCCTAAAAACCTAAAGGTCCAAAACCCAAAGTTTGAAATTCATACATCGGGGTTTCAGAGTTTTGGAGGTTTTATGAAGTCACTGTGAAAAGTGTCACACAATATAATATCAAAGTCTAAAACCCGAAGTCTGAATTTCAAACTTTGGGGTTTTGGTATTTTGGAGGTTTCACGAGCTCAGAGTGATGAACAGTAATGAATATTCTAAAGCACAAAATCTAAATGCTATGAATCCTGAAAGTCTGAAATTTTAGATTTCAGAGGGTGCGATGGAGTTTTAGAGTCCGAAAAGATAAAGCCAACCACACGCATTTATTATATAATGGCACCCTCATCTTCAGATGGCCATAATTTTTGACTGGGAGCTCAGATTTGCATAAAATCAGACATTTTGGAAAGATTTTAGTGTCCTCTACACAAATATGACTAAGTTTCATTGTTTTAGTAAGGTAAGTATATTAAAATGAATAAATACACTCCGAAATTTTAGAGGGTGTTTCTTGATTTCTCTCCTACCAAAATAATGAGGTATAGGCTTCCTTTCTTCTCCAAAAGGGTAAAGTACATGGAAGCATGGGTTTTTCAGTGGCACCCATCATTATTACACATGATTTTAATGCATTTTTGGGTGGTTGAAGCAATATTTTAAATCCCTTCTCTTTCACTTTCTCTGAGTCTTCCTATATATTGTAAGGAGAGGATCATTTCCAAAGGTTGGATAATCTTTCTTTGCACCCTCCCTTATTATCTTGTCTATAAGTGAATTTGTGGAGTTCAAACCTCCCATTCAAGTTGTAATGAAAATTAGTGCCTCTTGGCCATTGTAATGCACTGTATCAAATCTATGGAGTAATAATATAAGTATGTGGATGAAGTTCAACCATATCTTGTGTTCATTGAATATTCCTTATCTCTCATTGCAATTTTTGTTAAATATGCATGTTAGATTGTGTTACATGTTTTGAAAATTTGTGTTTAGTGGTGAATGAATTTTTGATAGGAAACTGATTTGCGTTGATGTTCATACTCTTCAATCTTGCTTCAGTTTAATTCCCATACAAGGCAAGTTATTCAACATACCTTTTGGTGCATCACCTTGTAATGCCCCGCTGGACATTGGAGTTTTTTGTTCTACCTGCCACCTTGACCGCCTGTACTGGCTACCGCATTTTCCTGTCTTGTCCACCACATTTTTATTTTCTGCCCTTGCGTGAGGGAGACAGGAGTGGGTGGAGTCACGTGTTTTTTTCTACGCTGTGATCTCTCCTGGATTCTCTTTCAATGCAAGTGGTTGAGGCCATGGAAAATCCCATTTTTTCCTTTGCTGGGCACCTGTTCCCAAACTGTCATTATTACTTGGTTGCGTGGGTGTTTTATTTTCTTATCCTGGCACGTTTTCTTGCCCTTAGTTGCTACGTGAGCCTAGTTTGACGTGGGTGTGGATGAAGCTACAAGATAGTGTAGCAGGCGTGTTACCTCCTTGTTCTTGGGCGCGGCGAGGAGTGTTCTGGTTGCACGTGACCACAGCCATGATTAGGTGTTGCAAAATCTCACAGCTGTAGTAGAAGAACGAGGTAAATTCTTAGTTGAGCTGTCTTGCCCTTTCATTTTGGGGAGTCGCTTCTGTCCAGGTGGCGGATCTAACATGGAAGAAGCTCGATCAAACCTTGAGGCAAGTTTCGTAATGATGCTGAGATTGTGTTCACTACTGTTCTTTTGCTGACCAGAAGTTTTCCAGTGCATAGCCATTGGGTTTGATATGGTGGTTATAGATGAAGCTGCAAGCTAAGGAAGTAGGCGTGTTACCTCCCCTTTCATTGGATGCTACGGGGTGTGTTCTTATTGGGGATCCACAGCAACTGTTAGCAACAGCCTACAACAGCAGGTTTCGCTAGGCGGTAGGCACACTACAATATAGTGGAAGCCTTCATGAGCGCCTCCAACAAGCAATCTGTCTAACTATGATGTTATCCGTTCAGTTTTGGCTGCATCCTCTAAGTCGGGATTCTCCTTCAAGACTTTTTGTGTCAAAATTGGTTAAGTGACAGCAGGAGTGAGGCAGGCTCTCATAACGAGGGGTGAAAGGAGATATAGGGTGCAGGAAGGAGAGCGATGAAGGATAGAGGAATTTAAAAAGAAAGAAAAAAGAAACTCGGGTGCAGTTGGTTTAAAGGCAATAAAATGGTGCATGCTTTTGTGTAAGGGACAGATCACACCCACGGACATAGGAGATCTATGCAATGTTGGAGAAAATGTCTTGGGAGATGAAGGTAGCAGGATATTCCTCCGATCCAGAGCTTGCACTGAGTCGTTTCTCCAAAACCGATTCGTGACAGTGAGGGTGTTACCAACAGGCCTAATGAAATTTATTTACAAAGAGTCTCTATTGAGATCTTACTTGTTGTAGGATGTAACTCATGGAAGAGAATCTGATAGGGGTGGATCTGTTTCATATCAGAGTATTCATGAAGCACAATTTGCCTTGCAACTATATGAGCATCTTCTACGAGTCACTATGTTGGCAGGCATAAAGGGTGCTGATGGAATTATCACACCTTACAAGCTACAGTTGGGTAAGTGCACCAAGTTGGGGGACAATTAAGTGGACATCAAATCCTGAATTTTACATTAAAAACAACAAAACATCAAATTTAGTCTTCCGCAGACTTGAACCATGCCGAAAAGTAAAAACTATGTCATAAAAATGGTACCATTGCGTAGGGGAGACTATTAGCTTTGTAGAAATACTGATTTTAAAGTGAATAGAAGAGGAATAAATATCATTTTATAATCTTTTACTAATAGTAGGTCTTTAAGACACTTTTTCCTGTGAATGTTTATGTCTACGTTTAAGACTGTAAAATTTGTTTCACTTATCAGAATGTGATAAAAATTATACCATCCCAACTGTGGTGAAATTATATACATTTTAAAAAAATAAATTATTTGATTTCAATATTTTTTGATGAAGTTATGGTAGGCACACGGAAAGTGCTCTGTTTTCTTTATATTTTCATACCACTTTCACGGAAAAAATCATAAAAAATAAAATATTACTCAAAAAAATACAAAATAAAATCCTTCCCAAGATAGATAGTGGTATATAACTTCTCACCAAAGGAAAAATATATATATCAATTTTTGGTCATCCAAATTGTGGGCAAACGGACTATAATCTTATCGGCATTTTTAAAAAAAATACCAAGTCATTGAATTTTGAGTGTTTAATATATCTAATCTTGTCCATTTTTTACAAAAAATAGTATTTTAGAAACTAGATTCCGGATGCTACGATTCATATTAATATAATTTTGTCTAATTTTGAGTGTATGTATTGTTAATAATCCCTACAAGTTGATATTATGTTGTTATTTGCAATATGATGTCCACGGATGACCCTATATTTGTCCATCAACTTCCTGCACTTACCCAGTTGTACTGTTTGCACCAGGAGTTTGATGTTGTCCACATATATCACAAGAGGAAGGAAAGATTGGTTGTTGTATCTGAGGAAACAACTACTGGTGTTCACAGGCTATACCAGATGCAAGCTATTGGATCGCTGCTCTTCCCTGCTATTAATGACAATGATTCTGTTACCAAGAGCGAGTTCGATAGCTTATACGGATGTAGGCACTCTCTGCTAGATGGTCTGATGAGAACCACTGATGTGATGATTGCTGGCAAGGTTGTTGTTGTCTGTGGAAATGGAGATATTTCTTCTGTTTCGCCGCCTTCACACAATTTTTACCTCCGTTGAGTTATTCCACTTTAGCTGCTCCACCGACTACGGCCTCTGTCTTCTCATAAATTGGTTTTCTGTCCAGTTTGTAGGCATCTTGTTTACCCTAATGAGGCTGTGCAAACCCGATGCACACATCCTTACTCCAAGCCTTGCCTAACTTATGTGTTGAGTACTACTAGGCCCTGCCCTTATAACAGGTATTTGGTTGTTGATACAGTTTCGAAGGCAGTGCAAGAGGAAAATCTGGTATTGGCTAATGCTATAGGCCATGTGACAGTTCATTTCCTGCACCACAAGAGCGGCTGCACTTGGCAAGGGCCTCTTTCAGAGAGTATAGCTCATGGTAATGATTACTAGTATGGTTCATCCCCTGTTGTAGGTAATAGATGTGGCACCCAGTTTTTTCACCGACAAGGACAAGAGCATGGCTGTTAACAGAGTCTGGACCTTTAGCAGGATGAGGAAGAGAAGCTGCGTTGGTTGGGTTGTTGTTGCAGGCCCCGTCCATCTTGTGATCGACTGCTGGATGCGTTAAAATAGGCAAGATAGACTAACCATATACATAATATGCTAGTATCTAATAAACCTCTTGAAATGAAACTTTCTCCTTCTAGAAATTGGTTTAAAATCTGTGACTATGTGGTTTTGTGTTCAATGTATGGTTAACAGTTTGTTACTTCTGGATTGCCTCTATTGGTTGTTCTTGTTGACGTGATCAAACCCATTTATATATATATAAAACAAACAAAGGTTCCCAGTGTATGCTTTGATTGATCATATGAAAAGATATACATATATATATATATATATATATATATATATATATATATATATATATAATATATATAATTTTAAAGTTACTTCCTGCTGCAAAAATGTCGTTGTTTCTTTTGTGAACCTGGGTATGTAATCACCCCTAGAACGTTGCAGTGTTGACTAGTATTGGTTTCCTGTTATGTTGTTGCCCTAGAGGAAAACATACAGTTAAATTATTATTAGTATTGTTATGATAAGCGTGATTATGCACTTCGTGTTTTGTGTAAATTATTAGGGCTTTTGAAAATTAGAAGTTCAATATATATGCTTGTTAAGAAGGAAGTTTTGGGCCGAAAATATGTCCTGGGTTGTTAGAAGGGCATAAATTATTGATAGAACCCCATTTTGATCCTACTCTTTCTATGAGTAAAAATTTGATAAAATGAATGACCTTTATGGTGTTAAGATATGGTATGTTGATGATTCCTTGTGTGATCAATTTAATCATGTATAGACATAATGCCTTGATGGAGTAAGGTAATACCTTTCACGGTTCGTGAAAGTTAAGGTTTTCATCAACTGCTTAAGGTAACATGAAGTCCCTTAATTTAGTCAAACTTGTTTTGTACTTCCTTCTTGATGAGTGAACTTTCATTGCAAATTTAGAATGATTGTGATGGAAGGTCGTGAATATATTTTGTTGTCAAAAAGGGAAAAGAAGCTCTCGAATAGTTTGTTTATGTGTCGAGTGTAATAATTGTAATTACCTCGTTATAGAAGTTAGTTATTGGAGGATATTTATATTCAATGGTATATTGTGTGTTTAATCTCTGCATAGGTTACTATAAACTTAGTGATGAGATGTAAATTAAGGAGAGCTCAGAGACCTTTTCCTTTGTATACATCATTTATGATATTAGGAAGTGAGTTGATGTCGGAAAATGTCAACCAAGTCTAGATTCATGGCTATGATCCTCTAAAACGGGAGGATTATAAATCTAAGGTATTATGAAAATTGAAAGGATGTGTTTAGAATGCTAGATTGCCTACTCAACTTGAGTATTAATGAGGCTTGTCGCTATTCCGTTCCTAGTTATGTTTAGTAGGTAAGCTGTTAGGCAATACCTATTCCAGACATTCTTACCGTCCTTTCCACTCATCCTTATTAGTTATGGAGTCACTTATTACCTAAGATATAATGGTTGTGGGTTTGAATATAATATTTTCATCCTTAAAACCTTTTTGATTACATGATGGAACTTTGTTTTTACCCTCGTTGTTCGTTTATAGCCTATTAGGCCTATGGCCCTACGGAACGATTTCAAAACTATATTCTTTTTGGCAGCTAAGATCGGCCCTGGTTTTTTATCTTTTGACTTCACCTTGAGAATGTGGATTGATGGGTTACACTTTAGATTTCAATCACGTAATCTACGGGATTACATGATTGAGATCCTAATACTCTCAACTTTTGTGTCTAATCATTTAAATTTCATAGTCTTGCGTATTTGGTTGTCAAACTTTTGTAGTTTTAGAGGTATTTTCATAACTAAAACTTATGGTTTTCTTCTTAGTTGATATGTTGAAAATTACATCTTGTTTCAAAAGGTTGTTAGAGGTTAGAACTTTGATTCATTTCCTGAAATAGAATGTTTCCTTTCATGGTATTGTTAGCTAGTAGCTTATTGTTGCTATGTATAGTCTTATCTTGCTCAGTTCTCGCGAACTGACTCAGGTTATTAATTGTTGCAGATGGCTTACGTGGTTAGATGATGGAAAGACTTGTAGATTATTACATCAATCTTGGTTATAATGTTCCTTTGTACGAATGTGTATTATGTTATAAAATTTGGAAAGGGCCTTTAGACATTTTAGAAGAAGGGTCGGTGCCTAGTAAATGTATTGTAAAGTATTGTTGTTGTAACTGTTGAAACTTTGGTTTGCTTGGTTATCATGTGAAAGATGAAATTTGATTACCACTTGGTTATGGGATATTCTAGTGAATTTTAACCCTTAGTATAGTAGCGGGGCTTGTTCCATGTTATTACTCTCTTGCTCCCTAGTCATGGTTCAATAGAGATAGTATGTCCCTTTGTTTTGTGCATCATGTTGGAATGAATTGATATAACCTTGTTTTGTTTCTGCAAACGAATACTGTTAAACTTTGCTCTTGAGTTAAAATGTTGAGTTGTAAATCCTCCTAAGGCATAGTAGTGATGAGTTTGTAAACACTATAAAGTGAACTGGATATTCCTTATAAAAGTTAAATGAAAATTTATGTATATGAGCATATTATGTAGATGTGATCTACTTGATAACCTTTGAGACCTGGAACAAACAAGAGGAAACTATATTTGTAACGAAATATGATTACTTATTTATTTCCCAAGCCAAACCAATAAACACTATCCTTTTTCAGTGAAACCTTAAATGATCTCATGGTGAAATCAATGGTTAGATTTTAGAAAATAATAGGATTTAATAAGTAGGAGTGAAAGTGATTAATAAAACCTTAAATATCTCTTTATCGTTGAAACGTTCCCCTTTGTCAAACTTAATTAAGTAAAGTCTAGATGGAACATTTAACCAATCTCGATAAACTCTTAACTTCAATGAAAGTTTGATAGTAAACAATGTGACCCTGAAGCTAAATTCTGCTGTCCTGTTCTGTTAACCCATGCCTTAATTCATGGTGATATTTCTTAAGCAAGGTCAATATTTAATCCTTAAACAAGAAGGCTATTTTTATGAACCCTAAGCGGTACTTATCACTCAATCGGAGCTTATGCCTTCACCTGTGCAATAGAGTTGTGGAACATGTGTTAGTGGCTTGAATAAGATAAATTAACCTTGTAAGAAATGGAAAATGTCTAAAATCAAATGAATAAGAAAGATTTGGACATCAAATTGATGATCCCAGTTCAGAAATCTTGGCCTTAAGCTATTTAGTCAACCGTTGAAAAGAAAGAAGTTCTCCCTTGTGAAAAGAATTGTGTGAATCATTACATAAAATTTTATAAGAACGTAAGTTAAGAAGTAAGAGACACTTTAGCAAACAAGAAAATTTAACAAGAAATTCCTCATGGGATGCCCTAGCTGTGACTGTGTCATGTGGTCTGGACTTCCATGTTGTCTTGTCAAAAGAAGAGTACATTGTCCTTGATAGGTGTGAACGTTTCCGTGCTGACCTTGTGGTCTTCCCCGTACAAGTGGTTCCAAGTGTTGGTTGTAACCTTGTGACGACATGTTGTGTCGTGTTGAGTCAAAGCAAGTCAAAAAAAAAAAGTTATCCTGTATTTCACTATGTTGTCATTGTGTTGTGATTTTGGGTCGTTACACACCTCCTATAGATTAGGTTTAATTTCTTGCAATCCTTTTAACCTTGTCTCCTTGGAAAGTTAGATTATATTTTAGGATAGCTCCACTACAATTTTAGTGTGTGTATCAAAATAAAGGAATAAGAACCTACCTTAATCCAAAGATCTTTCCTGATTGAATAGTCCCACACTTTGGGGAAAAACCCATGTTATGCAATTAGACTGCCAGTTTCAACCTATTGAGTTACAAATAATCAGGGATGTTTTGATTATGCATTAATAATATTTTCAATGAATAATGGTTTATTAAAGTACATAATCCAGATAAATTTCATGAAGACTTAATGATGTTTCAGATGATAGTGAATTATGTAACAGAAATTGGTATACTCATAGCTGGAAAACCAATAAATAAATATGTGATCAAGGTTCAAGTGGAGAGAATTGATAGCATCACAATAAAATTCTATCTTTTGTAAATTTATCTCTATGTGTGTAATTATCGTAAAGATTTAATTAAAAGGTAAATGTAAAATGCTAAATATTCTTGTGATGGTTTTGGTTAGAATTTTCCATTCCCATCTTATATAAATTATAAGGAAGGTGTGGCTACATCATAAGAAATCTAAAGAGGTATGTTGTAAAGTCTTAAAAGGTTGTACAGAAAACCTACAACATATTCAATTCTTCATCTTCTTAACATAAGTCTTTACACCTTGAAATTAATCCTGCAACTTGTTAAAAATATGACATATCACAGGTGTTGATATTTACCTTCATTAGAGGTATATATATATATATATATATATATATATATATCTTTCATCTTTCAAGGAGATGAAAAAATATCCAAATAATGAAGTTGAAAAGAAAGTAGATACTCTCTTTTTAAAATCATCTCCAAAACTTAGTGAAGAGGTAAAACATTTCTTATTTTATGAAAAGTGTTTTCTATTTATGTTCAAAGGTGGGAAATTTCACCTGAATATATCCAATTCAGGAAGCTAGATGAAGATGAAGTTTTAAAAATATTTGCCTCAATGATACAAAATATGATTACAAATCCTTGAGATGTAATACTTCTTCCTTTCAATAAGATAACAAAATAACTTGCCGAAATTATAACAAAAGAGGATCTCATGGATGAGAACATAAATTTTTATATATTACATGGGTAACACACCATTAGTGCCCAAAAGAAACTACATTACAATCCCAAACATGTTGATGTGCAAAATCATTATAAAATGAGAAATACTAAGATCATGTCATAATATGTTCCATTAAGTACAATATCTATTATTTGCAAGCAACAAAATTAGCCAACCAGAGTGTGGGTTGAGACATAATTTATTGATAATATATGAAAATTAAGGGAGCTATGGATAAATTGTGGAAGACCTAAATGTCCTGGAAGGGGAAATGAATAGTCAATAGAGTAGAAGGTGTGTATTATAAATTTATTTCAATTTTTCTATTTATTTAATATTTATAGTTAAATAAAAATTAACGCATGTGCTTATAATAAATTTAAATGCAAGGGTTCAATAAAAGGTTCTTAGAGATATTTAAAATAACAAAAGAATAAATTTTGCATGATAAGTTGAAATTTGTGTACTTTCTTGATTCTATTTGGGAAAAGTCAGAAAAAAATTGAACTATATAGATCAGGTGGATTAGCATGTTCACCCAAAAAAAACAACCAAGATGAATTTTTTAAAAAATCAATAAAAAAATTCAGTGTTAATTTTCTTAAGTACATGCGTGGGCTTGATGAAAATGAATTAGACTGTATTTTTGATGAGATATATGAAGGAAATATTTGGCTGAGGACATTACTTGAACTTGGTCAAACATCTGAGATAATTTCTAATTATTCCAAAATAATTAAGGAAGAAAGAAACATAAACGAAAAGATATTTGAATATGTCTACATAAAGGATGGTGATATTTATACAAGACTTGAATGTGATGCAGAAAATGTTGTAAATAAATATGGATTTCATAGAAACCATTTGTCTCAATAATGTCACATAATTGGTGAATAAAAACACTTTGTTATTGGTCAACAAACTTCTAAAAATGTAAAATAAAAAATTCAGAAAGGAAAATAAATTTCCAAAAATGGAAAAAGAAAACAGGATGAGGCTAAGGAACCAAAATAACCTACAACTACAACACAAATATAAAAATTTTATAGTCAATATTTTCACAACAATAATCTAGCCAAAGATCTACATATACATAATTTTACTTGTTGTAATTTTCCATTTCGAATCAGAACTACATTAGAGAATATTTCTAGTTTATCTATGCTTGCATGTGATATTCTTTTTATGGGTATGTGTAATATTGTTACTGGTGTAACAATAATGTATCTTATTGACATGTTCACATTTTTTAAACAAATGCAAGTAGATGTGTTTTTGTGTTTCTGGTTCCATTTTTAAAAGTACTAGTTGTAGCAGAAGCAATGATAATATACTGCAGAAATATTAAGGATAATGTATTGGAGCTTGATTATGGGTGTTATAGATTGTATACATCCCATGGTTTTGATGGGTTTTTAGTAATATGTGTTATTTATGACATCCATAACCATGACAAAGAGAATGAAGAAATTCAGGTTGATTTAGATTGGGAGCATAATGAAGATGAATTGAAAATTACTTCTTGTAATGATCTTAATCTTATTGGGTCAAGGCTTCCATTCCAATTTTAGTGAATGGGGATTTTTTGGAACAATTTGATAAAAAGAACCACACACAAGAGGAGATAAACATTATCTCTATTTATACATGATGCACATTACTTCCAGCATTTGTAAAAATAGGTGATCATTCTCTTGTATCAATTGTTGAAAATGTTGACCAAGAGTTATTTATGAAGAAATTTTACAATGAAATTTCACCCATTGAGGATTCATGTGCACCTAGCGAGTTTTGTACCTTTCTATAATTAAATGATTATACTATCATAATGTATCTTCTTAAATTGAAGTCTATTTTGTATAATATAATATTTTTTACACATTAAGGAATTGAGTTAGTATGTGACACCTCTCACTATCCCTATAAATTTTTTTCATGTGGCCTACAATTCTCCATCTGATTGTTCTACTTCATTCTAGCGGATAATGCAAGGTCACTCATATTCTCCATGAGATTTGTATGTTGATGGATAATGGGAGGCCTCTCATTCTTCCTTTAATTATTTTTCCACTTTGAAATATATTGGTAGGATTATCATTCTCCCTCTTCATTGTTAATGTCACATAAAAATATTTTAAAAGTTATATAATTATTCATCTTCACCTATTTTACTCTTAACATATACTAGGAAGCCATCATTTCTCATTTATGATTTTATCACATTGAGGGAGAATATGAGACCTCATTATTTTTATTTATTATTATTTCAATTTTGGAGTCTGTTTTTAATTTTACAGATATGTGAACTAAAAGAAATTCAAATTTTACATATTTATATTTTAAATTGATTTTTTTTGTTGTAAATTAATTTTTAGTTTAGGAAATTTTATTGATATCTAACTGATCACATACTTAATGATGTAAGAATTTTTTATATATTTTTAAGATGTTTTTAAACTACCATTTTCATTATTTTTTTCATAATGGGCATAGTATTAGTGAATATTTGTTTGTAGGTGTGGAAATCCAAGAATTGAGTGTCTCTGAAACAAATAAAGAACAACTTGCATTGAATTCTTGGGATGTTTTACATGGTATTGACTTGGATGCAATCATACCTAATATTATATAATATCCAGAAAATATAGAGAATCAAGAAGTTGAGCAAGGTTCGCATAACATTGCAGCAGAAACATGTAATTAACAACTTACTTTTAAATTTCATATAATATTTTTTGTTTCAATTATTGAATTTAAATGATTAATTATATGAAACTTTTATTTGCAGTTGCTGATGAAAATATAGATGGAAAGTCAACAATTCAAGGACAAATACCACAATCTTCAGGTATAGTATTAGAAAATTTAGTTACGTTAATTTTTTAAAATGTTGTAATTGGTAGTTTTTAGAGTATATGCTTCAATAATTTATTTTTGCAGATCTATGTAGAAAACCTCTATTGATACTAGATTTGGAAGGTGTGATAATTTTTCAATTGAATTCAAAAATATCTAGATCTTTCGAGACCAATGGATGTCATTATGTTCCAAGACAAAATTTATCTCAAATTTTGAAAATCCATATGTACTAAATTTGAGATAACATTTTGGTCAAGTTTATGTGACCAAGATGTTCTATATTTAGGGATGAAGATTTTGATGAAATGTGTGGATGGTAAGTAGAGAGATTTATTTTATTATTGTGTTGAAATGTGCACAAATAAATATTTTTAACAGGTAAAAGATCTGAATATATTATGGTCAAATAATAAATCATATGACACTAAAAATACTATATCGATTAGTTCTTAAATTGTAGGGGTTCCTTAAGAAAATTGTTTCCTTGCACCAAATTTTTATTTCTCAGAGGATATGCAAACTGATAAGTGGTTAATGGATCATGTTTGAAAATTCATGAGAACTCTTGATAATGATGTAAATGATTCAAGATCATTAGTTAAAAATTGTAAACGATATTACAATTAAAATTTTGAGCTAGTTACATTGTAAGCCAATTTTGAAATCATTTTGAAGATATGATGTTGTATTGTAATACAATACAATCCATTCCAAAGTTAATATAATGTTTTATTATTATTTATTTTGTAATATTGACATAAATTTATTTTTTATTTTTTGTTTTACTAGTGTAATTGTTAAAATGCTAGTAATGTTTTCCATATCTTTTACTTCTATTCCAATGAATTTATTGATATTTTTAGTAATAGGGATGGACTTTTGGAAGATATTTTAAATTTAGTATACGTATTTTTATTTATGCTATAACATTGTATGGTATTTAGTTTTTGATGTGGTTATTTATTGGATTAATCATTAATTTAATCTCTATAATAATGTATATCATACATTTGATTTTAGTTACAAAGAAATTATTGATATTGGGAGTATAAGAATTGATGTTTCAAGTTCAAGGATATTCTGGAAGTAAGCCTTACAAATTACAACATGATTTCAAATATGCTTCATATACATATTTCCGAAGGATTTATTCTCTTGATTTATTAAAGGTTCCAAGAGAAAATTTAGATCTTGCTTTGTGGTTTACATTTTTAGATAGTAACGAAGTACAATATTTTCTTTCACACTTTACTTGGTTACAAGATACAAAATTTGTGTTCACTTGGGGAATAGAAAATTATATAATATCAAATAAATTTAAGAGATCTTAGAGTGGAAATTTGATGCATGTATATAAGAAAATTTTAAAGGATTTTATTGATGTGTACAGAGAGAGATATGTTTATTGTAACATATTATTCATTAATGAGGGGAAATACATATTTGAGGAGTTTCGAAATGCTAATTACTATAAGATCCCACATAGTTGGGATTTTTATGGATCTTATGAGAAATATAAAATTTTAAAATCCCATCTATGTACTTGGGTTAAACATGTGGAGCCTCAAAAAACTTAAGGCATTCATTGAGAAATTTCAAATTAACTATTGATTATTATTAATTATTAGTGAAAATTAAATTTTGAACTTATTTTTTTTGTGTAAAATATATTAAATGTATATGTTGATTTTCTTGTTTGTATGATAATAGTGTTGACATAGATATTATGAATAGCAATAAGGTAAAGAGAAGTCAACTAACAAAATGTAAACAATTGATTTAGTCATATTTTTTTCACTCAAGTTTGTTTCTATGAGTAAAACTAATATGGAAATTACACATGTTGAACTAGATGGTCTCTTAATCATAATTTAGATTAACTAATCCTTAAGTGAGCTAGATGGAATCCTATTATATTAATCTAAATTAAAATTAAAATGGAGAATATGTGGCTTCCAAGTTTAATTCAAGTATCAACCAACAATTAGAAACCAAATATATTATGAAAATTAAATTATTAAACTAGATGGCATCCTATTATCCGTAAGAATCAATATACCCATGAAGAGGTAGAATGTGTGGCCTCTCATTCTCATGCAATTTTTTAAAAATTGGAACAACTGGGATGCCTTTTATTATGGGCATAAAAGGTAATATATTTACCTCCCATTAGTTTTAATTAAAATTATAAAGACAATAAAATTCTCATATATTTTTCCAATGTGAGTGAAAATTAATAGCGAGAATGGGTGGCCTCACATTCTTCCTCATAAATTAATTCACTAGAAATTATAAACTAATAATGAAATTATTAGAGAACAAGAACTCAAATGTTGAAAACCAATAATTTAACATATTTAAAATCCACAAATTAATACTTAAATACAAAAATTTAGATGTAAAAAAACTCATAATGAACTTCTTGAAAGAACTATTAGACTAAAATTAGTCTAAATGTAAATATTTGTTTTCCAATGTTAGTTAAAATTAATAGGGAGAATAGGTGGGCCCCCACTATACCTCATAATTCAATTAACTAAAAATTGGAAACTAGTAATGAAATTATTGGAGACTAATAACTCAAACGCTGAAAACCAGTAATAGGATTTTGGAAAACCAATAATAACATTTTTAAATACCAAAATTTAGATGTGAAGAAACCAATAATGAAATTTTTGAAATTATTCTTGGACTACAATTAGTTCAAATTTAATTAAGTGGTGGTTATATTCTATATTTCGGATTGAGTCATTTCGTGATATGATCCATTCTCCCCTTGTCTATTCATTTTCTTGTATTTTTTGTCTAATTTTCTTCTTTTCTTTTGTTTTATTTATTTTTCAATTTTTTTGTACATTTCTTGAATTTCTAAAAACATTTTTGTGTGATTTGATTAACAATATAATTGTAATATGCATGTCTCCATGTTTTTTGAAGGTGTTGAAACACATCTTGTTAGTCTTTGTTGTTTTTTTCCTTTCTTTGTTCATTCTCCTCTTTTTTGTATGTTACTGGGATGGAAATTTTTAGTATCCTAACTAAGATTCATTGATTTTTAAAAGAAATTTCTACAATAATATGTTTTTTCAAATGAATTAGAGAATCATAAACATAAAAATATTACAAGAAATGAATTATCCAATTTAGAGATAGAGAATTTTCCCTATATAAAAATTAATTAGAAAAAAAAATTAAAAATAATATGGCATTTCCAATTGAAAATTAAAAAGAGAATTGAATACAATAAGACTTATGAACTTTCATTATACTAAAATATTCATGTAATTGTAGTGTGCTTGAAAATTTCTATTTGAAAGAGTATTTTATTATAATATAGAGATATGGCACAACCCTCTATAAGAATCCCATGTTTTAAAATATTTATTATGGTGTTATCATGTCATTAGGGTTATACGGAACAAGACCTTATAAGTTTGAAAATCCTTATTTCTCACGTTAGTGAATTTCTTCTTCACATACATCATAGGCACATTGGTTTCCCGAGATTGGCATCTATATCGAAATTACGGGAATAGGAAGTACGCAATATTTTTATGGATCTCTCCACAAAAACTAATCAGGACTCCTCTCCATGAAACCTAATCATGATTCCTACAAAGGACACATATGGTGATGGATTTCCTACAAATGGTGGAGGTTGCAATAGATCTCAAGGAACACATGTTGATAGATAAGGAATCGTCTCATCTCTAAAATTCAAGATTAATGATGATTTTTCATTGATCAACATGGCTTTATCCATGAACTCAAGAGGTGAAAGTAGAAATAGCTATCAGGATGAGTAGGTGGGTAGAACGGGGGTCATATCTGCAGCTAGGATCAAAGATTTGTTTGGCCCCATCCCGGAGGGAGAGACATTCATCAAAGGTTGCACCCATGTACCTTTCCAGAACCCTAATCACCTAATTTCTAATAATAATAGTAACTACCCTTGTTAAGGAATATGGTGGAAAAACATTTTCTACCATGGTTTGTAAGAAGAAGGATAGCACAAAAAAATTATGCAATATTTTCAAACCCTTCCAGAAGACTCTGGTGTTAAAGATAGAGGAGGATCTCTTACAATAGGTTCTCAAGGAGGAGACAAATATCTCCCATCTTGGAATCATCTACATATTTCACAAGTTCTAGCCTAAACTATATTAGCTCCACAATTGGATTTCTTAAAGATGGAGGGAAAATATTAAGGGTAAGTGTTAGTGCAATATCACAGCACCCCTGAATGGCCATGGATCTAAGTGGGGCATTTAGTGTGATTGCACAGCATGGGACCATCTCTCAACCTATGGGACTTGTGGACTTGAGATGGCCCTCCGGAGAAAGTTGGATTCTTCTTCCTAATCTACATTCCACAAGTTACTCTAGTGTAGGCAAAACTAACCTAATCCTAATGTAACCATTCCAAGGAAACAGAGAGAGAGAGAGTGAAAGAGTATAGCCTACACGAAGTGGTGATATACCAGAAAAGGAAGTGGCGATATACTCTACTGAGGGAGGATGAAATAGGGGAAAAAGGAGATGAGGAAGGTCAGACAGAAGTGACACAGACCCAGATCCAAATCTGCCATTGAAAATCCATGAAGCATGACATCTTATACCTACAGACGTGAAATACATGCCTAGGAAATAAAAATGAAATGGAGAGGCATAGAGAAACCAAAAAACATGAGAAAGGGTTGAAGAACACCAAAAAAACATGATTTTATTGATCTATGAGGTGCACAGTCCATTACATGGATTCTCAAAAGCATAAAATCCACTTGCCAGGTATATGAGAAGGCTTACAGCCCAAATGGAGTCAGGAAACAAATTTTACAAAGTTTCTCCACACCCAGAATGTCTCTGATTCCCAAATGAGAAGTTTTTTCAATATATAGATGAAGAAAACCAGAGCGAAAGAAGAGAAACTCAATTCTACTCTTAAAGCTCAACCACCAACCATCAATGACTCACAAGTCCTCCTACAATCTATCAATTCTAGTTCCCCATGTTTGTTTAACATGTTGTAGAAGAAAGAAAGGTGGATCAAATCAAATTTGACCTGTGTTGAAGCAATCATATCATATATTAATGGCATGAAATATGTTTTCCTATTTTTCACTTACCTCACCTTATCAAATTTAAAGTTTCAGGATTTCATGGTGTAGAGGAGGTCGAGACCTTTCCAAAAAGTCTTCTCTTCCTCAAATCTAACCTTCTTGTCAAACTATATGGTCGTCTGAAGATTCTGCATCGAGACTGTGCAAAATGGTGAAAATGTAATCTTTGCAAAGTGGATCCGCAAACTCAAAAATACAAAGTATGATTTTTACGAAAAAGATGCACAAATCACAAAACCTCCCATAGCTCCGTAGGCCTGAAATTCATTTTTTTCCAAAAGCCCCCACAAGCCCGTAACCTTCTCATTTTCCATTTGGCGAACAAACCTCCTCGGGCTTGTGGGCCCACACTTACAAACTGCACTTTTTTGAAAGTTGAAAAAAATGCAAAAAAACCCGTAGCCCCACAACTTTTCATTTCCCAATATTCATATTTGGGCCCACCGGCCCACATTTTCCACTTTGACAAAAAGTCTTCCCCAGGCCCACTAGCCCACTTTTGACAAAAAATATTTCTAAGGCTTTCCTTCCCACTTTGACCTGAAACATGGCCACGTGTCCATTTTGTTTGACATAGTCATATGTCTAATCCTAGACATGTGGAGGCTTAGCGCACATTTGGAAACTCCTCCTATATTTTACCTCTGAAGTTACACAGATGAGACACATGGAGACCTCTGTTAATCCTTCTATACTTATCCAGTTTGGGCCTACTCTACCCCATTCTTTAACTCTGCCCATGTGGCGAACCCGCGCTCATTTGGGAACTTGCTCTTGATTCTTCCTTTGGAGTTGAGCTAAGATGACACGTGGAGGCTTCTGCTGACCCATCCCGAGCTTGGAATTTTAAATGGTTGGTGTCTCCTTTTCGGACATTAGACACGTGGAGGGCTAGCACTAGTTTGGGACTGGCCTTTGGGATGTGCCTTTTGAATTTGCACCATTGAGGCACGTGGCACCTTCCATTGGCTCTTTTATACTTAGCCGATTCAACAGATGGCTCAGCCTTGCAAACCCTAGGACAAGTGGAGGGTTGGTGCTTAATTGGGCACCCGTTGTTTGGACTCAGTCTTGGTGTTGCGCCGATGAGACACTTGGAGGCTTCCACTTATTCCTTCTATACTTAGTCGATTTAGGCTCACTCCTCATTCTCCATTTTTTGGCTAGGTCCCTTCTACTTATTTAGGAGTGATTATGTTGGGTTCTGGACACGTGGAAGTTGCGTGCTTGTTTGGGGACCACCTTTTGAGTCCTACCCCTGAAGTTGCGTTGTTGAGAAATGTGGCTTTTTCCATTGTCCTTAGACTTTTCAACATTCAATTCATCCTTTTGAGGCTCTAACCACATGGAGGTCTAGTGATTATTTGGAGGCCCTATTTTGGATGCACCTTTTGGAATTGCCTTAGGCTGACATGTGGTGCCTTCCGTGAGTTTGTTGTTTGGCCCTGAGTTGACTCATATGCGGCTAAGTCTGAAAACTTTGAGCCTTTCCCCATTTTCCTCCTGTGATTCTATAGCCTCCTTTGTCGTTGTTTGATCCTTCACTGACTCTGCTCCTCCATTGTAGAGTCCCACCTATAACCTAACTATTGGATTTGAAATGTGGGCTCGTAATACTGAGATGACCCTTCGATTATCTCCTTTGCAGGGTTGTGTTTGATCAATCTTTCCTGGGGGAAAAATTTGGATAACAATAAGATTGAGCTTTACCTCTATCCTAAATCTTATTTCATTTCTCTCTTTGAAACCACTAAAGAAATGGATTTAATTTTTTACCAGTATTATATTTGGGTGAATACGGGCTCGTGTTCAAGCCTTGGTATACATATTTTTATCCTATAAAAGAGTCATTTGATACCTATCCTATTTGGGTTTTCTTACAAGGAATCCCATTACAACTCTAGTATAACTCATGCCTTACTACTATAGGTGATACTTTAGGATCTTTTGAAAAAGAATATGTTAAAACCTCTAACCAGATTCATACAAATTATACTAGAATCTTGGTAGATCTTGACACCCCACTAGACAGAGAAATCAATCTAAAAATTGGTCGCAGACATTGGGTGTAGAATACAGACTATGATGGTTTAGCCTTTAAATGGTGTCAATGGCTCCAAACATTTCATCTTACGGATGAATGTGATCACTCCATATGTAAGCGAAGTGAAAAACCAGTATGGTGGAAATTTTTCGGTTAATTAATTATGCATCATATAATTAATTATTTAATTAATGTTATTTATTAAATAATGTTGTTATATGGTTGTTAAACTATATTTGTATTTTATTTCCAGAGGTATAATTTTTATGATTATTATAACAATTATGTGCTTTCCGGATGCATCTTGGAAGTTGTTGTAACAATTATTATTGTATTCATATGTTGTACAATTCCTATAAGAATTACATCACTCCATTTTATTCCTAGTTGATTGATTTTAATAGAATTTCTTAGAATTCTGCCCCTGTTTCTCAATTTACATTTGGTACTAGAGAAAATTGAAGCTCCTATCAAGGTTGGAGAAGGTTGCAAAGGAAGGAGAATTTGTGGAGAAGAAATCTGCTTCTTTGGAGAGCCTGTGCTGCCTCCAACAACTTCACACATTTCCCTACAGTCACACAACCTCCTGTGTGAAATCCAGGTCTATGGTTATTCTTCATCCAACACTGAGTTATTCAAGCTATTTTTATAGTCCAAGTTGTGTGATAAAATCCGAGTTGGTTTCATTAAAGCTGGGTATTTTTCATTGAAATTGAGTGAAACTCTAGTTTTCTATGAATAATATTTTTTGTTGATAGCTATTGGATTATAATTCTTGGTAGATTGAAAGGATCAATCTACCATGTGTATGGTGCTCAGCATCCACAACCGTGCCATCTCCTCTGATCTTTGTTCCCATGGTCGAGCTCATGTCTCTTTCCACTTTACATTCTAGCGGTCACATTGTATACAAAGACTCCTGCAATCAATGACTCATCCATAAATAGCAAGTTGACTATTGAATCAATATAAATAACAACCTTGGAACCCCCAAAATAGTGGCAGATTGGGTGAGCTAGGCATATCGAAGTATCCTAACAGTGGTTGCATCCTCTCCACGTCCAAGCGACTTGCAATCACACAGAAGTAAAACAAAATAAAAGAAGAATAGGCATTACAAATCAAATAAGGAGAAATTCTAAACAGTGGTCAGGGCATCATTATCTTTAAAGAAACGAACCTACATACAAATAAAAACTGTATGAGGAAACTATAACAGTGACTCAAAATAAATAAATAAAAATGACATTAGCAAATATAATGCATTACATCTATTTGTTAAGCTTGGATTAACCCTAATATTCATGAAATCTCATCCTCAAACATGCAGGCCACATGGAACCTTTTCCACGTCTTTTTTTAATGAGTTAAGTCATTTTTTCATCTACGTCAAATACTCTTTGTTTTATTTCATTACTCAAGCACTCATAGAGCCTAAGTGGATAGAGGAAAATACTTGGTAGTGGGAGATTCATGGTTTGAATCACACAAAACAACACAAGTTTTTACATTTTAAAATTTAGAAGAAAATTTGTAAAAAAATCTACAATTGGAGGAGGATTTAGTGGAAAAACCACTTCTAACCCATTTAGTTATTGTTAGAATTTGAGGATTCTAATAAATACGAATTTAATCAAATTACATATTACATAATGTTACAATAAATATTTAAATAAAGATTACATCATAACATAAGTAAATAAAGAAATACTTACATGAAATAAATAACACAGGTGACACAGTATTTATAGTGAAAAACCCCAATAGGTTAAAAACCAATTTGAAAATAACCTTTTACTTTAGAGAACTTATTTTACATCCATTAAGATCACCTCCTCCTTTGCAACCCTATTTACCAAGGGTAAAATCAATCACTTGATTTGCACACCTTTGATATATTTTTTGAATATATCAAATGAGAACCTAAACTCCTTTTTATATAAGGTGATCGGGTATGTCTCCCGACACACATTTTCACCCTAAAATGGTTGACATATACACCTAGATTTATAATATTTAATATTAGAAATATAATCATTTCATGATATACCTAAAGTATATACCTAGGTTAGCATATTTAATAATAGAAATATAAATATTTCATATTATTAAATATTAACCTATATATTAGTCATGGACCCATATAGATTAAAGGTTAGCTAGACCACTTAATCATTATGTTCCAAAACTCCTTAATATTAAGTGGGATAACATAATATATTTCAATAGATTACATGCCTGTGGTACACTACAGGATTTACAATCCTTAAACCGTAAAGGTTTTAGGCTAGCATATCAGTTGAATGAATTATAACACCTTCATCATACTCAATTTAAATTTTGGTACAAAAAGATTTGGAATCCCAAAGATCATCCCATGATCAGTGGCTAAGTATTATTTGTGATTTTTACATGTTCTCACAGGTTCTCATAAAAGGTTATTGAACCCAAACATATAGGAGCCTTTTACAACCAAGGACCTCCTTAACAATATGCTTGTACAGGATGTTTACTAGTAAACTCAATAGCACTAAAGAGTTTACTGAAGACTGCCTTTAAGATATTTCTACACTTCTTTCTAATAAAGAAGTCGAGGAGGTATACAAGCCCGAAGGTCTTTTTTACACTTACCCAAAGGTCTTTTTTACAAAAACCAAGCTCCATTAGGAGGTGACATTGTCATGCGCACTCGCCCTCAATGGTAACTCCGAAAATCCAATATTTTCACGAAAGTGATAAAACTTTGTAACACTAGGGGACTTTGTGAAGATGTCAGCAATATGCTCTTTAGTCAACATGAAATTGAGATTTATCTAATCACTTTGCACCTTCTAATGGGTGAAGTGTATATATCTCAATATTATCTGTCATCTGATGTTAAACTAGATTCTTAATCAATAGTAATACAACTCTGACCACCACAAAGAAGATAAATACTCCCTTTAGCTTCTATGTGTATCTCTACCAACAGCTGTTGCAGCCACATGGCTTCTTTACTTCTTCCATTGTACTTCTCTGCCTTAGTAGAAAAAATAGAGACTGTTGATTGTATTTTTTGTTCCAAGTAATGATTCCTACACTAAAAAAATTGAACACATATCTAATATATTTTATAACACAACATCAGTATGGTTAGAATCACAAAATCCATATAAGATATTATTTTCATTCTTATTATAATTCAACCCATAATTGATCATTCTTTTCAAATATCTAAAAATTATTTTTTCAATATTCCAATGATCTCTAAAAAGGTTTTTTGCATAAACCTTGAAGTAATTCTTTTTGTATAAGAAATGTTTGATCTAGTTATAGTTAGATAAATCAAACTATCAACTAACAATGTATATAAAATAGGATCAACCTTTTTCATATGCAGATTTAAGATCAAGATTTATTCCAACTTCCATTGAAGTAGAAAATGGTTTATAATCAAGCATAAGAAACTTTTTCAATACAATGGTTACATATTGTGTTTTGAAAAATAACAATAGAATGATATACAATCATAAAAGTAACATGATGTGAGAGACCTAACTCATTCATTTCAATGTACTACTTCAATTGCTCTTTAATCCTATGAATTAAATCAGAATTGTCACCAGACATAAGTAAATTATCAACATATATACATATAATGATAATATGCAAGCCGTATTGCTTGATGAATATATCATTGTTAGAAGAACAATTAACAAAACCTAACAGTTTCAAGAAGGAAACAATTTTCGCATACCAAGCTCTAAGAGCTTTTTTTAAACCATACAAGGATTTCTCAACTTACAAACATATTATTCTTTACCAGTTTCTTCAAATCCTTTAGGTTGAAACATGTAAAGTTCTTCTTTTAAATCACAATTCAAAAAAGTATTTTTCTTATTCATTTGGTGGATTTCCCACCCAAATTGAGCGGAAATTGTAAATAAGGCCATAACAGTACTCATTTTAGTTATAGGAAGTGTCTCAACATAATCAATACCAAGTTTTTGAGTGAAACTTCTAGTAATAAGTCTAGTTTTATGTTTTTTAATATTACCATCACCATTATATTTTACTTTTTATATCCTCCTAGACCCTATAATACTTCACGGATCATGTTCATACAAGGTAATTAATGCATGGTACATATGATGGTTCTGGTCATTTTCCTAAGGTTAATAAGATTTGAGTTTTCTAATATAGATAGAGCCCAATTTAATTTCTTATCTAGGAAGATAAGAGTTTCAGAAACATCTATAGCATCAAAACATCATCATGACAATTTACAAAATCAGAATCAAAACCATTATTTAGAAGCATTTAATGAAATAAATTCAAGAGAAGAATACAACACATGTAAACCTTTCACTAGACTATATCTATACATTTCATATAAGTTTCGATAATTAACATGTCCTAACCTTTCATGCCATAGTTTTAAATTATTCAAACTCTGAGATATAAAAAAATATGAAGAAGAGAAATCATCAAAAATATATAGATCATTTCATTGAATTCATTCAACTATTATACTCTCATTACTATCATTGATATACCAAGTATCCTTCATGCATGAATTCTAGTTGTGTCCATACCTCTTTTGGATGTTTGATATTACCAATGTGTAGAAGGTACTCATCGTTCACATTGCCTAGAAAGAGCATCTTAAATTTGTTGCACGAATGCATTTGTGTTATCTACAGTAGTTTGATGACCAGTGGGAGCAACCTCAGATCTAGAAATAATCATCCATAGTTTCCTTGCAATAAATTCTATTTTGACCCAAATGTTGTAGTTGGTTTCATTAAGGATCTGGGTTTTGTCAAGACAAAAATAGTTGGACGTCATTATTTTCCTAAACTTGTAAGACATGCCCTATTATAATATAAAATGTACCACAAAGTTAGATACATATTTATCGATAAAAATAACACTTTCAATATAATCAGATCTAAAGAAATTATTTAATCATAACTAATTTTGTCATTACAATGCATACTAATTAACCTCATATGATCAAAATAATAACCCGCATTATAAAGGGCTATGTATTATATCCCATATTTATATAAAAAAAATATTTCTGACCATATAGAAGTTAAGAAGAGACCCCTAAGAATGCATAACTTCAAATTTCTAAAAAAATTTAATGTAGACAAAAATATGGATAGCTTAAATTAGATGTCTAAAAAACCGTTATAATGCCTTATTTTTTGGTCTATCGTGACAATCATTTGAAATTCAATTTTAACACAATTAAAGTTTCCTAAAACCCACAAGCTTAAATTTGACGTCTAAATGACTGTCATATTGTCTTATGTTTGGTCTACCATGACGGTCATTTGAACATCAAATTTAATGAAGCTAAAACTTGTTGTGTATTTCTACAATGTGAAATTTCAGAATTTCTTCTTCTGTATAATATTAGGAAGTTTATATTTTAACACATTATAATAAACTATTTTGATTTATAATGTAAAAATATATACATTTTTTAATAAAAAATATATATATAATTTATAGAATGAAAATAAAAAACAACATATAGTTCATACAAATTATAAACTATAGTATATTGTTTTTAAATTAAAAAACACGTAACCCTTATTAAAAGGGTTTAAAGGACATAGACCAGGTTAAAAGAATTTCACCAGGTGCAAGTAAATTTATGAGAGCATAGATTATCCTGCATATTTTACAGAGGGGACAAGTAATTTCAACCGACCAATGAAATAAATTGAAATCTCTATTTTCATGAACCTTGTCTCCTCCCTTCATTTACTCTTATTTTTACCTTGCACACATTTAAAAGTATAGAAATATTACAAAATATTTTATATAATTCCTGTAAGCTAAAAACTTTAAAATTTTTATGTGGCTATAACTACCAATATTTTAATAAATATTTATCACACTTCACGTGGGCCACCAATAAACTAGCCCTTTTTTTAATTCTCCATTTATACTAGAGAGTTCCACATTTATACCTAAGATATTATCTCATTTTATTCTCCACTCCCACTCTTATATAAAAGAAAACCTTTAAATAGATTTATTTATATAGTTTTTATAAACTATAAGATATAAATGAATAGGGTCGCCCCCTTACATGGATAATATAAATGTTTAGGGACACATGTTAGGTTTTACTTAATAAGTATTAAGATTTAAAAAGTAATCTCTTCGTGGCCAAGAAATAAACACGGACCCCCTTACTAAAAAAAAGTAAGCACTTCGATTTTTTTTTAAAACATATATAAACCAAATCTAATAAAATTTATATTTTAAGCAGTTTAAAATAACTATATATATAAAATATGATTCAAACTTAAATTTTTTAAAAAAACTATATATGCCTTGATTTATAAGTTAAGTTTAAATATGATTTAAACTTAGGCTTAGAATATGGTCTGTTGACTCTTCCCTCAATCTCATGTAATTTAATATGGTTTAAGGCTTTTAATATATAATTTTTTTTCACAACTATATAAATTTTAATATGATGTTTATATAAATTATTATATAAACCTTATTTTATATTATATAAATTTTTATTTAAAAATAATAATATAGTTTTCAAATTATATAGGATATTATTATATATTAACTATAAACTATAGTTTTTCAAATCAAATCCTTTTAAAGGGAACCAAATAACATGGGTATGAATTTACCTTCCAAAATATTTAACCTGCAAACATTTGAAATTATAGAAAATATGAAAATTAATTCATATAGTAATAAATCATTTCTTTTTTTGTATGTGACTTTCACGTAGGTAAATATTTGAAGCCCCTTTCACCTGTGCACACATCAATCTCCAAAAAAACATTAATTCCATATAATTTACAAAATGTAAATGAAATTAAGAATCATATCTCCCCCCAACCCAAAAAAATATAGGGATTTAAAATTGAAAAACCCTAAAAAATTTACCGAGAGTTTAATTGCCCAAATGTAATGTCAAAATAAATTGGGGAAAAAAATAAGGGGACTAGATACTTTTTAATACCCTTTCGGGTTGGTTGAAAAAACCCGTAAAAATTAAATAAATAAAATACAAAACATTTTATCTTAATTTATTTTATTTACCTCGCTCTGTTACCATGTTAGAATTTGAGGATTTTAATAAATACGGATTTAATGAACTTACATATTACATAATGTTACAATAAATATTTAAATAAAGATTACATCATAACATAAGTAAATAAATAAATACTTACACGAAATAAGATCACCTCCTCTTTTAAAACCCTATTTACCAAGGGTAAAATCAAATTAGTTACTTTGCACACCTTTGATATATTTCCTAAATATATCAAATGAGGACCTAAAGTCTTTTTTATATAAGGTGATTAAGTATGTCTCCCGACCCACCTTTTAAACCTAAAATGGTTGACACATACACCTAGGTTTATAATATTTACTATTAGAAATATAATCATTTCATGATATTAAATATTTAACCTTAAGAATATATCTAGGTTAGCATATTTATTAATAGAAATTGAAATATTTCATATTATTAAATATTAACATATATATTAGTGATGGACCCATATACATTAACCGTTGGCCAGACCACTTATTCATTATGTTCCAATAGTTATAACTAAACAAGTCACTAAATATTTAGCGAGAAAAACCCTAATTTAGGGTAAACAATAAATTTCTCCATTAAGCTTGTTTTTTATTTTAGACAACATTTGCCAAAGGAAGACCATCCAAAAACTTCATCTTGGGCCTTTTTTTAATAGTTTCCTACATCAAGGGTCATTTTGGGCTCTGGAGGCCACGAAGGCCCATAAAACAAAAACAAATTATCTGTTATTCAATTTTTTAAAATTTTTGAATGCAATTTGTACACTTCAAAATATTGCACTAATTTGTAGGCTGCCATAGTCAACTAAAAACTTTGTAACTGCTCAGAAACTGGTAGAATGTTGTACTCAAAATCAACAAAAATTTGTTCTATAACACTCATGAGATCTTTGATCTCATTTGCAGTGTTCGGTATATACAGTGCCTTTGGGAAGCACTTACAGGCAAAGTCGTTGTAACTACTATTGCACTTAACACCTAATATAGCTGCAACAACGTCATCTGGGAATCAACCCTTTAAATCGATGGGGATTAACAAGGTCACAATGCACACACTATGAGCCATCCCATCCATTTGTGAATGATTGTATGACATAAATCTGAACTGAGAAATTATATGAGTTTATAGAAAAGTTATGCACAAGTATGAGGATATTTCTTTGAGCTACTGTTAATAATCACACAAACCCCTTTCAGTATTGTTTTGGTACCACGTATCAAACTCTTTCGCGTATGTTAATGCATCTTTCACGTACAGTTGGGTATATCGAAAGGATGAGCTTCTTCCACGTACTGACAGGTATATTAGAAGGGCGCGTATATAGAAAGGTTCGGTATATCGGACTGATGGTATATAAATTGCGAGACCTTATACCTGGAGTGATAAGATTCAAACCATATTAGTGATTTCTGCAAAATGGACACCAATTCCCCCAAATGTTTTCTTCCAAATTCACAACTACTCAGAGGAAACAACTATGTTACATGGAAGAAAAAAATCAAGACACAACTTGAGTTTGAAGAGATCTGGCCTGTTGTGACTGGTACCCTGACTAGATCAACAATTGATACAACACAACAGAGGTAGTTTTATAGAGTAGATCAGAAAGCCAAACTCATCATCTTGTTTGGAGTGTCTGATGATGTTAAACCCCAAATTTGAGATGTCACAATAGCCAAAGAAGTGTGGAATAAGTTAAGCATGGTATATGAGTCCGAGAACAAGAATGTTATACTGAATTTGTAGAGTCAATTACACACATTGAATTTCAAACAGAATGAAAATATCAAATCTTTCTTAAGAAGAGTTACAGAGTTGAGGGCTTAACTTCTAGCCCAAGGATAAGCATTCATAGAAGATTCTCTTGTTCCCATTGTTTTGAGAGCACTCCCCTCTTCTTACCATATTTTTGTTACAACTCTAAATGTGTCAGATACGATAGATAGTTTTGACAAATTGGTAAACCTACTACAACAAGAGGAATCCTTGCAAAATAAGAATGATGAAGAGGAGCATGAACTTTATTCACATCAAAAATGGAAAGGAAAAGGGAAAGGAAAACCTAATTCCTATCAAAATTCCCAAAGTCAAAATCAGTATCAAGGGGACAAATAATATAAGAAACAATGTCTAATCTGCAAAAGAGGACATGACCTAAAAGATCATTGGTATAATACTTATAAGAACGGTTCATAAATAAAATTTGGACCTCAACATCAACAATCTTACAAGGGACATTCTAGCCACAATCAAGGGAAGAAAAAGGGGAACTAGAAAAGAAGACCCCATCAACAAGGAAATATTGTTTAGCAACAACAACAGTCAGAAAATGAAGACTACTTGTTCAATGCTCGATCAAGTGAACCATTCACGTCATCTAGTGATGTTTTCTATGTTGATTCAGGGGCAACTCGACTCATGTCTAGCCATAGAGACTAGTTTACTTCAATGAGGGACACGCCTTTGAAATACCATATTTCATTGGGTGATGATTCTTCATATACAGTTCAGGGGATTAGGAACATTTCTCTACCCCTTGGTTCACACAACTATAGACTATCAGATGTCTTATATGTCCTTGGGTTGACAAATATTTTTCTTTCAATCATTCAACTCCTTGATCACAACCTAAAAATTGACTTTGATAGTCATTCCAGCAAGGAAACATTTTTAATTCAAGATAAATCACGAGGCTTGAAAATAGTTGCGAAAGCCTCTAATGTGGGAAACATGTTCTAGCTTGATTTTATTCACAGAGACGATTAGGAACTTGTGGATAAGAACTCTACCTCAGCACATTTTTGGCATCAGAGACTTGGTCATGTTAGTTTCAAGTATCTCGATACACTTTGATCCGTGGAATATCGTACATGGGCTACCATCTCTTCAAAAGGATACAGACAAGTGTCATCATTACCTAGCAGGTAAACAACACAGAGCCTCATTCCAGAAGAATACAAATCGAGTTCACGGAAAACTTGACTTGGTTCATACCGATCTTTGCAGTCTGATGCAACCAAGTTATTATGGGTTCCATTACTTCATGTTTTGTGTTGACGACTATTCACAAAAAATGTGGATATTTTGTCTTCATAAGAAAAGTGAAGCTTTTGAAACTTTCAAAAAGTTCAAAGTAGTAGTTGAGAATGAAACTAGTCATCACATCATAACTCTCCACTCAGATCGAGGGGAATAATTCACTAGTGATGAGTTCAAATACTACTTATAAACTCACGGGATTCATCGAGAAATGCCTCCTCCACACACACCACTGTTGTTGAGAGAAGAAATCGTACTATCATGGAAATGGTGCGATGCATGATCGATGACTCTAGACTTGCAAAGACATTCTGGGTAGAATCAGTAAAGAAAGCAGTGTATTTTTTGAACAGAGTACCCACAGTTTCTCTTCATGGAGTAACACCACAAGAAAAATGGTCAAAATGGAAACCATATATTGCACACCTCAGAATATTCAGGTGCAACGCAAGTATGCACATACCCAAGAAAAATAGAAAGAAATTGGGCATGAAGTCACAAAAAATCATCTTCATTAGGTACATTGAAGAGACTCTTGGGTACAGATTGATGGATCCTAAGACTAGAAAAGTCTACACTAGTAGATATGTCGAGTTTTTTGAGAAGAAGGAAGCAAAGACTCCTCGTCTAGACTCACCAGATGTAGATTTTTCACCAGTTGTAAAAATTTAAGTTGATGTTCCCTCATATTATGAAACTGATGATGGGGATAATGGTGTTAATTAGATAGAACCACAACCCACGAGAACAGTTTAGTGTATTCCCAAGTGGTGTACTAGCACATTATGAGATGCAAGAATGTATGCTCCACTAAATACATCCACCCCTGAACCATGGACTCATAGTAAAGCAAGAGAAGAATTTAACCTGGTCAAGAAGCAAAGGTATGCATACTCAGTAAATCTCTTTATGGCCTTAAAATAGGCACCCCAGGCATGGTACATCAAAATTGATGAGCATCTCGTATAACATGGATTTCTTAGAAATCCATACGATCTCAATCTTTACCTCAAAAAACAAGGGGGGATATTGTGATTGTCATTGTCTATGTCAAAAATCTAGTCATCACTAGATGTTCAGTGAGGATGATCGATGCAATGAAGAAAGATATTAATTGGTCATTCGACGTGACCAATCTCGAAATGATGCATTATTGTCTTGGATTGGAAGTATGGTAGAAAGAGAATCACATCTTTGTTTCTCATATGAAATATGCAAGACTATGCTTAAGAAATTCAGGATGATGGATTACACACCTATGGAGAACAGATTACGGTTATCTTGTTTAGATCCATCTCCTGAGGTAAGTGCCAATCTCTATCGGCAGCTGATCGGGAGTCTCATTTACCTGACCTACACTAGACTAGATATCAACTTTACAGTGAGCTATCTATTCAAGTTCATGCAAGAACCCAAATTTTTTCATTGGAAATCAGCAAGGTGAATCTTGAGATATCTCAAAGGATCAGTAGACCTTGGTTTAGAATACAAGAAGAATAAAAAATTCTTCTTGATTGGATATTCAGATTCAGATCATGCAAGTAACATTGATCATAGAAAATCCACTTCTTGATTTGTATTCTTTATGGGATCTAGACCAATATCATGGGGAAGCAAGAAACAACACTTTATTTCTCCTCTTCCATAGAAGCCGAGTATCACTCTGTAGGAGGAGTTGTTTGTGAACTGATTTGGCTACGATGCATACTAGAAGGAATTGGAATACCACAGGACAAACCAACAACCATGTATGTTGACAATGAAGGTGTTCTCAAACTTGATCGCAATCCAGTGTTTCATCAAAGAACAAATCACATTGAGGTACAAGTTCATTTCAAACGTGAGCATGTTTTGAAGTACAACATCCAGCTTCAATTTTATCCAACAACTGAACAACGAGTAAGTATCTTTACGAAGTCACTTGTACGTGACAAGTTCAAGTTGTTAAGAGAATTCCTCTCCTCATCCCTTGAGACAATGCACAATTAAGGGGGGAATGTTAGGTTAATTAATTATGCATAGTATAATTAATTATTTAATTAATTTTATTAATTAAATATTGTTGTTATATGGATTTTAAACCATATTTTTCGAAAATGTAGCACATGCAAAATTGGGTGCGTATGATAGTCTTCTAACAATTATGACCTTCCTCATAAAATTGATGCAGTGGGTATGTACCACTCAGGAACTGTACCCATGAATGCTTTAGCCCTTCCTATAATAATGGCAACATTCCAAGGTTTGTCATTCCTGGTTGACTCTTGAATCATCCAATCAAACACCGCCCACCAAATCTAAAGTTACCATCCTTGTTCGCTCAATCCTACACAAATCCATCTCATTGTAGTACAAAATGTTATCGTCAAATAGTCTCCTATTCAAGATCCAGTCAAGATGTCTCTTTAATGAGCCCTAGTTAGGAAGACACTCACCTTCACACATGAACAAGTCACTGAACAATGAATCTCTCCAATCCATATCAGTGTTGAGTTCAGTACAAGATCCACAACTATTTGCAAACTTAGTTAGGCACTACTCAAAACTATCCACTGGATTATGCTCCATTTGATAACTCGTGAAAGGTACCATCATTATAGCTCAGAAGGACTCATGATCTTCCCCTGTTCATCATTTACCCAAGAAGGTAAGGATGAATGTCCTCAGTGGTGGAAAAGAGTCATGATCAGATAATGGACATACTAAAGTATTAATATCATACCATCAGTTTGCATTTAAACAAATCCGACTACAAAATACTCTTTTTTGATTGTTTTACCCAGGGATGGGGGACACCAGTTGTTACTTGTATTGCCTTTAAGTTGATACAATCAGGCTCCCACATTGGTTGTGGGCACTCATTCTACCTCTTAAAGTTCAACATCAAAAATCTCCCTAGGACTCTTCTATCTTGGTAGAAGGATCACTTATCCAATATAATATACTCTTAGGCTGACCATGGATAATTTTTCTCCTTATATGTTGTATCTAGGGTTTAGACACTCCATTGATGTTCTTAAGTACAAAAATGGTCCCCCTCAAAAAAACCTTTATATTTCCAATCAAATACTAAATATTATCAGCAACTTGTAATATGATGTACATTGGTCTGAATGACGTAACTTGTTCCTAAATCAATCTCAAGATCCTCTGAGTGAGGCAGTCTACCATTACACAACCATTTCATCATCCAAACTGTACATAAATGACTCTTCCTTTGATAGCCTGTTATGAAATCACCCTACCTTTCGCTGGGGGAGTATCTTTTTACCTCCTACATACGCTTAATTCACTTCCCATGCCCAATGGCACATACAAACTTTTCTAGATAAATTTGACCCATGTACAAACATTGAAGGGATTAGATATATACCACAGTCTCCTATGGTCCCCAAAATCTAAAAAATAATATCATATATAGATGGATTGACCTCCCCTCTTTATAGCCTACTTATCAACGTCATGCCATGTCATTCATATCAAACTTCAAATTCCTCTATAACCAAGTCTTCACATAGATGTACCTCCACCATTATACCTAGAAGGCTTCATATTTGGTTGTTACGAATAGGGTGTCCACGATATAATAATTCAACATTCGGTCTCAAACCACACGAAAAACATGGACTAGGATATGAAAAACCAGCTTCTGAATCATCTACAAATGTTGCATCCCAAGCCGTTATAGAATTGGCACCACCTTCCCCATCCATGAAAAACAATTCTATGGACACTGATGATAGGATTTCCATTCCTCCTAAAAAAATTTAGTCAATACTATTACATTAGGTCCATTGACTTATCAAACTAATCATGATACTAAAACTCTTCCTCTTGTTTGACCTGAAATGATAGAAGAGGACTCACCCAAAATCAATATTCTTCAATGTCAAAATGATCGATATATCCTCTCCCACATGGGGGTGGAGGACCATTTCCCTCAGAAATAAAACCTGACACATCAACACTCCTCGATGAATCCACTATTGATGTTAACATAGGGACTTCACAAGAACCTCATGCAGTTAAAGTCGGTCAATCCTTAAATCCACGGGAGTTAAATGACTTCACCACCTTCCTATTTAAATATATTTAAGACTTTTCCTAGTCATATATTGATATTTCATATTCCCAATATCATTTTATACAATATTATCACCTATCCTAATGAAAAACTAGACAAACAAAAGATACGTAGAATGCACCCTCGCATAGCTCTTCTTATAAAATAAAATTTACAATGCTTGCTCTCCATTAATTTTATCATACCCATTGAGTATCCACAATGGGTCTCTAACATTGTACTCATAGAAAATGCCTCAAGAAATTGATGCATCTATACTAACTTTGGAGATCTCAATATCACATGTCCAAAAGACGATTTCCCTCTTCCAAATATTGACTAGCTCGTTGATCTAACATCCGACGACAAGATGCTTTCTCTTATGGATGGCTTATTAGGTTATAACCAAATCCTCATAGCTACCAATGACTAACACAAAACACACTTCATTACCCCTTGGGGTAATTTTCTATTACCACATCATTCCCTTTAGAATAAAAATTGCAAGGGCAACTTATCAACATGGCATGACATATATCTTTCACAATCTTATCCAAAAAACCGTAGAAGGCTATGTTGATGATATTTTTAGGGAAATCTAAACAACGTAGGGATCATCTCGTTGTCCTTGATTCAATATTCACCTGTCTTATTCAATATTTCCTTTGTCTTAACCCTGTTAAATGTGTGTTCGGTGTTCTTTCTAGAAAACTTCTATGGTATCTATTTGAGGCATTGAAGTAGATCCTAAAAATATCAAAGTAATAATCGAAATTCCCCCTCCATCAAACCTCAAATAACTGCGTAGCCTCCAAGGTAAGATTCAGTCCATCTAATGTTTTATATTATAACTCTCAAACCATTGTCAACCTTTTCATCATCTCCTTTGAAAATATGTTAACTTTAGATGGGATTATAATTGTCAAAAATCCTTCAATGATCTCAAACAACACCTCTTATCACCACCTGTGATCACACCTCCTTATGAGGGGGGTAATTTTACCTCTATATATCTGCTACAGATCACACCTAAGGTACCATGCTCTCTCATTGAAATGATTAGGGTCCTGAAAAAATTCATTTATTACATAAACCACACCCTTTATGAATATGAAACCCATTATACTGAAGTTGAAAACCTGTATTGTGCCACGTACTACACAACCTCCAAACATGCCTTTATATACTTGATCAAAAGAATTACGTTGTTATCATTTTTAACCCGCTCAAAACCATGCACTCTAAACCATATCATAGTGAACGCATCACTTCGTGGCCCATGCTCATGACCAAGTTTGATCTAGAATTTATACTACAGAAATCTATCAAGTAACAAGCCATTATTGATTAACTCATCGAGGCTCCTATCCCAGACAATCAACCACCCCATGAATAATTTCCTGATGATTTTATCAACACTATCAATGATCAAGAATTAAATCCTATTAAAATGACCCTCTTCTTAGATGGATCTAAATTCCAACAAGGGGGAGGAGATGGTATCGTCGTCATACCTCCCTGGGAAAATCCTATCCCTTTATCATTCAAACTTAACTTTGAATGTACTAACAACATGGAAAAATATGAAGCTTTAATAATGGGTCTTCAAACTGCCATTATGCTTGGTGTTTAAATATTAGACATATATGGAGACTGTTGGGATTAGCACACTGGTTGTACATACAATATATCAGATCTAATCATACATGTAAATAAAAGTGGATATTATACCAGAAGAAATATACAAAACAAGAGACATAAATCAACACCAAATTTAACGTGGTTCACCCAATGTGGGCTACATCCACCAAGAAAAAAATATATTATCCAAAGCTTTGACAAGATATACAATGAATATTTACAATATTCCACACCTCTCAGATGTATAGTACTTTCTTTCCTTAAGATTTTTATTCATCACCAAGAATTCTCTCTCTCACCAAATTTTGCAAGTCCTTTCTAATTCATGTTAATCATTCTTACTTATAAACCCTAGATTTTATGCTTATATAGTCATTTATAGACTTAGGGAACTTATCCATGTAATTACAATCAATAGAAATACTTTAATTCTAAAAATAGATCTAATTCCTGAGAGTTAATTAAAACATCCTCGCACAGGTAATCGACGCTGGTTATCCCTAACCGCTATTGGTTCCTCCCTTGCCTAACTGATGTTGGTCCTAGGTGATTGATGCCGGTTCCCCTTTGACCAATGACGGTTACTGTATTTTCCAGCAAGTTTACATTACATGCTAAAATGAAGTAATTGAGATCCACAACTCAACAATCTCTCACTTAGAGATTAATTACTGCATCATACTTGTACAACGTCATTCTTGGATCCTTCCTTAGCTTTGTTTCTTCCTCTTCAAGTCTTAAACTCAAAGACCAATAGAAGCAGAGTGTAGCTCCAACTTCTCTTTTGCTAATGGATTTTTTAGCATATTCACAAGGTTCTTGCTCATATGAATCTTTTCTAGATTCAACTGTCCATCCTCCAATACCTACCGTATGAAGGGATACCTCAAACAAATGTGTTTCGTTCTCGCATGAAATGTTGAGTTCTTTGCCAAATGAATTGCACTCTAACTGTCACTGAACAGTTTACAATCACCTTGCTCCTTTCCCAACTCTTCCATGAACCTACTCATCCATATCATCTCCTTGCTAGCCTTTGTAGCTACAACATACTATGCCTCTTTAGTAGACAAAGCCACAACCTTCTGCAATATGGAAATCTAGCTAATTTTTGTTCCACCTACTGTGAAAATATATCCATTAGTGCTCCTTCTACCATCCAGATCTCCAACCATATCCGAATCAACGTAGCCACATAATGAAATATCTGAACCTCCATAGCATAACTATATGATTGATGTCCCTGTCAAATACATGAGTATCCATTGGACTACTTTCAAATGCTCTTTACCTAGATTATCCATATATCTACTAACAACTCCCACTGCCTATGAAATGTCTGGTCTGGTACAAACCATAGCATACATGAGACTCCCAACTGCTGAAGCATATGGTACTTGTGTCATGTATTTGATCTCCTCATGTGATGAAGGAAACTGATCTTTACTCAATTTGAAGTGTCTAGCCATAGGTGTACTAACAGGTTTAGCATTTTGTTTGTTGAACCTTTCTAACACATTGTAGATATAATTCTCTTGAGACAAATAAAATTTCTTATTTTTCCTGTCTCTGTGTATTTACATTCCAAGGATTCTTTTTGCAATTCCTAAATCCTTCATAGCAAATGTGTGAGCTAGCTTTCTCTTAAGCTCACCAATGTCCTGCATACTAGATCCTGTAATAAGCATATCATCCACACACAGTAACAAAATAATATAGCTCCCATTTTCAAGTTTCTTAAAATAAACACAATGGTCAGATTCACATCTCAAATAACCATGCTCTTGCATAAAACTATCAAACCTCATATACCATTGCCTTGGAGCTTTCTTGAGCCCATAAAGGCTCTTTTTCAACATGCACACTAGTTTCTCCTTACGTTTGACTTCATACCCAAGCAACTGCTACATATAAATCTCTTCATCCAAATCACCATAAAGAAAATCTGTCTTCACATCTAATTTCTCTAAATGTAATTCTTCTACTGCAACTAAGCTCAATACAGTACGAATATAAGTCATCTTAATAACAACATAAAATATTTCACCAAAGTCAATACCTACTTTCTGTGTAAATCCCTTTACTACAAGCCTTTCCTAGTATCTTTTATGTCCACCCTCTTCTTCATTGATCCTTTAAACCCACTTGTTCTGAAATGTTCTCTTACCTACTGGAAACTTAACCAAATCCCATGTCTGGTTTTATTCCAAGGAGTCCATCTCCTCATCCATGCCATGCTCCCACTAGATGTGGGTCTTATCCTGCATTACTTCTTCAAATCTCTCTGGTTCACCATTATCAGTCAATAATACATAAAATGGATGTGTAAATATTTATGGAGGTTTTCTTACCCTTTGTGACCTTCTTACATGATTTTGGGGTACCAAAGGCTCAGTCTAGACCTCCTAGACATTCCTATCTAAATCTGACAGTGAACGATGCTGGTCACCTCTAATCGACGTCGGTTCTACTAACCGATGCTAGTTTGGATCTTTTGTAACTGATACTGGTTAGTTTGACTGGTTTTAGTCAAGGGTCAACCCACACCAGTTATTATGTAACCCTGTCAATAATTCTTTAAAATCTGAGAGTTCATTTTCATTCACAAACTTCTCAACTGGTTCATCCTTGGGTACCAAAATTTGATCCATGTACATTCTCTTTCCATTCCATTCAACATCAAAACTCCTAATAATTTTAGAATTCTCTAAATCCCAAAAATAGAAACTGAAATCACCATATCCATAACCAATGAAAGTGCATCTCTTGGATTTTGTATCCAACTTTTTTCTATTTTCCTTATCACAATGCACAAGAGCTTCTTAACCAAAAAATTTAAGAAAATAATGATCTACCTCTTTTCCAGTCCAAGCTTCCTTTGGTATTCCTCCATCTAGTGATCTTGAAGGCCCATGGTTAATCAAATAAATCATTATATCATTTGCTTTTTCCCGAAACAGTAAGGGTAATCCAGAGTGTATCCTCATACTTCTAGCATGTTTCATGATTGTCCTGTTCATTCTTTCTATAACACTATTCTCCTATGGTGTTCTTGGAACCGTTCTGTCTCTACGTATTTCATTCACTAAATAATAATCATTGAAATCCTTGCTAGATTATTCACCACCATTGTCAAATCTAAGGAACTTTAACTTATAATTTGATTCATTCTCAACAAGGAATTTCCATCTTTTAAAAGTCTCAAAAACATCAAATTTATGTTTAATACAATAAACCCATACCTTTCTTGTAGCATCATCAATGAAAGTAACATAATATTGGGATCCCCCATGAGAAGCTATCTGACCTAGTCCCCACACATCTAAGTGTACAAGCTCCAATTTTTTCTCCTTGGTTGCCCCAACTTTGAGAAACCTAACTCTCTTTTTCTTTCCAAAGATACAATGCTCACAGAAATCAAGATATAAATCTTTCAAATCTAATAACTTACTCTTAGCCTTTAAGATCTGCATTCCTTTTTGACGCATATGGCCCAACCGGTTATTCCACATACATGCATTTGAATCTAAAGTAGATAATGTAGAAAAGGAATCAGTAATATAGGTAGATAAATATAAGGTTCCTACCTTCTTACCTATTTCCACAACAAAAGCACCCTTGGTGTGTTGGTGCTCTAAATTGTCTCACCCCATTTTTGCCCTTAAAATATTTAGTGATTAACAGCCTCTATCAGTTTATCCTTTCCTCTATTGTGTTTGGTCGATCTTTGTTACCATTTTAATCTGCTACTGGGTCGAGGATCATGTGTGGGTCTGTCTTTGTCTCATGGTTCCTTTGTTCCTCTGAAAAATATCTATATTTTGGGTCTCTTGTGCTCTGTCCCTTCAAAACTCACGTGTTCCCATTTTCTCCATTCTCCACAATTGGAATTTGTTGTTCTTACCATTTTTTCCCTAGGTACTCGAGGAGAAATGAGTTGATGTGTCCCTAAGGATCATGTTTGAGACTTTTAATAGTCTAAATTCTCTTTCCTTGAAGAAAACCTCATTTTCTGGCTCGAATGGACATTTCTCTGTGTTTTACATTTTGACGGCCATTTCTCCTAGTCAAATTTGCATCATTCAGTCAATAGGAAAATGTGACACCTCTTGGTTGGATGCGGATCAGCTTAATACTTCATAAATTCCATGAAAATCCTCAATTTTAAAATGTGTCCACATGGAGGAAGGGTGTTGCTTTGAGATTCAACTTTTTAGTTTGGATTTGAAGTAGTGTTGGGAGGACATATGGAGGGTTGGCAGGAAAGAGACATGTGGAGGCTTCCGCTGGGTTTCCCATACTTCAAAAAATTTCAAAAGGTTTTCGGTAAGTCCAAGACACGTGGAGGAACAACGTTCATTTGAAGATCTTCTTTTGGGCTTTGCCTTGGAGTAACACCGGGAGGACATGTGGGGGCTTCCACTACTTTCCCATACTTAGAAGAAAAATTATGCAGATGGAAACAGTTTGGTGGAATGGGACACGTGGTGAGCTTGCGCACTTTCAGGGTCTCTACTTTGGGCACCATCTTAAAATTGCACCATGGAGACACGTGGAAGAACCGCGCATGTTCGGGGACTAACCCTTGATTTTTATTCTAAAGAAGCTCCAAGCTGACATGTGGAGGCCTCCACTCACTTTACATTTTACTTAGACTTTTCAACAGCTAAAAGGAGACTACCTCAGAACATGACATGTGGTAACTTCCACTTAACTTCAAGCATTCAGACAAACCTTGTCGGAACAAGACACGTGACAAGCTCATGCTCATTCAAGGTATTCAATTTTTGGGATTGCCTCAAGGTGCGCCATGGTGACATGTGGAAATTTGAAAAGTCATAGGGGGCGGGGGGGACCATCAGATGAAATTCAAACTTTTCACCTCTTTGCTTCATAAAGGTTAAAATAGCAAAAATGGCCCACGAGCCCAATGGGAAACAGTCAATGTTTTTCCCTGGTCAATGACGGAGGTGTGGACCCGAAATTGGAAAAATTTCCTTTCGAGAAAAAAGAGTTAAAAGTAAAAGGGGAAGTGTAGTTCCGCTAGGACCAACATTGGGACACGTGTCAATAGTATTTCTCAAGGGTGGAGCTATGAGGAAAACTTGGAAAATTATACTTTTTTTAAAAGAGGGTTAAATGGCAGAATTTCTCCTCATTTCTTTTAGGGCCCACCTCAGGACATGTGTCAGGCCCATTTTTCAAAAGTGGAGGTGCGGAGAAAAAGGTGAAAAATTTTCATTTTTCTAAAAGGGTCTGAAAAGGTCAAAGGAAGCCCCCAAACCTATTTTTGCATCTTCCACATGGATGACCAACATTCAAAATCAAAGATTAATGGCTTCTGAGTGTCTAAATCTGATTTTCCCCCCATTTTCTCTATAAAACTCTTGGGAGTGTGAGTCTTCATGATTTCTTGCTATTTTCTACATGCCAAAGAGAGGAGCAAGTTAATTTTGATATCTAGGGTTTGGTGGGAGATATCTAGAGACGTATTTTACCATTAAAGTAGTTTGACTCTCGAGCTTGATCTGTTTTTTCATTTTTCTTCTCCTAAGCACGCAAGGAGTCAGATTTGATTGGTATGGGGCGAAAGTGTTTGGCGAATAAATCGAGGCATGTTTTTCCAGAGAAAAGATTTGAATGTGGGAAGAAATAGAAGATATTTTCCCTCGAGCACCTAGAGAATTTTACAGATCTGATTCTATGAATCACGAAAGAATCATTGTGAGCACTAGTGCATTTAAATTTTTTATCTTTTGGGAGGAAGGGGATCTGTTGGAAATGCTATAAATGGCATGAATTCATCATGCAAATGGTTAAAAGTTGGGAGTTTTTGGAAAGATCAGGGTTGATTTTCTCAAGTAGAAAAAGCTTGACAGAGCCCATCCATTTTGAGAAGCCATCTAGAGAATCCTGTATATCTCTCTTTGTGTCAAATTTGATTGTGTCAAGGTGGTTGCAAGTATACATCCATTGAAAAGATTTGATATTTTTCTGGAAACTTTTCCTTGCTGATAAATTTGATCAAACTTTTAGTTATTCAATGTCAATCTTGAGTAAAGTGTATTTATTTCATTTCTGAATGCATACGGGTAGTTTTTCTTGTTTCTATTGCAATCTTGTACCAAAATATAGTCCAAGCACACTGGTCTTAGTCCTTGTGATAGTTTAGTGGCATCTGTAATTTCATTTCTTAGAAGAAACTTCATCTAGGAATGGGATAAATGGTTTAAAATCAATTTTCTTTCATTTTGTTGCTAGAGATTTTATGTAAGCCTTTGGGTGTACCTCAAGGGTGACTTGGTTTAAATTTTGGTTCTTTATTGGGTCCTCTAACTTGAGCCTTTGTAATAGAATCACACAGGTTTTCTGAAAGAGTTCTAATCTAGGCCTCCATTGAAGCACATATTCTAGTTGAGGAAACAATTTAACTTTTTGTGGCATTTTGTTTCTTGAATCTTTCCATTTTGCATAATCTCTCAAGGATCTGGTGATTCAAGTCCATCGTGTCTCCCCTCCCACAAAAATTCATTTAACAACCAATCCTACCCATACTACCCTTGTTTTTTCTCTGTATACCCACACTAGACCAAAATCCTTTCACGAAAATATGTAGAATAGATCAGGGTCTCAAATGTCTTTAGTAACCTTTGCCTTGTTGTGAATATATCTCCATGATTTCGAAGTGAAAACTCTCGAGAGTCAGATCTGGTGTGTTGAACATATTTTCCCCAAGGTCTTCTCTACAAAATTTATGCAAAAGAAAGGTACATGTATCTCCTTTCAAATAACAGAGGTTACAAAATAGGTTCTCTTACCTTGGTTGAAAGGCATAACATAAAATAGTGAGGATAACATCACATCCTTTTGAGGTGCTATTTATCTCTCCATAAATCCAAGTAATAAAGGGACAACCAATTTCTCCCCAGCTACAAAACAACATATATTTATGATCTGGCTGCCTCTAAGATCCATGTTGAATTAGTGTTGCTACTTGGATTGAAAAAGAGAACAAATTTGGGTACCAATACTTGTGGAGCCATTTCTGGGGATCTTATTTACATTGTTGGGGACTTAGTTCAATTTAATCCACGTGCATACATATTTGAAGCCATATCTATTTAGCCCATCATCAACACCAACACTTGTGGTGCCATTTCTAGGGATATTGTGATTGTAGTTCATTTTCAAACCCTGGTAAAACATTTCTTGTATGCTCCAAGCGCCATGTGCAATTATTTCAATGTTCAAACCTAATGCACTAGCTTTCACTTGATGCATCTAGGTAAAGAAAGGTCAGAATCTTTTCAGTCTCTAGTTTCTAGTGCTGACAAACACTTGATAGAACATATTTAGTGCATTTACACAACTAAGGTGAAAATTATTAAGTGGTGACTTCCCTGTTGATTTGATCCTGATAAGGTACCAGTGTCTTAAACCTCTATCAAGTAATCATATATGTTATTAATATTTTCAAAGATGGAAGGAAGAAGGTACCTTTCTTTGCTAGGGATCTTGCTAGGACATTGTTTCCAGAGCTAGGAAAAGCAAAATCAGAAGGAAGAAAATCCTAGAGAGTTATGGGAGAATCAGTAGACAAGAAGGGGGATCACTTCATTGAAAAAATTGAATGGCCTCTCATTGAAGATTGCTATTCAAGTGACTCTGAATCATGCTAGCCTCTTTGTGGAACTGAATTATCTAGCTAGGGAAGGGCCTTCATTTGATTTTGAAAGAATTTCTTCACATTCTGCACCTGTATTTTCTGAATTAGATAGGAATTTCCAAGAAGCAAGGCCTTTGGGGGGTATCCATTTTGAAAATTATACTCATGTGTTCCAAGAACCTTCTTCCCCCCATCAGTTTGTCACCCCTCCAAGATCACCTCCTAAAATCAATATGGCTCAACCCAGACCTCCATTTTTTGTAAACACCTTTGGACCTATAAATTTTATGGGAATGGCTAGTTATCTGAATGCAGTTCCTTAAGATGTGAGGAATAGACTTCCAAAGTTCCAGGGAAATAATTTTATTACTAGTGACCAGCATCTAAATCTCTTCCTCAATATGATGGAATATTTTGAGATTGAGCATGAAGATGTGTACATCAAATTGTTTGTTCACACTCTAGAGGAGGATGTTAGGGACTGGTATAAATCATTTCCAAATAATTATGTTGATCCTTGGGCTGAGATGAAAAAATAATTCAGATTGCAGTACGGTTATAGGAGTGACCCTATGTTTCTTCTGTTAGAATTTGAAAACATCAAGAATAATCCCAACGAGTCAGTACATGACTTCAATACAAGGTTCAATAAGACCTTAAGGATATTTCCTATCAGGATAAGGACATGTGATGAGTCATGTTTGATCAAATATACTAATGCATTTGGTAAAAAGGTTGTTTACTACTTGAGGGATAAAAACCACACAAGCTTAAGGCAATCATTCACCATGGCCCTAAAAATAGATAACAATATCAAGGCAATTGGAAAACATCCAAAGAGGGAAGGTGTAAATCTAGTTAACCTAGAGAATCCCCAAACAAACAAGGGTGCCGATTTGGAAGAGGTTGTGAAAACTTTGGCAGGGGTTGTCAAGGAGATCTCCTATAAATTAGCCCGAGCTGAGAAAGGAGTTGAGAAGATCTCACAAGGACAACAAAAGAAACAAGGCCAAGACATATTTACAAATCATCGAAGATGTGATGACAGAGGCAAAGGACCTATTGGATTTGGGAATAGGAAGCCCTAAGGAAAATAAAATAGAATGGTACCTGATCCTTTGGCTGTCAAAGTTGCTATGGTGGAAGAGACAAAAGTCATTGATTGGTGTGACAAGTGTTTCATGCCCCATGCTCCTTGTGAAGAAGATCAAGAAGAAAATATAGCTGATGATAAGAGTGATGATGATGTTTGCATGATGGGATGCTCCACTAGCTCACAATAAAGGGAAACCTCAACTGAGGTGATAATTTCCAGAACTGTTGCCACTTTTTGGGACTACATTCATAGAGTACATATTCTCCCTCCCTCTCATACTTTAGAAGTAGATAATGTACAAGATTTTGAATTACCCAATAATGAATTTGAATATTTAAGGGATTTAATGATAAAAAAGTATGATGGAGGAATCCCATCTGAGGAGGACATGAAATTATTAATGAATGTTGTTGTGGCTCAAGAGAAGGAATATAACACAAGAAGTAAGGCTGTCAAATGGGTAGGGCCTCAAGCCAAGCCAAAAGATCCCTTGCTATCTAACATTCCTAAAGAGGATCCTAGGAAAGATCCATTTGCCAAAATCCCTGTACTTCCAAGAAAATTTCATACCCCTCCTTATGCTCAAACTATCAAGAATCATGTGCCACCCAATGAATGTATCAACCTTTCTTCCAATACTACCTTGCCCAAGAATGTCTCGTATGACATTGCCCAAGTTTTAAGTCAAATCAAAGTCTTTGTCCCAATTGTTGAGTTTCTTTGGTTTCCTGAGCACAAAAAGAGAGCATTTGAATACTTGGGATTGAATGAAGAGAGGATTGCCTTGGGGAGAAATGTGAACATTATGGAGAATCCTCTAGCCACTGAAGAGTCTGAGACACCATCAGCATCAGAAGAGCTAGTTGAACCACCTGAGGTTTATTTGGGGACATCTTTGGTAGACTCTCAACTAAATATGGATCCATTCTTCACCACTATAATCATCAAGGATAGGCTGCTCCACAACTGTATGTTTGACTCAGGGGCATCATGCAATATCATGCCTTTATAGGTTATGAATGAGTTGAAAATTACAGTAACAACAACATATGGGAAGTGCATTGCCATGGACTCCAGAGAGGTGCCATTAGTGGGATGTGTGAAGGGTTTGGTGGTGTAGCTTATAGCCTACCTAGGTAAAAATTTAAAACTTGATATTATCATAGTTGATTTCCCAGCCAAGTGGAGAATGTTGTTGTCAAGAAAGTGGGCTGCAACTGTCAATGGTAGTGTCCAAATGGACATGTCTTATGTCACTATCCCAGTTGATGGAAACCTTGTTAGGTTATATGGGGAGAAGAAAATTTACACCTTATTAAGGATCCCAACAATGTGTCTTATTAAGTATTATATACAAATGTTGATGCTAACAACTTTGTGGGATTTGCTGAGGGAAAAGAGCACAAGATTGAGGAGTGTAAGTGTCTTGAGCAAGTAGGCTCTCCTTGGAGTCTATTGTTTGATGGAGATTTCTCCAAATTTTGAAATGGTGCCGGTGCTTTCCTAATTTCTCCAAGCCAGGAAAGGTTTTTTTTTTCCTCTAAGCTTAACTTTGAGTGTACTAACAACATTGCTGAGTATGAGGCATTGTTGTTAGGTTTAAGAATTTCTTGGAAGTATGGTGTTAGGGACATCATTGTCAAAGGAGAGTTAGAGTTAGCTGTCAAGCAAGTCAGAAAATTATATGCCACAAAGAATCAGCGACTGAAATAGTACAAGCATGCAGTTTGAGACTTTATTGAGACGTTTGACTCCTTCAACATTGTGCATCATGACAAGAGGTTCAATGAATTGGTAGAAAAGCTTGCAATTTTGGGGTCTCGGTTTGACAGTTCTGAAACATCCCTTTATTGTGAATATGAGGTGGAGGTAGTGACAAGACCCTCTATCCATGACAATATAAAACATTAGCAAGTTTTTGATGATGAGGCTCAAGTCAGAAGGTTCTTGCAAAATGATGGAGAGTTTTCTGATCAAAACATTGATTGGGAGCCAATGGTCTGTACAACAAAGGGAAAGGAAACCTTATTTGGCAAAGGAATCATCTAGCTAAAGACCAATATCATTCTTAGAGGGTTGGTTTCTCTTGAATTGAGTTTTAATAATGTTGGTTGCATTGTTAACAGGCATAATGTAGCCTTGAGGGATGTTGAGGAGCATGACCTTAGCATGAAGGTAGAAACCAAGGAAGATTTGGTTGGGTAGCAGTCTCAACAAAGATGAAAAGTAGTCATACATCTAGTTTTTAAAGAAATACCAAGATTGCATGGCTTGGACCTATTCTGAGCTCAAATCATACAGAGAAGACCTGTTCCAACATGATATTCCCTTAGAGCCCAGTGCAAAACCCTTTAGGAAGAAGCATAGGCCAATTAATCCTTTGTTATCTCTCAAAATGTAAGAGGAGATGAAGAAGCTAAGGGATGGAGGAATTATCTAGCCCATAAGGTATTCTTCTTGGGTTGCCAACCTAATGTGGCTAGTAAGAAAGAAGAATGGTGACATCTGGTTGTGTGTGGACTTCAGGAACCTAAACAAAGCCTTAATGAAGGACAACTATCCTTTACCTAACATGGATCACATACTGCAGTTGGTGATTGGTTCTGAGTTGCTTTCTACTTTGGATGGCTTCTCTGGTTATAATCAAGTCATGGTGAAAGAATCAGAAAGGATCAAGATAACCTTCACTACTCCATGGGGATGTATGTATATGCTAGGATGCCCTTCAGTCTGATGAATGTTGGAACCACTTTTTAGAGAGTAATGGATGTTGCTTTTTTTGGTTACATCAATGACTTTATTGTTGTTTACCAAGATGATGTAACAGTGTTTTCAAGAAGGAGAAGTGACCATCTGCCACACTTAAAGAAGATGCTGATTAGATGTAGGGAATATGGCATCTCACTCAATCCAAAGAAATGCCATTTTGGAGTACAGAAGGAAAATTTTCTCAGTCACATTGTGTCACAGGAAGGAGTGATGATTGATCTAGAAAGAGTGGATGCCATTAGCAAAGTCCCAATTCCAAAAACCAAAAAATGAATTCAGTCCTTCTTTGGGCAGATAAACTTCATTAGAAGTTTTATATCAAAAATTGTTGAGTTGAATATCCTAATCAATTCCATGTTAAAGAAAGATTAGATTATCAAATGGGAAGAAGCTGCCATCTAATATTTTAATGGAATCAAAGAGGCATTAAAGCATGCTCCTATTTTAGCATCCCTAGATTACAAGAAACCTTTCCAGTTGTTTTTGTTTTCTTTAGAAAATGCTATTGCTTCTGTCCTGCTATAGAAGGATGATGAAGGCGCTGAGAGACCCATTTCCTTCTTCAGTAAGGATTTACAAGGATCAGAACTAAAATACACCATCATGGAAAAGAAGGCATTTTTCTTGGTCAAAGAAACAAAGGTTTTCAAGCCTTATATTTTAAGTTCAAAATATTTTGCTTATGTTCCCCATACCATGGTAAAAGACATCTTATCAGAGATGGAAATCTCAAGTAAAATATGTAGATGGGTGAACAAATTGTAAGAGTATGATATGGACATCCAAACCATGAAATGGGTGAGAGGTTTGGGGCTAGCTAATCTTATGGCTAAGGGCAACTTGCAGACCATTGAGGTAAATGAGATTGAGGAAGAAAGGGTAGTTGTTTTTGAAATATTGATGAGTTTTGAGTGGTACAAGGATGTGATGGTCTATCTCAGACACTTAAACTTCCCTGAGCATTTGAATATGAACCAGAAAAGTTCTCTTAAGTTGGCTTCCCAGAAATATGTCATTACTTATTTTGGGTTGGCATGGAAGAACCCAGTGGGAGTCCTCTTAAGACGCATCACCGAAGATGAAGCCCCTAAAATAATTGTTGATATCCATGGAGGAATTTATGGGGGGAATTTTTCTACAAGAGTCACAACACATAATATCCTAAGGGCTGGTTATTGGTGGCCAAATATTTTCAAGGATGCAACCGTGTTGGTAAGAAAATGTGAGAGTTGTCAACATTTCTCTGCAAGGCTGAAGGCTGAAGGCTCCCTACCTTTGCAGTCTGTATCTATTGAAGCCCCATTTAAGCAATGGGGAATTGAATTCATTGGTGAGATTTCAGACCCTTCAAGTGTTGGCCATAAGTGGATTCTTGTAGCCACTTATTACTTTACCAAGTGGGTGGAAGCAATCCCCACCAAGAAGGCTACACACCAAGTTGTCATGGATTTTGTGCTAAACAATATTATTTGCAGGTTTGGAGTACTAGTCAAAATCATAGCTGATAATGCCATGAGTTTCAGGGATAGACCTCTGGTGGCAATATGTAAAGGATATGGGATCAATTTGACATATGCCTCTAATTATAATCCCTAAGGAAATGGAAAAGCTGAGTCCAGCAATAAGAATTTTCTAAAGATTATCAGAAGAACCTTGGATTTAAACAAGAAAAATGGGGTGAACAGCTAAAGTATGTTGTTTGGGCTGATAGGATCACTGTCAAAAGAGCCACTGAAAAGAGTCCATTTGATTTGGTATATGGGACTCAGGCCCTATTGCTCCTTCATATGAAATTATCTCCATATCAATTCATTCAAAAACTAGAAGATCAAGAAGTGAGTCCTCATGATGCCCGCATCAACCAAATTATTGATCTTGATGAAGAAATGAGGGCATCCCACTAGAGGCATATAATGTTCAAAGAAAAGCTGAAGAAATTGTTTGACAGGAAGGTCACTCCCAAATCCTTCAATATTGGAGATCTTGTGCTATTATGGGATAGCAGGCATGAGGATAAAGGCAAGCATGGAAATTTTGATTCATTGTGGATGGGCCCTTACTCCATTGACATCAAAATTGGTGAACACACCTTCTTCTTTAAGGATCTAGATGGTGAATTGCTCAAAATTCCTATTAATGGCAGGCATCTAAAGTATTTCTTGGATTGATTCCTATGAATCAAGGTAAACACCTCTTATACAGTGTATATTTGGTTTTTTGTTTCTTGTTTTGTGTTTTGGCTCGTCGTGGTCCTTGGTGACCTATTTTTGTTGGCTTCTTTGTTTTTTTTTGGAGATGGATTCATTTCTCTGCTCTGCAAGATGACTCCACTACCCAATGGATATTTTGGTACTTGGTCTACTTTTTTTCTTGTGGAATTCGTAAGGAGTACCCATCCCCGAGTCGGATTCAATTTTGGTGCTCTGAATTATCTTGCCCCATTTGTGCCCTTAAAATATTTAGTGATTAATGACCTCTGTCATTTTATCCTTCCCTATATTGTGTTTGGCCGATCTTTGTTACCATTTTAATCTGTTCCTAGGTTGAAGATCATGTGTGGGTCTGTATTTGTCTCATGGTTCCTTTGTTCCTCTGGAAAAGCTTTGTATTTTGGTTCTCCCATGCTCTATCCCTTCAAAACGCACATATTCCCATTTTCTCCATTATCCACAGCCATAATTTGTTTTTCTTGTCATTTTTTCCCTAGATACTCGAGGAGAAATGAGTTGATGTGTCCCTAAGGATCATGTTTGAGCCTTGAAATTGTATAAATTCTTTTTCCTTGAAGAAAACCTCCTTTTTTGGCTTGAATGGATGTTTCTCTGTGTTTTACAGCTTGACAGGCATTTCTCCTGTAAAATTTGCATCATTCAGTCTATAGGGAAATGTGGCACCTCTTGGTTGGATTTGGATCGATTAATACTTCAAAAATTCCATGAAAAGCCTCAATTTTAAGATGTGTCCACATGGAGGAATGGCGCTGCTTTGAGATTCAACTTTTTGGTTTGGATTTGAAGTAGCACAAGGAGGACATGTGGAGGGTTGGCAGGAAAGAGACACGTGGAGGCTTCCGTTGGGTTTCCCATACTTAAAAAAATTTCAAAAGGTTTTCAGGAAGTCCAAGACACATGGAGGAATGACGTTCATTTGAAGATCTTCTTTTGGGCTTTGCCTTACAGTAGCACTGGGAGGACACGTGGGGGCTTCCGCTGCTTTCCCATACTTAGAAATTTTTTTATGCAGATGGAAACAGTTTGGCAGAATGAGGCACGTGGTGAGCTCATTATCATTTAGGGTCTCTACTTTGGGCGCCATCTTGAAGCTGCATCATGGAGATATGTGGAGGAACCGCACATGTTTGGAGACTAGCCCTTGAGTTTCATTCTAAAGAAGCACCAAGCTAACACGTGGAGGCCTCCACTCACTTTACATTTTACTTTGAATTTTCAATAGCCAAAAGGATACCACCTTGGAGAATGACACATGGTGCCTTCCATTGAAATTAAAGCATTCAGGCAGACCTTTCTAGAACAAGACATGTGGCAGGCCCGTGCTCGTTCAAGGTATCAGGCATTTGGGACTGCCTGAAGGTTCGCTGTGGTGACACATGGAAATTTGAAAAGTCATAGAGGGTGGGGAGGTGGACCATCAGAGGTAATTAAAAATTTTCTCCTCTTTGCTTCATAAAGGTTAAAATAGAAAAAATAGCCTGTGAGCCTGATGGGAAATAGTCAATTTTTTGCTCCGGTCAATGGCAGAGGTGTGGACCTGCAGAGGAAAATTGGAAGATTTTCCTTTTGAGAAAAAAGAGTTAAAAGTAAAAGGGGAAGCATAGTTCCACTAGGACCCACATTTGGACATGTGTCATAAGTATTTCTCAAGGGCGGAGCTGCGGATAAAACTTGGAAAATTTTACTTTTTTCAAAAGAGAGTGAAATGGTAGAATTTCTCTACATTTCTTTTGGGGCCCACCTTAGGACACGTGTCAAGACCATTTTTCAAAAGTGTAGGTGCAGAGCAAAAGGTGAAATTTTTCCATTTTTCTAAAACGGTCAAAAAATGTCAAAGGAATCCCCCAAACCTATTTTTGCATTTTACACATGGACACCCACATTCAAAATAAAAGATTAACAGCTATTGATTGTCTGAATCTGATTTTTCTCCTCATTTTCTATATAAAACTCCTTGCAGTGCGAGTGTTCATGATTTCTTGCTATTTTATACATGCCAAATAGGGGAGTGAGTTAATTTTTATATCTACAGTTTTGTGGGAGAGATCTAGAGACGTCTTTTGCCATTAAAGTAGTTTGACTCTCGGGCCTGATCTAGTTTTTTGTTTTTCTTCTCCTGAGCATGCAAGGGGTCATATTTGATTGATATGGGTCAGAAGTGATTGGCGAATGGATGGAGGCATGTTTTTCCAGAGAAAAGAGTTGAATGCGGGAAGAAATCGAAGAGATTTTCCCTCGAGCACCTTGAGACTTTTACAGATCTGATTTTTTGAATCACGAAAGAATCATGGCGAGCACTAGTGCATTTAAAGTTTTTGTCTTTTGAGAGGAAAGGGATCTATTTGAAATGCTATAAAGGGCATGAATTCATCATGCAAAGGGTTGGAATTTGGGATTTTTTGGAAAGATCAGGATTGCTTCTCTCCAACAGAAAAAGCTTGACAGAGCCCATCCATTTTGAGAAGTCATCTAGAGAATCTTGTATATATCTCTTTGTGTCAAATTTTATCGTGTCAAGGAGGTTACAAGTGTATATCCATTGAAAATCTTTGAGATTGTTCTCAAAAATTTCCCTTGCTGATAAATTTGATCAAAATTTGAGTTATTCGGTCTCAATCTTGAGTAAAGTGTATTTATTTCATTTCTGAATGCATACGGGTAGTTTTTCTTGTTTCTATTGCAATCTTGTACCAAAATATAGTCCAATCATACAGGTCTTAGTCCATGTGAGAATTTATTGGCATCTGCAATTTCATTTCTTAGAAGAGCCTTCATCTGGGAATGGGATAAATGGTTTAAAATCACTTTTCTTTCATTTTGTTGATAGAGATTATCCATAAGCCTCTGGGTGTACCTCAGGTGTGACTTGGTTTAAATCTTGGTGCTTTACTGGGTCCTCTAACTCAATACTTTGTGACAGAATCCCATAGGTTGTGTGAAAGAGTGCTAATATGGGCCTCCATTAAAGCACATATTCTAGTTGAAGAAACAATATAACTTTTTGTGGCATTTTGTTGATTGAATCTTTCCATTTCGCATAAGCTCTCAAGGATCTAGTGAGTCAATTCCATCATGTCTCCCCTCCCACCAAAATTCATTTAACAACAACCAATCCTACCCATACTACCCTTTTTTTTGCTCTGTATACCCACACTAGACCAAAATCCTTTTACTAAAGTATGCAGAACAGCTCAGGTTTCCAAATGTCTTTAGTAACCTTTTCCTTGTAGTGAAAGTATCTCCATGATTTGGAAGTCACAACTCATGAGAGTCAGATCAGGTGTGTTGATCATATTTTCCCCAAGGTCTTCTCTACAAAATTTGTGCAAAAGAAGGGTACCTGTATCTCCTTTTTGATAACAGAGGTTACAAAATAGGTTCTCTTACCTTGGTTGAAAGGCATAACCAAAAATAGTTAGAATGATATCATATCCTTTTAAGGTGCTACCCATATCTCCACAAATCCAAGTAACAAAGGGATAGTTATACCTCCTCCCAGGCTACAAAACGACATATATTTATGATTTGACTGCCTCTAAGCTCCATGTTGAATCACTGTTACTACTTGGATTGAAAAGGAGAAAAAATTTGGGTACTAACATGGTGAATTTCCAAGAGTCTCCTGTAAAGTAACCATGCAACTAGATTCACCTAGTTGCCCTACAAAAATAATATTTCTCCTAAGGCTTGGCACATGCCTCAAATATTGCAATAACCATGTATTTTTATTCTGCAATTTTAAATTAACTTCCCCTTTACCAGTAATACTGTAAGGTTCATCATCGCCCAAATAAACATTCCCAAAATTTCCCTGGACATAATTTCTTAAATAACCCTTATTAGGGGTTACATGGAAAGAAGCTCCTGAATCTAAAACCCATGATTCAATTCTATTATCTAAAGAAAGAATAAGAGCATATTGCATTACCTCTGATGTAGCAATATTTACTTCTTTATCTCTGTCTGGTTGTTGGTTCTCTTTATCCTTTGACCATAAATATTTCTTTGCATGTCCTTTCTTTCCACATTTCGAAAAACTAATTCCCTTATTTTTGGATTTAGATCTGCTATCCCTTGGCTTTTATTTCCCATTACTCTTACTCTTGGATCTCTCCTTCTTCATGCCCCTGCTTTCTACATTAAAATCATTTCTAGATGGTGATTCCTCTATACTCTTGCTACGAATTTCTTCATTCAAGATTATACTAACCACATCATCAAACTTCAAAATATTATTAGTAGATGTTGTATTACTAATAGCCATTACCAATTTATCCCAACTATCAGGAAACCAGCAGAAGAATAAAAGTTATCTTACTTTATCATTAAATGGTATTGCAACCGATTTTAATTTATTTACAATAAATCAGAAATCATTCAAATGACTAGATGCAAATCCATCTTCATGCATCTTAGAACTAAATAGTTTCTTCATCAAATAAACTTTATTTGAAGCACTAGGTTTTTCATATAAACTAGCAAGAGATTTCATTAGCTCTACCATAGAGGTCGCTTCTATAATATTGGAAGCCATGGATTATGCCAGGCTCAATCTTATATATCCTAAAGTCTTTCTATCAAGAATCTTCCATTATTCATCGATCATCTTCGTAGGTCTAGACTTCTCATCTAATGGTAAATACAAATCTCTTTGATACAGATAATCCTCAATCTACGTCTTCCATAATTGATAGTTTCAACTGTCAAACTTCTCTACCTTGTATCTGTTATCTTCTACCATTGTTGTAGTTTCCAATCAATCAGAAAAACCCTATGTGAGTAAATATTTCAACACACAAAACCCTCAAACAAAGCTCTGATACCAATTGTTGGGGTTAACACACCGGTTGTATAGATAATATTTCAGAGCTAAGCATACATGTAAATAAAAGTGGATATTCTACCAGAAGAAATATATAAAACAAGAGACATAAATCAACACCAGATTTAGCGTGGTTCACCCATTGTGGGATATGTCCACCAAGAAATATGTCAATCTATTATCCAAATCTTTCACAAGATATACAATGAATATTTACAATCTTCCACACCTCTCAGATGTACAGTACTTTCTTTCTCTCAAGTTTTTCCTTCATCACCAAGAATTCTCTCTCTCACCAACTTTTGCAAGTTATTTCTAATTCTTGTTAATTCTCTTCTTCTAAACCATATCTTTTATGATTATATAGTCGTTTATAGACTTAGGGAGCTTAGTCATAAAATTACAATCAATAGATATACTTTAATGCTAAAAATAGATCTAATTCTCAAGAGTTAATAAAAACATCCTCACACAGGTAATCGATGTCAGTTATCCCTAACCGATGTCGGTTCCTCCCTTTCTTGACTGATGCTGGTCCTTCCTGACCGATGTCAGTTAATGTATTTTCTAGCTAGTTTCCATTACATGTTAAACTGAAGTAATTGAGCTCCACAACTCAACAGTGATGGCCAAGTTAAAGGCATATAATGTTTCTTTGGGTAAAATTTTCAATAATGATACTTCTCATTGAGAAGTTTAAAACATAAACTAACCTTAACATCTTAATCACAATTCATCTCAAAATTCTCCTTTTAAATATCCCACTCAACTTATTATGTAACTCATTAACCAATTGAGCGATAAATATTATATTTCTAGTAACCAATTTCTATAAATAAATTCAAACATATCTTCTATGAATAATATATATCAGCAAATTTGTTGGTGTATTCCTTATCAATTTCCAACCCACTTCCTCTATTTGATAATAGTGGGATTCTAATTTCACAACCTTTCCTAGCTAATAAGAAACATAAATCTATTTAGAGGGAATCTATAGATCCTTGTATAATATTATCAACATTAAATGTATCACCCATTCTCTTATATATGATGGGTCCATTGGCTTGAGATTTCATAATAAATCCTTTGTCAAATTTTTAAAGGTATTTGGTTAAAAAATAACTCATATGTACGTACCGAGATATTACCCGACACCATTATGAGAGATGATTTATAATTGTACCATTATCTACCTCATAAATCCTTTAGAAGCTAATATTTGGTAGCTTATTATTTCTAATGGAAAATTTTAAATGTGATTCCTTCCTAAGATAAATTATTACATTTAGAATCCAATTATGTCATCTATGTAGATAGTCCATGACTTACTTTGATTTACACTCTACTTTATCATCATCTTGATGAATTTTATTAGACTGAAGTAGTAAATAATTTATTTCCTTCATGCCACAATTTTTTGTTTCACAATTTATCTTTTGTTTCAAGGATTCTACAATGGGTGTATTTTGTCGGGTCTAGTCTAGGCTAACATATATAGTCCATCCCCATTGATTTTTCTAAAAAATGTAAAATGTAAATATCTTCATTGGATAATCTCATATTATTTATTATAATATTTCACCAATAAAATACAATATATGAAATTTAATATTACTTTATAACTCACATAACACTTTTACAAGATCCTAGTGTAAATATTTGATGTGGGATTATGAATTTTGGAGACTATAACTTTTGATCCGATTGTTAGATCGTCTTGAAAATTTCTAGGGTGATAAATATTAAACAATAATATGCCATGAAAAACTTTTTCACAAAGGTTAAGTGAATTTTTAGCATTATTCTAAGGTCCAATTCCTTCGTTTCATGGTCTAAAATTGTCTCCAAACATTTTTTTGGTTCTGTCTAGAACTAAGAGATTTAATATCTTTTGCTCTATTTTATGCAATAAGAAAATATATGGCATACACCTTAATTCAAGGAGGAATATTTTATATGCAAAAATTGGGGTCCAAGAAAAGTGTATTACTGTTTAGAGTTTATATGTGTTTTAGAGTTTTTGACATTTTAGGTTGTTTTAGAAACAATGGGAAATAAAGGCAAGATTGTAATGTTGTAAAATATTATTGTGGATTCAGGAATGAGAAGAAAACTATTTTGAAGATTTTTTATTTTTAAAAAATTGTGTATGTTTTTTGGAGGAATTTCAAGCTCTTGTAACTAGATCAAATTCAATTGGTGTCATAGAGTGATTCAGATCTTACACAAATGGTGAAGCTAATTGAACATTTTTTTTTTGTTTTATTTATTAAATGTATTTTATATAATAATTGCTAGACATGGGAGATGATGTTATTACCATATGATTAGGAATATGCAAGAGCCACAGAGAAAAGTTGTTGAGATCACCAGAGGAGTTACCCGCCTTAGACAGAGACATGAAGATGGGGATGTAGACCTAGATAGTGATAGTGAAGAATTAAATCCATTAAGGAATGAAGGAGGAAAATAATAATAAAATGATAGATATGAAGAATCATAGAATGTGTGGCCATTCGAGGAGAGGATGATCCAAGATTTGGATGGAAAGTATGATATTATTATGGTTAATGTGTCTAATAATGGTGGAGGGTTACAACTAGAGGAGTTGTTTGACTGGTTGAATTGCATGGATAAATTCTTTGAGTGGAAAACCCTTTCTAAGGAGAAGAAGGTTAATTTTACATGCACTAGGCTATCCAGACATGGATAGATCTGGTAGGATCACCTGCCAAATGAAAGACAAAATAAAGGAAATGGTGAGATCAAAAATTGGAATAAAATGGCGAAGAAGTTGAAAAATAAGTTTCATACTCTAAATTATGTTGAGACACTATTTCAAAGGTTTTTAAACCTAAGACAGAAGGATCTTAGCATCGAATAGTATACATATAAATTTTACAAGCTATAAATCTAGGTTGAACAAGGATATTCTAAAGAAAATAAGGATACAAGTTGTGTACATATGTTGATTTATAAAATACAAAATGAATTTAGTATGATACGACTCTATAGTAAAGATTTATTTTTAAATCGCATTAAAATAAGAAGAAAAGAACAAGAGGAGTAATTTTAGAAGAAGGGTGAAGAGAGGATCATCATCATAAGCAATGAGAGGGAGGGGTAGATTTGATTTATAAAATGTGAATCCTCTAATGCAGAAGAGCAGGATGAATCTGGTTAAGGCTGCAGTAACTATCAAAGAGGTAAGGTTTTTCAAAGAGGAAGAGTATATGGTGGAGAAAAGGGTTGGAATAGCCCCCAAAGGCAGTATACTTGTTACTAATGTGGTGAAGAAGGGAGAAAACTTTTGATTTTCTGCACTATCCTACACAGGATATATGAAAAGTGGAACAAGCACGAGTAAACCTTGTTAAAGCTAAAGAAGAAGAGTAAATGGAGGTTTTTGCAAAATTAGGTAAAACACTCATGATAAAGAGAAATATGATTGTATTGAGGAAGCATAAAGAATAAAATGGTGCATGTTGTGATTGTTGAATATGGAAAAATATGTTTCGAACAAGAAGTATCTCAAGAGGGAAGGTATATAAAATTATTTTTTAGTGTTAGTTGTTAAAATGTGTTCTTAACTTTTATGGTTGATAAAATTATTATGAAATGTCAGAAGCACTTGTTCACATGTCATGTTTCAAAAAAGGGAATGAGGTAACCATAGATAAATTATGCATATTAAAGTTTTCAATTGGGAATACCTACAAGGATTAGGTGTGATGTTATGTTATCTTGATAGATGCGTGTCCTGTAATAATGGGGATTCCTTGCAAATATGATATATATGTTATGCATGATGGAGGGAAGAATAACTATACTTTTTGGAAGGATGGTATAAAGGTGGTCTTGTTATCCTTCAAGCAAGAAGAGAAAATTGAGGGATTTTTTAATAGTTTTGGATCAGTAAATGACACAACTGAATAATCAATAAAACTCTATGAATAATATTTCACATACTACAAGGGCTATTATATAGCCAGAATTACAGCCAAACCACCTCCTAATAAATAGGGAGGTGTTACAACAAATAACCTAAAATAATATTCATGGGTAAAACATATTCTATGAATAATATATTGTTGAAACAATATATTATAACAATATACATTCTAACCTAATATTTAATATATAAAAATATTAAATATTAACTAACAAGGTACTTATTTACCTTTCGGTAAATACCAAACTATAATGTAAACATTATATTAATTTCCTAACATTCCCCTCCTTAATGTTTACATGGTAACAATAGAACTTTCACACTTCCTCTGCAGCTTGTCACCTCTACGTGCTCATGATCTTGGAACACACTTGAACTAAAGGTAGAAGAAGGAACACAACAACTTATTATCAACCATGCACTCTCAAGAACACATTTGACTGACAAGGATGGGAACATGTTCAGGAATCATCTGCTTATCAACCAGTCACTCTAGGGAACACATCTAACCTAGCAGTGTGGGAACTCAAGTAAGAACACATCTGAATAGCCTTCAATGGTTTTCCAGAGGCTAACCACAAACCTAGGTATGAACATGAACACATCTGACTATTCAACCTCTTCAAGACTCGTGATTTTGCATTGTTTTGTGCTATTTTCTCTTCACTATGTTTTGAATAGGGGAAATAGGAATAGCCACATACCAATGAATAGGAATGAAATTTTGTTCTTATTTTTCAATTCACACTGAAATGATGAAATCCACATTATACTGGAAACTGAAGCATACAACTAACAGAAAATTCACACCATAAAATGCCACCACAGCTCCATGTGGCCCCGTCGTTGGTGACTGACGAGAGGTCGCTATCTGACCTCCGGCCTCTAATGCCTCCATCCTCCAATAACATGATGCTAACTCAACAAGATGTAAACATGAAGTACATCTGTTTCCACATTGAACTTATTATATCTTCCCTCCCGCAATGTGAAACACTTTATTTTAATGGACATCAGGTAACACCAACAATGCGTCTGTGAGGCAATTTTTTTTATAGCCTTTGACTCTTGACACCACAATAACAAAAACCTAAAATTACCTATTTAATAAGAATATGGAATGACCTTTTAACCATGTGCCAAATTTTTGAATATAAATGATGAGTACTGACTAGAATTTGAGTTTGATGAAAATAATTAAATACTTTAGATTATAAATGACGTAAAGACTCTAAACTTATAAAACCAAACACTCAATTGGATCTCTATAGACTTCAAAAAATGCACTATTAAAATAATTGAATGATATGGACCGATGAAAAGACTTTAGAATGGCACGACTCTATAGTTTTATAGACAATACTTTACTTAATTGACATCAATATATATTATCCGATTAGAAACATGGAATAAACAAACAACCTAAAATATGGAATCGACAAACAATAAACGGACTATTTAAAACATGTAAAAACAACTTACTAAACTCCACCTTTGACTTTTAAAATCTGTGAAGTTCTACACGATCTCTAGCCATCATCACGTACATAGGCACATCTTGAACAACCAAGGCACCCACATTAGCAAATGCATGGGATTTAATGTGGTAAAATTGGAGTACACTAGCAGTTCGCTGCAATGATGTCTTAAATTATTGCATACAACACACTGTTGATATGTGCCATGTGTTGGATGTTAGACACACCAATCACTATGATTCTATATGAAAACAAGCTAAAGAGGATCTCAATCCAAAAGCTAAGCCGATGCATTGAAGTATGTTCACCCAACATGATCATAAATAGGGGTGTCTAAAAAATTTCTCATTCCAAGCTTGGCACCGCAGAAAGTAAATGCAGTTCACAAGAAGACTATACCATGAAGATCCTGACAAACATCCTCCTTTGAGTTTGACAAGACAAGAATGGAGTAGGACGTGCTAGATGCCAAGGGTGAAGAAAAGTATTTTGATCAAATCGATGACTGAGATGCTGCAATAAACAACCCACTCTTCTTGTTACATACCCGATCCTTTCCAAAGATCAGAACTGGAAAAAATATTTAATGTAGAAGCCAAAACCCATGAGAAAGCTGCTACTTGAAGAGAAAATGTGTTGGGTCTGTCAAGAATCGTTCTATCCTCAAGAAATCATACTAGCCGCTAATAATTTGTTAACATTGATCCAAAAAAAAAAAAAATAGAATAAATGCAAAGATAGTGATATCACTTCAATATATCTCCTTATGAATAATTGTGTCATTGATTAATAATAGAATATCTTTAATTAAAAATTTCTCTCTGGATCTTTTGCCTCTCTCCAACAGTCTATTATTTTAAGTATTCTTTCTAAAAATATGACTCTGAATATAATTATCTAAATCTTAAAATGACATTCCCGTAATGCTCAAATGAATTTCAATGCTTTTACAATGAAAACTAAGTCTAACGTGTACCTTTAGGTAATGACTAAATGATAAAATTCAAACTTCCATACATGGGACAAGAAAAATACTAACTGCCCCTTCAATCAATTTACACTTTCATCAAATACAGAGAATAAACTGCTTTGATACCAAATAATAGTTTTGGATCAGTTTGACACAACTGAATAATCAATAAAACTCTATGAATAATATTCCGCATAGTACAAGGGCTATTATATAGCCAAAATTACAGCCAAACCACCTCCTAATAAATAGGGAGATGTTATAACAAATAACCCAAAATTATATTCACAGGTAAAACATACTCTATGAATAATATATTGTTGAAACAATATATTATAAAAATATACATTCTAACCTAATATTTAATATATAACAATATTAAATATTAACTAACAAACTACTTATTTACCTATCAGTAAATACCAAACTATAATATAAATATTATATTAATTTCCTAACATTTTTTGCTACAAATGAATTTATTCTAGAAATGGAAGAAGTGCATTAGATTTATGCATTAATGGTAAAGGTGGTGGAAATAGATGCCTTTTATATAACCATTCTGGTAGTAGTGGCGCTAAAAGAATACATGGATGTCATTCCATATGAGCTATTAGATGGGTTACATTCCAAGATGGATATACAACATCACATTGATTTTATCCCAGTATCGTCCCTTCCGAATAAGGTAGCCTAAAGGATGAACAAAACATAGAGTGAGGAATTCAATAGGAAAGTTAAATATCTGATATACAAAGGCTTAGTGAGAGAAAAAATGATTCCATGTGCAACTCGAATACGAATCCAAAAAATGATGGAGACTAGAGAATGTGTGTGGTCAATAGAGAAATAAATAAGATAACAATTTAGTATTGGTTCCCAATTCAAATATTAAATGATATGATGGATGTGCTAGTGAGATCCCAATATTTTAGTAAGGTTGACCTTTGGAGAGGGTAATAGAAGATCCAAATCTATGAAGGGTATGAATAGAAAATTGCTTTCAATACAAGAGAAGGATTGTATGAGTGGATGGTGATTCCATTAAAGTTATCTAATGCACCTAGTACATTCATGAGGTTGATGAATAGAGTACTGCGAGAATACAATGGGAATTTTTTGGTTGTCTATTTTAATTATATTTTAATATTCAATAGGATAGTGGAAGAACACTTGTTACATTTGAAATTGGTATTAGATCTATTATGAAAAGAGATCTTATATGCAAACTTAAAGATATGTAGATTTGTGTATAAAAGTCAAGTTTTTAGAGTTTTTTCATCTCAAAGGATGGAGTAATAATGAATGAGAAAAATGTGAAGGTAATTTTGGAATGGCTTATTTAAAGGAATGTGATAGAGGTTCATAGTTTTAATGGCTTGGCATGTTTTTATATGAATTTCATCAAGAAATTCAGTAATATTGTTGCATCCATAACCGAGTGCATGAAGGGAAAGGATTTTGTATGAACCAAGTAAGCAATAGATAGTTTTGAATTGTTTAAGAAAAAAGTGTTAGAGGCACCTCTTTTGGTATTTCCTTATTTTAACAATGTATTTGAGGTTGATTTTGATTCCTCACATATAAGGATTGTAGTTGTACTAATTCAAGAAGTATGGAAGGGTCAAAGCATATTAGTGTGTCCCACATGGTGGTGCAAAAAAAATTAAAATATTACTAGTAACTACATATTTAAAAATACTATTAAAACTATAAAAAAAGGTAAAGTCTGGATGACCTAAAACTTGGTATATTTCTTCTCTTTAAAATAAATTTTTGGTCATTCTATATCTGTTTGGTCATGTTTTAGTTTTGTTCATGCCGACAAGGTGGAACTACCTAAAAACATATTTTATTTCACCTTTTTTTAATGTTTCTAACTTATATAACTTTCCAGTTGATGCGGAAAATGTATAGGAGGAGGAATAAATAAACTAGGAGTGTCAGATGTTAAAGAATAAAAAATGAGAGGGTAATGTGTCTCTTGGATAAAAAGGCAGTCACTACTAGGCAAGGGAGATACAAAATATATTTGGTACAGTGGGAAGGTATGGAGCATGATGATAGTATTTGGATTCCTGAGTAGGAGTTAAATGATATTGAAAGTGGAAAATTGGATGATTTCCATCAACTTAAATCATAGGAGCATCATTCTATTCAAACTGGGGAGAATGATGTGGGAAAATAAATTCTGGGGACAATAACTTTTGATCCGATTGTGGGATCGTCTTGAAATTTTCTAGGGTGGTAGATATTGATTATTTTTTATAATTTGTAAAAGGAGGTTTTTCCAAGTGTTATAACTTGATTACTAATATGCCATGAATAACATTTTCAAAGGGGTTGGGTGACATTTCGACATATTTTCGAGGTCAAATATCTCTGTTTAGTGGTCTAATATTAACTCAAAATTTATTTATGTTTTGTATAGAACTTAGAATTTTAATATATTTTTTTCTATTTTATGTAATAAGCCAATATTTTGTGTATGCCTTAATTTTCAAAGGCATATTTAGTATGAAAACTTGGGCCGCATCTAAGGTGTTTTACTTTTTAGAGTTATTTTTTGTGTTTTACGGTTTTCTTAGAGATAATGGGAAATAAAAGGAAGTTTTTAATGTTTTACAAAATTATTGTGGATTTGTGAATGTGAATAAAATACTTTTAAATCTTGTAGAATGAGGAATGATGAGCGCGTGTAAGTAATACCGATAAATGGAAGATCTGAAGGCCATAAACAACAGTAAGGAAGACACATTCCTAATAAAGGTGAGGAGAATGAGTGGGAAACCAAGCTTGGTTAAGCCATCATTCATGTAAAAGATGTTAGACAAAGTGGGATCAAATAGAATATGAGGCCAATATGAATTATGTATGAAAAGAGTACATGTGAAAGGAGGTAGTGTCGACACAGAGTGAGATGAGGTAGGTGATATGACCTTAAATTTATGGAGAGAATATTGGTACCCAAATCAGTTCTCTTTGTGAAGTCGAGAAGCATCAACAGGGTAGGTAGGAGGCTTAGAGAAAGATAGATTAGAATTTACGTCATTTTGTAGCTGGGGAAGGATATAACTGACTCTTTGTCACTCAAACTTGGAAAATTTGGATAACATCATGCTAAGGATTTTACCTACCCTACTACTTTAGGTCTTTCCTTCGACCATGGTGAGAGAAACCGTTTTGTAACCTATATTTATAGGGGAAAATAATGGATAAACAATATTTGACTCTCCTTTTTAGGGCATTTGAGAAATAACCTTGAGAAGACATGGTCAATGCAACATAATCTAACTCTCACAAGTTTCCAACTTAGAAAATGTAGATGCGTCCTAGAAAAGGTTTAGCTTACTAAATAAAACAATAAAAATGGATTTCTCCTACATATTTTGAGTAAACGATGGATAAAATTAACAAATATTCTTCAAATTTATGAATAAGAAGTACAAACAATGGTGGTTCTTGTAGGATTTATCTATTTTGGATATGTTTTGTTGGGGAATTGAGTAAGAAAAAGTTGATTATAATAAATATCTGATAAATTTTAACAAAGGTTGGAAGATCCACCAAACAAGATGATGAAAACACTTCAAATAACCAATAATGAACCTTCAACCAAAATATGTGCACCCATGGAAGCCCAAGGATACACAGTTTCACACATTCTTTGAGAATTTAAACATAAAAGCTCATGTCAAAGACTAAATTAAACATCAAGAATCCCTGATCTATCATGCCTAAGATACACTCATAGACTAATAAAGGGCATGTATCAATAAAATTAAAGTAAAGTGAAATTAAAAAAAATTATTGCATAATGAAATGAAATCTCTTCTCACAGCACAACTGCAATTACCATAATACTACCATAAGGATAAGATCTTGTGTGACTCAGAAAAATTCCTAACATAATATTTTAACAATAACATGAATAACTACTTAAAACATCTCAACTTAAAAGTAGAAACAACAATTCCCATGATTAACATAATTAACTTAGGGCTCATCAAATTTATAAGCAAGGGAGAGTTTCATTTACAGTCTCAATGTTTTTCAATGGTTGTACATTTGGAACCATCTTGACATGATTCAATTTGAAGGATAAGGAAATTAATAGATTTCTTAGACAGGTTATTGGAAAAATGGGTTCTATCACTTTACACCTTTCTCTAAACAATTTTAGAAAATATTAGCGCTCCCACTTTATGCAAGATTATTCGCATTGCATTTATACAATTTAACTCACTCACTAATTCTCTATTTTCCCCCCTAAAACATGAATCTCAAAGAGAATAATCTTCCTTATTTTTCTAGGTGGAAAAGTTGTGAGCCATTCACGTTTTTTACTTCCATCAAATATGATTAGGGCACCATGTTGTTGCATTTTGACATTTTTCTTAATCATTTCTTTCCTTTTGACGTGCAAGAAATCATTTTTAAATAATTCCCAAGTGGTTCCATATCGCTTGATGTGACATGAAATCATTTTCACCTTTTGAAAATATACCTCAAAAAATGCATACATGTGTTCATGCCTTTCCGAACTGAGTGTCTTCACATGGATTGTATCACATCAATCAAATTCCCTCTTTCTTACAATGCCAATCTTTCTCAAATTTATTCCCGTCATGTGAGCTGAGAAAAAATATTCTTTCATCTGATGGCATTGATTTTACTTGACTCGACCTCTCTATGTCATCCTCATTATAAATTCTATTCTACTTTCTCACCAATATGCATCCATTTTCAAACCCTTAAAGTGGAGAATTTTTACAGAGCTTTTATCATTACAATGAGGAATTAGGTTGTAGCAATCAACTTGAAAGAGGTTTCTTCAAAATATTTAAACCAAATATTCAACCTACATGGTCCAGATGAAGCCTTTGTCATGGCTTTGTTTAATATCGCAATCCCAGGGGATACTAAAGGGCCCTTAAACTATCGAAAATTTTGGCTCTCACTCCTCATGAGATTGATCAAGATCAATCTTGTCTTCTTAGCCTTCCAATCTATGTATTACCATATTGTTTGGTAGCAACATCAAAAAGCTCCCAAAGATTTGAAGAAATTATGGATCCAAAGGAGGCCTACCATGAGAGGGGTGACTGAGTACAAGTTTCCCTTTCTGTTTGATGAAATCTTTGTGTTGATGGATATTCCCAAAGAGTACTACGTGTTTATATGAAAAGTATTCCATTGATATTGTGCCTTCTACTTCTCATAAAATGGATGAACTGGAGTAGAGAATCATTTCTCTAGAAAAAGGTCAAGCAAAACTTGTGCCATCACAAACATCCTCCACACCAGCACCATCTTCAAGAAAGAAGATGGGGGAATCAAGATCCCAACCCCCAATTACCATCTTGGATGAGGAGGAAGTAGATCCTTCATCTCCCCATTGTTACAAAGCATCGCTATCTTCCACCAAGGAGGGTAAGGGAAAGTCCACTTTTCAACAATCCATTTTCTTAGTTTGTTGTACTTCTCTGATGGAGAAAACATTATCGAGACCTCAGCATGTTCCTTTTCCAAGAGAGCATCCTTCTTTCAAAAGGATTCACTACAGTAAGTCTAGCTTGAAATATCTTATTCTACTAGGTATATGGGATGTAATACTTAGTCTTTCAACTACTCCAGATGTTCCCCCTCATTCTACTCCCGATAAGACTACTCCTCACAAGCGGAAAGGGAAGACAACATTTTTCTTGGGTAGTTCGGATCTTCTGGACTGGATATCTTCTTATCAGAATAATATCAAGATGGAGAATATCATGGATGGTCCTAGAATGACCCTTTACTCATTCATATATATGGGGATGTCTAGAAATTAGATGGGGTCAGTCATATTTTTTAAGACAGCATAGGGTTCAAATGAGTTCATGTCGAGGAATAACAAGCTATTGAACAAGATCCCTCCATTCGGAGGATTTTTTAAAGTGGGATTAAATTATAACTGAGCGTTATTTATTTTCTTAGGTCCTTACTTCCAAATGTGTGTACAATTTTCCTCATCATGAGTTGGGGCCCTTATAGAACTCTAATTTATATTTATGTCTAAAACTATTTTTTATCTTCCATTATATGATCCTGCATGGTGTTTGAAAATTTGAATTTTTCTTGTTCAGATCACCCCACATTGGCCCATATTTTTTTTGCATTTCTGGGGATTTGATTATAACTATGTAATTCCTCTAGTCTCATCAATGGTGCACATTATTTTTTTAACCCACCACCTTTCTCTCTTCATTTAAGAGTCTCAACTCTAACTTTTATCCATGCCTTCAACTACATACCTTAAGAATTAAAACCATATTCAATTTTTCCAAACATTGATTCCTCTTCATATTCATTTATCTCTCTCACTAGTGGCAGCATCTTCACATGAAACATGGAGACCCCGTGCATCCTTGGGTCTTCTCTCCCTTTTTCTTCTTCTGAATTTACACCTAGGCGACATGTGGAATCATGTGAGCCCCCCTTCTTTACTTTGAATTTTCAACCTACTTGGGATGCCTTGCCACACCATCATGCATGTGGTGGATATTTTTTTCTTGAAATTATTTAATTATTTACGTATTTATAAAGATGCGATTAAGGGACATGTTGATACCTTCTGTGTCTGATTCCACACTTAGGAAAAATCAAGCCCCGCAAAACACAAAAGAACACCAAAAAAACAAAGGGGTCAATTTTCACAGGGATTTTCAAGGGCAACATAACTATTACGTTCCTCAACCAAAAAAGAGGATTCACACGCTAAACATAAGATTCAATTTTGCATCTGTTGGGTTTTAAAATGGTACTTTAACAAAACCATAGTCAGGGGATAGATAGTCCCTCCTCTTTATGGGAGAGGTTCCCTTACTAAAATCAAGTAGCAAAGCTTATATAGAAATGTACAACTTTCATCTTAGGGCTAGACCTCTGACATCTTGAAATGCTTTTATACCAAAAGATATTATCAATACAAATGAATGGAAGAACTGAAGAAAGGAAAGAGAAAAATATAATAGTACTTTCAGGAAATATAGATAGCAAAGTATAACCCTATTTGTACTAAGCAAGAGTGATATAGAACATAATCATTCACATTCACAGCATAAGATATCATTCCACAGACACAAAATTATATAAATCATATCAATAATAACATAAAGTTTATTATCATAGAAGATAAATGATCCACAAATTTCAGGTAAGTAAGAGGGGACAACGGAGGAAGATAGAGAAAAGGGCAAAATCCTTCTATATTGATTTACTTTTGACTATAATTACACTTCAAAAGTATTAGATTCCAACATTTGCAATGAGCCAAGCTCTTATATTTATAGATGAAGTGAAAAGAGGAGAAGAAGAGAAGGAAGAAAATATGATTTGGAATCCCAACCACCAACCATCAATACCCCTGCAAATCTACCTATAGTTTGTCAAATATGGTTCTGCATGTCTTTAGCGTGCAGAAGAAGGAAGGATACAAGATCGAATCAAATTTGATCTAGTTGAAGCAGTCTGATCACATATTAATGGTATGAAAGATGTTTTCCATATTTTCACCCAAATCAAGATATCCATTCAGTTCTCCATGTCTGTTTGGCATGTCAGAGAAGTAAATATGGTGAATCAAATCAGATCTAGGTAGTTGAGGTAATCTGATCACGTATTAATGGCATGATAGACATTTTCTAGATTTCCAGCCATCAAATCTTGCTGAAAACACTATTTTATGCTTCTATGACGTAGAGGAGACCAAGATATTTATAAAAATATAAAATTTGTCGAATTTTGAGCACTGGAGTGAAATTTATGCTTATTTAAATATTTGAATCGAATCCGTACAAAAATGGTGAAATGTAATTTTCACAAAAATGGATCCGCAGGCCTGAGATTGAAATTACACCTTTAGTACAAAAGATGCAAAAGTGTAAAATTTCCCCACAGCCCCACAAGCCCATAACTTCACATTTGATATAGGTCTAACACGTGGCTTTACCACTTTACGCCTTTTATGGAAACAAGGCTCAAAATCTCTAAGTTCTTTTCCGACCCACTTTCCCACTTTTACTTTTTAACGCGAGTTCAAAATTTTACTTTATCCCTTGGCGTGAGCGGGGCCATGGTTCACTTTATCAATTCACACCTTTTATGGAAACAAGGCTCAAAATCTCAAAGTAAATCTGCCGACCCACCTTCCTACTTTGACTTTCCACGCAGGATTAACATTTGACTTTTTTCCTTATGGAAACAAAACCTAAATTCCCAAAATGCTCCGATGGTCAGCCTTCCCATTTTTGACATGAAACATGGCCACATGTCTCTTTGTGGGTCTATTCTATATTTTTGTGTTTTGACTAAGTCCCTCAGTTTGGCGAAGGCTTTATGCCTGACCCGAGACACATGGAGGCTTAGGGCACATTTGGGACCTTCCTTAAAATTTGCCTCTTGAAAGAGCATCGAAGAGACACGTGGCTCCTTCCACATATTTTCTCTATTTATTTGTGTTTTGGTTAAGTTCCTTTTGTTTGGCGGGGCCATATGTCTAAACCTGGACATGTGGAGGCTTACCACACATTTGGGACCTACCTCCAGATTTTTCTTTGAATTTGTGTCAAGATTAGACGTGGAGGATTCCACAAACCCTTCTATGCTTATCCAATTCAATAGCTGGCTATGCCCCTTCTTTGACTCTGACCACGTGGCGAGCCTGTGCACACTTGGGGACCCATTCTTGATTCTTCCTTTGAAGTTACACTGAAGAATTACCTGGAGACTCCAACCGACGCTTGGAATTTTCAATGGTCGACTCTATCTTCTTTTCAGACCTAGGACACATGGAAAGCTAGCACTTTTTTTAGGTTTCACCTTTGGATTTGCCACTTAAAGGTGCGTTGTTGAGACATGTGGAGACTTTTATTGGTTCTTTTATACTTATCTGATTTAGGCTTGCTGCCCATTTGAATTCTATTAGACTCTAGACACATGGAGGGTTGGTGCTAGTTTAGGGTCTCTTTGGGTCATGCCTTTGAAGTTGTGCTAATTAGGCACATAAAGAGATGGTGCATGTTTGGGGAACCACCTTTGGATTCGACCCTTAAAGGTGTGCCAATGAGACACGTGGCATTGTCCACTAGCCTTAGACTTTTCAACGACTGATTTAAATTTTTGAGGCTCTGACCATGTGGAGGGTTGGCGCTCATTTGGGGTATGTCCCTTGGGTCTCACTTATAAAGTTATGCCGATGAGGTACGTGGAGGCTTCCATTGACCCTCTTATACTTAGTCGATTAAACGGACGGCTCTGTCCCTTTTTCAAACCTTGGACATGTGGAGGGCTGGCGTGAGTTTGGGGTTTCTACGTTTGTGCACTATACCAAAAGTGTGCCAAAGAGACATGTGGAACCTTCCATGTTCTTTCTATACTAAGCCTATTTTGGCCTCGATTGAACACTTCCTTTCTCAACTTTGACTTACGAGGAAAGATCAAGAACCATATAAAAAATTTGACAGCCTCGAGGCAAGATCCAAATGGGAAGACTGAAATTTTATCAAACCATGCGGACTGTAAGATTCTAAATTAACAAGGTGAGATTGCAAATGAGAAAAAACTTCTCCAAAGAATGAAATTTCCTATATCTCTAGACATCTTGATCTACTCAAACATCTCTCAAAGGCACCATCTCAAAAAATTTTAAACTTGACTCTAAAAAAATGAGGGGAATTTTGAGGGTGACAACAGCTGGCTCTTTCTAGGGATTACTTGGCTAGAACAGAGGAACAAGGCAAGATCAAGAACCATATAAAAACTCTGGGAAAGTAGACCAGTGCTTTATCCATTAGGAAAATAGAGTCAAAGTCAAAACCAATATAGAAGACAACACACACGGAAGGGAAAAAAACCAAAAAGGAAAGACAAAAACAAAACACAACACCATAAGGAACAAGAAAGGAAACAATCCAAAAAAAGGAAATTATATACAAAGAAAGAAGAGGATATTTATAGCAGAAAGAAGGACTACATGAAACTTACACAACTCTAGAGATAGGTTGAGAAAAATAAGTACCTTTGTGGAACAACATGGTGAAAGTATGAGGCACCCATGAATTGGAGATGAGTAGTTGGGCGTACCAAAATATCATGGGAACACTATGTGGATTGAAAAGAAAAATTGAGGGAAGAAGACCATCTAGATAGTGATACTCCATACTAAAAACATTCAGTCCTTATGAAGAACTAAATATCTTCCTAAGGCTCCTCTTCTGTGGATGAATAGTGGCATACAAAGACTTATATGACCCTCGATTGCCTTCATACTGATTTCTACAAATCATCAAACTCTGAAAACTAGATCCATGATAAAATCCAATACCAATAGTGTCAACTCCCTATTTTGATGGAATGATGCTAGCATATGAATGAAGATTGCAATTATCACCATGGAACATCTCATGAGAAACATAAACTTCAATTGAATTTTCTTTGTGTCCATATTCAAGAGGAATTTGGAAAAAGGTACTAGATGGTTTAGTATTAGGTGTAATCTTTCCCATGTTTCTAAAAAACATACCTGTTGTTTTTACAAAATCAGCACTTGATTCTAGAAGATCATGTCTCTTAGGTACAAGCTGCATTGCTGATTTGTCTTGATGATTAGTAGGGAATTGAAATGTTGTCATACTAAGTAAAGATTGATCAATAACATCATTCTCTTCCTTTTGTTTGCATTCTGAAGGGTGAGATGAGACATGATTGTCATAGTTGTGAAGAAAATATTCCAAGCATGGCTCTCCATTTTCTATTTGTTTTGAAGGACTGCAAAAAGGCTCATGTGTGCTCATCTTATCCATAAATATAACAGGGGAACTAATGATCTTTTTTATTTCTTATTCTTCAGGTACAAGAGCTCGTTCATCTTTGAGATAACTTAAAACAATAAGGGGATAGTCTACAATGATCTTCATCTTAGTGCATTGAAATTCTTCATTTATAGGAGAGAGAGGAATCTTGTCCATTTTGTTATGATGAACATCCACTTCCACCAGCATAGGATTAATTTTTTTAAAGCCAAAACATTCAACCTTGGTTCATGACATATCTTCTATAGACTCTATTTCAAGTTGAAATAAAGCCTCAAGTTGTTTCTCCTCTTCATTATTTGAAGCACTATTAAATTGACATGCATCAGGTGGAGAAAAAAGAATACATTCATTGGTGGAATTGAGATAATGTTAAGGAATGAATACCTAATCATGAGCATCTTCTAGAACTTGAATGCTCTCCTCTTTTTTATAAGGTCTCTCCAATTTGTTGATTGAGTGTTCTTCAACTTGTTTGAGAAGTTGCTGTAATGTTTGTGGAAACAATCTTGGATTTACACCTCTGTAGAAGTTCTACAGAAACCAAGCCTATTCTGGACTGACAGGAGCTTGAAAAATTTTAATAGGGAGATCTCCATTATCATCCTCATCACCGTCACTATCACTCATTGGTGATGTGGGCCAACAGGTGTTCTTTATTTTACCTTCATTCTCGGGAAGGTTCCTAGATCAAGAGAATGAACATGACAGAGGTTTGATCCTCGGTGTATACCGTAGAGTCGTCAGATCAAAATTGATCTTGAATTTGTTGTTTTAAAAGGGATATGTTTGAAACAAAATCCCCAGTGGAGTCCACAAAAACCTTTTTTAATGGTACTTTAACAAAACCATAGTCAGGGGACACCAAGTCCCTCCTCTTTATGAGAGAGGTTCCCTTATTATAAGCAAGTGGAAAAGCTTATATAAAAATGTACAAATTTCATCTCAAGGCTAGACCTCTAACGTCTTGATTTGCTTTTATACCAAAAGAGATTATCAATACAAATGAATGGAAGAATTGAAGAAAGGAAAGAGTAGAATATAACAATACTTTCAAGAAATATAGATAGTAGAGTATAACCCTATATGTACTGAGCAAGAGTGATACAAAATATAATCATTCACATTCACAGCATAAGATATCATTTCACAGACACAAAGTTCTAGAAATCATATCAATAAGAACACAAAGTTTCTTATCACAGAAGATAAATGATCCAAGAATTTCAGGTAAGTAAGAAGGGACAATGGAGGAAGATAGAGAAAATGGGAAAATCCTTCTGTATTGATTTACTTTTGACTATAATTACACTTCAAAAAGTATCAAAGTACAACATTTACAATGAGCCAAGATCTTACAGATGAAGCAAAAAGAGGAGAAGAAGAGAAGGAAGAAAATATGATTTGGAATCCCAACAACCAACCAACAATGCCCTTTCAAATCTACCTACAATTTGTCAAATCTGGTTCTGCATGTCTTTGGCATGCTAAAGAAGCAAGGATGGAAGATCGGATCAAATTTGCTCTAGTTGAAGCAGTCCGATCACATATTAATGGCACGAAAGATGTTCTTAAGATTTTCACCAAAATCAAGATATCCAGTCGGTTCTCCATGTTTTTTTGGCATGTTGGGGAAGGAAAGATGGTGAATCAAATCATATCTGGGTAGTTGAAGCAATCAGATCACGTATTAATGGTGTGATAGACATATTCCAAATTTCCAGCCATCAAATCCTACTAAAAATGCTATTTTATACTTCCATGGTGTAGAGGAGACCAAGATCTTTGAAACACTATAAAATTTATCAAATTGTAAGAACTAGAGCAAAAGTTATGCTTATTTAAATATTTGAATTGAATCTATACAAAAATAGTGAAAATACAATTTTTGCAAAAATGGATCTGTGGGCCCGAGATTGAAATTGTGCCTTTAACGCAAAAGATGCAAAAGTGTAAAATTTCCCCACAACCCCATAATCCCGTAAATTCACATTTGATATAGGTCTGACATGTGGCTTTACCTGAGTGGTAACAGATTCGCAGTTCACTTTATCACTTTACGCCTTTAATGGAAACAAGGATGAAAATCTCAAAGTTCTTTGCAGACCCACTTTCCCCCTTTTACTTTTTAATGCAGGTTCAACATTTGACTTTATCCCTTGGTGTGATTGGGGCTACGGTTCACTTTATCAATTTACGCCTTTTATGGAAGCAATGCTCAAAATCTCAAAGTTCTCCGCCGACCTGCCTTCCCGCTTTGACTTTTGACATGGGCTTAACATTTGACTTTTTTCCTTATGGAAACAAAACAAAAATTCCCAAAATGCTCCGATGGCCCACCTTCCCGTTTTTGATTTGAAACAAGCCACGTTTTCCTTTATGGGTCTATTCTATATTTTTGTGTTTTGACCAAGTCCCTCTGTTTAGCGAAGGCTTTATGTCTGACCCAAGACACGTGGAGGCTCAGCACACATTTGGGACCTACCTTTGGATTCACCTCTTGAAAGAGCACCAAAGAGACACTTGGCTCTATTTCTTTGTGTTTTGGCTAATATCCTTTTGTTTGGTAGGGCCATATGTCTGACCCTAGACAGGCTCAGCACACATTTGGGACCTACCTCCATTTTTTTCCTTTGAAGTTACGTTGAGCTGACACGTGGAGGCTTTTTCAAACCCTTCTATAATTAGCCAATTCAACGGCTAGCTCTACCGCTTCTTTTACTTGACCATGTGGTGATCCCGCGCACACTTGGGGACCCGCTCTTGATTTTTCCTTTGAACTTGCGCCAAAGAGACACGTGGAGGCTCCTGGTGACACTTATACTTTTCAACGGTTGGTTCTTTCTTCTTTTCAGAACTGGGACACGAGGAAATATTGAACTCATTTGGGTTTTCACCTTTGGCTTCGATCCTTAAAGGTGTGTCATTAAGACACGTGGAGACTTCTGTCAGTTCTTTTATACTTAACCAATTCAATCCTGCTACCCATTTGACTTCTTTTGGACCCTAGATACATGGAGCGTTGGCACTAGTTCAGGGTCTCTCTTTGGGCCACACCTTTGAAGTTGTGCTGATGAAGCATGTGGAGAGCTAGCGCATGTTTGGGGAACCACCTTTGGCTTCGACACTTGAAGGTGCGCCGATGAGACATGTGGTGTCGTCCACTGGCCTTAGACTTTTCAACGTCTGATTTAATTTTTTGAGGCTCTGAACACATGGAGGGATGGTGCTCATTTGGGGTTTTTCCCTTGGGTCTCACTTCTAAAGTTACGTCGGTGATGCACATGGAGGCTTCCACCAACCCTCTTATACTTGGTCGATTAAACAGTTGGCTCTATCCCTTTTCCAGACCTTAGACACGTGGAGGGTTGGTGCGAGTTTGGGTTTTTTGCATTGTGCACCATACCAAAATTGCACCGAAGAGACACATGGCACCTTCAATGGTCTTTCTATACTTATCCAATTTGGGCCTCGATTGAACACTTCCTTTCTCCACTTTTACTTATGAGGTAAGATCAAAAACCTTTGAAAAAATCTGACAGCCTCGAGGAAAGATTTAGATAGGAAGACAGAAAATTTATCAAACCATGCGGACTGTAAGATTTTAAATTAACGGGGTGAGATTACAAATGAGCACCAACTTCTTCAAAGCAAAAATTTTCCTATCTCTCCAGACTTCTCAATCTTCTCAAACATCTCTCAAAGGCACCAACTCAAAATTTTTGAAACTTGACTTTAAAAAATGAGGGGAATTTTGAGGGTGACAACAGCATCCAACATGATCATATCTTTGATCATACATTTTTTCACAAGAACAAACCATTCAGAGTGAATTTTTTGAAGGAAAACATTAGATAAGAGGGTGAGACTAAAATGAACACTAACATCAGCTCTGACTCAAGGATGGGCATCCCCAGTGGGTGCCATAAGAACCACATAAACCCAACACCAAAAAAAACAAGTGCCTAAATCCATTGGTTTACGAAGTCATGTAAAGCACGCACAAGGTCAAATACATCAACTCATTTCACAAAAAAACACTGAGAAACAAAGGCAACAGGTCACTATAGACCAGGAGAGAAAAAAGGGAAAATAAAAGAGAAAGAAAAGGAGCAAACAGAAAAAAGACTATACAATGTACAGGAATGTGTACCTTATTTGGATCAATCCAAGAAGTTTTTTAGGTTCCAACCATTAACATGTAATTCTGGAAAATCTCCATCCAGGTCCTTTAGGAAAAAAGTGTTCTCACCAATGCTTATGTCAATGGAATAAGGACCCATCCATAAAGCATCAAAATTACCATGTTTTCCTTTACCCTCATGCCTACTATCGTATAGTAAAATAACTTCTCTGACATTAAAAGTCCTAAGATTCACTTTTTTATCTAATAACTTCTTTATTTTTTTCTCTGAACCTTAAGTTTCTTTGGTGAGACTCCCTTCTTTCTTCATCCAACTCAACTATTTGATTAATTCTAGCTTCATATGGATTCAATTCTTCATCCTCAAGCTATTATATGAACTGATAAGAGGATAGTTTCATATATAAGGGTAGAAGAGCCTAGAATCCACAAACTAATTTAAATGGGATCTTTCCAGTGGCTCTTTTGGCAGTAATTATATCTTTCCATAAAGAAAACTTCAACTGCTAACCCAATTACCTTTTTTTAACCTCCAATGTTCTTCTAATTATTTTAAGAAATTTTTTATTGCTTGATTCAGTTTGATTGTTTCCATGAGGATTGTAGTTTGATGCATATGTTAGATTTATCCCATATTCTTAGCACATGTTTACCAATGACTTAGCTCTAAAGCTCATTGCATTGTCAGAAACTATCTTTGCAGCTACTCCGAACCTACAAATTATATGATTTAGGATAAAATCCATGAAAATTATATGAGTTTTTTTATTAGGGATATCCTCAATCCTTTTGGTAAAATAATCAGTAGCCATCGGTATCTATCTGTGCCCGACACTTAAGGGATCTAAGATCTCTACAATAAAATCCATGCCCCATTGTTTAAATGGAGCTTTTATTGACATTGGATTCAAAGGAAGGGAACCTGAATCTTTGAATATTCTGAAGAACCTCTTAAAACTTTCACATTTTCTAATCAACAAGGCTGCATATTTGAAAAGTGTAGGCCACAAATAACCCACCCTTAAGATCTTATGGTCAGTCACTCTATAAGAAAAATGGCCTCCACAAACTCTACCATGAAATTATTCAATCAATTTCGGAGCTTCATCCTCTGTAATACACCTCAAACGAATCCCTTTAGGGTTATTACAAGCCAACCCATAATCAGTGATGATATAATTTTTGGAGGCTAGTTTGAGCGTCCTTCTCTGATTCTTATCTAAATGACCTAGACACTCCAAATTTCTGAGGTAGAATATGATTTCTTTATACCATGTGGAATTAATTTACTTTTCATGGACATTCATTTTTCCCTCCTCAATCTAATTAACTTCCATTATATGCAAGGTTCTCTCTGTCATCAATCTTTCAAGGTCCATACCTCTAACTAACTTGGTGGTCTATTTGTCCATATCGTATTTTGTAACTTGTTCACCTAGCAACATATTTTACTGGAAACCTCAATTTTTGATAAAATTTCCTTGACCATAGTGTGGGGAACATAGGTGAAAATCATAGAGGTCAAGATATAAGGCCTGAAAATTTTAGTTTCTCTTACCAAAGTAAAGGATTGCTTCTCCATGATGGTATACTTCAGTTCAGCCCCCTATAAGGCTTTAGTGAAAAAGACAATAGGTATTTCATTTCCTTCTTTATCCTTTTTCAATAGTAAATAAGCAATATTGTTCTTAGATGTAAATGAAAATATCTGAAAATCCTTCCTGTAATCATGGGCTACCAATATTGGAGCACTTTTTAGTGCTTCTTTAATTCCAGTGAAAGATTAGAGAGATCATTCCTCCTATTTGATAATCTGGTCCTTCTTTAACATGTTTGTAATAGGGATAGTCAATTAAGAAAAAATTAGAAATTAATATCCTAATAAAAATTATCTGACCAAAGAAGGACCACATTCCCTTTTTAGTTTTTTGGATAGGAACTTTACCGATTGCTTCCACTCTTTCAGTGTTAATCATGACCCCTTCTTTTGACACAATATGCCCAAGCAATTTTTCCTTTTGGACCCCATAATGGAACTTTGTTGGATTCAGTGAAATGTCATATTTTTTACATCTTATCAAAATATTTTCCACATGACTCAAGTGATCACTTCTATTTTTGGAGAATAGTATCACATCATCCTGATAAACTAAAATGAAATCAATTATGTAACTAGAGAATGTAACATCCATTGCTCTTTGAAACGTGGCACCAACATTCATGATACCAAATGGCATCCTTACATATACATAGGCACCCCATGGAGTAGTAAAATAGGTTTTGATCCTTTCTGATTGCTTTACCACCACCTAGTTATACCCTAAGAATCTATCTAAGGTGGATAACAACTTAGATCCAGTGACCAGTTGCAACTTGTAATCCATATTAGGCAATGGATAATTATCTTTAATTGAGGCCTTGTTCAAATTCCTAAAATTGACACACAACATTATGTCTCCATTTTTCTTTCTACCTGGCACCAAGTTTTGCACCCATGTTGTTAGCTATATGATCCCTCCATCTCGTAAATTTTTCAATTCTTCCCACATTTTGAGGGAAATAAGTGGATTTATCAGCCTCTAGTTTTACCTAAATTGTTTTGCATTACGTTCTAAAGGTATATCATGTTGAAAAATATCCTCCCTATATAATTTCAATTCTGAGTAAGACCATGCCAAGAAATTTTGTACTTCTTCAACCACTTAATGAAGGAATTTTTTTCCTCCTTACTCAACTTACTACCTAGCCATACTTTCCTAGGCTTTTCTTCAGTTCCCATATTATGCTCTTTTACATCTCTTGAAGAAGAGATATGTCTATTAATTAACCTGTTAGCTTTATCATAATTTTACTTTAGAACCACCAACCCTCATAGAATGATATTGGTTTATGAACAATGTCCTTGCCAAAAATATTCTCCTTACCATCCTAAATAGAAACCATTAGTTCCATATTAATGTACTGATCAGAAAATTCTCCTTCATTTTGTAAGAACCTCTAAACCTGGGAATCATCATCAAATACTTCCCAGTTTTTAACATTATTAGGGACATATGGTCTTGACAACACTTCTATGTCATAATCACAAAAAGGAGAGATGGTACAATTTTCAAAATTGGATACAAGCATTAAAAACATATCTACTGCAATATTCTGATTTTTATCGTGATATAATATGTTAAAGTAGTAAAAAATTTGATAAAACCCCATACCGCATGCTTATATTGTTTCATCCTTTGATTTTTAGTGGCATATAGTATTCTAACTTGTTTTACTACCAACTCTGAGTCTAATTTAACAACTATGTCTTTGATACCATATCTCCATGCATTCATCAAACCCAAGAGTAGTGCCTCATACTCTACAATATTATTTGTGCACTCAAATTTAAGCTTGAAGGAGAAGTTAAATTTTTCTTAACTTGGAGACACAAGTAAAACTCTGCATCATTTCCCAAGTTAGAGAAAACTCCATCAAACTTTAAATTCCAAGGAATACAAACTTGTTCAAGACAGTTACTCTTATCAATACCATGCTCCTCAAAATCTTCATAGTTGAACAACTTGTTAACATCTACATCTACATATAATACTTCATAAGAAACATTGCTAGGGTATTCAATCATATTCAACATTTGTTTCTCATGATATAACTTGACAAGGTTCCCTTCCACTAGTATGATGATATATGACATATCCATCTGTACACTTCCGCCAACACTAATAGCCCACTTTCTTTACAATAACTTACCCAATTTAGTAGGGAAATCCACAATGACTATATTCATGGTTGAAAACTAAATAGGATAGGACACTAATTGCACAACTAAGCCCTTTACATATCATATCACTAGTACTTCTCTTGAATCCATAGTAATACATTTTCCAAAGGTTTTTGTTAAGTAGATATTCAATTCATTCAAGAGGCATCACATTACATGAAGCCCCTAAATTGAACATATAATTGTGTACGAGTCTGTCCATAATTATTAAAGTGGTATAAAAAGGATCAACATCAATACAAGACTCAACAAGGGATGTACCCAAATACACTTCATGAAATTCACCCAAGTCTTCTAATGTAGAAATTAATCTGATCTAATACAAAGAATCCATGAAATAGCTACACAGACAATAATTGAAATCAACAACTCTATATTATATTTTTATTATGCATTCACTATTTCATTACACTCCATTATATAGGAGATGTAAAATAACAATCCTTACAGCAACATTTGTCTTCATGTACAACCATACACCCATATGGTTTCAACCTCTCACCAATATAATAATAAAACAATACTAATTGTTTTATTATTCTAACTTACTAACTTACCACATACTAACCACATTTTACATTTACTATTTACATTTACATAGTAAATGTACTTTCACTAATTTACTATAATAATAATTACACATGTAATTATTATTCACCCGTACATACAAATGGAGCACTAAGATATATTTCCTAACATTCCCCCCTTAGTGCGAACATGGGGAAAACCTGCCTTATACTTGCACCTACTCATGATCTGATGATTTTACAGGATGATCATAAACCTAATGGATAGTTTTTCATAGGGTTGACCATAAACCAAAAATGATGGTTTTGCAATTGGTTTACCATAAACCAAAAAGGGTGATGGTTTTGCATAGGGTTTACCAACAACCGAAAATGGTGGTTTTACAAGTGGTGTACCAAAAACCAAAAATGAAGGTTTTCAAGTGGTTTACCTACAACCACATCATGATATGCCAAGTATTATTCTTATCCCTCATCACATCTCACTGCAGGGAATAACATAGGAAATTCTGCTGAAATCTGCTGCATATATAGAAAATACCATAAATGTAGAAAAGTAGAAATGGAACATTGAGATCATATTCCCCCCTTAATGTGAAATTTCCTTTATTCTGCAAACCACAATAAGAACACTACAACCAAACACTCTGCCAGAAATATAAAGAAACAACAAGAACACATTGTATAAAAAAAAATCACCATAGTTGATACAGCCCCGTCGTTGGTGACTGACTAGAGGTCGCTGAATGACCTCCAACCTCCTGTGCCTCCTTCCTCCAAGAAATTCACTTAGTATATACATTCTTCATAATTATAGTCAATTTTATTTGTTATTTGTTCATCTCTATTTTCCCATCCTACAATTTTACTTACATCTATAGGTGCTTTTTTGTTTCCATCTACTATCCTCCATAGATTTTTATTCATTAACTGCATCTGGATTTTTACTCTCCATGTATGTAAGTTCAGCCCATTAAATTTATATAATGGTGTATCCATTTTACTGAATCTAAATATCCAAAAAAAATTGAATGTAGATTTGAATTACCTTTGATTCTCTAATTTCTTCAAAAAAACAGCAGTGATCAATGTGTTGTATAGTAGATTGCACTTTTATCCCAAACTACGAACTGGGTTTTGCTGAAATTTCTACTGTAGCTTTTTGTATAACATTTAGTTCAACACAAAATTTTTTGGAGAAACTTATATCTCGAAACAAAAGTTACGAGATCTTCTTCGAGACAGATTTAACTTGCTCTGGTACCAAATGTAGAAATTAATCTGATCTAATACAAAGAATCCATGAAATAGCTACACAGACAATAATTGAAATCAACAACTCTATATTATATTTTTATTATGCATTCACTATTTTATTACACTCCATTATATAGGAGATTTAAAATAACAATCCTTACAACAACATTTGTCTTCATGTACAACCATACACCCATATGGTTTCAACCTCTCACCAATATAATAATAAAACAATACTAATTGTTTTATTATTCTAACTTACTAACTTACCACATACTAACCACATTTTACATTTACATAGTAAATGTACTTTCACTAATTTACCATAATAATAATTACACATGTAATTATTATTCACACGTACATACAAATGGAGCACTAAGATATATTTCCTAACATCTAATGCTTCTAGCACCTTCAACTTTGAAATCGTAGGGGGGAGATCCACATTATTTACATCCTTTCTCAAGGGCACTCCTTACTCCTAAAACCCTAAATACTCAAATGACCTTTTCCTATACTCAGGGATCCTAAGCAATTCAACAATAGGTACAATAACTTTAATTTGACTCAAAATATGGGAAATATCACAAGGGATATGTTTGGGTAATACTATGTTGGAAGGGATGGTAACTGCCCCTTCTTGTGGTATGTGGCTATGCATGGCTTGCGCATGGATAGGGGTACAGGAACTGTTGGGAATTGCTAGAACTTTGTTAATCATATCTTTCTTGGGAGGATATTTGTGGATATTAATGAGAAGGGGATTTTTTGGTTTGGGTTGTGGACCTCCTCCTTTGACAGTTCTACTTCTAAGATTGTATTCCTTTTCTTGAGCTACTACCGCATTCATAAGAAGTTATCAATCCTCCTCAGAAGGAATTCCTCCATCATAATTCTTAATCATTAGATACCTTAAGTATTCAAAGACATGATTAGGAAAATAAAAATCCTGAAGCATATTAATCTCAATATCATTAACAGGAAGAAAAGGAGATACCCAGTGAATACAGTCCCAAAAATCCTCAACAGTTCGAGCACTTATCAATTCATCGGAGGAAACCCCACATCATGAATCATCAAGACACTTCATCATACAAACATATCCAAAAGTGGATTCATCTTCAGGCTCTCCACCACCACCTTCACTTGGAAGGTGAAGGATGGGGTAAGAAGCACATGTCACACCAGTCAATGACATGTGCCTTTTCAACCATAGACACTCTTGTATTCAATGGATTAGGGACAATGTTATTTTGTCTCTAATGTTGTTGTTTACTTCCTGACCCCATATGTCCCTTTCTTCTATCTTCATTCCTCATCTCACCTCTTGAATGACCACCAAATCTATTCATCCCTTGAGGCTAATTATGACCTTGAGAGCTTTGTGCTATTCCGTTCTCCGCCCCGACAAGTTCGTATGAAATTTCTCTTACTGCACTTGTCAGGTTTTTAACAACTTCTTCCAAAGACACTTACTTTCTCGTTTGATAATTCTCATTATTGATCAATTTAGCACCCTCTCTCTTTGGAGGATTTCATACGACCTTGATATTATTCTTAATTTTCACTACCAATATGAAGGCTTGCCTCAAATTTTTATGATCCTTATCCTTTATATAATAATCCGCCTGCTTATCAAAGGCATCACAATATTTAATCAAGCAAGACTCGTCACTTGCTCTCAATATTACAAGTAGTATATTTAACTTTTTGTTGAATCTAGTATTAAAGTCCTGAACTGACTCATTAAGGTTTTTCTTAATATTCTCGAATTCAGATAGAAGAAACCTTGGATCATTTTTATCACCATATTGTGCCTTAAAATTATTTTTTAATGCATTCCAATAATAAATAGAATTATCCAACATAGATATCTTCATGTTCAATCTCAAAATATTCCATGATGTTAACAAAAAGCCTGAGATGTTGGTCACCGCTAATAGCATTGTTTCCTTGAAACTTTGGTAACCTATTTCATATATCATTTGGTACTGCATTTGGATATCCCACCATCCCCTAAAAATTTATGGGTCAATATATATTTACAATAAAGGGAGTTCTAGGTGGAGGTTGATCCATGTTATCGATGGGGACACAGATAAAAATGGGGTTGACAATGTTGGTAGTAGCTACTGACTTTTGGGATAATGGAATAGGATCCCCCAAGGATAAATCCATTAATAACTCCCTCTCACAATGAATCAAACTATCATGAAACAACAGAAAAGGAGAACAAAAAATACATTTGATGAATTGCAGAGGAAGTACCCTCACAAAGAAGAGTATGTAAACTACCTCTTAGGCTATGTGTTTAGAATGATCAGACGCGCTAGAGTAATCTTCAAATAATGGATTGTCTAAATTAGGAGTAGGGATTTCTTTTCTTTCTATCTCCTGACCATGCAATGGTTTCAAGATTTTTCTTCTTATTTGAATTATTTTCTCCAATTCTGGAAACAATTTTCTAGTTGGATCCAACTTGAAGAAATACATTCTTCCTTCAAGTTCTACAATTTTTTCAACAAACTTTCAGAAATAGAGACTTAAGGTACTGGTATTTACCAAATTTCTCTAGGATGAATAGATTCTCCACTAAGATCATGTATCTTAGATGTATAAACCACTTGAAACAACTAGATAATTGAATTTGAATGCTTATTTCAACAAAGCTTAGCAAATTTCATCATCCTTTATCAACATTTACTCCTAGCCGAGCGAGATTTAATGGAAAGCCTCCTTAAACTAGGAAAATATCAAGCAATTGAATTCTTATTTAGCTAATATTTTGTAAATCTGGATAAAGGACTAATAGAGAACATAGATTCTCATTCAAATATAATTTACACGTTACCTGAGGTAGACATTTATCTTTATTTTCATAGACTTTCCCCTACAACGGCACCAGAGCAGTGTTGGTTCCCAAATCATTTCTCCTTTTTGATTTGAGCAGCATCAACAGGTTGGGTAGGATCCTTAGAGAAATATAGATTATAATCTAATTTGTTTTGTAGCCGGTGAAGGATCTAACTAGCTCTTTGTCACTCGAACTTGGAAAAATTGGATAGCACCGTGCTAAGGGTTTGACGTACTATATGATTTTAGGTCTTTCCTTTGACCAGAGTGAGAGGAACAGTTTTGTAACTTGTATTTGTAGAGGAAAATAATGGATCAACAATATTTGACTCTCCTTTTTAGGTCATTTGATCTTTCATATTTTGAATAAAGGATGGATAAATTTAACGAATCTTCTTAGCATTTATGGATAAGCAGTGAAAACAAGGGTGGTTTTTGTAGGATTTATCAGTTTTAGATGTGTTTTGTTGTGGAATTGAGTAGGGTAAAGTTGATTATACCAAAGTTTTGAGAACTTTTAACAAAGTTTGGAATATCTTCCAAGCAAGATGATGAAAACACTTCAAATAATGAACAATGAAACTTCAACCAGAAGATATGCACCAATGGAAGCCCAAGCATATATGGTTTCACACATTATTTGATATTTTAAATATTAAATCTCATGTCAAGGAATTAATTAAACATCAAGAATCCTTGATCTATCATGCCTAAGATACACTCATAGACTAATAAACGACATGTATCAACAAAATGAAACTAAAGTGAATTTAAAATCATTTATTGCACAATGATATGAAATCTCTTCTCACATCACAATTGCAATTACTATAATACTACCATAAGGATAAGATCTTATACGACACAGAGGAATTCCTAAAATAAGATTGTTACATGAACATGAGTAGCTACTTAAAACAACTCAACTTAAAAGAAGAAACAACAATGCCCATGATTAACACAATTAACTCGGGGCTCATCAAATTTATCAACAAGGGAAAGTGTAATTTACAATCTCAATGTGTTTCAATGGTTATACACTTGTAACAATCTTCACATGATTTGATTTGAGGCTAAGGAAATTAACAAATTTCTAAGACAAGTTCTTGGAAAAATGGCTTCTCTCAGTTTACAACTTGTTATAAATAATTTAAGAAAAATTTAACCACGCTCCTTATGCAAGAATATTCTCATTTATTTTATAAAAATTCACTTGCTCACTCATTCTCTACTTTTCACCCCAAAAACATGAATCTCAAAGAGAATATTCTTCCTTGTTTTCCTAGGTGGGTAAGGTTTGATCCATTCACATTTTTTACTTCCATCATATATGATTGGGGCACCATGTTGTTGTTTCCTTTTTACAGTTTTCTTAATCATTTATTTCCTTTTGGTATGCCAGAAATACTTTTTTAATAATTCCTAGGTGGTTCCATATGGCACGATGTGACATGTAATCCTTTTCACCTTTCAAAAATCTACCTTGAGAAACACATACTTGTGTTTTTTCCTTTCATAACTAAGTGTCTTTGCATGAATTATATTACATCAATAAAATTCCCTCTATCACACAATGTCAATCTTTCTCAAATTTATTCCCTTCATTTGAGATAAGCAGAAATATTCTTTCACCTGATGGCAATGATTTTACTCAACTCAACCTGTTTGCGCCATCCTCGTTATAAACTCAATTCACTCAACTCAACCTATTTGCACCATCCTCGTTATAAACTCAATTCTACTTTCTCACCAATATGCATCCCTTTTCTAACATTGTAAGTTGAGAATTTTTACACAACTTTTATCATTATAATAGTGAATATGGTTGTAGCGTACATCTTTAAATATATTTATTCATAAGATTTAAACCAAATCTTTAACCTACATGGTTCATATGAAGTCTTTGTCAGGAGTTTGTTTGATATCACAAACCCAGAGGATCCTAAAGGGCCACTTACCTATCAGCAATTTTGGCTCTCACTCCACCTAAGATTGATCAAGATCAATCTTGTCTTCTCAACCTTCTAATCCATGTACTACCATATTTTTTGATGGGAACATCAAAAAGCTCCATAAGATTTGAAGATATTCTGGATCGAAAGGAGGCCTGCCATGACAAGGGTGACTGAGTACAAGTTTTCCTTCCTTTGTGATGAAAAATTTGTGTTGATGAAGATTCCAAAAGATTCCTACGTGTTATATGAGAATTCTTCCACTGATATTGTGCCTACCATTTCACATAAAATTGATGAACTAGAGCGGAGAATCATTTCTCTAGAAAAAGGTCAAGCAAGACCTATGCTATCACAGTCATCCACCACACCATCATCATATTCAAGAAAGAAGAGGGGTGAATCAAGATCCCAACCCCTAATTATCATCCCGGATGAGGAGGAAGTAGAGCCTTAACCTCCCCATCATTCCAAAGCATCTTTATTTTCCAGTCAAGAGGGTAAGGGCAAGTCAAATTTTTAACCTTCCATTCACTCAGTGCATCAAGCTTCTCTAATGGAGAAAACATTATCGAGACCTCAACATGTTCCTCTTCCAAGATAGCTTCCTGCTTTCACAAGGAGTCACTGGGGTGAGTCTAGATCTAAATATCTTGCTCCACCAAGTATCTGGGATGTAATACTCATTCTTCTAGCTACTCCATATGTTCCCCCTCATTCTAATCCTAATAATTCTACTCCTCACAAGGGGAAAGGGATGTGTAATGCCCATTCCTTGTTTACTTTGGTGGGTTTGGACTCTTTGAGTCTTCCATTTTTATACGTAGTTTTTGGACCAACTATATGACCATTCTTCATATTTCAAATCAAGTAATGTGAAAGGATACTAAAATGGACTGAAAAGAAAAAGAAAAATGTATATATATATATTAATTAAGCTAAAATTTAATAAATGGAGATAAATCAAAACATTAAAACAAAAATAGAGAAAAGCCCGTAAAGGGGTGGATTAGGGAAAAATCTTTCCCTTGGTTGTAAAAGTAGATCTGCAATGCTTTGGTTTTTTGGTGTCGGGAGAGTTTGGGGCTAGAGAAAAACTAGGGGCATTTTTTCCCATTCTCCTCTATTCACACACAGGGCAAATGCTACAAAATGTGGACGCGCATGGCAGGGGAATGTGGTTTTGTGTGACGTTGGGTCGCAGGTTTTACTCAAGTCATTTTGCTTTGGGAATTTTTTTCCTTTTTTCAAATAAATGCCTCACCAAATGTCATCCCATGGGGTGCTATGGTTGCGGCCAGCATCCTCCCAACATGTGTCAAAAAATTAACCTTTGTTATGCGTGGACTTCCATCAAAGCATAAAAGATAGATGGACTTTGTTAGATGTTGTGGTTGTCAATGCTCTGTTGCACACTGAGTATAGTGTTTGACAAAATGAAATAACAAAACAAATTCTCATGGTATATAATTAATGCAGCATACAGAAAACGTGGGTCCCCTCATAAGGTAGTCACACCATTTCACCATGCATCAAACAGGTCTCCAACCTGATGAGTTTACATTTCCAGCATACCTCTAGCTTGTGCCAAATGGATTTGGGGAAAAGGTGTTGGAGATATTTGTTGGAATGCCTCTAAGAAATGCGGTCTCATGGAGTGTCATGGTTATAGGATCTGCACAAAAGGAATTAGTTGAAAAGGCTTTAGAATCTTTCAACCAAATGTAAATAGCAGGTGTAAAGCCAAATTTAACAACCTTTACCAACATTCCCACTGCCTGTGCCAAAATGGAACTCTTGAAACAGAGTATGGACATCCATCAAAGTAAAATGGAGGAGGGATTTTTTTCTGATATTTTTGTATGAGAGACAAGGGGTTAAAGTGGGTGTGAAGTTGGGGGATATTTGATGGAAGGAGAATCCCAGAGATGACCATAGAGTAGTATCTTGGGAGAATACTCAAGTATGTGCATTGTAGTCCTTATATCATTGTGGTTGCCTATGCATACATTGAATGCTTCATTAAACTCAATTTAGGTGTTCTCATCACCTCCCTCTGAAAGGAATGATAACTAGATCATACCAAGCCAAGAACACAGATGCTAATCAAACACCATGATTAATAAGATGAAAGCAATTTGCCAGAATAACTTTACATAAAACCTTTGCAAACAAATGAGAAGTAATATCATATATTATTATGGAACTCAATGCAATACATTGAGAATGGGCCTTGCTTAAATAGGTAAGGGAATAATAATCTAAGAACCAGTCAAGGTTTTAGATCAAGCCATGAATCAAGGAAATAACTAGTCACCAAAGAACTAGTCAAGACCATAGATTTAGGAGAGAACTAGACATCAAGGATATAGCCAATACCATAGATCAAGGAAAGAACTATACCTAACAACTAGATAATATCTCCTAATATCTAAATAAGATAAAATAAATATCCACACACATAAGTGGATGAGGATAAATATAATAAAGGTAAATAAAGTACCTAGGTGAACATGAGCTAAAGTAAATACCTACTCTAACACCCCCCCTCAAGTGAAGCTAGGGGCCAAAATAGAAGTGGCATGACCATCGTATGAGTCCTGGCAATGAGGCCTGATGAGGTACTCATGTACAATAACTAGGAAAAAAGGGACACCGTAAGGTACCCAAAACCAGTAACAACAAAGTAAAGAGAGTAAAGACCTGCTCCAAGGCATCCCAAGAAGATCAGCTCAAAAAAATCATACAATGCTGAAGAAATTTGGTCTGTACTAAGGTCTGAATCCACTGCTCGATCACAAAACTCAAAAATAACTGACACTGGGTTTCACCAAAATAGCTCCACACAAGGAGACTGTCAATGGAGTGATTTCAAAAGTTCAAAAAAAACACCAAACATAATTCGATCAACTACTGTAAATAGGTGTGCCACGATTCAGGAACAATAACCAAAGTAACAAGGCAAGGACAAAAACTCCAGAGTGTCACGATCCAAGAAAAGCTAAGGTAACAAGGCAAGGACACGAAACCTAAAGAAGCAGGATTAGCACCACACCCTCCCATACTACTAAATGGGTGGAGTGGCTCTACAAATCTGTATGAGTTGTCAAAATAACTACTTGAACACTAATAAACTAACACTGGGATCCACCAAAATAGCTCCCCCACAAGAAAGACTGTTAACATGCCAAAAGTGTTGAAAATACAGATACAAAATCTCTCAACAAATAAGAGAGATACACTACACCTGCTAAAGAAAAATGCTCAAAAAAAGAAGCATCACAATGCAGAAGGTATAGAAAGTGGAGCAAGAGGCCGAATGGTGGAGGAGCCATGCCTGTAGAGTCCTCTCAATGAATTCCTACTTCGCTGCCATGAGTGATCAGATATCCACTCCAAATCAACATGGATGGATGAAGAAGATTCCTACATATGACTTGGTGAAAAATGCACAATGGGTGCATGAAAAATAACAATAGAATGTGTGTCAGGTTGATCATGTCTAATAGTTTAAATCTCAGGTGTCTTAATCCTGAGTGAAGATGTAGAACTCATGTGTTGCTCAGGATCCTCATAAATAGTTAAGCGAGCAAAAAAAGTATCTCTATCAATGTGTGATCCCAATGAAGTATCTTCTAAAAACCCAATGTCATGATGATAATTCCACTTCACATGTGGAATAGAGGAAATAATACCCTATGAATGTCTGCCAATGACTCCACTAGTGAGACCCATGGAACGGAGCATGCAAGAACTGAATGCAGTGGTATGCTTCCCAAAAAATCCATGCAACTGAGTAGAAATAGGATACAGAACATGTGGTACTATAATAGGCACAGATGTGGAAGAGCATGCAGTAACAAGCCTCACAAGTTTAGAAGCATCAAAAGTGGGTTCAGGATCAAAGACTGGCAGATCAATGTCAGTGGGTACAAGAGTAAAAACTGCAAGTGGACTACGAGCATGGATATGGTTGTCCACAATATGATGGTGATGATGTAGGCTAGCATGTTTGTTCTGTAGGAAGTGTATTATTGTATTCTTATCATGAATGAGTGATTGTAGAAGAGAATTTCGCTGCTCGAGTGATCTATTTTCTTCCACAAAGTTTACAGTATCCTCTTTAAGTCCACATACTTCAGAGAAAAGCATATCATTCTCAGAATACATGATAGGTACAAACTCCAACTCCCAAAAATTTAGGACGTCAAGCTCAGCTGAAAATGCATCCACAATTGATTACAACACTCCTCCATATTTGGCACTTTATAATTATAGTGAAAATATAAAAATAAATAACTCCAATGGAAAGATCATGAAAAAACAAGCACTTTTGCAAAAAATGGCACTCAAAACCGAGTTACCAATAAAAATTTACAAGCTTTTTAATATTTTACTCTGTTATTTATTTTAGGTGCCACTAAAACAAAGTAAAATGTTGTTGCCTTCACAACACAAATTAAATTAAAGGGGGCTGAAGTTAAGCACCTACTAGTAGGAATCACAAGCTTTAAGCCCTCATATTACCAAGGGCTAAGGATTTTAATAATATACAGACGGATGACAACAGCAATCTCCTGCTCTGATACCATGAAAGGAATGATAACCAGATCGTACCAAGCCAAGAACACAGATGCTAATCAAACACCACGATTAATAAGATGAGAGTAATTTACCAGAATAACTTTACATAAAACCTTTGCAAACAAATGAGCAGCAATATCATATATTATTATGGAACTCAATGCAATACATTGAGAATGGGCCTTGCTTAAATAGGCAAGGAATAACAATCTAAGAACCAGTCAAGTCGTAGATCAAGGCATGAATCAAGGAAATAACTAGTCATCAAAGAACTATTCAAGACCATAGATTTAGGAGAGAACTAGACATCAAGGATATAGTCAATACCACAGATCAAGGAAAGAACTAGTCAATACCATAGATCAAGGAAAGAACTATACCTAACAACTAGATAATATCTCCTAATATCTAAATAAGATAAAAGAAATATCCACACACATAAGTGGGTGAGGATAAATACAATAAAGGTAAATAAATTACCTAGGTGAACATGAGCTAAGGTAAATACCTACTCTAATCCCAGAGATGAGCATAGAGTAGTATTTGGGGAGAATACTCAAGTATGCCCACTGTAGTCCCTCTATCATTGTGGTTACCTATGCATACATTGATCGCTTCATTCAACTCAATTCAGGTTTTCTCATCACTAGTGTCATGTGGGCTTCCAAGTTTCTTAATGATATGAAATTCCTGTTACTTCTTCGCTAAGTTCCCCTAAACGCTGGCTACCTGTCCCAAAAGCAACAGATGGGCTGTAACATGAGCTTCCATGTGAGTTTCGTGTGCTGGAAATTACTCTGGAGGTGGTTTGTACATATATGGATTCAAATGTTTCAGTTCTCGAGCGAGAGGCTTACCTTGTATTGGATGAACTGGCTACTAATTTGGACATTATTGTGGATGCTATTTTTGGGTTTTCCTTCTGTGGTTGTAAGCAAGTGAAATCAATCAGTGCGATGTCAACTCCTTGACTTCTACCTCACCATCTCTTTTCCAGGCATGGTTCATCTTCCCTTACCTATCATAATTCTCATGTTTTAGTTCTCTTTTCAAATTAATAGAATCTCAAAATATTAGGATTTTAATATAGTTAAATGTTTTTCATCAACTCGTTGCAAAAAAATCAAATGTCTTGTTGAAACTCACGAAGTCAAATAAAACATTTGCATTAAAATATGACCTTCCACCCTCATTCTGAGGTGATATATAAAACTTACTACCTAACTGGTTTGCTACAACATAGCTTTATCACCAAGATGAGATTGAATTTCCAGTACAAATGTTGACCTTCTCCCTATTTTAAATAGTTAATTTTTACATTTTTCAGAGACTGATTAAGTACCCTTCGGAACTCTAAAAACAAGATGTTAGGTTTCATTTGTGTACCTTGTTATGTGAGGAGTAACCATGACATCTAGATTTACCCCGAATGAATATATGTGATCTTTTTAATTCTCTTATAGGAGCCCTGTTACACTGGTTTATAGCAATAGAAAACTGTTAAATCTAGAAAGTTGGCTTTCATTTTGAACCGCCATTTGAAACCTAGATAGAGAAATTATTTCCCATCTTCGCAAACCTCTAGTGTTTATACTAGAAAATTGCATGGAATATTCAGCTTAGGGAAAAACACTCTTCTGGATAGTTTGGCAAATCCATTTTGTAGGCCTTCGGCCACAGTTTGACAAGGTCAAACTAGACCAATTTCGACTTGTCACTCCAAAAAACTTGTCGTCGTTTGAAAATGGTTTTTTAGTTCTTAGTCCCGTCGACTCTGAAAAATTCTCCTCATATAGGAGAACTTGTAGGAAGTTTCTCATTGCATGCTCATCCATTAAACATCAGTTATGGATGTGGTTTTTCTGGACCCTTGAGCTAAATTATGTTCATTTGCAACTGGTTCAACTACGATCAATGGCCCCAGAGAACTAGCCGCCAAACGCAAACCGTTTACTCTTTCCCATTTCCGTCAGTTGCTATAAACTCTTGGTATATCTGGGGACACGTAGAAAGTTGATCATGGGGTGTATTCTCATCAGAAGATAACTTTTGGAAGTGGTTTCTTAGCCTCTGAGCCCATTTTGTATGTTTTTGTAGCTATTAAGAAAATGTAAAAATAGAAAGTTGCGGACCCTTGTAGGGTTGCCAAACCACCCTGGAAACTTTAGACACATGAAAATAACTTTTTAAAACTCTATAGTGTAACTTGTGTGAATTAGAACTTTTGACAAAATGGTGTCTTCTCTCTCTTCCATTCTCTTTCTCTCTCCTGGGTTACAAAGTGAAGTGAAATGAAATGCATTGAATACATGTCTCTAAACTCTTTCTCTCACTTGAAAATTTTAATTACTATTATATGTAAATGGGAAAAATGAAAAAAAAGATAATTATGTTTGATTAGGGTGGATGCCATGCCAGTAATTTATCGATGATATCTTGCTCACATGGTTTTTGCAGGATGAAAAGATTGATGACGTAACGACATTGTGTAATGCATTAATTTTCATTGTAATCTATATAGTTCATTTTTAAACGAATAAATGTATTATATAGTATCATGTTACAGAAGGTTATATCTAATACTTTGTTGATATGCATGAAATGTTCGTTTCAAGGACATCTAGGAAATGTGCATTTAATCATAGATCAATTAGATAATAGTACACCTGGTAAAAAGATTTGATAATTATATAAGGTAAATGAATTTGAACTAATATCTTGTAGTGCATATTTAGTGTTCAATAAATGATTAATGTGTCATTTTGTGCATTCATACTTGTAAATGAAATAAAGAGAATTTAATTGAAAACACTCTGCCCTTATTCAATATCCGAGCATAACTTGTTTTCCTGTGTATTACTTTTACCCTAAAAGACATTGAAAGCCGTAGGATGAACTTAATCTTTGCTGTCGATGGAACATCCTAATTTAGGCGAATCAAATATTGAGAATGGACTTATCGTCTTAGTCAGTAGGTTTAGTGACATTTTATAATCTTGTCTGATAGGAGTGACACAGAAAAACTTTTCTTGGAGTGTGTAGAGCTAACCCCTCCTTCATAGCCTAGCAAACTACCTTATCTTTCAAAGTTAGATTTAAAATTAAAATTCTTCACCGAATGAAATCCCTGTTGGATCCAAACGACATAAATGGAGATCAGGATATAGTTGTCCTTTGACTTGCACCCTTGTTAATGAACTCCTTAGCTCCACTCAGCTAGATGTGTTACCTTGGTTTCTCTCGACAATACACATTTTTCCTTTCTAAAGGTGGTTTAGTATTTTTATCCTCTCGCTTAAAACTCGCTTATAGTTGAGGGGTATACCCTTAGGTGAAGCTGGGTTTAATCAAAACCTTAGTTGATTGGGATGTTAACTTGGGTTCGTGTGAAGCTTTAAGTATTATAATCCTATATGCCTTCAAGTGATTAGTCAAACACTTCGTAACTCCTTTTCAAGACAATGCTAATAATAAGGCTAGAATGTGACATAGAAAATAAAGTATATTAGAGAAAAGATGAGAATTGAGGTTAGGGATACTGCCACTCTTGGAGACCTTATAACTCAATTAAATATCTTTATGTGTTTCAAAGGATGTGTATTGTATTGTTGTGATCAAAATACAAGAAAAAAAAGACATATAAATATAAAAAGGAAGTCATTAAGTCATTGAATTGGAATAACTATGGTAGGGAAATGATTATTCAAGGATCAAGAAATGTTTTTGGTAAAAAAAAAAGCTACCTTGTATCTAAATCTCCGTTAAATCCTTTTATTGCGTTCTGGATATCAAGTCTCTTTCGCTTGAGTTGTAAGGGTAAAATTGTTGACATCGAATAAATGTTGGAGGAGAATATTCTTAACATAATAATAAGATAATTAAGTACCTTGTATGCAATTTGATTTATGCCAAATAAGTATGCAAGTTACGGAAATTTTGTAAAGAATAAGAAGCTAACTTAAAATGGTCGAACTGTAAATTATATGTGGATTGAACTTAAGGTTTCTATAGATGGAGAAAGAAGGAAGCTAACCTTGCATAATAATGTTCTTGGAATGTTAATCGTAACTAAAATACATTTAAGTAATGATGTCTTGTGGGATTCACCGTCTTGAAGTCATGTTTCTTGTGTTTGGGTCATTTCTAGTAACCGTTCATTGGGAAAAATGTGGCATCGGCATGCCTATGTCATTTTCATGTTTCTATGTGAGTCGATGACTTATGTGGTTGTCATATGCGAGTCAAGTTTCTATACTTGGAGCCCTTGCCGTGTTGTGAGTAGTGAGCAATGTAAGTAAAAAAAAATTATCCTGGTATTTTTACTGTTGTATTTGGGTGTGTAAAATCTGGGCACTACAGGATGACAAAATTTTTCACAGTTCAGATCTTATGGATTGGGTATCTTCTTATCAAAACAAGATCGAGATGGAGAATATCATGGATGGTCCTAGAATGACCCTTGAGTCATTGATGGATATGGGTATGTCTCAGAATATTTTAGGGTCTATCATAATTGTTTAGATATCACAGGGCTCAAATGAGTTCATGTTGAGGAAGAACAAGCTATTGAAAAATATCCCTCCACTTAGAGGAGATTTTAAAGTGGAAGTAAAGGATAACTGATATTTTTTTCTCTTCTTGTGTCCTTACTTCCAAATGTGTATACACCTTTATTCATCACGGGTTGGGGCCCCTATAAAATCCCAATTTTTGTTTATGTCTGAAACTTCTTCTTTATCTTCCATTATATGAGTCGGCATGGTGTTTTAAAATTCAAAGTTTGCATGTTCATATCACCCTGCATTGGCCCATCTTTTTTTTGCATTTCCGAGGCTTTGATTGTAACTCTACAATTCCTCTAGTCTCATCAATGGTGCCCATGATTTTTTTAACCCACTGCCTTTCTCTCTTCATTTCAGAGTCTCAACTAAAATTTTAGCCATGCCTTCAACTACATTCCTTGAGACCTAAAACCACATTCAATTTTTTCTGAACACTAAGTCCTCTATCTATTTGTTTGGTTCTCTCACTGGTGGTGACTACTTCGCACAACACATGGAGACCTCGTGCATCCATGTGTCTTCCCTCCCTATTTATTCTTTTGAATCTTCACCTAGGAAACACATGGAAGCCTGTGAGCCCCCCTTATTTACTTTGAATTTTCAGCTTGCCTGGGTTACCTTGCCAAATCATTAGCCATGTGGCAAATCCTCTCTCCTTGAGAGTCTTATATTTTTTTCACCTTTCCAAATATGCACCCAAGGGACATGTGGATTCCTTCCACATCTGAGTCCACACTTAGGAAAAAGTAAGCCTCATAAAACCCAAAATAACACTAGAAGGAAAGAGGGGTCAAGTTTCACAGGGATGTTCAGGGGCAACATAGCTATTACATTCATCGACCAAAAAAGAGGATTCACAACGTAAACACAAGATTCACATTTGCATCCAACACCTTCCTATCTTTGATCATATATTTTTTCACATGAAAAAAATGATTCAAAGTGAGTTTTTCAAAGGAAAACATTAGATAAGAGGGTGAGAACAAAACGAGCACTAACAAAGACCCCTAAAAAATTATCATAGCATTAGTAGAAGGATGGTTTTTCTTGAATTGATTTTCATCAGGGCCAATAGAAACAAAAGTATCATTGAAGTTGGACTCATCTATCTCTTAAGGAGTAAAGTTAAGATTGCGTAAGGTGTCATCATTAAGCTCCACGACATGAACCTCATCATCATAATCATCAGTATTGAAATCATCATGTTGAATAGATGTATGAAGGATAATGCTAGTAGTGGAGCTAGATGTAAGAGCATATAGATTCTTGAAATGTGGAAGAGTGGTAACTATGGGTGTAGACAAGGTGGGTGAAATGATATCAGTAGTATGAGTGGGAATGGATGGTACACATACAAAGGTAGAAGAATATGGTGGAGCACTCAATTTTCCAACATCATAAATACCAATATTAGTATATGGAATAGGCTGCATTAGAGGAATAGACATAGGAGTAACAGGGTTTATACGTAAAAACTTGAGTGGATCTATATCATTTGTAATGGTAAGTTCAAGTAGCCATCATGTAAAATTTTAACTCATCGATGAACTTTATAAGGGACATTGTGCATTGCATGAATCAACATTCTGCCCAGTAAGATTAAACTTAAATGATGAATAATATTGTAGGAAGAATCTTAGGCCCAACTTGTATAGGTAAAGTGATAGTACCCAAACTTGTTTGAGTAGTAGAGTCATAGCCACGATTGAAAATAATATTTTCAGTAATAGGGATTATTAGTAATGTCAAATTTCCCGAGAATGGAGTGAGCACATAGATATATAGAAAATCCATTATAAATGAGTACACGATAGATACAAATGGTGTCAATGGATGCGGTGATAGTAAAATCTACAAATGTATTATCAATAGTAGATGGTGGTATGTCCTCATCATTAAATGATATAACATATGGTATATTTATTAGAGACTGAATAATATGTGTGAAGGCCACATGTGAATTATTACTTTTAATACGGAGAGAGTGAAGGGTAGCCTCTAATTATTGAAAAAAATTAGGTGCATTGCACAATAAATCATAAAGAGATATTTTTTTCATTGTATTCTTACATTTCTCTATGATTTCATAACCTTTAGATGTTGCGGTAGGAGTTGTGGCAGTGATAAGAGGTGGGAAAAAAATGGTTTAAGCCATAGGAGGATGATTGCAGTGAGTGGTGACTACATTAATTGTTGGATCAACCATAGGAGTAATGAATTGGAGAGGATGCTAAGTAAAAACTCGCATAAAATTAGTAGTGGCACTAACCATGCTAGAAACCATAGTTGGGGTGAAATAAGTATAAGAATATTTATCCATGAATTAAGAAGAAGATGAAACATTGCAATGGATTCTTAGAAGGTAGGGTTTGACTGAGTGGGTTCACCAAATGATTTAATAAAAATAATATTTTGTTAAACCCTAATTATATCAGTAACATATGATAAAAAATGCTAAAGTGCATATTGGACACAAGAAATAAGATAATAAATATGAATCATGTGCAAGAGAGAGGGTAAAGGACTTAGTTGATTTCATGTTTTTCCTAGAACTAATATGGACTAGAAAGATAATAAACACGAAGTCAATACCTTCATAACTATGCACTGTAAAATATGGAACTATTGGATAACACCGGACTAGGGCACTTGCATTAGGTCAACGGTGCCTAGGCTCTACAGTCTGTTACTTAGAACATGTGACTACACATGTGGTCAGAATTTGATGTTTTTTGTGTTACACAAGTGTTGTTGATAGTCATTATTGGTCATCTATATGTCAAAATATGATCATCAAGTTCATTAGTAACCAACAGGACAAATATTTACCTATAAAACCCACAATACCACATGAAATCCATAAAATAAAGATGCAGTATGGGGTGAACTAACTTCAGATGTCACCCGAATGAGTGAACTTATGACTCAGTGTTGCACTACATCTCATAATACATGTATTCCTTGTGAGTGTGTGATAAAATTATGCCCTAGGATTACTTGTGTAATTACACTTGATAGTGAGGTAGTAAGATAACAATTTAGATAGGATGTGTAGATGTCAAAATGAACATCCCCTTCCTATGTTGTGTATGAATAAAATGAAGTCATTTTCCCCTTGTATGAATTCTATACAGATTCCTTTGATGCTCGTAGATGCCTTTATATGCAACCTTAGGTGATGATAATAGAAAATTAGAACATTTCCCTTATTTTGGTGACATAGCTTTGTATTTATTTGACTCCCTTAGTTGAATTTCATAATTGAAAATTGCAAGGATGAACCATAAGAAAATAAGATGCCTAAAATATAAAAGAAGCCCAAAATGAGAGTAAGATGTAAAGAGTTTAGGGGTTCTCAGAAGGGACAAGGGCGCCTATGTGCTAACGTCTTGGCTAGGATTTGGTGTTTAAAGACATAAAAATATAAGCAAGTAAAGTATATTGTGGGATGTAGGGTTTTAAATACCATAAATAAGACAAGAAACAAAGTAGAGAGGCCAAATATAGTTGCCAATTACTAGTTTCTCACTTAGGAATAATATGAATACAAGTATACTTTTAGGCCCTATAAATGTACCCAAGTGTGTGATTTTGTTTCTACATATCTAAAGGGAGTCAATGAGCCTCTTTTATTTCCCATACAATCAACCATACTTGGCATCAGATATCTCCCTTTGCTTACTCCATTTATTCCTGACACATCTCCTCTTAAGGTTTACACTACATGTACTCACTATCACAAAAAGTAATTTGTATCTATTCTCAATGCTACAACTTAATTTGGTAAATATGATCCCCCTAACACTAATAATGATACTCTTGACACATTGCCACATCCACCACCATGGAATGGTATTTCTCTCATCATCAAATATATCTCCATAACTCACACTTTTGGGGAGTATCAAACTCCCCCCCCCTATCATAGTCTCGTGTTCTAATATGTATTTATTTATCCTTACTATTTATATACACATTTATTGCTTTGTAATTGATGACAATATTTATAGTGACACTTTCTCTTATATACACTATGATAATATCATGCTACATCTATCAATTCTCCTATGCTACTCCATATACATTTTTATACTCATGCTTACTTATGGATCCTTCTACTCATGATACACAAACTACTCTCTATATATGGTATAAAAATAGTTGTGCACTCTACATACTCAAGATATTCTTGCTCACAATGATCACATATATTTTCTAGTAGATCCTGATATACACACTTGGGGGCATCACACTTTCTCCCCCCTCCATCATTATTTCATGTCTTTATTTCCTACTCTTAGATCCTTTACTACACTTCATGCTCCATGCTTAACGATAAATGCTTCCTAGAGTAGAATCTTAAACATATGAAACAAATACATTCATTACCCGATAACATACTCTTGTTTTATTGTTCATGGCTGATTGTAGAGGTTGAAATTCCTCCATGAACCCCATTTATTGAAGCTTGCCTATTCACACTCCATGCTTCATGTCTATCTTTCTGAGAATTACCACATCTCTGGAACTCATACTTTACCTTCATTATCTGATGACACACTCTAGTGTTGCATTTCACACTTGAATATTGAGGTTCTAATCCTTAAATGATCCTCACATCATCTAATTTTACTACACTTTATGCTTATCTCTTCACAATACATCTTTCATAACATCTACTCTCATGAAACATGCTCATTACCAGATGACGCACTCTAGTGTTGTGGTTCACACTTAATTGTTAAGGTTCTAATTTAGAAATAAACATCACATCATCTAAACTTCATGCTTGGTGCTTCAAGATACATATTTTATAGCAAATACTCTCAATTTCATGTAATACATTCATTACCTGATGAAGAACTTTTGTTTTATGGTTCTTTATTGATTGTTGAGGGAAAAATTCTGAATGAATCTCATCTCACACACATCCACTAGAGGAAATGTTGTTCTCACCATTTACACATCTTGCATATCACACTACACCATAACACTCACATATAATTTGCATATCTAGGTTACATTTACTCTTCTTAGCTTATACTACTTACATTTTGCACTTTACATACTATTCTATTTGGATTCCTAGTATGTGATTATCTTTTTCTTTAAACACATACACATTCACTTGGTATCTAGAAGTGAATCCAAATCTCTTATAGATTATTACACAATGCATGATGCTTGACACTGATCTTTACTGATCCTGTTGAGGCTCCTGGGGGATTCTACCTTTACTACTCTCATACTCAACACATATTGTTTTATTGTTATATTATTCGTTACTTCTTGCTACTACCACTTACTATTCATTTATCTACATATGCTATGACATACTATTTAAATTTCTAACGTACTAATGGGTACTTCATGTCTATCATTTTCTTTGGAAGATCTATATAACCATGGTTATCTATAACTGTTTGCTTACTCTTGATTGCTATTGTTTGAGGGTTATGTCTTATTCCTTTTCTAATAATTATTTTCTTATGGCAACTTCAGTTATGATTTTCTTGTCACCTTGTGAGCAATGTCCCATGTATGCAACCCACTTTCTGTTGTCCATTTTGTCTTCATACTTTCTTTTTACATTGTCTTTTATTATATGCTAGTTTTTTACACTAACACTTATTACTAGCTTATCTTGTTTGTATGTGCCTTTGTTTCTACCATGCACATCCCCTACTACCTCCAGGTATCAACACTAAGATATGTAAATCAAATTCATGACATCTACTTTGGGATGCATTCTCCTAAATTCATCACATGCAACCCAAATGAGGGGGGCATCTATTTGGTAAAATAATTACCCCTGCAACATCATAGAGCTCCAGAACAGATCAACGTAGTATAGAATTATAACAGGCACATAATCACATAATGTTCTAGAATCTAGTTTGGACCAAAAATAGAGTGCGGACACTAGCACCCAATACTAGACATTACAGGTGGGCACTTATTTCCTCAAGGCACCTGTGTCTTGGGGGTAAAAAAAGTTAATTTCTTAGTTCTAAATAGTTTCAAGCATGTCACAACATAGTTCTACAATTATAGTCAGTTGACTCTAATTTCGAAAGTTAGTTTACATGTAGTTTATATTCAGCTACAAATATTTACACATAGTTACATAAGTGAGGTTCCATCTTTAGTGGCACTTATTTGGAAATCATCATGGAAGGAGAGTAAAATAGACCTCTCTCCCCAACACTCTTCTATTAGTGTGAGATCACTCAAAAAACTCACATTTGGTATGAGCTCGCCTAAAAAAAATTTCCTTAGCGTGAGATCACCCAAAAATCTCACCATTCGAAAAAAACTCAGCAGCATCTCTAAGTAAATAATGGAAAATTTATATCTTTTACCTTCTTATACATCAGGTGCACACTTTTACAAAGTTACTTCGTAGTTCCCACTCCTCTTCAACATTAATATTGCATTGATTTTTCTTATTTTGGATTGGAGCCATAGACATTATCATATTGATCTTTATACATTGATAGATGGACATTGTTATATTTGATTAGTTTATTTAATAAACAATATGGATGTTTTAGATTTATGACATGACGTGATTTACAGGATGGACTATATGCATGGATCATCATATTAATATTTGATGATATTTAGCTACTATTGTATTGACATATTTCATTTGTTATATACACGTTGCTAGATGATTTAGTTTGTTTTGTGATCTTATTTCTAATTGATAAATTGATAAAATCAAAATATTTAGAATTGTGAACAATTAGTGAATGACTTAATTTTAGTGATGGTTTAGTTATGATATTGATGATGTGAATTGATAGGTATATGTCTACATTTTATTATCTTGATGTCATTAATATGGCCACGAGGCTAGAAAGGTATTGTTATGATTTTTGCAAGCATTTGCAACACAACAAACAAAAGGGGATAGGAGACTGATAGTGAAGGAATTTGGGGTATTGGCAACAGGTCACCTTGACAACTAGTGTAAATGTATGATGTTATTGTTATTAGTTTATTAGGAGTTCCCCACTGGGGGTGGCCTCAAATGTGACCTTGGGTAAATTGTGCTTTTCCCTTTTTGGTTTTATTTATTTGTGAGTAATTGTATTTTTGTTAGTATTATGAATCACTTTTATTATTGTTATGAATTACTCCATTTAAGTTAATTAGACTTGATTAATTAGTGTAATTTAGGATGTGAAAAAAGGGGGTAATTTATATGAGTAGGTAGTTCTTGGTTTATGTTGGATTTGAAAAAAATTAATTACTTTTCAATGTTGTGCACTCAACCTTGCATGAAATTTCATATTTTTACTTTCAAGAATATTTTGGAGGCTTGTGGGACAAGTTAATATTATCCCACACCTCTTAAATTCACCCACCCAATATGCCTTTGATGTGAGGGGCTTATTTTAGGCCTTTTTGTGTATTTTAATGGAGAAAAAGAGAAATTAATTGAACTTTTCTTATAAGAGTCTTTCATTGTGTCCTTTTGGGGTGTGGGTTTAGGTTTGAGTGTGTAAGAGGTTTGCCATTACCTCAACAACCAATTTATTGTGCTTTAGATATTGGGTTTTACCTTATGATGTGGAATGGAGGAAAAATGATGTAGCATCCTACATGGATCCACATCACCTCTATCTTCTCTATTTTCTATTTATTATAATTTGTTTGAGTATTTGAGGGTTACTTGTTTTATTTTGGGGACCTTTTCTTTTTGGATGAGCTTTCTTTGAGAGTTTTTTTTGGAGCTTGGAGTTGGATTTGATTTCTTGGATTTGAAAAAAGGAAAGGAACTTTCTTGTGGATTGGAAACTCTTTTAATGGAAAGGTAGGGTCTTCACCCATGTTTTCTTTTGCTAATTTTTTATGCATATGTTTTTCAATGAGTGGTTATTCCATGTGAGATTTTGGGAAGTAGAATGTCCCTTAGGTTGTGTAGGAGAAAATGTAAATGGGATATTTTGGAAAGAAGCATAAGATTTTTTATTGGGCATTCTAGGAGGGAGTTGGGTTGGGCTGTCCCACTTGTGATAAGTAAAATGTGTTTATCTTGTTGTTTTATTGTGGGAGGCATAAGAGTTATTTTTCTTGAGGGAGGCATAAGAGTTGTTTTTCTTCGAGGGAGGCATAAGAGTTTTGTGGGTTTTGATTGAGTTCTTGGAGGTTTTAAGGTGGGCACCCAAACCCTTGGGAGGCATAAGTAGATCCCCATGTTTGTTTCTCTTTCTTGGCTTAGTATGGACCCCTTGTGCTTGAGAATTTACATATTTTGTTGTTATATTGGTTTTGTTTTTATTGTGTTGGATGTTTGGTTTGAATGTTATTTTAAAAGCCTTGTTAAGTTATCAATGGTTGTTTGATATTCCATATTACATTGTTTTTAGGGCTCAGGGGCCAATGACAAAGAATGATTCTCTTCCTCATTGGATTATTGATTGGGTGGAGAGTGTTGTATACTCCCATATTTTGGTTGTTGTGTTTAGACTTTAGGTAGATGGTGGATCTCAAGTGAATAGTTTTTCTTTGTAGCACCTTGAAGAAATGGAGAGGAGATCCCACTTTGTAAAATAAATTTTACTATGTTGTCTCCTTTAAATGGATGGCTTGTAACTAACATTATTTTTTTAAGACTGTCAACCTCTTATAAATGTGTTGAGAAATGGTTGAGTTGTATTAAATTTTCAAATTTATGAATATGAAAAAAAAATAACAAAGGAAAATTGCATTTGCTACTTTGAAAATCCCTTCAATTTGTAAACTCTACTAAGATTGTTTTGAATGAAAATTTTGCATTTTAAACTTATTAGTTCTTGTAAAAGAAAACCACAAAATCTTGCATTGTTAAATGAAGTATGGGATTGAAATGAAAATAAAGTTCTTCCAACCTACTTTTATTTTATTGTCTCCAAAGTGTGAGATGTTTCATTTTAAAAAGATTAATAATCATGTTCAAATTATAATTGTTATTTAAAATGGATTGTCATTTAGTTATTTTGAATGAAATTAACTGGTGTTTGTTTCTATTGAAAAGAAAACATAGTGAAAGTAGTGAAATATTGGTTACATTTCTTATTAGGTTTAAGGAGAGAATAGACAATGAGTTATGAAATTTGAGTATGAAACTAGAAATGTTATCAATATAGCAACCCATGAATGGAAGACACCTTAGTTAAATTTATTATTTCTTTAAAAACCAACTTAAGTAGATGAACTGTTAAAAAAATCATGTTTTGAATAATCTATTTTCATAGAACAAAATCGTCGCCCTGTGTATAGCGGCGGTTTCAGAACCGCGGCCCAGCAAAGAGCAGAAGTCGATGAACTAACCCCCAGGAAGGGAAGTGGTCACAAGAATAATGGCCTCTGTAGGGCAGCAGTTTCGTCACTTTCAATGGAAAAATAAAATTCCTTTGCTAAAAACCCAGAGTTAAAATTAAAGGAAATCTAAGCCTAAAAGAATTAAAAGGTAACTTCTAGAAACTAGAAATGAGTTAAAGTGTTTAAGCTCTCTAATCTTGTTTTTTGGCACCCAAATGTGTAAAATTCCTAAATTAAAGGAATTGGGGTTTCTCCCCAATTTTTGAACTCAAAAAAAGAAAAAAAATTCATTAAAATACAAAAAAGATCCATTGTGGGATTTCTACATTAAACAAATGGGAAATATTACAATACTGAAATATTTACAACTAAAGCCATGAAAAATTGTTCATTGTTTCTCTTCCTGTTCTCATGGCTCTTCCTCTTTCTCCTCTCTCAAAAACCTGGAAAGCAAAAAATGAGAAAATAATTCAAAGGAATGAATAATAACACTCCATATAAATGATTAGGGTTAGTGCGAAATCTCTAAGATCCAAGGGCCTACACTAAATCCACCTAAGGGTTATGGTTCAACCCTACAAAAGTTAGGTGAGAATTAGGTGGGAATATGTCTTATATTAAAAGCACGTGTAGCTTAGGAATGGGGAAGCTGAAAGGAACGATAATAAGATTGTTCCAAGCCGCGATCTCGGATGATAATAGCACACCACATTAGATTTGTAAAATAGAAGAGCTAAAATACCATATATGGAAATTCATCATAATCCATAATGCTCAATACATTACAATATAATGACTTGAATTATTCAATAAGAAAGATGTACATATAAGAGGAGGGAAGTGTAACTACTACCTAAATCAGTGGTGAAGAACTCCCACTAACTGATAATAGTAGTTAAGTTAACTCCAAAAGACTAGAATGCTAACTCCTCATAACTGAGAAGCTAACTTACCACAACTAGTAAGCTAACTCCACACAACTAGTACACCTAAGCAAGATAATCCAACAAGTGTAGGGCTAACACAAGTGTAAGAATTATCCTAATAAATAAATAAAAGGATAAATAATAACCTACACTAACACCCTCTTGTAAGCATAACTTAGGTGGGTGGAAAAGAAGGTGGGTCCCAAAAACAAGGCTTGATGAGGTACCCACGTACAATAACTAAGAAATTTAGACACCGCAAGGTACCCAAAACTAGTAATAACAAAGTAGAGAGGGAAAAATCCTACTGCAAGATATCCTCAGAAGCTTGGCTCCAAAAAATCATATAATGCTGAAGAAGTGTAGTGCGCACTGTGGTTCAACTCCACTACTCGATCATATAACTCAAAAACAACTGACACTGAGCTTCACTAGAATAGCTCCATGCAAGGAGACTACCAATGGAGTGATATCAAAAGTGAAAAACAAACACCAAACATAATTTGATCAACTGCTACAAATAGGTGTGCCACGATCCAAGAACAACCAAGGCAACAAGGTGGACATGAGATCCAAATAAATAGGAGTGCCACGATCCAAGAAAAGCCAAGGTAACAAGGAAAGGACATGAAACGTGAAGAAGTAGGATCAACACCACACCCTCCCATACTGTAGAATGGGTAGAGTGACACCACATATCTATATGAGTTGTCAAAATCAACTACTCAAACACTAAAAAACTAACACTGGGCTCCACCAGAATAGCTCCCCCACAAGAGAGACTATCAAAATGCCAAAAAAAGTGTCAAAAATACAAATCCAAAATATCTCAACAAAAAAGAGAGATATAAATGTATACACCCATATATACAGGAATTCAATACCCAAAATTTTAGGACGTTGGGCTCAACTAAAATTGCATCCACCATGATCACAACACCCTCCCGAATTTGGCACTTTATAATTGAGTGCATGTAAATATTACAATGAGTAACAGTACCTTTTATATTTGAAATATGTGTATAAAAATGTCACAAATGCGTAGATCTCGAAAAAATAGACAATTTCAAAAAAAAGATCACCTTAATCCGAGCTATAGATCAAAAGTTATGAGCTCTAGAAGTTTTTTCTATTAAAATAATATTTTAATGTTGATTTTTTTTAAAAGGTACACGTGACACCCAAATGTCAAAAGCGTAAAAGAGTGCATCCACATGATACATGCTTGCAACCAAAGGATAAAAGCTTGTGCCAAAAACCTAAAATGCCCAGAGGGTAAATCATTGCGTCGAGAGGATACACGCCATTGTCCAATGGATAAAAGAATGCACCCAGAGGGTACTGATCTGCATCCAGTGGATAAAAGACTGCATCCAAAACTAAAATATCCAGAGGGTAAAAGAATGCATCCAGAAGGTACATGCTTATATCCAATGGATAAAAGAATGCACCTAGAGGGTATAAATTTGCATCCAGTGGATAAAAGATTGCATCCAAAACCGAAATATCCACAAGGTAAAAGAATGCATCCATAAGGTACACGCTTATATCCAATGGACAAAAGAATGCACCCAGAGGGTACAGATCTGTGTCCAGTGGATAAAAGACTACATCCAAAACCAAAATATCCTAAGGGTAAAAGAATGCATCCAAAAGGTACACGCTTATATCCAATGGATAAAAAAATGGACCCAGAGAGTACAGATCTACATCCAGTGGATAAAAGACTTCATCCAAAACCAAAATACCCAGAGGGGAAAAGAATGCATCCAGAAGGTACACACTTATATCCAAAGGATAAAAGAATGCACCCATAGGGTATAGATCTACATCCAAATTTGACTGTCTATAAACATGGTTGATTTTACATTCGATTCTAGGGTTTTGGCACCCTTTAAATCCAATGCCACACTTCGTTTTACATAAAAATGCATGCTACAGAAAATTACTAACAAATTCCAAATACATGAAAATAATAAACCCTTATTTGCAAAGAAAAACTTACAGATGGATGTCTACATCATCTATCACTATGATACCATGAAAAGAACAATAATAAGATTCTTCCAAGCCACGATCTCAGATGATAATAGCACACCACATTAGATTTGCAAAATAGAAGAGCTAAAATACCATATATGGAAATCCATCATAATCCATACTGCTAAATACATTACAATAGAATGACTTGAATTAATCAATAAGAAAGATCTACATATAGGAGGAGGGAAGTGCAACTACTACCTAAATTAGTGGTGAAGAAATCCAACTAACTGATATTGGTAGTTAAGTTAACTCCAAAAGACTAGTAAGCTAACTCCTCATAACTGAGAAGCTATCTCGACACAACTAGTAAGCTAACTCCACACAACTAGTACACCTAAGCAAGCTAACCCAACAAGTGTAGGGCTAACACAAGTGTAAGAATTATCCTTATAAATAAATAAAAGGATAAATAATAACCTACACTAACAGACATTAAAGGAGTGTTAGAAGGTAAACTTAAATTGTAATCTTAAATATTTGGTTGGTAATTTTTAAAAATAAAAATCCCTTAACTCTTGTATTTAGTTAAATCAATTTACTCTATGGTAATTAGACAATATTTAATTTAAGGATTAAATTTAATTGTATTTAACTTAATGGGAGGGTAAGTTTAGACTTATCCCTAGAATGATAAATTAATAAATGACATTAGAACTATGTTGCTAAATTTTATAAATATTGTAACAGGGGGGATTTTAAGCCCAATATGAGGAAATAAATAATATTAATTAAACATTAATTAAAATGAATAAAGCATTAACCGAGAAATAATCTAAACCCAGTTGAAGGTTACGCCGTCACAATTGATTTTAAAAAATAAATTATTCCGTAAACCTTCAAATCTAACTACTGGGTTGTCTTGGGTTTTGTGTGGGAAATTTGTGGGCATTACATACTTATACACATGTTACTTTTTTTCATTTACAAGACTTTTACTACTTTCTTACTCTTCTTTTGCAGGTCTCTCCTTATACATAGCAAGATGTACCTCACATCAGTAAGCATAAGATCTAACCTACATGTTCCACCCCTAGGGTCTACCTCCCCTTCTTATTTTTCATGATTCACTTTACGATCATTTCACTCTTCACTTGTCCCTTCTTGGTTATCCTGACCCTCTTTATCTTCCTCTTACTCTTTCTGGGTCTCTTTTACTTTTGTTCATCTTTTACAACTTTGGGTAGGAATTTTAGTTAACAGTTATGAAATTCAAACAAGGGAATCATATATATATATATATATATATATATATATATATATATATATTCACACACACACACACACACACATACATACATACATACATATTTATATCTCTCAAATAAGGGGATAAGCACTAACATTATCTACTATCACCTAAGCTTTCATCAAAAGGAACAATATCATTACAAAGCATCCGTCTAGCACATCCATTTAAGGGACAAAGGGTGCATCACTATGTGTACACAACATAGGAGGGGAAATCTATTATATTTCATCTCACACATTTGCATACTTGGATTATTCTAGATATAGCCCACTATCATAGTGAAAAATACACAAGGTCAAGTTTGGGCATCATTACACACACATTCACATAGAACTACATGGATTCTAAAATGTAGTGCAGTGCTCGATACTAAGTTCACTCATTGAATGACCATCGGGGTCAATTCGACTCCACATTTTGCATCCTTATTTTTAGATTTTATGTGGTTTTTGGGAATGTGAAACTAGGTATCTCTATTTACAAGTTACAGGTACAATCAAAGACAGTATATCAAAACCAAAGTGACAAAAGGAAGCTAACAATGAAGCTATTTCTACACAGATAAGGATAGAATTTGAGCACCTGAATGGACACTCACGCCAAGATTAGTCACTAATGGTCGAGAACTCCTATCCTTCCTGGAAACTTATTTCTTGCACATTCTATAGTCCCATAACTCTCATTGAGCCTTGACGACACTACTTACGATCTATTTTGATGGTTCTCCCTCCCAAATAACCTTTAGATTGTGTGAAGTCATCAAATTCACCCTCTCTCTCTGTATTTCTTAGTATTTCATATTATTTATTTTTTATTACTTTAATAATATTTTACATTTATCATTTATAAATCATTAGTTACATAAGTTACTCTGAAAATTATATTTGATTCCATTTATATTAAATCCTAATCTCTCACAACTAGCTCAAATTAGCTTTCTTAACATGTTTGTATACTTGTTTCTTTGTAATAATTTAGTTGGGTCAGAAAACATACACTAAAACTATTCCCACATGTTAATAACAAGATACAAATATCTCCCAAAGGACCATATATCTCACCAAGATCACCTATAACCATATAGGATTTCATTGGGACATAAGAAGTCCTAAAACCCCAAAACAAGCAACTCACCATAGTAGGGATGTTCAAGAATAAAAAAGGCATGTATCACACTTAAACATGTTTTCTAATTTCTCAAAAATATCAAGCAATAATGAAAATAACTTATAGCAATCATCACACTACGAAACCCTCATCAATCCATGCTCAACCAAACACCCTCAAAATTAGCCTTCAAAGATCAGGTCATAAATTACTCAATTCTAAAAACAAACTAAAGTATGATATATCAATTGAAATTTATTAATGTCAACATCATGAAAAAATTCAAACTAGGTCATAAATCTACCTTTAGCACCTCCACATCTACTTTGTTCCAAGACAACTCAAAACTTCCCCAAAACTGTCTAAAAACTAGTCCTCATAAATAGTGTAAAACTTTCACCATAGAGCCTCAACCATGATCTAAATTCATCATGGAAATGAATTAAAAATGACATTCTTCAATAAATGGTAAATTATTCAATGGTTTCAATGGATAACTTTTCCACAAACTGAAACTTTCATGAAACTTGCCTTTTTGAGTGGTGCCCACATATTTTCACAACCTCTAAAATACATGGTTGCAAATATGGATGAGTGCTATACAATATAAAATCATAAATGTTTCTAAAATAATAAATTTTGGACCAATATAAGCATTTTCTTCCAAGTCATTGCTTATCTAGGGTCTCAAGAGTGTTAAAAAGTAATTTACCTTCTTAATGATTGTTCGTAAAATATGATGATCAAACACCCTCATTCTTCTTCAAAAATATTCATAAATGACCTACTCAACTACCACGAACATCTTGGGTCCCCATGCAAAGCAAAAACTCCTCAATGAGTATTTGAAAGTCAACTTTTACCTCAAAATCTTGCCTTTAGAAATCCCATTTTAGTAAAAGTGCAATATGTTGCAAAATATTCAACACCTAGACCTAAAAAATTGACACACAACATTACAAAAACCTCCTTCAGCTATGCTATTTCTCATTTTTACCTTCACACATCTTATACTTTCAAGACACCAAGACTTACTCATGTTTTCTATCATTTTCCTCATTGTTCTTTCTTCAAAGGATCTTAATCATGCATTATACACTTGAATAGTGACAATATATGCATCCTACACATGTTATGAAACTTCAACACTCTTCTTACATGTTAAAAAAATATTCCCTAGATCTTATTCCATATTACCATCTCATCTTTCTTGCACTAGGTTAAGAACAAGACCTAGAATGGCGTGTTTCACCACAGGACTTACTCAACATTACCTATTTACCATCATGAAGACCTACTAACACCCTTGACACATATCTTTGATCATGATAAAAAATCTACCAAACTTCATACCACCTTTGGATCTCATACAGTACACCATAAAGGCTCAACCATGCACTAAACCATGGAAATGCGCCAAGACATCATGTCAAGACACCAATGCAACACTTCATAACACTTACGTCATAAATGAAATAAACATGTACTCACATAGGTACACTAACAGACCTTGACATAAATATTACTTGACATCAATGACAACAATAATGTGGCATTGTCCAACACAAACCACCATTACATCCAATTGTATTGGATAGGAGGATCCTGACTGTGTATGTTTCGTGGTTTGAGTACCAAGTTCCACACCCACTTGATAGGGTAGAGTTTGGTTCAATATTACTTAAATGTTGTTTTGAGGAAGAATTGAGACTTATGATAAAATGGGTGCATGCATTTCTAGGTGATGTCAAATCTTATGGGGAAGTGGTCAGATAGGAAAAAATCTGAAGTCACTTCTACATCTAGGAAATAAATATTATTAAAATCAAAAAAAATCTTGAGTGGAAAAAATATCTTTGTCAATTAGTTTAAGATCTAGGTCTTATTTACATTGAATATTGTACGAGGTCAACCAAACCATAGAGCTAGGCTGGCGTAAGCCGTTAAGGTCAGAAAATATAAATTTATTTTGCATATAGAACCAAACCTCTCTTTATCTTGTTGTGTCCATCACATGGTTAGGTTCCAACATATATCCATGGGTAAATCAACCATATTAAAGTCACCACATATGACCCAATATGCATTAGGGATCTCATTAGTGAACCACCACCATAAGCCTAATCTTTTCACCACATCATTCGAAGCTGAAATGTTGATGACCCCAAAAGGGTGGCTTTCAATAGTAAAGAGGGCCCAAATGGTCATGTTGATAAGATCTATACCATATTCAAAAAATAAGTGTCACCTTTATGGGGAAATTAAATAAATTAATGCACCATGCCCCACATCATGATTGTTATTAATTACAAGGCTATCGTGCCAAATGGTTTTATAGATGAGGGATAGTTGAAAATCAGCCACCTTTACTTCATGGAAGAAAAAAATATCCAATGTCACAAAATTTTGTTGAAAATATATAGTGACATACTCACAATTTGATTTTTTATGACCCCTCACATTGTATCAAATATAATTCATAAGATATGTGAGTCAAGGACCTGTTGAGGGTGAATCACAGCACCCCTGAATGTCTGCAACTCAATGGGTTGAGACTCTCAGTGTGATTGCATAACATGGAGCTTTTCCCAAGTGTGGGACCTTGCGAAATCGAAAAAGCTCTCCGGAAAAGGATCTGGGGTATGTTGAGATATCAGAGTATGTTTCTTAATAGTTTCCTCTTTGGGTCCACTGTTGGGCATTTCTTTGGCCTGAGTAGCTTTGTTTTTTTATCATGCACTCTATTTTTTTCCACCCTTCCTTTTACTATCATATGGAGGTTTAGAAACCACTTTTGAGGTAGTGCGGTTATGTAAAACATATAATGGGTAGCCTTTGGTCTTGTCATCGATAGCCTGAAAAAAAAAAGTATTAGGTATGTTGATATATAGAACTCGTTGTGAGTAGTGAGTATCGCTCATTTAAATTTCCATAAACTCTTTCAACTCCTATGAGAGATTAACCTTGACATACATCCATTTATAGGGAAAGAAAAAGTAAAAACAAGGAGGCTGCATGCACATGACTCACCTAATGGAAGAGGAGATCTGGTGTAATAAGTGCATGTAAGAGAGTGACATGTCATGAAATTTGACCCAAATGAGAAATTTGAGGGCTTTGAATTCAGAGATGAAAAGGTCCTATGTCTAGGGGGAAAGAACTTACAAATAGTTTCGAACATACCAAGTCGCCGAACAGTTCAAAATGGTTGGAGCATAAGAAAGGGTAAGAGAAGAAAACAAAAAAAAACAATTTTGGTAATGTTTTTAATGCTTCTAATCCTAATTCCATGTGTAATCTAGGCAATCTAAACCAAGATTTGAGCATGATTTTATAAGTGTTTCGGCCCACAAAATAGTTGATAAGACAAAATTGTTCAAACCATTGACATGTAGCATTGAACTAAAAAGTATGAAGCACAAAATCAAGGGGAAAATATTACATCGTGGAACAATTTGGGGACAAAATTTCAGGGGCATTTTTCTCATCGTGCCAGTGTTCAAAGCTCCACCAGCTCAAGCCTTGACATCAATATTTGGTCCTGGAGTATATAGGAATTATATAGGTGAGCCTATAGGGGGGAAAACATTAAAACCTAACACAAAGTAAACCATCCTACATAGCCCAAGATTATCAGGGAATGACATATAAGAAAAATAAATACATTAGTAGAGCTCTCCAGAAAAAATCGTGAGTAATATCATTCCGTAATTGTGATTTAAATAAGAATTCTTACAGTCATTATTCTTTCCCTCCATGAAAACTCTCTCATTAGTTTCTACTAATGATAATTATTAATTCAAAAAAAAAGTATTAAGATTTGTGTATGTATATCTCACCTTCTTTGTCCTCTATATGTATTCTAATTTGAATTATTATGATTGTGTATATTAATAGTAATAGAATAATTTATTCATTGTCAATGACACTATTATTATAGACAACAAGATGGTATATAAAACATAATATTAAATCTTTAGCATTTGGTTATTCTCTTACAACACTAGTGTAGATACACTATATTCTCTTGTTTAGTGTTATCATATTTATTAGAACCTAGCCTAGTGAAACACATTCCCTGTGTTAGGTTTAGGATTTGGAACCCCGCCATTTGAGAAGAGTGTGCATAATCATCTTTTAAATACCTAACTTATACCACTTGGATGAAAACAAACCTTAAATTTATTATTTTCTTGATGCATAGTTAGTATTCAAATAATAGGCAATTTAATCGTAAAAATTTATGAATAAATCTTATACATATAATTGGAAAATTGAACTAAGTGCATACATGATCTTAATTGGAATAGATGCCTATCACCATAGAGGACATATTAGACTAGGAATAACACCTTCGGTGCTATTAATAGGGTGATAGGCCTATTAATTCCAGTTATTTTAAAAGAAATTAATTTAAAATATATTTTAATTATTTCTATTTTAAATTTTATTATTATGAACAAAAAATTATAAATATAAGACACAAAAGTTGATAAAATTTGTATAGTAAATTTATTTTAATTATTTTTGTAAAATAATAATAATAATAAATATATAACACAATTTTTTTTAAAATATAGTTAATTAATATTAAAATTAATTTTAAAAAATTAAAATTAAAATAAATCAAAATCAATATTAATAGAAATTAAAAAATTAATTAAATACAAATTTAAAATTAAAATAAACTAAAACTTTAAATTTTAAATTAATAAAAATTAAAAAAGTAGGAATTAATAAAAAATTGAATTTCATAAAAATGAATAAAAATTAACATATAGTAAAAATTAATAAAAATTGGAAATTAATAAAAAAAAATTATAAAAAATAAAAAGTAATATAAATTAATAAAAAAAATTCAATGTAATTATAAATTAATAAAAAAAAATGAAAATTAAATGTTATTAAAGAATTAAAAATTAAAACTTAAAAAAAACAAAAAATATTAACAATTATTAAATTGTTAAATTGTTAAAAACAAAGGGGGAACACTTCTTACACCCTAAAAGAACCTCTCATGATGAAAAAATGTGAACATGCATTTTCTTTCGTAAGTGAAAAGTGCAAAAAGGCTTTTGGTGAATGAGAGGGTCTTCAGATTTGAAGGGAGGTTAAAGGGGCATGGGGTGCCTGGAAGAGTCAAGGAATAGATTAGAGAAGTTGGGAAAAGGAGCGGAGGAGCTATGGTGGTTTGGAGAATCAACATCTGGTGGGGCCTTTAATGAAAATGTTTAGGGAAAAAGGAAAGCCGTTTTCAGGAGCGAATGTTATTCCTTTGGGTGGAGGATGAAATTCTTCTATGAATTGTATTCATTTGGGAGAACCTTGAGAGAATGAAGGAAAGGTGGATGAAAAGGATGTTGAGCTTGGAATGTGGTTTTTTCCAAAAAAGGTGCCTTTGGAAGTTATTCATATCAAAAGCTTATTTCGGAGGATGAGGATGAGATAGTGTAAAGAGAGATGCCAAAAGATTCCCTTGCATTTTTGAGTTTTAGTAAATTAGAGATTCAAGTGTCTAAGAAAGTTAAGCTGGTAGAAGAAATTTTTGAAAGAATGGGGCAAAGGGTGTTGATTTGTAAATTCATTCGTTTTTGGCCCTCAAAGGATGAGTTATGGAGCATGATTGAAAATAATTTGGTATGCAAGGAGTGCCTGGGCCTTAGGATTTTATCCAAAGGCTTCTTCCAAGTTTTCTTTGGAAATAGGAAAGATAACGATAGGGATTTTTTAAGTTCGCCTTGGTTTTTAAAAAATGTCAGTCTTTACCTTCGGCCTTAGTCACCGCTCTTTAACCCTAAATATTAACTGTTAAAAAGTGTTCCTCTATGGGTGATGCTTTACAAACTACCCCCGGATTTTAGGGTTAGGAAACTTTGAGGACCATGGTGGAATATTTGGGTGATACAATTTGAATTGGGAAGGAGACTAGTTTTACAACTCTCTCTTTATATGAAAGGATTTGTGTTAAAGGTTATTATACACAACCTCTGATTCAAGCCATAAGAATCAAAAATCCTATTGGGGTATGGTTTCATTCCATTGATTATGAATGCCTTCCATTCAAATGCTTAAAATTCTGGGAGGTAAGGTACAAAATGAATAAGTGTATGTTAAATGAAAAGAAGAAAAGAAAATATGCTAAAGGAAAAGGAAGTGTTATTGCAAAATTACAACACCCCCTGAATGGTCTGAGTTTGAGATGGGGCATTCAGTGTGATTTCCAAACATCTATTTATCATGAAGTATGGGACATTACAAATCAGAAAACTCTCCAGAGAAGGACGGTTCCTACTCCTAACCTACCTACCACTAACTACTCCTAATGCAGGAAACACTACTAACTAATCCTAATCTAATGCTTCCAAGAGGATAGAGATAAAGATACGTGGAATGAAAACCTACACTAAGAGTGGTGATACACCAAGAAAGGAGTGTTGATCACTTACACAACCTACAATAATGACTGATAAATGAATCTAGAAAGGGCGGTCTTACACCACAAACTAGATCACACCCAGTACATCATTCCCGAAATGAGCACAACACACCCAAATATGTAATGAACAAGTATGTACGCAACCATATGTTTGCAATGAGAGGCAAGATAAAACAATAAAATCATGTAGAGGTCAAAAAAATCAACACAAAACATAATTTTATTACTCCTTAAGATTTAAACAATACATTGCATGTAGAGGAAGGCATGAAGCCATTACAGAGTTTAGAGGAATGCCTAAATCCCTAATAGAATAGGTGTTTCATGGGAAATAAAATGATCAAACCTTTGTAAATGCAAACCCCTTACATTTTATAGATGAAGAAAATGAGAAGAGAAAGAAGAAAAAAAATACAAAATGTATCCCAATCTCCTGTAAAATCCATCATTTTCCTTGCAGGAGTAATGAGCAAGTTTGCCAAGTCCATACTCCATTGTACCTTGCTTGTTTTGGAACAAAGGAAGCCCATACCTCATCATTCTGCTAGGTGAGAAATCTGGAAACATTCCTCTAAAATGGAAGAGTGTATTTAATAATTTTGAAATATTTAACCTTACTAAAATTTAGAAATAGATAGTTGTGTAGAGGACACTGAAAGATTTCCAAAAAGTCTAATTTTGTGCAAATACGAGCTCTCAGTCAAAAGTTATGTCCATCTAAAGATGAGGGTTACATACCGCAGTAAATGTGAGTGGTTGATCTACTTTTTCAGGACCTCAAACCTACATCACACTCTCTGAAATCTAAAATTTCAGAATTTCGGGATTCGTAAATTTGGGTATTTATACTTCAGAGATTGTTGCCACTATTCATCACTCATGTTAGCTCGAGAGTTCCGAAATGCCAAACCTCCAAAGTATGAATTTTAGACTTCAGAGTTTGGACTCCAAGCTCATATCGTGTGGTCCCTGAATTTCCGAAACCCTGAAGTACAAAATTTGGACTTCAGGTTTCAGACCTTTGTGGTTTCAGGCTAGTGGTATTGTTCATCCAACTGAGCTCATGAAACATTTGAATCTCTGAAACCTCAAAGTCTAAAATTTAGAATTTGGGTTTTAGACCATTGTTCTCGCTCTTTTTTTGGACTTCCTTCCATAGAGTATCTAAAAATACTATGTCATTGACCTCTAAACTCATAGTTGACCCTGACAGGGGAGTTGACCCCAAAAATCTCATGAGCCCTTTTAGACTTTAGACTTTTGGGGTTTCAGGATTTCGACTCATTTTTTACATTTTTCGCGGCGATAACTTCGAATCACTCAATCCCTAAAGTATGAAAAATTCAAACTTCAAGCCTTTGTGTTTTACAAATTTCTTGCTTAGCTCGAGCCTGAGACTTTGTTTCTTTCCTTGCTTGGCTGACATGGCCCCCAACTTCAACGATTCCCTTTCAAGCTCTCCTCCATAGCTTGACCATTCCTACACTACCAAATACTTATGCCTTTGGCTTAATGAGTCATTATTGACCTAAGCCTGACCTCTTGTGATCATTTTGAGTCATTCTTCTGATGATCCAAGTGTCGACTTGCCATTGCAAGCTCCCATGGCCAAATGGTTCCCTCCATTTTCCTTTTTTGAGGTCACGTTTGTTCAATTTCTCCTGAGGGAAAAAATCAGATAACGGGAAGCTCCAAAATAAATTTAGAAAGCTATATATAAATCATGGGTGCCTAACCCAATCAAAGGGGATGAAAAATTGGAGGATAGGCGAGCCATAGTTTTATCCCTAGAGGAAGTATCAAAAGAGGTGTTGGACTCACGAATTAAGACCAAGGCCATACACCTATGAATATTCAGGAGAAAGGAAAGGATATTCTTGATTTTGATTCAAGATATTTGACAAAGAGAAAGAGATGACCCATCATAAAATTTCCTTAGATCACAGGGATATAAAAATTATTCTAGAATACTTCAATGGTTTGGGGAGTGCTAATAGAGAGGCTTCTCTAAAGTATAATCATGGGGGTTTTTACTTGGAATCATTGAAAATTGGACCCCAAAAAGGAGAATAAGGAAAAATTAGAAGCTCTACATAAATACTCATTCAAGGTTTTGGAGGAAGTAGATAGGAACAAGAAATTTTCTCTAACCCCTTTGAGGAAATAAGAAAGGCTAGCCTCTTCCCATTCTAAACATCAGTCAGATACAGGCATATTGAAATTTGTGGGTAGACATTCTAATGGTCTAAAAACTCAACTGGAAGCTAAGTTGAATATTTATATAGGAAATAATAACACCTTAGAGGCTTTTTTCTGGTTGAAGGGATTCACCTTCCACCCAGGGGCCATACAAATTTTAAGATGGAATGTCAAAGGACTAAACTCCTATAACAAAATCATCTTTGTCAAATGGCTCATAGAAAGTGTAAACATGGATATATATGTTGCAGGGGACTAAGATGGTAAAAGAGGAGTTGGATGACACTAGACGAAGGTTAGAGTTCAATGGATTAGCTAAATCCATAAATGCAGTAGGAAACTTAAGTGGTCTAGAAATAATTTGGAACCCCAAGAAAAATAGGAGACAATTGTTAGTAAAATGTAAGTGCTTCATTGCTCTAGATTGTTTAGATTTATTTTCAAATGATAGAATCATGTTAGTGAATGTGTATGGGCCCATTTGGGTAGAGGAGAAACAACAATTCTAGTTAATTTGAGTAATCATATTGAGGATGAAGCCAAGAAACATTTATAGGATGATATTTTAATGTAATTTTAAATTTAAAAGAAAAGAAAGGAAGGAAAAAGTTCCATCGAAAGAGCTCTCTAGATTTCAGTGATTTTTCTAACAATTTAGCTTTAATTAATGTTGAACCAAAGTATGGCTACTTCACTTTGAATAATAGAAGAACATGTTCAGAGGTTGCTTTACAAATATTAGATAGATTCTTGATTTCCAATTCTCCTCAAATATTATCAAGGATATATTATTCATCACTCTCCTATTAGTCTGACTTTCACCTTAGAGAACCACCCTCTTGGTATCCCCTTTAAAAAGTAATTTATTTGGTTTATTGATCCCTTTTTTGAAGAAAACTTACATTTCTTGTGGGGGTTGACTTGGAATGAAGAAATAGGTATTACTTGATGATAAAATTGAAACATGTGCAAGTAGAAGCATGAAAGTGAAACAAGCAATCCTTTGGTAATTTATTCCATAATAATAATGAATATACTTCAAATCTTGAGTTAATTCATGAAGAAATTATGAAATAAGGGGCTCCAGATCAGCTGATTTCTCAAGAAAAGGAAGGTCTGAATCATTTGGATCAGGTTCTGCGAATGGAAGAATGTTTTTGGAAGCAAAAATATAGATTTAAGTGGTTAAAATAAGGTGATAGGAACACCAAATTGGATTTCATCTGTCAACTACAGTGAGGAAGAATGTGAATAGATTTTTTCAATTTACCATCCCTTTGGGGGAAGTGATTTCAGATATGGAATAAATTCGGGCTAAGGGGGTGTTTTTTTCAATAATTTACTCTTTGTTGATGAAGGGTCATGGCTAGAAGAATAAGAAGAAGATTCCTCACTTTCCTATATTCCCAAGATCATAATGGATGGGGAAGAAGATATTATAATGCTCCCCATCTCTCATGAGGAGGTATGTGGGTCTATTTTTAGTCTAGGAGAAGATAAATCCCCTGGGTTGGATGGCTTTCAAATTGGATTCTTCCAAATATTTTGGCATATTGTTGGGGAAGATGTGTGGCTTGTTTTAGAAGAGTGTATGAAGAAAAAGTAAATATTAAAATAATGGAACTCTAATTTTATGGATTTAATTCCAAAAAAATAAGATGCACGATATTTTGATGCCTTTCTCCCAATTGATTTATGAAATGGAATTTATAAAATATTATCCAAAGTTTTTTCTTCAAGGATGAAATATTTTCTAGATTCCATTATTTTAGACAGTCAAAGTGGGTTTGTGGAAAGAAAACAAACTATTGATGGGATTATGGTTTCTCATGAATCCATTCACTACTTGAGTCATAAAAAGAACCTGCGGATGATAGTTAAGTTAGATATGATGAAGGCATATAATATAGTAAACTAGAGGTTTTTCAAATCCATGTTTTTCATGTTTGGCTTCCCTCTCAACTGGATTAAATGGATTGGAAACTACTTCTCTACCCTAGAAATCTTTGTCCTCATAAATGGTTTTCTAGTTGGAAATTTTGAGTCCTCTATGGGCCTTAGGCAAGGAGATCTAATTTCTAATATCCTCTTTATTATAATCATTGAAGATTTGTCTAGAGAGATTCAAAAAGAAGTGGAAAGGAAGGATATGAAGGGACTTATAATTTCTTCCATGATCAATCCACTGACAAATTCGTAATTTTTTTATGATACTTCCCTGTTTGGGGAACCATCTGTAGTTGAGGCTAGGAATTTCTAGGATATTTTGGAGAATTATGAAAAGGAAGCAAGTCCAAATATAAGTTCTCATAAATTTGTAATATATTTATTAAATGTGGACCCTAAACTGCAATGTAAAATTGAAAATATCTATCTTTTCAATTAGACATTTTCCCAATTCATAGTTGGGTATTCCCCTGATTGCTGGAGATGCTAGTAAAGATTTTTGGAAACTTATGGTGGACCGGATTAAAAATAAATTAACCTCTTTGAAAGGTAAATGGTTCAGAATTTGGCTAGAAGGGAAGAGTTAATTTGTTCTTCTCTTCATGTTATTCTATCACATTTCATGTCTTTGTTTCAAATTTTGGTGAAGGTGGCCAGATGTATTTCCATAATGAAAAGTAATTTCTTGTGGAGAAAATATAAAGATAAAAATAAATTTATTCCAATGTCTTGGGAAGATGTATGTTGCCCAAAAAAGATGGTGGAATGAGTTTCAAAAATTATAGCATGATGAATAAAGCTCTAGGTTTTAAGATCCTTTGGTGTGTTAATAAGGATCGAGATCATATGTGGAGAAAAATCATAAGGGACAAATATTTAGATGGTCAGGATCCGGAAAATATTTTTTTCCAAAACGAGCTTCCCTCTGCATAAAGTATATGGAATTTTATCAAAATTTGTAAAAAATATTGTGCTTCATGGCTTGAAATGGAAATCACATCAGGGAAACAAGATCATGTTCTGGGATGATAACTGGCATTTGATTGGTCCCTTATCTTGGGAAAAACTTTTGAGCTCCTTTAAAGAGGAAGCTATTAACAAGTGGGGCTCCTTGGTAGAAAATTATACTTGTAAGATATATGGTATTAGATGTTGGAATGAATTCTCCTGTGAATATTTTGAAACCAAGGCGGGGGTTTTGTCTCTTTTCAGGTTGTTGGGATCCACCCCTGTCCAATTGGTTATTTGGAGGATGGGTTAATTTGGTAAGATTCAACAATGGGAGAGGTGATAGTTAAACCAATCTATAACATGATTTGTAGTAGAGAGAGGTGAAGGGATTTATCTATTTCCTTCCCAACAAAAATGGTTTGGAAAAAGGAGGACTTTCCCAAATAAAATATTTTCCTTTTTCTTTCCACTTTAGGAAAGTTCATTAATTATGAAAATATGATGAATTGAGGATTTTTTTGCCCTACATTATATTTCCTTTGTGAAGAATGGGAAGAATATGGTAATCATATTTTTATTCATTTCCCCTTTTCCCATCAAATTTGGGAGATGGTGTGGCAGCAGGGGAATGTAATTTGGGTCCTCCCTTGCTCGGTTTATGATGTTATTTCACAATGGAAATGGAAGGTGGCTCATAAGAAGCTACAAATTCTCTAGAACCTCACTCCAACCACTGTTATTTGGACTTTATGGCTTAGAAAAAATAGAATAATATATCAAGGTTCCAAACTCTCATTTTGCCAAGTGTGGAATAGGATATAAGGGATTTTATCTTAATCAGTTAAGTCATGAAGAAATGATTTGGAGTGTAGAAATATTGAGGATAGATTCATATGCAGTAAATGGACCTTAATTCCCTTAATGCATACTTTTGGGAATCCTAATAATGGGAGTAAGGAAAAATAGAAAATTATATGACAACCTCATGATGTTGGTTGTTATGCCCTTAATCATATATAGTGTATCAAATGGAGATTTCGACATGTGGCATACATTCCCTTGGTTATTCATATTTTTTATCATTTTATATATCATTCATATCATTATTAGATCTTCTGTAGTGATGGCCATAGCATAGAAATGGTATATACAGGATATCATTTTTTATGATTTAGGATGTAGACACTAAATCACACACTTTTGACATTATTTAGTCCCCATCTCATATTATTATTCATATGGTTTTTGAGTGAAGAAAGTACTAATTAACCTCAATATTTTGGCCATTTTTATTTACTTTATGTCATCATTCTCAACCTCCACCACACATATGCTTGATCTATTATTGACACTTGCCAGCATTTTAGCCTTGACTGCAGCACCAAGGCTAGTACTAGGGTGCCCGTCAGTGCCTTAGTCCTAGTTAGGTGCTCTGATCCTTTTCACACTTCCCACAACTTTTTGGAAACTTTCTAGCCATTTTAGCTTCTTATATTTTTGGTGGTCATCCATTTCAGGGTTAGTTACGAAATTATATCAAGAGAACCATATAAATATAAATTTATAAGACAATAATTATGGAAAAAGCACTAGTCACTACTATCATCCACGTAGGTTTACATTCATCTAAGGCATTTGGAGATCATTTACATACATTTATCTCCATCACAAAGGACAACGATAGATCATATTCATCACACAAGAATATGAGGGGATTATAATCAATTTCATCCACCATTCTAATATATTTTCTATACATAGATATTTCTCACTACTTTCACAAAGTGTGACTAGAACAAACGTACCTAGGGCATATGATTCATAGACACACCCTATAACTACATTTGGGTCTTAAATGTAGTGCAACACTTAGTTAATAAGTCCAAATTTATCGAAGCTGAGGTCAGTCTGACATATTCATTCACATTATTCTTTTTGGGGGTTTGATACATATTGTGGTCTCTTGTAGGTCTTTCTTTCATCTTGGATTATCACCGACATCTGGTGCAATGCAACGAATATGATGCAACACATAGCGAGGGTTTTGGACCACATGAAGAACCTATAAAATATATTTTCAGACCTCTTACACGTACCAAAGCACCCATACTACAGACCATGGTGCCCATAAGCACCTCAATCCTTCTCCAGGTAACCCAATCCCGAGAAACAGTCCAAATATTTCCTTTTCAGGACCTTTACATAGTCGTTCCTATTTCCAAATTATTCTATTTACTTTGTGACAAAGTCCAACGAGCTCCTCTAATAAGATGAATCACTTCCTTACTCTTCTTGCATATTAGGGTTTCTATTATCATTAGCTTAGTTTCTTGGGTCATTTTCCATAATTTTTTATTACATTTATTTATTTTATCTACATGTTTGTCTAGATTATATTAACTACTAATATTCCACATTTTAGTTAATCAAAGGATATATTAAACACTTAAGTCTTATTATATGGTTTGGAGGTTTCCCCCTCAAAGTGGTTAAGCTATTATATTTTCATATTGAGATTTACATTTTGTTGTCCTTTGGTTTTATATTACTATTGATGTTCTTATTTATCCAAGTAATTCCGTTACAAGTGGTGTTATAGCTGTGATCTGGGCCATAATTATAAAAGAAAACCTAAATTTTGTGTTTTCGCTCTATCTTGCGAACCAGAGAGAATTTGTTAGAGCTGTTTTACTAAAGTTGGGAATTATTCCGATTAAGGGTCTCTTAAAATTTTAGATTTTTTTTCTTTATTTTGCAAAAGTTATTCCAAATTTAGGGTTTTTCATAAATTCACTCCCTAGGATGAATATTTGAAAAAAAAAAATCAAGTTATTTACCTTTTTGGAAAGAGGATAAAAAATTAGTTGAAGTTTGTTCTTTAAGTTTTTTTAGATTTAACTTAAATCCTATTGAACTCCCAAACCCTAAAATTTGACCTTAATCCCTAAATCCTACTATTTTGGGGCATAATGGCGGGGCATTCCACAAGAGGAAAAAAAATCCTGTCACTCCAAGTAAAACTCCAAAAAAGTATGAGATAATATTTGAGATTTTGAGTTGGAAGGGATAACAATAATTTTCTCAATGTAAGGGCTTACTTCGATAAACCATGATATAAGCCAACTTGAGTTCGACCTACGAAACCTTGATTCTATGGTGGCCAACAAAGAAGTAGTAGAAATGATTGGAGAAGGATTGGAGGATTTCATGTAGAAATTATGTACACATATAATGGTTGATTAACTAAAATGTAAATATATACACTATTTAATCTAAGATATAAACAATTGTAAATGAAGTAAATAAATGCAGTAAAGAAGTATGTAAATGACCCAAGAAACCTAATCTAATGAAAGTATATACCCTAATGTGCAAGAGATAAGAGGAAATGATTCAGTTTATTTTATGATTTTCACATAATTGTGGAAACTAGAAGCAGGAATTATTGTGCAGAAGCCCCGAAAAGGATGGATCTGGGATGTTTTTATGGGCTTGGGCACCTACAGTTGTTCTGGTCTACAGAATAGGTGCCCTGGTCTATTCAAAATCTCCAAAACTAATCTTCACTGGTTTAGTAGGTGGTCCAAAACCTTTGTTGTGTGTCACATGTGATTCATTGTACTATGTTAGGTGTCTCTATTAATCCAAGATGGAAGGAAGACCTACAAAACTCTAAACAAGCTTAAATCCCTAAAAAATAAAAAGTGCATATGATAGGGTCGAACTGACCTCAACTGCCACAATAGTGGGCTTACTAACTGAGTATTGCACTACATTACAAACCCAAATTTAGTTCTTTTTGTGTGTGTTTGTGTGAAGCATTTCTTAGGTTGCTCTTTGGATAGTCACACTTTGTGATGTAGCAAGATAACAATGTGTAGAAAAATGTAATAGAATGGTGCCTAGAATATAATAGAATCATCCCCATATGTTGTGTGTGATAAAGATGTCCTAGCCTTGTGCCTTGTGATGGAGCTATATAGATGCAAGTGATCTCCAATGTAATAGATGTATGTAACTCTTGGTGGATGATTGTAGTGAATAGTGCTCGATACCTCATTATGGTCTCATAATTTTATATTTATAGTGTTCTCTTGATCTAATTTCGTAATTAACCCCGAAATAGCCGACCACTAAAAATATAAAGACCTCAAATGGCTAGAAAGAGCCCATAAAGTGGCAGGAAAATGGAAAAAGGATCTAGGCACCCATGGTGGGACCAGGGTACCCATGGGCACCCCAATACTAACACGAGAACCCTAGTTAAAGAAAAAATGACAGGAAATGATGAAAGATGACTAGGCATGTGTGTGGTGGAGGTTGGGAATGACTATAGAAATAAAATGAAAATGGTCAAGAGACGTGGATTAATTAGTATTTTCTTTACTCAAATACCCTATAAATAGTAGTATGAGACCAACACTAAATAATATCTAAAGTGCATGATTTTATGTTTACATTTTCCCCCACTCTGTAGCTTCTTCACTTCTTATTTTTTAGAAAGGTGAGTTGTGTATGATTAGGAGAAACCCATAGCAGATAACATCTATAGAACCTCTTTGATAAATCATGTTAAATATAGATAAGTAACAACCTTTTCTCTCATATGGAAATGAGAACACAAACAATAATTATATGAACACCAAAGATTACCTAAAAGTACAAGGTCATTCTTACACTTAGATTGCATGTATGTAACACAAAATCTATTTACAGATAATCACAAAACAAAGTTTGTGCCATTCTAGTATTGCATAAAATGGAGAAATATTGCAATGTAAATAACATTAGTCAATATTGAACAACAAATCATGATTCAGAATTGAAGAGCACTAAAACCATAAAGTGAACTTTATCTTACTTATTAGTATTATTCACATTCATGAAACAAGAAAAACATATGTATGCATAAATTTTCAGCATGCCTTCTCTAAGGCCGAGAGAAAAGAGATCAGTTTACATTTATATTCATGTCTTAATTAATTACATACTACCTTTCGAACTAAATCAAGTTAAGACTATACTTGACTCATTCTGAGCCAAGTTCACTTAAGTGACTTTATGAGTTACACACTATAATGTTTAATTAGTTCATAAATGAGTTAATTTGATTTTACTTTATGAATTTAAATAAATTCAACTGATTCAAGTGAATTAATATGTCTCAAAACACATAAATTCATTATGTATTCAAATGGTCACTAGAAATGGACTGCTTTAATGCCATGTGGGACCCGTAAAACCTAGTCCAATGGGCAATAGATTTTTTCACTGTCTTGAAATTATCTTCTAGATTGACCCTGTGCTATGATTCCTGATATCCTTTCTTTTGATGAAATGGTTCCATAGCTTGACCATTTGGATCAAACTACAAGTTACACTTGATTGAATTCAATGTTCAATTCACAATCACCTAATTAACTTTGATATATACAATATATACATTTGACATTGTTTTGACTTAATGCACAAGAGTTGGACTGAACTCTTATTTCATTTCACAATATCTCTTTTAACTTGGGTTCTTAGCTTGAATATATGAGATTGATTTAGAAATTTCTATAAATTCCAAAATATTCATTTCATCTTGACCTCTATTAAATTTAATTCATTGTGATTTGAGCCTATATAGGGTATTATCTTTATGTGGATGAACATCTATAATTTGAAGTATTTGGTGTTAGATGTGTGAAAAAAAAGTTATATGTTGGATCCCTTTTATGATGTAATTGTAGCTTACTTCCCAAAATAGGTGTGGATGACAACACCTCCCAATATTATTCTTAGGAGTTCAAGGGGGGAAGGGACATGTGAAGGATCCCCTAAAGGAAAAACTAAGGATTCAATCCCATATTTATAGAAAGATGAATTCTAGAATATTCCATTTTGGGAAGGAAAATTCTAGAGGCATTTTTCCAATCTAATTTTAGGAGGAATAATCCTAATTATACTTTTCCAATTAGGTGTATTTATATTTGTGGAGATCCAAACTATCTGTTTCCGTCAAATCATTGCACCCACCAAATGGCCAGATTGTAAGCAAGATGTTCAATGTGATTAGGACACAAGGGATCACCTCTCAAGCTATGAGACTTAGGATTGAGGTGAACCTCATGAGAAGGCCAACTTCCTTTTCATAAACTAAGTGTTGTACTACTCCTAGTGCAATAAAATGGCTATCTAATCCTAGGCTAACATTTCCATGGCTTTTAGGGAAATCGTTTTGTAAAAAAGGAAACTATATTAGGGATAGTGATGCACCAAATAAAGGGTATTTTAATCTCAGGAAGGGTTAATGTGAATAAGATGTTTGCACCATTAATCTCCTTCACCTATTGTAACTTAGAAAGGATACAAAATACCACAAACTAAAAGCATACATTCCTTTGTTAAAACTTGAATCATACAGAATAGAGAGACCAAATTGGATTGAACACATAGTTAACTAACCACGAGGATAAAACACATGCACATGTCAAACATTCATTTCACTGGTCATGTCTAGTGATAATATAAATTTTAATAACAAAAATAAAACACTCATTCCAAAATTGACATAAACGACGGTTATATCACTTTTCCATAACATGAAACAAAAAAAACTAAAATAAAGGCAAGCTAATCATCTATACTAACGAATCACACATTCATAAAGCATATATCAATCAACCATTTAGCACAATAAATCAGGTTCTTCAAGGAAAGATATCGCTCTGAATATAATTAAAAGGTTGTAAATCTCTTAAGCACTCTTCAAAGCTTGAAGAACAACTTCACCAAAAATGATCTATCTATATCCCAAATGAATCCATATACTTAACTATTTATAAGTTGTTTAGGATGAACCATTACAGATAGGCCTTCAACTAAAATTTTACTAAAAATAGAAATGTCATTAATTCAAGGGAACAGGCTCCCATAAAAATATAAGGTTTGTTGCAAGCATTTGACTCAATCAACCCTGCAACACTGACCGGTCCAGAGCTTGGATATGTCCTTTCATGGTCGCTCATCTTTGTCCTGGTTCTGCAAAACCGTCTTCTTCTACATATTTTTGTTGTGTTTCCTCTCACGCATCCATTCGATGTTTATACTTGACGAAGCATTTACTGATTCCTTGAATTTCCTCATCCCCTAGCCCACATGCGTAGTGATTCACTACATATTTTGTCTCAATTTCCCTCGTGATCTTAGTTGTAACTCTTCTAAGTTTACTCAAAACTGTATTCAATATTCCTATGAAATTTTGGCAAAAACTAACTTGTCAATAGATTCACTAGTGAAAGTTTTGGTAACCTCATCATCACGCTTCACCAAATCTCTAAAATTCTTCTTGATCTACTCCTCTGGAAGAGCATTGATGATTTTTTTGAAGAATTTATAGTTAACAATATCAAATTCCTCTTATATGTCATTCAAAGCATCCATAATTTCCACTCATTTATCATCCAACTTCTTAATTAAATCTTGTAGCTCCTGACACTGGAATTCCTTGGCCTTTTGATATTCGAAAAACTTTACAGCATCGTTGATTACATCCTCCTAAAGGAGTAGGTCTGAATATTCCTCTCTTATCTCACTCCATGCTGCCAAATTCAAATTTAGGTTGTTGTTGTCCTCCGAAAAGGCTTCATCCATTTTGTAAATAATAGTTTTTCCAACTTGCAAATCATTATATAGCTCAACATCTTCTTTAATTAAATGGTTAGCTTCTTATAGTATACGTTCCATCCATCCATCTACCGATATCCCTTTTTGACCTATCTTCTTGATCTCTTGATAAGAAATATCATCAATGTTAGATGAAACTGTCATAGCGGTAGTAGTTGAGACTTCACTAAATGGAATTAGCTTTGTTACTTTTTGTACCAATGTAGTGAGCTACTCGACCTTAGCCTTAAGCTCATCCTAAGAAGATTTATCCTTATCCTATTTTTCGAGTAGATTTCCAAGAGCAATGTGTACATCTTATTTTGCTCCTTCGTGAGTGGCTTTTCCCAGTGAGAATCTAGAAATATGATAATTTGTAGTTGTAATTGTTTCCTTTTTTTTATTAGTGTGAGTTATCCTATGTGCCCTCTGTTAGGAATTATTATTAGTGCTCACATTATTATAAAAGTTAGATTATAATTATGTTGAGTTGATATTACAATTGTTATAATATATTATTTTAACAATATATTATTATAGTGTGTTGCTGTACCCGTAAAGTTATAAACAGGTAAGTGGTTTGTTGACTTACCTATTTTATAGGAAGTCATTTTTCCTATGTATATGGCTATTTAATAGCCTATGTATGTTGTGCAGAGATATAGAGAAATAATATACTTATTCTGGTTTTTACCTGTGCAAAACTGGTTGATTGCTATGATTTGGTATCAGAGCTAGGTGATTGAAATGGGGGAATAATTATAAATAGTGGCAGTAAATGTCTTTATACTGCCCTGGTTTATGGTTTCTAGATCATATATTGAAGTGCAACCTGCAGCAACAGAAAGCAAGCCGCGTCCAGCCTTCATAAATTACAAAACATTAAAAGTGCAGTGAATAGACCACATTACAGTGGTATTATTATTGTGCTTTCATTTGGTATTATTATTGTGCTATTATGTGTATTGGTGTTTGTGACCAAACAACACAAGCATAAGAAAACTATGATATGAGAATGTCATTTTATCTCGGTCAAGCACTGCCTGCTCCATTCAAAGTCTGACACATATTGTGCATTGGTTTGCTAACTCAAAGCCACAGATTTATTCTAGATATTATGGCAGTTTGTATCTAATTAAATAGTGTGCAGATCTATATTCGGTGTTGATATCCAAGGTAATGTCTGGATGATAGTTGGATAATATCGGCCTTGCACAACATTGGAAATCGATCCCCATACTTCACGCAGATTTCAAAAACAAAGCGGCCAATTCAATTGTATTCTCCATCCAGATCACGGCCTCTACACAATTCAATCGCACTACAACCTGCACTACAACCGCACTAATGTGCCTCCAGATCAGCATCCAGATCATGGCCTCTAGACTAATGTGCATCAGTTCATGCATTATAAACCGCTCGGGATCTCCTACTTTCTTGGTTCGTTCAGCTCTTTTTGGCAATAGTTTTGCATTGAAACGGTTTTTATGCTCCCTTCATAACAACATTACAGGTGGCGGCCCTTGTCTACATGCAAAGTTATAATCGTTTGTGTTATAATTTAGTTGTCGAATTTTGCTTGATTGTATAGTCGATAGGTAGTTTGCGAGTTGTGTGATAACATTCTAAAGTCCGCTGCCGTTCATTATCATTGTGTGAAGATAAGTCAATTTTTTAATTATTTAGTTAGAGATATTTCTCTTCACGCTGTAAGAGTAATAAGTGTTGTTATAAAGTAGTCTTTGTAAAAGAGTAGTCACGTAAAAAATAAAGTCCGTCAATATGATATGACTATAGTCAATAGTCATTATAGTATAAAATTGTCAAAAGATTCAAGTTGTATGTCTATTTGAAAGTTTCATAAGGAGAGTCTTTGTTAAAGTCAGTGTTTTGGTCATTTTGTAGTCATAAAAAAAAATGCCTTATGAATGCATTTTCGGTTGAACCCGACATTCGATTTAGGCATATAATTGAGCCTCGATTCAAATTCAGCTGAGCTAGCAGCAATTACTGGAGGACGGAGGCATAGGAGGATGGAGGTCAGATAGCGACCTCTCATCAGTCACCAACGATGGGGCCACACAAAATGATTTGGTGGCACAGGTGTGCAGTGTGAGTATATGATTTTCAGTGTGGTTTCCATTTTCTTAGAGTGATTATGTTTGCAGAGTTCTTGTTTTGTTTGGTATTTGATGGATGTTGGAAAGAGAGTTGTGTTGGAGCGCAGATGATTGTCAGTGATCCTCTGACTAACTTGGTCCTCTGACTGCCGTACTTCGTTGGAAGATGGTCAGCTAGGAGAATACGTTCACTAGCATTAGTGACCATGTGCAGCAAGACCTAACTAGCAAGATCCATTCAGGAGTATGTTCTTCGATGCATTTTGCTTCTCAGTATCTATATGTGTGGAATTTCACATTGTGGGGGGGAATACATACCAATGTTCCATTCCCATTCTGCACCCAAAACGACTTAGTCAAGGAAAGCTTCCAGTGGCAGTGGCATTTTTCTATGCTGTTCGAGATCGAGTGGCAGCGATCAAAGACAGAGACTACAATTAAGAACATTACGATTCTTATAGGAAGTAATGTGAAATTTTTAGTATATCTTCTTTTGTGCAGTTTTGAGATATGCATGTTGTGTTTCCTACATTATTCCCTGATGTATAAGCATAGTGGTGAATAGTAGCACCATAGTAAGTCAGTTCATGGATCTTGAAAGGGTTTGCGGGAGGATCCAGAAAACCACACGAGGTCAACAGTCGATGAGGTTCCTGTCACTTCAAGGTTTGTGGTAAGCCTGTTTAAAACCATGGAAGGAGAGAGCCTTTCTTTTGGATCAAGGTCATGAGTCATAGAGTTGGACATGCCACAGGAGTGAGCATACTGCAGAGGAGTGTGTGGATGTTTTTCTACCATGTTCGCACTAAGGGGGGAATGTTAGGAATTATTATTAGTGCTCACATTATTATAAAAGTTAGATTATAATTATGTTGAGTTGATATTACAATTTTTATAATATATTGTTTTAACAATATATTATTATAGTGTGTTGTTTTACCCGTAAAGTTATAAACGGGTAAGTGGTTTGTTGACTTACCTATTTTATAGGAAGTCAGTTTTCCTATGTATATGGCTATTTAATAGCCTATGTATGTTGTGCAGAGTTATAGAGAAATAATATACTTATTCTGGTTTTTACCTGTGCAAAATTGGTTGATTGCTATGACCCTCCTCTCATGTTGGAGGGTCATCTCACATGGGTTAAGTTTATGGTTAGGTTTAGGGTTTCATATTTTTCATGCACTAGGGTTACTCAGCACCCTATATGTACCCTTTTTTATTCATTTATGGGCATTCCAAGACACTCCGTTGTCTTTCCTCTATGCAAGCTTTGTTTCTGTTGAGCAAGTTCTTCCATTACTGATCAATTTTTTCCTTGTTATCGCCGGAGCTTTCATGATTCCGTTGGAGTGCAACTACTTCGTGGTGCCTCGTTTCTAATTCGATTCTCGTAAACTCTTTTCGGTATCAGAGATGAGATCAGGGTAAACGTGCACTCAAATTTTTTTTGCGATTACTCTTACTTGGTTTCGTTATTTTACTCTGCATGCAAGTCTTTTGATCGTTTTTTTGGAAATTATCTAGCTAATATCTCTAACAAGCTTTCTCAGAAAGTTTTTTGTGTTTTGTTTCTTGTGCATGTGCACGATTTTTCAAAATACCTTGAGAAATCAAGGGTTTTTCTGCTCTTTTTAGCTAGACGTATCAAAATCCAAAATAGAGATTCTTTTCATTTATTAAAATGGAAGTGAATTTTTTTTAAGATATGTGGTTTTTGCAAGATATTTGTCTATGCATATTGTCTGTGGTTACAGTATCTTTGAGTTCTTCAGTAGTGGTTACTCATCAATGAACTGCTATCCCTCTGACCATTTTTGGACTGTTCAAACTGCTCAAACTGTTCAAAATACAATACAATACATCCTTTTTTCACTGGGCGCGGCCTGCCTGCAATTTTTTTCATTCACATGCATTTTTTAACCTCTGCCACATTTTTTTACTTAAAGGTGTTGTAAAATCTTATGTATATGTTGTAAACTCTCTTGCAAACGATTGTAGACTCCTCCCCTTGGTGCCCACGCTCTCCCAACACCAAAAATGACCTGAAAACCCTCATCTCTGCATCTGCGCACAACCTGTAACTATTTTTTTTAATGTTTTTTACCTCTCCTAACGTGGCCTGTAGTTTTCCTCTGTGCTTTTTTGGCGCAGCCTGGTAAGATTTGGTAAGTTTTTTAATTACTTTTCTTTTTTAATCTCTCTAAAATCCTCAGTTTTTAAAACAAACGGCTCGTGTTTTCTTGGTTTTTGATTAAAAGCTTTCTTTTTAAAACACAAAATCTAACAAACTCCTTTTTTGGTATGTGTTTTAAATCAACAAATCTTTCTTTATTTAAAAGGTACTTTGTAAAAATTCATTCAATCTTTATTTGTTTAAACATCTTCATCTAAAAATCTTCTTTTGAACACGTTCTTTCTAAAATCTTCTGTTTTAGAAAATATTCAAAAAAAGTGCTTTTTTCAGTTATTTTGTTAATTAAAGCCTTTTTCCAAAATTCATTAGATTTAATTAAATTAGATCTAATTTTATTTCATTCACATTATTTAAACACTATTTCTTTGGCATTATTAAATTTGTTCTTTGGCTTGTTGTATTTTTAACCTTCCGTCGAGTGTCGAAGATGAAGGGTGAGGTCTGGGATTGGCAGGTGGCTAATCCCCCCTCGCAATACAAACAAACCCTATCTCAAATTCCATGTCGTTTCCAACGGGCATACATACGACACCTTTTGCATGCGTTTAGGGCATTTTTTAAATCCGTTTGGAGGCTTATTGGCTTTTTCTCATCAATTGCAGGAATTGGTTTTTGCTATAACTTTTGACTCGTTGCTCAGTTTTGAGCACTTCTTTAGTCAAAGTTGCATGTTTTTTTTCACTCTAGATGATGGGATCATTAGCTTTATAAACACGCTAATTTTATAAAGTGCCGCATTCTGGGGGGTGTCTTTGTATTGCTTAATTCAGCTCATTTTTTTGAGCTTTGTTCTATTCCTTTTTTCATGAACTTGTGAGCACGTCCGCCACAGTCTTACGACAAAGGGATTCTTTCGTGTGACATGAGATATTTTTTCTCGCCACCAGGCTTATCTTTCGCCTCCTTTCTATTTTTTGCTTATGCTTGTTTACGGTGTTCCTTTTTTGTTGCGCTCCACGAAACACTGTTGTGGTCTCCTCTCTTGCATGTTATTACACTAATTGCAAGATGAGTTACCAAGTATTTCAAACCACATGCATGGACCCGATTGTAATCAATGCACTAAACTATAAAGTGCCGAAAGTATGGGGTTGTTATTGTCCTGGGTGGTTGTGTTTCTTTTCTACATTTCTTTCTCTCTCTCTCACTATGGATGCACTTTCAATTCCTTTACTTACGCCATTCAATTTTTTCGAATGGAAATCAAAAATAATAATGAAACTAAGGGGTAAAGGGTTATTCCACATCACCATGGGAACTAAGACTGAACCAGATGACGAACTTGAAAAATCTAAGTGGTTAAACTGTAGTGATGAATCTTTAGGTCTTCTTTGCATGTTTATTTCTCCTGACTTTCTCTTCCACATTGAGGCATCTAAAACACCTACATCTATGTGGAAAATGTTGGATGCGATGTTTGGACAACTAGATGACATGAGAGCGCATGAGTTGGAAAACGAACTACTAGGGTTAAATCCTAGTGACTTTGAAAACCTACAAGCCTTCTTCTCGAAATTTGTCCACATTATATTATTGTTAAAAGGGTGTCAAGTAGAAAAGAAAGATTCTCAACTGATCTTGTCGATTCCCTCTAAGCTAGGTCCTGAATATTTTGTCTTCATGTCAACTTTCTACGCTACAAAAGCTACTTTGGGCGATACTTGTATGATGCCCTCCTTTGACTATTTTTCATCCTAACTCATTCGAGAACATGACAAACTCATTTAAATGGGGTCTCTCAAGTCCAAGTCACATGCCCTTGTAGCAAGTACTAGCAAAGGAAAGAAGACTGAAAAGAAGAAGGAAACAAAGGATCAACCTAAAAAAGAAACCAAGATCAAACCTAAAAATGACACAAACACTTCGAATTCTGAGCCTAAGGGACAAAAAAGCAAGTATTCGTGTTCCTATTGCAAGAAGATTGGTCACGATGAGAAACACTGTTTTAAGAAACACATTTATCACTTATCTCATTTACTTGAGAAAAATAAAAAAAGTGTTCCTAAATCCATAAAACAAAGTGCTCCAAAGGCTGAGTCTTCTGCTGCAAAAGGTGCTAAAAATGATAAGAAGAAAGGAAAGGCCCTTGTAGCCAAAGTTTCTCCTTCATCGACATGGATTATAGATTTTGGTGCCTCACACCAAATGGGTTCTTCACATGTTGAGTTTTCCAACATCAAACCTTGTGGAATGTCCCAAATCATGATGGATAATGACATGACAGTGTCAGTTTCCGGTAGTGGATCAGTAGAGATGGATGGGGGAAGATTTAACCAAGTGTTGAGTGTTCCTTATCTCTCTACCAATCTCCTATCAGTTTACCAAATTACTCACCTTGGTGAAGGAATGTGAGTGGAATTTGGTCCTAACTCGGTGATCATTCGTGAGCTTAACAATGACACTACAGTGGCTGAGGGAAAGGCAGATCACCATTCACGGTTGTACACCTTCTCCCACTTTACTTCTGATTCTATGCCCACTGCCTTGCTCACTCATGCAAATGAGGTTAGTAAACTATGGCATGAGTGTTTTGGACATCTAAATTATCACTACCTTGAACAATTGAGTCGAAATGAAATGGTCAACGGGTTGCCTCGCATCAAGTTTTCTAAGGGTCTTTGTGAGGGTTGTACCCTTAGAAAGCATCCTGAAAAGAAATTTGACAAAGGAAAAGCTTGGAGAGCCACTCGTCCTTTGGATCTTGTTCACAGTGGTGTTTCTGGTCCATTTCCTTCTCCTTCATTTACTAGAGCTCTTTATGTGCTAAACTTCATTGATGACTATTTGCGATATACTTGGGTATATTTTCTTAAGCTTAAGTTTGAAGTCATTGAACATTTTCAGGACTTCAAGGCTCTTGCTAAGAAATAGGCAGAATAGTCTATCAAGGTTCTTCAAACTGACAATGGAGGTGAATATGTAAACAATAGGTTCACGGATTTCTGTACTTCTAAAGGGATCTCTTTGCAACATACAGTTGCTTATACCCCTTCGTAGAATGGAGTCACAGAAAGAAAGAACCATACTCTGAAGGAGATGGCCACTTGTACAATTCACTCGAAGTCTCTTCCTCCACAGTATTGGGCTGAAGCAATGAATTGTCTAAATTACATTCAGAACCATGTTCCACACAAGGCAGTAAGAGGGATGACACCCTTTGAAGCCTGGTTTGGACACAAGCCTGATGTTGAGCACTTTCGAGTCTTCAGATCCAAGGCTATGGCTTAGATTCCCAAGAAGAAATGCAAGGCCTTGGAACCACAATCCAAACCTTGTATCTTTGTAGGGTATCTTGATGGAGTGAAGGGATATCAATTGATGAATTCTACTTCTCATGAGCTATATATTGAGAGAAGTGTTAAGTTCGATGAGTCTTCTTTGACTTCTACTTCTCCACCTATTGAGGTTCTTCAGCTCACTGATTCAGATTCTGACTCATCAGATGATGATACTGTTGAGTGTGCTCCTCTTTCGGATCCTCCTAACCATCATACCTTTGAGTCTTCTGATTTTGATAGTAGTGATGATGAGGACTATGTCCCTTCTCACTCAAGTGAAGAATCTTCTGACTCTGAGCCTGATCCTCCTGGTCCCCTTTGGTCTAAGAAAACTTTACAAAGTGCTGGAGATTTTGTTGGAGATACTTCAGATATGATACGTACTCGCTCAGATTTCATTGGACCCCACTCTTTCTTTGCCTCTACTTCTGATCCACAGTCTTTTCGAGAGGCTTCTGCTATTTCTGAGTGGGATTCTGCCATGGATGAGGAGTATTCCTCTCTCATGAAGAACGATACTTGGGATCTCACCACTCTTCCGAAAGGAAGAAAAATTGTTCAGTGTAAGTGGGTGTTCTGAATAAAGCATGGAGTAGATGGAGACATCAAAAAATTTAAAGTGTGATTATTAGCTAAGGGTTTCTCCCAGATAGTTGGGGCTGATTATACAGAAACCTTTGCTCCAGTTACAAAGATGACTTCTATTCAACTGACCCTAGCCATTGCCACAGCGCATAGATGGAAAGTCCATCAAATGGATGTTAAGAGCACCTTCCTTCATGGTGACCTAGAGGAAGAGATCTATATGGAACAACCTCTCGGTTATGTCCAAGATTCCTCCCTTGTTTGTAAGTTAAAGAAGTCTCTTTATGGCCTTAAACAATCCCCTCAGGCTTGGTATGCCAAGATAGACTCCTTCTTACTTACATCAGGGTTTACTAGGTGTCACTCTGATCCAAATGTTTATATTCTACGAAAAGATGACTCCATACTCATTCTTGTTCTATATGTTGATGACTTGTTGATCACAGGAAGCTCTTCCTCTATTATTGATTCTGTGAAGATTGCCTTAGCCAACAAGTTTTCCATGACTGACTTCGGTCTGCTTCATTACTTTCTTGGAATCTAGATTTCACAATATAACTCAGGAATCTTGATTTCATAACCTAAGTATGCTCTTGATTTGTTATCTCAGTTTCAGATGTTTGATTGCAAGTCTTCTCCTGCTCCTTTTCTTTCTGGGGTTAAGTTTGTTTCAGATTGCTCTACTTCCTTGGTTGATGGTACTCTTTACCGATAGTTAGTGGGGAGCTTGATCTAATTAACTCACACTCGATCGGATTTATCATATGTTGTTGGGATCATGTCCAGATTCATGCAGGAGCCACATGAGCTGCATTGGAAAGCAGCTAAACAGATCCTTCATTATGTTCGTAGCACTTATGCTGATGGTATACACTATCATGGAGGGGTTGATATTGACTTGATTGGATTCATAGATTTTGATTGGGCCGGTGACTTAGATCATCAGAAATCTACTTCTGGCTATAGTTTCTCTCTTAGTTTGGGTCCTATTTGTTGGTCTAGCAAGAAGCAGAATGCAATTGTGATATCATCTACAGAGGCAAAATATAGAGGAGCAGTTAATGCTGCCACAAAATCTATTTGGCTACAGGGTATTCTGACAGAGTTTAGCATCCACTTTCGGCGGCCTACCATTATCTACTATGATAACATGAGCACTATCTCTATTTGTAAAAATCCAGTTTAGCATCAGCGGATGAAGCACATTGAGATTCATATCCACTTCATACGGGAGCTTATTCATGATGGTATCATCGAAATTAATTACATTTAGATAGCTGATCAGATTACAGACTTAATCACCAAGCCTTTCACTGAGATGAAGTTTCTTCACTTATGGTCTCTTCTTGGGGTGAGGTCTTCTATAGCTTCCCATCTTCTTAGGGCTATGTATTCCTTCTTTTCTTCTTCTTCTTCTTCTATGAAGATTGTGTTTTTATATGGGCACCTTATCAGGCCTTTAGTTGTCGGGCCCCATTGACACATCTTTCTTAGTTTTTTAGGAGTGTCTTCCTCTTCCATCTGACTCATCACGGCCACTACCCCAGATTTGATGAAGGGGGGGTGTTAGTGTGAGTTATCATATGTGTCCTCCTCTCATGTTGGAGGGTCGTCTCATATGGGTTAGGTTTAGGGTTAGGTTGAGGGTTTCATATGTGTCATGCACTAGGGTTACTCAACACCCTATATGTACCCTTTTTTATTCATTTATGAGCATGCCAAGACACTCCGCTATCTTTCCTCTATACAAGCTTTGTTTCTGTTGAGCAAGTTCTTCCATTACTGATCAATTTTTTCCTTGCTATCTCTGGAGCTTTCATGATTCCGTTGGAGTGCAACTACTTCGTGGTGCCTCATTTCTGATTCGATTCTCATAAAATCTTTTCATTTTTCCATCAACAGGAGTAGAAACCTCTATAACTCATTCCCTGGATGGATTCACTGTTAGGCCTGAAACAATCTTTGGCCTCTTGGCCTGTCTCTTTGGTGTATGCTCCAATATGCTTAGATCTATGACATCCCCCAGAGGCACTTTCTTTTTTTTCTTTGGAGTCTTCTGAAACAACCATTCTAGAATGGCTAATGTTGATGAGGATAGACCATTTGATTCAGTACCTAAAAACATTAGTCACAACAAGTGTACAAGAAAAAATAGTTGGTATTTGAATGGTAATGGTAGTAATGGATGGGGTGGATGTGAGGACTGCCATAGGATTTGATACAATGATGTTAGGGGATGAGATGGAAGTAAATGGAAGTATTAAGGGAAGTGAATTAGAAATGGATGACCCAATAGTTTCTCCAACTGAGAGAACTAAAAGGGATGAGAATACTTGGGCCATAAAAGGAGATGGGAAAGAATAAATTATCATAGAAGTGGAAGGAAATGATGTAAGAAGTGACAATGGAAGAGAAAAATGAAATGATGGGTCTTGTGGGACACTTGTAGACTCACTGACTTCAACTATTTATGTCACGGGTGATGTAGGAGACATGCCTTTGGGAACGGGAACCTTGGAGAGAGATCAGATCCCAACAACAAATGAAATCTTTTTTAGAACTGTAGGGGCCATTTGGGTCAAACTTTTCCCTTTTTTGGGTGTTGATTGTCTCATGGTTGATGGGGTTTCTATATTTTTAGTTTTCTCTAATTGTTTGGGTGAGATTCCCAAGGTAACCAACCAACTATAAGTTCTCTACAAAATGGGCCCCGCCCTCTCCTTTGTGTTGTAACATTCTTCCACATACCAATCACTCCATGGCAATGGTTAATTAGCAATATCATTATATTTATATACTACATCTAAAAGCTCATCATCATCTTGCATGTCAGTTGGGACATCGGCTATTCCAAATTTCCGAACCTCATCCAAATTTAGCCTTTCATAGTCTCTTTATCGGATGATGAATTCATCCCAAAAATGAATCCAAATGTCTTCCAACTAGGGTACATGAGAACTTGACCAACTTGTTTCGATGAATTTACCCCGATAGTCAAAATTAGTCCATAGATGGAAAGTCTACAAGGTTACCTCTGTCATTTCTGCATCCACATTCTTGGCCTTGTGTATATTCTGGCAAGTGTATCTTCTGATTGAAATAGGGAATTGAACTCCCACTTTGTGTTGTTTTTTATGGATCTTATGGTATTCCAGCAGTTGTCAAACCAATTCTAGTAGAACCCATTTGTTGGTGGGACATCTTTGTAGCTTGCTGAGAGCACCTACAAAGCTAGGAATTTTATTGTAAGTAAATGTGGGGAACTGAAGGTAGATAGCTCCCCACTCACGCACTTCCTTAAAGGCTTCATCAGAAATCCTTCGATTATACAGCTCCTTATCGAAACGGTAGAGAATAACAGTAAATAAGCCATCGTTGATCCTGAAGAAGTGCTTACTTCCCTTGTCTAGTGTGAGTTGAGGATAGAAATCATAGATTTGAGAGGTGATTCAAAAACCCTTAGTATTCAACTTGATGAAGTCTCCCATAGCAGTTGTAGCATAAACCAAGAAGGATTTCATATAGAAACTCTTTGAATAATGCACTCTATTCAATTGATAGAAAATGGAATCACTGATATGCTCCCCCCATATGATAAATTCCTTATTATTTTTTATGGTAGCGATATATAAGAACATCCACTCCTAGAATTCCTGGGAATACCAGAGACTCTACTCAGTAGCACAATGATGTCATTGACCTCTTGAATGAATTTTGAGTGATACATGGTGTTTGGAAAAACTATTGGCCAGATAAATTTTCAACACGAGCTTCGTTCAAAATTTCACCTCTTTATCCCAATGTTCCACTGCTGACTCTAGTTAAATTGTGGTATAATCTTCAATGTTAGAGATTTTCAAAAAATCTTCAAAGAAATATTAATCCAAGTGGATCAAAAAATTTCCATCGGCATCTTTAATTGTCATAGATTCTTTATTGTAGTGGGTTACTACAGCCAAAAAAAAAATTGGGTAATGCATGGATGTGGGAAAACTAGCAGCAAGAACAAGCCCACTATCAACAATCACTTGCATCCAAGGTTTCTTATTTAGGACCTACACCCTTGCCTAGAAGTTTGGAAAATAAATTTGTCTGAGGTTGGTGTCCCCTATGTTTCCCAAGTTGGAAAATAAGAAAGAGTGAGGGGAAACCCCAAGGAACAAATATTTCATCTTTTCCTTACCCTTGGATGTGGAAGTAGACATCAAATTATAAGTTCCAAAATACTGAAGAAGAGAAGTTAGAAAACTTGAAAATCTCCAACCTTCGAAAACCTGAAAATTAGAAACCTGAAGTGGAAACCTCTGACAACCCGAATTGGAGAAGTCTGAAATGACAGGTTCCAAAAACCCAAAAATTAGAAACCCGAAGTAGGGACTTCTAAAATATTGAAAAGATAACTCCAGAGTCTGAATGGCACACTTCCCAAAAAAGAGAACTCCGAACAACCAAAGCTCTAAATTTCGAAAAGAGAGTTTTTTGAAAATGCCGATCTCTAAACTCTGAAAAACAAGAGGTGTTGAGAGGGTGAATTGAAGAACTTGAGAGGATCTTTGCAAAATATGAATGTGTGTAGAAACTCAAATCATGAAAACATGGTAGGAAATGAGTTTTTCATTTTCCAAGGTATGTAGAGGAGGAACAAAAGAAATGAAAAAGGAGGAAACAAAACAAATATCTTAAACCAACAAGAAAATGACCAAAATAAAAATAGGTTGAGAATGACGTCGAAAAGTACAAGATATAGTAAAAATTGGATCATGAAAGTAAAGTGTTAGGTGAAAATGTGATTGAAATAGAAAAAATCTGATATTAATGGTAAAATTCCAATCCATACAGAAGTAGTTAAGGATTAAATGCGCAGAGAGCTCCGAAAGTTTGAAAACCCGAAAGCCTGAAATTTTGAAATTTCATAATTTTGGGGTTTTAGACTTTGAAGATCAGATGAAAATCATGGAATGGCATGGAAGATTTTTGAAACCCGAAATCCCAAAAGTCCAAAAATTTGGACTTTTAGACTTTCAAAATTTGGAATTTCGAAAGAAATTATCCAAAAAACACGACCTAGAGTTCCAAAACCCAAAAGCCAAAAAGTCTGAAATTTAGGACTTTTGGGGTTTCAGACTTTGGAAATCCAACAGGAATTTCCTAAAAATCATGACCTAGAGTTGTGAAACCCAAAATCCTAAAAGTCTAGAATTTTCAAACTTTGGTGGTTTTAGACTTCGGAACTTGAAAAACACAATTTAAAATTCAAACCAATTAAATTCTAAAAGGGAAAATCCCTGAAGTTTGAAGTCCTATTTTTTGGATCTTCGAGACCTAGAGAATTTTCAAATTGTAGAGATATTCCATGTGAATATTTTTTCAAAATTTTTCTGATCGGTTTCAAAGTCTTCTTCTTAAGGTAGATAAAATCAATAACATTTTTAGCGACCTCTACGGAATGTTTTCCTACTAAGCTTTCAAATCAGTAGCCTTATACCAACCATTAGGCAAAGGAGTCTTGGAAGAAAAATACATTCAGAGGCCACCCAAAAGAAACAAAAAAAGAAAGAAAAACAAAACAAAACAATGTGGAAAGCACTTGGAGGAAACAAAAAAAATAAACACTGTACAAGGGTGGAAAAATCTCAAAAGTAAGCTTTGAGATGTATCCCATTCACATGAATGGGTAGTTCTAGATAGATGAAATGAATTCACCTCTTTGCAACTTGAGATAATATATGGTCCACTCTAGAGAGTATCAAACTTGGCATGCATCCATGGTTTGGCTGACTTCATCCCATTTGAGAACCAAATCTCCCTCTTGAAAATTCCTATCATAAGCTTTCTTGTCAAAGGATTTCTTAACTTGAGCCTAATGTTGGCTTAATGTTTTCATAGTTGTGTCTTGAACTTCTTCCAGCTCCATGAGTTCAGAAAACCTCACCATTAAGGAGTCATTTTCCATAACTTCGAGTTGATGAGCCAACTCCAAATATGGTAGTTCCAAGGAGAGTGGGAGCTTTTCCTCCCTCCCATATACCAGCATAAAAGGTGAACTTCCAATGACCATTTTAGGTGTTATTCAATCCACCCATAAGGCAGTCATAATTTGTATATGTCAGGTCCTTTTGTTAGCTTCCATCATCTATTTGATAATCCTTATGAGATTCTTGTTACTAGATTCACCCAACCCATTTCCCTATGGATAGTAATTGGATGAATTCTTGAGATAGGCCCCATTCTTAACTTCCCACTCACTCGAGTTTAACCGAAGTAAGGCCATTGCATTATTGGAGATAACAGTCAACGGAACTCCGAACCTTGTCATTATATTTTCCAGGAAATCAAGAACCGCCTTTTCGTTACTTTCCTTCAAATCCACCGCCTCTGTCCATCGAGTGAAATAATGTGTCACAGTAACAACCCATTTGTGTCTATCACTAGAAGGAGGGTTGATCATCCTGATAAAATATAACCCCCATTGAATGAAAGGTTGATCTACCTAAATGGGATATAGGGGAAGAACTGTCATTTTTTGTTTGTCTGTGAACAAGGTACATTCTTTACGTTTCCTCACCCAGAGATGGACATCTTTGAACAAATCTAGCCAATAGTAACATGCTCACATAATCTTGGTAGCAGTTGTTCATGCAGAGTAATGACCTCTAGACAAACCATTGTGGAATTCTTCCAGAATTTTACTTACTTGCTCTAGTTTGATATAGCACAGAAGAACACCGTTCAAGTATTTTTGGAAAAGAACATTGTTGATTGAGACATATGGAATGGACTGAAGGAAAAAAGTACGTCTTTGGGATTTATCCATATTTGAGGGATATGCCCCTAAAAGGAGGAAATTTTTCATCTTTGTTAACCAATAAATCTGACTGTCACTTTCATCGGCATTTAGGAGTGTAGCATCTTCTGCATCCTTAATCTCCATGTCTGCAACCAACTTCTGACATAACCCTTTGCCCCTGAAAAGTTTAGTGACTCTAATGTGTATGTCATACTCCATTATTTTCATGATCCACCCTACACACTTCTAGTTCATTTCTTTTTTCAATAAAAATCCTTGACGTCAAGATGAGAGACCATCAAGTGAACTTTATTATTGGACAACATGTGCCTAAAATTTTTTAGAGATTGAATGACTGCAAATAATTGTTTCTCAATGAAGGAATATTTGAGCTCATATTCTTTGAGAGACTAAATGAAGAAGGAAATTGGTTGTTCAATCAGATTGTCATTTTTCTGGGTGAGAATCCCTGAAATACTTTCCTGGCCTGCGAAAGCATAGAGAATGAAATATCTTTTGAACCTAGGATTTACCAGTGTGGGAGCTTGGGAAATGGCCTTTTTGATAGCCAAAACACTCCTTTCCATCTTTCATCCATGAGAGTAGAGTGTTCTTTTTCAACATGGTTGTGAGTGGTTTAGCCAATGTTGCAAATTGAGGAATGAATCTCTGCATGAAATTTGTGGTTCCCAGGAAACTTTTGAGACCATTCTTATGACTAGGAAGAGATAAAGACATAATGGAATGAATCTTGGTTGGGTCAATGGACAATCCTTCCGCTGAAACAAAATTTCTAAACAATTTTCCTTCTTGAACTGAAAAAATGCACTTCTTAGGATTCAATGATACCCCAAATTCTCTACACCTTCGAAAAACAATTCTTAGATGTGTGATATGATCCTCAGCATGCTTGGAATACATAATTATATCATCAAGGTAAACTAAGATGATATCATTGATTAGTCCTTTGAATACCATGTCCATGGCTCTTTGGAAAGTAGCTCTTGCATTAGATAACCCAAATGGCATTTATTTGGAAGCATATGGGCCCCACTTAGTGGTGAAATATTTTTTGTATTGATCAGATTCTTGGACCAAAATCTCATTGTATCCGAAATACCCATAAAGCAAAGAAAACTTTTGAGCCCCTGCCACTGTTTGGAGGATTCACTCCATTGATGGAAGAGGGTAGTGATCTTTCAATGAGGCATGGTTCAATTCCCTAAATTCTACACACAGCTAAATCTCTCGGTTCTTTTTCCTCATATGTACCAGATTACCCACGAGGAATGCTTGATAGGAAAAATTATGCAAGACTCAATAAGCTTGGTTAGCTACTTCCTCATTAGCGGCTCAATTTTAGGATTAATCAACCTCTATTTTTGATGAATTGGCTTAGATTTTTGGATCCAGTTCAATGGTGTGTTGAGATAGGTTGGGATCAAAACCAAGAAAATCTTTGTAGCTCCACACAAAAAAAATAATGATATTCTTGACAGAGTTTAATGAAATCTTTATTCTCTCGAGTAGCACATACTTCACCAATTTTAAAAAGTTTTTCGCTTGCTACCTCGACTTCTTCAAAATCCTCCTCCTTGACCACCATATTTGTGCTCTTTCGTTTGGCCTGATCATCTAAATTGAAGATGGATTCAAGTGTAACTAGGCCTTTTGGCATCTTGTTTCCTTTCAACTGTATAATTTGATCACCATAGGAGTTTTGCATTTTATCCTGGTGTTTGGAAACAAAATCTTATTCTTGTTATAGGAAGAGGACAACCTTTTGGTCACTATCGAACACCTACCAGCTACTTATGTTATCTGGTACTATGGGACGAACCACCATTTTGACCATCTGATGCCCTTCTTTCATAATGTCTACAAGTACATCATATTGCGAGCCAATAGTAGCAAGCCTGTCAACATCTTGATTTTTCTTTCTAGGAATTACATGAATTCCAAAAGCTTCGAAATCTTCTATCAGGTCCCAAACCTGATTTTTATATGATCTCAATAGATCATTTTTTAATGCACTACGAGTTGTTACTTGATGCAAAACCAATTCACTATCACCAAATACAGTCAAGGTTTGGATTCCTCTTTTTTGGGATTGTTGAATTCCTTATATGAGAGCCTCATATTCAGTGAAATTATTAGTACAACTAAACTACAACCAAAAGGATGAGAAATATTTATCTCCTTCCAGAGATATCAACATAAATCCTACACCAGATCCATTTTTACTCCTCAAACCATCAAATAATAGTTTCCATAGTCCCTCAGAACTGTTGGATGCTTTAACCAACTGAGGTATGATTTTACCTTCTTTGTGTATGCAGTATGTACTTAATCCAATCTATTCCAAAAGCAACAGACTAGATTCTTCATCTACCAATAAATCAGCATAGGGATCATATTGGTGATTGATACATACCTCATCAAGCACTATGTTAGGAACTTCCTCTGTAAGATTAGTTGGCTCATTATCTACATCCTCCTCATCTAGGTCACAAATGGCATGATTCGCATTTATGGTTTTAGTGGTGTAAGGCTCCACAAGATTGTGAAAAATAGGTTATGCTCTTATAGTCACCTTCATCCCATACCGAGTTCTAAGGATCATATGTGATCAGTCTGATGACATATAATTGTTATCCATATTTCACCCCCCGGGAAAAGTATTGGATCATCCATGACCCCGCATAGAAAAAACCAGATAAAACACATTTGAATCTTGCAAATAGATCACAGAAGGACTCTATGATGGAGTGGCGGATCCTACAAAATATTGAATGACCTGATCTAAGAATAAAGAGAAGAAACGACTTTGTCGAGTGAATCTGTGCCTTAAATTCATCAAATAGATTACATGCGGGCTCAGAAATGAAGTAGCAAATTTGAAGAAGAAGGAGATAGTGTCAAAGAAGCCAGAAGCTCAAAAGAGAAGAAATGGTGAAGGTTCAAAGTCTTCAGGCTCTGAAACAGTTCAGAATGAGTCCAAAAATTGACCAAGTATGGAGGAGACAACAAACGCTACTAAGTGTCCAAATAGCACACCTCCAAAGATTAAATCCAAAGGGGCAGACCCAAACGAGCGCCAAGATTCCATGAATCTAGAGCCTCAAAAGTTACACCAGTCATTGAAAAGTCTTCGACTTAGTGGATGTTGCCAAGTTTTCAAGCGGCGCTTCTCCAAAGATGAACCCAAAAAGGGAGGCTCGAACAAGCGCCGAGTCCCATGTGTCCCAGGCCTGAAATGGAGGTAGTCTCAAAGCTAAAATTCAAAGCTGGATAGGGCGGCCCTAAAAAAGGCTAAGTATAAAAGTGTTCGCAAAAGAAGCCACATGTTAGCTCTGCACGTCTCCAAAGGTAAATCCAAAAGTGGAGACTCAAACAAGTGCAGCTCGCCACATAGCCCAAGGTTTAAAAATGTAATAGGGGTTGTTAAAAAGTATAAGAGTCTATAGAGGTTTCCTTGTGTCAATCTGAAACTTCTTCAGAGGAAAAATCCTAAGCAATTTCTAAGTGAGAGCAGAGCCTCCACGTGTCTAGTTTAAAAAGGGGACAGGGTCAGGTTGAATAGTCAAACACTGAGGCAAACCAGCAGAGGGTGCCAAGTGTCAACACAGTGCCATTCCAAAAGAAAAATATAGAGGCCACCCTTAGACATGCACCAGCCATCAATGTGTCTAGTTTAAAAAGGGGACCCATTTTCAAACTCTTTTCCCGCTATTTTTTACGGACCCGACCTAAATTTCAAATGGCCATATCTTTTGACTCGGGACTCAAGACCTAACAAATATGACACCATTGGAAAGATCTCGGCCTCATCTACACCATGGATATCTAAAACTTTAAGTTCAAAAAGGTTAGGCGAGAGAAAAATGGAGAAACATCTTAAGGTCATTAATGCAGGATCTATTTTTCCCTAACAACCAGATCAGATCTGATCTAATCCGTCGTTTCCTTCTCCTTCAAGGTGCCAAACAAGAAATTGATTCAGTCAAGATAGATTTGGGGGTATATTTTGTAAGAGATATTGATGGCATTAGTTGAGCTTCAAACTGGTTTTCCCTTTTCTCTCTCTTTCTTCCCTTTATCGTAAATCTATAAAAGAAGGGTCCGGGCTCATTGTAAAGTTGTTCATTTTTCCTCTCTGCCTCCCCCTTTTTTTCTTCATTTTTCCTCTTTTCCTCCTCCCCTTCTCTTTAAATGGTGTTTTACATATTTCTCATGAATGATGTTCCGTGTAAACTTCTGAAGCAATAAAAAATGTGTTTTGTGATGCATTTTTCCATCCTTTTCTCTTTTTGGTTGTTTTTTCTTTCCTCTCTTCATTGCAGGGTACTTGTGCATGTTTTAGATGTTCATTTACAGATATGAGAGTTGTGTTTGTTGGGTTGTAAACGTTTTCTTTGTGAATTTGATATTTGGCGTGTGATGCAGTTGTTCATCCACTCCATTGCTCACCTCCCTTTGTTTCATGGTGGTTTGGTTAGATGATCAACAGTTTTCCTTCTCTAGTGTATCACCATTTTAGTGTAGGCTTTTTTTTTTTTGGTTTTCTTTCTCACCCTGTCTCCTTGGATAGTTAGAGTAGGATTAGATTAGCTTGCCTGCACTGGAATAGCTTATGGAAGGTAGTTTAGGAATAGTAACTAGCCTTCTCTAGATAGTTTTTCCATTTACAAAGTCCCACATTTTGGGGAAACCTCAATGTTATGTGAATCACACCAAATGACTTTTCCTTAGAAAAGTAGATCTGACAACTCATTTGGGGGTGCTGTGATTTTACACTAACAGTTTTGGTACGCCCAGTGGGATACTGAGATTAGATCTTCCATATTTCCAAGGTGTCTCATTACAATAACAATTCATAAGCCATCGTGCGACCACACTAATAGTTTTGGCATGCCCAGTGGGACAGGTCTGAAGCACCTTACCACTTCATCCTAGCAAGTTGATGTGTTCTTATTAAGGGTTAGCCTTTTGAGGCACATGCAAACACATCTGGCAACTCCATCTTGTCAACAACCCCATTTCTGTAGTTACAGTCCTTTTCCCATCCATTTCCACCCACATTCATTCACTTTTCTGTCCATATCTCCCATTTTCTTCCATTTCATGAAGTTGTGCAATCATGACTTCATTCCCTTCATGGGATTCACACCTACAGTAGTACAATCCACCTCTAATGTATTTTCCAACTCCATATCAACACTATGATCAGATCCAAAGTAATTGTGTCTACCCCTATAAGCAGGGTCAAATTCAGTTTGGACATGGAGCTTATCATGAGCAAGGGTATGCATACAATGACAAAAGTCAAATGGAGGATGTTGTTTTTTGGAGAAGATTCAAAGAATGGAGGCTAGCATGGTGCAATCCAAAGGCATAGCAAAAATGAAGGCATTTAAGATTGGTTTTAGGGCACCTTGTCCATGAGAAGGCCCTTTTCAAATATATTATAGCCCTTAGGAGAAGCTTGACTTTATGGTTGATGTGTTGCCTCAGCTTACACAGTGGATTGAGGACATTGAAGCTTATGATAAAAGTGTGAGACATGCTTTTCAATGAGTAATTCAATCACCGGCTCCCTGTCTTTCATTTTCTCTTCCTCAATCTTTTTCATTTTAGTAGAGGCAAGAGTCAAGACACTCACTTTATGTCCCAAGTGTTGATTTCATTTCTCCATCTCCTATTCTTCCACCCCATTTCAATTCTTCTCTCCTTTTCTCTCCCAAGCAGTCATCCCCTCCAAAAAACAAGAAGTTCCACTTCCCTCCCCTCCACAAAAAATTGTAAAATTGATTGAACCCTAACTTATGACTCCTCTTGCTCTCCCAAGTTCATGTTGGGAAGAAACCCAAGAAACCAATCAAGGAGAAAAACAAGAGGAGGAGCCCAGCAGAGAAGAAATGACAAATAATCTGAAGAGTTGGGCTGCCAAATTTGGTTTTACAAAGATCCCCTTGATAGTCAAGCCAATAGAGGAGGTTAGGGTTGAAGAACTAGTGGTGGCTTGTCATCACCAATCTGGCACTATGATAATTCTTCACCGGGAACTCCTCATGCTATGATTATTTACTAATGCACAGCCTTTAGTTTGGTGGATGTAATCTGGAAACAAAACAACAACATAACACAATAATACCATCAACTATGATAAGACGGAATGATGACAAATCTGAAATATCAAAGTAAATTATAATATTAACATGAAACTGTTACAATCTCACCCATGAGGTACTTCAAGTGTTATTGACTTCACTTGCCGTTCACCAAGACTATGGGAGAAACTTTACAATTACACCTCTTAATGGCTTCTTCAACAAACCTTTAAACTGATGGCTTCCTTCGCACACTTCCTACAATATTTCTCACTACTTCTTTCTATGCTAAATGAGGGGGGTGGCCTCTCTATTTATAGAACTTCCCGGCTTATCCATCTTATCTCTAAGATAGGATAAGAAATCCACTCTGACGAATCATATTCCATACCTTAACTCTTATCTGTACATGTAAGCTTATCTGTTAAGATAAGATAAACCTTATCATTTTACATGGGTTCCACATTTTTAGACTTTTTACAAATAAAATACACAAAATATTTATGACCTCACTCCTTGTCTTTATTACCAATATAATATTTCTAATTCCTAATCATGTAGACCCTACTTCTCTAATTACCCAAACTTTGACATTTTAACATTACCAGACCACTTACGACAAATATTTACTTTTTACAACATTCCTATTGTACTTTGACTGTTACCATACTCCACATTATTGGCGGCACCATACTGATGGCACCGTTATCTTCTATCAGACGCTACTACTAATTATACTTAATAACATCATATTCCTAATACATACATTAATGAAATAGAAATTACGGAGGAAAAATTTAGTGTCGACATCTTCCCCCTTCCTAGCTTCTACTCCGTCCTCGGAGTAGACTATTCTGGTGCTTGGAAAATCTTCAACTTGTCGTGGTTGACCCATTTCGTAATGGGAGTGCCATCCAATTCCTCCAGTCGGTACATACCATTTTCATGCACAGCTGCTATTTTGTAGGGCCCCATCCATTTTGGAAGAAATTTTCTCAGTCTTCTTTTTTTGTATCTGGAATCATATACTAGAACCAAGTCATTCACATGAAATGGAGACCACCGGATCTTTTGATCAAAGTATTCCTTCTGCTTCATTTTCTTCTTATGGCTTGTATCCTTTGCTATTTCTCTCATTTCCTCCAGCAAATGAAAATGTACCAACCTTTCTTTTACTGAATCACTTTCATCCATCCTTTCATTTTTCATAACTCTCACAGTGGGAATATCAAACTCAATAGGAAGAACTGGATCAATGCCATAGGCCAACTGAAATGGGGAGTATCCTGTTGCTGACTTTGATGTTTCCCTATATGTCCACAATGCTGCATGAATCCTTTTATCCCATTTATGTACCTGCAAGGCTGCATCTTTTGCTAGAATTTGACACAACACAAAATTTGTTCATTCCACCTATCCATTTTTGCTTGGCTTGTATGTTGTTGCCTTCCTGTGCTTAATAGAAAACTTATTGACTAGGGATTCTACCACCTCATTAATGAAGTGGCTTCTTTGATCTGTTACAATTTCTAATGGGCAACCAAATCTAGTGACAATGCGTTCATATATGAACTTTGCCACTTCATCCATGGAAGATGTTTTTAATGGCCTAGCTTCAACCCACTTGGTTAAATAATCTGTGGCAACTACAATATACTTATTTTGGTGTGATGTAGTTGGAAGTGGACCTACAATGTCTATTCCCCACTTTTCAAAGGGACCAAGGGGAAGAATAGGACATAATGGAGCTGATGAAGTTTTACGGTTACCATGTGTTTGACAAATATCACATGTCTCACAATAATTATAACAATCTTTAAAAAGAGTGGGCTAGTGATAACCTGCATCCAAGATCCTTCTTGTTGTAAGTTGTCCAAAGAAGTGCCCTCCACATGTACCATTGTGGAATTCTTCTAGCAGTTCCTTCCCTTGATCACGTCCAACTTCCCTCTTGTACTGTCCATCAAGTCCTATTCGAAATAATACTCCATGCAAAATAGAGTATGGATGACTGGCTTGAGTAATATTTCTCTTAGTCTTTGCATTGACACCATCAGGAAACTTGAATTCATTCAGATAATTCCAAATATCTATGTATTCACTAGGGATTGTGTCAAGGGATAACAAGGCTGCATCGGGGAAATCATCATCATCACAAGATGATCCTAACCCATCATAGGCTCGAGAGAGTGCATCTGCATTGACATGCTTCTTTCTTGGCCTATCTATAATATCAAATTCAAATTCTTGTAGCAAAATTATCCATCTTGTTATCCTCCCTGATGGGTTAGGCTTATTTACAATATATTTTAGAGCCTGATGATCTGTTACAACTAGAAATTTTTTCCCTAGCAAGTAATTTCTAAACTTCTTTACAGAAAAAATGATAGCCAGAGCCTCTTTTTCAGTTACAGTATAATTTACCTCAGCACTGCTCATTTGTCTGCTCCCAAAGTAAATTAGATGTTCATTCCCATTTTCATCCTTTTGGCTCAACGTACTTCCTAGTGCTGCATCTGAGGCATCAGTGTACACAATGAATGGCTTGCTCCAATCTGGATTCTTCAAAATAGGTGAAGACACCAGGTCTTCCTTCAGTTTTCCAAAAGCTTCATGCGCCTTATTTCCTGGTTCATAAGTAACATCCTTCTTCAAGAACTGGGTTAGTGGCTGTGCAATCTTTGAGAAATTCTTGATAGCCTTCTATAGTAACCCACATGGCCTAAAAATGATCTCAACTTACTTCTATTAATAGGAAATGGTAAATCTTTTATTTTTTAAACTTTATCAGGATCAGTACCAATACCATCTCTAGATACAACATGCCCTAACAAAACACCTTTAGAACATCCAAAGACACACTTTGTAGGGTTTAGTGAGGCTTATGCTTCATCTAACCTTTGAAATGATGTCTCCATCTAGTGCAGGAGGTCCAACTTGCTCCCATAGATGCAAAAATCATCCAGAAATACTCTGATGAAGGTCCCAATGTAGGGTTCGAACACCTTATTCATCAAACGCTGGAATGTTGCTGGAGCATTACACAACCCAAAAGGCATAACTCTATAATAAAACGTTCCCCAAGGAGTGGTGAACGTGGTCTTCAGCTGATCTTTCTCTGCTATACGAACTTGGTTGTAGCCACTATATCCATCAGAAAAACTATAGCACTCCTGGCTAGCTACTTTGTCCAAGATCTGATCTGAAAATGGAAGAGGGTAATGATCCTTCTTTGTTGCCTTATTGATCTTCCTGTAATCAACACAAATGCGTAGCTTCCCATTCTTTTTTATTGAGATCACAATGGGAGAAACCCATTCTGAATTCTCCACAGCAAATATGAATCCTGCATCAAGCAACTTATCTATTTCTTCTTTTACAGTCTTGGAAAAATTAGGATTCATTCTATATGGCATTTGCTTTATGGGCTTAGCACCATCTACCAGCTCAATACAATGTTCTACCCAACTTACTTGACGGAGTTCCTTGTAATCAAAAGTGAATAGGTGTATGTACCTTTGAAAGCACTGGAGGTAGGATTCCTTCTCACTCTCCATCACAGAATCATCAATCTTTATTTGTTGGAGACGATCATCAACTTCTTCTTTAGATAATTTTATGGGGTCATGAGTTGGTGTGACTGGAAGGATATCCATGATTGAAACATCCACCTCACTTTCTTCATCTTCAGTATCCACTTCACTGCTACTAGAGTAATCAGAGGATGTCCAATCATCAGTTTCATCACTTGAATCCACAGGTTCTGCTTTATGATGTTGAGGGATCACGTTTATCTTCACCCTCTCTCTACCACGTCCAAGTGTCATGAAACCTTCATTCCAGTAGTTTCTTGCATGAACTCTCCTTAGCCATGGTCTTCCCAGCAGCATTGGGTATGCAACAGTACCATTTTTCATCACCTGAAAGTCTACCACACATACAACACCCATAACAGATATTGCCACATTTGAAACTACACCTTCTGGTTTAGTTTTTCCTTTATTTAATGACCTTAACATAAGTGTTGAAGGGCGATCAATTTTTAAACCCAACATATTCATTACAAACTCGGTCATTACATTAACTACAACACCTCCATCAACTAAGACATCATGAATTGAAATACCATTACATAATACCTCAGCTTGTGGAGCATAGGGATCTGCCTCTACTCCAAAACAGGAACCTCAACCTCCTTCCTTCTTCGAGCATTGATTCCACCTCGCAACTCCCGCCTCTTCTCAGAAGACATAGCCAAGAGTTGACCATATGTAATATTTGCAGGCCTTTTGGATAGATCTTCCAAGATGGAGTATGGTCCTTGCCCCTGTGAAATCAGAAAATCCTGCACACCCAACTTTCTTCTCCTATGTTTCTTACTAGTTTCTTCTTTCATCTTCTTAGGATCATTTCCATCTTGATTATCTTTTTCTTTCTTTCTTTTTGTTACAAACACATCTACTTCATTATTTCTTCTCTTATCTACTACATCAAAAGAATTCACAGGTGCTTTTCCTTTATCATTATCTCCTTTACCAGATGTAGAAGCTCTATCTGGACAATTATACTTATAATGACCTTTTTTATAACAACCATAACATACAACTTCAGAAATATTTCTTTTTGGACCTCTATCTCCTCCCTGAGAACTAAATTCCTTTCCTTGAAGAAGATTAATAGTTAACTGACCCATCTTTTTGAGCAAATCTTCATACTCAGTAGATGTACTAGGAGAAATATTTGTGCTCACCGGGAGTGGTTGTGGATTCTGGACCAAAGGTGCTGGTGTAGGCTCTACTTTAGCAACAATTTCTTTGGGCTCCTCTTCCATGCTTTCTTCTTGCCTTCTTGCAATCTCCTTTTCTTGTTCAATGGTAGCTGGGTGGTCATACTTCACTCGTTGTCTGATTTCTGGCTTCATCCCAAGAATGAAGTGCTTACAGAGGATATTATCCATGCCATTCATCAACCCATCCGCTAATCCTTCCTTCCAGATCTGGGCATCGAGCTTCCTCCTTAGCTCTAGAACACGAGCATGATAATCCCTTATCTTCTCCTTCTCTCCTTGGGATAGCTTTGTGATCTCAATCATGAGATCTGCATATTTCTTTTGTTCACCAAATTCTTCAAGAAAACTTTCAGTTAATAAATCCCATGAACCACCTAAGTGTTTCAAACCACCTAAGTGTTGAACCATCCAAAAAGGTAGGAAAAAATTCAGTCCATTTTTCCCTTCTTATAAGGCCATTACAAATATAAGATCGTTTAAACTCTTCAATGAAAGAAGAAGCATCTTCATTAGATTGAGCTGAAAAAATAGGGTTCTTTCCCATTTTCAAAAGTAACCACCGTGAAATACCAACCCACAAGTAAAATCAACAAGACTTATGTGCACAAATAATTGGAATCACTATAATAGAAAGTGACTTTACACCTTTCTACAGTAAAATAGAAATGACCACGGTAAACTATGGTAAAACTTGACTTATTGCGGTAAAAACTGACTTTACTGTGGTAAACACTATTCATGGTAAAAAGTGAAGTTACTGCGGTAAATACTATTCACGGTAAAAAGTAACTTTACTACAGTAAATACTATTCCCAGCAAAAATGACTTTACCATGGTAACTACTATGCACAGTAAAAACAAGGTTACCCTCCAATTGATTTTTGACTAAATGGGAATATCTCTCCAGAAAATCCACCAATGAGGAATGGTCCCGGCAACGGAACCAAAATGTCATCACCAATCCGGCACTATGATAATTCTTCACTGGGAACTCCTCGTGCTATGATTATTTACTAATGCACAGCCTTTAGTTTGGTGGATGTGATCTAGAAACAAAACAACAACATAACACAAGAATACCATCGACTATGATAAGACGGAATGATGACAAATCTAAAATATCAAAGTAAATTATAATATTAACATGAAACTGTTACAATCTCACCCATGAGGTACTTCAAGTGTTATTGACTTCACTTGCCTTTCACCAAGACTATGGGAGAAACTTTACAATTACACCTCTTAATGGCTTCTTCAACACACCTTTAAACTGATGGCTTCCTTCGCACACTTCCTACAATGTTTCTCACTACTTCTTTCTATGCTAAATGAGGGGGGTGGCCTCTCTATTTATAGAACTTCCAGGATTATCCATCTTATCTCTAAGATAGGATAAGAAATCCACTCTGACGAATCATATTCCATACCTTAACTCTTATCTGTACATGTAAGCTTATCTGTTAAGATAAGATAAACCTTATCATTTTACATAAAATACATAAAATATTTATGACCTCACTCCTTGTCTTTATTACCAATATAATAATTCTAATTCCTAATCATGTAGACCCTACTTCTCTAATTACCTAAACTTTGACATTTTAACATTACCGGACCACTTACGACAAATATTTACTTTTTACAACATTCCTATTGTACTTTGACTATTACCGTACTCCACATTATTGGCGGCACCGTACTGACGGCGCCGTTATCTTCTATCAGACACTACTACTAATTATACTTAACAACATCATATTCCTAATACATACATTAATGAAATAGAAATTACGGAGGAAAAATTTAGTGTCGACAGGCTAAGGATGAGTTTGCAGTAGAGGAGGAGGACTAAATAGTTTTAGAGGCTTCAAGTGTGGAGTAGGCTAGAGAAGAACCTTCAGTTCTTCCTTTCACTTCATTCCCTTCAAGCTCTGATGTTGAAGAATATTTTGAACTTTCAAACTTGATGTTTGAGGATGAAGGAAACCATGGTGAGTCAATTGTTGATCAGGAGGACACCATGAAGGAGGTAGAGCACCTGTAGTAGGACAACAAGTAGGTATACTGTCTGTCTAATTCAAAGGATTGTTTTGATGGAGAAAATTCTGAAGAGATAACACATTTTTTCCTCCATTAACTAACTTCCAAGCATATGAGCATGTTTCCATGAAGGAGGAAATTCAAGAATAATAGCCTACACTCCACTACACCACTCTGAAACCAAGATTAGGAGGTATGAGTCCTTCATGTTCCTCACAAGAAAAATAAGAGAAATGGCCAACTCCAATTCCAGTTGAAAAGGAGCATATGGAGGTGACCAAGATAGATTCAGAGGCACTGAATCATGAGCCGGTTGCACAAGAAAATACATACCCCTCTCTCATTCATCCTCTCCAAAAATATAACTTTTTGGAGGATCCTAAACTCACTAGCTTCATATTTGAAGATGAGGCTTCATATGGTGAAAATAATGAAGATTTTAAGATCACCATGCAAAAGGGAGAGACTTTACTACAATAAAACAATAAATATTTTAATATCCTATTAGACTCAAAATAATGTCTTCAACCAGAAGAACCTACTACCACAGAAGAGAACGTGCAAGCACAACCTACAGTTTGCAGCATGCCTCCTGAACCCAAGTTGGAAGATTTTGATCTTCCAAAAGTCACACCTACTACAAAGGAAGAGAAAAGGCAAGAAGAGGATGTCATCATCTCTCTCACACTATCCATCCAAGAAGGTCCACAAGAAGACTCCATTTTTGGAGTTGAATTTCATAGAAATGGGCACATCCAAAGGATCAGACCATGCCCAATCAGGTACTTGGCTTCATTGGAGCCAAGGGAGAAACAAAAACCATTCATGCCTACTTCATAGCATGAGGATGAGCATCAAAGTACCAAGGGTCACCATCAATACCTTCAGGAGTCCAATGCAGGTCAGCTTGAGGAGATATTTTCCATAATCTTGATACCTTGATGATTTGGGTGGAGGACAGGCTTATAGATAGTTTTTCACTCATACAGGTAGCTATATTTAGTGTTAAACCATTTGCATGCCTTCCTCTCTCGAGAAAGGGAAGCTACTTCTCTATGCCAGTTGCAGGCTTTATTTAGCATTTTTTCTCTCTAGTTAATTTAGGAGTAGGAGTAGATTTGCTTTCATCAGAAGAACTGCTTATGCACACTTTGCATGTCTCATTTGAGGCATGTATGATTTGGTCTTTATACATAAGTTTTGTATTTCTCCGAAGGTGCATAAGGCCAGGCTCTTTAGTATTCATGGCAAGAAGACTCATAGTTGTCTGTAAAAATTTCTAGTTCCAAAAGATCCAAACACAGAGCAACTAAAGTCATTCCAAAATAGTCCATTTCAAGGACAGATGAAAGCCCCAAATTCAAAACCGTTTTCTACTCTCAGAAACTCCATTTCAAAGATTTTCTTACAAAAACTAAGAGTGCAGACAGCAGGACAAGATCAGGGTCAAAAAAACATAGAAAAGGCATGCAGTCAGGCTCACAGTAGCTTAGGGATAATATCTTCAAAGTTCATATTAGTTTCATGTTTACTAGGTAGACTTCATGCCCAATGGATACTTCAAGGCCACTAGTCTCTTAATCCAACAGGAAGATGTCCCTGTGAGTCACCAAACTGTTATCTATATTTCACCCCCCAGGAAAAGTATTGGATCAGCCATGACCCCACATAGAAAGAACTAGATAAAACACATTTGAATCTTGTAAAGAGGTCGCAGAAGGACTCTACGATGGAGTGGTGGAGCCTGTGAAAGATTGAACAACCCTATGTAAAAAGAAAGAGAAGAAACGACTTTGTTGAGCGAATCTATGCCTTAAATTCATTAAACAGATTACAGGTGGGCTCATAAATGAAGTAGCAGAGTTAGAGAAGAAGGAGATAGTGTCAAAGAATCTAGAATATCAAAAGAGAAGAAATGGTGAAGGTTCAAAGTCTTCGGGCTTTGAAACGGTTTAGAATGAATCGAAAAATCGACCAAGTATGGAGGAGAGAGCAAAAATTGCCAAGTGTCCAAACGACACACATCCAAATATTAAATCCAAAGGGGTAGAACCAAATGAGCACCAAGCTTTAATGCATCGAGAGCCTCAAAAGTTACATCGGCCGTTGAAAATTCTTCAATTTAGCGGATGCTGCCAAGTGTCCAAGTAGCGCTTCTTCAAAGATGAACCCAAAAAGGGAGGCTCGAACAAGCACCAAGTCCCCACGTGTCCCAGGCCCAAAACAGAGGCAGATTCAAATGTAAAATTCAAAGGTAGATAGGACGGGCCCCAAAAAAGGCTACGTATAAAAGTTGTCGCAAAAGAAGCCACATGTCGGCTCTACACATCTCCAAAGGTAAATCCAAAAGCAGAGACTCAAACAAGTGTCATCTCGCCACATAGCCACGAAAATGTAAGAGGGGCCATTGAAAATTCTAAGAGTATGTAGAGGTTTCCACATGTCGATCTGATGCTTCTTTAGAGGAAAAATCCTAAGCATTTTCTAAGTGAGCACAAATCCTCCATAGGTCTAGTTTAAAAAGGGGACAGGGTCAGGTTAAATAGTCAAACACTGAGACAGACCAACAAAGGGTGCTAAGTGTCAACATGGTGCCACTCCAAAAGAAAAATATAGAGGCCACCCTCAGACATGTGCCAACCCTCCACATGTCTAGTTTAAAAAGGGGACCCATTTTCAAACTGTTTTCCCGCTATTTTGTACAGACCCAACCCAAATTTCAAATGGCCATATATTTTGACTCAGGGCTCGAAACCTGAAAAATTTGACACCATTGGAAAGATATCAGCCCCATCTACGTTATGGAGATCTAATACTTTAAGTTTGAAAAGGTTATGTGGGAGAAAAATGGAGAAACATCGTCAAGCCATTAATGTAGGATCTACTTTACCCCAACAACAAGATCAAATTTGATCTGATCTATAGTTTCCTCCTCCTTCGAGGCACTAAACGAGAAATTTATTCAGTCAAGATAGATTTGGGGGTAGATTTTATAAGAGGAAATGATGGTAGTGGTTGAGCTCCAAACTAGTTTTCCCACTTCTCTCCTTTCTTCGCTTTATGTTGAATCTATAAAAGAAGGGTTGGGGCTCATTGTAAAGTTGTTGTTCATTTTTCCTCTCTGGCTCCCCTTCTTTTTCTTCCTTAGGGTTTAAAATAGATTTTGAACCTACTCCCATGCTCTATAAATGGTTTTTTACCTCTTTCTCATGAATGATGTTTTGTGCAAACTTCTGAATCAATAAAACATGTGTTTTATGAGGCATTTTTCCATCCTTTGCTCTTTTTGGTTGTTTCTTCTTGCCTCTCTTCATTGCAGGGAACCTGTGCATGTTTTGGATGTTCATTTGCAGATGTGGGAGGTTTTTTTTTTTGGTTTGAAATGTTTTCTATGTGAATATGATCTTTGGCCCGTGATGTAGTTGTCCATCCTCTCCATTTCTCACCTCTGTTTGTTTCAAGGTAGTCTGGTTAGATTATCAGACATTTTTCCTTCTCTGGTGTATCACTGTTTTATTATAGGCTCTATTTTTTCTTGTTTTATTTCTCTCCCTGTCTCCTTGGATATTTATATTAAGATTAGATTAGCCTACCTACACTAGAATAGCTTGTGGTAGGTAGTTTAGGAAGAGGAACCAACCTTCTTTGGATACTTTTTCCATTTACAAAGTCCCACATTTTGGGGAAAACTTAATGTTATGCAAATCACACAAAATGACTCTGCCTTAGAAAAGCATATCTGACAACTCATTTTGGGGTGCTGTGATTTTGCACTAACAATAACCACCCATCTTGGTAGTGAAATCATGTGACAAGAAAATGGAAAAGAGGGGAGGGAGATCAATAACATATATGTCTTGTGTGAATGCCAAGCTAGGATATGCATGGATAGTAAGTTGAAGACCCTTAATGACTCTGACAGTTTGGACTATAGTACCGTCTAACTAGAAAACTCCTCTTGAGATTGGATTATATGGAATTCTTAACACATCTGCAATTTACTTGGGCATCATGGAACTACTGGCTCAAGAATCGATCATACAATTTTGCACCAAATAATCATCGATGATTAGAGAGATATAGAAAGGTGGAGGTTTTTTACCTTAGAAAACACTATTGTTTCTGGTTGACACAGGTTGGTTGCCACTGTTGCTTCATGACCTGATGATCTATTGGTAGTACCGAAACTATTTAAAGCCTATGGTAGCAAGTTCCTCTGAGAAGGAATTGAAAGCGCATCTCGCATTGTGATGCTCAAATTGGTTTTCTTCATTTGCTCCACAATGTTGAATGGAATTTCCCCAACTTTAATAATACTTTTTTGGGTGTTAAATTCTTGTTTTGGGAAATGCCTATTGGGTACTATAGTACTTGAAGTTCCACCTTTCTTGGTAGACTAATCCATGGACACTTCTGGTGATTTATTTCATGTACCCTTATCATATGATATTTATGTTTGAGGCTGTGAAGTAAATGCCTGATCAGTTTTGGGAGATTGAGGATCTATTTCTCTCTTCTTGGAACGTGTGTTGGATGCTACAGTAGAGGCGTCAATATTCAAACCACAAAAGTATTATGTTTCCCAATTTAGTAGTGTAGTTTCATCAGAAGGTTGGTCTTGGCTCTCCTAGGTGGATTGTCCAACTGATGATTTAGGTGGGGTGGATATGCTTTGGACCATATGGTCCTGACTCAAAACTCCATTTGGAAAAAGATTTTGGTTGTCAGGCTGAGAACAAGGATAGCACCATTCGTAATACTAGGTGAAGTTATTCTTGACTGGTATTGTGGCTCTGGATAAACTAGCAATAGAATGGTTATATAAGTTTAAAGGCTTCACGCTTGCAGCATGGCTGATGACCTAGTTCTAGGCCAAATTGTTTCCTTGAAAAGGAGGATGACTTGCCAGATATTGGGATTGGAATGGTCAAGCATATTAGGACTGCTTCCTTTTAATTACTACAAGCTCATTTCTGAATGTCTGCAGTAGTGAATTCACTTCAAATAAATCATTTGAAGAGGTCGGGGCTGATAGAGCTAGTTGATTGGAGGCTTCTAGAATAAGAGCAATGATAGGTTGATTATTTGTAAGATCTGGAGAAAATGGTATTGGCAGTCGAGGAGCTATTTTTTCAACCTAAATCAAGGAATTTTCCACACTTATGGCTATGTTGTAGGCATCAGGTAATGTAGCCCCTCCCATAGATTGGATCATAACTTCTACATCACTATTCAAAGCTTGAAAATAGTATAAGAATGAATTATTTGGAGAAGGCTTGATGAGTGTCGAAATCCTATTCCAAGTCTTGTGAAATTGGAAGAAATTTCTCATGTACTCTTGGGGAGCTCTCTTTATGGTAGTGAGTTTTTCTAAGAGTGTTATATGATCACTCTTCTCTTTAAACTGTTTACAGACCTTCTCTCCTAACTCTTCCTAGGTGGTTATACTACAAACACACAACCCTTGAAACCATTGAAGTCCTTTCCCCTTGAAAGAAGTGACCAGAAGTCTGACAACAACATTATCCTCATTGATGTTATGTACCACACAAATTTTGGCTACACCAAGAATGTGTTCTACTAGAGTAAAATGAGTTTCCCTATGTAAAAGGGTAAACTTTTAAGTGATACAACCGATATAGGGTCACGTCGGGCCAATACAAGAGGACTACTTGCATTGAAAGGGGGAAAAACTTGGTTCTGTGCCATAACAACTAGAGGTTAATTGTCCTTTGGTGGAGGAAACCTTCTTTATGGAGGAGTTGAATGACCCATATGAGATAAAGTTGTAGCTGGTGGAGTTGAAACACCTCTACTTCTTCTCTTTGGAGGGGACAAGGAAAGATTGATATGTTGATAACTTATTTACTTTGAAGAAGCTCTTGTATCAATTCATCACAGAAGTTCATGCACTGATATTTGGAATCCAGAGATATAGAGTTGTCAGGTACTTTGACTTGTGTAAGTTATAAGAGAAGTACCAACTTGTCCCACCGAGAGTGCCAAAAGTTATTGTCACTAAATCACTGCACCCTCTGAATGGCTAAACTATAAGCAAGAGGTTCAGTGTGATTGGGACACATGAGATCACATCTCAAGCTATGGGACTTGGGCTCAAGGTGAAACTTCAGTGAAGGTCAGATTCCTTCTCCTAAACTAAGTCTTGTACTACTCATAGTGCAATAAAATGGCTATCTAATCCTAGGCTAACATTTCCATGGGTTTTAGGGAAATATTTTTGCAAAAAAGGAAACTATACTAGGGATGATGATGCACCAAATAAAGTGATATTTTAACCTCAGGAAGGGTTAATGTGAATAAGATGCTTGCACCGTTAATCACCTTCACCTTTTGGAACTTAGAAAGGATACATAATACCACAAACCAGAAGCATACATTCCTTTGTTAAAACTTGAATCATACAGAATAGAGAGAACAAATTCGATTGAACACATAGTTAACTAACCACGAGGATAAAACACATGCACATGTCAAACATTCATTTCACTGATCATGTCTAATGATAATATAACTTTTAATAATAGAAATAAAACAATCTTTCCAAAATTGACATAAATGACGGTTATATCACTTTTCCATAACATGAAAAAAAAACCTAAAATAAAGGCAAGCTAATCATCTATACTAATGAATCACACATTCACAAAGAATATATCAATCAACCATTTAGCACAATAAATCAGGTTCTTCAAGGAAAGATATCACTCTGAATATAATTAAAAGGTTTTAAATCTCTGAAGCACTCTTCCAAGCTTGAAGAGAAAATTCACCAAAAATGATCTATACATATCCCAAATGACTCCATATACCTAACTATTTATAAGTTATTTAGACTGAGCCATTATAGCTGGGCCTTCAACTAAAATTTTACTAAAAATAGAAATGTCATTAATTCAAGGGAATCGGCTCCCATAAAAATAGCAAGTTGTTTGCAAGGGTTTGACTCAGTCAACCCTACAAATCTGACTGATCAAGAACTTGGATGTGTCCTTTCATGGCTTCTCATCTTTGGCCTGGTTTTGCAACACCCTCTTCTTCTACAGGGTTTTGTTGTGTTTCCTCCTACACATCCATTCGATGTTTATACTCGAAAAAGCGTTTAATGATTCCTTGAATTTCCTCATCCCCTATCCCACATACATAGTTATTCACTACATATGCTGTCTAAATTTCCCTCGTGATCTTAGTTGGAAATCTTCTAAGTTTACTCAAAACATTCTTTAATATTCCTTTGAAATTTTGGCATAAAACCAACCTTTCAATAGATTCACTTCCAAAAGTTTTGGTAACCTCATCATCACGCTTCACCAAATCTCTAAAATTCTTCTTGATCTGCTCCTATGAAAGAGCATCGATGTTTTTTTTTGAAGAATTTACAGTTAATATTATCAAATTCCTATGATATTTCATTCAAAGCATCCATAATATCCACTCGTTTATCATCCAACTTCTTAATTAAATATTGCAACACTTGACACTAGAATTCCTTGGCCTTTTGATACTCGAAAAACTTTGCAACATCATCGATTACATCCTCCTGAAGGAGTAGGTTTGAATCTTCCTCTCTTATCTCACTCTATGTTTCCAAATTCAAATTTAGGTTGTTATTGTCCTCTGAAAAGGCTTCATCCATTTTGTAAATAGCATTTTTTCTAACCTGCAAATCATTATATATCTCAACAGCTTCTTTAATTAAAGGGTTAGCTTCTTGTAGTATATGTTCCATCCATCCATCTACCGATATCCCTTTCTGTCCTATCTTCTCGATCTCGTGATAAGAAATATCATCAATGTTTGACGAAATTGTCATAGCGGTAGTAGTTGAGACTTCAGTAGATGGAATTAGCTTTGTTACTTTCCGTACCAATGCAATGAGCTACTTGACCTTGGCCTTAAGCTCATCCTTAGAATATTTATTCTTATCATATTTTTCCAGCAGATTTCCAAGAGCAATGTGTACATCTTATTTTTTTCCTTCGTGAGTGGCTTTTCCCAATGAGACTCTAGAAATCTGATAATTTGTAGTTGTAATTATTTCATTTCTTTTTCCCTCAACGGGAGTAGCAACCTCTACAACTCGTTCCTTGGATGGATTCACTATCAAGATTAAAAAAATCTTTAGCCTCTTGGCCTGTCTCTTTGATGTGTGCTCCAATATGCTTAGATCTATTACATCCCCCAGAGGCACTTTCTTCTTTTTCTTTGGATTCTTCAGAAACAACCATTCTAGAATGGTTGATGTTGATGAGGATAGAACATTTGATTAAGTACCTGAAACATTAGTCACAACAAGATTACCAATAACATTAGTTGGTATTTGAATGGTAGTTGTAGTAATGGATGGGGAGGATGTGAGGACTTCCATAGGATTTGATACAATGATGTTAGGCAATTAGATGGAAGGAAATGGAAGTGTTAAGGGAAGTGAAGTAGAAATGGGTAACCCAATAGGGAAATGATGGGTCTTGTGGTACACTTGGAGAATCACTGACTTCGACTATTTATGTTATGGGTGTTGTAGGATGCATGACTTTGGGAACATGAGCCATGGAGAGAGATGAGCTCCCAATAACAAATGAAATCTTTTTTGGAAGTGTAAGGGCCTTTTGTGTCAACATTTTCTCTTTTTTGGGTGTTGAATGGCTCATGTTTGATGGGGTTTCTATATATTTAGATTACTATATCTCCTTGGGTGATATTCCCAAGGTAACCAACCAACTGTAAGTTCTCTAAAAAATGGGCCCTGCCCTCTCCTTTGTGTTGTAAAATTCTTCCACATACCAATCAATCGATGGCAATGGTTGATTGGAAATATTATTATTTTTATATACTACATCCATAACCTCATCATCATCCTACATGTCTTTTGGGACGTTGGCTATTCCAAATTGCCAAAATTCATACAAAGTTAGCCTTTCATAGTGTCTTTATTGGATGATGAATTCATCCCAAAAATGAATCCAAATTTCTTCCAACTAGGGTACATGGGAATTGGACCGACCTATTTCATTAAATTTACCCCAATAGTCAAAATTAGTCTGTGGATGGAAAGTCTGCAAGGTTACCTCTGCCATTTCTGCATCCACATTCTTAGCCTTGTAAATATTTGGGAAAGTGTATCTGCTAATTGAACTAGGGAATTGAACTCCCACTTTATATCATTTTTTCTGGATCTTATGGTAGTCTAGTAGTTGTCGAACCAATTCTAGTAGAACCCATTTGTCGGTGGGACATATTTACATCTTGTTGGGAGCACCTACAAAGCTAGGGATTCGAATGTAAGTAAATATGGGGAACTACAGGTAGATATCTCCCCACTCATGCACTTTCTTGAAGGATTCAGCAAAAATCCTTTGATTATACAAATCCTTATCGAAACGGTAGAGAATAACAGCAAAGAAGGAATCGTTGATCCTATGGAAGTGCTTGCTTCCCTCGTCTAGTGTGAGTTGTGGATAAAGATCATAGATTTGAGAGGTGCTTTGAATGTCATTAGTATTCAACCCAGTGAAGTCTCACATAGCAGCTACAACATAAACCAAGAAGGATGTCATATAGAAACTCTTTGAAGAATGCACTCTACTCAACTGATACCAAATGGAGCTACTGATATGCTCCCCCCATCTGATAAGTTCCTTATTCTTTTTATGGTAGAGATATATAAGAAGATCCAATCCTAGAATTCCTTCACAGAGGGAACACCTGCGACTCTACGTAGTAGCACAATGATTTCAATTACCTCTTGAATGAAGTCTGACCGATACATGGTCTTTGGAAATTTGGCAAAACTCTTGACCAAATAAATTTTCAACACGACCTTCGTGAATAATTCCACTTCTTTTTCCCAATGTTCCACCATTGACTCTAGTGAAATTTTGGCGTAATCTTCAATGTCGGGGAGTTTGAGAAAATATTCAAAGAAATATGGGTCCAAGCGGATCACAACTTTTCCATTGGCATCCTTAACTGTCATAGATTCTTCATCGTAGTGGGTTGTTGCAGCCAAAAAAAATTATGGGCAATGCATGGTGGTGGGAAAACTAGCAGTAAGAACAAGCCCACTATCATAGATGGCTTGCATCCATGGTTTCTTATTGTATGCCTTCACCCTTGCCCAGAAGTCTGGAAAATCAATTTTTCCAAGGTCAGTTTCCACTATGTTTCCCATGTCGGAAGATAAGCAAGAGTGAGGGGTAACCCCGAGGAATGAATATTTCATCTTTTCCTTTCCCTTGTATGTGGAATTAGACATCAAATTATAAGTTCTGAAATGTCGAAAAAGAAAAGTCTAAAAACCCTAAAATCTCCAACCTCCAAAAAACCAAAAATTGGAAACTCGAAGTGGAGAAGTCTGAAATGACAGGTTCCAAATACCCAAAAATTAGAAACCCAAAGTAGGGACTTTTGAAATACTGAAAAAGAGAACTCTGAAGTAGGGAGTTCTGAAATCCCAAATTTTCAATGGCACACTTCCCATAAAAGAGAACTCTGAACAACCAAATCTCTGAATTTTGAAAAGAGAGTTCTCTGAAAATGCCAATCTCCAAACTTTGAAAAAAAGAGGTAGTGAGAGGGTGAATTGAAGAACTCGAGAGGATCTTTGAAAACTCTGATTTCCTGTAGAAACTCAAATCATGAAAGCATGACAGGAAATGATTTTTTCATTTTCTAAGGTATGCAGAGGAGGAACAAAAGAACCAAACAAGGAGGAAATAAAACAAAAGATCTTAAACCAAAAATAAAATGACCAAAATAAAAATACTTTGAGAATGATGTTGAAAAGTACAAGATACAATAAAAATTGGGTTGTCAGAGTAAAGTGTCAGCTGAAAATTTGATTTAAATAGAAAAACCTGATATTAATGGCAAAATTCCAATCCGTACAGAAGTAGGTAAGGATTAAATGCGCAAAGAGCTTTGAAAGTCTAAAACTAAAAGCCCGAAATTTTAGAATTTTGGGGTTTCAGACTTCAGAGATCAAGGAATGAAAATTATGGAATGGCACGGAAGGTTTTTGAAACCTAAAAGCCCAAAAGTATAAAATTTCAAACTTTCAGACTTCATAAGTCTGAAAGTAATTAACTCAAAAATGATCGGGAGAGTTCTGAAACCTGAAAGCTCGAAAGTCTAAAATATTGGACTTTCAAACTTTTAGACTTTGGAATTCCTAAAGAAATTTTCCAAAAAATTCAACCAAGAGTTCCGAAACCCAAAATCCCAAAACTTTGAAATTTCATACTTTTGGGGTTTCAGATTTTAGAACTCCAAAGGAGAATTCCTATAAATCGTGACCTAGAGTTCCGAAACTCGAAAGCCCGAAAGTCCAAAATTTTTTTACTTTCAAGGTTTCGGACTTCGAAACTTGAAAAACACAATTTCAAATTCAAGACAATTTAAATTCCGAAAGGGAAAATCCCCAAAGTCTGAAGTTTGAATTTTCGGATCTTCGTGACTTGGAGAATTTTCAAGATGCAGAGATCTTCCGTGTGAAGATTTTTTCAAAAAAATTATCTTCAATTTAAAAGTCTACTTCTCAAGGTAGATTAAATCGATAATAATATCTCACAACAAGTTCATATGTAATTTATTCATCTCGAGTTACTAAAATGTTGATATCTTGCATAATGGATGTTTCTTTATATTTGTTAGGATTTTACCATGTCAATATGGTGTTTCATCTCTTAGATGTTTGGTACTTTTTTATTTTGTTTCATATCTATATGAATTAATAAGATTATTGATTGTTACGAAGTGTTTGGTTTCCTAACATTTTTCCACTATAACTCCCTTTTGGGCCTTACAACCTAAGAAATTTTTCACACCTACTAACCACTATGGTTTCATATTAAACTCCTACGAACTCTTTCTCGATGGATTCAATGTAGCTGGAAAAATCTATCAAATTTTTTGTGTTTGATCCATTCATCATCTAATATGTTGCAAAAAATAACTTGGATTGAGCTACCTCATAATATCCAAGATCATTTCTATCACATGGCTCGACACAATTTTCCTTTCACCTAGGAAATGGTTCAGGTTTTATCTAATCATGATAAATGGGTTTAGATGGAAATGCATCCCACTATTATTCTAAGGAGATCAAGGTGGGAAGGGACATGTGAAGGATCCCCCAAAGCAAAAATTAAGGAGTCAATCCCATATTTATAGAAAGATGAATTTTACCATATTCCATTTTGGGAAGGAAAAACCTAATGGAACTTTTTCAATCTAATTTTAGGAGCAAGAATCCTAATTGTACTTTTCCAAATAGGTGTTTTTATCTTTTTGGAGATCCAAAATATCTCACAACAAGTTCATATGTAATGTATTCATCTCGAGTTACTAAAATGTTGATATCTTGCATAATGGATGTTTCTTTATATTTGTTAGGATTTTACCATGTCAATATGGTGTTTCATCTCTTAGATGTTTGGTACTTTTTTATTTTGTTTCATATCTATATGAATTAATAAGATTATTGATTGTTACGAAGTGTTTGGTTTCCTAACATTTTTCCACTATAGACTCCAAAATTGGGTCACACCCCCCTTGACAACCTAATCAAATTTTTCACACCTACTTGAACACACTTACCTGGTTTCATGAACCCTTAAACTCCACACGAACTCTTAATCTCGATGGAATTCATCCATGTAGCTGGAAAATATCTATCATTTAATTATCCTAATTAAGATAATTCTGATCCATTCACCTCATCTAGATATGTCACCTAGCAACGTCACCCCAAATCTATTCTTGGTATGTGAGCCATACCTCACTAATACCTACCTAAGATCATTTCTATCAAATCATGCGTCCCCTCGAACCACAATTTTCCTTTCACCTAGGAAATGGTAACTCCCAGGTCTTTATCGGAGGAATCATGATAATATCTGGCGAAAATCTTAGCCATGGAAATGCATCCCACTATTATTAAACCTAAGGAGATCCTTCCCTAACCAACGTCGGTTACATGTGAACCGATCCCCGGTCAAAGCAAAACCATTAAGTCGAGTCAATCCCATTATTCCCCTATAGAAAGCCTGAATTTTACCATAGGTTGACACATTTTGAGAGAAAAGGAAGAGACCAGAGATGTGAACTTTTTCAAGAGGAATCCTTTCAGGCAGCCAAGAATCCTAGATTGCCACTTTTCAGCATCAATTAGAGTGTTTTGTATCTTTTTGGAGATACTCTAGGAAAGCATCTCACAACAAGTTCATATGTAATGTATTCATTTCAAGTTAAAAAAATCCACCATGTCTTGCCATCATAGATGTTTCAACTTAGTGATTATGGCCCTAGGATTTTACCATGTAAAGTATGGTTTGGTTCAGTAATCTTAAATGTACTGGTATTTTTTTATTTATGCTTTGCATGCTTAATAACCCCATTATTGACTTGCTTATGAACCTAAATATGGTTTCACCCAAATCACATATTGGCTCACCTGTAGTACACTTCAAAGCATTAGGTCACACCCCCCTTGACCCCTCATTCAAATAACTCAAACTTGACTCAACACTTACCTCAGCCATGAACCCTTTTACCCCACACTAATGAGTTAATTTAACCTTAAATATAATCCAATGCCGCTCACCCATAACCGTTATCGGTTCTAATTATCCTAATTAAGATAATTCTTACCCCGCCACCATCGATCTAGACTACGTTTTACACCTTTAGCCACGTCCACCCCCAACATCTATTCTTAGTATGTTGACCTGTAACTAACCCAAGACCATTTATCCTAAGCTCCTAAATATGATCCTAATCATGCGTCCCCTCTAGACCACATTCCCACATAAAAAATGTGTTTACTCCCACTCTTATCCCGGAGGAATCATATTGACTATAGTGGCGAAAATCTTTGCCATGATTTCTTCCATTAATTTAGTTTAAACCTATGGATTAACAACCTTCCCTAACCAACGTCGGTTACCCCTGAACCGGATCTGGCGGTCAACCTAGGCAATCCACTACGTCGATCACCTGTTTAACTTCTATCTTGTGGTAGCCTTATTGTCTAGGTTGACAGGTAGTTCTTCCAGAGCCAAAAGGAAGATCTCTCATGATCAGATGTGGATCAAGAACTGAAAGCTCGTGCAACAACCTTTCAACTAGCATTTCAACAGGTATTCCTACTTGAGCCATTACCAGCATCATATTAGAGAGCTTTGTCACATTCACGGGAAATACTCTAGGAATCAGGTGACCACTACAGGACCACTACATGTACTCCCTCCGATCAACCACCTCCACCACTCAGCCATTTTTCAAACCTTCAACTTCATGTTTGATTATGGACCCCTAATCAGTAACCAGTTTAGTTTGGTTAAGTAATCTCCTATTAACTCTTTCTCGATGGATTAATCTATGCTTTGCATGCTTATCACCCCATCACCCACTTGCTTTTGAACCTAAATATCCCTTCACCCAAATCACATATTCTCACCTATTGTATACTTCTGAGCATACCTAAGACCTCCATAGACCCCCCATTCACTCACTCAAACTTTACTCAACCTTAGATCACCCATACCATTTTACCTATTTTGAGTTCCTTTCACCTTGACTATACCAATGCCGGTTACCCATAACCGTTGTCGGTTCTATGAAAATCGACATCATTCTTTTTAAGCCAACATCGATCTCTATGTTTTACACCTTTACCAAGGCCAAACCCAACAACCACCTACCATTTGACCTGTAATAACCCAAAACCATTTATCCAACCTCCAGATATGATCCTAACCATATTCCATGTTGGGAAGGAAAATCCTAATGGCATTTTTCCTTATCTAATGTTTAGGATGAAGAATGCCTAAATCATATTGACTATAGTAGGATAATATTTACCATATTTCTTGCATTAATTTGTTTAAAACAATGGATTAACAACCTTCTAGGGAGTATCACACTTCCCGGATCTGGCATATGCTAGGCAATCCACTACATATTATGTTTAACTTCTATCTTGTGGTCTTTTTGTCTATTATAGGTAGTTCTTCCAAGCCAAAAGGGATCTCTCATGATCAGATGTGGATCGAGAACTCAACGCTCGTGCAACAACCTTCAACTAGATTTCAACAGGTATTCCTACTTGACCTTTACCCTTATATTTTTTGTCACATTCCGAGAAATGCTCTAAGAATCAGGTGAAACAACCACTATTACTCCCTTGTAGGCCTTACAACCTAAGCTATTTTTCGCACCTACTTCATGTTTGATTAAGGACCCCGCCAACTAACCACAATGGTATCATATTAAACTCTTACGAACTCTTTATCGATGGATTCGATGTAGCTGGCCAACTCTATCAACTTTGTTACACTTGATCCATTCATCATCCAATATGTCTCACATAATAACTTGGCTTGAACTACCTCATAATATCCAAGATCATTTCTCTCACATGGATCAATATAATTTTCCTTTCACCTAGGAAATGTCTCATGTTTTATCTAATCAGGATAAAGGGGTGTAGATGGTAACACCTCCCACTATTATTTTGAGGTGTTTAAGGGGGAAAGTGACATGTGAAGGATCCCCCAAAGAAAAAATTAAGGAGTCAATCCCATATTTACATAAAGATGAATTCTACCATATTCCATTTTGGGAAGGAAAATCCTAATGGCATTTTTCCAATCTAATTTTAGGAGGAAGAATCCTAATTGTACTTTTCCAATTAGGTGTATTTATCTTTGTGGAGATCGAAAATATCTCATAACAAGTTTATATGTAATTTATTCATATCGAGTTAATAAAATTTGGATATCTTACATCGTGGATGTTTCCTTATATTTTCCAGGATTTTACCATTTAAATATGGTGTTTCATCTCTTAGATGTTTGGCATTTTGTTCTTTTGTTTCATAGTCTATTTGTATTAATAATATTATTGATTGTTACGAAGTGTTTGGTTTCCTAACATTTAGCCACTATTACTCCCTTGTGGGCCTTACAACCTAAGCTCTTTTGCACACCTACTTCATGTTTGATTAAGGACCCCGCCAACTAACCACTATGGTTTCATATTAAACTCCTATGAACTCTTTCTCGATGGATTTGATGTAGTTGGCCAACTCTATCAACTTTGTTGCACTTGTTCCATTCATCATCCAATCTAACTCACAGAATAACTTGGCTTGAGCTACCTCATAGTATCCAAGATCATTTCTCTCACATGGCTCAACATAATTTTCCTTTCACCTAGGAAATGTCTCATGTTTTATCTAATCAGGATAAAGGGGTGTAGATGGTAACACCTCCCACTATTATTTTGAGGTGTTTAAGGGGGAAAGTGACATGTGAAGGATCCCCCAAAGAAAAAATTAAGGAGTCAATCCCATATTTACATAAAGATGAATTCTACCATATTCCATTTTGGGAAGGAAAATCCTAATGGCATTTTTCCAATCTAATTTTAGGAGGAAGAATCTTAATTGTACTTTTCCAATTAGGTGTATTTATCTTTGTGGAGATCCAAAATATCTCACAAGTTCGTATGTAATTTATTCATATCGAGTTAATAAAATTTGGATATCTTGCATTGTGGATGTTTCCTTATATTTGTTAGGATTTTACCACATAAATATGGTTTTTCATCTCTTATATGTTTTGTATTTTGTTCTTTTGTTTCATAGTTATTTGTATTAATAATATTATTGCTTGTTACGAAGTATTTGGTTTCCTAAAAATTTTCCACTATTACTCCCTTGTGGGCCTTACAACCTAAGCTCTTTTGCACACCTACTTCATGTTTGATTAGGGACCCCTCCCACTAACCACTATGGTTTCATATTAAACTCCTATGAACTCTTTCTCGATGGATTTGATGTAGTTGGCCAACTCTATCAACTTTGTTGCACTTGTTCCATTCATCATCCAATCTAACTCACAGAATAACTTGGCTTGAGCTACCTCATAGTATCCAAGATCATTTCTCTCACATGGCTCAACATAATTTTCCTTTCACCTAGGAAATGGATCAGGTTTTATATAGTCAGGATAATTTATCTCTAGTGGTTTGAACTATTTTTCCTTTCACATAAGAAATTGCTCGAGTTTTGTGTCATTTGTGTAATTGGGTTCTTCATTCAAATTTCTTTAGAAACTCCATCTTGGATGTTATTTCATGTCCTATTCCTTTATGATACACATCTAATGTCTTATATATACACTACATGTCAGTCATAACTCAATTTTTGTTATCAATATTTGTTTATTTTCTATGATCTTCATGACCTTCTTCATCAGTTGAATTTGGTTTTATCTATATTTGTAACTCAGTAGCATGTTTTTCATGGTTTTGCACTTCAAAATTTTAGAGCATAGTAATGATCAAAAAGGGCTCTGTAGGAGGTCATCTTGAAGGTATCACCCAAAGCATTCATGGTGGAATAAAAAGTTAAAAATATTTTGTATGATCCCTTTAACTTGGATAAAATGAGAAAATGCACTAACTTCATCCTTCTTTCTCTTACCAAAAGTTACTAACTATGAAATAGAGGACATAATCTTGAATAATTTTTTCAATAGATGAGAAGTTTATAGCTGAAAGAGAGACAATTCAACATATAATTGTAAAGCTCTAAATTCATTGATTTTCCAAAACAATGTACAAAATATATCCCACATGTCTTTTGGCGTGTTGGAATATGTCAAATGAAAACATTGACTATCAGATACATGTTTTCCAATGAACCTTATATGGATTCATCCATTTTGTTACTATTTACAAACTTCTTGTACTCCTTTTGAAATGTCATAGGTGTTTCCTTCTATATAGACCACAAACCCTTAGATTGCATTAATTGTAGCATTTGTTTCTGATTCGGAGGATTTTTCACTATGAAAAACATCCCTAAAATTCCATAAACATAGACCATGTTGAAGGGATTCTTGCAACCTTTCCAATGGTATGTTGAACTTCAGAATCAGAGTTTGTATGAAAATTCTATCGGTTGTCAAAGTTAAGGTTGTAAACGGGTCAACTCTAGTCAACAAGTCAACAAGTGGACCAATGACAAGGTGACACGTGGCAATTGGCGATGAGAAAAATTTATGGTCTTATAATGTTTCAAAATCAATTCTATGGTATAGATCTCATCGTAAGCTTTTCGACCCATTTTGAACGGACCAAATCTGAGTTCGTATGCGAAAGATATGCATAGTCAAATTTGTGGTCAAATGATGATGCAACACACTCTGACATGGACAAATGACATATTATGGGTGTGACACATGGGAGGTTTGTAGTGTCTTTAGATTTAAAATTAATAATAATAATCTATTTAATCCATTCCATGTGAATAAGCCTAAATCCCATGGGATAAGAAGGATTTTGTGGCCCAAAAGCTATTTAAAGGCTTATCCTATCCCTTTCCCACCAAATGTGAGGTCAATGGCTAAATTAGGTGCCTAAACCTATGGAAGGGGGATTTGAACCCTTGACCTGTGCCAAAATACTTATCAGCCTTACTAACCCACCACTTTTAACAAGTAATAGAACATGATATCGCTTCTATTTAAAGGGACCTTTTGTTAGGAATTGTGGATCGACAGCGAAGGACAAGTTTGCAGAGATCACCATTTTTTAGACACTTACGGTCTGAATTTTTACATTGTGTGAAAATAAAATTTGTTCATTATTTTGAGATCTTTCCATAAATATAGATTTTTCTACACGAAGTGATGTATATTTTCCTAGATAGGTGTTTTTCCATCACAGTTTCACAGAACAAGCATGAGGAGCAGGTAGATATCTACATTTTCCAACCACTTCTTGTCTAAATCAGGCCACGAAGTAAAAAAGGGAAGTTTTTAATAATTTCCTGTAGTTTCCAGAAATTTAAACCTATTTTATGTAGGTGTTGTTAATTTCAAGTTGTAAATGTTTTTCAAATGTAATTTCACAGGAAACTATCAGTGAAAATACTGTAGGGGCCACATATGGACTTGGGAACATTTTTTGGTATATTGTAGAGTTCCAAGAGGTCTGAATCGGCTCATTTACAGGTATAAAGGTCTATTAAGTAAATAGTGAATGGATATTGTACTTCATTGGGAAATAATAGATCAATTCTCTTTTTAATAATCCAGAGACGTAGGCATTCTGCCAAATTCCGTTATTAATTTTTGAGTTGTGGTGTTTTTATTCAATTTAGAAGCTTTTGATCAGTTTAAATTTCAACTTTTGATTAATTTTATTAATTGATAAAATAAGCACAAAACTGGAGTAAATGGATAAAAGGGAAATTTTAGAATCCATATGCTGTAGCCTAGAATTTACCAGATAACACCCTAGTCACGTTGGCACCTCACTCAGCCTAGACTGAGCACTCACCCCAAGAGCGCAAAGGTACCAGGTCCCTCTTTAGGGTTGCTGTAATAGGATGTAATCATGATGAAGGAAGTAACATATATATTCATAACTAAACCATCATTCCACAATGCATGCTACACTTAGATCTATGAAAGAACAAGATTAAATAGTAATCATGATTGAATTAATAATATGCACTACTCAACTATACATAAAATGACACTTAGATTTAGCCAATATCTTCCATCTATTAATAAATACAAAAGGTCCTTACAATATTGTCAATCTATACCAATGCACGTATGGAACTGATACAATAGTTCAATCATATGTGTATATTCACTGTTACACATATATACATCTCCTTACATACATCCAGCTCTCTCTCTTTGTATATCTATATATGTATATCTATCTCCAATGCACCTAACATCATATATATAGGGTGGGGACTTTCCCTTCACTACTTATCTATTCTAGAAATAGGCCTCATACTATTGATAGCCACACGCCATTTAAAATCATAGCCACACATGAAAGTGCTCTATCTATAGTCCTCTTGAAGTTAACTAAAGTGTCAATTATATTCTTAGCTTGTATTCATGCATCAAGGCTTTGAACCGCTTCTCCAAAGATAGACAATGCATGGTGCGCACATCTCTACATTGTTGATGTGTTACGCATGCCATCTTCTAAAAATAGGTCTTCATGCTCAAAATCAGCTAAGTCTCAAAATATGAACTTACCTTCCACGTGCGGATCCTTCATGTCCTTCCGCGCCCTTGGTTCTGGGTCTTCTATCCTGTGTGGACTGCTTATGTGATCTTTGATAAGTATTCTTTGATCAACATTACCCCACACTAATCTCATTGTCGTTCTGACAATGGGTATGTCCAAAAATTGAAGGAAAGAATAGAAGAATGGAAAGAATAAGAATAAAAGAATGTAGATAAATAAAGAATTTCTATGAGGTTATTAGGAAACCTCTTCTATATCAGTTTACAGTATCAACTATGGATACTCTTCCTTTATTTCAGCCTCTAATATCTACTAGACAATGAGTGTTTGCTCTGCTTTTTCTGGGATATCCACAGCAATGGATTCCAACTCATCCCTCGTAATTTCTCCCTTATCATTTCATAAAAACAACAAAACATGGGACATTGATGTCATTATTCCTTTTAAAATGTCCATCTTCCATGTAATCAGCTTTCCAAGCTCTTCCAGCCGAGTCTTGTGTAGCTCTTATGTTGTTGTCAGGGCCTCGCGCTTCTGTTTAACCATTGACAAACTTTCTGTGTGGCCCAATGTCTCATCTTTCATCACTTTCTGGACCTCTTTATTCTCTTCGAGGGTCTTGATGTTGATAAGTGCCTCTGGAGCTGTGTATATATTTAAATCCTAGTTTTCTTCAATACTTCTTGTAATACTTTTAACAACCCTTCATAAGAGGTAATTTTTCTCATCACATATGCTTTCTTTCATTTAGCATCTTTCTCAGAGTGTTCTAGCACTTGCATACGCAGAGTTCCATATTCAAGTACCAATTCCACCAACTTTTCCACATAGTGTATCGCTGAAGGAAATGTCTGTGGTACCTTGGCCTCCAAGTGTGGCATTGCTCTGATTACATTATCCCCAATCTCCTCTATGATACTTATGAACACTTAGTTCTTTTTCTGCATGAAGTCCCTCTCATGTGTTATGTGTGTTATCTCTATGTCCTTTGTCTTCAACTCCTCATGTAACACTCTGATCATGGCAGCTTTGTCCATGTTTCTTCTAGCCACCTCAGCAAAAACTTTCACTAATGCATTGTTGACTTGCTCATCTAAAATGACAGTAGGATTTACTATCATGTGTCTAGCTTGAGGTGCCTTCTTCAGTATTCTTGAAGCACATGACTCTTCACACACATCAAAGTTAGGCTCATCCATATGGGTGTGCATGGACCATGATAGTTACTTTTGAGTGCACACCGTTGCCATATCTTCATCCATTAACTCCCAACCAAATAAATCATTATGCGCTATCGTGCTCTAGAAGTGGGTGTAGACAATTTTTCTTGCATCCTCTGCATACCCCATGGCCATTGGAATGTGCTCTCCACTTGTTCTTCTAGAACTTTGCTACGTAGGAACTTTAGCCTCCAAATTTGGGACTTGTGTCTCCATGTCTTGAACATCCTCTATAGGTGTCTCCTCTGGTCTGTTCTCATCCTCTTCTTTTTCCTTTGATGCCTCACCCTATTATTTTGTGTCTTCTAGAAGTATAGGATAATTAGGCATGCTTTCCTCTCTCTTCTGCCTCCTAATTCAACTTCAGTTTCCTCCTTCTCTGAGTGGTAGCCTCCATTTGTGTGGAGAGTCTGGGTGATTTATGCATAGTGGTTGGAGTAGCACCTTGGTTCCTCATTATCCTAAATACTATTTTAAACCTGTGCTCCCCTTGGATCGCATTCACGTCCTCATCATCCCCCTCTTATGGCTGAGGTTGTGTAACAACACACTCAGCTTCACCTTTACTTGTAGGATGTCTCCTACCCCTATGCTCCAAACCACCACTATCTTTTCACTCCTCATCGTCATCCTGCACTTCAACTGGTTATGTGGGCTTAAGAACTGGGATGTGCTCTATTGTATGTTTTCCCTTTGGTGGTGCTGAAAGTGTGAACTCACCTTCCACATATTTATTATTCTCCATTTTTAGCTTCACTAGAGATACACTAATGTTGTCACCACATCTGCTACAACTAAGCTTATTGGTTTGATATTCAGTACCTCTGAAATGATCCTCTCTGTATAAGCACTTCTATCATGATACACATACTTCTTCCTTAATGTATGGTAGTCACAGTATGCCTTGTCTGCATTGAAGACCAATCTATGTGTGTCTATAAATCGATGAACAAATGCTTGAAAATACCTTTCAGTGAATGCGTAAGGAAACTTGCACCAAGGGCTCCAGACTCAATATTTCATTGGGAAGCGCATGATGTAGAAATGCTGATATATAGAAAACTGAAATTTTTTCCCTACCACTACTGGTAGGTCCTTTGGGATGTGCCACTCTTCCCCAAATGCCACACAGAGCCTTTCATACCACTTCTCCACCCTTTAATTTACATCATCTGTCATGGCCCCCTTACATAGGTACTTGCTGAATCTTTCAGCTGGGGACTTGTTCTCTATGGGGTATTCCCATACGTTCTCCTTCGGTCCATCTAGTATTCAGATCTCCATAAATACCAATGATAATAAAACAGCCCCAAAGCTGATCTTCCCTCCTATGCACACTTCTTCGACTATTTGCTTTGTAGAATAGCCTGCAATGTTGTAGATTGTCCCTTCTGACATCTTACGTGCCACATGCAACCACATACTATTCACCTTAGACCACCACTCTTGATCATTCAACTTGGTAACAAGGTGGGCTATAACTTATAAAACTAGATAGTTCTTCAATTTATCTATGTCCATTCCATGTGGACCCTTCAAGTATCCCAAGTCATGTTTGATCTTTACAATCATGACTTTATCTGCAAGATCACTATACGTACCCAAAATTGTAGGTACTGTACTACCGAAAAGAGGTTACAAAAACCCCAATGATGATTCAAATCTCTTTGCAATGTGTTCAGAATCAAGAAAGCTTGCCAAGTATACATTTGCATCCAAAAATGCCTTATCCAACCTTTGCATGCTTCATTCTAAACCCTGTCCCCCTTTTCCTTGCATTTCTGTCATTAGTTTCAGGACCACCACCTTGCCTAGGCAGTGGTCCTGTGACTGTTGCCTAGGATAGGGCAGCAGTCCTAAAACCGCTGCCCTACGTAGGGTGGCGGTCTTGTGCGCATTTTCTAGAAAATTCTCAACACTTTCATCAACATAAAAAATCAAGTGGCACTCACATTTCTCAACCACTCTTTCTTGCATTTAAGTTTTGGCCACCTGGTAAATAGTAATTTCTCTTTGTTTATAATAGAGGAGTTCAATTCAAACTTGTCTTCTCATGATTGCAAATGCTATAAATAAGCATGCTTGCACTTAAGTAATAGAGAGAGAGAGATATGGGGAATAGATATAGAGAGACAAAAGTTTAGGGAGAAGATTTTGATAAGAAGATTTATTTTCTTATCTCTTCCAGGTTTGTTTATGAATCATTTCATTAATACCTGCTGCATAGAAGAATCCCACTAGCATGTATTAGAACCCTGAACATTTAGTTACGCCTCGTTGTAGACCTACAATGATCTTTCTAGGAATCACATAGGCCAATCTTAGTTCACTTGCGCCATCCCCCTCCTACTTGTACTTGGTTGTGTTTCTCCAAACTTCTTATTGCTCATTGTTTAAGTACCTACTATTTATCATTTTATTTCATCACTTCTACAATGACCCTGTACCAGGAATCGCATAGGCCGAGCTCAGTTCACTTGCACCATCCTTCTCCTACTTGTGATTCGTTCAATTTTACCTTCAAAGCTACCATTGTCCCATTTCCTTATCTTACCGATGCTGCTATACTCCTACTCTTTCTGGATTCACATGAACATGCAAGAATGAAGAGATCACACTGAGGGGACAAGCTATAACACAACTGGATTTGCCTCTGCTCCGTAAAGTCTAGGTTTAAATTGTCAAAGTTATAATTGTAAACATATCAAATAGAGTAGTAAATCATTTTATTTTAGTTAAGCTTTCTTTCAATATTACTAGGGAAGCTGTGATTTATTCCTCACTTCTGAGGTAAGATTGAAGGTTTTCAATTAAGTTAATTATCTATATTTCATCTAGATTCACACATTTGCACAGGTGAATAACCACATCGGGTTATCTTACTTGTTTAGTTTTAGTATAAAAGTATTTTAAAAAGTTGTTTGTAATTATAATGTTTCAATCGTGTATTTTTTTTAGATTAGTTTCCCTTTTAACAATAGTATAAATTGTTATTTTCAGTTTAAGTTAATTCGGAGACTTCAAAATTAGATTAACACTTAGATCCTAGTTAGGAGAACAAAGCATAGGGAATTTACGCTACCCGTTCATAGCCTCTAAATCTCCCTTTCGTCATTCAGGTACCAGGAAATCACACTACTAGATCTTAGTCACTGATGCTCCCATAGTTAGCCATAGGAAAGTTACTTGCCGATTCTAATCCTCGCCTGTAGATTTTCTATCGTAGAAAACTAGCCATAATATCGGCTGTGGCTTCATCTAAGTCACTCACATTTCAAACCACCAGCTATCTTGGCATGACCTCGAGGAGTTCGGTACAGGGAAGGTCAACTTGTTGATTATCATCCTCGCATGTCACTTTTCTATCATACAAAATTGGTGAACCCGACGTGAAACGCAATAACTGCTCCCTTTTCATCCCCATTTCTTTCATCCATCTTTGATCTTTCCCATTATTCTAAAGAGTATTTATATACCCATCTGAATATGTCAGTGATAGGATGTATATGGTAGACCTCTCTCAGGTCTCGAAGCATATTATGGTCAAACAAATAGACAACCGTCACCCTTGCTTTCCATATGGATTGACAATTATTCAAGCAACTACTTGTCATCATAAAATCCTCCTCAAAGAACTAGATCTAGTTATTCTTTCCAAATTGAGGAGATGGATCAGCTCACACAAACACAACAACTAGAGCCTTCAGGCTCTAATAATATGACGTATTAACTAGAGAATCCATTTCATCTCCTCAGGTTTTATTCAGACCACAAATCAGTAGGCAGCCATATCCACTCCCATTGTTGGATGAGGATTACTTAGTGCGCTACGCCAGAAATGAGCAATACTTCCAAAACATGTATCCATCTCTAGGAAGTTTGACAAACACAACCCGATACCCTACTTCAAGAAAATACCCTCATTCCTCCACCAATGGAAAATACTCTTGGTGAACTTGGGCAGAGTAATGATCAATTCATAGCATGGTACCATACGCCTCTACAAAATCAAAGAGTACCACAACAACCATCAAGGAAAAACACTAGGCCATCACCAATTGAGGTCATCTCAACTTTGGTCAAGAGGGTCAGAGGAGTAGAGCTTGCTCAAGCAAATAAAACTTCATTATTCGGGGCAAGCGGGAACTTCCGAACCCTCCTGCATTATCCTATCTAAAAATCAACCTCCTCATAGGAATAGGTATGTTAGGCATGCCTCCTCAACAATCGTATAAGTACCCATAGCAAGCACCAGCTAGAACTGCGTTTTCAAATGTTGCTCCAGTTGAAAGTATGATACCTCCCAGTTTAGTACTAAACAACCCATATAAGAGAAATGCTCCTCCCTACTCTAAACATTTATTCAAAATTGCCATAGGGAGATATGTTCTCTTCTCCTGGGATGTTTTCTCAACCACAGGGGCTTCCTTACACTCCATGTAAATACATATACTATGCCATATCAGCAACTTGTTCCACCTCCACCCCCTTAACAGGCACCATCGATGGTCGAAACCTATGCGGTAGGAACTTACTCAGAATATTTGAAAGAACCTCTAGATTTCACCATACGAAGTGTCATGCTTCCAATACCTCTTCCCAATTTGGCTAAATACAAAGGGGAGGGAGATCTAAATGCACATATCAAGGCCTATGCCACGGCCATTCGAGAATTACTCCCTTGAGATGCAGTTGTTCCCAAAATATTCCCTAAAACCTTAGAGGGTATTGCCCTTGATTGGTATTATAGAATACCTGAGGCCTTGATACACTCATTCAAACAAATTGTGTCAGAATTTATCAAAGCTTTTGATATGAACAAATTGTTAAGAACAGGGATTAGGGAATTCTTACATATTAAACAAGAACACAATGAATCTTCTGCCCATTTTATTCAAAGATGGCATACAGTCCTCTACTCATCAGCAAGTGCTCCAAACATGGATCAGATGGAACTATGTGACTTATTCCTTCATTCTCTCAATAGAGAGATAAAGGAAGAAGTCTATAATTTCCCACTAAGGACTTATGATGAAGTACTCGAGAGTGCCCTCCGAATCGATCAAGTGGAAATAGATAGTGGTCGTAAGACCTATGGAACAAATGGAAAATTAATCGCTCCCAATCAAAACACTATGACTTATCCTAATGTCAGGAATACCAATAAAGTACCCAAGATCCTTAACAAAAACCGTGGGGTTATAATAGATGGAGTCACAGACCAGGTTAAAAGGGAAAACATCGTGAACATTTCACCACCTCGTTAATAATCAAGTGAAATAATAAATTTTTACTCCAAAAATCAATGCGGTGGATTTTAATCATCCATCACGACAACAACAACAACAACGGAAAATCCAGACACAAGGTCCAATCCGAAACCCAACTGGATATCAAAATCAAAACCAAAGGCAACAAGCCTCAAAATTGTAACTCTAACAACCAGCTCAATCTAATCAGAGTTTTGGACCACAATAGTTTTCAAACCAACAACCTTGAAACTATAATCCCAACTTGTATTGTTTTTTTCATAGAATTTAAGGCCATGATACTAGGACTTGTCGTACGACTACAATAAATTCATGAAACATTTTCTAGAAGACCAAAGACAACTCTTTATAGATTTGTTTTTAGCAAATTCTGCATTACCCATGCCAAACACTTATACGGGAGCAATTTCCCCTCAAAATGCACCCCTCAAGATTTTTAACGATCCTCTCCCAAATCACTCTAACAATAACATGTTAGATCCAAATGGGACGAACAAGGGTGTTATGACAGGAAATAATGATCATGAAGCCTCAACTTCATTAAATCCACCGGTCACACCCCAATTAGGAACTTGACCACAAACCAAGATAGTTGGTCTAGTAGAGTTAGATACCGAGATACATGTAGAAACCATAACAAGAACACGAGATTATTCTTCTCAACCAGTTTCAACCTACCCATTAGAACCGGAAAACATTCAACAAACCTTGGTAAAACCCATAGGTGCTTACGATCTAATTAATGACCTAACAAAAACCTTCTCTCACATTTCCTTCTTGGATTTGTTGAAAGAACTCTCCCACCCACAAGGCTTCTCTCTTAGAAGGATTAGGTATTGGTCATCTAGTTAACATCACTCCTCCTCCTGAAATGCAAGTAAACCATGTAGAATTTGACGTCTATCCTCCAGGGCAGCTAGATAGGGAAACTAAGTTTATATTCGATATAAGCAAAATGCCAACAGACACTAAGATTGCATGTAGAGGTGACCCAACCTTACATTTACAAGTATGGGTTTAAAATAATTATGTTAAACACACAATGATTGATGATGGGGCAGAAATTAACATAATCCTCTTCGGTTTTCTTCAAAAGCTAGGATATGGAGAAACAAATTTCTCCTCAACACGAAATATACTAAGAGGTTATGATAGTCTCAATGCAACTTCAATTGGGACTATAGTACTACTAGTCACCTTAGGACCCAAGAAATTCCTCACCAAATTTTATATTAGAGATCGGGGAAACCAACTATGATATGATTCTCGGTCGACCATGTATACATTGTATGAAGGAAATCCCTTCTATGTTATTCCAGGAAATAAGATTTTTACACCTGGGAAAAATATTTGTGGTGCAAGGTGACCCAAAACCATTCGATATGCACCTAGCAGATTTGAAGCAAAGACCAGGCATTCACTCTAAGTTTGAACTCCCAACGAATCAACTTACCAAACCAATCAATTCAAAACCAGAAGTAAAGTTGATACCTACAACAGAATTAGAAATCATGAATCTAGTCGAAGGAATTCTGGACACTCAAAAATGAGACTAACGTCATAAAGACGGTGTCATTAGGAAATTCCACAATTTTTTTTTCGAGTTATTAGAGAAAGATCTACATATTCTCCTACCATTTGATTCCATGTGTATGGGATACACCCTAGGAATTGTCTCTCTTCCAACAGATGAAGTTCTGTATAGTAGAAGTAATTGAGGCAAAATAAGTAGACACGAATAATGTCCCAACATCCATTTTTCCAAGAAAATATTGGACTCTCCACTTCGATGGAGCTAGATGTCATTTCAGAAGCTGGGGTAGGGGTGATCTTTACTTCTCCCATGAGGGAAAGATCCTACATTTTACCTTTATATTAAACTTTGAATGTATGAATAATGGGGCTGAATACGAAGCCCTTCTCCCTGGTCTTATCATAGCTAAAAGGATGGGCATTGATAAAATTAGAGTGCTAGGAGACTTCATAGTTAGTTGCAAACAAAGTATCTGAGGTATATGAAACTAGAGCTGAACACTTACAACTCTATGAAATGGAAGTGTTAGATCTAACCAAGGGATTCAACTTCATATCAATTAAAGCAATCCCATGAGAACAAAACATTATCACTGATTCAATAGCAACCTCAGCTTCCTGTTTCACTCCAAGCAGTGAGTTAGAAAATACAAGTTTCATGGTATCACTTCATACTGAACCATTGGTACAAAAAATACCAACAACCTCGATCTTGACACACATAGAAGCTGAGAATGATTTTTCTATCCTAGATCACTTTGATAGCGATAGGGTCACTCTTGGATATCTAAATGCCTATGTGGAATTACATCTCTCATCACATAGTAGATTTTTCCCTAATTCTTCCTCTTCCTATTTTGGAAATCCTATCATAGAATCTCCCCCGCAAAAGAATCTTGAAATCTACGAGGTAGAGAATGGAGAAGGTTTGGAACTACCTCTGGCCCTGCCTGAATTTGAAGAAGGAAATGCTTCCTTAATTGAAGGAATGATTGACATAAATATTGGAACGGAGGAAGAACCTAAGATCTTGAAGTTGGGATCCTCGTTAATTCTTGAGGTCGTAGAAATTCACACCCAGATCCTCAAGGAACATCAAAAGGCTTTTGCATTTAATTACAAAGAAATGACAGGAATTACACCACATATTACGGTACACAATCTTGTCATCAAACTAGATGCAAAGCCAATCAAGAAAAATTCAAGACCAATGAAACCAAAAGTGGATTTCATGGTGAAAAAAGAAGTAATGAAGCTTCTCCAAGTGGGATTCATCAAACCAGTCGACTCTTCACAATGGGTATCTAATATCGTCCTTGTTCTTAAAAAGAATGGGAAGATACGTATTTTCATAGACTTACGGGACATTAATAAAGCTTTCCCCATAGATGACTTCCCATTACCATCCATCGACATCATTGTTGATGCAACAGATGGATTTGAGATTTTGTCTCTCATGGATGGGTTCTTGGGATATAATCAAATCAAAATATCTAAATAGGATCAAGCCAAGACTATGTTTATAACTCCTTGGGGAACTTATTGTTACGCTGTCATGCCATTCAATATTAAGAACAATGGTGTTACATACTAGCGGGAAATGACATACATATTCCATGACCTTATTCATAAGATTGTGGAGTCCTACGTAGATGACTTTTTGGCCAAGGCCAAGAAGCGTTGTGATCACCTAGAAGTACTCTATATCATTCTCTCACGATTGATTAAATATGGCGTCACAATGAATCCAAGATAAATGTGTATTTGGCATGACAGGAGGCAAGCTTCTGGGCTAAATTATATTGTCATGAGGGATTGATGTCAATCCAACCAAAATATGGGTTGTTCTTGAAATGATTCCACTATCAGATGAGTCTAGTATTAGATCATTTCTTGGGAAACTCAGTGTAATTTGAAGGTTCATCCCAGACTTAAGTTTTGATGTTCATCCAAGCAACAATTTATTAAAGTACTATAGCATTTATTGGACAAAAGAATGTAATGAGGCCTTCAAAGCAATTAAATGCTTCTTTTTATCTCCTCCCACGCTAATGCCTCCTAAACTAGATCATCCTTTGATCTTATGTTCACGGGCTAATAATGTCTCGCTATCTTACATGTTGGCTCAAGAAGATAATGATAAATGGGAACGTGTTGTTTATTTCATTAACTAGACATTGCTCGATTATGAAACACGTTACACACAGGTAGAAAGAGAATGTATTTCCATAGTTTTCACAACAAAGCGTTTAAGACATTACATGTTGAATCAAGAAACAAGGGTCATTGTAAAGACATATCACTTATGGACATTCCTCGCACAAGGGTCTTTATCTAAAAATGTTTGACATTTCATAACCTTGATGGGTGAGTTTGAACTAACATTTGTAAACCAAAAGTTTGTTAAGGGAAAAATCATTGTAGATTGGTTAGCTAAGAATCCATTAGATGGAGGTGATTTGGTAGATTTGGACTTTCCTGATGAGTGCATATATTTTTTCGAAACCAGGCCCCCCATCTCTATATGTCCTTGGTACACTGACATCATCAATTTCATCATGGACCACACGTACCCAGAAGGGGCCACATCACAACAAAGAAGGTGGTTACACATTATTGCTACTAAATACTTTATTTTAGAATATGTGCTCTATCGCAAAGCCTTCGATGGAATGCTTTAAATATGTGTTGACAAAGAAGAAATTGTAAAGATTCTTTACAAATCCCATAGTGGGATATATGGAGGACACTTCAGTGGCCACACCACTACTTGCAAAATACATCAGATGGGCTATTTTTGGCCCACTCTAGAACATGACGTAGTAGATTTTATGCATAAGTGTCGTAAATTTCAAGAGTTCTCCCACGAGATTCACATGCTAGCACAGGCTCTACAACTAATCACAACCCCATGGCCCTTTTCCACATGTGGCCTATATTTGATAGGGAAATTCTCTCCCTCATCAACAGATGGCCACAACTTCATAATAACGGCCACGGAATATTTTACTAAATGGGTAGAGGCCATGCCTCTCACTACCATACCAAGTTCTGTAATCGCTAAGTTCATCCTGAATCAAATCATTTGTAGGTATGGTGTCCCACAAGTCATTATCTCAGAAAATGGCACATCCTTCAAAAACGATGAGGTCTGTGAGTTATGTAGCAAATTCAAGATAAACCATCACATGGCCTCTCTTTAGTACCCCTAAGCCAATGGATAGGCTGAGGCAACAAAAATAGTTAAGGAGAACAAACAAGATTGGCATTTAAAATTATACCCAGCCTTGTGGGCCCATCGAAGCTCAATAAGAACACCAACATGGGCACCCCCTTTCTCATTAGTATTTAGGGCAGAAGCAGTTCTCTCGTTTGAGTTTGAAATACCCAGTCTTCGCATCTCATTACAAGGGATTTTAGGAGAAGAATACTATAGAGAGGCACTCCTCTCTCAACTGGAAAGCCTTGATGAGGCCAAGTTAAATGCCAAATAATGACACAGAGCCTATGTTGACCAGATGTGCCAGCAATATAACAAAAAGTTCTACGAACGAGAAATATATGAGGTAGACCTAGTTCTGAGACTAGACAGTCTGATTGATAAGAAAACCGGTGAAGGAAGGAAATTCTAGCCCAAATGGTTGGGCCCATACTAAGTCATGAAAGACTACAGAAACAGTGTGTATCTCTTGTGTACACTACAAGGTGATGAATTCAATGAAACTATCAATTCCTTGCATCTTAAATGGTTTTACGCATATAACATGAACACCACCATTTGTATATTATATCTACCTACATTGCATTAGTCAATCAGTTGTTTCATTTTGTTCACTCATTTCATAATTTTTGTGGTCAAGGAACTTATTCTTAAGCAAGTTATTACAATCTTTTGAAAATATTGGCTAAAGCATTCAAATCATATCTCTTCAATTTTCATAATATCATCAAATGATTTCAAAATCATTTCATAAATTCAACAGACAAATTCTTAACAAAAACCATACCAAGGCTCGCATACTTGGTCATACTCATTTCTTCTACTAGGTCAAGTTGTTCATACCTATGGTTTGTTCTAGAAGCTTCTTAGTGTCACATCTATCCTTTTTACGTCTCTTTGAAACAAGGATACTCCAAAGTCACAAATTAGAAATATCGAAACCATATTGAATCAAAAATACTAAACAAAATAGAATAATTTTATTTTACACACTTCTTTGCCCCACCAACCTTCAGTGATGAGCCCGCATCTCTTACTAGTGATGCGAGTTTGAGAAAGGAAAGAAGTGCCCTTACTCAGCTATGTCCTGCCTTTGGTGACAAGCCCATACTTCTTACTAGTAACATGGGTCAAGGCACAGGGTGTCCATTCACGCAAATCAATGAATCTTAGTATTTTAACAATGCAAAGCAAAGTGTATTAAGTGAAATTAAGTATCCAAATTCCAAAGAGATCAAATCCTCAAAACTAGATTTTGTCAACCAAATTTCCATCCATGGATCTAAGTCTAGATAAACTAGAAAGTAAGTTGCATTCTGAACTATGTAGTAGTTTTGAGTAAGAGTAAGTACATAGGTTTAAATTTGATTTTTGTCAATACCTTGTCTTTCTCTCATCATTTCCATTTAGTCAAACTCATACAATTTTTTCCCTTCCCAACTCTTGGTGTTGAGCCCTCGCATCTTACTAGTTGCATGGAGTTAGGAATGGGGCAAAATAATCTCATTATCACTACATATTCATCATGTTTTTCCAAAACAAAAAGAAGAAATGAATATTTCCCAAAGAATCCAAAAGTTCAGTACTACAATATGTTTGCATCATCACATATCAGCATTACAAAAACAAATAAAAGAGAAACATTCTATTCAACACTTGTTATCACTTGTCATCCATTGCATACATTTTGAAAAGCATATAAAAAAACAAATATTCTAAAAACATCTAGTGTACACATGGGAAACAACCACAAAAACTCTAGATACAAACAAGATCTAGATCCAAAAAGATATATATATATATATAAGAATCGTGTTTTACATACAATGCCATCATGCGTTAGGCATGGTCAAAACGCTCAAAAAGCCGTAAAAATGCTTAAAACAACAAAAATACACCATTTTGACAAACCAAAAAACCTACCCTATGGGTGCCCCCCCAGAGACTCATTTAACACTAAAATTTTCGAAAATAACCCCGCCAAGACAAATATTTCAACATTTCTATATTTTAGGTTCAAAAACGATAAATTGAGAAAAAATAACCTGAGACTTCGTGGGTCGATCTCCTACTCTCTGAGGCATGATCATGATCTCGCAACGAACGTTTTGACTATACTCTTGTCAAAAATGGTTATAGTGGGTCCCAGAGCTAAAAAATTACCAAATCGATATGCACAAATGAATAGTAAAATGAGCTCATTATATATATATATATATATATATATATATATATAATATTCTAACCTTGTTTTGAATGTTCTTTCGCAAAGTTGGAGCGCCGACGGAGGTAGTTTTTATCCCCATGCAAATGGTAAGTCCTCATTTAATTTTAATTTAGTACTTATTTTTCGATTTCTTTATCTATCTACACTTGAGTTCTCTTTTCATTTTGCAGATAGCAAGAATCTGGATGGCGACATTACGACACACAGGTATGCCAGGTATAGCTTCTAACTCCCCATTTCGGGACCGCCATACTCATACTCACCATTTTATGCCCCTTCATGGCTAAAACGCTTCTCCGAGGGGGTAATATGTACGTACCCAAAATTGTAGGTATTGTACTGTCAGAAAGAGGTTACAAAAACCCCAATGATGATTCAAATCTCTTTCCAAGGTGTTAGGAATCCAAAAATCTTGCCAAGTATACATTTACATCCTAAAATGCCTTATCTGACCTTTGCATGCTTCTTTCTAAACCATGTCCCCCTTTTCCTTGCATTTCTGTCATTAGTTTCAAGACCGCCGCCCTGCCTGGGCAGCGGTCTCGTGACTTCCGCCCAGGATAGGGTGGTGGTCCTAAAACTACCACCTTGCATAGGGTGGTGGTCCTGTGCGTGTTTTCCAGAAATTTTTGATGCTTTCATTAGTTTGTAAAAATTCAAGTGGCACTCGCATTTCTCAACCACTCTTGCTTGCATTTAAGTTTTAGCTACTTGGTAAATAGTAAATTCTCTTTGTTTATAACAGAGGATTTCAATTCAAACTTGTCTTCTGATGATTTCAAATGCTATAAATAAGCATGCTTGCACTTAAGTAATAGAGAGAGATATGGGTAATAGATATAGAGAGACAAAAGTTTAGGGAGAAGCTTTTGATCAGAATATTTTTTTTCTTATCTCTTCTAGGTTTGTTTATGAATCGTTTCATTAATACCTACTGCATAGAAGAATCCCACTAGCATGTATTATAACCTTGAACATTTAGTTATGCCTCGTTTTATACCTACAATGATCCTACTAGGAATTGCATAGGCCAAGCTCAATTCACTTGCACCATCCCTCTCTTACTTGTACTTTTTTGTGTTTCTCCGAAGTTGCTATTTCTCATTGTTCGAGTACCTACTATTTATCATTTTGTTTCATCACTTCTACAATGACCCTGCTAGGAATCGCATAGGCCAAGCTCAGTTCACTTGCACCATCCTTTTCCTACTTGTGCTTCGTGTCATTTTACCTTCAAACTACCATTTTCCCAGTGCCTTCTCTCAATGATTCCGCTATACTCCTACTCTTTCTGGATTCACATGAACATGCAAGAATGAAGAGATCACACTGAGGGGACAAGCTGCAACATGACTAGATTTACCTATACTCTATAAACTCTAGGTTTGAATCTTCAAATTTATAATTACAAACATATCAAATAGAGTAGTGAATCATTTTATTTCAGTTAAAGTTGGCTTTCAATATTACCAAGGAAGCAGTTGAGAATGATATTTTATGAGAAGCTATGATTTGTTCCTCACTTTTGAGGTAAGATTGGAGGTTTTCAATTAAGTTAATTAGTTGTCTTTCATCTAGATTCACACATTTTCACAGGTGAATAACGAAACCGGGTTATCTCACTTGTTTAGTTTTAGTATAAAAGTATTTTAAATAGTTGTTTTTAATTATAATTTTTCAATTATATATTTTTTTTAGATTAGTTTTCCTTCCAGCAGTAGTCTAAATTGTTATTTTTAGTTTAAGTTAATTTAAAGACTTCAAAACTAGATTAACACTTAGATCCTTGTTAGGAGGATAAACCATAGGGAATTTATGCTACCCATTCATAGCATCTAAATCTCTCCTTTTTCATTCTAGCTACCAGGGGATCACACTACCAGATCTTAGTCACTGATCCTCCCATAGTTAGCTTTAGGAAAGTTGCTTTCCAATTCTCATCCTTTCCTGTAGCTTTTCTATCGTAGAAAACTTACCATAATCTTGGATGTGACTTCATCTAAGTCACCCACATTTCAAACCACCGACTATCTTGGCACAACCTCAAGAGGTCAGGTACAGGGAAGGTCATTTTATGATTATCATCCTCACATGTCACTTTTCTATCATACAATCACCTTTTATATCTTCTCATGTGGCCTTCAGACCTGTAACTGATGAAAAAAGTGCAGATGAGATTCTAACTCTACATCCTGCAAAGTAGAAGTCTTCGTGCACCCTGCTCATGAGCCACTAATACAAGGGCTCATACTTCCCAAAATATAGAAGCTCATACAACTGGTAGTCCCTAATTCTCTTCAAAATCTTTTCACCTACATCTTCATATACTGTCATGTCCTCCACCATGCACTTATTCATTCTAGCAGTGAGCAAGCAATCGAGATCCTTCTTGTTTTCCAAAGTCTTGTGATTATATTCACTTATTTGGCTCTTTCTGATGGGCGAATCCCATTCTTTCCTGACAATGACTCCCTCTAGATATTGCATCTCTACAAAATGGATTTTGGGTGCCATCTCTTCCTCCTCAACGACTACTTCTTCTTTCCTTTTACTGTTGCTACAAATGCCTTCTTTGGTGTCATTTTTACCTTCCAAATGTCTCCCCTTCAACTCTGTAACTTTACGAATCAAACCCTATCTTGATTCAATCATGCCCTAGGTGGAAACTTTGTAACCAAACCCTTTTCTTTCTCCTTGCTTCGTTCAAACCCTTCACCATCGGGGATGCAAGATTCTAGTTGCACAGATTGGTTGTCACAATTGGTCTCACACCCTTCACACCTTAACTCAATCACTTGTCTCTTTCTTCAAATACTCTTAGTTGTAACAGTAAAAATTAATCTACATCCCATCCTTATATAAATTTTTCAAATTTTTCAAATTTTGATGCATTTATTGTTCCACCTACCAAATATCCCCTCATTCATTAACCAAATCCATTCATTCCACATGGTATATCTTCGCACCCAGCTATAACCTTCTAGCATGCTTTCCTACCTTCTGGTCACACACTTCTCTTTAGCACGCACTCTTGCGCTCGAGTACCTCATCACTGTACCTTTTCCTGGTAGCTAACGTGGCCTTCACTTACCTCATGTTATACTATTCTTTCATTCATCTCCATCCTTCTTCACTTTTGAGAAGCACTCCTCTTTTGACTTAAAGCATGCCTGTAGTAGGTTATTCCTTTCACCCTTCAATTCCAACAGTATTTTTCTTGGATAACTACAACCACCCCACACTAAAATTATGTGCATTCCTCTACACATAAATAGTCTTCATACAGTAATTAGCTTCATGCACACAAGCGCACTTATTACACAAGAACAACAACAAAATTGACAAAGCATAGAGACAATGAAGGAAATACATTAAGGAAATATAGAATTGAAAACATAAACTAGTGGCAATAATACCTTATTACAAACACCAAGAAGACTTATTTATAGTAGGTCTTCAACCTACTCCCATTAAAGTAACCAAGTAGTTGTGTTCCATCGAGTGTTTCTAATTAGAAAACACATGATTCAAGTATAGAAGTGATAACATACGGCCCCAACCAATGTACCTTGAGCTTTCCTGGATGGCACAAAAACTTTGAGTCATAAAGAAGTACCATTTTTCCAATCTCAAATTTCTTATCCCTTATGTTCTTGTCATGCCATGCCTTCTACCTAGCCTTTTCCTGATTTTAACTCTATCTTGTTATGGCTCGACGCTCATCCAGTTGAATCATCTTTTCAATACAATCTTCTAGAGCCTGTTCATCAGCTAGATGTTTAGCATGCACAATGTGCAAAGAAGGTAACATAATTTTTTTAGGGAGAACAAATTCTGTGCCAAACACCTACTAAAATGGTGTGGCTTTGTTCAATCTCTTGTAAGTTGTTCTATATGCCCAACATCACAATTTTTTGTCAAATTCTAGATCAAAATATTGTTGAAGGCCTCAGCAGTTCCATTTTCCTGAGGATGATAAGGTTTAGTTTTATGGTGTGTAACCATAAACTCATCTAATAGGATCATGATTGTCTCATTCAAAAAGTGTGTACCTCGATCACTTGTCAAGCTTAAGGGACATCCATATCTCGTAAGAACATTCTCCCACATAAACCTAGTTGTTGTAGCCACCATACAGTCCTTGGTAGGTGTTGCTTTTGCCCACCATGTGAGATAACCTGTGCAAGTAATAGTATAGTGTGATCCAGTCCTGCACATGGCTGGCGAAATAGGTCCTACAAAATCAATGGCCCATTTCTCAAACAATTTGGCGCTAGTAATTGGTCTCAAAGGCATCTCATCTCTTTGCCTTGGTTTTTATAGGTGCTGACAATGATCACATGCCTTACAATATTCATTATAGTCCTTATACAATGTCTCCCACCATAATCCAACCAGTAGGATCTTCTGGGTAGTTGCATCACCTGCATAATGGCCTCTTGCAATACCACCATGAGATTCTTCCATGATATTTTAATGCTCATGTTCTAATACACATCATCGTAATACTTCATCTCTACCTAGCCTGTATAGGTCACCACTGATTAACATAAACGGTGTCACGCGTATAGCAAGTTGCTTCCTTTCTAATGCTTTCATTCATTCTGGTGCCATACCTATTCGTAAAAAGATAATGTAATGTCTTCTAATTCCATGGGTGCACGTTGTAACCTATATAATTGTGCATTCGGCATTATTTCTTCAATTTTCTATGCATCCTCTACTTAATTGATTCTAGATAAATGATCTAGTCCAGAATTGCTTTTCCTTGGCTTCACCACAACTGTGAAGTCAAATTCTTGAAATAGGAGTACCCATCTGCATATGCACCCCTATAAGATGGTATTTTTTACCAAGTACTTCAATTCCATGTGATCTGTATAAAACACAAATGGTGTTGCTAATAAGTACTGTCAAAACTTGTACAATGCATAGATCATTAAAAACACTTCGCGCTCTATAGTTATATAATTCCGTTCTGCAGGAGTCATCTTCCTACTAGCAAAACAGATTGAATGATCTATAATACCTTTGTTAGGTTGAGCTAACACAATGCCAATGGCCATGCCAGAAGTGTCCACATCCACATGAAATGGTTTATCCCATGAGGGAAAGTGCAGAATGGGCGTGGTAGTAAGTTTATCTTTTAATATCTCAAACGTGCACTGCTGCGGTTCTCCCCAATAAAATGTACCTTTCCCCTTCATCAATTCTTCCAAGGGTGTGGCAAATTTGGCATACCCTTTTATGAATTTTCTATAATATCTTGTATGACCTAAAAATCCACACACCTCACACTAACTGGTAGATGCTTCCAGGCCTAGAATTACTGTAACCTTGGTTGGATCAACTAGAAACCTTCCTTACAGATTATATGTCCTAATAGTATCCCAAATGGCATAGAAAATATGCATTTCTTGATGTTCAAAGAGATACTCAATCGTCTACATCGTTTAAACATTAAGCACATATTATCCCAATTATCTTTCACAAGCCCATATACTGTCCAATCATCTAGGTATACCTGTAAGAAGTTGTGAATAAAATCCTTAAATGCCTAAACAACTATGCGTGAGAATACAGCAAGCACATTTTTCAATCCAAAGGGCATCATAGTATAGGAAAAACTACCCCATTCAGTAATAAATGTTGTCTTTTCTTGATCCTCCTGAGTAATCCTAACCTGATGATACCTGGAAAATACGTCTGTGAAGGAATATATTTCGTGCCCTACAAGTCCTTCTAGTATTTCCTCAGTAAATGGTGTAGGGAATAGATATGTGACACATGTAGCATTTAGCTCCGTACAGTCCACACATATCCTGATCCGTTTGTCCTTGATACTGATCACCATTGGGCTAACCTATTCTGACTCATCAAGGGGCTTGATAATTCCAGATTTCAACATTTTATCAATTTCTTCTTTTACTTTTTCATGCAAATTAGGATTCATTCTGTAAGGTATCTTTCTAACTGGTCATACACCACTCTTAAGTTTGATCTTCATTTCGACAAGTGATTCATGCATGCCTTTAAGTTCATGATATCCCTGAGGGAATAAGTCCTGATAATCCCTAAGTAACTCAATGATCTTTGCTACCTCTGAGTCTGACCATTAATCCCCAATTATGGCCTCCTTAGGCTCAACCTCCAAACATATATTCACCTTCTTTATCTTCATGGGTTCATGGTAGGCGTGCGCATCCTTGTCTGCAATGTCCAAGACCTCACGCACCCCATGTGAATGTTCAATATCCAGGTTCTCAACTTCCTCATCACCACGATGTAAACCATCTTTCCATTCTCTTTCTCAAGGAAAGTACATTCAAGTAGTATGGAGTCCATTCCTTCTTCTTTTCACAACATACTTTGAACTCTACCCCACTAAGTAATTCCTATATATGCTCCTCAGGTTTTTCACTATCTCCCACAGTTAAGGGATTGACAAATTTTAATTCCTTTGCTACAGGACATTTAGTCGAGAAGTAGTTGAAATTATGGATCATTCCTACAATCAAATCGTGTCAGTTCCCAGTTTCTCGATTCATCTCTGCATATACATACCAAGTGCATGCCCATCCTTGTAGCATAGAATACAATCTATGCACCCAAAATGAAGGTGGTAATGTTTCCTATCATGTTGTCCAAAGTCTCTCACACTATTGAATGTGATGTTGAACAAGTTGATCACCATGATAAGTGTAGATTTGTGTAGGTGCATTGTTCCTTATAAACCTAGTAGACATAGCAACTCCAATCTCTTCCCAATTTTTAGGATTATCTCTGTGGACTACCCACTAGTGCACTGCTGTCCCGTGCCTCTATATTTCTAACATATCTCTCCTTTTAACTTGATCTGTCCACTGTGTTTCCATGGCCCTTAGAAAGGAAAGAAGATTTTGTCCCTATATACCAAGGTATTGGGCTACCTATTTGTCGAATTGAACAAAGTCTAGTCTTACGTGCAACCACACTTTTCACCTCGCAGTCTACTAATTCATATGTACCATGAGCCCAATTATCATAAGCAATACTTGTAGTATCACTAATAGAATGAGAATCCTCCCACTAGAGGATGCCTTCTTTTGATGGCTCATTGACCTCTGGGTCGTGAATAACACGTACATAGACTCTGTTTAAATCCTCATCACTTAGAAGTTCAACATATGGTGTAGACTTTCCATCTTCCAAAAGTATCACAACACTTTCCTCCTTGTTTTCAAAGCTGATATACCCTTTATTGAATCTCAAGTCAGTATTATTTGCATAAAACCAAGGGCGTCTAAGCAGAGATGGAGAATTGTCAGCTTCTGCAAGTTCTAATACCTCAAAATCTTGAGTGAACTTGGCCCCTTGTATGGTTATAGATGCATCTTTCAAAACTCCTATAAGAGTGGCCTTATTCTGATTTTCCATAAATAACACATTAGATGATGGCTGCAAAGGAGGCCTCCCCATTTGTACCCATGCATCTAATGTAAGCACATTTACTTCCGCACCTGTATCGATCAATATGTTGCTCAACAACCACCCATCCATAAAAGCATTCAAAGTAATTTCTTTGTCATAGTCAATGTTATTAGGGGGAAGATTTATATGTAGAATCTGTCGTCCAGTCTCAAGACCTATGCACAGAGTGTTTGCTTTTAACCAACTTCCTAATCACAAAATAATGTTCTCCTGGCACAACATCTTGCACACCTCTCATAGATCATCGATATCAGTTTGGACTGTCTCTGGTGCTTGATTTTTCTCCTTTAGGTACTGTATCTCACCCCGAAGATTCATTAGCACTTCCATGGTATCCTGGTAAAACTCCTTCTGATGAGCAGGATCTGGGTACCTCGCATGTAAAACATCCTCCTTGGTGATCATAGGCTTCTTGCACAATGCCTATCTCGCGCGTGCTACTTCAGTGCGTGTAGTAATATTCACTGTCAATACCTCAAGTCTTTTAGTTATCTTGGGCATCCACTGATCCTCTACCACACACTAGATTCTAACCATGCCAACACCTTTGTTCTCTTGTGTTTCTTACTCAGATGCTCATATAAGTCTGGGCACTCTTCATAGCTATAGTTCTTTCCGCAAAAAGAACATGCAATATTTTGAGGACATTCACACCTATAGTGGTCAGGAGATTCACACGTATAACATGTTCCATGAGGGAACTCACATCCTCCTCCACCATGGCCTCGTCCTCCATATCCACCATGATATCCATGTCCCCTTCCACGACTTCCTTCAAAGCACCCCTCATTCTTGTCATAGCGCATTTGATTATGATCTCAATCCTGGTGCTCATTCTTACCCTTATAACTATCTGTTATACTTGTATGTCATACCCCAAGGTCTATAACATCCTGGATCTGACCAATCAATTGAAAATCCTCAGTATAATAGGTCATGGACCTATAAATATTGCAAAAGCAAGATACATTCTTCCTTATCATACGTTGTAAAAATGGACAGTGACTAACATCATGATTTAGATGACAAATTTTACAGTCCAACAATAGTGAGCTTAGAGATCTGCGAGGGAAACCATCCTTGGTGTGACCTTCCACTTCACAATGTGTACACCAAATTCCTGAGCATGTTTCATGGGCTGAATTTTCTTATAGCTTCTCTAACTACTTTTCCATAGCTGCAATCTGTGCCTCTAAGAATGGACTAGCACTAGTGTCAATGCTCCCAACTACCTCAGCACGCAAAGTTACTTCCAGTGCTTTGCACCGATCAGTGTATGTCTTATGTTACAGTGCCCTTCTAAAAGGTGTAATCAATCCTCTAATGAACCATCGTGTATGCTGGATAGCGTGAACATCATAAGATAACTTAGATAAAAGTTTCTTAAAACAAGCATCATACTCACGTACACTCTCAGTAGTGCCTTGCTTGATATCCTTGAGTGCACTTATACTCTTCCACTCAAACTCAGGGATATGGAACTCTTTCAAGAAAGCATCTCTCAATGCTAGATAATCCACACAAGTTTGATTAGGGTCAAATTTCCTATACCAGCTATGTGCACACCCCTGTAATGTAGTGGTGAATTGACTTTCCTTTCGCTAAGCAGTCGTGATCCCTTTATCGTGCCAAAAAAATTCACACATATGAACATATTCGGAAGCATCCTCTATAGCTCTATACTTCGAAAGACAAAGAGACATCTCCATATAAATATTATGTGGTTGTTGCAGGCCTTGACCACCTGATCTGAAACCTCCTATGTTCTCTCTTCCTCTAAAACCACTAGATCCACTGGAACTAGAACAACCTATACCTTCTGATCTGCCACCTTTAGTTGGAATAGGGCCTGTAGACATACTCCCATGTGCCCTGATAGTAGTATTGTAGTGTACCCCTACATCATGTGAGGTAGTTCCACTTCCAAAGGTGAATTCAACATTCTGCGTGCTTGCATTCTATGTGGATGATGCGCCTAAGAATGCTCCTCCAAATGACATTGAAGTCATATTTCCTTCCATTGATGTACTTGATCCCTAACTTACTCCTCCTCTCCTACTTCCAAGTTAGTTTGTTGGTTACTTGTTATACTAGATACTGAGAAACCAAGCACAAGGGCTAGGTTACTAGGTGGAGTAAGATGCACGCCTACGGTCCAGGTAGTCTCTGTCGATGCACTTCCTTGTGAGGCCAAGGGGGGATCTCTATCATGCTTTCCAAGATGGGGGAGTTCCTGATGCTCTGGCCCACATCTTCTACGTGAGCTATAAATCCTTCACGAGCCATCTCTCTCCTCCATGCCATACTCTCTGCAATGGAACGCTGCTTCTCTATCTCCCTCTTGCATGCCCCATTATACTTAAACTACCTTTCCTCTCTCTACTTCTCTAACGCTAGGTCTGCCATCTTAAACCAAACTTGTTCCTTCCCCAGCATGTGGTGAAGTTTAGTTAGCCATTAGTTTACTCTCTAGGTTCAAATTTACCATTAAGATCTTGATCGTCAGTGGAATACCTTGTAAATATGCTCCTCTTAGGTACCATAAAAACTAAAACTTAGCTAACTTTGGGCAAGAGTATGTCGAAATTGAATATTCCAGAATATAACTATTTAGAACACCGCAAAACCACATATCCACCACGTGAGTCTAGATTAGATTAGCATCATAGAAGGTCTAAAATTCTTCCTATGTCCAGAAAAGTGTGTGATACCTCCAATTCCACTGAGATGCATAAGAAGTAAGCCACTTGTATATTTCTACTAGAAAGCTAGCGAAAAATCTCTCATATAAGCTATCATATAGGTTCTTTTCTACCCAAGTGTGTGCGTTAAAATTAGATCCACTACTAAACCACTGTGTATATTCTTCCTCCAAATCGTGTATCCATTCCTCAGTACTTGCTAGAGTTAACTGGTATGTCTTCATCGTGAACCATCCTGAAAACAACTGAAAAAGAGGTACTGGCAATGGAACCAATGATGTAGCCTAAAATTTACCATAAAACACCCTAGTCGCACTGGCACCTCACTCAGCCTAAACTGAGCGCTCACCCCAAGCGTGCAAAGGTACCAGGTCCCTCTTTAGGGTTTCTGTAATAGGATGTAATCATGATGAAGTAACATATAGATTCATAACTAAACCATCATTCAACAATGCATGCTACACTCAGATCTATGAAAGAACAGGATTAAACAGTAACCATGATTGAATTAATAATATGCACTACTCAACTATACATAAAATGACACTTAGATTCAGCCCATATCTTCCATCTATTAATAAATATAGAAGCTCCTTACATTATTGTCAATATATACCAATGTGCGTATGGAAATGATACAGTAGTTCAATCATATGCATATATTCTCTATTACACATACATACATCTCCTTCCATACATTCATCTCTCTCTCTTTGTATATCTATATATGTATATCTATCTCCTATACACCTAACATCATATATATAGGGTGGGTACTTTCCCTTTGCCGCTTATCTATTCCAAAAATAGGCCACATGTTATTAATAGCCACATGCCATTTACAAGCAAAGCCACACATGCAAGTGCACTATCTATAGTCATCTTGTAGTTAAGTGAAGTGTCAACTGTATTTTTAGCTTTTCTTCATGCATCAATGCTTCAAACCGCTTCTCCAAAGATAGACAATGCATGGCGCAGACATTTCTACATCGTTGATGTGTTCCGCACGCCATCTTCTAAAAATAGGTCTTCATGCTCAAAATCAGCTAAGTCCTGAAATATGAACTTGCCTTTCGTGCGGGACCTGCCTGTCCTTCCACGCCCTTGGTTTTAGGACTTCTATCCCATGCAGACTCCTTGTGTGATCTTTGACAAGTATTCTTTGATCAACACCATAACCCACAATCAACCATTGAATGCACTTTCAAATTTTGGAATCATGAATTCAGTTTGAGTGCATTATAAAATTATCTTGTGAATTAGTTTAATGGTTTTGTAATTGAATCAGTATATTCACTTAAGCTAGAAAAATCAAATTAATTGATCATATTAGAAGAGTTAAAAAAATGGGTTTTCAAGACACCCAAAATTGAATAAATTGAAGTCATGATCAATGTTGAGTCTAATAAGTGTAATCATCTGAGAATTTTGTAGGTAATCAAAAAACATTAGTACCATTTTCAAATCAAGTTTGGTATCAGATCTGGTTTAGCTCTTGATTTTCTTCAGTTGATTTGGTTCAATATTGGTTTTTACATTTTGGTTTGATCTTTCATTGGCATTGTGCAGAGTTTTGAAGAACAAGTGTGCACAAATCATGGGCAAGATGTCCAATAAGACCAAGTTTTAAGAACTTGAAGCATGTAATAATTAGACTCATAAAGAGAATGCCTTCCTGAGATGTCAGGTGTTAACTCTAGAAGAGAGACTTGACACATTAAAAATAGAACTAGAATCTAAAAATGAGCTCTTGATGGTGTTGCAGTTGAAGGACCTAAGAAAGAGGTACCTATTATTGTTGATGCATCCACTTTGAAAAATGATTGCATAGTAAGTATAACATCACTTAATTCCTCTCCCAAAGCTAAGTTAGATTCAGAAAGTGTGCTTGGTGAATTTTAAAAACACACTAGTATAGGATCTAATCTTTTAAGTAATATGTGTTTTAATGGAATTGGCCTTGGTAAGAATAACCAAGGCATAACTAACCCAATACTGGTAGAAGAAATGCCTCGATATGCAGGACTTGGATATGCTAGTGCAGGGGAAAAGGAAATTAGAGAGAGTTCAAAATATGATGGAAGAAGACAGGCTTCTAATAGCCAATATTTTTCCCCCTTAGCATCAAGGGTTTCATCCTCATTAGGAGGATCTTGTAATAATTCACTATGAAGAGGTATAGAAATCCCTTTGCATTATTTTTACCATGGTTATAAGAAGAAAGGTAAAAAAATTGATCCCTTATCTACACTAACAAAGTTTGGCTATGATTTTCAAGCAATGTTGAATAGTTACCCTTTCACATTTTGTGGGTTGTCTAATCATTGTGTGGCCAAGTGTTGGAAATGGAAGTACATATTGGAATAGATTAAGAAAATGCATTCTCTTAAACTTGGATTGACTAAGATCAGTCAAGGTAAGGTTCCTAAAAATGTGGATAAGAGATTTTATGGTCACTGTAAGAAACCAGGTCATGAAATTGAAAAATGTTGGAAGCTATATCCAGAAAAAAATTGAAGTTTGTTAAAAAGGATCACATTTATAAACCCAACTATTTTGACCACTTCAGTGGCACTTGTAAAAACTCAATTGGATCATCCCCCTAAACATGACAGTATGTTGAGTAAGGTGGGTAATAAATTTATCACTTTTATGTTTGTATAGTTGATTTGTGGAATACATGCAAATTGACAAGGTAGTTTTGGGATATCCTGTTGAATTGTGAAAAAGGATAAGTACCAGATTTATTTTTGTACTTTGGTGTTGGTGAAGTATCTAAAAGATAAGATAATTAGGTGACAAGTTTAAAATACTTGATGTAATTTTCTTTTTTGATGGTTTTACAACTTCATCTTTCAACAGCATTTACAATTCATTGGGCATGATCATTATTCAGATGTCTATATTTGGATTGTAGTTAGTATGATGTTATTGTGTAATTTTTGGCATGTAGGCATTATTTGTAAGTGTACAAATTATACAAACTCTTTGTTACTATGCAAGATATTTACACATGTGTAAGTCTTATTGATAGGCTTAATATTTGTAACTTTCATATATAGTTTCAAATAGTATGTACAAGTGTTTCACTAACAAGTTGTGAATGTAGGTTACATTTTCATTGTTGACAGTGGTGAGTGTAGGATCAGGATGTACAAAAGAAGATTATGGCAGTTGTAGTGTCATATCAATTGCAGTATAAGCCATGGGTGAAATTCCTTTTATTGGTTTTTAATTATTGCAATATTTTGGAAAACATTACCATGCTATAAATTGGGTTATGTGTTTGTATTATGTAAAGAACATGTGTACAGTTCAGCAAAGTAAATTTCCATTTTGAAGTCAAAATGGTCTTACTGGGGAGGAGTGATCAGGAGGATTTTTCACTATTGATATCTTCCCCATACTTCCCTACACTTGGACCATGTTAAATGGATTCTCGATACCTTTCCAACAGTATGTTGAACTTCAAAATCAGAGTTTGTATGTACTTTCTATTGTTAGTCAAAGCTAAGGTCATAAACAGATCAATCCTGGTCAACAGGTCAGCAAGTGGACAAATGACAAGGTGACACGCGGTAGTTGGTGATAAGAAAAAATTGATGCTCCTACAATGTTTTAAAATCAATTCCATATTATACATTTCTTCGCAAGATTTCTGACGCATTTTGAATAGACCAAATATGAGTTCGTATACAAAAGATATGCATAGTCAAAGTTGTGGTCAAATGATGATGTGGCACACTTTGTCATGGTCAAATAACATATTATGGGTGTGACACTTGGCAAGTTTGTAGTGTCTTTATATTTAAAAATAAGAATAATAATAATCTATTTAATCCATTCCACGTGAATAATCCTAAATCCCATGGGATAAGGAAGATTTTGTGGCCAAAAAGCTATTTAAAGGCTTATTCTATCTTTTTCCCTCCAAATGTGGGATCAATGGCTAAATTGGGTGCCTAAACCTATGGAATGGGAATTTGAACCCTTGACCTGTGCCAAAATACTTATCAGCCTTACCAACCCGACACTTTTTATCAAGTGATAAAACATGCGATCACTTCTATTTAAAGGGACCTTTTGGTAGGTTTATGGATGGATAGTGAAGGACCAGTTTGCAGAGATCACCATTTTCAAGACACTTACGGTCTAAATTTTGCCATCCTATAGAAAGAAAATTTGTTTGTAATTCGAAGATATTTCCCTAAATATAAATTTTGTTATAGGAAGTGATGTATATTTTTCTATGTAGTCATTTTTCCACTGTAGTTTCACATAACAAACATGAGGAGCAGGCAAAGCTCTGTATTTTCCATCCACTTTTGGTCTGAATCAGGCCATGGAGTAAAAAGGAAAGTTTTTTATAATTTCCTCTTGTTTCCACAAATTTAAACCTCTTTTATGTAGGTGTTTTATATTTCAATTTGTATACATTTTTTAGCGTAATTTCACTGGAAACTATCAATGAAAATATTGTAGGGGCCACGGATGGACTTGGGAACATTTTCTGGTAAATTATAGTGTTCCAAGAGGTCTGAATCAGCTCATTTATAGGTATAAAGTTCTATTAATTCAATAGTGAAGGGATATTGTACTTTATTGGGAAATAATAGATCGATTCTCTTTTTGAGAATCCAAAGACGTAGGCATTCTGCCGAACTCCATTATCAATTTCTGAGTTGTGGTGTTTTTATTCAGTTTTGAAGCTTTTGATCAGTTAAAATTTCATCTTTTGATTAATTGTATTAATTGATAAAATAAGCAAAAAATTGGAGTAAATGGATTGAAGGGAAATTTTGTTACAAATATATTGTGACATTATTAATAAAATGTAATATTATTAATAATGAGTTTATAGAACTCATATTAATAATATAGTTGTAATAGTTAGTATTAGTATTTGGGTGAGTTGTGAGAGCAACTCACATAGCTATTTTGTTGTGTGAGATAATAAAAGGATGTGTGCGATATTAGGGGATAAGTCTGAGAGATTCATGGAGAGAGATATGAGGGATTGAAGATGAAGTTTGACTCCACCTTTGTAGGAGATCAAACACTATAAAATGTATTCTCCATCTATTTAAATCTATCCCAAATGATTTCTAAATTCAATCTAATAATATTCAGTGTTTTATTATTGTGTTAGATTATTTGTAATAATGTTGACCAAATTTACTATTTTGTATCAGAGCAAGTTATAATCCTATTTATTGTGCATTTGAGAGTGGAGTTAGTTTAGTATGTATTTCAGTCTTTGAGAAAATAGAGTTGTTGTGGCTTTAAATTCAATTATTCCCGTGTAAATAACATGTCATAATTTATATTTTATGATCTGAGTCTCTACTTTTTGTGATGGGTTTGAAGATGCATGTTTGAGGAAAATGTTGTTCAAATTTCTGCCAAACCCACATCACAGTTTTGGAGAAAACATGAAAAGGATTCTGGAATTTTAAACATTTTTTGGAATTTGGGATCGTAACTCACATGAATGTGGAGTATTCACCTATCAGAGCAGTTTATTATGTTCCTATCAAAAATGAATAGAGCAGGATGCGAAGTTGTTATAAGGACACAAATCTGCAAGTTTTCACAGTCAAATTGTATATAGTTCAAGTTCATTCCATCCATGAGGAAGATGGATAATTTGTCGCTCCGGCTATGAGAAAATAACTAACCTCTATTTTTGTGCAATCCTAAGCAATTTCCTTGCATTTATACTTGTTCCAATATAGTATTCAATTCTTGACTTGGCCTGTGGTTTTTCTCTTGATTGTAAGTGGTTTGTTTAAAGTTTTTTGTGTTTTGTTATGTAGTTTTAGTAATTCCGTAATGAGTTTTCACATTATAGATTTTCACATATTTGGTATGTTTAATGTTTAGATCGTAATCCTTCATATAGGTTTAGGTTTTAAGTTTTGTTTTAATTCGTGGTTTTTTTTTTAAGTTTTAATAAGTTTTCTTTAATAATTTGGTTTGTAATTTTAGTTTTAGTTTTTTAATTGTTTAATATTTTTTAAATCTAAAATTAATTATATATTACTTTAGTTCTTTGTTATGATTATTTTTGTTTGTTTTTATTTTATTTTTATGTTTAAGAGTAAAATGTTATTGTTAAGATTTATAGTCAACAAGTATTATTGAGTCTTGATTTGTTATTTAGGCGATTAGTTGAGTGAATTTTATTTTCTATTGTTAATTTAGTGAAAGTTGTATTTTTGTGTCGGCATTAGTGTCAAAATTTGTCAAAACCATATTATTGTATAAGTCTAAAAACATTTAAAAATTTATTGTCTTACAGATGCATTTTCGGGGTAACTAACGTCTAATTTTTAATCAATGTGTTATTAAGCCTCAAAAAAATATTTACTAAGTAGCATCTTTCATGGAGGAAGGAGGCCAATTAGCGACATCTCATCGGCCGTAAGTGACGAGGCCGCACAATGGTGTTGTGGAATTTCATTTTTTCCTTTGTGTGTTTACTTTTTGCAAATAAGAACAGATGAATCATACCTATTCAACTATTGTAATAAGTGAGCTCCTACGTGAGCGATATTTCCTACATTTTCCCTTGATGTCAGAACATTACAGAAGATCATAAGCACCAATGTAAGTCAGTTTTTGGATCCGTAAAAGTTTTTTGGGAGATCTAAAAAACCACATGAGGTGGACATTTGGTGGTTCTTGTCACATCAATGTTTTTGGAAAACCTGTTTAAAACCATGGAAGGAGAGAGTCTTTCTTTCGATCAAGGTCATGAGCCAAGCTGGGCATGCCACATGGGTGAGCATAATGCAGATAAGAGTGTGAATTTTTTTTTTACCATGTCAACATTAGGGGAGTGTATATTGGGAATTAATAATGTTAACAATAGGGGAGTGGATGTTACAAATATATTGTGACATTCAAAATGTAATATTATTAATAATCAGTTTATAGAACTCATATTAATAATATAGTTGTAATAGTTAGTATTAGTATTTGGGTGAGTTGTGAGAACAACTCACATATCTATTTTGTTGTGTAAGATAATAAAAGGATGTGTGAGATATTAGGGGATAATTCTGAGAGATTCATGGAGAGAGATATGAGGGATTGAAGATGAAGTTTGACTCCACCTTTGTAGGAGATCAAACACTATAAAATGTATTCTCCATCTATGTAAATCTATCCTGAATGATTTCTAAATTCAATATAATAATATTCAGTGTTTTATTATTGTGTTAGATTATTTGTAATAATCTTGACCAAATTTATTAAATTTCAATATCCATATCCCACAATTAGGCATTAAATGCACTTTCAAATTTTGGAATCATGAATTCATTTTGAGTGCATTATAAACTCAGCTTGTGAATTAGTTTAATGGTTTTATAATCGAATCAGTATGTTCACCTAAGTTGGAAAAATAAGATTAATTAATCATATTGGAAGAGTTAAAAAAATGGTTTTCAAGACACCCAAAATTGAATAAATTGAACTCATGGTCAATGTTGAGTCTGATAAGTTTAATCATTTGAGAATTTTCTAATTACTCAACAAAATTAGTACCATTTTCTGATCCGAAAATAACCAGATTATTACTACCTGATCTCGGACCCTTGTAGGCTTTAACTATTTTCCGATAATTTACTCCTTTTAAGTAATTAATTTTAAAATAATGCAAGACAATAATAACAATTGCACACAGATTGATTACAGAGTTCGGCAATTGCCTACGTCTCTGGGTTCGTGGTCGAACCGTTCCACTAGTCAAAACTTGTAAGTTACAATAGTACTTTCACAAGAAAACCTAATGGAAACTATTTAACTTGCTTAGAAGAATAACCAGACCTTCAGACGACAAGGGTGAAAAATAGCACCCAACTTCCACCTTCCTGGCGTACAATCTCCTTTGGCTTCGATCGGCCTTCTCGACGCTATCAATGCGACACTAGCACTCTGGTCGACGATCCAGGATTTGCAAGTAATTGGTGTGGCACTATGGGCCGACTAGGTAGTTTGAATAACTCCTAGCCACAAATATTTAATTTATTATTTCCTAACAAATAATAGGTCAATAATAATCAAAATAATAATGCCTAAAATAATTTAGGTCTTCACACAACAACAATTTCTCATTCGCCTTCCAAGCTTTGAGCTTTTCTTCTACCTTTTGTGTCTGTCCACAACAAGCTTAACAAATAATAAGCTTGAGTTGTGTGTGTGTTGCACCGGTGTGTTTTTTACAATGAACGGGTTCCCTATTTTTACAAAATTAGGGCCCTTAAAATATGCATTCCCATATTACCCTAGGCTAATATTAGCCTAAACCCGTACATGAAATTTGGGATTAAATCCCTATGTGGGCGGATTTTATGTTTTAATGGGATTAATACCCATTTTAGCCGATTGCATTTGATAAGGGATAATATCCCAAATGAGCGACATTTGTTTGAAATGGGATTAAATCCCAAAAGAGGCGCATATTTTTAAGGTTCCACATGTTGGGTGGTGGGGGATAATGTCTAAGTCTTTAAAGACTTTCCACGCATATAAAGTGGTCAAAAGACCACGTTGGAGCATAACCACCCCCTACCACCGCTTACCACCTTCTTCCTTCCACGTGGAAGCTTCCACATATGGCTTTTGCCTCCCAAACAACCGCTTCATTCTCCCACGTGTTTAGCAGTAACATGGTTAAGTTGCCGGCTATGTAGGATTTAATACTAATGTATCAACATTAGATTTAATACTAATGTATACACATTAGATTTAATACTAATGTATACACATTAATATATATAGTGGTTTGGCATATATGCGTGCCATTTGGAAAGTGGACTTACCAAGATAATATAATTTTGACCCATACAATGTGGCATAGAAATAATTAACTCGATAAATAGCATATATTCCACTTGTCGTCTCCCGATAGGAAAATTGAGCAAATTCAACGAGTGGTGGCAAGCCACGTGTCACAGTGTGATTCGGTCCAATATTGACCAGTTGACCAGAGTAGACTTTCCCGCTGTCTGAACTTTGATCGAACATATCTAGAGCTCTCGATGTCCGTTTGCCGCGTTCTCACAGTCGTTGGAAAGCTCTCGAGATGATCTTCTGCACTAAAACTATTAAGGGATGTTTAGGGAACTTTTGAAAATGATCCCCTGATCACACCTCCCCACTGAGAAAAGCTTTTTGTCCCAAAAAGCTTCCATACTGTCCTGAATCTGAAAAACTCTGCTGCCACCTCGGAAGTGTTGCTGTAGTAGACCCTTGGGTCTTCTCCTCCCACCTTCTCACTTCGACAACTCTGTTCTAATCCTAGGACCTATGGGTTATGGGCCCACGACGCTTTTGCTATGCCACTTTGATATCCGAAGAAGACCTCCACGCCTCCGCTTTATGGTGCTAAGTTTCTCAATGAAACTTCAACGCTCCTTCTGTGTGGTGCTAAGCTTCTTGATATATGACAACAAGGATCTTCTTTTACTCAGTAACACAGCTCCTGGCTCCGAGTTGATTCCGCAGAATCTGAACTGGTTTGAATGAACTCCATGTTACGTAGAGCTTTGATTGATCTGATGTCAATGATGGACAATGCCTTGTCCCTTTACAGACCTCAACGCCTCCGATGCATGATGCTAAGCCTCTTTCAAGACCTCGAGCCTCCGATGCATGATGCTAAGTCTGTTACAGACCTCAATGCCTCCGATGTATGATGTTAAGCCTCTTTCAAGACCTCAAGCCTCCAATGCATGATGCTAAGTCTGTTGATCAGCTACCATTCGTATGTGTGGTCGCAATGCCTTGACACCGAATGACGTTCTGAGCTAATCCTTTGAGAGTTCCTCTTGTTGACATACTAATATCAGGTACCATTCTGCTGCACGGTCGCAATGCCTCTACACAGAATGAAGTTTCGACCCGACGTCAATGCCAACGGTGATTCAGCTACCATTCTGTTGCACGGTCACAATGACTCTACACAGAATGAAGTTCCGAGCTGATCTCTGTGAACTCCAATGTCTACACAAATGGCAGATCAATCTCCAAGCTTTACATGAGTTAAATATTGTATCCAAGCTGTAACAGGTACTCACATGCTGATTAGGAGATATATTTGGAGCAATAATCAAATTTTCTAAGTAAGAAAATCCCTTGAGTATTGTAAACCTTTCTCTCAGCATTTTCTCACAATATCTGATCTCCAAACTTAATACTGCATACGATCCATCAATCTGAATTATGCAATATATAATTGAAAAATTATTGACTTACCCATTTCAAAGGACTTTCACTTTCAGGTATTACCTGGTCCTAGGTTGAATTGTCAACTAGTTGTGGAGTAGAAACTTCTTTTGCCTTTACAATAGGCCTCCATTCCATCTTTGGCTTGCCATTACTCTGATGGTGAGATGGATGCATTTTCCAGCAATTTTCCACCTGATGCCCATTCCTCTGGCAATGAGCACAGAAATTCCTCTTAATCTCCTTCTTCTGGGATGAGGAACTCTTTCTGCCATTTCTCGACTCTGTATGATGAGATTGGTCTTTCTGATTTTCCTTGTTCTTGACGAACGACATTAACTTCTTCATCAATGTCCTTCTCTTCCAGCATCTAGCCACTGAATGATTATGCACTCCACAAAAAGTACATGGAAAATAATTCCACATCTTCTGAAAATCATAACCATACTTCTTAAGCTGAAAAAGTGGATCAGAAGTTTTATTGTGCTTATGATTATGGTAAGAAACTGGAGGTGGAATCTCATTACCTCTTCATTTATTTCTCTTACCACATCTTGTCTGTGACGACGAAGCACAACTTTCCTGCTCATAATCTTCTTACAGGACTAGTGGGGTAATCACTTTTCTTTTGGAAGCTTGTCTCCCGTTAGCATTCTTGGAGCATTCTCCAATTTCCATTCCCACACTAGGATAACCCAAACCTGCAAAACAAGGATGATCCTCGACCTGTATTGGGTTAGCAATACCTTGGCTATTTTTACCAAGGCCTCTTCCATCAAATCCCATTTTATCTAGTAACTTGGATCCAATGCCTCTAGTATGCTTTTAAAACAAACCAAAGACTTCATTACCTGAATCCGAAACCAAATGGGAGGAAGAAGAAGATTTCGTGGTGAACAACTTACAGTGCAATCATCTGCCATGGCCTCTGCATCTGAAGTTGAAGGTTTTTCCTTCCTCTAATCACCACATTGCAACCTTGCTAAGAGCTCATCCTTGGTTTACAATTTTGATTGCAAACGAGCATTCTCCTCTTCCAAGGAGGAATACATTGATCACATGAGAGAATTCTCTTCCTGGATCTGGTGATTGTAAGCTTCAATTTCCTCAAGTTTTTCTTGTTTAGACATCTTGCCCATAGTGCACTTGTACCCTGTTCACACAAATTGAACCAACTGCACCAATCTTCAAGAAATCACTCTGTTAATCAAATTTACTGAAAAACAAATATAGAGAGATAAACTAGCTCTGATACCAAACATGATCTGAAAATAACCTGATTATTACTACCTGATCTCAGACCCTTGTAGGCTTTAACTATTTGTCTATAATTTACTCCTTTTAAGTAATCAATTTTAAAATAATGCAAGACAATAATAACAATTGCACACAGATTGATTACGGAGTTCAGCAATTGCCTACATCTTCGGGTTCATGGTTGAACCGTTCCACTAGTCAAAACTTGTAAGTTACAATAGTACTTTCACAAGAAAACCTAATGGAAACTATTTAACTTGCTTAGAAGAATAACCAGACCTTCGGACGACAAGGGTGAAAAATAGCACCCGACTTCCACCTTCCTGGCATACAATCTCCTTTGGCTTCGATCGGCCTTCCCAACACTATCAATGCGACGCTAGCACTCTGGTCGACAATCCAGGATTTGCAAGTAATTGGTGTGGCACTCTGGGATGACTAGGTAGTTTGAATAACTCCTAGCCACAAATATTTAATTTATTATTGCCTAACAAATAATAGGTCAATAATAATCAAAATAATAATGCCTAAAATAATTTAGGTCTTCACACAACAACAATTTCTCATTCACCTTCTAAGCTCTGAGCTTGTCTTCTACCTTTTGTGTGTGTCCACAACAAGCTTAGCAAATAATAAGCTTGAGTTGTGTGTGTGTTGCACCGGTGTGTTTTTTACAATGAACGGGTTCCCTATTTATACAAAATTAGGGCCCTTAAAATATGCATTCCCATATTATCCTAGGCTAATATTAGCCTAAACCTGTACATGAAATTTGGGATTAAATCCCTATGTGGGCGGATTTCATGTTTTAATGGGATTAATACCCATTTTATTCGATTGCATTTGATAAGGGATAATATCCCAAATGAGCGGCATTTGTTTGAAATGGGATTAAATCCCAAAAGAGGCACATATTTTTAAGGTCCCACATGTTGGGTGGTGGGGGATAATGTCTAAGGCTTTAAATACTTTCCATACATATAAAGTGGTCAAAATACCACGTTGGAGCATAACCGCCCCCTACCACCACTTACCACCGTCTTCCTTCCACGTGGAAGCTTCCACATATGGCTTTTGCCTCCCAAACAACCACTTCATTCTCCCACGTGTTTAGCAATAACATGGTTAATTTGGCGGCTATGTGGGATTTAATACTAATGTATCAACATTAGATTTAATACTAATGTATACACATTAATATATATAGTGGTTTGGCATATATGTGTGCCATTTGGAAAGTGGACTTACCAAGATAATATAATTTCAACCCATACAATGTGGCATAGAAATAATTAAATCGGTAAATAGCATATATTCCACTTGTCATATCCCGATAGGCAAATCGAGCAAATTTGACGAGTGGTGGCAAGCCACGTGTCACAGTGTGATTCGGTCCAATATTGACCAGTTGACCAGAGTAGACTTTCCCGCTGTCTAAACTTTGATCGAACATATCTAGAGCTCCCGATGTCCATTTTCTGCATTCTCACAGTCGTTGGAAAGCTCTCGAGATGATCTTCTACACTGACACCATTTAGGGATGTTTAGGGAACTTTTGAAAATTATCCCCTGATCATTTTCAGATCAGTTTCCATTTGTGATAATTATGTGGAGTTAAGATATCAATAGGCTTAGATTCATCCATGTATGGTGCTAAATCTTACAAAAAGTCTAACAATAACTGAACATATTTTATAGTCATTTTATTTTTTATGTATGAGTATTTCTCCTTCTTATTTTTGTACCAAAATTTGGGGTCACGAGAGGATCTGTTCATAGTAAAAATAACTAATTGACCTAAAATATTTATTTTGTACAACATTTTATATAACTCCACATAATATTTTAGGTCAAATAGAGTGCTTTTACTTTTGAACAAATTCCAAGGTGACCAAAAAATACAATATTGTAGTTGAATCAACATTTTAAGTAGGAAAAAGTTTGTTTCATAGGTCAAGATCCACCTTTCTATAAAATTTTGGGTGAATCTAACAATTTAAACCCTTGTATGAGTTATAAAACAACCCAAAATTAATTAAAGGTTTACATAGAAGGATATTTTGCTCTACATGATGAGATCAACCTTATTTTGAAAATATAAGCTCTAAGAGAGAACTTTTAGTTTTTTTATGATACTCAAGGGGACACAAAAAAATACCTAAATTGGAATAAGAATGTGGTGAAATCACTAAAGAACTCAAATCAAATTTGAAATTTATAGGATAGAGCATGTTAGATCTATAGGACCTCTAATATACTTATCTCATTCATAAATAATGAATTATACTTGTGTTTTATACGACTAACTATAGAGTGTTGAAAACATTCCCATAGATAGAATATTCCATCTCCAAATTATAGTGAAAGTAAATTCTCAGGGACAACCACTTACTATTTCACAAAGGAATGAAACAACCAAATGAATTCCTATTGGTAAAGAGAGAAAAACTAGGTTCTTATTATATACTATGAGGTACATGGAAGCTAAAGTTTATGCACAATGTTGTCAAATGGCTTAAATATGGGGCAACGCCCATCAAACCATGACTCAAGTAAAACAAATAATCAATTTTCTCATAACATCTCCTAAAGTTATAAACTAATAGAATGTGATTCTATCATAGGAAAGTTCTAAAAAATAGATATAGATCCTTAGTTCCCGACTACTTTCACTAATTTATGATCAATGAAATTCCTTGGAAGGGTAAAGTGACAACATAGGATTTGTTAGTTGCAGAAGGAAACTAGAGTTGAATATAAATTATAGAAAAAATGGAAAAGTGTAACTAATTTGAATACTTAAATGTGCACTACCAATTCAAATGTGATGAAGAGGATTTTAAACGATTTGTTATCTTAGCTAATTAATTTAATGTTTTTAATAATCATTCGGTTACTGTTCAGTTGTAACCATGTGATCTGGTGACTAACTTGGTCGTGTATTTATTCATCCCTCTCATGAATAATTAAGCATTCATTAAACCTATAAAAACAAGTGACGACCTTCCGCTTGCACAAACAGAGGAAGATTGGAGAAACTATTCAAGCATCGCATTTGCCAGAGGAGTAAATCTAAGTGCAAAGCCACTACAAATGTGAGTGCATGTTGGTTTACCTATATGGGGCATCATTTCTTTGGAAATTTGATGATTTGATTCATCTTTTATCCTTCTCATTTGAAAACATTTGAATTTGGCATCTACTTTTTTGGCAATGTTTTAATTTTTTCTCCCGATACTTCTAGTTCTCTATTGTTGTGCGTGAAGAAACCATTGCAGGCCTTGGAATGCTTGTGTTGATGTAAAGTACATCCCTTTGTTTTTATACAATTTCTATTCGAAAAAAATCATGAAAAAGACAAGGACTCATGAAGATGAAAATAATTTCAGAAAAATGCTACATTAACAAGGACACTCAAAATTAGAATTATTACATACCAATATTTGTGTGAATAACGTTGTTTTCGTGTGGTGAACATCACATAAAACTGTGTTGGACTGAAATATTTTTTCGTCATACAGTATCATCACTATATAATATTCCTAGGTTGGGGTATGTGGCAGGAGCGCGAGGTTAAAAAGGACATGATATTACCCTAGAATTATGAGGGCTTGCACCACCTCTAACAGTTCTTCTAGATATTGATGCTTGAATTTTGACTGGTTGATTTATACATTTTCCTTCCCTTATTAGATAGTTTTGATGACTCTAATCCAATTCTTTTCTAGGACAGGGTAATGCTATTGAAGAAGAAGATTCACAGGGTATCTTCATGATTGTGCCATCTTAAGGCTAATTTAGGGAGAAAAAAATTTTGCGAGTAGAACCCTGAGATTAATTGTCTGAAATGTAAGAGCTCTTAATGTGACATTTTCTTTGATATTTTTTGTTCTGAAACTAGTAGGATACAATAACATCTCTCGCGGGTCAAATTTGTTGTAGCTCAATTGATATTATTTCTATCTTCATTTGAAGGTTTTGTTGTTATAGAACTGTATTTTAGAAGGCTGCATATATAGTTCTGGAACAACAAAACCTTTGAATGAAGAGACATAAATAATTTGAATTGAGCTACAAAATTTTGGATCTCCGAGAGATGTTAATGTGTCATATTGGTTTCAAAATAGAAAATATTGAGGTAAATGTCATGTTAAGAGATCTTAAACATTTCATATGATCAATCTCAGGGTTTTACTCGCAGATCGTTTTCTCCTAGATCAAACTCGTGAAGTCTGCACAATCATGAATATACCCTATGAATCTTCTTCTTCAACAATGTTACCTTGTCCTATAAACAAATTTATTATGGTCGTCATAACTATATAATGATTGAAGGAAAATGTATAGATCAAGCAGTTAAGATTCAAGCATCAATGTCTGGAGGAACGGTTAGAGGTGGTGCAAGCCCTCATAATTCTAGGGCAATATCATGTCCTTTTTAACCCATGAATATTATATAATGATGATACTCTATCAAAAAACATTATTTCATTTTCACATTGTTTTATGTCATGTTTACCACACGTCAACAACATTATTCAAACAAATATTGGTATAGAATAGTTCTAATTTTTAGTGGCCTTGTTAATCTGGCATTTTGTAAATCATAGTGGCCATTTCGTGGATGACTCCTTCCTTGCTCATCGAAGATGAAAATAAATTTAGCAATGTTATGCAGTGTCTTGAAACTTTTTGTTTAGCTTATGGCTCTTTCATTCGATGGCGTAAAACACAATGTTACAGACAATCCCTCCTCCCCGCCCCTTGATTGGCTATGTACGATTGGAAGATGCTCAACCATTAAGAAATGTTACAAATTCTTGGTATTCCCTTTTCCTTTAAAGCTTATCCTTTAGAGATTTAATGGTATGTTGTGCAATGGGTCGATCAAAATTTGGAATACTAGATTATTATGTTGTTTTCCTTAGCAGGAAAATTTTAGATCTGCTCCAAAGTTCTTGAAGCCATGCATGTGTGTTACTTGTCAATTTGTTTCAATTCCAAGAAGTCTATGCAAAATCTATAAAACTTCTTAAAGACATTTTCTGGTCTAATGTTTCCATAGAGTTACATGGGAAATTTTTTTCCTTCCTACAAATTCATGTGGTTTATGCCTCATTGACATTCTATGTTAAGGGCAAGTGATATATGCCAATTAGATAATCCAAAACATGGAAGGGTAAGAAGAATTGAAGTTTCTCTTGTAAAATGGCATTGCAGAAGAATGCCCTCATATTGGTATAGTGTGTAGAAGACAAGGAGGACCTGTGAAGATGAAAATAACTTTAGCAAAATGCTACATCAATAGTGACACTCAAAATTAAAATTAATATAACCAATATTTGTTTGAATAACGGTGTTGTCCTGTGATGAACAAGACATAACACTCTATTGAAATGAAAGAATTTTTTGTGATATTGTATCATAATTATTTAATATTCCTGGGTTAGGGTATGTGGCAGGAGCGCGAGGTTGAAAAGGACATGTTATTACCCTAGAATTATGAGGGCTTGCATCACATCTAATAGTTACTCTAGATTTTGATGCTTGAATCTTGAATAGTTTATTTATACATTTTCCTTTCATCATTAGATAATTATGACAACCATAATACAATTCATTTCTAGGATAGGGTAAAATTGTTGAATAAGAAAATTCATAGGGTATCTTCATGATTGTGCCGGTTTGAGGTTGATCAAGGGAATTAAAATATCTCTGAGAAAAATCTTGAGCTTGATTATTTGAAATGTAAGGTATCTTAATGCGACATTTGCCTCAAGATTTTATTTTTTGAAAGCATTCAGACACATTACTATCCCTCACATGTCCAAATTGTTACAGATCAAATAAAATTATTTCCTTCTCTTCATTCAAAGGTTTTGTAGTTCGATAATTGTATATTCATGCCAAAATATAATTCTATTTTTCCTTGATATTTTGGAATGCTTTTATAGTTCTAGAAAAAAAAAACCTTTGAATGAAGAGACAAAGAGTTTCAACTAAGCTACAACAATTTAGACCTTCGAGAGATGTTAATGTGTCCTACTGGTTTCAAAATATAAAATATCAAGGCAATCAGATAATCAAGCTCGGGGTTCAGATCACAGATATATTTTTTCCCTAGATTAGCCTCAAGTTGGCACAATCATGAAGATACCCTATGAATATTCATATTTAACAGTGTTATTCTATCCTAGAAATGAATTGGATTATGGTCATCATAATTATCTAATGATGGAAGGAAAATGTATAAATCAACAAGTCAAAATTCAAGCATCAATATTTCAAGGAACTGTTAAAGGTGGTGCAAGCCATCATAATTCTATGGTAATATCATGTATTTTTCAACCCCCTACTCCTGCAATATACCCCAACCCAGGAATATTATATAATGAATATACTCTATCACAATAATTGTTTTCATTTCAACAGAGTTTTGTGTCATGTTCACCACACGACAACGCTATTCAAACAAATATTGGTGTGTAATAATTCTAATTTTGAGTGGCCCTATTAATGAAGAGACATAAAGAATTTTAATTGAGCTACAAAAATTTGAATCTCCAAGAGATTTTAATGTTTCCTTCTGGTTTTAGAATAGAAAATATCGAGGCAAATGTCACATTAAGATATTTTACATTTCAAATAATCAATCTCAGGGTTCTACTTGTGGATCCTTTTTTCCATGGATCATCCTCAATCCAACACAAACATGAAGATACATTTGAATCTTTTTCTTCAATAGGGTCACCCTGTCTTAGAAATGAATTAGATTATGATTTTTATAACTATCTAATTATGGAAGGAACGTATAAATCAACTAGTAAATATTCAAGCATCAATATCTAGAGTAACTGTTAGAGGTGATGCAAGCCCTCATAATTCTAGGGTAATATCATGTCCTTTTCAACCTTGCGCTCCTTCCACATACCCCAACCCAAGAATATTATATAATGTTGATACAATATCACAAAAAATTCTTTCATTTCAACTAATTTTTATTTCCTGTTCATTACACGAAAATAATGTTATTCAAATAAATATTGGTATGTAATAATTATAATTTAGAGTGGCCTTGTTAAAGTAGAGTTTTGTAAACCATAGTGGCCATTTTTTAATGACTCCTTCCTTACGCTCATTTAGGAAGAAAATAATTGTAACAATGTTATGTAGTTCCTTGAATATTTTTATTTAATTTCTGGCTATTCCATTTACTGGCATAAAAGACAATGTTAGAGATAGTCCTTCCTCCCCACACCCCCATTTTTGGTCATGTTTCATGTACGATTGGAAGTTGATCAAGCATTGATAAATGTTTGAGTTTATTTGTATTATTTTTACCTTTTAAGCTTCTTCTATGGAGCTTTGGCTTTATGTTGTCTAGCGGTTGGCTTGAAAGTTGGAATACTGGATTACTAATTTGTTCACCTTAGTGGTAAAATTCCAAATTTGCTCCAAATTTCTTTAAGCCATGCACATGTATTACTCCTCCAATTTTTTTCGCTTCCAAGAAGTCTGTGCAAAATATAGAAAATTGCTTAAAGACTTCCGCTAGTGCAATGCTTCCACCGGAAAAGGTTTCCACAAAGTTACATGGGAAAATTGGTCCCTTCCTAGAGATTCAGGTGGTTTAGGCCTCAATAAAATTCTACATCAAGGGCAAGTACTTTGTTCCAAATGGAAAATCCAAAGTAAGGGGATGAAGCATGGAGGGTGCTCCTGTAAAAAAACATTGCAAAAGCATCCCCTTATGACTGTACTACCTAGAAAGGCATTGGATTTTCCAATCTACTCATTGCTCCTATTTTAGTCAAATTGGTTTGTACCTTTGTGATAAAAATTATTTGGAAATCTTGGGATTAAATCAAACCGTGGTTCATATTGAACAACAATGGATTCTGTGATGGTCTTTCACTTAATTTCCACTCTCTATGGTGATCTCTTATCTTTCAATGTTAGGATTGTTATCTGGCCAAGTCCCTTGGATTCTTGCACTTTTCCTTTTCAAGTGAGGCATTCACACAATCTAAGACCTCTTTTGCAAAAAAAACTCATTCTTGGATTCCGTAGCAAGATCTCAAAGCTAAATTAAAATTGGCTATTCTTAATAAAGCTATTACCAAAAATAGAATTTCCTTTGTGTCAGATAATATTATCCACAAAATATTTGTTCCTTCATCTTTTCCCTGGTGGATGTACTGGAAGTGGTATGTCAACACCCCATTCTGTAATTACTTAGCCAGTTAAGGTTATGCCTGGATCTTGCCTCATTTTCTCATGGTGGGAAAGCTCAATACCCAATGGGGAATTTGATCTTCATCATCAATCTGGAATAGGAGATTTGATATTTTTTAGTCTTCCTATGTGGAACCCAAATTTTGTGGTATGTTCATCACCAAGGCCTTTTATCCAATTTTGCCCCTCGAAAAAAATTGGACAAATAACAACTTGCACACAGTGAAAAATAGCGGAGTTGATTCAATCATGGAGGCATGGGTTTTACAGTGGCATCCATAATTTTTTTAGGAAAATTCAATGCATTCTAGGGTGGTTGAAGCAATAATTTGAATTATTCTCATCTCCTTCTCTCATTCTTCCTATATATTGTAATGGAGGGGCATTTTTCTAAAGGTTGGACGATTTGACTTTGCACCCTCCCTTCTTCTCTTGTCTGTAAGTGGATTTGTGGAGTTAAAACCTCTGATCAAAACTATAATGCAAATCTTGCCTCTTGGCCATTGTAGTGTATTGTATCAAAGTTGTGGAGCAATAATACATGTTTGTGGATGATTTTTAACTCTCTCTTGTGTTCATTGCATCTCTTTGATATCTCATTGCAATCTTAGTTATTTTTATATGGTGGTTGTATTACATTTCAATGGTTTTTGTTTAATGGAAAAGTAAGTGTTCAACATTCCTTTGGTGCATCACATTTGTTATTTTAGGATTAATTTATTGTAATCTTCTTAACCTTGTCTCCTTGGAAAGTTAGAGTAGATTTTAGAATAGATACTCTACAATTTGAATGTGTGCATCAGAATAGAGGGATAGGAACTGGCCTTCATCTGGAGAGCTTTCCCAATTGCAAAGTCCCACACTTTGGGAAAAGCTCCATATTATGCAATCATGCTGAAATTTTCAACCCATCGAGTTGCAGACATTTAGGGGTGTTGTGATTACACATCAATAGTTTTGGCATGCCCTGTGGGACAAGACATCATTACACAAGCTTTTAAGGAATTTTCAAGAAATTCAGACTTAGAAATTGCAAGTTCTCCAATTACAAACTTTTCACCTCTTAGGTTGAACTCTGAAATCGATTTTTAGGGGCTTAACTTGCTCAAAACAAGTCCAAATTTCGCCATTTGATATATCAGGTTAATCTTCAAAAGGATATTTTTATTTTTATGAAATTTTAATTTTCAAAATTTTAGAATTTTTAGAATTTTGGGTTTTGAGATTTCGGGATTTCAGACATCTCAAGGTTTCGGAATTTCAGGTTTCAAGATTTCAGAGTTCTCCAAATTTTGGGTTTCGAGGTTTCATACATTCGGAGGTCTCACATTTTCAATTTTTTGGGATTTTCATTCCAAATCAAATTTCAACCTCTAGAATCTCAAACATACAGGTCCTTCAAATTTTTCATTTTTATTCTATCAAGTTTGGTGTGTAACTTGTCGAAATCTATCCTTCAGAGGCTCATTTCCCAACACATGTGGAGAATCCAAAGGGATATAATTCAATGGTGTAGCAGCATAAATTTACCAAGTACATCTGAATAATTCATACTAGGTCTGATACTCGAGAAGAGGGACTATTTTTTTACTTGCAATTATAACCAGGTAGAGGAAGGAGAGGAAGAGGACCACAAAGATCATTGTCTCCACCTAACAAGACTTTGTCTATGCCTCCACCTGGTAGATTTTTTCTCCAATCAACCAAGTTTATTAGGCCAATCATAATGGTGCATCTATAACCCAATCCATATGTCAAATTCATGGGCAGTAGCCCACTTTCCCTAAATGCTCAAAATCAGGTCCTGGTGGCAGCACTAAAGAATATTCCCTATTTCACAGAATAAAATCGTACTACTCCTATTGACCACATCTAGGACATCGCCAATGTCTGTGAAATTCATGAAATCAATGAAATGGATATTGTGGTCAAGTTGTTAGCTTCATCTTTCAAAGGTAAACCTTTGCAATGGTTTAGGATCCTAACAACAGGGTCTATCCATAATTGGGACCATTTGTTCACAACCCTCCACAATCAATTTGGGGAAAAGGGAGATAATATTTTTTTATTGGAACAATTGAAAACAATCAAGAGGGCTTCTAATGAGCAAATGAAAAATTTCTATTTCTATTTCCAATGAACATGGGACAGGATTCCAATAATTGTTAGACCAACTACCGAAGGAGCATTCCTCTATTTATTGAAGGCTAAATTCTGATATATCCATGATGATCAAATCAATGGGGGGAAAAACATCGTCAGGATCCTATAGCATTGCTATTAGAGCTAAAAAACTACTCTATTCAAGCTGGTAAGCTAGCACCAAGGCCACCAATGCCTTTCTATCCAGAAAAGGGAACTCCTACAACTAAACAAACACCAGAATTAAACTCCATTCCATCCCCTAGGAATCAAAACAATATTGAGGCTTCTACTTCTTCAAGTACTTCAAAAGAGTTATAAGAAGTTATGAAACAACTGTAAAACCTAGGAAATGAGCTAGTGACTATTAAGAGACAACAAGCTCATAATTCTATGCCATATCATCCTTAAAAGTAGTATCAAGCTAGACCCCCATACTAGCAAAATAGACCACCATCTCAGGCTGCAAATAAAAACCAGAACCAAGGACAAACTTAAGTTATCGGGCCATTTATACCATATGATTTAAACATAGCTTCAACATTGAGAGCCCTGGTTCCGACACAAAACAACATGACAGAGTACGACTGGTGTTACCCCTATAATCTACCTCACAATCAATCAATGTGTTTCAATGGTGCACTAAATCAGGCCTTAATGGTGCAGAACATCAGTGAGCCCCAAGAACCAAGTTAAGAGGGAAATCAATAGCAAGAAACCAAATAAGAGGCACCTCCAACAGAAACTATGTTGATTAATTGGAAAATAGAAGACTTCTTTGGAGTTAATCAACCTCCTTTTCAAGGCGTGGTTGTTAGCACATGGTCAAACAAAAGGAACATAGAAGAGGGATAACTATCTAATCTAGTTGTTTCTCATCCCACTCCTACACAACAAGGAGTTAATAGATCAAATACAGTGCCAAATGTGCAAAATTAGCCTAAGGCACCCGTTGCAGCACCACATGTGCTTGTTCAAGCTCTAGAAAAGGTCATGCCAAGTAAGGGGAAACAAAAGGATAATTTTTCCCCTTTCAACATCATCGACCAAATGAAGAAAAAACATGTGAACATTTCCATGTGGGAGTCACTAGTGATCCCAAGACAACGAGATTTTTTGCAAGCTGCAGTGGCCAATTGGTCTGCCTCAAATGGACCAACCTAAACATAGGAGAAAGTTTTCACTAATGCAGTGCAACAGGGTGGGTGTCAATTAAGAAAAAAGTTGAAGCCCCCACCATTCTATGTGTCATTGATTGTCAGGAACCACTTGGTACACAACTGCATGATCGATTCAGGTGCAAGTAGTTCAGTGATTCCTAAGTAAATATCATATCAATTGGGTTTAAAGTATGAACCAATGCTGAAAGGAGTAGTGAAAGTTGATGGAATAGTAGTAGGAACAGTTGGGATCATCGAAGGCCTAAGTCTTACACTACATGCTTGTCCTAATATCACAGTTCTATAAGATGTATTTGTAATTGACCTCCCATAACTCGTTGCACTATACCTATCAAGAGACTTCACCGCCAAAATTGGTGGATATCTATCTATGGATTGGTCACATATGATTTTCAGGACAAGGTATGGATCCAAAGAAATAATTAGGTTAGAACCGATTGCCAATTTCCACATTAAACCTCACGTTTCGAGCTCAATCAATGTAAATTTTTCAGCCTTTGATTGGGAAGAATGTTCAAATTATTTAGAAACAGGTACTTGTTAGTGCAGAATCATAGCACCCCTAAATGCCTGCAACCAAATGTGTTGAGACTCTTAGTGTAATTACAAAACATGGAGCATCTCTCAAAGTGTGGGACCTTATAAGTTGAGAGAGATCTCTGGATTAATTTTGGTTCCTATTCCTCTGTTTAGGTGCATACAAATAAATTGTAGAGGATCTATTCTAAATCTACTCTATTCTACCAAGGAGATAGGGTTGAGGAGATCCAAGAAAATAAACTAAGCTAATGAGGTGATGCACCAAAGGAATGTTGGACACCCATTTTTAAATTTAACACAGACCATGGAAATGCAATACAAACACCATGCATAGATGACCAAACTGCAATAAGAGATCAGAGAGACAACAATGAATACATGAGAGGGTAGAGAATCATCCACAGACATATATATTATTACTCAGGAGTTGATACAGTATGTTGTAGTGATCGAGAAGCAAAGCTTGCATTACAACCTGAATGAGAGGTTACGAAAGCTCCATAAATCCTCTTGGGAGAAAAAGAAGAAGGGAGGGCGCAAAACAGAAATGTCCAACCCTTTACAATGAGCCCTGACCATTCCTTTATAGATTCAGCACAGAGAGAAGAAGGAGAGAGAAGCGATAAAATTGATTTGAAGCTCATCTACTGGCCATTAATGCTCCTACAAATCTACCCCAAATATGTCAAGTCTGTATTGATTTATTGTTTGGCACATTGAAGGAGGAAGAATGACAGATCAGATTAAATCAGATCTAGTTGTTGGAGAAAATAGATCTTGTATTAATGGAACGAAGATGTTTTTTCATTTTTTAGCCACCTAGATTCTTCAAAATTAAATTTTTAGATCTCCATGGCATGAATGAGGTCGAGATCTTTCCAACGGTGCCAAATTTGTCAGATTTCAAGAACTGAATCAAAAGATATGCCCATTTGAAAATTAGAATCGGGCCCATACAAAATGGTGGGAACCAGTTATCAAAATAGATCATTTGAAAAAATACATGTGGAGGGCTAGCACGTGTTTGGGAAGCACTTTTGGATTTTTCTTTTGAAGTTACGTTAGGCCGACACATGGCATCTTCCTCGGCTTTCTTAGTTTCCTCATGTTTTGACTAAGTCCTTTTACTTGACGGGGCCATACATTTGACTAGGGACACGTGGAGGCTTGGTGCTTGTTTAGAAACCTCCCCTAAATTTTACTCTTGAAGTAGCATCGTGTCGACACTTGGATCCCTCCACTAGCCTATCTCTACTTTGACTATTCAACCTCGAACATGTCCCCTTTTTCGAGCCTAGGACACATGCAAGGTCCGCGCTCATTTGGAAACCCGCTCAAGATTTTACCTTTGAAGGAGCGTCGTTAAGATATGTGGTGCCTTCTACCTGTATGTACTTTTCAACGGCTGGCTCTATCCTTTTCAAACCTAAGACACGTGGAACCTCTGCACTTGTCTAGGAATCACCTTTTACTTTTCCCCTTGAAGGCGCTTCATTTGAACATGTGGAGGCTTCCGCCAGTCCACTATACTTAATTATTTTGGGCCCAAAATTCACCCTTTTTGACTCTGTGACACACGAAAGCATGGTGCTTGTTTGAGTCTACATTTTGAATTTAATCTTTGGAGATGTGCCACTTGGACACTTGTCATCTTCCACTGACTCTCTATACTTAGCCAATTTTGGCGCTCGTTCTGAGTCATTTTAGAACCTACAAATCCATTTTAGAACTTGCATGTATCCTACTCATTGGATTTGAAGCATGGGTTCGTTTGACGGAACCATTTCTTGAATTTCTTTCTACACGAGGTCGTGTTTGATCAATTTTGCCTTGGGACAAAAATAGAGATAACAATTTGGTGACTCGCAGGGGCATCTACCTGCTAGATGAAGAGATCAGTTTCCTTGTTATATACATTGGGCACGGAGTCATGATTGGCGACCTGAAATTGATATTGTTCTTCTGAAAATAGACCCTTTGGAGCCTGATTTGAGTTTCTTTGTATTTGTTCTATTAGAAAATGAGCAACTGTCATGGAAACTATGGGTCACCCTGTTGCAAATGTTAAAGGGAATAACATGTTCACCTAGAGGAACATTGAACTACGTGACGACGTAAACTTAGAGCAACAAAGAACTTGTGCCATAGCACTTAGGGAAACAAAACCTACACTACAACAAAACAATGTGCATACGCACTTAGGGAAATTAAAATCCTATGCTAATATTTACAGGGTGGAACCTCCTTTCTAGTAGTAGTGTTTGAGATGGATCCCATTTACTGGGATCTGTAATTCTTTGTCATTCAATCTAGCCAGCTCGAAGGCATTGCTACTTTTACATCTTGTGATCATGTAAGGGCCACTCCAAATGGCATCAAATTTTGAGTGCTTTCCTGGTTTTTTCCAATATGCATCCCACTTTAGAACTAAGTCCCCTTCTTGAAAGGTCCTCGTTCTTACCTTGTCAAAAATCTTCTTGATCAATGCTTGATCATTTTCCATGCTTTACATTACATGCTCTCTTACTTCTCTTACTTCCATCAGCTCTACATACTTGATTGCCATGGGTTCAAACTCGGTTAGCTCTAACTATTTCATGAGCTCCATATCAGGAAACTCCAATGATATGGGCAATACTACCTCTTTTTTATATACATGCTTGTATGGGGAGTTACATGTGGATCTTTTGGATGTGATCCTATAATCCCATAGAGATAATTTGAACCTTGTATGCCAAGTCCTCAGATTTTCATCAAGAGTCCTTATGATAATCCTTAATAGGTTCTTATTTGTGGACTCTGCTTGGCCATTACCTTGAGGGTAATAATTTGATGAGGTGCTGAGATACACACCATTCTTAACTACCCATTTAGTTATCCTTGTACCAAGGAATGCAAATGCATTATCTAATATAATAGTGGTAAGGAATCCAAACCTGGTGGCTATTCCTTCATAAAAATCCAAGATGTGGGATTCATTTGCTTCTTTTAGTGCCACTGCTTCAATCCACTTGGTGAAATAGTATGTTACAGTAAGTATCCACTTGTGGCCTTGGCTTGAATTTGGGTTAATCACCCCAATGAATTCTAGACCCCATTGCATGAATGGATGATCCACTGAAATGGGATGAAGTGGGAAGGCTGCTAGCTTCTCCTTTCCTATGAATAATACACATTTTTTACACTTCTTGATCCATGAGTAGCAGTCCCTGAACACTGTAGGCCAGTAAAAACCAACTTTCATGATCTTGAGAGCTATTACTTGAGGGAAAAAATGGCCTCTAGCTTCTCCATCATGGAATTCATGTAACACTTTCTCAATTTGGCTTGTTCCAATGCACCTCAATAGAACACTATTGGTATCCTTCTTAAACAAGACACCACCAACAAGCACATATGGGATGGCTTGTAGTCTAAAGTATCTTATCTTTTCTTTGTTCCCTTCTAGGGGGCACAAACTTGTTTTAGGTGCATCATTAGTTGGTTTTTCTTAATCATTTTGTAGAAATAGGACATCCTCTTTTTCACCCACTGACTTATCCTATTGCTTAGAGGCGAGTTGTTCACATAGACCCTTGCCTCAAACCAGTTTGGTCACCTTGATCTCAATGTCATATTCCATTACTCGAATGATCCAACCTGGTCTCTTCTCATTCAAGTCCTTGTTCAAGAGAAAATCTTTGACACCAGAATGAGATACTAGCAGTTGAATCTTATTATTTGAGACCAAATGTTTGAACTTCTTCAAGCTCCTAGTAATAGCAAGGACATGATTTTCCATGAAAGAGTATTTTACCTCGTAGTCTTCTAGGCTCTGACTGAAGAAGGCTATTGGTTGTTCTAAACTTTCCTTGTTGGGCTGGACCAATAAGGATGAGATTTTTCCTGACCCTCCAAAAGCATATAGCATGAATTCTTTTGAGAAGTTTGGGTTAACAAGAGTTGGAGCCTGTGATATTGCGAGCTTGATGGCCTCAAAACTCTCTTTTCATTTTGTTGTCCATTTAAATGTAAGACTCTTCTTTAACATCATTGTTAAAGGCTTCACAAGAGTAGAAAATTCAGGTACAAACCTACAAACAAAGTTTATCCTCCCCAAGAAGCTTTGGAGATACTTTTTGTGTTGTGGCAATGGAAGTGTTTGGATGGCTTCAACCCTTTCAGGGTCAATTTACAATCCCTCTCTTGAGATAATGTGGCCCAAAAATTTCCCTTTATGAGCCAGGAACACATGATTTTTTGGGTTTAATGACACCCCAAACCTTCTACATCTCTGAAATACTTGTCTAAGGTAAAAGAGATGGTTTGCATCATTCTTTGATAAAATAGTGATATCATCAAGATACATCAGGACTATGTTATTAATTAAGCCTTTGAATTCCATGTCCATAGCTCGCTGAAATGTTGCTCCAGCATTTGATAGTCCAAATGGCATTTTCTTATAAGCATATGTACCCCATTTGGTGGTGAAGGCTTTCTTGAATTGATCTTTCTCTTTTACCATTATCTGGTTATAGCTTGAATACCCATCTAATAATGAAAACCTCCCAGAACCAACTACAACTTGTAAGATTTGTTCCATTGATGGAAGTGGGTAACGATCCTTAAGTGATGCTCTGTTCAGATCACGAAAGTCCACACACACCCTGATTTCTCCATTTTCTTTCTCACAGATACCAAGTTAGCAACCTAACTTGAGTTTTTTATGGGGAATATGATGTTGGCCTCAATTAGCTTGTTCAATTATTTCCTCATGAGAGGCTCAATGTGAGGATTTATGGGCCTTTGCTTCTTTTTGAAAGGCTTGGCTCCTAGATCCAACTCGATGGTATGTTGTGCTAGCTTTGGGTTGAAACCTCTCAAATCTTTATAAGTCCATGCAAAGACATCTGGGAATTCTTGAAAAAGTTGAACAAATTCATATTTTTCTTGTTGAGTGGTTGCCTTGAACAATCTGTAATGTTTTGCCTTCTTCTATAAAAATGGGTTCTGAATCTTCACCTTTTACCTAAATGTTCACCTTCTACTTTCAGAATTGGTCATTTGGGTTAAATATTGATTCCAAAGTGACAAGACCCTTTGGTTTGTTAGTTCTCAGTTGCACAACTTGATCACCATATTGTTGCTCCAGTTTATCTTGATTCTTGTAAGAGAAATCGGCTTCTTCTTGTAGGAAGTTGAAAATTTGTTGATCATTTTCAAAGACTTTCCAACTTGTGTTATTGTCTGGGACAGTTGTTCTCACAACCACTTTTATATGGGGTTGAGACTTATCACTCTTAATACTCTCTACAACGTCAAAGGCTGCCCCAATTGTTACCAATCTATCTACTACTTCATTCTTCTTTCTTGGGATGGATTTGATGTTGAATGCCTCAAAATCCTCAATGAGGTCCCATACCCATTTCTTGTAACTCTTTAACAGGTCATTCTTGGCAGCATTTTGTCCTCAGACCTAATTAGCAACTAGTTCACTGTCACCAAACACCTGCAAGTTCTTGATTCCTCGTTTCCTTTCCCAATGCAGTCCATGGACCAAAGCCTCATATTCTATTGTATTGTTTGAACAAGAAAATTAGAAACAGAAGGTTGAGTATTATTTCATACCATGGGGGGACACAAGCATAGCTCCTCCTCTAGCTCCTTGTCTACTTCTTGAGCCATTAAAGAATAACTACCATACCTCATTATCATCTCTGTGTTTTGGCTTGATGATGTGAAAAAGAGGGTGATTCTCCTCATGTAAATAGTACACTCCTAGCTCAGATTCCTCCCTCTCCTTATAGGGGTCAAAAGCATGCCTCTTGTTCACCCATTCTTCGAGGGTCAAGTCTAGGATACACCCCACCTTGGTATCTTCTTCACAAGTGCTTGGGAGATCCTCCTTATCAAAGGCTGAATAATTGGCATTGATTAGGCTGGGTACATAAGACCCAATATGGTATTCTTGAATGGGCTCGGATATAATTATAGCCTTAGCTCCATACCTTGTTGTAAAGATCATATGCAACCAATTAGCAGAAAAATAGCCTCCAATCTTATGTTACAAATATATTGTGTAACATTATTAATAAATTGTAATATTATTAATAATGAGTTAATACAGCTCATATTAATAATATAGTTAATAGTTGTGTGTGAGTGAAGTTGTTGACTAAACAACTCACGTAGCTATTTTGGTTTGAGAGATTCATAGAGAGTGATATGAGGGATTGAAAATGAAGTTTGACTCCACCTTTGTAGGAGATCAAACATTATAAAATGTAACCTCTATCATTGTAATTGATATCTCGAATGAATTCTTAATTTCTATATATTATTATTCGGTGTTTATTTCTCATATTATTGTGCAGTTTTTATCAGTGGTATCAGAGCAGCTTTTGATCCATATTCCATGTAGTCAAATCATTTCAAGCATCCACCATTGAATCTTGCATGTAAATCTATCACAAGGAAATGGTGGACAATTGATTTTGGTCTGTGGATTCTGTACTGATCATTCTACTACATGACAATTTCTGTTGTGTTTGGTGCACACGTGCCGTCCATCATGATCTGCTCCTTCGGCGTCATTGTATTTTCACCGAATTGCGAAAATTGTGAGTTATAATTATTGTTATCCTTCGGCGTCACCATTTTTTTCATGTTTTTTTCCACATAGTCGTGGAAATCTTGAAACTGTGAGTTAGAAATCTTCTATTCTTTTTTTTACCATTTTTGGACGTAGTAAAAAAATAGAAGTATAAAAAAAATTCCATTTTTGGAAAGGGGTCCAGAAAGATGTTGGATTTAAAATTTGTAGTTACCATAACTTTCAGCTGGTAACTCAGATTGAGATGACTTTTTTTAATGTGTGTTTTTTTTAGCTCTTTACATTGATAATATCAAAAATTGTAAAATAAAAAAGATAAAAAAAAATTGACTCACGAAAGCATTTTGGGTGGAAACCAACGTCCATTGTTTTACTATGGTTAAGTTGATACGAATTGAAAAATTCAAACGCAAATATTTCCATACATGGCAAGTTAGAACTCAATTATTGTTGATTAACAAAGATCTATGGGATATTGTAGAAGGAAAAATCAATAAACCACACGACGTAGATGAAGCAAAAAAAATTGAAAGCAAGGATCGAAAAGAAATAATGATTATTAGCCTAGGCTTATCTGACACCTACCTGCATCACATAGATCTAACAAAGACATCACATTTCATCTGGAAAACAATGAACAAAATTTTTGGGTCACAAGTAGAGAGCGCAATAGTGGCACTTAAGAAAAAGTTGTTCTGAATCAAAATGGAGGAAGGAGAAAGTATGGTGGAACATATCAGTAAGTTTCGTTCTATTTGAAATCAATTAGCTGGAATCAAAGTTGATGTTCTTGATGATTATGCAAAAGCGGTATTACTTAATAGCATGCCTCCTAGCTATTCTAATATGGTATTCACTTTGAGTAAAAGAAATATAAGTCTAGATGATTTAATTTCTTCTTTGATAGAAGAAGAAAATAGAACCAAGAATATTGATCTAGAAGAAACTGCAATGTATGGTAGAAACAAATCATATGCTAAAGGAAAATTCAAGCCTTCTTTTAAACAAAAATCAACCTCACAAGGTCCACAAAAATTTCTTTGTCACTATTGTAATGTTCCTGAACATGGTATTATGTATTGTAACAAAAGAGTACAAGATTTAATTAATGGTAATTTGAAGGATAAAGCCTTCATTTCTAAAAAAAAAGATGAATAAAGTGATTGGGATATGAATTCTCTCCACTTTGATAATGAGGAAACAAATGCCTAGCAAAGTGATGAAGACTTCTTGTATTAAGTAAAGAGTGAATTTATTGGAGGATGGAGGCAACAGAGGCTGGAGGTTAGTCAGAGACCTCTCGTAAGTCACCAATGATAGGGAAACACGAAGCTGTGGTGGCAGTGTTTGTGTATGTGTGTTTTATTTCAGATTTGTAGTTTATTTCAATTGTTTGCAATATGATTTCAGAGTTCATGTTTGAATAAGTTAAATGTTCACATTGAGGGGGGGAACTGGAACATTAATTTAATGTTTAATTTTCCCTCTATTCATTTTGTATTCAGTAAACATTGTTTCCTACATATTCCCTAAAGGAAATACATAGTGGATAGATGAAAGCACAAAGGAAAAGCAACAACATAATTTTTGGGTTGGTGGTTGTCCTGTAAAACCACCCTTTGTTTTAGATTGTTGGTTGTCCTATAAACCACCCTTGTTGAGGTTTTTAGCTATCCTTGTAAAACCATCCTTGTAAGTTGTTGGCTGTCCTACAAAACCATCTAGATCATGAGCACGCATAGGCAACAAGCTGCAAAAGGAAGTGTGATTATTTTTTCTACCTTGTCAACATTAGGGGAGTGTATATGGGAATTAATAATGTTAACAATAGGGGAGTGAATGTTACAAATATATTGTGTTACATTATTAATAAATTGTAATATTATTAATAATGAGTTAATATAACTCATATTAATAGTATAGTTAATAGTTGTGTGTGAGTGAAGTTGTTGAATAAACAACTCATGTAGCTATTTTGGTCTGAGAGATTCATGGAGAGTGATATGAGGGATTGAAGATGAAGTTTGAATCCACCTTTTTAGGAGATCAAACATTATAATATGTAACCTCTATCATTGTAATTGATATCCCAAATGAATTCTTAATTTCTATAGATTATTATTCGGTGTTTATTTCTCATATTATTGTGCAGTTTTTATCATCTTAGTAGTGAATTCTCTCAACAAACACAAGGGAAAATGTGGTGGTAAGTCTATGACTAATATGTTTTGCAATAAAGTCAAATTGGGGAAGGCGTGTAGTATGAGGCTCAAATCTTTGATGACTCCAACAGTTGTCACTGTTGTCCCATCCAATTACAGTACCCCTCTAGAGATGACTTCATATTGAAGACCCAGTTGATTAGTTATTTGTTTTAGAATTACAGAACTACATTCCCCCAAATCAATCATGTAATTATGTACCAATTTGTCCCCAATGATCAATGAAACATAGAATGAATGAGGCTTCATATTTTTACCTTGTTTTCCTCCATGATTTCCCCCAGTCTGAGCTGTATTGGTAAACACTCTCTCTTGTTGGCTAGGGGGTTGATTTGAACTTGACCAATTGACCATAGTAGTCTATAATAGATCTCTTTGTCCTAGAATGGCCAGTGACTCCCACATTGAAATGTTCACATTTTTCTTCTTCATTTTTTCAATGATATTAAATTATCTATCGTTTTTTTGTCCCTTTCCTAGTACATTTTTCTCTTGCACATGGGTCGTTACAACCAGTGTCTGAGTGGGTTTGGAAGGTGGCTTAGAATGGCTCTGCATACTAGAAGTTGCATTCTAAGTGCCAATACCTTGTGGAGTAATGGAGGGTTGAGGATTACCTGAGTTTTTTTATTGTCCCTCTCTAATATTCCTTTTCTTGGACCAGGTATTGGCAGCTACACTTTGGGAAGGTGTTTGATTCATCCCACAGAAGTCTTCAGCCTACCAATTGACAAGCATAGTCTCACTTGGAGATACTTCTTGTTGAGCTCCTTGTTGCTGATTTTCCTCTTGACTAGACACTTGTGACACACCATTGGTCTGTACCATCAAGGCCTGGTTTAGTGTACCATTGAAACACATTGACTGGTTGTGAGGCTGATTGCATGGGAAACACCAGTCATATTCTTGGGCCATATTATTTCGTGCTACGACAAAGGCCCTTGATGGTGAAGTTGTGTTTGGATCATATGACCGGAAAGGCCTAACAACTTGAGGTTGTCCTTGGCTTTGGTTTTGATTTGTAGCTTGAATTGGTTACCTATTTTGTTGATATGGAGGTCTAGCCTGATATTGAGGTTGAGGCTGATATGGCCTAGAACTCTGGGCTTGCTACCTTTTGATAGTTACTAACTCATTCCCTAAGTTCTGTAACTATTTCATAACTTCTTTAAGCTCTTTTGAGGTACTAGAACATGAGGTAGAGGCTTCAGCTGAACTCTGATTCCTAGGAGTATGTATAGGAGCCAATGTGGGTGTTTGACTAGTGCTTGAGGCTGATAGTTCTGGGTATAGAGGCATGGGTGGACTATGAGAAAGTTTTCCAGCCTGAATTAAACAATTTTCAACTCTTGTAGAGATATTATAGGATACAGGTAAAGTGGTGCCTCCCATTGATTGAATCATTAAAGCAATATCATAATTTAGAGCTCTAAGAAAGTATAAGAAAGCATCTTTATCTATTGGCCTTACAGCTACTGGAATCTTGTCCCGTGTCCTTTGAAATATGAGGTTGAAATCTATCAACTGCTCATTAGGATGCCTCTTGATTGTTGTCAGTTTCTCTAACAAGGATATATTATCTCCCTTATCTCCAAATTGATCATGAAGAGCTCTACACAGATGATACCAAGTTTGAATAGAGCCTTCTGTTAGACTCCTGAACCATTGCGAAGCTTTACCCTTGAGTGAAGAGGCTAGTAACTTGACTACAATGTCCATCTCAGTGATCTCATGGATTGCACAGACATTTACAATGTCTTGAATGTGGTCACTAGGAGAATTCTTTCTCTCCAGTGAAATATGGGATGCTCTTTAATGCTACAACTGGGACTGGATTTTTTGCATTAAGGGTGAGTGGGTTGCTACCAATGAAATTGACATAAGGATTTGGTTATGCCATCCTGATTGGCCTAAGAACCCTTGTTGATTAAATGAATGGCCTACTAGGAGGAGGTGTTGACAAGGTTCTGGTTTGGTGGAGATGGAGACCTTTGGGATCTTCTCCCTCTGCTCCCTTTGCTCCCTCTGTCTGGGGAAAAGTGCATATAGATAAATAGTCCCTCCTCTATGGTTATTGACCTTGTTTGTATTCTTCTCATGAACTTGATAAGCTTGGACTATTGAAACCAGTAGATTTAGTTCCTTTTGGAGTCACCAGATGTGAAACTTTCAGAGCTTCTTAAAAGCTAAAACTTGTAACAAGTGCACATCAATCTTGCTACAATAAAAAAAGAAGACCTCTTGGTCCCACCGAGCATGCCAAAACTATTAGTGTAGAATCACAGCACCCTTGAATGCCTGCAACCAGATGGGTTGATTCTCTTAGTGTGATTGCAAAACATGGAGCATCTCTCAAAGTGTGGGACCTTGCAAGTTGAGAGAGCTCTCTGGATTAAGGTCGGTTCCTATTCCTCTATTTAGGTGTATACAAATAAATTATAGAGGATCTATTCTAAATCTACTCTATTCTACCAAGGAGATAGGGTTGAGGAGATGTAAGAAAATAAACTAAGCTAAGGAGGTGATACACCAAAGGAATGTTAGACACTCGTTTTGCAATTTAACACACACCATGGAAACACAATACAAACACCATGCACAGATGACCAAACTACAATAAGAGACCAGATAGACAACATCAAATACATGAGACGGTCAAGAATCATCCACATACAAATATATTATTTCTCAAGAGTCGATACAATATACTGTAGTGATCGAGAAGAAAAAATTGCATTACAGCCCAAATGAGAGGTTAGGAAAGCTCCACAAATCCTCTTGCGAGAAAAACAAGAAGGGAGGGTGCAAAACAGAAACGTCCAACCCTTTATAATGAGCCACGACCCTTCCTTTATAGATTCAACACAAAGAGAATAAGGAGAGAGAATCAAGAAAAATAATTCGAAGCTCAGCTACTGGCCATTAATGCTCCTACAAATCTGCCCCAAATCTGTCATGTCTACATTGATTTATTGTTCGGTGCATTGAAGGAGGAAGAATGGAAAATTAGATCAAATCTGATCTGGTTGTTAGTGAAAATAGATCTTGTATTAATGGTACGAAGACATTTTTTCATTTTTTACCCACCTATCTTCTTCAAAATTAAATTTTCAGATCTCCATGGCGTGGACGAGGTCGAGATCTTTCCAACAGTGCCAAATTTGTTAGATTTTGAGTACTAAATCAAAATATATGCCCATTTGAAAATTTAAGTCAGGCTCGTACTAAATGGCAGGAGCCAGTTATCAAAATGGGTCTTTTGAAAATGAACACATGGAGGGTTAGCACGTGTTTGGGAACCAATTTTGGATTTTTCTTTTAAAGTTGCGTCAATCCAACACATGGCATCTTCCGCAGCTTACTCAGTTTCATCATGTTTTGACAAAGTCCTTTTACTCGACGGGGCCATACATCTGACTAGGGACATGTAGAGGCTTGGCGCTTGTTTGGAAACCTCCCCTAAATTTTACTCTTGAAGTAGTTACATGCTAACACTTGGCTCCCTCTGCTGGCCTGTCTCTACTTTGACTATTCAACCCCGACCCTGTCCCCTTTTCAGACCTGGGACACGTGGAAGGTCCGCACTCATTCTACCTATTTGAACTTTTCAACAGTCAGCTCTATCCTCTTATGGGAATCACCTTTTTCTTTTCCCCTTAAAGGTGTGTCATTTGAACACGTGGAGGCTTCCGCCAATCTGTTATACTTAATTGTTTTGGGCCTGAAATTCACCCTTTTAACTCTGGGACATGCGGAATCCTAGTGCTTATTCGAGTCTACCTTTTGAATTTAATCTTTGGAGATGCACTGCTTGGACAATTGGCAGCTTCCAATGACTCTCTATACTTAACCAATTTTGGAGCTCGTTCTAAGTCATTTACAGTGCTCGAAGACTTCAATTTTTTTCCATTTCTTTTACTTTAAGCCTCTAATTTCTTCCTTCCTTGACCATACTCCTCCATTTTATAACCTTCATGTAACCTTCTAATTGGATTTGAAGCATGGGTTTGTTTGATGGAACCATTTCTTGAATTTATTCCTGCATGGGGTTGTGTTTGATCAATTTTGTTTGGGGACAAAAATAGAGAACAGTACTAAGGTTAAGGGTATTCCAAATTTGACTCTGTATGAATGGGCAAACAAAAGGCATGCATTTGATCCATATAAGGAAATAGAAGAATCTAAATTAGGTGAGTATTGTGTACACGAAGAAAATTCACCCATTCCTAACATCACCAAGCTAGAAAATAAAGATGACAACAAAGTTTGGTAACTATTTTTTGATGGCTCAAGAATCAAACAAGGTGCTAGAGTTGGTGCAATGTTAGTTTCACCACAAAACATCAAATATTATTCAACTTCTTGTTTCCAGATTGCATGTTCAAACAACACAACTGAATATGAGGCTTTGATTCATGGACTTCATTGGGCCAGGAAAAGAGACATAAAGAACTTGTAGGTATTCGGGGATAGTGAGCTAATTATTAACCAAGTCATAGGACAAGATGCTGCAAATAATTCTCTACTCAAGAGCTACAAAAATAGGGTATGAGACCTAATTGAGGATTTCGAAGCTATCAAAATTATGTCCATAGCTAGGAAGAAGAATGAGGCTGTAGATAGCATCTTTTGATGTGGTTGACAGTATCAAAAGAGATAAAATGCAGCCACATATCCATGTGATTGTAAGGCCAGTAGTTCTAGATAACAACACAAGCTAGCAGGTGTTTGAGAATGATCAACAGGTCATTAATTTATTGCAAGAAGAGGTTGAATTCTTAGCTAGGAATCAAGAAATATTAGAGCAGAAGTACATGGGTCAAGGAGTTTTGGTGCGAACAAACAAGCTCCCAAAAGGTTTAGTGACATTGGAGTCTATATTCAATCCTAATGACTAGTTTCGTAAAGAGAAAGCCAACATACAGGTCAAATGAGAGGATTCATAACCAATTTTGGTTAGAGAAGGAAAAACTTCAAATTGGAAAAGTAGCTACTAAGTAGGAGAAATATGATTTCATATAACTTTTCCAAGAATTTCTGGATGTATTTTCTTGGAGCTATGAATACCTAAGAGGATTCAATCCAAAGTTGGCACGACATACAATAGAACTAGATCTAGATGCTAAACCCATTAGGTAGAAGCAAAGACTAGTCAACCCATACATTGAGCCTCTTATGAAGAAACAACTGAATAAGGTGATAGAGATAAGCATTATATTCCCAATCAAGCATTCAAGTTGGGTTGCAAAATTGGTACCGGTCAAGAAGAAGAAGAGAGAAATCAAGTTGTGTATGGACTTTCGAGACTTGAATAGGGCATCTCAAAAATACCATTACCCACTTCCTTCAATGGAACAAATCTTACAGGTAGTAGCTGGATCAAAAATATTCTCTCCTAGATGGCTACTCAGGATATAATCAAATAATGGTGAAGGAAAATGATCAGTTCAAAATGGTTTTCACCACTAAGTGGGGTATCTATGCCTATAGGAAAATGTCGTTTGGATTTTCTAATGCCGAAGCCACTTTCCAAAGGGCGATGGACATGGCATTCAAAGGGTTGATCAACAAGATAGTGCTGATATATCTTGACGATATCATTGTGTTCTCCAAAAATGTAGCAAATCACCTCTTTCATCTGAGACAGGTCTTCAAAAGGTGTAGGAGATTTGGGGTATCATTGAATCCTAAAAAATTTATATTTATGGCTCATGAAGGTAAACTCCTAGGCCACATTGTGTCAAAAAAGGATTGATGATTAGCCCAGAAAGAGTTGAGGTAATTTGAGCATTTCCCTTGCCAAGTCATAAGAAGGCTCTTCAAAGCTTTGTAGGAAGGATCAATTTTGTCCACAGGTTTGTGCCAAATTTCACCTCCCTTGTGAAGCCAATAACATTGATGTTGAAGAAGAGTATGGAATTTAGGTGGAAAACTGAGGGTAAGGCAAGTTTTGAAGCAATAAAAGAGGCTATATCTCAAGCTCCAACTCTCATCAATCCATACTTCTCTAAGGACTTCATGTTCTATGCATTTGGTGGTGGGGACACAATTTCTTCAATCCTATTACAACAATACAAAGAGGGATCTGAACAGTCAGTTTCCTTCTTTAGTCAAAGTTTGGAGGACTATGAAGTGAGATACTCCTTCATTGAAAAGCATGTCCTTGTAGTGATCAAGACTTTGAATAAGTTCAAACACCTAGTTTCAAACAGTAAAATTTAGTTGTTTGTGTCTCATGTGGGAGTCAAAGACTTCCTTCTAAAAATATATCTGAATGAGAAATGTACAGGATGGAACACTCATGTCATGGAATATGACATTGATATTAAGGTCACCAAGTTGGTCCATGGAAAGGGATTATGTGAACAATCGGCCTCGAGTCAAGAGGTTGAAGCAGGTGATGAAAATGAGGCTATCCTGGTACTACATGATGATCAAGAGTGAGAAAATGATAATATACGCATTCCTTGTTAAACTCAGAACATGATGCACTTCTTACAAATAGGCTTATGCCCTCTAGAAATGAGAAAATCAAAGAGGAGATAATTTAGATTATAATCCATTCCATATGTGTTTGTTGATGGTGTGTTGTTCAAGAAATACATCAATGGTGTTCTACTGAGATGCATCGGAACAAATCAAATTGAGAAGGTGTTGTAGGAGTTTCACAATGGAGAGGTCAGACGTCATTTTTCCCCATCGGTAATAGCTCTTAAGATAATGAAGGTGGGTTACTATTAGCCCATAGTGTTCAATTACTATTACACTTGGATCAAGAAGTGTAAAAAATGTGCATTCTTCATAGGAAAAGAAAGGTTAGTAGTACTTCCATTGCGCCCAATTTTAGTTGACCAACCATTCATATAGTAGGGATTGGACTTCATCAGGGTCATCAATCCAAATTCAAGCCAAGGCCACAAGTGGACTGAGGCGGTAGCACTCAAAGAAGCAAATGAGTCTAGTATACTAGACTTCTATTAAGGAATAGTGACTATATTTGGTGTACCGTCCACTATCATATCAGACAATGCATTGGCTTTCCTAGGTTCCAAGATCACAGAATGGGCTATTAAAAATAGGATCTACTTGAGCACCTCTTCAAACTATTACCCACAAGGTAATGGATAGGTGGAGTCCACAAACAAGAATTTTCTAAGAATATTCAGGAGGACTCTAGATGAAAACCAAAGGACATGGCATACAAAGCTCAAATCATCCTTATGGGTTGATAGGATCACACAAAAGAGGTCAACAGGCAGCTCTCCCTACAATTTGGTCTATAGAAAGGAATAAGTGTTGCCGATATCATTAGAACTACCCACATTGGAACCCATGAAGTAGTTGGAGTTATTTGATTTTGAACCAATGGAGGCTAGGTATGCAAAGTTGATGGAATTTGAAGAAATTAGAGAACATGTAGTCCAAACAATGGAGAAATATTAGGCCTTAGTCAAAACATGGTTTGATAAGAAAGTAAGAGTAAGGACCTTGTAGGAAGGGGATCTAGTTCTAAAGTGGGATGCAGATCAGGTAAAACCAGGAAGTCATTCCAAGTTTGATGTCATTTGGAGTGGCCCCTACATGATCATGGGATGTAAAAGTAGCAATGCCTTCCAATCGTCTCCATTAGATGGAGAGGAACTCTCAATTCTGGTTGTCGGAATCTATCTTAAGTATTGCTACTAAAAAGGAAATTTTCACCCTTGTATATATTAGCCTAGGATTTTAATTCCTCTAAGTGTGTGTGCATGTTGTCTTGTTGTAGTGTAGGTTTAAATTTCCGTAAGTGCTTTGGAACAGGTTTTGTTGCTCCCAAATTGTATCATTGTGCTTTCAGTGTGCCCCCCAAAAGATGTTGTAATGGAAGAGAAGTTTGTATTGTAGGAATAGTTGTTGATATCAAGGGAAAACAAATACAAAGCAAGTAAAATCAGGTTTCGGAACAGTCAATTTCAGGGACAGGTGTAAACTCTAGGTCAAGACAATTATCTACTCTCAAAAATTTCATCTTCAAGCTTTTCTTATGAAAATTGAGAGTACAAGTAACGAGGCAGGTTCGGGTTTCAAGTATAAGATCAGTATCAGTCTATCATTCATGACTTGATACCCAATGGATACTTCAAGGAAACTGATCCTTCCACCTAATAGGCAGGTGATCCCGCGAGTCACCAAATTGTTATCCAATTTTTCCCCTTGGGAAAAACTGGACAAACAAGAACTTACACGCAACGAAAATGGAGGAGTTGATTCAGTCATGGAGGCATGCGTTTTGTAGTGGCACCCATCATTGTTGCAGGTGAATTCAATGCATTCTAGGGTGGTTAAAGCAAGAATTTGTATTTTCTCATCTCCTTCTCTCATTTTTCCTATATATTGTAATGGAAGGTCATTTTTCTAAAGGTTGGAAAATTTGTCTTTTTACCCTCCCTTCTTCTATTGTTTATAAGTGGATTTGTGGAGTTAAAACCTCCCATAAAAATTGTAATGCAAATCTTATCTCTTGGCCATTATAGTGTATTGTATCAAATTTTTGGAGCAATAATACAAGTATGTGGATGATTTTCAAAGCTCTCTTGTGTTCATTGCATCTCTCTGATCTCTCATTGCAATCTTGGTTATCTGTGTATGGTGGTTGTATTACATTTTCATGGTTTTTGTTTAATGACAAAGTAAGTGTTCAGAATTCCTTTGGTTCATCACCTTTATTAGTTTAGGTTTAATTTATTGTAATCTTCTTAACCCTGTCTCCTTGGTAATTTAGAGTATATTTTATAGTAGATCCTCTACAATTTTAATTTGTGCATTAGAATAGAGGAATAAGAACCAGCCTTCATTTGGGGAGCTTTCCCGATTACAAAGTGCCACACTTTGAGAAAAGCTCCATGTTATGCAATCACATTGAAATTTTCAACCCATCGAGTTGCAGACATTTAGGGGTGCTGTGATTATGTGTCAACAAGCCTTCCCCTTTGTACTTGTCTAGTTTACGGGATAGTTTCCACCCCCAAATGTCCCTTTTGTGGTCATTTGGAAACCTTTCTTATCTTTTTCTTATATTTTCACAAATCCAAGAATTCTTGGAATTAGATTCATTCTTTCTTCCTCCCCATCTGACAAAGTGTTTTACATGGAATCATGTTATTTTAGGAGACAAACCTTGGATGCCCAAAAAAATTTCCCATATTTATCATACTTTCAAATGGGAAATCTTATTCTGGATTTGGAAAGAAAGTAAATCTTTTTTATTTTCTAATGTTGAAGTTGATCAACAATTGTCTATTTATAAAAATAAATGTGGTTATCATGAATGTATTGTTGTAGATTCAAGTTCAATCTAAAAAAGTGGCGTTCAAGGTGGAACATTTGTAAATGTTCCTTCATCACTAGGGTTACACCTCTTGTAATGTTTCTTGTGAATGTTCATCCCCTTCTCACCACTCTCCACTACAAGTTGGTACCAACAGGCATCCCAGAGGTGGTGGCCACCAGATTTGATCACAACATTACTCTTTTAATTGGTCCCAATGATCTCGCTATAGCCAACCTAAATGGAGGAGCTTCTCCCTTCTTCCTTCATCCTACCACTAGGGTTGGGATTCCCCCCAGTACCTAGAAATATCGATTGGGGCTAAAAATTAAGATAGTTAGAGCCTTGTGCCTCTACCCAACAATTTTCCTAGGTTGTCTCTTGCCATATTTCCCTCTTGATCCACTGCTAAAGAAACTGAAGCAAGAAGTCATCCTGGATCTAGTTGGGACATTTAGGATTATGCAAAAGACTTGCTTAGATCAAGATACATGATCAAGAGCCACCCTATGTAGGACAACAATTTGCAGTGGCACCTTAAGTTATCTTCTTTTTTTTCTCTCTACATCTATGTAATCAATTGTATTCCAAGGCTTTGTTGTTTCCTAGTTTTATTTTGAGGTTTTGGAGTGCACTTCCATACCACATATTTTTTATGTAAATTATCTTATATCATTATACTTATCAATATAATATCATATCATATCCATCAACCTTGATAACATATGTAGTCCCTTAATAATAATATTTAAGGAAATACTAAAGGGTAGAAGGGACAACATTAGCCAAGTACTACTTAAAAGAAGATTATAAATAAGTTAATTTGGTATAACATGACAATGGGTAAGAATGGTGTGAGAGCCACTAGTATGGAAACATAATTTATCCCAATGGCTGACGTGTTATATTATCAAAACCATGAATATTAGTAGTTAAAGGGGATAAATCTATCGAAGGGATGCCCAAATGATAAATAAAATAGTAAGACCCAAGCCATTGTCAATGGGAAAACTCTTAGCCATGGTATTTTTCACAATTGCTTGACTATATAGAGGGATTCCATTATCAATGATGTCTTATGGGGGTAATTTAACAAAATTAAAATAGGCAGATTCCTCCTCCTTAAAAATTGTAATGCCCCGTTCATCGTTGCACCTTTGCTTCTGTGACGACCGTGTTGCTTAGCATTTAACGATGTTCTGCTTCTGCTGATCTTTGTTGGTTTTGCCACTTTCCAATCACCTGGTTAAGGTAGATTGTGTTCTCACAGCCTAGTAGGCAGTTGGATTGGTGTTTGGGAATTGTTAGGGCGTGTCCTGTTAAAAGGAATACCCATAATAATAATTATTTAAAAATTAAATTAAATTTTCCACCTAGACTACTGACCATGGTGACTATAATTGATAATTATTTTGTAAGCTGTAAAATAATAATAATGATGGAAAGCTAGTGACCACTAGGTTCTCAATATACCCATATGTCTTTTCATTGTTACCATTGTAATTCTTCCCTAAGATTACATCTTTTTCAAAACAATAACATCAATGACATACTTTAGGTCAATGACATCTATGATATCAACTACAAGTTATAGAAAGCATTTTTTTTTCAATGGAATATTTGCAAATAACATAGTTAATGTTAATATTAATAGAAAGCATTATATTTAAAGAACAATGTCGGGAACATAGGCTAGGTTCCCACCAACCTTTATATCTAAATAACAACAATTAGAATCTATTGAATCTTAGGTTCCCAGCATATGATTGTATTTTCATTGTTATAATTTTATTTGTGTCTTAATATTACGCCTCATTTAAGATAAGGATATCTATAATGTTCAACATTGGAAAGCTAATGGATGTTAGGTTTAAAGGGGGTAATTTATTGTAGCACAACAGATACACCTAAACATGAAAAACTCTCAAATTCGAAGATTAAAAATATAGTACTATGAAGGGAGATGTTGGTTGAATAACCATCATAAAATCATTTCAGAAAGGGTCAACCATCAAATTTAGTCTGCATAATACATACATGAACAGTGTGCATAAAAATTTTGTATGTTCCCATACAGTACAGGGTGTAGATTCATCGTCTTATTTCAACATGGAATAAATGAAACATGATATGGAATTTACAAGGGACACGAAAATTATAAATACAACAAAAAAAATTGATTTGCAAGGAATACGCTAAATCTTTTCTACGAAATATCCATTGTGGAGGTGATTAAACTTTTTTATTGGAAAATATGGGGGTAACTTTGATGGCCACCTGCCACTTCATTAACTCCTTTTACTAGACGTGTTGGACTCCTTCTTGCTGGTGGCCGCACTTCATTTATTAATTCTGATTTGCAAATCTTCTTTGTTTCTTGTTGACTGCCTGCAATATCCTTCTCTGACCACGTGAGATTTTCCTTTGATGGACTGCGTGAGGGAGATGGGAGTCGGTGGAGTCCTGATTTTCTTCACCTTGATCTCATTATGATTCTTTTATTCAATGCGTATGGGCGTAGTAATGGGTTTGATATGGTGGCTAGATGAAGCTACAAGCTAGTGAAGCAGGCGTGTTACCTCCACTTTCCTTGGGTGCTGCAAAGTGTGTTCTTGTCGGGGATCCACAGCAATGGCCTGCAATAGTCGCAATTGTTTCCTAGCTCGAAAACATCCATCTCCATGCATTTCCAAGCAATACCATTGTTTTATTTGTGAGTAGTTTAATTTGACTCCAAAATCACAACACGAGTCTTTACATAGTTCATATAGTCTGGCAATTTTCTTTCAGAGAGAACATTGTCTGCGCATGATCCCAAAGCTTAGTGAATTTACAGACGGAGGTAAAAATGCTAGGCAAAGGTACCTTTAAATTCTCAGGCAAAATAGTTAACCGAATTTATCCACTCGCATGCCAAAATTTAGGCCAGGCGGCAGGCATGTTGTAGTATGGTAGAAGCCTTTTTGAGCGCTTCCAACAAGCAGGTTGTCCAACTATGTTTTTATCTATTCAGTATAGAATGCATCCTCAAATTCAGGATTCTCCTTCAAGGTATTTTTATCAAAATCGACTATGTGACAGTGAGAGTGTTACCAGGAGACATGATGAAATTTATTGCAAAGATTCTCTATTGAGACCTTACTTTTTTTACGATGTAAATCATGGAAGAGAATCTCATAGAGGTGGATTTGTTTCATATCAGAATATTCATGAAGCACAAATTGCCTTGCTACTTGCTCAAGCCATTCGTGGGTGTTGGCTGTCTGCATGATTGCTATGTGAAGGGAGCAGGTTAGACACCAAGTAGTTACATACAATGAAAACAAAGACTTTATTTTTTTTACTGATCCTTCCTGTGCGTACCCTGCAATCATGGAAATCATTTTTTTGCGGCCTTTGGCAAACAGTTGCATGCCTCACGGGTGGCTCCACACTTGGTGCGAATCCAAGTTTCCCCTTTTTGTGCTTTGGTATGCTTTCATGTTCTGTACTAATGCACCTTTGGACACGGGCTGGGAGGATGTTGGCTAGGTTGTGGAGTCTGGGTGTGCTCCTGGCACTGCCATGAAGCTTACATGAGAGATCTATGTGCTGAGGAAAATGAATGTTTTTGGAATGTGTTGTAGCTGCTGGAGCCTTGGTTCGATGTGGCTGCATTGAGGAAGCCCCAAACAGGCATGATAAGACTAACCCTCTCTCTTAATAATTTATTCCCTTTATTATTTTGGTAAATCAATCTTTTCAATTTTGTTCGAATGTTGTAGATGTGGGTTTCTTTTGGAATGTTGATGTGTTTTTTTTTTACTAAATAAATAGCGTTTGGACTCTGGATATCATATAACATGTATTTACATATATTGAATCCTTCTTGAAAGAGATGCCCAAAAAGAGACGAGTTTCAAATGACTTTTAATCATAATTGCATGAACTGATCTCTCTCCCCCTTTACAGTTTATCTTATTTACCATTTGAGTAGAAGAAATCTCTACATCGATTCTTGCTTACTGATCTTATGATGTTGGTTTATCTTTTCACCTTGATTATTTCTTTGAATGATGGTTTCTGTAGAAAATATTATGGAGCGTGAATGAGGGTTATAATTTTTCTTGTATTGTTTATATTATGTAGAACATGGCTTGAAAAAAAGGGCTTCTATTTGGGAAGAGTCATACTAGTTTTATCGATCTTTCTGGATAGCTCCATCTAAGTCATTCGATTATCATTTACCTTGGGAATTATTGAAAACCCCTCACCAGGCCCTCTGCTATTATTATTACTATGAGCTTATTATTAGATTGAAACCCTCCTGAAGCATGCGTTAATGGGTTTTCTATGACCTTTACGAATATGTTAAGCACGCAGGTCATTATCCTGTGTGGATAATTCTATGGCTTAATTTTGAGGCACTACTTGGATCTTTGAATCGGTTAAAGTAATATTGGATACATCGAACTCTCATAAATGTTGACATTCTTCAAGTTTGATTGATATGTGATGTCCTCATGCATATGATTTCAGGCAATGCTTGAAATATGAAATTATAAATTTATCTTATACTTTGACCTTGAAGCTTGTCGGAAGACTTTTTGGTAGGAGAACAAATGAATAGGGAAGTTAAGATAACTATCCTAAAATGGAGTCATGCATAGCCTTAAGTAAAGGTGACAGCTACCATAATGGGACTGTGCATACCATGTATGACAGTAAGGATATAAGTCCACCTAAAATTATTTAACTTCATTTTATAGAACAATAATTAATACCCATAAATTGGGGTATGCAAGTGGAGGTTGAATTATATAACAGGGTATATTATGTTATCAGGTAACCAGTAAGGATAAATATGTTTTTTTTCAATACTTGGTTAACGAGTGGAATATTTTCTTGCATTTACGATGATTATTATGTTAGCTAAAAATTGATACTTGCATCTCAATTGGGAGTTGAGATAATGTTGATACTTGTATTTATAGTGGCTTGGACCACGCTTACATATCTTAGTTAGTCAAATGTATCTTTGACATATTAGCAAAATATGGCAATATTGTTGATCGTAACTCATTCCAATGAGTTGGACCCTTATACTAATAGAAACATATAAAGACATGGTAATAAGCAACCAAAAGGATATCTAAATAATATATGAACTTGCTGATTGGTGAATTCCTTGTTAACGTAAATATACTCTTAAAATTTTGGAATAAATATCAAAATTATACTTACATATCTTTGATTATCTATTAAGGTTCGATACTTGGGTAATATCGATGAATAATATAAGATTGATACTTGTATTTATTATATAAACTTAATATCGTTGGTGCTTTTATTTAATTGAAAGATAATATTGTTGGATACTTATATATGTGAAGTAAGTCGAGGGTATTAGGTGAGCGTTATTATTATTACTGTAATTTAAGTATGATTGATTGCATGGTTAAGGTTGTATATCTAGTCTCTTGGAATTGTGTTCTTATGTAAGCAGATCTTAAGGAAGTGAACATTAATGAGTATGAAATGTATTATCATGAGATGTGCAGTTAAGTTTTAAATGTATGTTAGAAATTTATTTGATAAGGAGTATTGCAAACTTTCATTTATTTTAATGCTAGATGGCATAAATTCTTAGGTGAGGTTTATATCTTATCATGCTCAGTTCTAGCGAACTGACTCTAGTAAATATTTGTGCAGATGGATTATGCAAGTAGATTAAAGGAAAAGAGTGTAAAAGTTTCATCAGTTCAAATTATGAAGTTCTTTGTAGAAAGTTCAATACGTTGTAAATTTTGTAACTTTTCTTGCAAGGAGTTTAGAAGATCTCTTGTCTTGGTATGTTCGGAAAAACTACATGGTGAAGTGTTCTTTCCCTTTTGTTGTTAGACTAGTAACTTACCTTGGTGAGAAATGATATTCAATCATTACATTGGCATAAGTATTGTAAACCTTGATTTTGAGAATAAAGTGTTAAGTCAAAACTCTTTGACACCTTGTAATGATGTGATATAAATAAAATTAAATGGAGTGGTTAACCCTTATAGAAGTTAACTAAAATATATATATATTCAGATAAATTAATGTAGAGATGACTTACTTGAGAACAAGAGATTCCTGAAGTACTCAAAGGTGAAACTACCCTTGTAAAGTAAAATTTTATAAATTGATATCCCTAGCTAAACTAGTGAACACTACCCCTTTTGGGTGAACTCTTAAACAAGCTTAAGGGACAATAATGGTTATTTTCTGGAAGATAATAAGATTTAGCAAGTAGGAGAAGACTTTAAGTGAACTACTGTACAGTGTATAAGAAAATAACTCAATTGGTAAGATGAATTTTTGCGAATCATATATTGAATCTTTCTGAAAACATAAGTCATGAGTTAAAGGGTGTTTTATCAAAATAAATAACCTTCAATCATTTCTTACTATGGCTTGCCCTAGCTGTGAGAGTGTCATGTGGTTGGACTTCTATGTTGTTCTGTCAAAAAAAAAAAAAGTGTATTAACCTTTTGGGTGTGAACGTTTCCGTGCTGACCTTGTGGTCATCCCCGTAACAAGTGGTTCCCAGAGTTGGTTGTAACTTTTTGATGACATGTTGTGTCGTGTTATGTGTCGAAGCAAGTCAAAAATATATATAGTTAGCTAAAATCAACCTCAAACCCTAACTATGGGTGTGAGACCTTAAACTATGGTTATTTTTTGGATTGAAGTGTAATATATGCACCACATATGTCACCACTACTCTAAATATTCCTTAAACCACATGTAGTTCTCCACCTAATATATAATATAATATATATATATATATATATGCAATTAGTTAGCAACTTGTACCACTTTGAATATGTTTGAGAGGATTGTTCGTTTGTTAATAGTTTAAAGTAGGGATCTTGGTGAGTTTGGAATTGAAGGAATCTATATTCCTTGACCTAGTTGATTGCTTCAAAACTATAGTAGTGGTGATGTGCATGGTATCAGTCTAAAGTACACACTTAACTTGGAAATGCAATTTGACTCTACTCTTTGGCCAGAACAATGGAAAATCCTCTTAGTTGTGGGTGCCTCAAGTTGAGGAGAACCTCCAGAGCAGGTTGGATCCCTTAGTAAATCACCTAAACTAATTCTCTGATGAGGTTTAAGGAGAGAAAAGAACACAAACTTAAGGAAAGTGAGTAAATAAGTTGATATATAACAATCTTTTGGGACCTATACTTGCACAAAAGTACACTTAATGACTGCAAAAAGAATGAAAAACTTCGCTAAAAGTGTTCTATGATGGATATTGCATTCACAAAGGCATTAATATACACTTACGTGACTTGTAACACTTATAAAATGATTAAATGGAGGTACCGGAAAGCTATGGGCATGTAAAGGAAATAATTATTGACTAAAACATACCACACAATCTATTGTATCACACTTCACAAAACTTCAATTGGAGGAAAAAATCATCTTTATTACTTCAATGAGGTGGATAAGTACAATTATTTCTACATACAAGTTTGCATAATGACATAATCCCCCCTTTGTAGTTGCACAAGCAAGGTATAAGTAGCAAAATATAACACAACCCTCAGCTAAAAATAGCTCATCCAAAAATAGATAAGATGGCTAATTGGAGACAAATCTAATTTTAGCATTTACATGCATTATTTTATCTCTTCTTTGTAAATAAATACAATTTTAATAATAAGAAGCTAAAATTGGCTTGCATGAGGATCTAAGGCCTAAAAATATCTATTCATGACCTTTTTCAAGCTTGGTCATCTTGTTGTTGACTTAGTAAACCATTCTTATTTGTAAGGATTAAGGTATTTGTATGGATGAGTTTGTAAATAAGAAAGCAGTTTTGGCTTTACTTTATTTTAAAATGATATCTTTATCTCTTTCCCTATTTGGATTACATGCACATGCTCATCATGGCTAATTATATGGTTTTATCTTTTATAAATTATAAATTTGGACCCCTTCTTCATGCAAAATTAATAACCTTGGTCCTACCTTGGCTAAAATTATTACCGCACATGCATATAATCATTTACGGAAAATATAAAAAATTCCATTCGTGGGAAAATCATTTGGTCTTAACTCACCATTGACCATGATTAACTAAGTAAGGTTATCCCAACCCTATGGTTAACCCCTCCAAACTAGGGTTGTAACCCTAAGATACCCTCATTTTGCATCGAAAACTTTGGATGGTTCTAGAGGAAACAGGGATGCCATGCCAAATTTTCTTTAGGACGCCAACTTTTGTGCATGGAATCTCTAGTTCCTATGGTTTTATTTTGTATTGGCCATCATATATCTTTGTATTGAGCTCCTTTTTTATGTTTATGAGCTAGAGTTTCTCATTGAAAGGTTTCCATTTTATTTGGCTCGTTCTTCACTCTTCCTTTTTTCTAGATTTGCTTATTGATCCTTTGAGCTTTGTTTTCTCCACCTTGGGATCAGGTTTTGATATTCTCTATATGGCCATTGCCATCATTAAAACGATACTCAAGCTTTGTATGGTTCAAAGGTTGTTTTATTTCATTCATTGTTGGAGCTTGAGTTGGGGTTCCACTATAGAGATCTTGGTTTGTTGTGCTTGTGCATTGTTTTAGATATACATAACATGGTCAATCAGTGTTTAGAGGTGATTTATTCTTACCTTATGGCCATCATGTCTTTGTATTGTTCAACGCACATTGAACTTATCGCTTCAAATTTGGGCACAAGCTCAAAATTGGATTTTTTGTTTTTTGGCTTTGGCTAAGACTTATTAGAGTGGCTCTGAGTAACACTTTTCTTGGTTATTCTTTTATTTTTATTTGGCTTGAGGGTTTCTGTAATATCACTACTCTATTTATATGGCTCAGTGTGCTTACCTAACTTGGTATGTCCTTCGAATGAGGTCATTGGTTCTATTTCTTATCTTAACCTCATAGTACTTGCCCAAATAGTAATGGACTCTACCCTGCTGAATAGGTGCATGTTGCGCACCTGGTCGATCTTGTGCAAAGCCTTTTCCTTAGCCGTAGAAATCCCAGAAATCAAAATAGTTTAGGATCTCGTTGAGGATAAAATCACAATAGAGTTTCCTCAAAAATTATTGTGGAACCTTATTGTTATTGCAAGGTGGAAAATCAAACACCATCCACCATCGGTCCCAATAATTATTTTTAATCAAATCACTATTATACCAGTTGATTAGAAACCATTTGCATGACAACAGAATAGAAAAATTGGTTTGGGGTTCTGTAAATAAGGCACATATGAGTTCTTTTGTAATTTATTTTTACTTTACATCCGCATATGAAATTTTTTTGGTTTAATATTCCCTACAACACTCTCTATAAGATGTCCAATGCTCAATTTGACTCATTTCCAAGTCAACTTAAGCCACTAATGCCTCCAATGTGTTTGCAAAAGAGGCACGGTGGGGGTTTGTAGAATTGGAATCCTCATTTTTATAAATAAATTTATTAATTCCTCAATTTCAATTTTGTTTTACACTATATGGGTCGATAAATCCTCCTAACTAGCTAGAGGATGTTTAGCAACTGTAGGAGGGCTGGGAGGGTTCACAGGAATTGTAGGTTTTGGTTGTGATTGAGATGGAACTATAACAATAAAAAAAGTATTTAATTCAAATTATACTATATAGTTACCAAATTTCAATGCAATTTAGATAAAATAATTTTGTCTACCAAGCTTCTATGTGGCACCATTGTTGATTTTGATCTTCATGGCAATTCACAGACAATCATGGGAGCTAGATGTAGTTGTATATAAAACATGAGTTCAGGGTTTTGTTGTCAAACTCACATTTGGGGGAGAAGAAAATGAATAGGGCTTGGACCTTTTTTATTTATAGTCCATTATAACACGTACGAATTTTAAGTTTGTGAATTACCGAAGCAAAGAAAATGTAACGCGGTCACATTTTGCTCATTTTGCTTTTTCTTGTCCACTTTTTGACCCCCAGATTGGTGCACTTAACCATATATTTATGAAATAATTTTTAAGTGACAATAATTTTTCAATAATCCGCTTGAAAAATACAAAATAATTTTTTTAATTAATAATTGATGGAAAGGCTACATGGACCATTACAATAAAGATATAATTGTGAAGCTCACTAGAACTGAAAAAATAGACAACAAAAAGCCAAAGAAGCTTGACTCAAGCAAATGACAGAAAAGGGAAAACCCCATAAGACATGAAACAAAATCAGCCCAAAGAAGAGGAGTGAGATCATAAAATCATTTGAGGTGGATCTGAAATCTAATTTGAAGATGATCGTTTCTTATTCTAGACCATCGTCCATTCCCCCAAATCGTCTGCACCAGATCAACACGGAAGAATAATATCAATAAAAGAAATAGGCTGAAACAAAACCTTAGAAGGAGAAGAAAGAGATTTCTTCTCCTTAACCAACCCCGCTAAAACATGGGGAATTTTCTCTAAAGAATGTGAACCATATCAGGGTACCTAAGAGGAATACTCTACCACAGTGGTAGATTTAACAGTAGAGGCGCTCCTTTCAAAAAACAAATCTTCCTCACGAACTAAAGGGTATTTTATGATATAGTGAGAAGGAAGAGAATCCTTCCACCATGAAGATTTTCCCCTAATTTTATGCTTAGGTTGCCCACACTCTTGTATCAAATGTCCTATTTGAAAACATTAATGCTAATGAAAAGACAATATTTTGTAATCCAATCTTTGAGTCGAAACCCTTTCACCTATTTACAAATTAAGCTTGTTCAGAAGATCAAGTGAACATCCAAATTCACCATAATTCGATCATAATATGGATGCACTGAGTGGTTTCTTCGTCTGATTTTACAAAACCTCCCAAACTGTTACCAATGGCTTCAAGACAAGATTCGGTCCATAGTTGCAAAGGTAGACCCAAGAGTCTAATCCAAATGGGAAACCAATTGAATGAATCTTTGATTGGATCAAACGAATGGTACCACGGTTTTTCCATGAGACTATGATTATCCCAAACCTAATAAATACTAAATAATGTTATTTATGCGTTATTAATATAATATATTAAATGAATGATGAGGATCAAATTTTAAATATTTAAGTCCCATGTGAAAGCTATTTTAAATATTTATAAGTATCTTATATGTAAAATCTCAAAAACATATAAACAGTCGTTAAATTCAGCCCTAAGAACCAATGGAATTCCAAAATATACTTTTTAGCAAGTATTGGTTTACATAGTGTATTGGACTTTATCGAGTTTAAAAATAACATTTAGACTCCTATTATTATGTTCTATCAAATGTAGGGAAAGAAATATTCTATTAAAGATATTTTTAAACAAATGATAAATAAGACAACAAAACATTCATCCTCGTGGAAAATTTTCTCTATAATTTTCACATATAGAAATTTGTTATGAAAGATCTACGAGAATACCACATATTTTTCCCATTCATAACATGATGTAGTAAATTTTTTTATGCTAATAAATATAAAGTAAAATAAATTTCAAGGTAGATATAGGAAATTTAAAAACTTGGAATGAGTGCCGAGAAAGGGGGAAATTTTGGAACCTAGAAAAATAATCACAAGTTAGAAAGAGATAAACTATTATATTGCTAGAGGTGTCTAACAGAAGTGGAAATCCAAAGGCCGAGTGATCCTACAACATATATCATGAAAATTTGCATCATCTACATTGTTTATGTTGTGTTGGATTGCATAGTATCCATGTTATTTGTAATATTGGTCCCCATCTTGTCCGTTGCTATAGTATTAAGCGCATCATTGCTCAAAACAGTCCCCAAATACTATCTACATATTTTTTCGTAGGATATCTCTTGGAGGACAAAACCTAGGTCATGGATTGTTTCTCGAGATTAAAAAAATGAATATATTTTTACCATGTCGGCTTTAATTTATTCTTTTGTGGTCATTTTTATAGTTTAATATTGTGGCTTTAATAACCAGAACTTTGCAGGCACATTGTTGGAACAAATGTTTGTATGCTTAGGAATTGGGATGGACAATTATTCGATGGAGATGGGCTAGTGCAATGGGTTATTACAAAAGGTGGCATATGGTTTTTAAATGAATGATTTTTAGAGAAAATGCATTAGAGAGTTGTATGAGTCCCAAGAAACCTATTTTCCTGAAGAGAAAATGTTGGAAAATAAAATGAAGACCTTATCCCCAAGGTGCCCAAGAATATAGGGGGTGCTCAAGTAAGTTATATATGTCATGTTGATATTATAAAGGGTAATGGTATGATTCAAAAATAATGATGGATTGACTCTTTTATGATATTCTAAAATATATATATGAGTAAGTTATTGTCTTTCATATTTTCAATACAAAAAAAGACATTGTATGAAGACTATGACAAAGATATCTTGAATATTTTTTACAGAGCATTTTGATGCATTAGGAAACTCTAAAGAGCGGGTGGATAGCTAACCACAAGTCTATTATACAAAAAAAAAATCTTATTGCGGAATGAAATGAGGATATGGAATACACGACCAAAAGATGATTGAATTTATGGCAAGAAAAAGGAAACCATAGCAAGAGGATGTCTGGATATTTATAAACCTCAAATATGATTGATGTATTTAGGGAATAAAAGAATGAACAATACCTATGGGTGGAAAATCAATTAGGGGATGTGAAAAGAAATTTCACAAAATCAAGTAAATAGTCTTGAAAAATGATGTAGTTACCTGATCAGATTTAATTTCCATATTTCTCCAATTTTTATGCAAGATAACGATGATAATTGTCTTATTGCTCGTGTTTTTCTTCCAAATTCAAGTCGGAACTGCTTGAAGCGATTCTCTCAAGCATGGAAAATTGTAGATTTCATTGAGACAAAGGTAGGGGCAACCAAATTAGGATCCAAACAACCGATGTGATTTTCTCCTCTCATTTCAATTCTTGTGATTATATTAGAGTCGACACATCCTTACGGACAACACATGCCAATCTAATTTTTTTAACAATTCCTTGTGGATTGTCAATGATATAAGAAAAACAGTATAAAAATGAGACTGAAGAAAAAATAAGTGACTGCACAAGCATACGTTGTTTCAGCGGCACTACGATGGTTACCAGTTTTTAACTTCTTTCATTTCTTCCTTCAAATGTTGGCATAACAACGGCTCCTAAACTATAACAAACACAAGATTGAATCTCTTAAACTTTGCACCCAAGATATAAGAAACATGAACAAAGGTTGAGTGGTGAATGTATAGAGATGACGAGAGGAAAAAGATGAGATCATAAAGTGACAATTTCTAGGTTACGTGAGTAGGTTCTCAAATTAACATGGGTAGAAAAATCCATAATAACAATAACATAGGTGTTACCATGAAGTGATTCTGAACCAGGTTCAGGGATTGTGGCAACCTAAGGCAGCTAAAATGATAATGATATCTAACATCGCATAATTAGGAGTTCCATAAAAAAGAAATGCATGAAACAAAGAGATCAATCTTTCATAAATATGTAGGTTTGAAATGATCAAACATTGAGAACCAAGTAGAGTAGGCTAGTAGAACAAGGCATGCACAAAAGAAAAAAACTTAACAAAGCAGGTGAACATGGAGATAAGGAACTGATCATCGTTCATATCATGATTCATGGATGTGAAGAACATAGCTTAAATTCCACAATGATAGTGAGCCACTCAAAGAGCGTATTTCCCTAGGAAAAGCTTGCCAAGGTACAGAGCTCAAGACAAGCATGCATGCAAAGCTCTATGACCTGAAGATCATTGTAGATTTGAAGAGAAATTAGAAGCAGGTAGCGTGAATGAATCTTCCAAGAAAATACAATATCAAATACCTAGATGCATCTTCCTTCCCAAGTCAAACTAGCATTGATCCATCCAATTTGAAAGATCATTATCATTGCAGAAAACCTGACAGCTACAGTGAAAAGAAACATGATGTCCGTTCGATTTCAACGCATGTACGGTGAAAAATTGTAAGCGGTCAATTTCCTGCAAACATTTCAGCAATAAGAAGACTGCATCCCATAAAAGGAAACACATATCAGCGTAATTTCTTCCTTGAGGGGATGCAAAGGTATGCCATGTAGGTTGTGGAATTGTTTCTCGGACCATATATATTCACTGTCAAGTTCCACATTTACAATTTGCAAAGTCACTCATCTAAAGAAATACTTAATTCTCTTTCATACGTCCATCAATTTCTTTCAAGGTATAATCTTTCATAAAAAGAGTATTAAGTGATGTTCTTCAAATATGAAAAAATATGGTTCGTAAAAAATAGAATCTCACTAATCTCCTAGGGACTGTTGAAAACCTTATAAACAATGCTAAAAAATTAAATTCCTTTTAGCTCTTGACTATTAAATCTTGGAGGTGTTCATAAATTACACCTTTATGGTATAAAATAATAATAAATAACATAAATTTTATAAATCATATATTTTAAGATTTTACCACCAAAAATACAAAGTTATACACGGTTAAATGAAAAAAATGGAAAATATGGAAAATCTTTAAAATTTTACCGTATTTCGTAATTATGAATTTTCTATTATGAGTATTTTGGTCAATTCAAAATTCCAAATAGACTATGAAAATAGGCCCGCAAATCAAGTCCTCTGATATTGACCCCGATTTCTACCCTATGATATCCACATATAAGAATTGTTTAAAAGAACCATCAAACAAATAAACAATTTGAAGTGTTCTAGTGTATTGAGTCATTGGATAAGAAAGTATTAAGGGGTTCTATCATCAAGATAGTGAAATGGAAACAAAGGAAAGAAAACAAAGAAGATAATGTAATTGCGATCTTTTGTTACACTAACAATATAGTGAAAAGAACACGTAAGTCTTGCAGTTTGTAATTATTGTACAATGACACCATTTAAAAAAACGTGGGAACCAAATAAAAAATAATAGGACCAAAAAATTTGTGCAATGGGTAGTGTGATAAGCATTCAAGTGAACAGAGGAGAGCTTACTTCTATGAAAAAATTCAAGGTAAATTCGTGTACACATCATTGGAAAAAAACTAAAGCATGCACTAAATTGTATAATTTTAGTAATTCTTGTATAAATAAATGGCATGTTTTGTGTTTCTCAGACCAAAAATTTGCACATCTTCTTGGTCTAGATTCAACACTCTCACTTGCAACTTTCAACTACATTGTCCCTACCTATCCCACTACGTGTGCTACATGCACATATATTGACCACCGTTTTATTTAAATTGAATAATTTCATCTACTGCTCGAAAAAATTTGTTGTTTCTACCCGGGAAGCACAGGTATTTGTTTGTGCATGTTAGTTAAGGTTTTCTCATAAGAAACATGTCAGTATGGTATGGTAGCTCTGTCTTTACGACATTCCAACATCAAAGACATTGTGGCACCCAACCAACTGCCCAGGATCCAACATAAGCTTCCACGTCATATAACTACTGTTACCCTCTTCATCTTCGGCTTCAAAACTCCCTGCCGCCGTCTAGAATTTCTCCAACCAACAATGTGTCGTAACATTCTTTATTCTCCTGCTCATCTAATTTACAACAGAATCTCCCATAGACTCCCCAATTTGAGCCCGACACCTCTTCTAGCTCTACCTCGCAACCAGACCATCCTCTAACGCCATGTTGAAAGAACATGAAGCTACACTGAACTAGAGGTGAAGGAAAGCATGTAGGTAAGGCGAGAAAATGATGTGAGGAATAAACATCAGCTCACTACCAAATGGCCTTTAATACACATACCTACACCAAAAACAATAAAAACTTCACGTGTGTCAAAGCCCTAAATATCTGCCACAATCTTTCAGCTCAACCAACATCACACAAAGAGAGGAAATAATTAGAAGGTGGTCTTCCCAATCATATACCTCCTTCTACCAATGCCATATGTGCATCCCCTACTAGAAGCATCTGAATATTATTTGAGAAGCTCAAATCCCAAGATTGGTAACTTAAATGAATATTGGCCCATAAACCAACCCCTATATTCGCTAAACCATCCACCACCTTATTAGCTTCCCTCATTGTGTGTGAAAATTTAACCTCTGAAAAGGAAGGAAAATTTTCCTTAATATTCGACCATATAGTCTTCAAACGCCGTGCCATAGGAGAACTCCCTTGGGCCATATCAATGATAGCCTTGAAATCACCTTCAATTCATAAGCGATTCCAATTCCTTTTCTTGGCCTCACACAGGCCAAATAGAAGAGCCATACCTTCTACATAGGTATTAGAAAAAAAGCCACAATCAAAGGTCAAGGCCACAATAGGCTGGCTAGCTAAGTTCCAAAAGATACATCCACACCCAGCATTGCCTGGATTTCCTTTTTCCGCTCCATCAAAATTGATTTAATCCGTCCTTCAGAAGGAGGAATCCATCTTACCAACTTATTCCCTTTACTCCCCTTATCAGGAGTTGGCTCATATTATTTTAACCAATGTATTTGTACGCACTTATGTTTAATATACTCATTTATATTATATTTTAAATTGTAATGTTTATACTTTAATATGGTAGTTTCATCTCTATGTTTTGTCTTTACTCTCATTGTTTGAAATTTTGCATGATAATTATTTATACCTAGTTTTAGGTGGTACCTAGTTAATTTTTGTGTTATGTATTTATTGATTATTTAAGGTAGATTCATGTTGATTTCCAATGTTTTGATTCCTCATTTTTTACCATAGGATTTATTTTGAAAAGTTTTTTTCTTTGTAAGACTTTTATTCTGTTTAGACTTTGTGCTCAGGACTCTTTATATGACTTACATTTACCCATTGCTTATTTTCAACTATGATTTTGTTATTTACTTTAAAGTTCAGTTAATTATAAATAGAGACACATCATGTTTAATCTATCAACTAATAATTATGGGATGAAGCCAAGAATTGAAAATTGAGGAAGTGAAAAAAGAAAGAGGATACGGGGTGATAAAAAAGGGTTTTAGGGAAGAGAAATTTAATATATTTGTAGTGTCCACTTCCCTTCAACCTCATTTTGTTTTATTGCTTTCGAGACTGATTACTTCACTATGGATTCATTATGGCTTCTTGAGTTAGCATGCTAGTAGATATCATAGACATTAGACTGTTATTGATTTAATCTTTATATGATGCATATGGTTTACTGGTGGACATTTGATGACGATATTTGTATACTTTTGACAGGGTTATTTATCTTTAATTATGACATGTGATATGTTTAATCGTTTTGAGTAGGACTTGATAATTGGACTAATGTGATGATCGTTTTGACATAAATGAAATGTGGAATAGAAATGTGCTAGAAAGTGTTAGTGATATCATACTTGCATAGATGATAGTAAATCATGTGTCGTTTATTTTAGATTATATTGTATATTTGGCATGAATGTTTTAAAGTGGCCAACAGGCCCAAAGAGGTATTCTCTGTTCTGCAGGTATATTATATTCACAACAAAATTGGGGAGTGGAGACCAACCACATCGGAATTCGAGAAGAATCCAGCTAAGGTCACCATGGCAACAAGTAATTGTGTGTGTGTTAGAATTATCTGATAAAGGGAAAATTGTGACCTAGGGATCATGTGTTGTTTTGTTTTAATTTTTCCCTTTTTGTTTTATGTTAGTATGTGTTGCTCTTAGTAAGTGAAATTTTTACTTATGTTAGTATTCATATTTCTTGGATTTGAGTTTACCCCCTTGTTAGCCATGGGTTGTAGTGGGTTAATTAAGTTAATTTGAGATTGTCCTAAACTAATTCAAAGATGTGACCAAAGAAAGTTCATTTATTAGGATTTGATTTACTTGGGATTTTGTGTGTGTTTGAGTTTGAGTGTAGCACACTCTACCCCTCATGGGAAACTCGAATTTGGCCTTAAAGGCCAAATTTCAAAGCTTGTGGGACAATTCAAACTTGTCCCACACCTCTTAAAACCCCATGCCAACCCTACCTATGGGTTGGAAAGCCAAATTTAGGGTCTTTTAGGTGTTTTGGGGGGATAAAAGGGTAAAAATAATAATTGGACTTTCTTTCAAATTTAATTTTGTCCTTTGAGGGAGTGGGCTTAGTTGGAGTGTGTAAGGTGCTTGCTTTTCTTTCAACCACCTATTAATGGTGCATTGGAATTTGATGTTGACCAAATGATGTGGAGTGGAGGGAAATGGAGGTGGCATCCTACTTGGAGCCACATCATCCCCCCCCTCTCTTTTCTCTATTTATTTGATCCTCTTGTTTGTTTTGGGGGTTAGAAGTTTCTTTTTTAGTCTTGTGTATTTTGGAGAGGAGAGGAATTGGAAGGAGTTTGTGGATTTTGGAGCTTGTTGATACTTGTGGGAATTTTTGTGGGAGCTTGTGGATGCTTGCTTAATCCTTGGAGGGATTTGAGACTTCATACTTGGAGAAAAATCTACCATGGAAAGGTAGGAGCTTTCCCTTTGTTTGCATTATGTTTCTTTTGTCATATGAATGTATTTTTATGTTGTGTTGAATGTTGTTGTTTGAAATGCTTGTTGGGAATGGGTAGAATGCCTAAGTTGGGAGTGAGAGGAGACTATGGGGAGCTTAATTGAGGGAGGCATAAGAGATCATGTTCTTGAGGAGGGAGTTTGGGTTGGGTGCCCACCTCGTAAGAGAAATGCTTGCATTTCTTCTTGTTTTACTTTAAGGGAGCCATAAGAGTTGAGGGAGGCATAAGAGTGAAAGGAGGGATAAGGGGTACTTGAGGGAGGCATAAGAGTTGTTAGGGGTATTGTGTTTGCATTACAGGCTTTTAGGTGGCACCCATTCCCATTGGGAGGCATAAGTGGCCTCCCCATATGTCTTACTCTTGTGGCTTTCTTGGTAAGCCTTGTGACTTGTTGTTGTGATTGTTTTCCCTCTTGTTGTGATGGTTGATTCTCTTGTTTTGAAGGAATATGGAATGCATGTGAAATGTTATGTTTGTTATGTGGAAGCTTGTAGTTGCCATGAGTTGGATTCTCTCCCATTGTGATGTGGTTGGGGCTCGGGGGCCAATGGAGAGGATGGCTTCTCTTCTCCATTGGGTATTTTGGTTGGGAGGAGAGCGTTGCCTCTCCCCTTATTTTGTTGTGAATCAAGCAAAACTATGGAGGAGCCACCTTGTTGATATTTGGAGCATTGGAACCTTGTTGTTGACAATGTAAAAACACCATGTATTTACCCACCTTGAGTGGAGGAAAAATGTAATATTGCTTTGTTTTCTTTGGCTTCCATTATTGTAAATTTGTTTCCACATGAAGTAGAAAATGTTGTAACAAAATGTTGAAGGAAAGTTGTTTTTGAACTTCATTAGTAAGCTTGTAATGGGGATGGAATTAAAAGTTGCAAGAAAGACAATCCATTTATTCTCCTTTAACTTGGCTTGGAACCTCTTATAAATGTGTTGATCTTGTTGAAATTTTGGTAGACCTTGTTTAAAACTTAATGGAAATATTGTAGGTCTCTTTTGTGGAATGTTAGGAAAATTACAAAAAATATACATATTAGATTTCATGTTGTTGCTTAAAAGGGATGCATTGAAAAGTTGGAATACTAGAACACTTACCATTCTCGTTTTGTTGATAAAAAGACTTGAGTTTCAATAGTTTAAATACGCCAATAAAGAAATCTATGCTCTAGCTCTAGTATGTTTTTCTTCATTTAAGAATTCGTTGTGAAATTATTTGCAATTTAGTAAGTGAAAGGAAATCATACCTAGTTGAAATTTCATACAAATGTTTATATTAAAATATGTAGAAAGAGATGTTATTGTAAAAGTCCTAAGCTTATTTAGCTCCTTTCCCATATTTCAATAATAAGGAAAACTGATTTTTTTTTATATAATTCATATTAAAGTATTATTAAACTTAATGGAATTCCATTAGTAAATTGTAATATACCAACATACAGATTATATTCTTATATATATTAACCAAGCATACTAATAATAATTATATATATATATATATATATATATATATTTAAATCAAATCGATGGTATGGCCGTAACAGGCTTCCATCCTGACCCGCGTATGAACTGTTTTTCTTTTATTTGCAAAACAAATTGGGTTTCATGAATATTCTGGTATGAAACGGATCCACCTCTGTGAGATTATCCCTACACCGTTAACTGTGCACGTTTCCAGTAGAAAATCGTGGAAATTTACCGTTTCAGGCCGCTCCTCACCACTCTCACTGTCCTTCAATCGATTTGATAAAAATACCTTGGAGGCAGAACCCGTTTTGAGCTGTATTCGATACTGAACAGATAACAACATAGCTGGACAATTTGCTTATTTGCACGCCTGCTACCTATCTGCCTCCAGTGGACTGTGGACTCCCTGCCAAGCTTACACCTCGCAGCACTCAACGAAAGTGGAGGTAACACGCTTCCTTCCACGCACCTATAGCTTTTCACGTGCCGGTAGATACTCCTCTAACAGAAGGCATAGCAGGCTGACACAATGAATTGTAGGATTGCAAAATCAGAGTGATATACTTGAAAACCTGTGCCCACTTGGGAGTAGTTTGCACGCCAAGGAGGGGGAGTTAAATTGCATGACAGGTTGGTTGAGCCACCTACCCTTGTAATGCCCCAACCAACCTTGTCTCGGTCAGCATTATCTGCTGACTGCGTGGAGGGTGGAGTATTTAATTCTGGTGTGTTGGACTCCTTACTGGTGGCCGCACCTATTTATTGTCTCTGATTTGCAAATCTTTCCCAGATTTCCTTCTTGCCAGCTGCGTGATGGTTGGTGATTGCACAACGACTTTGTGATCAGGGCTCTCTCCTCCAAACTGCGCCTGTCCTTGATGTGATCAGCTGAGGTGAATGTATCAATCCACTTCATTAATTCTGTGGCAACGTCTGGTTGAGGGTCTTTATCTCCTTGGCATCAAATCGGAGCAGATCAGGAAGGAGTCTTTAACTGTGACAGCTAAGAATGATCATTCAAGGTAAAACAGTGGTGATTATGTGATCTCAAATGGGTAAGAACATCCTTGGAAGGTGTTGAAGCCGTTCTAAGCAGTCCTCAAGCTTCAAAAGGTGAAAAGCAAGTCTCAATACTTCCTCAACCTCGATCAGTGGTCGTTTTCCAGTCTGTACGCTATAGATTGTATCACAGGGAGCAAATAGATGTTTTTCTTGGTGTCTTTCTGTCCTGGTTCCTCCCTGCGTGCACGTTTTTGTTTAGACGGAGCTTCAAGCTAGTGTTTCAGACGTGCTTCCTCCCTTTTCTTGAGTGCTGCAAGGTGTGTTCTTGCCTGGGATCCACAGCAGCGACCCGCAACAGTTCTTAGCCTGGCAGCAGACCGGTGGCAGAATGGCAGAATCCTTTGTGAGTGCTCCCAACAAGCAGGTTGTCCAACTATGTTGCTTTCTGTTCAGTATAGAATGCATCCTCAGATTCGGGTCTCTCTTTCATGATATTTTTATCAAAATCAATTAAGTGACAGTAAGAGTGTTACCAGAAGACCTGATGAAATTTATTGTTAATATTCTCTATTGACTTCTTGCTTGTTCTACGATGTAACTCATGGAAGAGAATCTCATTGGCGTGGATCTGTTTCATTTCAGTGTATCCATGAAGCACGATTTGCTTTGCTATTATATGAGCTTCCTCAACAAGTCCCTAAGTTGGCAGACATAAAGGTTTCTGTTGGAATTATCAAACCTTACAAGCTCCCCAGCAGGTTGGTTTTCCTCCTCATAACTGAAGTTGTTGATTTCGGCCTCTCCTTGTACCTGTGTTCCTGTTGTTTGGCTTGAAACCCAATGATCTCCATCCTCTTTGTAAGAAGGAAAAGGTGATTTCTGTTCATGTTCATGGACATCAGTGAGGCCAAGCAGAGTAGAGATTGGAATTTGACATTCACCTTCATTCGGCTGATACCCACAGATATAATCACAGAGAGACCATCTTGCCATCTGATTGCCAGTAACGAAACCTGTACTGATTCCTGTAGCTTGCAGCCTTTCGAATTGGGTACTGGGTTTCTTGCCCGGGGAAGAGATTGATTTGGGAAAACACATTTCCTCCTGGTGGGAGTAGAATTACGGATCTGCTCTGTAAACCCAGTAGACATAGCACTATGCTTTGAACCATTCTTTCTTTTGCCCATTGTAAAGCATTTTTTTTTACAGTTGGAACATAGAAATCTTGGCTGAATAAATTTGCATCTCTGTTTGTTGCTGAGGTACCGATAACTGGTGTCTTTAGAAGTGCAATGTGGGTAGACTGCCTTGCAAGTTTTGAAGAGAACACTTATTAAATCCTTGTTGGAGAAAATGTCTTGGGAGATGAAGGTAGCAGGATATTTTTTCAGATTCAGAGCATGTACTGAGTGAATGGGAAGGTAAAAGTTTTCCTCTGTCACCATAGTGAGAAGATGGCAATTTCATTTGGATTGTTAAGCCTTCCCCGTGGGACAACTCTCAGAGTTGTCAAGAACCTTAATGTATGTGTTGACTGCCACACTGCATCAGGATTGTCCAAGTTTGTTGCAACACAAATTGTTGTGAGAGAGGCAAAGCGGTTCCATCACTTTTTTAAAAAAAAAGGGAAATGTTCTTGTAGAGATTATTGGTAATGCCTGCATTGAAGCAATCTAGTGACTGGTTAGCCTTATTTGAAGATGCTGAGTCTAAGGACTGTTTTATGGATATGTGGAAATGGCTTTATAAACTTTCTAGCAAATGCAAAGAGCAGGTGTAAAGCCAAACTCCACAACCTTTGATAGCATCTCCACGCCTAGACCGAAGTGGGAGTGTTTGAACAGGGCATGGACGTTCTCCAATGCATTTGAAAAAGAGATTTTTTTGTTTCTTGTTGTATCTGCTAGTGTCCTGGGCGCATAACTGTCTTAAGATGGATTTATACTCCTGATCTGGATGCTCAACAAAGTGTTCGGATGGTTTGGCAAAACTTGAAAGAAATGTGGTCTTTTGGACAGCAATGATTGTTGATTGTGGACCGCTTAGAACTGGTGCACCCGGATTCCAGTACCTACAGTTCTTATGCTGACCCGTGCGGAGTCTGTACGACCTGTTGAAGCTGGAGAAACAGGCAAGATATTTCTACACTTTTCTACTGTTATTTTATTTAAAAATATTGTGAAATCGAACCACTTTTCCTTGCATTGATTTGTCAGTTGGATGTCATGATGGGAGATTTCCCTTTCTGTTTGTGTCTTCTTGTTTTAGCTTTTATCGTTGACAGTATGTGGGTCGAAAGGATGCGTGTGCCCTCTCCTCTAAATGTTATATTACTCGAATGATAGAACTTCATCTGTTTGTTTATGTATTAATTCTTCTCTGCGATTGAGTTGCAAGTTATTATGTTGATCAAGCTAGTATTTTCGATATCATGGAAGTAAGTTTACAATAACTATGAAACCCCCCTTCCTAGCACCCAAGTTTTTCCTTGACGTTTTTTGTTAGCTCCTTCGCAAGTCCCTTTGATAACCTTTTGGCATCGAGAAAGAAAGGTTGTAGGATTGTGTGAGCAATGCGTGGGCTAGCCAGCTTAGAGTTTTGGTATTAAAACTGGTAGAATGAAAAGGTTTGTGTGCAACGTGTTTTTCCGTCTCGCGTGTTTAGACTCTTATACTATCTTTCATCTTGTTTCTAGGCTTTTAAGGCCATCCTCAAGAAGTGCCTTGACCATCCCTATCAACTTGAACCATAACTAGTTTTTCGGATCAACTAAGCAGGAGGTTTCATTGTGCGAATCCTATACCTCATTGACACTAGAATAGTTGGTCTAATCCCCCTCTCAGAATTATTGCTGATGGCACTCTTCTATTTTTCCTAACTTGCATTATTTTCTCCCTTGTAATGTTAACGCTATTAATTAATATTGGTCAGTTTTTATGCACGTAATTACCGTAATAGTTTGTGATGGAGATTTCCTTAAATGTGATTGACCTTCGGGAAAAACTCAGCTTTCGTGTGATAATCTTATGAATTCATAGCGGAAGGTTTTGTTTTGATAAAGTCACTTAGAAGTTATGTTTGTATCTTTGTGCAACGGTTGACTGTGTTATCCAGGGTTGCCGTAAAATATGGTTGTTATGGGATGTGGGCAATTTATTTTTAAATTAACCAAACCTTTAGTATTGTAGTGGAGGTTTGCAAACCTTTAGTGTTATAAAAGTTGTTGATGACATTATTGTATACTCTTGTTGGACGGAACCCCCTTCTTCTCTCGCGTGTTTGCTACTAGCCTGTAAGACTTTGACCCTTCTTGGATGATTGGTAAATCTCCTTGTAGTTAATGGTCAAAACTAGTATACTTTGCCTTCGCTTCGAAACTTATGTTGTGTGTATACTCTAATTGATTTCCGGTTTGAAACTCATTTATACGTGACTTTTTGTGTTAAATTTTGAAACCCGTGTTTCCCCTTTCTTGGGCCGATCAACTTTTGTTCTTTTAGAAATGTATTATTTTAGCCTATGCGTTGGTACCTTTGATAAAATTCTAGATGGTTGGTCTATTTATATCAAATCTCAATCTTGTAATTATTGTTATTTACTTACTTGATGGGAATTTTGTTCTTTGCTAGATTGTTTATATCTCCTTATAGGGCCAAGGGCCATTCTCTTACGATTGCTATACTTTCGTTGTTATTACTCCTAACTGAAGTACAAGGTCTTCTCCTTCTTTGATTGGCATGATGAAGACTTTACTTTAACTTGATGTGTTAATAGTGTTTAGAGCTTTAAACCAATTCTTGTAATAAAGTGCTTCCTTTTCGTGATATTGTTAGATAATAGTTATGGTGGTTTTGTGTAGCCTTATCTTGCTCAGTTCTCGCGAACTGACTCTTGTAGAAAATTTGCTGCAGATGGATCTTGCGTGTAGATGAGGGATAGATTTGTAGACTGTTGTCATCAACCTCAGTTGAGAAGTTCCTTTGCTCGAAACCTTTTTTATGTTGTTCAACTGTTGTTAACGTCCAGTGGAAAGTTTAAAAGAGGATTAATGTCTTAGTATAATGTATTGTGGACTTGTCATCTGAACTTTGGAAACCTTGTATTGTTTGACCATCATTGAAATTATAAGAAAATTTGGTTATTGTTGTTGAGTGACTTGTAGAGTATCAGTATTTTAAGAAATGATGTAATCTTGTTTTGTTCTCGTAAATGAGTGTTGCTTCAACTTCGCCTTGAGAATAAATTCTGAGTTAAACCTTGCCATGACTTAGTAATAAAGTGTCATAAGTAAACTAACATGGGATTGTTAAATACTTCTGGAAGTTAAATTAAAAGTTGCATTCAAATAAAGTAACGTAGGGGTCACCAACTTGAGAGCAAGAAATTCTCTAAGTAGACAAGGGCAAGACTATCATTGCAAGTAAACTTTATAACACGATAACCCTAGCTCCTCTAGTGAACATTATGCCTTTCATGGTAAAATTTGTAAAATGACCCTAAGGTGAAATGAACTGTTAATTGTTTGAGGATAATAAGATATAATAAACAGGAGAAAACAATTTTGAAACCACACAATCTATCTCTCAGCCATTTGGAAAGTAAATTCTTTTACTCCTTGATAATACTTTTAGCGAAGCCTAAGTAAAGTTGTTAAATCTGGTTAAGAGCCCTAGCTTCAATTTAATACTGACAATAACTAATGAGGTCCTAAAAATGTTTCATCTCGACCTTATCCCCCTAACCCTTTTTCAAGGCACCTTATATCTCTTCTCTTAAGTGTGTTGAACTTAAAACCATGTTGTCTTGTGGGCAAGAACGAAACTTAGTAGCATTAGTGGTGAGCAGATGGCCTTGTGGAATTGAAATTCTCCTTTTTCTTGATAAACGAATTAAGCAAATAAAGGTCATAATAGAGAAGATTTAAAGATAATTACTCTGTGTAAAAAGAATAAATTTAACTTGGTAAGATGAATTGTATGAATCATATCCCGAGTCTCCTTGAAAACGTAAGCTAAGAATTGCAAGATGTCCTTTTAAAATAAATAACCCTCAAGAATATCTCCTTGTGGTTGGCCATAACTGTAAGTGTGTTCTGTGATTGTACTTCTATGTTGTCTTGTCAAAAAGAAAAATAAATTGTCCTCGATATGTGTGAATGTTTCCGTGCTGCCTTTATGGCCATCCTTGTATCAAGTTGTTCACAGTGTTAGTTGTATACTTGGTGACGACATGTTGCGTCATGTTATGTGTCAAGCAAGTAAAAAAAAAAAATTATCCTGTATTTCACTGTGTTGTTCGTGTGTGGATTTTTGGGTCGTTACACTTGGTATCAGAGCATAGGTTCATGCTCTCGAACCTATGGGCCGGATTGGTGTTATATGATGATGTTACATGGTGGTGGTGGTGTTACATGATGATACTGCATGATGATGATGATGTTGCATGATGGTGGTAGATATTGGAAGAGTAATGTGCTTTAAGCGTGATGTGATCCATGTCGTAATTGTGATATTGTGAACGCACATGATGGGTATGTCACCTTGTGCGTGTTTGTGATCATGTTGATGTGTTGGGGATGGGAGTATTCTCTCTCCTTCTTGTGGATTCTATGAAGAGTTCACGTGTGAATTGTTGTTTGTGATGTGTGAAAAGAATTCTAATGTGGATGACGGATTGTTGGAATATTGTGACATATTGTGATATGTAGGTGTATCAATGTGTTGTATGACTAGATTGATGTTGAAAGAGATGAGTTGTATCATGATGTTTTTACCATGTTTTGAAGAAATGCGTGTATCACCTTGTTATGAAGCAATTATTGTTATGTTGTGATGTTATTATGTTCATCGTATATATGAGTTGTGTAATATGTAATGCTTCATGTTGTGATTTTGGGTCATACGGTGAGTGTATGAACCCTATTGTATGGTGCTTGCACTTTGGGTGCAGAATGTGGTAAAGTGATGTGTTACACTCAGTGAATGTATGATCGTGATCTACCCTGTATATGTACCATATGTAAGACGTTATGGTAGTTATGTGTGTGCCACCGTTATGTTAGTACTGTAGTTGCATGTTATGTTGTGAACCTTACGCTAACCGATCCTGAGGGAAATCGGTAGAAGTGTATGTTGAGAGTGAGGAATGGTGTACCATGGGTCAATAACTCGAGTCAAAACTCGGTTTAGTAGATAACATGTGATTCTTTCCTCTCTCCCTATGTGGTTGTATGTATGCAACCTTAGTGTATCTATGACTATGTTTAGCCTTGTCGAAGTGGTGGCGGGATGATTCAGATGGAGGTGATGACAGTTGTATTATTGATATGTATTTTATGAGCTGAGGCTCGATGTCCGAGTGCTAGCAACTCGTTGAGTACCCCTTTGGTGGCTAGATAAGGCCACGCAGTTATCGTAATGTGACATTATTATAAGTTGATTTTATTCGTAAATTGAACTTTTTACTTTATTTTGTAAGGACCAGCAGCTTTTCTTGATTGCCATGCTTTACAATTTTGGGCATTTCCTTGGTTTGTGGCACTAACATGGGGATTTTGATACTAACTATGGCTATTGGCCATTTATTTAGCTTGATTTGGGGTCTTCTTTTAAATTTGGAATTCTTACCGCCTTGCCCAAGGCTTGTGCTTTGCCACTTGGCACTTTGGATTGGATTGTTGTGCTGGTTCTATTGTCGTGATGTGTGGAATAGGGTCATAGGATGCACCATGGATTGGTTGGACCTATGGACCCGCTTCGTTGTATGGGGGTACGCCCCAAGGAGTACATATAACTAGCGGGTTGTTGAACCACGCGTTATTATGTCACTTGGGTTAGGAGTGTTCGAACTCTATGTGTCTTGGACCATAGGGTCAACCGGCCTCCTTGAGGGAGGCATAAGAGACTTGAGGGAGGCATAAGAGGCTTGAGGGAGGCATAAGAGTTTGAGGGAGGCATAAGAGTTTGAGGGAGGCATAAGAGACTTGAGGGAGGCATAAGAGACTTGAGGGAGGCATAAGAGTTTGAGGGAGGCTTATGATATTTGTCTATATGTTTGATGTTTCAGGATATATGTTGAGTTATGGTGATGTTTGGTAGTGGTCTTTTGATGTATGTGTTACTCATGTCAGATGGATATGTGTTGTGATGTTGTGGTTATGTCATTGATTCCCTTGTGGACACTATGTACCTGTAGCATGGTTTGGTGTTATGTGAGTTTTTCATTGATGCAAATTGAGGAAATGTCTGGTGGATTGTAGTACTCTTTTGTTTGAGTATTTTGTGTGTCATTCATTGGTGTGTGACGAGTACTATGTTATGTGGACTGTGCCTATTCTATTCCGTATCTGAGTAACCTTTTGTGGTGTAATACAATCATGAAGTATATACTTGCGTGCTTGTGAATCTGTAGTGTCTTTTGAACCTGATAGGGTGTTGTGTTAGCAGTTCATGTTGGGCACCCACAATAAGGAATAAATCAAAACTCTTCAATGATGATATTTTTTTAAAAAGAAACTAAAACTAGAAATAATGATAATGGAAAGAGACTAATGAAATGATGAACAAGAAAGAACTGCCAATCTTCACAGAACATTGAAAGTTAAAATTTCTACCAAATGTTCCTAAGGCTACCCTGTGGCCGTGCTTTAAATCGACTGAAATTTTAAACCATAGGGTGTGTTTTCTTCTTTATCTATCCCTTGTTGCGAACCATTTCCTTTCCTCTGTGTAATGTCGCATCGAGGACGATGCTTTCTTAAGGGGAGGAGAATGTAATGCCCCAACCAACCTTGTCTCGGTCAGCATTATCTGCTGACTGCGTGGAGGGTGGAGTATTTAACTCTGGCGTGTTGGACTCCTTGCTGGTGGCCGCACCTATTTATTGTCTCTGATTTGCAAATCTTTCCCAGATTTCCTTCTTGCCAGCTGCGTGATGGTTGGTGATTGCACAACGACTTTGTGATCAGGGCTCTCTCCTCCAAACTGCGCCTGTCCTTGATGTGATCAGCTGAGGTGAATGTATCAATCCACTTCATTAATTCTATGGCAACGTCTGGTTGAGGGTCCTTATCTCCTTGGCATCAAATCGGAGCAGATCAGGAAGGAGTCTTTAACTGTGACAACTAAGAATGATCATTCAAGGTAAAACAGTGGTGATTATGTGATCTCAAATGGGTAAGAACATCCTTGGAAGGTGTTGAAGCCGTTCTAAGCAGTCCTCAAGCTTCAAAAGGTGAAAAGCAAGTCTCAATACTTCCTCAACCTCGATCAGCGGTCGTTTTCCAGTCTGTACGCTGTAGATTGTATCACAGGGAGCAAATAGATGTTTTTCTTGGTGTCTTTCTGTCCTGGTTCCTCCCTGCGTGCAAAGTGTTTTTGTTTAGACGGAGCTTCAAGCTAGTGTTTCAGACGTGCTGCCTCCCTTTTCTTGAGTGCTTGCAAGGTGTGTTCTTGCCTGGGATCCGCAGCAGTTACCCGCAACAGTTCTTAGCCTGGCAGCAGACCGGTGGCAGAATGGCAGAATCCTTTGTGAGCGCTCCAGCAAGCAGGTTGTCCAACTATGTTGCTTTCTGTTCAGTATAGAATGCATCCTCAGATTCGGGTCTCTCTTTCATGATATTTTTATCAAAATCGATTAAGTGACAGTAAGAGTGTTACCAGAAGACCTGATGAAATTTATTGTTAATATTCTCTATTGACTTCTTGCTTGTTCTACGATGTAACTCATGGAAGAGAATCTCATTGGCGTGGATCTGTTTCATTTCAGTGTATCCATGAAGCACGATTGCTTTGCTATTATATGAGCTTCCTCAACGAGTCCCTAAGTTGGCAGACATAAAGGTTTCTGTTGGAATTATCACACCTTACAAGCTCCCCAGCAGGTTGGTTTTCCTCCTCATAACTGAAGTTGTTGATTTTGGCCTCTCCTTGTACCTGTGTTCCTGTTGTTTGGCTTGAAACCCAATGATCTCCATCCTCTTTGTAAGAAGGCAAAGGTGATTTCTGTTCATGTTCATGGACATCAGTGAGGCCAAGCAGAGTAGAGATTGGAATTTGACATTCACCTTCATTCGGCTGATACCCACAGATATAATCACAGAGAGACCATCTTGCCATCTGATTTGCCAGTAACGAAACCTGTACTGATTCCTGTAGCTTGCAGCCTTTCGAATTGGGTACTGGGTTTCTTTCCCGGGGGAAGAGATTGATTTGGGAAAACACATTTCCTCCTGGTGGGAGTAGAATTACGGATCTGCTCTGTAAACCCAGTAGACATAGCACTATGCTTTGAACCATTCTTTCTTCCGCCCATTGTAAAGCATTTTTTTTTTACAGTTGGAACATAGAAATCTTGGCTGAATAAATTTGCATCTCTTGTTTGTTGCTGAGGTACCGATAACTGGTGTCTGCAGAAGTGCAATGTGGGCAGACTGCCTTGCAAGTTTTGAAGAGAACACTTATTAAATCCTTGTTGGAGAAAATGTCTTGGGAGATGAAGGTAGCAGGATATTTTTTTCAGATTCAGAGCATGTACTGAGTGAATGGGAAGGTAAAAGTTTTCCTCTGTCACCATAGTGAGAAGATGGCAATTTCATTTGGATTGTTAAGCCTTCCCCGTGGGACAACTCTCAGAGTTGTCAAGAACCTTAATGTATGTGTTGACTGCCACACTGCATCAGGATTGTCCAAGTTTGTTGCAATGCAAATTGTTGTGAGAGAGGCAAAGCGGTTCCATCACTTTTTAAAAAAAAAAAAGGGAAATGTTCTTGTAGAGATTATTGGTAATGCCTGCATTGAAGCAATCTAGTGACTGGTTAGCCTTATTTGAAGATGCTGAGTCTAAGGACTGTTTTATGGATATGTGGAAATGGCTTTATAAACTTTCTAGCAAATGCAAAGAGCAGGTGTAAAGCCAAACTCCACAACCTTTGATAGCATCTCCACGCCTAGACCGAAGTGGGAGTGTTTGAACAGGGCATGGACGTTCTCCAATGCATTTGAAAAAGAGATTTTTTTTGTTTCTTGTTGTATCTGCTAGTGTCCTGGGCGCATAACTGTCTTAAGATGGATTTATACTCCTGATCTGGATGCTCAACAAAGTGTTCAGATGGTTTGGCAAAACTTGAAAGAAATGTGGTCTTTTGGACAGCAATGATTGTTGATTGTGGACCGCTTAGAACTGGTGCACCCGGATTCCAGTACCTACAGTTCTTATGCTGACCCATGCGGAGTCTGTACGACCTGTTGAAGCTGGAGAAACAGGCAAGATATTTCTACACTTTTCTACTGTTATTTTATTTAAAAATATTGTGAAATCGAACCACTTTTCCTTGCATTGATTTGTCAGTTGGATGTCATGATGGGAGATTTCCCTTTCTGTTTGTGTCTTCTTGTTTTAGCTTTTATCGTTGACAGTATGTGGGTCGAAAGGATGCGTGTGCCCTCTCCTCTGAATGTTATATTACTCTTACTCGAATGATAGAACTTCATCTGTTTGTTTATGTATTAATTCTTCTCTGCGATCGAGTTGCAAGTTATTATGTTGATCAAGCTAGTATTTTCGATATCATGGAAGTAAGTTTACAATAACTATGAAACCCCCCTTCCTAGCACCCAAGTTTTTCCTTGACGTTTTTTGTTAGCTCCTTCGCAAGTCCCTTTGATAACCTTTTGGCATCGAGAAAGAAAGGTTGTAGGATTGTGTGAGCAATGCGTGGGCTAGCCAGCTTAGAGTTTTGGTATTAAAACTGGTAGAATGAAAAGGTTTGTTTGCAACGTGTTTTTCCGTCTCGCGTGTTTAGACTCTTATACTATCTTTCATCTTGTTTCTAGGCTTTTAAGGCCATCCTCAAGAAGTGCCTTGACCATCCCTATCAACTTGAACCATAACTAGCTTTTCGGATCAACTAAGCTGGAGGTTTCATTGTGCGAATCCTGTACCTCGTTGACACTAGAATAGTTGGTCTAATCCCCTCTCAGAATTATTGCTGATGGCGCTCTTCTATCTTTCCTAACTTGCATTATTTTCTCCCTTGTAATGTTAACGCTATTAATTAATATTGGTCAGTTTTTATGCACGTAATTACCGTAATAGTTTGTGATGGAGATTTCCTTAAATGTGATTGACCTTCGGGAAAAACTCAGTTTTCATGTGATAATCTTATGAATTCATAGCGGAAGGTTTTGTTTTGATAAAGTCACTTAGAAGTTATGTTTGTATCTTTGTGCAACGGTTGACTGTGTTACCAGGGTTGCCGTAAAATATGGTTGTTTGGGATGTGGGCAATTTATTTTAAATTAATCAAACATTAGTATTGTAGTGGAGGTTTGCAATTCTTTAGTGTTATAAAAAATTTTTGATGACATTATTGTATACTCTTGTTGGACGGAACCCCCTTCTTCTCTCGCGTGTTTGCTACTAGCCTGTAAGACTTTGACCCTTCCTGGATGATTGGTAAATCTCCTTGTAGTTAATGGTCAAAACTAGTATACTTTGCCTTCGCTTCGAAACTTATGTTGTGTGTATACTCTAATTGATTTCCGGTTTGAAACTCATTTATACGTGACTTTTTGTGTTAAATTTTGAAACCCGTGTTTCCCCTTTCTTGGGCCGATCAACTTTTGTTCTTTTAGAAATGTATTATTTTAGCCTATGCGTTGGTACCTTTGATAAAATTCTAGATGGTTGGTCTATTTATATCAAATCTCAATCTTGTAATTATTGTTATTTACTTACTTGATGGGAATTCTGTTCTTTGCTAGATTGTTTATATCTCCTTATAGGGCCAAGGGCCATTCTCTTACGATTGCTATACCTTCGTTGTTATTACTCCTAACTGAAGTACAAGGTCTTCTCCTTCTTTGATTGGCATGATGAAGACTTTACTTTAACTTGATGTGTTAATAGTGTTTAGAGCTTTAAACCAATTCTTGTAATAAAGTGCTTCCTTTTCGTGATATTGTTAGATAATAGTTATGGTGGTTTTGTGTAGCCTTATCTTGCTCAGTTCTCGCGAACTGACTCTTGTAGAAAATTTGCTGCAGATGGATCTTGCGTGTAGATGAGGGATAGATTTGTAGACTGTTGTCATCAACCTCAGTTGAGAAGTTCCTTTGCTCGAAACCTTTTTTATGTTGTTCAACTGTTGTTAACGTCCAGTGGAAAGTTTAAAAGAGGATTAATGTCTTAGTATAATGTATTGTGGACTTGTCATCTGAACTTTGGAAACCTTGTATTGTTTGACCATCATTGAAATTATAAGAAAATTTGGTTATTGTTGTTGAGTGACTTGTAGAGTATCAGTATTTTAAGAAATGATGTAATCTTGTTTTGTTCTCGTAAATGAGTGTTGCTTCAACTTCGCCTTGAGAATAAATTCTGAGTTAAACCTTGCCATGACTTAGTAATAAAGTGTCATAAGTAAACTAACATGGGATTGTTAAATACTTCTGGAAGTTAAATTAAAAGTTGCATTCAAATAAAGTAACGTACGGGTCACCAACTTGAGAGCAAGAAATTCTCTAAGTAGACAAGGGCAAGACTATCATTGCAAGTAAACTTTATAACACGATAACCCTAGCTCCTCTTGTGAACATTATGCCTTTCATGGTAAAATTTGTAAAACGACCTAAGGTGAAATGAACTGTTAATTGTTTGAGGATAATAAGATATAATAAACAGGAGAAAACAATTTTGAAACCACACAATCTATCTCTCAGCCATTTGGAAAGTAAATTCTTTTACTCCTTGATAATACTTTTAGCGAAGCCTAAGTAAAGTTGTTAAATCTGGTTAAGAGCCCTAGCTTCAATTTAATACTGGCAATAACTGATGAGGTCCTAAAAATGTTTCATCTCGACCTTCTCCCCCTAACCCTTTTTCAAGGCACCTTATATCTCTTCTCTTAAGTGTGTTGAACTTAAAACCATGTTGTCTTGTGGGCAAGAACGAAACTTAGTAGCATTAGTGGTGAGCAGATGGCCTTGTGGAATTGAAATTCTCCTTTTTCTTGATAAACGAATTAAGCAAATAAAGGTCATAATAGAGAAGATTTAAAGATAATTACTCTGTGTAAAAAGAATAAATTTAACTTGGTAAGATGAATTGTATGAATCATATCCCGAGTCTCCTTGAAAACGTAAGCTAAGAATTGCAAGATGTCCTTTTAAAATAAATAACCCTCAAGAATATCTCCTTGTGGTTGGCCATAACTGTAAGTGTGTTCTGTGATTGTACTTCTATGTTGTCTTGTCAAAAAGAAAAGTAAATTGTCCTCGATATGTGTGAACGTTTCCGTGCTGCCTTTATGGCCATCCTTGTATCAAGTTGTTCACAGTGTTAGTTGTATACTTGGTGACGACATGTTGCGTCATGTTATGTGTCAAGCAAGTCAAAAAAAAAAAAAAATTATCCTGTATTTCACTATGTTGTTCATGTATGGATTTTTGGGTTAAGTGGAGTTGATTTTCAGTGCTTGACATTTGTCATTACTGAAATTTGTTGGCTTGGCTGTGTGTGGAGTTAATTAGACTTAGGCTTTGCACGAGATGGATGGTAAATTTGACAATAGATTTAACTTGTAGCTGTGTGGATTGAAACGGAGTAGCTAATTTGGCCAGGGTATATTTAGGTATTTATTGATTAATTTCATGAAGGCTAAAATCAAGTTGCAGTGTGATACCTGTATTCTTTACTTTTCATTTGTTGCTTGTATGGTTCTTTTGACTAATTAGCTCAACATTGTAGCTTATATTGTAGCATATGGATTGTAGTTAAAATGCTAGTAGATCCATGTGTGGTTATCAATCATCTGTTGAGATTAGATGACTTGTTTGGTGCATGAGATTTATATTCTTGACACCAATTATGAGTCCCTTTGTTCTCTTTTTCACAAAAAAAGTAAAATACGACTAACCTACTTTAAGGAATGTGATCTTGATTAAATACTATATTAAGATGTACGTTGGTTAATGCAAAAACTATTAAAAAAAAAAGTTTGGAAATTCATAGCTAGCAATGAAATAGGCATCTCGGTTAAACTTCTTAAACCTATGATGAATAAGTATAAATGTAAGATTACTTCTAATCCTAATAAAGGTACTATACGCTTAGTACACTTAAGGATTTTGTATAAGAGGAGTGAACCAAAAATACACCCAAATACATTATCAAAAAAAGAAAAAATTGTTCTTCTCGGGTTGTATGTTTGTGGCGCAGCGTAATGATGTGTGATCGAAAATGAGCATTTTGTCGAGAAGTTTTTTGATTTGATGGTGTTGTAAATATTCAACTAGATAGTGACTATCTTGCTTGCATTATTAACTTGAGTGCAATTTATGCTTAAAATGGAAAATCTTAAAAATGGAGAAAATCCAAAAGGCCTCATATTATGAGACAATACTGCATGCTTGCTTCTTGGACACGGGTTCACTTAGTAAACATTGGTATAACACGTTCATCGTTGAAGGGATTAAACCAATACCCTGCTAATTCTAGTTTTTATCTCAATTATTTGCCAATTTAACAATACTCTCTCCTGTCGCATTATTAGAATGAAAGTACCCTCACATTTTTCCATGTACCTTACTTACCCATTTTTCAATGACAGTTTTATTTACCCCTTTTTATTTTTAGCCTCAATATATTAAACAGAAAATATATCATGTTTCACATAAGGAAGAAAACTTAATATGTATTTTAAGTCTCGAAAGATAATTTGAATCCATTCAAGACCTATTACCAATTACCTTATAAATGTTAAGCTTTAATCATTTATCAATAGTTCTTCAGTAATTAAGATGGTGAAATAATATCATTTGTGTTGAAAAGTCATACTCAATCCTAGTACCATCTTATTATTTCTTTGTTAAGTATATCCCTTAATTGAGATTTCTTTATTCAAAAAGAGGTTATAATTTAATTTTATGAACACTCCTTAAATTACAATTTTAAGGTATTTAGTTTTAAAAATTATGGTTCAAAAACTTTGAAGTTTTATATTTAAATTAAACATCCCTTTCTCTTTTCTCTAACCCACCCCCAATACGTGATTCAGTAATATTAATAAATTAAATCCTTTCGCACCCTAATGTCTAATGGTATATTGGAATTTACTTTTATTAATTTTAACTACCTCAATATGAACCCACATGATTAGGATATTGCCTAGCTAGTGAATCCCCCAATTATTGGATCACTTTGTATCCCCTAAAAAATAGTGGAGTATTGTAGAAGACAAGTTGATGCAATTTTTTTTCATGTATTATTAAATCCAGATGGTTGGAAATAGCGGTAAACTTACGTTTATCAAGTGAATCTTTTTGAATGAGACTCCTTTAGCCACATGTTAATTTCTGCTTAAAGGAGCGAAACTCAAAAAAATGAGAAAAACTCAATAGGTTCTAAGGTTGAAACACAATCACATTGCTTTTCTTCATGTAGCAATTAGTGGCCCCACTTTTTGTTTTAAGATTCTTGAATTGTAAATGCAGGAAAACATTGGATAAATGTATCAATCATTAGATAATTAACCACATTGGACAATTAATGTCATATGAGTGAAGGTAATTTTATCTGGCTATGTTAATTTATCGATTATTTTAATTTTAGAAATTGACAATTACATCGTTGGGTTTTAATGAATGTATGAGTTTGGAAATTTGTTAGGGCCGTCTGACATCAATGGAAAGATGGAAATGAAATAGTGACAAACTTAAACTTATTGCATGTAAGATAGTTTTACCTTTTCCACTTTGCTCAAATTAGGAATTTATCCAAGTATTAGATGTTTTCTATGTGTTTTACTTGTTGGATTTTTGCGCCATTATTCACAATAGTGCAATTTACACTTAAAGTAACCAAAATTAAATGGGAAAAATCAATTTTGGACTTTTAGGGTCAAAACCCAACTGTGAACTATGTCAATTTTTTGAATTCATTATTTACCTTTCCAAATTACTTACAGGTAATGAATGGCCACATATGGCTTGAAGATTCTCCTGTTAGACTTCGATGCAATTGATTGGGAAAATAATGCTTCTATTGACGATCAAGATTTTTGATATGTTTTTCATAAATTAGCTTTAGAAATACCCTAACTAACAAGGTCCCGAGCAGACTTTGTACAAAGACCACTTCAAGATGATCCATGCTTGTTGTGCCAATACTCCTAAATTGAGGAAGGAAAAATTTTTCTCGCATTACCTGATAATAATAACAGTGTTGACGGTGATTTATGTTTCCTGAAAGATGTCAAAAGATTCGTTAAAACTCAAATTCATGTTCCACCTTTTAGGAAGGCATTTTTTACATGAGAAAGCCACCAAAGATATCCAATTAAGAAAACAAACAATGGCCTTAAATTCATTTGTATTTACACGAATACAAAATCAGCCCAAATACATCAATATTTGCTTAATGATTGAAAATGGACTGTCATTAATCCTTCCACAAATATGGGTTAAGAATGTCATGAATGCAATTTGGTCGTGAATGACATCATTGATTTCTTAGTCTAGTTCTGTGCAAATGATATGTAATAAATTGTAGAGTGATGTAATTTTTACCTCATTATTTGATTGCATAGCTTATGGCCCCAGTCAACAATTTGCATACCTTTCATTATTTGATTGTAAGAATGTGCAAATATAGTAAGATATGGTATAAGTTGTTGTTGGGAATTGCCAAATAGGTTGGGCACATGACCTAACAAAGTTCCCTTTGAAATCACTCTCGATGATGTCAAAGCATTTAGACATTTTGGTACACTTGCATTATGTCGATAATGACTAACAAATTCTGAGTAGATCGCAAGTGTATCTTTTAAAAAATCAAAAGGGGGTTGTTTTATATTGAGTTAAGAAGGCATTTCCATTTGAGGTTAAACTGATCTCCACTACAAAGGTTTCAAAGGTCATTTTTCACAACAAAAAATACCTACGCAACTATTGAATATTTTCAAGATTTGGAATGTGGAGCAATGGAAGCATTCAAAAAACTATAAACATTGGAGCCCACAAAAAGAAGGTGACTTCAGTGATGACCAGCCTACTAAATGAAGTTGTTTTATTTTTTTAATTCAATTTAATTTTAAATTTTAATTTTGATGTTTTCTTATTTTTTAATTAATGATAAATGGTTTTAAAGGGAACCATTACCAATATGGAAGAAAAGGCTCAAAAGCCAGAAATAATACAGAGATAGAGCAGTGGTTTTTTTATAAGTATTGGGTCACACCTTAGCAAAATAGCCTGTGTTAGATAAATGAACATTTGCAAAGCATAGCAAGGGAAAACTACCAACAAGGATTTCCAACAACAACCAAAACACATATCAAAGCAGCGGTAATACCATAAAAAGACATAAAGAGACAAAAAAAAAGACGAAACTATTTGAGAAATCGTTAAAGACCTTCTGAGCTTCTTCCATGGCATTAAATAGGTTGAGTGTCACTTGCTTGTCTAAGTCCTTGTTGTCCTTAGCTTTTTAAGGCCTTCTTGTTGGCCTTACCCTCTGTCCAAATCTACTCTAAGATGAAGCTAACTTCACAAATTTGTTTAACATGAATTTGAATGAAATTAAGGAAAGCCTTATGCATGGTTAATTTTACTTGATTTGTTTGTTGACCATTTGTTGCATTGTCTTCTCCATGTCATTATTGCCTCTTAAAAAGGTTGTCAATTTTTTCGTCTAGTTTAATAGTGCACTCCGGAGCCTAATTCGTTCATCTGCCATCTTGAGCAGAAAGTCTACATTCATCCTCAATGGTTTTTATGGCATTATCTTGGTGTTGCAGTTGGGTTTGCATGCCAATAGAAGATTGGGCTCATGTTCAAGAGGCCTTCATCGCTGCTGATTTGTTTTCCCTTGTCCATACTAATTGACAGATTGTCACTCTGTTAGGAGGGAGAGTCACCTTTCTATGGGATGGGAATTTTTTTAAAAATTTCTTCAGTCATTTCTATTTTAATTTTTGGGGATTTTAATTTTAAAAAATTCTTAGTTTTTTTTTTCAATTAATTTTTTCAATTATTGTTACATTTTTTCTTAGTTAAATTGTTTCTTTTTTTCAAAAGTTATATTTTATTATTTTTTTCAATTATTGTTTTTTATGGTTAATATTTATTGTACATTTTCAAAAATTAAATTCTATTTTTTTTATTTTCTATCAATTTTATTAAATTAATATTTTTATTTTATTTGAATTTTTTATAATTATATTTGACTTCTAAATTTTTTCTTAATTAGTAAGTGTTTTTGTAATGCCCACTTCCCTACGAAACTTAGTTGATTTTCTTTTGAGTTATGCAGACTTTGGATATGGACATGACTTATACTTATGTTGATTAGCAGGATGTTTTGCGACTAGATGCATTTAGATTATGACTGGATTTTGTTTTCAGTATGACCTACACTGACTCATGGACAGACTATTGGATACCGATATTATTTTCATATGGATGTATTGCATGTGTTTTAACATTGGATTTCTTCGCCATGATGAGTAGAATGTAGTTGTTAAATTTACATTACTATAATTTTGGGTAATGATGAAATGCATAGTTAAGTTGTGATTTAGACCTAGAAATAATGATAGATTGAATTACGTATAGATGTTGATAAATTTCATGCTTATGATTATTTCAGATATTTTGACATGGCCGCAAGGCCGAAGGAGGTATTTTGCATTTTGCAGGAAACACAACTTGATCACAACCATGAGGGGGATTGGGGACCAAACACAACAGAATGTCGGGTGGTTACAATAATTGGTCGTCAAGGCAACTAGTAAATTGTGTTGTGTTACCTCTATTCTTGTATGTGTTAAGAGAATTTTCATGAGGGGGAAATGTTCTAATGTGACCATGGGGTTAAGAGTTTATTTTATTGTTTTTATTTACTTTAGTAGGTGATTTCATTGGTGATGTCTTTTCTTTTATTACTTTTGCTAAGTATGTTTAGATTAATTTAATATCTTGTTTTAATTTTTAAGTTGGGATGGAAGTCAAGTGGGGGTAATAAATTTTGATGGTTGGCTCCTTGAGCCTTGTGTTCCCTCATGTATTGAATGCTTGGTATTGAGTGTTGACCTCTCCAAACTCTTTGAATCTCGAATTTGAGATTTAGGGCAATTTTGGGGGACTTGTGGGACAAGTTAAACTTGTCCCACACTTCCCAAAACCCCTTACCAACCATATCTATGGGTTGGGAATCCAAAAAGGGGGTTATTTATTGTTTTGGGAAGGGATATATGACTTTGGAGTGCTCTTTTCTTCATTTTGCATTTATTGTGCCTTAAGGCACATGGGAAAAGGGTTGGATTGTGGAAGAGAGTTGTCATTCAACCCAACCACCCATTTATGGTGTTTTGGGATTTGGGTTGACCTTTGGAGGTGGTTTGAGGATGTGTGATGTGGCATCCTACATGGAGCCACATCACCCTCACCCTTTCCTTTGTTCTATTTATTGAAACTTCCTCTCTTGTTGAGGGGGTTGGAGTTTTGCTTTTGTTTTGTTGAAGAGTTCTCTTTTGTTATTTTTTTGGGAGAAAGAGAAAGAAAGAGTGCTTGGACTTGCATGTTTGGATTGATTTGGGAAGGAGCTTGGACAAGTTTCTTGGCTAGGCTTCTCCAATGGAGAGGTAGGAAACCCTCTCCTTTGTTTTGTTTTCATATTATTGATGCTTCTATGCTAAAATTGTGAAAAATGCATGTTTACTTTGGTATATTGTGAAAATTGGATAGAATGCTTATTGTGTAGTATAGGAGAGGTCTATGGGAATACTCATGAGGGAGGCAAAAGAGTAGATTAGGATATTGTGGAGGGAGTTTGAGAGGGATGCCCATCTTGGGTAGGAATGTTTACATTCTACCTTGTCTTTGAGGGAGCCATAAGAGGAGGGAGGCATAAGAGTATGGGAGGAAAAAAGGGGTACTTGAGGGAGGCATAAGAGTATGGGAGGAAAAAAGGGTTACTTGATAGGGGGGCTTGTGTTTTATTGTGGAGGGTTTTGGATGGGCATCTCATCTCATTTGGGAGGCATAAGGAAAAATATTCCCATAGTTCCTTCTCTTGTTGGCTTGGATGCAAGCCTTGTTGTGTAATGTTTGATGTTATTGTGTGTCTCCTTGTTCTTCTATTTTAGCTTGAATGTTGTGAAGAACTTGTATTGTGGAAGCATGTATTGTTGCCTTGAGTTGGAGACCACCCCTTCATTGTGTTGTGTTTGGGGCTCGGGGGTCAATGGAGGAGATTGCTTCTCTTCCCCATTGAGATTTGGTTGGGAGGAGAGCGTTGCCTCTCCCCCTATCTTGGTTGTGATTGGAAATGCTTGGAATTTGGAGCATGAGTGACGAACACTTTGAAGCACTTGAATCTTGTTGTTGACAATGTTAAAACATCATGTAATTAACCACCTTGAGTGGAGAAAGAAATGTAATATTGTTTTGCTTTCCTTAGCTTCTATCATTGTGAATCGGTTTCCACATGAAGTAGAATATGTTGTAATAAGATTTGAAGGAAATGTTGCATTGGTATGATAGTATTTCTTGCTCTAAAGCTTATTGAGAATGTTGTTGAATTCTGTTGTGGGAGGATGGAAAGAAAATTACAAAGACTATACATGTTAGATATCATTTTGTTGCCCTCAAGGAGATGTATTAATAGTGGAATGATAGTGTAAAAGGAAATATTTTGTAAACAATTTTATCAATGAGCTCAAAATAGAGAGGAATTTGATCCATTTAAAACTTTATAACAATAAGGCACAATTATGTATCTTTTCAAAAGGAAGGAAGCACCACCAAAGTCGAAATATGGTTTTAATGTATTCCAATCGTTTTCCATTAGAACATCCTTAATATTCGGTTTGCAACAAGCATTTCAATTTCTAGTCCCCTTTATGTTTTATCCATCCATGAATTTATTGTTAAATCCATTGCAAATAAATAAGAAAATGAAATCGAATCTCTTAGAATACCCCTGCTATATTTATTGATTTGTGTGGAAGGAGATTTTAATACAAAATTCTAAACTTAATAATTTCATTACCACTTTTCATTTAAAACGGAATTAATATTTTAATTATTACCCATGTTTAATTAATATGAAAACCAGCGGATTTACTATTATAGGATTTCTCTAAAAACAACACACAATTCAACTACATACATCTTTATTCACTTTCGAATTATTATTTTTTAACTAATCATTCTGATTGTTTTTTTTAATATGTAGTTGTACATTATAGTAATCTTTATTCACAATTGGGTATTTGTAGTACATCTATCCCTATGTTATTCGAGGCAGCGTGACGCTTACAAAGAGATTTCTTCGAAATGTACAACTATATTATGAATTTAACTCATTATCTGTTTATCTCGAACATCTTGCAATGTGTATTTTCTAAAACAGTAGAATTCATTTTGGGAAGTCCAAGAGATGTTGAACAATTATCAAAGGCCTGCTCCGTTGCTATCGGTAGTGTTGTATGTTTGATGTTTTCAAAGGAGAAATCTCTTGGAATCTGGCTATGCACAGCTCTTTTCATTACTGCCACCCAGTAATATTAAGTGCAAGGCAACCATTTCTGATCAACTATCTGAAGCCACGGAGTATATCCGCCATCTACAAGAGGAGGTGGACGCACTTGCCAAGAAAAGAGAGGACATGAAGACGAATTTAAGAATGCATTCGACACTGTACTGATAACAACATAGTTGGACTCTCTACCTGCTGGCGCGCCACCCCTTCTCTGTCCCACGTGCCTCGGACTGCATTTTTACCTTTCCCTTGCGGTGTGCACGGCCTTGGGCAAGAAAGGCAAACCAGCGAAAACAATGGATGAACCAGTAATGGGGATTCCGTATGCGTATCCTACAAAGCCAATGCAACAGTGATGGCGCCGCCCCCTCAGCAGTATCATTGTTCGAATCCATACCAGGTAGGGATGATACCGCCCAATGCTTTTTTTTTTGGCTACTCAGAAGGCATTCCACTGCAGGAGACTGTTTACAGGGACACCCCCACCCCTCTTTCTCTTTTCCCACGCGGCCAGGGAGGCTGTACAGTGCACCCATGTGCAATAACGTGTTTCAGGCGGCTGGTTGAGGAAAGACTTCACGCAAGTTGAAAAGGATGAAGGAATTAATGGACAAGAAAGGGGTCGATGAACAACTCACCGCCCAACCGTAATATTTAAAGCACTGTTTGAAATACTTTCCCCCCATTGACTCCTATTCCTACCAAGTTTCAAATTGCAAATGTAAGAGTAGGCGTATAGACTTAGTTGAGTATGAATTTTTGATAATATACCTATACTTATGTCTCACTTAAATTAAAAAGTAACTAATTTCTTCTAAGTGATATCTAGATAGACGTGACAAGACTTTGGTCCTTCATTTGTTTTTTTGTATATGTTTACTCTATTTAAGAAAAAAAAAAAAACGTGTGGCTGTATGGGCTAGTTTAAGTGTCAAGCACTATTAAAAAAATATTAATGACACATAATACAACCTTCTTATATTAAGCAAACTGGATATAAATAAGGCCCTATGTACAACTAAGCACATAAAGACATACAATGTAGTAATATAATGTCAAAATATATATCTTATTGTATGTTTCCCTCGCTATATATATGTATAACATAATGGAATGTATTAAATTCTTGAGACAACGTAATGAAAATGGATAATAAAACAAAAAAAAACAATAAAATGATAATACACGCATTTACTATCGTCACCTATCCTCTTATGCGGTCAATCTAGTCTGTGATATTGCAAGCTATGTTTCTCCTCTTGTCCAATGGTCAGTGGACTTGTTTCTTGCCACGTCAATGTGGGCTGTGGCGTTGAGCTGCCACGTAGTTATTTTTTGTCAATCCATATGCAAATGGTGGCTTGTTAGTTTATCCACCCAATATGTGGGTTGTTCTAAAATCCTATCACCCTTCGGGGCCGAGTGGTGCAATTTTGTGGTCCTCATGCATTGTGCTCTGAATTCCTTATATCATGGCCGAGTCTTTGTTAAGTTGGTACAATCATTGTAATACCAGTCAAGTTATGTGGAAGAAAACAACGGGAAGAAAAGTTCTTTCAGGACAAGTCAAGTCACTCGAATGTAATTCTTTTCTTGCGTACTAAGCCCCCTTCTCGAAAAAAGGAAAGAGCGTAAATGTGCCCCACTTTGTTCAAAAAAAAGTGACCCTTGACGATTGACATGAACTTCTAAATGCACTGATGGAACACAAAAGAAATGGTGTCTTCTATCGTACATGTTTATCTTCAAAGTGATGTAGGTCAGTGAACCATTACCCTTTAAAAAAAAAAAAATTAGTCACATTTCGGGTTGTTCGCAATGGATGCGACCTAGCGAGCGTCGTCTTTTTCCCGGCGTTACAGTTTTTTTTATTATTATTTGAATATAATTATTATTTTTTCTCATTTTTTCTTTTTACCATTTTTTACTAATAATTTTACTAATTTTAATTTTCTTTTTACAATTTTTTCTAAAATTAATTTTTATGGATTTTGATAAAAGAAAAAATGTTATCAATTTTTTAAAATAAATTGAATTTTTAATTTTTCATTAATTTTTATTTTTTAATATTTAAGATATTCTAATTTTAATCAATTTTTTAAAATAAAGTAAAGACCCTATCCTTCCACTTTGGAGCGAAGTTTAGAGAAATTTGAATATCATGTCTGTAATGCCCGCTGGGCATCGGCTTCTTCTTCTTTTGCTGACTGTCCTCCACTGCCGCCTGCCTCCTCCCAACCACCGCGTTTTATTTGCTGTACTTGTGTGAGGGAGACGGGAGTGGGTGAAGTCACATTTTTCTTCGCCAAAATCTCGCTATGATCCTGCTTAAATGCGTACAGGTGGGCGTGGGTCTCAAAAATCGTGCTGTATAGGCAAAATCCATGGGCGTAGAACTAAATTCCTCCTAGGAAGAGTGCCGTGAGGAAGTGTTTGACTATATGCAGCTGCTGCAGGGTGATCTCATGGAACCGTTGGTGCTGAACCTGCTGTTCTTGTTGCACGCGACCACAGTCGTGAACAATGCTTGCAAAACCTTACAGCTGTAGTAGAACGACGAGATAAATTTTTATTTGAGCTGTCTTTCCTTTTCTTTTTGGAAAGCCGCTTCCGTCTAATTGGTGGTTAGGAGAAGCTGCTAGCAAGGGAAGCTGGCCTGTTGTAGCCTGTTAAAAGCCTGCTGAGCGCTTCCAACAAGCAGGTTGTCCAACTTTGTGTTATCTGTTCAGCATCGACCTGCATCCTCAAATTTGGGATTCTCCTTCAAGATATTTGTTTCATAATCCATTAAGAGACAGTGAGAGTGTTACCAGGAGACCCGATGAAATTTAGTACAGAGATCCTCTATTGATTTCTTACTTGTCTTACGTTATAACTCATGGAAGAGTATCTCATACAGGCAGATCTATTTTTTATCAGAATATTCATGAAGCATAAATTGCGTTGCTGTGTCATTTTTTTCCACTCTGCCCGTAGATGCGATCTGTCTCCTTCTTGTGTCTGATTCCAGTGACTTCAGTCACAGTTTTTCTTAGTCTTGTTGGCTTGCCAAACTCAGCGGCATCAAGACTACTGTGTTGTGAGCTTGCTCTCTGTATCTAGCCTGGTTGGATGCATTGCCTGCGTCTATCTTATATGTAGTCCAAGAGCCATATATTTGGTGGACTTTTCCTGCTATAAGCCTTCTGACAAGTTCAGGGTTACCAGAGACTATTTCATGTCTCATTCTAGAGATTCAGGGCCTTTTGATGATAACAGCCTGGAGTTCCAGAGGAAGATTCTTGAGAAATCTGGCATAGGTGAGCACTCATACTTTCCAGGAGCCATTTTGGCTTCTCCACCTAGGCTAACCATGAAAGAAGCTCGTGCCGAAGCAGAGATGGTGATGTTTGGTGCCTTGGATGAACTGTTTGAGAAAAGCAGAGTGAGGCCCAAGGATATTGGGATTCTTGTGGTGAACTGTAGCTTGTTTAATCTAACTCCATCTCTGTCTGCCATGATTATCAATCACTGCAAGATGAGAGACAATATTATGAGCTTCTTCAACGAGTCACTAAGTTTGCAGGCATAAAGGTTTCTGTTGGAATTATCACACCTTGCAAGCTACAGCTGTAATATTTGCACCAAGGGTTTGATGCTGTCCTCAAATTTGAAGAAGAAAAAAAAAAAGTTTATTTATCACTACGGTGGATGCCTTTCAGAGCCAAGAGCGTGTGGTAATCATTATGTTTTGTGTCCAAGCTTCAAATCATGGGGTTGGCCTTGTAGATGTTATTCGCTACATGAATGTGGCACTAGCACGAGCTCGCAAAGCAGCTGCATTGAAGCAATCTAGTGACTGGTCAGCCTTAATTGAGGATGCTAAGTCTAGGGACTGTTTTATGGATATGGAGTCTATACCAAGAGATTGTTCTTGGTTTTAAAGCCATCTTCTTTTGCTTTGTCCCAAACTAAGGCTGCTCCTAACATGAGAACACCAAGGTTAGGAGGTCCAAATTAGAAACAATCAGATGCATATGGAGATGGTGGAGGTGTTTGGATGTATGACGAAGGATTAAGTTCATTTGCCAAAACTGGGGCCTACAGAATTTCTAGGGCTGATCTTGGAGCGGTGTTGGGAGAATGATGGCAAGTAATTTAGACCACCCACCCTGGCTGTGAACTCCTACCTGTGCCAACATGAAGATGTTCAATGTTTGGGTGCCCAACGAGCTTGAAGAAACTGGATTTAGGCTTCGGTTGCTGTTGCAGGCCCCGTCCATCTTGTTATCGACTGCGGGAGCTTAATCAGGCACGATATTCTCTATACCATTAATTCTTATGCTGTTATTTAATTGAATCACTAAATAACTCTACTCTTCATATTAATGTCTCGTGTGATGGTATGCTGTTTGGTTTCCACTTTCCTGGCTCGTTTGTTTTTGTTTTGGCGTTAGAAATGATTGCGTTGGTTGAAGCCTTTATATTGTTTTCTGGGTTTTAATAACTATTAGTTGGGTGAACTTTGTTCTTAAGACTAATAAAACAAAAGAGGCGGGGGTCTTGTAATGAAAACTCTCGAGTTCTATGTGTTGGTCTCGTGATTTGAATGTTTTACCAAACATTGTCATTAGACTCAACTTTATAGTTCCTGTTATGTTCTTATTCTTGTTTCGGTTCGATATCTAGTAGTTCTGGTCTATGTTGGGTATTTGTAAATTGGTGATTGAGTACTGCGAGTGCATCGTGTATAGGTGAATGATGCTATTCCTGTCTCTATCCTTTTCTTTCAGTTGTTTTAGGTTCTAGTAACCCTTCCCGGTTGGCTTGGTGTGTGCTTAGCTTGACTGACTTTTGAATTAAGCCAAGTTGATATTACTTTCAACTAGGTTAGTTGCTTTTGTTATTTTGTTTTGAATCGCTCGAAGAAATACTTTTATTCTTCGAGTATCATGTTTGATTGTCATAATTGATATCAATTCATGTTCACCGTTTGGAGATTGTCATCTTTGGAATCACCTTCTCTCCCTTGGTAACTGTTGTATGTTTTGAGGAATGTAGCTGATCCTATGGAATGTCTTCTTTTGACGATACTTACATTTCTTTTGGATAGTTTAAAATGTCAGAGGAAATACTCTTTTTCGTACCTTGATTTTGTTTCACACATGTTGGAGGATACGAGATCTACTGGATCATTAGTGAGGAAGTTTTCAAATCTTAAAATTGGGATGTTGGTTTTATGCGTAAGAAATTACTCTACGTTTTGCTCCGTAAAGATGCTTAAATTTCATTCTCCTGTGACTCATAGGTTGGTGTGTTTGGAAACTCATTGGTTGACTGGTTTTTTGTGATGATCGTTGTGATACGACCTCCTTGCTGTCATTGTAGTAGAATGGTTGTGTTGACCAGAAAGTTTTAAGTCAACTTGTTGTTGACGACAGATCCTTTGGAAGCTATGTATCTTGTGTTGTGTTCTTGTGAATGATTGAGTAACCCTCTTGTAAGATTTATAATGGATATGTTTGGTCTTGTCAAGTTTGTCCTTTTTCTTAATACATTCTCTTGATTAGAAGAAAGTATAATAGAAGGATTGTTAGGATAGGATGTGACCCATGCGAGGTCATTTGTGCGTTTCATCCCTTTCTTTCCATTTTTTTTTAAACTGTACTGACATAAAATTAACTGTTATAGGCACATCATCTTAATATTAATAAGTCATGTTGGTTTAGATATCCTCATGTCGATTGATTGTTTGGGATCTTCCAGTGGCATAGTGAATCCTTGGCTTGGTGAACTAACTTAAACAAATAGGGATAGATTACGTTTGAAATTAATTCTCTTCCTGTAATTGTTTTTGTTTCGAAATGTTATCTTGTTTAAATGACGGTCATTATTGTGATATGGGTGTAATTCACTATGATGTTTATTAACTGCTCCTATGTGAAAATGATAATTGAATAGAGTTAGTGCCATCCCTTTTATTTAGGCATTTTATGTTTTTGGACAGCTCTTTAATTGCTCTTGTTAGACTCTTGGATTATTGTTTTCTTCTTCACAGTGCTTTTCTTCCTTGAAACAGTTAGATAACAACATATTGTCTTAATGTTATAGCTTTTATCGTGCTCAGTTCTTGCGAACTGACATGTGCTAACAAATGTGCAGATGGATTATGCGAGTAGACTAGAAGAAAAGAGTGTAAAAGTTTCATCTGTACCATTATGAAGTTCCTTGTAAAAAAATGTCCAATGTGTTGTAAATTGTGTAACATTGCTTGTAAAGAGTTGATATGACCTCTTGCCTTGTATTGTTTGGTAATGGTGAAATAAAGTGTCTTGTTCTTGTGTAGTTAAGCTTGAAATTATCCTTGTGAGAAATGGCATTCAATCTTTACATTGATATGAGTATTGTAAAACTTTGATCTTGAGAATAAATTATTAAGTTAAATCTTTCTAAGACTTAGCGACAATATTTTATAAGTAAAGAAAAAGGAGTCGGTTAACCCTTAAAGAAGCTAAACAAAAATAATGATTTTATATTCAACAAATAAATGTAAAGGTGATCTATTTGAAATCAAATAATTCCATGAGTGATCAAAATGAAAACATCCTTTGTGAGGTAAACTTTTATTAATTGATACCCCTAGCTAAACTAGCGAACACTATCCCTTTGGGGTGAACTCTTAAACAAGCTTAAAGGAAAACAATGGTTAGTTTCTGGAAGATATTAAGATTTAGTAAGTAGGAGAAGACTTTAAGTGAACTACTCTTCAGTGTATAAGAAATTAACTCAGTTGGTGAGATGAATTTGTGCAAACCATATATTGATTTCCTTCTGAAAACTTAAGTCATGAGCTAAAGGGCGTCTTACCAAAATAAATAAACCCTAACCATTTCTTACTGTGGCTTGCCCTAGCCGTGAGTGTGTCATGTGGATTGGACTTTCATGTTGTCTTGTCAAAAGAAAAATAAATTGTCTTTGATAAGTGTGAACGTTTCCGTGCTGACCTTGTAGTCTTCCCCGTAACAAATGATTCCAAGTGATGATTGTAACCTTGTGACGACATGTTGTGTCGTGTTGAGTCAAAGCAAGTCAAAAAAAAAAAGTTATCCTGTATTTCACTGTGTTGTTCTTGTGTTGGTAATTTTGGTGCGTTACATTTTGGTATCAGAGCGTAGGTTCATGCTCTCGAACCTATGGGCCGGATTGGTGTTGTATGGTGATGTTGCATGGTGGTGGTGGTGTTACATGATGATACTGCATGATGATGATGATGTTGCATGATGATGATTTATATTGGAAGAGTAATGTGCTTTAAGCGTGATGTGATTATTGTCGTAATTGTGATATTGTGAACACACGTGATGTGTATGTCACTCAGTGCGTATTTGTCATCATGTTGATGTGTTGGGGATGAGAGTATTCTCTCTCCTTCTTGTGGATTCTAGGAAGAATTCACGTGTAAATTATTGTTTGTGATGTGTGAAAAGAATTCTAACGTGGATGACGTAGTGTTGGAGCATTGTGGCATATTGTGATATGTGGGTGTATCAATGTGTTGTATGACTAGTTGATGTTAAAAGAAATGAGTTGTATCATGATGTTTTTACCATGTTCTAAAGAAATGTGTGTACTACCTTGTTATGAAGTAATTATTGTTATGTTGTGATGTTATTATGTTCATCGTATATGAGTTGTGTAATAGGTAATGCCTCATGTCGTGAATTAGGGTCATACGGTGAGTGTATGAACCCTATCGTATTGTGATTGCACTTTGGGTGCAGAATGTAGTAAAGTGATGTATTGTGCCCTGTGAATGTATAATTGTGATCTACCCCGTATACCTACCATACGTGAGACGTTATGGTAGCTATGTGTGTACCACCATGGTGTTAGTGATGTAGTTACATGTTATGTTGTGAGCCTTACACTAACCGACCCTGAGGGAGATCGGTAGAAGTGTATGTTGAGAGTGAGGAATGGTGTACCATGGGTCAATAACTCGAGTCAAAACTCGGTTTAGTAGATTACATGTGACTCTTTCCTCTCTCCCTATGTGGTTGTATGTATGCAACCCTAGTGTATCTATGACTATGTTTAGCCTTGTCGAAGGGTGGCGGGATTGATATATATATTTTACGAGCTGAGGCTCGATGTTCCGAGTGCCAGCAACTCGTTGAGTACCCCTTTGGTGGCCAGATAAGGCCACATAGTTATCGTAATGTGACATTATTATAAGTTGATTTTATTCGTAAATTGAGCTTTTACTTTATTTTTGCAAGGACCAGCATCTTTTCTTGATTGCAATGCTTTACAATTTTGGGCATTTCCTTGGTTTGTGGCACTAACATGGGGATTTGATACTAACTTTGGCCATTTGGTCATTTATTTTAGCTTGATTTTGGGGTCTTCTTTTAAATTGGGAATTTTTACTGCCTTGCCCTAGGCTTGTACTTTGCCACTTGGCACTTTGACTGGATTGTTGTGCTGGTTCTAATGTCGTGATGTGTGGAATAGGGTCATGGGATGCACCATGGATTGGTTGGACCTATGGACCCGCTTCGTTGTATGGGGGTACGCCCCAAGGGGTACATATGACTAGCGGGTTATGGAGAACTACGCGTCATTATGTCACTTGGGTTAGGAGTGTCCAAACTCTGTGTGTCTTTTGACCATGGGGACAACCGGCCTCCTTGAGGGAGGCAAAAGAGTTTGAGGGAGGCATAAGAGTTTGAGGGAGGCATAAGAGACTTGAGGGAGGCATAAGAGTTTGAGGGAGGCATAAGAGACTTGAGGGAGGCATAAGAGTTTGAGGGAGGCATAAGAGACTTGAGGGAGGCATAAGAGACTTGAGGGAGGCATAAGAGTTTGAGGGAGGCATAAGAGACTTGAGGGAGGCATAAGAGTTTGAGGGAGGCTTATGATATTTGTCTGTATGGTTGATGTTTCAGGATATATGTTGAGTTATTGTGATGTTTGGTAGTGGTCTTTTGATGTATGTGTTACTCATGTCAGATGGTTATGTGTTGTGATGTTGTGGACATGTCATTGATTCCCTTGTGGACACTATGTACCTGTAGCATGTTTTGTTGTTATATGAGTCCTTCATTGATGCAAATTGAGGAAATGTCTGGTGGATTGTAGTACTCTTCTGTTTGAGTATTTGGTATGTCAGTCATTGATGTGTGATGAGTACCTATGTTATGTGGACTGTGCCTATTCTATTCTTTATTTGAGTAACCTTTTGTGGTGTAATACAATCTTGAAGTATATACTTGTGTACTTGTGAATCTGTAAGTGTCTTGTGAACCTGATAGGGTGTTGTGGTAGTAGTTCATTTTGGGCACCCACAATAAAGAATAAACCAAAACTCTTCAATGATAAAATTTTAAAAGGAATTAAACTAAGAATAATGCTAATGGAAAGAGACTAATGAAATGATGAACAAGAAAGAACTGCCAATCTTCACAGAACATTGAAAGTTAAAAATTCTACCAAATGTTCCTAAGGCTACCTTGTGGTCGTGCTTTAATCAACTAAATTTTAAACCATAGGGTGTAATGTCTCCTCTACCTGTCCTTGGTTGCGAACCTTTTCTTTTCCATTGTGTTATGTCGCATCGAGGACGATGCTTTCCTAAGGGGAGGAGAATGTAATGCCCGCTGGGCATCGGCTTCTTCTTCTTTTGCTGACTGTCCTCCACTGCCGCCTGCCTCCTCCCAACCACCGCGTTTTATTTGTTGTACTTGCGTGAGGGAGACGGGAGTGGGTGAAGTCACATTTTTTTTGCCAAAATCTCGCTTCTGATCCTGCTTCAATGCGTACAGGTGGGCGTGGGTCTGAAAAATCGTGGACTGTATAGGCAAAATCCATGTCACGTATTTTGAACTAAATTCCTCCTTGGAAGTGTGCCGTGAGGAAGTGCTTTGACTGTCTATGCAGCTGCTGCAGGGTGATCTCATGGAACCGTTGGTGCTGAACCTACTGTTCTTGTTGCACGCTGACCACAGAAAGTTCGTGAACAGATGGTTGCAAAACCTTACAGCTGTAGTAGTAAACGACTCAGATAAATCAGTATTTGAGCTGGGTGTCCTTTTCTTTTTGGAAAGGAACGTGGCTTTCGTCCAATTGGTGGTTAGGAGAAGCTACTAGCAAGGGAAGCCGGCCTGTTGTAGCCTATTAAAATCCTGCTGAGCGCTTCCAACAAGCAGGTTGTCCAACTTTGTGTTATCTGTTCAGCATCGACCTGCATCCTCAAATTTGGGATTCTCCTTCAAGATATTTGTTTCAAAATCCATTAAGAGACAGTGAGAGTGTTACCAGGAGACCCGATGAAATTTAGTACAGAGATCCTCTATTGATTTCTTACTTTTCTTACGTTATAACTCATGGAAGAGTATCTCATACAGGCAGATCTATTTTTTATTAGAATATTCATGAAGCATAAATTGCTTTGTTGTGTCATTTTTTTCCACTCTGCCCGTAGATGCGATCTGTCTCCTTCTTGTGTCTGATTCCAGTGACTTCAGTCACAGTTTTTCTTAGTCTTGTTGGCTTGCCAAAATCAGCGGCATCAAGACTACTGTGTTGTGAGCTTGCTCTCTGTATCTAGCCTGGTTGGAGGCATTGCCTGCGTCTATCTTATATGTAGTCCAAGAGCCATATATTTGGTGGACTTTTCCTGCTATAAGCCTTCTGACAAGTTCAGGGTTACCAGAGACTATTTCATGTCTCATTCTAGAGATTCAGGGCCTTTTGATGATAACAGCCTGGAGTTCCAGAGGAAGATTCTTGAGAAATCTGGCATAGGTGAGCACTCATACTTTCCAGGAGCCATTTTGGCTTCTCCACCTAGGCTAACCATGAAAGAAGCCCGTGCAGAAGCAGAGATGGTGATGTTTGGTGCCTTGGATGAACTGTTTGAGAAAAGCAGAGTGAGGCCCAAGGATATTGGGATTCTTGTGGTGAACTGCAACTTGTTTAATCTAACTCCATCTCTGTCTGCCATGATTATCAATCACTGCAAGATGAGAGACAATATTATGAGCTTCTTTAACGAGTCACTAAGTTTGCAGGCATAAAGGTTTCTGTTGGAATTATCACACCTTGCAAGCTACAGCTGTAATATTTGCACCAAGGGTTTGATGCTGTCCTCAAATTTGAAGAAGAAAAAAAAAAAGTTTATTTATCACTACGGTGGATGCCTTTCAGAGCCAAGAGCGTGTGGTAATCATTATGTTTTGTGTCCAAGCTTCAAATCATGGGGTTGGCCTTGTAGATGTTATTCGCTGCATGAATGTGTCACTTCACGAGCTCGCAAAGCAGCTGCATTGAAGCAATCTAGTGACTGGTCAGCCTTAATTGAGGATGCTAAGTCTAGGGACTGTTTTATGGATATGGAGTCTATACCAAGAGATTGTTCTTGGTTGTAAAGCCATCTTCTTTTGCTTTGTCCCAAACTAAGGCTGCTCCTAACATGAGAACACCAAGGTTAGGAGGTCCAAATTAGAAACAATCAGATGCATATGGAGATGGTGGAGGTGTTTGGATGTATGACGAAGGATTAAGTTCATTTGCCAAAAATGGGGCCTACAGAAGTTCTAGGGCTGATCTTGGAGCGGTGTTGGGAGAATGATGGCAAGTAATTTAGACCACCCACCCTGGCTGTGAACTCCTACCTGTGCCAACATGAAGATGTTCAATGTTTGGGCGCCCAACGAGCTTGAAGAAAATGGATTTAGGCTTCGGTTGCTGTTGCAGGCCCCGTCCATCTTGTTATCGACTGCGGGAGCTTAATCAGGCACGATATTCTCTATACCATTAATTCTTATGCTGTTATTTAATTGAATCACTAAATAACTCTACTCTTCATATTAATGTCTTGTGTGATGGTATGCTGTTTGGTTTCCACTTTCCTGGCTCGTTTGTTTTTGTTTTGGCGTTAGAAATGATTACGTTGGTTGAAGCCTTTATATTGTTTTCTGGGTTTTAATAACTACTAGTTGGGTGAACTTTGTTCTTAAGACTAATAAAACAAAAGAGGCGGGAGTCTTGTAATGAAAACTCTCGAGTTCTATGTGTTGGTCTCGCGATTTGAATGTTTTACCAAACATTGTCATTAGACTCAACTTTATAGTTCCTGTTATGTTCTTATTCTTGTTTCGGTTCGATATCTGTAGTTCTGGTCTATGTTGGGTATTTGTAAATTGGTGATTGAGTACTGCGAGTGCATCGTGTATAGGTGAATGATGCTATTCCTGTCTCTATCCTTTTCTTTCAGTTGTTTTAGGTTCTAGTAACCCTTCCCGGTTGGCTTGGTGTGTGCTTAGCTTGACTAACTTTTGAATTAAGCCAAGTTGATATTACTTTCAACTAGGTTAGTTGCTTTTGTTATTTTGTTTTGAATCGCTCGAAGAAATACTTTTATTCTTCGAGTATCATGTTTGATTGTCATAATTGATATCAATTCATGTTCACCGTTTGGAGATTGTCGTCTTTGGAATCACCTTCTCTCCCTTGGTAACTGTTGTATGTTTTGAGGAATGTAGCTGATCCTATGGAATGTCTTCTTTTGACGATACTTACATTTCTTTTGGATAGTTTAAAATGTCAGAGGAAATACTCTTTTTCGTACCTTGATTTTGTTTCACACATGTTGGAGGATACGAGATCTACTGGATCATTAGTGAGGAAGTTTTCAAATCTTAAAATTGGGATGTTGGTTTTATGCGTAAGAAATTACTCTACGTTTTGCTCCGTAAAGATGCTTAAATTTCATTCTCCTGTAACTCATAGGTTGGTGTGTTTGGAAACTCATTGGTTGACTGGTTTTTTGTGATGATCGTTGTGATACGACCTCCTTGCTGTCATTGTAGTAGAATGGTTGTGTTGACAAGAAAGTTTTAAGTCAACTTGTTGTTGACGACAGATCCTTTGGAAGCTATGTATCCTATGTTGTGTTCTTGTGAATGATTGAGTAACCCTCTTGTAAGATTTATAATGGATATGTTTGGTCTTGTCAAGTTTGTCCTTTTTCTTAATACATTCTCTTGATTAGAAGAAAGTATAATAGAAGGATTGTTAGGATAGGATGTGACCCATGCGAGGTCATTTGTGCGTTTCATCCCTTTCTTTCCATTTTTTTTTAAACTGTACTGACATAAAATTAACTGTTATAGGCACATCATCTTAATATTAATAAGTCATGTTGGTTTAGATATCCTCATGTCGATTGATTGTTTGGGATCTTCCAGTGGCATAGTGAATCCTTGGCTTGGTGAACTAACTTAAACAAATAGGGATAGATTACGTTTGAAATTAATTCTCTTCCTGTAATTGTTTTTGTTTCGAAATGTTATCTTGTTTAAATGACGGTCCATTATTGTGATATGGGTGTAATTCACTATGATGTTTATTAACTGCTCCTATGTGAAAATGATAATTGAATAGAGTTAGTGCCATCCCTTTTATTTAGGCATTTTATGTTTTTGGACAGCTCTTTAATTGCTCTTGTTAGACTCTTGGATTATTGTTTTCTTCTTCACAGTGCTTTTCTTCCTTGAAACAGTTAGATAACAACATATTGTCTTAATGTTATAGCTTTTATCGTGCTCAGTTCTTGCGAACTGACATGTGCTAACAAATGTGCAGATGGATTATGCGAGTAGACTAGAAGAAAAGAGTGTAAAAGTTTCATCTGTACCATTATGAAGTTCCTTGTAAAAAAATGTCCAATGTGTTGTAAATTGTGTAACATTGCTTGTAAAGAGTTGATATGACCTCTTGCCTTGTATTGTTTGGTAATGGTGAAATAAAGTGTCTTGTTCTTGTGTAGTTAAGCTTGAAATTATCCTTGTGAGAAATGGCATTCAATCTTTACATTGATATGAGTATTGTAAAACTTTGATCTTGAGAATAAATTATTAAGTTAAATCTTTCTAAGACTTAGCGACAATATTTTATAAGTAAAGAAAAAGGAGTCGGTTAACCCTTAAAGAAGCTAAACAAAAATAATGATTTTATATTCAACAAATAAATGTAAAGGTGATCTATTTGAAATCAAATAATTCCATGAGTGATCAAAATGAAAACATCCTTTGTGAGGTAAACTTTTATTAATCGATACCCCTAGCTAAACTAAAGAACACTATCCCTTTGGGGTGAACTCTTAAACAAGCTTAAAGGAAAACAATGGTTAGTTTCTGGAAGATATTAAGATTTAGTAAGTAGGAGAAGACTTTAAGTGAACTACTCTTCAGTGTATAAGAAATTAACTCAGTTGGTGAGATGAATTTGTGCAAACCATATATTGATTTCCTTCTGAAAACTTAAGTCATGAGCTAAAGGGCGTCTTACCAAAATAAATAAACCCTAACCATTTCTTACTGTGGCTTGCCCTAGCCGTGAGTGTGTCATGTGGATTGGACTTTCATGTTGTCTTGTCAAAAGAAAAATAAATTGTCTTTGATAAGTGTGAACGTTTCCGTGCTGACCTTGTAGTCTTCCCCGTAACAAATGATTCCAAGTGATGATTGTAACCTTGTGACGACATGTTGTGTCGTGTTGAGTCAAAGCAAGTAAAAAAAAAATAGTTATCCTGTATTTCACTGTGTTGTTCTTGTAAATGTAATTTTGGTGCGTTACAATGTCCTTTATTTCTTTGTATAAAATTTGTGAAGCCATCCACTTCTTGAACCTTCTATAAGTTTTTGTTCTCTTTCCATGCCAAGTCACAAATGGGTTCAACTCAGCAAGGAGGGCCACCCATGGTTGAAAGATTAATTGTGGAACGCAGTGTATTGACACCCTTGACGAACCTCTTCTCTTTAGCTTCCTTGTTGAACTTATTCCTATAAAACTTTACGCCATCCATTCTCAAGCCCGCGATGAAGGAGATTAGGTTCTCGGTAATGGTGAATTCCTTCCCCCTGAAAGTGAAGACCCTATCCTTCCACTTTCAAGAAAACTTCAGAGAAATTTGAATAACATGTCCTTTGATTCTTTGTATAAAATTTGTGAAGCCATCCATTCCCAAGCCCGCGATCAAGGAGATTAGGTTCTCGATAATGGTGAATTCCTTCCCCCTAAAAGTGAAGACCATATATCCCAAGCTACTCGATGAAAACCTTTGGCAGTAGAGGTATTATCCCAGAGGAAAGCTTTGAGTAGCTTTTCCATCTTTTGGATGGAGGCCTTACAAGGAACTTAATAAGACAAATAGTAGACATGGGTAGAAGCCAAGACTTTAGAGAAAATTTGAAAATTATCAGCTAGAGACAGAGGCCTAGTAAGCTAGAATCCCAATTTTTTCACTAGCTGTTGAATAACATAATTGCATAGATCATCCAGGGAGGCGTGAAAAGCAAACGGAATACCCAGAAATTTGAAAATCTAACCATGCTGCAAAATTTTCCAATCGAAGTTGGCAAGCCAGTCTGGCACAAGAAGGAAAGATATCTAGGCATTAGATAGCGTTGCAGATGTTGGCCTCATCCTCATAAGCATAAGGAAAGAGTCATCAGCAAAATGCCCATTGAGGAGTTAAGAAATATTCGACTCATCAGGTAGCAAGACTCCTCGCACAAGTCCCTGTGCTTTGGCATGGGCTAAGAGATAACCAAATCCTTCGACCGCTAGCACATAAAGTGCAGGTGCAAGACAATAACCTTGCCTAATAGGCCAAAATAGAGAAAAGGGCTACGAGCTAAAGCTATTGATAGAAATTTGAGCAGAAGCGTCTACAAAGAGCATTTTGGCAATTTGAATAAAAAAGGGTCCAAAGTCGAGGGTCTAAAGCATGTCCAAAGTCGAGGGTTTGAAGCATGGTGAGGATGAAAGGCCATTCAATTCAGTCATAAGCCTTCTCAATGTCAATTTTGATGAACATGGCAGCCTATAATCTGCGACCCCATTCCATGCCTTTCCAAACTGTGTTGATATTATCTAGGATGAGAAGATCTCTTAAGCAAGGATATGTTTGAGAAAAGTACCAAGGGAAGTGTTACAACCCTTTGTTGATAAACTAGTAAATTCATATCAACAATGTCCAGAAAGGATATTCATATATGAAATTAGTGAGCAGAAGTCATATGTAAAACGAAATTGATAGATTTGAATAATAAAGTCATTGAGTCCAAACTTTTTTTTGAAACCTTGTAATGCGTATGATGAAGATGGAAAGGTACATTCAATTGGTTAACCCTTGATGAGTAAGCGCATATCTTCAGATTGAAGCATTAACCTAGCTAATCTGCGAGCCCATTCCACTTCCCAGAACAATCGATATTCCATCAAAGTCACCCAAAGGAATGATCCTGAAGCCTATCCTTGTTGAATAATAATCGATCAGAAGATTGCATAATCACCTAGCTAAACAGTGTAATCGACTTGACCCCTTTTGGGTGTCATTATAGTTATTAATTTTTTAACTCAATTTTATAAAATTCTAATTTTAATTATTTTTTAAAATAATTTTAATTTTTTATTTTTTATTAATATTGATTTTTAATTATTAGTTTTTATCTAAAATTAATTTTATTTCGAATTTCCTATAAATTCAAACTTTTACTAGTTAAAAATTAATTAATTTTTTCGAAACATTCTAATTTCTAAAAAATCATCAATTCTTATTAATTTATTATTTTTATTTTTATTTGAGCATTTAATTTTATACTTACTATTATTTACTTATAAAAATTTAGATTTTGTATTATTATTTTCATTTTCATATTTTCTAATAAATTTTATTTTTTTAACATTTTATTGACTTATAACTTTTAATTACATGTGTTATATAGTGCAAAGACATCTTTTAATTATATCCTTCTTTTATCAATTTTGATAGATTTTTATTAACAGGAATAGAAACGTGTAATTCATCAACCATTTATTCTAATACTTTAAGGAAGCAAACCCAAAGTTCAAGTCGCAATACCCCACATGCAAGCTCAATCCCAATTTTTAGCACATAATATTATTTTTAAATTTAGTTATTTTTACTGGATTAAAGATTTGAATTTTTTTTATTAATCATGGGAATGAATCCTATATAATTTTAGCACATAATTTTATTTTTTCTTAGTTAACAAGTGCTTTTTATAATATTTTTTTAATTTTTATTCATTTTTTCCTATTTTATGATATTCTAATTTTTTATTAAATCATTGTACACATTTTTTAATTTATATTTTGTTTTTATTTTTATTTAAATTTTTTTAATTGACTTTTATTTTTTAAATTTTAACTTTAAACTTTTTCATAGTTATTGTTTTTTAAATATATTTTTTAATTCAATTTTTTACTATTTTTTAATCCTCGGGATTTTTTTTTAATCGTTATCTAAAATAAACAAATTGAAATTTTGTAACTTTTTAAGACATTTTTAATTTTCAATTTTAATTAAAATATAGTTATTTCTAATTTGTTATTGACTTTTAATAAAATAAAATATAGTTTTGTTTATATTAATTTTGGTTTTTTATTGTATTTTTTCAGAAATAGAGTTTTAATATTTATTTCGTTTTTTTTTTCTTTTTTTTTTAAAATTACTTTTAAATTTTGTTTCCATTATTAAATGTAGGATCAAATTATTATTCTTTTCTTATCTCACTTTTAATGACTTCATTATTTTTTAATAATTATATTCTAACATTTAATTATTACAAACATTTATTTAAATCTAAATTTGAGATGTCTGATTTTGGGAAGAATTCAATATTTTCCTTAAACAAAAGTTTTTAAATTACCAAGAAGTTATTTCGTATATCTATCTGTCAGTCCAAATCCTGTTGAAAATATGTTGAAAAGGTTTAATATGCAAGGTTGTAAATCAGTGGGCACTCCTCCTATTGTTGGGAAATTTCTTTGACTTTTAGGAAGATGATTTTCTAGCCTTATAATGCCATATCGTTATAGATCTCTGGTTGGCATATCTTATGTATCTAACATCTACTAGATTTTCAGATATTTTAATTTTTTAATAAGTCTAGTTGCTAGATTCATGCAACAATACTCAAGATTTCTCATTGGCAGGTAGCTAAATATAATTCTCAAATATGTCAGTGGAACTTAATATTTTGGACTGTTTTATAATGACTACTAATAATTTCAATGTTTTAGCCTACATTTTCATGCGGATTGGGCAGGTAGCTTGGATGATCGAAAGAGTTTACCTTTAAATGGATATATGTTCTTTCTATGGAGTATTATCTCATTTCTTACTATAGTTCATTTCTTATCTCACTATTAAGCTTTAATCTACAGCTTTAAGCAGGATATATAGTCTAATCATCCACATTAGCACACAAGCCATTTGGATGGCATTTTTTTATTTTTTTTTAAAATTAATTTGGAATGGAAGTTTTTATGTATAATTTTTTTTAAAAAAATTGGTTACTTGTTTTCTGACAAATCAATTTTTTAGCACAATATCCATGAAAAAGAAATCCTAATTTTTTATTAGCAGGAGCAAACTATTTTTCATTGATTATTATATTCTTTTTTTTAGACAATTTAAATTTTAAATTCGTTTCCATTCTTGTTCGATTATTATTATTATTCGTTTCTTATCTCACTTTTTAATTTTGAATTTTTTTGAATAATTATACTTGCAGAATATTTGATTATTGCAGGCCCTTCCATTTATTTAGGATATATTGGATTTAATCTTTAATCACTGTTAGAACGAAATTCAAGTTAATTGTTGCATAAAGAGGGAGATTTTATTTTTATGATTTTACTATTTTTCATTGTCAATTTTTAAATTATTATGTGAATTTTTAACAACTAAAAATTGTTTTTTTTTTTTTTTTTTCAAAAACTGAATTTGTCAAGTGTCATTTTGAAATTTGCCAAAGCAAAGGCTATCCACTTTTATGTTATATGATTAAAAATGGATATAACATGTGTGTTTAGACACTTTCTCTGTAGAAAACAACAATAGTATTGTTTTTTTATATTTGTTTGTACGCAATTAGTCCAATTTGTCGTTCATGTTTTGTTTTTTTTAATAAATAGAGATTCTACTGTTCTGAATATATCTCAATCTTTTTATATAGAATGCTATTTTTAATTTATAGCTAGAATTCTATTTTTGATTTATATAATATCAATAATGAATTTTAATTGTCATTTTTTAAAAATAAATTTTCTATATCTTTTTTTAAGAAAGTTACAATTTTGAATTTTGTTTATGTTATATATATTATTATTCTTTTCTTATCTCACTTTTAATTTTTAATTTTTTAATTTGTATTTTGTAATTTTTAACTTTTACAAACATTTATTTATTGTTCACAGTTGTATTTTTTTAATTCTATTTTTTTTTTTTTCTTATTAAAAAAAAGTTTTTATTTTTTATTTCGTTTGTTTTTTTTAAATTTTTAAGAACATTTTAATTTTTTTAAAAAAATTAAAAAAAATTATTTATTTATTTTCTAATTTTTTTAATAATAAATTTTAATTGTAATATTTTAAAAATAAATCTTCATTATTTATTTTGCAAGAGAGTTATAATTTTAAATTTTGTTTCTGTTTTTTATATTATTATTATTACTAATTTTTTTCTTATCTCACTTTTTTTTAGTTTTTATTTTTACTAATTATAATATTTATTATTTTTAATATTTATGTTGTAATTTTTAATTTTTACAAACATTTATGTAATTATTTTTTATTTTAAAATTTAAAATTAACTTTTATTTTTTATTATCTTAATTTTAAAAAAATTAAAAATTGTTAATTGTTTTTTAATTTTTAATGTTCTTAAAATATTGTTTAAAAAAAAAAAATTTAAGTTATGATTTTTTATTTCATTTAATTTTTTTTCTTTTTTTTTTAAAGTACATTTTAATTTTTTTTTAAATATCCATTTTTTATGTTATTATTATTTTTGTTTCACTTTTAAAAATTCTAGTATTTTTTTTATTTTGTACTTTTATTTTCTACTCGTTTTAATTTTCAATCACTTTTATTTCTTAATTATAATTTTATTTTTGTATTTTTTATTTTTAATTATAGTTTTATTTTTGTATTTTTTATTTTATTAATAATATATTTTAATTATCGTTTTTTCTTAAAACAAATTGAAATATTAGAATTTCATTTTTAGGACATTTTTAAAATTTATTTTTTTGTATTATATTTTATTTTTACTTTTATAATTTATTTTTAAGATAAAATCTCATTAATAATTTTTTTAATTTTTTTTTTATATTGTTAGTTACTATTTAACTTTTAAAAATTTATTTTTTATTATTTATCTATTTTTTTTTTAAATTACTAATTTATTTCATTATTTATATATTATTTTAATAGTTATAATATAATTTTTACTTTTTATTCTAATAAAGTACCATAAGTTCAATTATTTTGACTGGAATTTTTTTTTTGCTTTAATTAATTTATTGCTTTTAATAAAATACTAAATAATTATTATTTTTTATTTAATATTGGTTTCTAATTTTATCTATGTTGTCAATATTTTATCTATTTTTATTAGTTTTTCAAGACAAAAAATAACTGTGTTACAAGATTTATCAATATTAATTAAAATTTACTTTATATTTTCTATTAAAGGGAACTTGCCTGTCATGATGGAAAGTTTTTATAGTTTTCACAGTTTAACTTACTCTACTTATATGGTTAGCAGTGATAGAGGGTATTAAAAGGATTGGCGGAAGCAGTTGGTTTTTTTAACAAGAAAACACCATGCAAAAACCATGAAGCTCGTGGGATATTGTTTTAAATACGATTTGATGTTGGTGTTTGAATATATGGCCGAAGGAAATATGCATGATTTACTTCTAGGTAATAATTCTCCTTTGTTCTATGGTTGTTTTTAGGTAAATGAAATGTCTGACTCAAATGTAAAGGTAATATCTAATAATTTTGAAACAACAGGAGGAGAAAATCAGCAAATTGTTGATTAGCATGAAAAAATGAAAATTATATGTGACGTAATAGAGTATATCTGTATCTATATATATCATACTATATATCTATACTATATATATATGTGTGTGTATATGTATATGTATATATATATATATGTTATATGATATTATATAATTATATATATATATATATATATATATATATATACACACACACATACACATACATATACATATACATATATGTGTGTGTGTGTGTGTATATTATTTTTTATTATTTATCTTCTTTTTTTTTAAATTACTAATTTATTTCATTATTTATATATTATTTTACTAGTTATAATATAATTTTTACTTTTTATTCTAATAAAGTACCATAAGTTCAATTATTTTGACTGGAATTTTTTTTTGCTTTAATTAATTTATTGCTTTTAATAAAATACTAAAAAATTTACTATTTTTTATTTAATATTGATTTCTAACTTTATCTATGTTATCAACTTATGTCTAGTTTTATTATTTTTTTATTTTTTATATTTTACAAGTTTTATTAGTTTAATTAAAATTAATTCCCCTCTGTGTAGAGAGGCAGTTGCGTAACTTCTCCGGTGGTTCCGTAATGACCCCCTGCGTAGAATGACGGTTGCATAACCACCCCTGTGTAGAATGATGGTTGCATAACCGCCCCTATGTAGAATGACGGTTGCATAACCGATGGTCTGCAAACACTGAAGGTCGTGTCACTTATGGACGACAAATAAAAATTAAGCCACAAACAGATGCAAAATTCAAGCGTCTCATTCATGTCTATTCCTTGGAAGACGTATGTCCCATGTCTCCATGTATTTCTTATGGGATGAACATGGGAGGAAGTTGCTTTTAAGGAGGAGCATAGGATAAGAATCGATTTTCAAAGGTAATCAGAGTTGGATGCAAGAAGTTCAGTAAGAAACCATTGGAGCTGGAGTTTGTTTTGTAGAATGAACTAGGTGTCACTCAATATTTTGTGAGCAAATAGGCAGTCATAGATCTGGTGAGTGATCTACATTGAAGCTCAAATTGAAGATTGCTCTTGTACTCATAACTATCGATCATTCATTCTACACCTTGGATGAAATCAATACAAGGCTTTGTTCTGAAGAAAGAGCAATCCTCCACCTCACAAAATAATTAGTGATTTCCATCAGGATTTTACCTCATGGGGGTTGGAAAGACATAATCCCAACAACCATACTGAATTTGCATCTTTCCTTTGCCTGCAAAATTAGTATTTAAGTTTCCAAATCTGTTTATGATCCCTACAAATGCTTCAAAGTCTATCATTATTTGAAATTAAAAGTAGAACAGTTATGTTGAGTGCTAACTGGATTTGTAGGAAGGGACCAAAGTTTGAGGGAATACTTTAGTGCCCAATCATTTCGAGTATTCAGAGTAGCTGATCAATTAGAGTTATTCTACAAGAACTGGAAACCCAAATAGACACAATCAGAAGATGTGATTCTAAATGACAGTGACACAGGTCTACAAGGTGAAGAAGTCTTACCTCTGCAATCCATACATATCTACAAAGAAGTGGAAAAAAAGATTTCGAGATGCAAATCTGAGGAAGAGATCTTGATCCACAGAATACGAGAAGCTAGAATACAATGATGGATAGGAGATGTATAAGACACCAACATGAACTGCATTGTACGACCATACAATGCATAGACTCACTTTCTCATATAAGCTAAGATTTCATTGAGACGTAATCTAAATAGTTAAAGATGCATTAGTCACAAGTGATGAAAAGGAGGTAAGATGCCATTGATGAGTGGCTAAGATGTGGAAGAGTGTGAACCTCCACCTAGTTAATTATTGCTTGCTTGCTAAAAGCAGAAGGTCAAATCTGTTTCAGTGATCCTTTTAATATTTGAAACTACGGTCTGTAAATTAAGAGCTTTGAAGGACAAGTAGATGCAGAGTTTGTTACATAACCAACCTTACAGCCAACTGGAAGTTTACTTTAGTGGGCATAATGTCATACTAGGCACACTGTGATTACCTTATTCACATCTCAAAATGGGAGGTTATTACTTTAAAAAATGGTTGAAAAGGACATCTAGCCACTGCATGAGAACTGCAAGAAACATCCTAGTTATCAGTTTCATGGGAGGGTTTTAAAAAAAAATTAAAGCTTCAGAGAAACATTCCTTAAGGTATTTCTACTGTGGCCATAAGACTGACTAGATGATGATAAAGAGGTAGTATTTTAGACAAGGAAGTGGTCAACAGCTGTGCAAGATCATACTTACTGTGTTTTATATCGGAGTTTGAGCGGGCAGTTTCTTTATACAGTACTTGGAGGATGAGGATATTCATGGATCCAACAGTATATTGGGAGGACTTCACACTCACTTTTGGAGGAACTGTTCACATTTCCACGAAGCCCAATGATTTCAATGCCAGCTTGTGTGCAAGCATAGCTCCATAGAAGATGAAAGGAATGTACAAGGAGAGGTCGGATATCATAACGACATTACCCACATATTAAACATGGCATTACCCAGCTTAAAGAAAGAACAAGGACATACAAGTCCGAATTCCTGGCTACTAAAAGTTGAAACCCTGGTATCAAGATACAACAAACTGCCACGTACTTGTGAGATAATTGTAAAGATCCCAAGAATTTTTGATTCAGAATCTGTGATAACCAATGGTCATGACCCACGATTTCCATGTTGGAAGTGTCACCATGGGCAGGCCTAAGTGAACAAAGATTCAAAGATAATCACATGACAATGATGTAAAGATAGATGGGGAGGTGGAAATAAAGGATGATTCTAGGGTAGAATGTAGAGGCATTGGATGTATAGACCTTACCAACATGAACTAAATCCAAGTCGCCGGATTCCGGAAGAGGAAGACAGATGATGAGTAAGCTATTCCAATCAAATCACACATCACGAACAACACAGTAAAATATTTGGATAATTTTGGTTCTCATTTTTTTTTTTTGACTTGCTTGACACATAGCATGACTTGCAACATGTCGTCACCAAGCTTACAACTAACTCTAGTGAACAACTTGATACAAGGATGACCAAAAGGGTCAGCATGGAAACGTTCACACCTGAAAGGATAATACACTTTTTCTTTCTTTTTGACAAGACAACATAGAAGTCCAATCACAGAACACACTTACAGTTAGGGCCAACCACAAGGAGATATTCTTGAGGGTTATTTATTTTAAAAAGGACATCTTACAATTCTTAGCTTACGTTTTCAAGGAGGCTCAAGATATGATTCGTATGATTCAACTTGCCAAGCCAAGTTTATTCCTTTGACACTGAGTAATTATCTTTAAATCTTCTCTATTATGACATTTATTTGCTTAATTCATTTATCAAGAAAAAGGAGTAATTAAATTCCACAAGGCCATCTGCTCACCACTAACGCTACTAAGATTCGTTCTTGCTCCACAAGACAACATGGTTTTAAGTTCAACACACTTGAGAGAAGAGATACAAGGTGCCTTGAAAAAGGGTTAGAGGGAGAAGGTCGAGATGAAACATTTTTAGGACCTCATTATTTATTGCCAGTATTTAATTGAAGTTAGGGCTCTTAACCAGAATTATCAACAAATTTGCTTAGGCTTCGCTAAAAGTATTAATAAGGAGTAAAAATTTACTTTCCAAATGGCTGAGAAAGATTGTGTGAGTTTCCAATTTGTTTTCTCCTGCTTATTAAATCTTATCATCTTCAAACAACTAACAATTCATTTCACCTTAGGGTCATTTTACAATTTCACCATAAAAGGAATAATGTTCACTAGAGGAGCTAGGGTTATCATGATATAAATTTTACTTGCAATGATAGTCCTGCCCTTGTTTACTTAAAGAATTTCTTGCTCTCAATTTGGTGACCCCTACGTTACTTTATTTGAATACAACTTTTAATTTAACTTCCAGAAGTATTAAATAATCCCATGTTAGTTTACTTGTGACAAGTTTAATTACTAAGTCACATCAAGGTTTAACTCAAAATTTATTCTCAAGGAAAGGTTGTAGCAACACTCATTTACATGAACAAAACAAGATTACATCAATTCTTAAAATACTGATACTCCAACAATGTCACTCAACAACAATAACCAAATTTTCTTATAATTTCAATGATGGTCAAACAATACAAGGTTTCCAAAGTTCAGATGACAAAGTCCACAATACTTTATACTAAGACATTAATCCTCTTTTAAACTTTCCACTGGACGTTAACAAAAGTTGAACAACATAAAAAGGTTTCGAGCAAATGAACTTCTCAACTGAGGTTGATGACAAAAGTCTACAAATCTATCCCTCATCTACACGCAAAATCCATCTGCAAAAAATTTTCTACAAGAGTCATTTCACGAGAACTGAGCAAGATAAGGCTACACAAAACCACCATAACTATTATCTAACAATACCACGAAAAGGAAGCACTTTATTACGAGAATTGGTTCAAACCTCTAAACAATATCAACACATCAAGTTATAATAAAGTCTTCATCATGCCAATCAAAGAAGGAGAAAACCTTGTACTTCAGTTAGGAGCAAAAGCAACGAAAGTAATAATCGTATGAGAATGGCCCTTGGCCCTATAAGGAGAAAACAAATAATCTAGCAAAAAAACAGAATTCTCAGCAAGTAAGTAATTAAACCATAATTACAAGATTAAGATTTGATATATACACCAACCATCTAGAAATTTATCAAGGTACCAAACGCATAGACTAAATTAATATATTTCTAAAAGAACAAGAGTTGATCGGCCCAAGAAAGGGGAAACACGGGTTTCAAAAACTAACATAAAAAGCCATATATAATCGAGTTTCAAACCGGAGATCAAATAAAGTATACACACAACATAAGTTTTGAGGCGAAAGCAAAGTATGTTAGTTTTGACCATTAACTACAAAGATTTTCCAATCATCCAAGAAGGGTCAAAGTCTTACAGGCTAGTAGCAAACATGCGAGAGAAGAAGGGGGTTCCGTCCAACAAGAGTATATAATAATGTCATCAACAAATTTTTATAACACTAAAGATTTACAAACCTCCACTACAATACTAATGTTTGGTTAATTTAAAATAAATTACCCATATCCCAAAACAACCATATTTTACGGCAAACCTTGGTAACCCAGTCAACCGTCGCACAAATAGATACAAACATAATTTCTAAGTGACATTTATCAAAACAAAACCTTCCGTTATGAATTCATAAGATTATCAAACGAAAGTTGAGTTTTTCCTGAAGGTCAATCACATTTAAGGAAATCTCCATCACAAACTATTACGGTAATTACGTGCATAAAAACTGAGCAATATTAATTAATAGCATTAACATTACAAGGGAGAAACTAATGCAAGTTAGGAAAGATAGAAGAGCGACATCAGAAATAATTCTGAGAGGGGGATTATTCCAAACTATTCTAGAGTCAACGAGGTACTAGATTCGCACAATGAAACCTCCATCTTAGTTGATCCGAAAAGCTAGTTATGATTCAAGTTGATAGGGATGGTCAAGGTACTTCTTGAGGATGGCCTTAAAATCCTAGAAACAAGATGAAGGATAGTATAAGAGTCTAAACACGTGAGACGGCAAAACACGTTGCAAACGAACCCTTTTCATTCTACCATTTTTAATACCAAAACTCTAAGCTGGCTAGCCCACGCATTGCTCACACAATCCTACAACCTTTTTTTCTCGATGTCAAAATGTTATCAAAGGGACTTGCGAAGGAGCTAACAAAAGACGTCAAGGACAAACTTGGCTGCTAGGCAAGTTGAATCATACGTTATCATATCTTGAGCCTCCTTGAAAACGTAAGCTAAGAATTGCAAGATGTCCTTTTAAACATAAATAACCCTGCAACTCATATCTGCTTGTGAAGAATTAATCCCTAAACTGTAAGTGTGTTATGTGATTGGACTTCTATGTTGTCTTGTCAAAAGAAACAGTAACATTGTCCTTGATATGTGTGCACACGTTTCCGTGCTGCCTTTATGGCCAATGTTAAAAACTAAAACAAGTTGAAACACAGTGTTAGTTGTATCCTTGTGACGACATGTTGCGTCATGTTATGTGTCAACTAACAAGTCAATGCAAGGAAAAGTTATCCTGTATTTCACTATAATTGTTCAATAAAATGAGTAGATTATTTGGGTCGTTACAATATGTTTATTCTCATATTGATTCAATATTTTTTTGTGTTAGTATGTTTAGAAAGGGCACATTACAATTCTCATTAAAAATAAAAATATTTTGTCTTATATTGATTATGCATATGTTCATTATCATGATTAAGTGATTAATTTCAATATTACTAGTATTAGAATGTTTAGAATAGGTTTTTTATCTTCCATTGAATGGGAATATGCCCATTCTCCTTTTTATAGAAATTCATTTATTTTTATTAATATGTTTACAATGGGCACATTCCCATTTTCATAAAAAAAAAAAATTTCTTTATTTATTGGGCACTGTTCATTCTAATGATTACAGTGATTAAGTTCATATTTCTAGTACTAGAATGTTTGCAATGGGTTGCTTCATCTTTTGTTGAAGGGTAGAATGCCCATTAATGAAATGTCTCTTTATAGAAACCTCATTTATCTTTGCTTTTTTTAAACAATGGAAATTTGGAACTTCTCACAACCTTTATAGATGATTAAGTTCAAACAAACTTCATAGAATAATAATAGAGATAATATTAAAATGATTGCAGTTCAATATTGGCAGAGGAATATTAAAATTTCCCGTTTTCAGTACATGGGCTGAATCTGGCCATATCTTACAACCTTTATCTCCCAGATGCATTAAGTTCCAATATTACATAGATATAATAATGAATTTTTATTAATCAATATTTCTATAAATTAAAATTATTTTAGAATGGGCGTTTGGCCACTATCACATCCTTTATAGAGGATTAATTTCAATATATACTAGTATTAGAATGTTTAGAATGGGTTTTTTTGTATTCTATTGAATTGGATGATGCCCATTCTCATTTAGGTATTAGAGAAAAATAATAAAAACATCATAGAAGTTTATAACAACACTAGAGATAATATGGCTATAACTTCATAATGTTTTCGAGGTATGGGCATCCGAGATAATATGCCATTCTCACAGACTTTATAACAATATGTTTATATGGTGGTCTTGATATGACTAATAATAAATAATTAAACAATTACAATGCTCTATGTCATGGTCAAGGACCATTTTAAATTTTAAACATATCATTAACACATTTCCATGGTCTCATACAAATAAACATTTTAATCTTGTATTGAATAGGAGTATGCCTATTCTAATATAGAAATCATAGAAGAAATCACAAAAGAAGTTTCCCATTCTAAAAGCTTTTATATAAGTATTACAATTATTATGTTCTAATGTATGAATCAAAGAACAATAATATACTTAATTTTTTCTTTTTTTTAGAATATTTGGAATGAGCATATTATCATTCTCATATAACAATCATATATTATTCTTCTTTGATTCATATAAGAGAACAAACATCTTTCGATTCAATACAAGATTGAACATAATCATTTGAATACCTTATCTATTCATATAAGAGAACAAACATCTTTCGATTCAATACAAGATTGAACATAATCATTTGAGTCTTTGAGAATGGGGAATTTCCCATTATAGAAATATATACAATTATATAAATACACACACACACACACACACACACACACACACACACACACACACACACACACACACACACACACGATGTGAACTACATAACGATTTATCCCTCCTGAGGGTATGCAGTGAACCACTTAGTTGTTCCAGGGATATTCTAACATATATGAAACAATTATAAATAATTAAAGAGAGCTTATAACATCTTCAAAACAAACTAATTAACATTAAATGAGGCTTAACTTATTAAGGAAACATGTATTACAACACTTTTCTCAGTGTAACTAATAAAACATGTATTGTAGCACTTTTCTTAGTGTAATAGTAATTCCTATATGAGAATGGGTATCTTCCCGTTCATTACAAGATATAAATGTTTTATGCCCATTCAATAAAATTAAAAATGTGTGTTTGTATTCAATAAAATTAAAAATGTGTGTTTGTAGAGAATGGGCATATGCCCATTGTAAACATTCCAATATACCCAAATTTAAACACAATCATTAAAATTATTATATTTTATCTTGTATGTAATGGGAAATATTGAACATAATAATTTTAATACCTCTATAATTTTTTTGAGAATGAGGAGCTTTCCATTATAAAAAAATTATATTTTACCTGATTTATTCGTCTATGTTTCGTAACGAGAATGAGAATCTACCCATTCAATACAAACAAACAATTTTATCTAATATTGAATGGGCATATCCAATCATAGAAGAAGAATAGAGTTAAAAAACAAATTAATTTAGAATGGGAATGATTATTATTGTTCACATAACAATAATAAGTCTTTAAAAAGGTATGAAAATGACCATGGCTAAGTTAATAATAGAGAAAACATTTTTTTTTTTAGAATGGGCATTTGCCTAATTTTTATCTTAATATTCAATGGAAATTTGTACTATCATCTATATTGAATCATAGAACATGGATAATATTTTTGTGGACCTAAAAATATATATTTTATTATTATATCATCATTATTACAAAATAAATATCACAAAATGGTTAACTATCATTTCTATATTTATAGTACATTTAACTTCCAATTCAACTTGTCATCATGTTACATTATTATAAAATAAAAAGTATGTATAAAATGGTTAAATATATTTTTATCTTCATAGTAAATTTACTTTTTATGAAATGGGTAGATGATGATTCTCACATAGGAATAATAGAAGAATTGAGATAAATTTTACTTTTATTTAGAAAAGGAATTTCCCTATTCTCATAGCATTTACGGAGGTATACAATCTAATGTATTATATTGTAATTATTACTCTCTCCTGCATGCCATAGAACAAGATAAAATTGTATGCATGTCATTTTAATGAATTGGCATGCATTATCAACTTATATTCATGTTTTAAAATGGTTAACTTTCTTTTTTATCCTTATAGTACATTTAATCAATAAACAAGGTAAAAATCATATAGGATTTTATTGAATGGTAATATGCCCATTCTCATAGCCTTTAAGTTTAATATTTCTTGTATTCTAAAATATTCTCAATCTAAAAATAAATAAATTATAGATATATTATTCTTCTATGATTCCTATATGATAATGGGCATATTCCCATTCCAAACATTCTAATGCAAGAAATATTGAACATAGTCATTTTAATACCTCTATAAAGTATATGAGAATGTTTTATCCCTATTCTTATTCTATTCTTCCTAAATGATAATAGGCATTTTCCCATTCAATACAATACAAAAAAAAAATTGTATGAGGATGGGAAAATTCCCATTCTGAACGTTCTAATACAAGAAATATTCAACATAGTCAATTTAAACCTCTATACAAAATACAAAAAATAAAAGATATGGCATTATATTTAAACCTATATCAGAATACAACTAAAATAAAACGTATTCCTCCTATGCACTAATATTAGAGATTCCTTTAAGATTCAATCAAGATTCTATGAAAGGGAAATAAATCTAGATGATATTCTTCATCTTATAATAGAAATTTCCCCAGTCTCAAAAGGTATTAAGATTTTAGAATGTTTATAATGGGAATTTTCCTATTCTCATATAAAAAACACTTTTTAATATTGTATTGAATGGGCATATTCTAATTCTATATGCCCATTCTCATATAGGGATAATAAAAGAAGAATGGAGATAAAATTTATTTTGTTTTAAAATGTTTAAAATTGGAATAAGTCTATTCACATAAAAAATAAATTATCATGTATAAACTGAACTAGTTATGGTACATGCCATGTTTGGTTATTTACTTGATGTTTTCTCAAAATTTTGAATCAAATCCTCCATCCCAAGGCTACACCATATTCTTAGATCAAGATGAAGGGTATGAACAACCTCTTGTTCCTATTGTTTCCCCCATACATGGAATTTTGCTATCATATTTTTAGTGGATTCTAATGATAATAATAGTTTCTTATACATCATACTACATTAGTCAAAAGCATTTCTTAACAGGAGGACGAGTCACTTCCCTGTGATTACATTTGCATTTTGTAAATCAATGAGGTGTAGAAGATTGAACACAAATTAGTAATGATATGGGTGGAAAAGATGCCCAAATATCTTAATATAGTGACATAATAATACCCTTATGGTGGGCGTCGAACACCTGTGCGTAATGCTGTTGTCTTAGACCCGGTCTCAGCGATGTTTTAGCACCTTCCAAAATCTCCTGAAGATAGGAATCCACGAGTCGTTAGGGGGACACCTCCAATATACCTATACCAAGTATAAGACTCAACTCATCCCCAGGTCACATTGGGCTAGTAACTTTCCTTGATATAGACATTTCCATCCTACTCCTATTCGATTGGTCAAGCCAAGGACTTTAATCCCATCGACATGTAGGCTTGATGCAGTTCACCCACATATGGTTTAATTCCTATCTGACTAACTAAGGGGATGCAGTGACACATGTTATGAGTTGGGATAGAACCCATATACATTATAATATTGCAGAGAATCCCAAGGTACATAGCATCTGACCTCCCTCTCGAACTTGCTTTTTCCCCGAATGACATAAGACTTGTAGACATGATAATGAGTTTAAATTATGTACACACTTGTCGCCATGCTTAACCATCTTACCGCCTCATATGAGATCGTAGTGGGTGGATATATATACAAACCTAATTAAGTATCTGTTGTTACGTATATGTCATCCTACATCGGTATCCATGCATATCCATAATAATAAATTACCTATGATTCCATGGGTGTAGAACGATATATTGTATGTTATACATTAATAAATCGAATCCTATAGATTCTGAGTGTGTTGCTCCTTTTAATTCCTTGCATATTTATATACATTTCTACCCTTATGTGGCCCTAGACATAAGACCTCCAAGATCGTGCAAGCCTCTTAACTCAGTGATGTTGTGGGCGTCTATTATGGTGTAACCTGAGAATTATCCTATTGTAACCTTTAGCTTGGTCTTTCTCTTCGTGAAAGCAAGTTGCTTGCTAATTCTTTTTTCTCTTGAGTAGATGAATTATTTATTTAATTTTTACATCTTTTTACCGCATGGCTCTAATCTTCTAGATAATGCTTATTCCCTTCTTCATCATCTATCAAATTCCTCTTCATTATCCTAATTTATACTTAATTTTTTCCCTGCTAAAGGAATGTGAGGGGTCTGCGTGGGAATGTATTTTTCTTTTAGCTGTGTGGCGCAAATTTCATGGGACATTATTTTGCACTTTAAGACTAATTTCTATCTGCAATGTGCTCTAACCAAGGATATCGATAAATAATATCTATACCATCCCCTATCCTAAACCATAAAAAACTGGTACGTGGCCATCTAAAACATATCCTTATCTATAGCCAGCCGCTTTAAATCTTCTTTAACTTGACTATGATTACTTTCCAAATCTGAGATGTGTCTTTGACATATGCTTTGTTTGCTGGCATGCGTGAGCATTGATGTAGTGTCCCGCTTAAATAAAAACCAAAATAAAAGGCATAAAAATATAAATTTAAAAATGGGGAATCGCAGGTGTTTGGTGAGAATGTGGAGGATGGAGTCCTGGTCAAGACACATGCGTCCTAATAGACTATTTTAACAACATGTTCTTTGCAGCTGATGGATAATGTTTATGAAATGGACTTTATTTAGCCTATCCAAGCAAACTGAAACCACGTTGGAACCCTCACCTTAGTATTAAAAACTTTGCAGAAATTGTATGGTGCCAGCTGGAGTTGAATCCCCAAGCTGGTTCAAAAAAACGTGTTACCTCCTCTTAACATAGTGTTGTGTGAGGTGAATGAAGCATATGTCGTGGATCCACAGCATAGCCCTACCACAGTTAAAGTTCAGCCTTCCTGTTATCCTACGTTACAGTAAGGAAGCAAGCATTTGTCTCTTGCAGTGCCTCCAACAAACAGGTCGTCCAACTATGTTGTTATGTGTTTCCCCCAGCTATCTGCCATTACCAGCGCTAGAATTCGGTTTTTTGACATCCTTCAAAGCATTTTTATGGAAATCAATTTATGTGCCAGCTGAGAGTCCCTTACCTGGAGTTCCAAACGAAAGGTTATTTTGCAAAGATGTCTGTAGTTGAGACCATGCTCTGGTTTTACGATGCAACTCATGCAAGATGTGGAACCTTATACGCAAGGTGTGCAAACAAACTGTTTCACATAATGAATATAAATGAAACACAAGTGGCTCATGGACATCACTAACTGAGCTGGATATGCAAAAAATTCACTGTTTGTTTAAAAGGCTTAGAAACTTTCTAGTTGGAATTATGCACCTTCACATGTGTAGCAGCCTGAAACGTTTGCACCTAGAGCTCGATGATGTCCTCCTATCCTGATGCCAGGAAATGAGGATTTGTAGGATGTTTGGTTGTAAGTGCCTAGTAGTCTTTAGAGAGAGGTGGTCTAACGGATCTTTATGTCTTGTGTCATGTAAGCTTCAAATCATGGGGTTAGCTTTGTAGCTAAAATGCACCGCGTGGCATGTTTAGCTGGAAAAGGGCTCGCAGAGCACTTTGGGTTAATGGAAAAGCAGTTGCTTATAGAATTCCACCTAGATACTAAATTATAGATGTCGTTCTTAAACCAGGCATGTTACATTCCTTGCGGTGTTGGCTATCTTGAGGGGACTCAAAAATTAATCATCAACACATTGAATCGAACATTTGGTGGTTGTGTTTGTTTGGTACCTGTGAATAGAACATTTAGAATACAAAGCTTACTGCTAATTTACTTGTGAATCAACTCTTCCTTTGAGATGGATTGTTATAGGACTGCTGTAACTTGTTTGTTATTCTTATCCTGATACATCTGTGCATAAGTGCCTATGTGAGATGGGGTTCAAATGCCTCGTTTTTTCTTGATGAGGGATAGAAGGAGATTAACTGCTATGTGATAGCAAAATTGTAATGCCCACTTCCCTACGACACTTAGTTGATCTTCTTTTGAGTTATGCAGACTTTGGATATGGACATGACTCATACTTATGTTGATTAGCAGGATGTTTTACAACTAGATGCATTTAGATTATGACTGGATTTTGTTTTCAGTACGACCTACACTGACTCATGGACAGACTATTGGATACCGATATTATTTTTATATGGATGTATTGCATGTGTTCTAACATTGGATTTCTTCGCCATGATGAGTAGAATGTAGTTGTTAAATTTACATTACTATAATTTTGGATGATGATGAAATGCATAGTTAAGTTGTGATTTAGACCTAGAAATAATGATTGATTGAATTACGTATAGATGTTGATAAATTTCATGCTTATGATTATTTCAGATATTTTGACATGGCCGCAAGGCCGAAGGAGGTATTTTGCATTTTGCAGGAAACACAACTTGATCACAACCATGAGGGGGATTGGGGACCAAACACAACAGAATGTCGGGTGGTTACAGCAATTGGTCGTCAAGGCAACTAGTAAATTGTGTTGTGTTACCTTTATTCTTGTATGTGTTAAGAAAATTTTCATGAGGGGGAAATGTTCTATGTGACCATGGGGATAAGAATTTTATTTATTTGTTTTACTTGCTTTAGTAGGTGATTTCATTGGTGATGTCTTTTCTTTTATTACTTTTGCTAAGTATGTTTAGATTAGTGTAATATCTTGTGTTAGTTTTTAAACTTTGGGGAAAGTCAAGTGGGTGTAATTAATTTTGATGGTTGGCTCCTTGAGCCTTGTGTTTCCTCATGTTTTGAATGCTTGGTATTGAGTGTTGACCACTCCAAACTCTTTGAATCTCGAATTTGAGATTTAGTGCATTTTTAGGGGACTTGTGGGACAAGTTAAACTTGTCCCACACTTCCCAAAACCCCTTACCAACCATATCTATGGGTTGGGAATCCAAAAAGGGGGTTATTTATTGTTTTGGGAAGGGAAATATGACTTTGGAGTGCATTTTCCTCATTTTGCATTTAATTGTGCCTTAAGGCACATGGGAAAGGGTTGAATGTGGAATGGAGATGTCATTCAACCCAACCACCCATTTATGGTGTTTTGGGATTTGAGTTGACCTTGGGAGATGGTCTTGAGGATGTGTGATGTGGCATCCTACAAGGAGCCACATCACCCTCACTCTTCCTCTTGTCTATTTATTGAAACTTCCTCTCTTGTTGAGGGGGTTGGAGTTTTTTGTTGAAATTTCTTTTGTTATTTTGGGAGAGGAGAGATTTGAAAAAAAAAAAGAGAGAGAGAGCTTGGACTTGCATGCTTGGATTGCTTTGGAGGGAGCTTGAAAAAAAAAAAAACTTCTTGGTTTAGGCTTCTCCAATGGAGAGGTAGGAAAACTTCTCTCTTTGTGCTTTCTTTTGTTATTGCTTTTGAGCTTAAAATTGAAGAAAATGCATGTTGTTTTTGTGTATTGTGGAAAAATGGATAGAATGCTTATTGTGTTGTATAGGAGAGGTCTATGGGAATACTCATGAGGGAGGCAAAAGAGTAGATTAGGATATTGTGGAGGGAGTTTGGGAGGGATGCCCATCTTGGGTAAGAATGTTTACATTCTACCTTGTCTTTGAGGGAGCCATAAGAGGAGGGAGGCATAAGAGTATGGGAGGTAAAAGGGGTACTTGAGGGAGGCATAAGAGTCATAGGGGCTTGTGTTTATCGTGGAGGGTTTTGGATGGGCATCTCATCTCATTTGGGAGGCATAAGGAAAACATTCCCATAGTTCCTTCTCTTGTTGGCTTGGATGAAAGCCTTTTGTGCAAAATATTGTGTTATTTGTGTTTCCTTGTTGTTTTCTCTTTTACCTTGAATGTTGTGAATGAAACTTGTATTGTGGAAGCAAGTATTGTTGCCTTGAGTTGGAGACCATCCTTCATTGTGTTGTGTTTGGGGCTCGGGGGTCAATGGAGGAGATTGCTTCTCTTCCCCATTGAGTTTTGGTTGGGAGGAGAGTGTTGCCTCTCCCCCTATCTTGGTTGTGATTGAAACACTTGGAACATTGAGCATTGATGAGAACACTTTGGAGCACAAGAACCGTGTTGTTGACAATGTCAAAACATCATGTAATCAACCACCTTGAGTGGAGAAAGAAATGTAATATTACCTTGTTTTCTTTAGCTTTCAATAATGCAGTTTGTTTCACATGAAGTAGGATGTATAGAAAAAGAAATGGAAGGGAAAGTTGCAATGAGATGATAACATTTCTTACTTTAAAATTTATTGAAAAGTTGTTGAATTTCAGAGTTTCAAATGTTCTCTTTAGATGTTATGGTACACTAGTTTCCAGATAAAGATAATTGATCCCTGTGCCACCCGAGATGTTGTTGATATAGAGCTTACTTTTATTATGAGGAACTCATTAACATTTATACGTATGCAACAATTTGAGCTATGTCATCATCATCAAATATTTTAGGCCTTGAATTAATAGATCTTCGTACAGTTTTGGTGTAGCTACAATACCTTCACTAAGTTCACTCTCAATCTCAATGATGCCCATCCAAATTTAGAGTAATACCATAAGCTAGTTAAAAACTTAAAAACCTGCCATCTACACAGAAAAGAAGCAGCAACAACCTTATTCTTGAATCTTTTGATCAAACTATGGTCTTCGATTCATTACTGGTCTTCTCAAGGGCAATGAACTCATTAGGAAGAACTCTGACATCTTAATGTGTGTTGATTTCATATTATTACTCAATTCATGCAAAATGTAGCAGTTAGCAAGTTCAAGTTCCTAGCATATTTACCCCACGGTCTTTGCCTTATCCCTCTATAGTGCCTCTTTCTCTGCTGTTGTCTTTTAGAATTGGAGTTCGATTGGAGAATTGCAGGGATCTCCAATGTGCCGTGATCTGATTAATTTTCTCTGCTTGATCTGAAGGTTTGGGGCATCTGCTTTCAATAATAATTAGAAGATATGAAATACTTCATTTCCATATTCGAATGATTCAAGTAATGAATTCATTAACTAGTATTTCCAAATACACACAATAGCAGGATTGATAGATTTGTTAAACAAAAAAAAAATACTTTAATTTTCGAATTGTATCCGAATCTATTTTTCTGTTGTAAATTTATGTTTTAGAATTTGTGCTGACTGTGTAGAAGTTGCGACCCTTTTTACCATCAATGCTGAATAGAGTTTTAATGGGCGCGTGCTGTTTTTTTTCTTAAAATCCTCGATCTATTCGATCAAATATCCTGAAGGAGAACCTCAATCTGAGGATGCATACGATACTGAACAGATAACAACATAGTTGGCATCTTGTTTGTTAGAAACGCCTTGGGGCTGACCCTTTCGCGCGGCCTGGCCGACCTGCTCACTGGCTCGCCCCTCTACTTGTCTGTACATGCGCCCAGGACCTTTGTTCTCCCCCTCCTCACGCGGACAGGGCCGAGTCAGACAGTATTCACGCTTGAAGCATCGCTCGTAGCACGTTCCTTTTAGACGCCCATCCCTTTCACGCGGCCTGGGGCAGAACTACAGCAAGATCGGACATAAGGGAGGCTCAAGATTCTCAAAATCTGGGCGAGTAGATGTTGTGCGGTCGGTTGGAGTAATCTACACGCCAGGCAAGAGTCATTATGTTGCCAGGAGTGGGTGGAGTCAACCATCGCCCAACTACAACATTTAAACCCAAGTTTGAAATGGTGGGCTTTGTAAGCCAGTTGTACAGAGCTTTATGGATTCATTTAGATAGTATGCTGGTCAGGAAGAGTGCATATTTGAAACTCCTTGTGTTTTATATCCGGTGAGATGATCTTAGTATGTGCACTCCATTTTCAAATCTGCCTAATGGGATTACCAACGAATGTTTCAAAGAAGTCATATGTATTTATTTGAAACATGTTATCTTGGTTAGAGATACGAAGTAGATGGTGATGAACTAGAACCAAAGTTTGAAGATGTTCTAGATGGGTTTCAATCCTTACAGAAAGATAAAAAGAAAAGGGGGTCATGATGATAAGTAATACATATTAGTGATTCTTAATACCGTTTTCTTTTAATAAACAAACTTAATATAAAAGGGTGCTATGTACAACTCAATACATAAAGACTTACAATGTAGTAATATAATTTCAAAGTATATATCTTATTGTATGATGTTCCTTGATATATATATAACATAATGTAATGTATTAAAGTGAATGAGAAGCCTAGATGAAATGTTCAATCGCAGTGTATCATCAAAAGAATGAGAACATTGAAGCTATGGCAATTAGCTTGGGCATGTACGCTTGAATATAAAAGGCAAATACCCTTTAAAAAAAAAAAGAGAGAGAAGTAATTGAGGCAATGTCGCCTTTGTATTTTGATGGGGTCAAATATAAACAAGAATCTAGCATGGAAGCAATGTTAATCAACCTGAAAGGTAAACAATTCCATGTTAATTTTTAGAGTACAATTTCCCTGAAAAACGTTGCAAAATACAAAGCTCAAGTATAGGGCTCCAATTTACAATTGAGTGAAAGGAAAAATGTTGAAACTTGAAAGTGATTGGTGACCCGGAATCAGTTGTAAACCAAGTACAAATTCAATTCCAATGCAACTTTGAACTTTTAAATAAATACAAGAACAGAGATTGAGATTTGAATGAATACTGTTGGCTTTTAAAAAATTGCCCCAAGAGCAATATTTCTAAAATAGTCGACACAATAGCAATAAATGTGTATTCTTTGTAATGCTTTTCTACGACTATATATATTCTCGATTTAGTCTCACCATGCGTGAAGCTGGAGATTCTCCGCTAAGAAAGAGGCGAATTCAACAAGTATTGAAGTAAGTCTCGAGTGAGTGGAATTGCGACAACCATGTAGCTCTAGGTTTGCGAGCGGAATGCAAAGTCAAAAGATTGAAGCTTGTCAGTTCCCAATATCAAGCAGGTCACAAACTTGCAGATAAAGTAAATCAAACAAGAACCATTACTTTAAAAAAAAAAAAAAAATTGTCGCATTTCGGGTTGTTCGCAATGGATGCGACATGGTCGTCGTCGTCGAGCAAGCGTCGTATTTTAGCGGCGTTACACTTTGGTATCAGAGCCGTGGGTTCAACACTTGGACCCTGGGCCAACTTCGAAACCCGAAAACCAGATTAGTAAAATTTAATCTCTGTGTTTTAAAAATAAAAATAAAAAAAAATAATAAAGTAATAAAATTCTTCAAATTGCTGAACTCGCCTAGTGGCGTTTTGTCGAACATAGATAACTAAAAATGTTAAAATTAAATGGATACTCTTATGAAATTCTGGTGAAACATGAACTTGTTTTTCATTTAAAAATATGTTGTTGATGCATACTAACTTTTTCTTTAGTTGTATGACGTGATAAAACCCGTAAGATTCTTCCTTGTTGGAATGATAAATTATATGCTGCGATTCTTGTAATTTAACATTAGTGATTGTGCTCTGAGGTCAGGCATAGTAAATTAGAAGTTGTTTAGTCACCCAAAGCTTCCCTTTTCTCTTAGTTGTTAGATGAGTTAGTTTTGGTCCCCACTATGGAAAACTTAATCCCCGTATGAGTAACTGGATATTAGGCCTTGGTGTCGTTTTGATCCAGCTTAGCGTATGCATTTTTTAAAACGGAGCTCGAGGCATAGTACCCCTATTAGCAGCCATAAAGGGCTGCAAAGTGATTGTGATGTTGACTTTCTGTATTTTATATATTTGTAAAACTGGTTTTATTTTATCAAGGACCAGCGTTTTATTTTATGATTTGATTGAGAAGCTCTGAGGCTCTTTTAGTAATTGTATTTTTGTGAGATTTCAGACATTGCAATGCGGATGCTTATCCACTTTCTTTGATTGCCAATATTTCTTGGATTTTAATTTGACTGGTGACTCAGAGCTCGTTTATCTGTTGGCTACTTAGCTAAACGTTACGTGATTCCTTCCTGCATGTTGTTGAGCTGGTTCTACACTGGTTGTATTGTGACATTTTGTCGTATGGGGGTACACCATAGGTGCCTTGAATGTCTTCTTAGGTGCTTTAAGTTATGCATCAGTTTTAGAAAGACGAAACCTTGAGTGTGTCTAGGATCCGGGAGAGTTCGTTGTGTAGTGCATTCTAGTTGGTAGCTTAATAGCGGTGACAGTGACCCTCTTACGACCTAGTAAGAGATTTTATCCTCGTCAGAGTAGATGTGTTTAGTTATGGGCTTATGGATTGTGTTAGGATCGGATTGACTCTTGGTTGACTGTATATTTTATGTGGATAAATGTTTGGTTGGTAGTGAAATCCCATCGATGGCATGCTAATTTAGATCATGGTTTCCTTATTTCTTTATAGAAGGTATTGCATCGATGGCATGCTAATTTGGATCATGGTTTTATAGTATTGACTGATGGATTGTAGGTATTTTGGTAATTATGATTAGACGTAAGCCCATCCGGGAAATGTGATTAATTAAGTGTGCTTGTTTTTTTTTTCTCTCATTGACCTATTAGTCTTTGGATTACGTGGAGACACTTATGGATGTTGTTGGGTCTTTTTGTCCTCACTCTAAGAGATGTTAGTTTGGTGGATCTTAATATTTTAATCTCGGTGGTGGTTATATTGTGTTTCTTCTTTTAAAACTATAACCCTTGGTCATAGAATCCGTGGTTGGATAGATTAGTCGATTGTCCTCTTACATTGATGATCTCTAATGGGAATGTGGAGTCCTTGGAGTAAGATTTGCATTGTCATCTTGTTTCTTGGTTGGTGGTATCTTGTGGAAATATAGGTGTTGATTTGAAAACTTTCCTTGTTTTATTATGCAAGTAAAATGTTTGAGTCTAAACAACAAACATTGTTAAACCTCATAAAATTCGTAAAAGTAGATATGCCTCTTTAATGAGTCTTCCTTGTAAGTTCATTTGAGATTGGTAGAGGCCACTAGAAATGTTTATTGATGCTTGTAATCCTTTGGAAAACCCTTGAAATATTGGCGTGGTACATATTGAATTATGGATTCCTAGTTCTTAGGAAATTAAAAATGTGTTTGCTATGTTGATTGTCTCTTGTTCCTATAGAATTAATAATGTGATGTGATGATTCATATCTCTCTCCCATAAAAATAATAATGTGATATGTTCGACTCTTGCTTTCCATTAAAACTTTAATTGTTAAGATGACTCACCCAACTACTATAGAATTAAAATTGAGAGGATTTGACTTTGAAACTTGAAAAAAAAAAAAGTTGGAACATAGAAAAAGGAAAATGGTCCTTGATTTAGCCCCAGTAGATTTATAGAAGAAATATAAGCTAGGTAGAAGAATAGAAAGGAACTTTATCCATCTACCTTCCCTAGGAGTAAAAATAAATGTTGTTTCCACCTATTCGGAATGGCAAGATATCATGCCACCTTAGTGGCGCTCCCTATAACGCAACTTGTGATATCATAATAACAGGAAGTTTTAATTAAGAAAACTTGTAAGGATTGTGTTTAACAAGCAAAACTATAACTTTGAACTTATTAAGTTAATTTATAAAACCAGTAAGATTTATGTATTGAGTGCAATGTATATTTGAACCTTTAGTTTTGTCTCCTACCTAGATTTGTGAAACATCTTGTTGATGGTTATGTGTTCTAGTTGTGTAGTACCACTCCCTTGATCGTAGACATATGTAAATTTCCCTTGTAGGAGTTTGGGTCGTCATACCCTTGTTGCCTCGTAGCTCGACGAATGTGAGTTGCGGCCTTCTAGGAGTGGATCTTATATATATATTTTTAAGAAAAGCAACCTCCTTGTGTGTTTATTTAACCCTTAGTGACCTAGGTTATTGTAATTTTAAGGCAACATATGTTAAGGATATGACATAACTTTGGGAAGACATCTTTTCTTCTTATTTTCTTGTGACACTTTGTTGATGTTGCTCGCTTTTGGTATGATGCACTTTGGATTGTAGTTGGACACCCCCCTCTTGTTGCCTATCCTTCTATTCTAGCTCACCTGAGTGCTCTTTGGTGTTACGACTTATGCATGTGTTTCTCCTCATGATCAATTTGAGCTTGAGAAGGGTTTGAGATAAATAAATCCCATTGTGTTATGTAGAGTGAGTGGTGCCTCTTTTATTGGTATGTTAGTTTCTAGTGGAAATATTATCCAAATGTTTGACATTTCTAAACCAGGTTAGTATTTTGTGTTCGATCTTGAATGTAAAATAAAGTTATAGAAACATTACGGTCACGTTTTTCCTTGGTATTACCATGAAAATTTGATTGTGCCCTCTTGAGTTATATAAGTGCTTCCCATGAATAGTTTTCTTAATTGTAAATGTTTTTGCTAATTCTGGTGTCTTCCTTGTTGTTAAACCTCACCACGTGTGATCTCCAAATTGTGATACCTTTGAGTAAAAATGTTATTATACTTGGCGGTTATTCTTGAGACTCCTCTGACCTTTTCATGTTGTGATGCTATGATTTGTAGCTTGGTTGACCACGTAAAGTTGCTCCATAGAATTTCATGTTTGTAACCTTACTTGAAGAAAATTTAGAACTCATTCCTTACAATCTTAATTCTTCTTGTTAAATTACATTGGACCAAACTCGAGTCTGTAGATCCACACTTGTTTGAAGCAAATGAATTCCACAAAGGGTGTGATCCTATTTTCTTTTGCATTTTTTTTTCCTACCTCTTTCTCCTTGACTTCCAGGAGGAAGTCTAGTCTAAGGGGAGGGGGATGTAATGCCCACTTCCCTACGACACTTAGTTGATCTTCTTTTGAGTTATGCAGACTTTGGATATGGACATGACTCATACTTATGTTGATTAGCAGGATGTTTTGCAACTAGATGCATTTAGATTATGACTGGATTTTGTTTTCAGTACGACCTACACTGACTCATGGACAGACTATTGGATACCGATATTATTTTTATATGGATGTATTGCATGTGTTCTAACATTGGATTTCTTCGCCATGATGAGTAGAATGTAGTTGTTAAATTTACATTACTATAATTTTGGATGATGATGAAATGCATAGTTAAGTTGTGATTTAGACCTAGAAATAATGATTGATTGAATTACGTATAGATGTTGATAAATTTCATGCTTATGATTATTTCAGATATTTTGACATGGCCGCAAGGCCGAAGGAGGTATTTTGCATTTTGCAGGAAACACAACTTGATCACAACCATGAGGGGGATTGGGGACCAAACACAACAGAATGTCGGGTGGTTACAGCAATTGGTCGTCAAGGCAACTAGTAAATTGTGTTGTGTTACCTTTATTCTTGTATGTGTTAAGAAAATTTTCATGAGGGGGAAATGTTCTATGTGACCATGGGGATAAGAATTTTATTTATTTGTTTTACTTGCTTTAGTAGGTGATTTCATTGGTGATGTCTTTTCTTTTATTACTTTTGCTAAGTATGTTTAGATTAGTGTAATATCTTGTGTTAGTTTTTAAACTTTGGGGAAAGTCAAGTGGGTGTAATTAATTTTGATGGTTGGCTCCTTGAGCCTTGTGTTTCCTCATGTTTTGAATGCTTGGTATTGAGTGTTGACCACTCCAAACTCTTTGAATCTCGAATTTGAGATTGAGTGCATTTTTAGGGGACTTGTGGGACAAGTTAAACTTGTCCCACACTTCCCAAAACCCCTTACCAACCATATCTATGGGTTGGGAATCCAAAAAGGGGGTTATTTATTGTTTTGGGAAGGGAAATATGACTTTGGAGTGCATTTTCCTCATTTTGCATTTAATTGTGCCTTAAGGCACATGGGAAAGGGTTGAATGTGGAATGGAGATGTCATTCAACCCAACCACCCATTTATGGTGTTTTGGGATTTGAGTTGACCTTGGGAGATGGTCTTGAGGATGTGTGATGTGGCATCCTACAAGGAGCCACATCACCCTCACTCTTCCTCTTGTCTATTTATTGAAACTTCCTCTCTTGTTGAGGGGGTTGGAGTTTTTTGTTGAAAGTTCTTTTGTTATTTTGGGAGAGGAGAGATTTGAAAAAAAAAAAAAAAAAAAAAAGAGCTTGGACTTGCATGCTTGGATTGCTTTGGAGGGAGCTTGAAAAAAAAAAAAAAAAAAAAAAACTTCTTGGTTTAGGCTTCTCCAATGGAGAGGTAGGAAAACTTCTCTCTTTGTGCTTTCTTTTGTTATTGCTTTTGAGCTTAAAATTGAAGAAAATGCATGTTGTTTTTGTGTATTGTGGAAAAATGGATAGAATGCTTATTGTGTTGTATAGGAGAGGTCTATGGGAATACTCATGAGGGAGGCAAAAGAGTAGATTAGGATATTGTGGAGGGAGTTTGGGAGGGATGCCCATCTTGGGTAAGAATGTTTACATTCTACCTTGTCTTTGAGGGAGCCATAAGAGGAGGGAGGCATAAGAGTATGGGAGGTAAAAGGGGTACTTGAGGGAGGCATAAGAGTCATAGGGGCTTGTGTTTATTGTGGAGGGTTTTGGATGGGCATCTCATCTCATTTGGGAGGCATAAGGAAAACATTCCCATAGTTCCTTCTCTTGTTGGCTTGGATGAAAGCCTTTTGTGCAAAATATTGTGTTATTTGTGTTTCCTTGTTGTTTTCTCTTTTACCTTGAATGTTGTGAATGAAACTTGTATTGTGGAAGCAAGTATTGTTGCCTTGAGTTGGAGACCATCCTTCATTGTGTTGTGTTTGGGGCTCGGGGGTCAATGGAGGAGATTGCTTCTCTTCCCCATTGAGTTTTGGTTGGGAGGAGAGTGTTGCCTCTCCCCCTATCTTGGTTGTGATTGAAACACTTGGAACATTGAGCATTGATGAGAACACTTTGGAGCACAAGAACCGTGTTGTTGACAATGTCAAAACATCATGTAATCAACCACCTTGAGTGGAGAAAGAAATGTAATATTACCTTGTTTTCTTTAGCTTTCAATAATGCAGTTTGTTTCACATGAAGTAGGATGTATAGAAAAAGAAATGGAAGGGAAAGTTGCAATGAGATGATAACATTTCTTACTTTAAAATTTATTGAAAAGTTGTTGAATTTCAGAGTTTCAAATGTTCTCTTTAGATGTTATGGTACACTAGTTTCCAGATAAAGATAATTGATCCCTGTGCCACCCGAGATGTTGTTGATATAGAGCTTACTTTTATTATGAGAACTCATTAACATTTATACGTATGCAACAATTTGAGCTATGTCATCATCATCAAATATTTTAGGCCTTGAATTAACAGATCTTCGTACAGTTTTGGTGTAGCTACAATACCTTCACTAAGTTCACTCTCAATCTCAATGATGCCCATCCAAATTTAGAGTAATACCATAAGCTAGTTAAAAACTTAAAAACCTGCCATCTACACAGAAAAGAAGCAGCAACAACCTTATTCTTGAATCTTTTGATCAAACTATGGTCTTCGATTCATTACTGGTCTTCTCAAGGGCAATGAACTCATTAGGAAGAACTCTGACATCTTAATGTGTGTTGATTTCATATTATTACTCAATTCATGCAAAATGTAGCAGTTAGCAAGTTCAAGTTCCTAGCATATTTACCCCACGGTCTTTGCCTTATCCCTCTATAGTGCCTCTTTCTCTGCTGTTGTCTTTTAGAATTGGAGTTCGATTGGAGAATTGCAGGGATCTCCAATGTGCCGTGATCTGATTAATTTTCTCTGCTTGATCTGAAGGTTTGGGGCATCTGCTTTCAATAATAATTAGAAGATACGAAATACTTCATTTCCATATTCGAATGATTCAAGTAATGAATTCATTAACTAGTATTTCCAAATACACACAATAGCAGGATTGATAGATTTGTTAAACAAAAAAAAAATACTTTAATTTTCGAATTGTATCCGAATCTATTTTTCTGTTGTAAATTTATGTTTTAGAATTTGTGCTGACTGTGTAGAAGTTGCGACCCTTTTTACCATCAATGCTGAATAGAGTTTTAATGGGCGCGTGCTGTTTTTTTTCTTAAAATCCTCGATCTATTCCATCAAATATCCTGAAGGAGAACCTCAATCTGAGGATGCATACGATACTGAACAGATAACAACATAGTTGGCATCTTGTTTGTTAGAAACGCCTTGGGGCTGACCCTTTCGCGTGGCCTGGCCGACCTGCTCACTGGCTCGCCCCTCTACTTGTCTGTACATGCGCCCAGGACCTTTGTTCTCCCCCTCCTCACGCAGACAGGGCCGAGTCAGACAGTATTCACGCTTGAAGCATCGCTCGTAGCACGTTCCTTTTAGACGCCCATCCCTTTCACGCGGCCTGGGGCAGAACTACAGCAAGATCGGACATAAGGGAGGCTCAAGATTCTCAAAATCTGGGCGAGTAGATGTTGTGCGGTCGGTTGGAGTAATCTACACGCCAGGCAAGAGTCATTATGTTGCCAGGAGTGGGTGGAGTCAACCATCGCCCAACTACAACATTTAAACCCAAGTTTGAAATGGTGGGCTTTGTAAGCCAGTTGTACAGAGCTTTATGGATTCATTTAGATAGTATGCTGGTCAGGAAGAGTGCATATTTGAAACTCCTTGTGTTTTATATCTGGTGAGATGATCTTAGTATGTGCACTCCATTTTCAAATCTGCCTAATGGGATTACCAACGAATGTTTCAAAGAAGTCATATGTATTTATTTGAAACATGTTATCTTGGTTAGAGATACGAAGTAGATGGTGATGAACTAGAACCAAAGTTTGAAGATGTTCTAGATGGGTTTCAATCCTTACAGAAAGATAAAAAGAAAAGGGGGTCATGATGATAAGTAATACATATTAGTGATTCTTAATACCGTTTTCTTTTAATAAACAAACTTAATATAAAAGGGTGCTATGTACAACTCAATACATAAAGACTTACAATGTAGTAATATAATTTCAAAGTATATATCTTATTGTATGATGTTCCTTGATATATATATAACATAATGTAATGTATTAAAGTGAATGAGAAGCCTAGATGAAATGTTCAATCGCAGTGTATCATCAAAAGAATGAGAACATTGAAGCTATGGCAATTAGCTTGGGCATGTACGCTTGAATATAAAAGGCGAATACCCTTTAAAAAAAAAAGAGAGAGAAGTAATTGAGGCAATGTCGCCTTTGTATTTTGATGGGGTCAAATATAAACAAGAATCTAGCATGGAAGCAATGTTAATCAACCTGAAAGGTAAACAATTCCATGTTAATTTTTAGAGTACAATTTCCCTGAAAAACGTTGCAAAATACAAAGCTCAAGTATAGGGCTCCAATTTACAATTGAGTGAAAGGAAAAATGTTGAAACTTGAAAGTGATTGGTGACCCGGAATCAGTTGTAAACCAAGTACAAATTCAATTCCAATGCAACTTTGAACTTTTAAATAAATACAAGAACAGAGATTGAGATTTGAATGAATACTGTTGGCTTTTAAAAAATTGCCCCAAGAGCAATATTTCTAAAATAGTCGACACAATAGCAATAAATGTGTATTCTTTGTAACGCTTTTCTACGACTATATATATTCTCGATTTAGTCTCACCATGCGTGAAGCTGGAGATTCTCCGCTAAGAAAGAGGCGAATTCAACAAGTATTGAAGTAAGTCTCGAGTGAGTGGAATTGCGACAACCATGTAGCTCTAGGTTTGCGAGCGGAATGCAAAGTCAAAAGATTGAAGCTTGTCAGTTCCCAATATCAAGCAGGTCACAAACTTGCAGATAAAGTAAATCAAACAAGAACCATTACTTTTTTTTTTTTAAAAAAAAAAAATTGTCGCATTTCGGGTTGTTCGCAATGGATGCGACATGGTCGTCGTCGTCGAGCAAGCGTCGTATTTTAGCGGCGTTACAAAAATAATGGTTGAAGTTTTATACTGTGGGTGTTAGATCTTTAACCTGGGTGTTTTCCTGCTTAATTCTTCAAATTCGGGTGACATTTAGAGACAATAGTGAACAATGGCCGTTGAGTTCGATTTCTAAACCAGCAGTAGCAGATATAAACTTGAGCCATGAATAACATTAGTGGATATTTGTAGATTTGTCGACTCATGGCCAGTTTTAGGCTAAATGTTTGTTTTTGTCTTGGTAAAATCTTTTCTTGGGCTGAATCTGTGTGTAGACCTCGCATAGTGAGCATGATGTTTTCTTAGAGGCCTACGTGAGTGAAATTTTGACTGCTCAATGTAGATCCTATGACAGTCACTGTATCATAAGATAAAAGAGTTCAATCGAACTCTGTAGTAGCAGATGTTTTCTTTGGAGCGACTATGAGGATAGGTCGAGTAGACTGTCGTGAAATAGATGGGTATGCCCAAACTATTCATATGTTGTTTTAGAGACGGAAGAGAAGGCATAGTTCGTAGGAAGAGTATTTTGCTTGTATTCCTCCTTCGCTGACTGTAAACCTTGTGATTGGTGACTCAAGTTGGGTCACGGTAGAGGATCTTGTGTCGATTCACTTATATTTTCAACAGACTATCCCTTGCTTGTTTAAATTCAAGTATCGAATGAAATGGGTTTCTATTAAATCCATTATGTAGCTTAGCAAACCTTCAATAATTCAGGTAGGGACTTTTTGAGTAAGTGTTGACTGAGGCATGTATGAAAATAGAATGGTTACCTTTCTTCGAATTGGGTTAGACTTGTATGAAAATGGAAAAGGTAGGAATCGACTCAGTTACATATTTTAGTGAGCTAAGTCCTTAACTCTTACAATGATCATACGAGTGGTGGATTACGGGTTTATTACTGATTATGTGATGTAAGATAATAACAACCTTTGGTGAAAAGACTTCTTCTTGATCCTTGCTTGTGTAATCCAACTATAGTTGTTGAATATAATTTAGTTGGATAGAATCTAATTTATTTAACTTCTTGAAGAAAAATAATTAGGTTCGGTGAGAATTACTTGGTATATTGAATCTTCATATTCAGTTATTGTGTTGTGAGTATTATATGTATGTTGGTTTATTCAGTCGAGTGAAGTTAACTTTAATCTTTGACTGATTTGTCTTCATATATGGTTGGGGCCTATATTCTTCCTACAACAAGGATGTGTGTCAATGCAGTCTTGTTACCAAGCAATTTTGAATATGTTAAGTCATTTGACTGATCATTATCTTTTTGGTTAATAATAATAGAATGATGTTTGGGTCCTTGTGTCAATGCAGTCTTGTTACCAAGCAATTTTGAATATGTTAAGTCATTTGACTGATCTTTATCCTTTTGGTTAATAATAATAGAATGATGTTTGGGTGTTAGATTTCAATCACGTAATCCATAGGATTACATGACTGAAATCTCAATACTCTCAGCCTTGTTGTCTTCACCAATAAGGTCTCACCTTGATTATCTTTGGAATATCTCTCTCACTTGAATATTGGGATTCCTCCTTGTTGGCTGGTATAAATCTCTTCATCTTGTGAAACATATTGATTAGTGGTTTGTGATTTGATCCATTCTTGAGTTTAGAATTTTACTTTCATGATATTATAAAATGTTAGCTTACTGTTGCAATGGGTAGTCTTAACATGCTCAGTTCTAGCGAACTGACTCTAGTTAATATTTGTGTAGATGGATTATACGAGTAGACTAGAGGAAAAGAGTGTAAAAGGTTCATCTGTACAATTTATGAAGTTCCTTGTAAAAATGTCCAATGTGTTGTAAATTGTGTAACATTGCTTGTAAAGAGAGTTTATATGACCTCTTGCCTGGAATTGTTCGGAGAATTACGTGAAGTAGTAGTTTTGTCCTTTTTTGTAATTTGGCTGGTAACTCTTCTTAGTGAGAAATAATATTCAATCTCTTCACTGGCATAAGCATTGTAAAACTTTGATCTTGAGATTTAAGTGTTAATTTAAATCTTTCTAAGACTTTGTATTGATTGGTTATATGTAAGTTTTAATGGGTTGGCTTTTCCTTACAGAAGTTACCTAAATTTTTTATTCAAATAAATCTGTTGTAGAGGAGATCCACTCCAGAACGAACAATACCTTAAGTAATCAAGAGTCGAGACTATCCTTGCAAGGTGATTTTTTTTATAACGTGTTATCCCTAACTGAACTAGTAAACACTACTCTTTTTTGTGAACGCTAAAAACAAGCTTAAAGGAAAACAATGGTTAGTTTCTAATAAGATTTAACAAGTAAGAGAAGAAAATTTTGAAACCACTCAATTTATCTCTCAACCTATTTAAAAGTAAGTAGCTTCCTCTTGATAAGCTCTTTCGGTGAAGCCTAAGTAAGAGCGCTATTTAACTACGTATAAAACCTCAAGCTTCAATTAAACCTTAGTAAGAACTAATGACGTCTTAAGGGTGAACTCATTTGACCTTCTTCCTTTAACTTTATCCAGAGTACCTTGTAATTTTCTCTTAAGTTTGTTGAACGTGAACCGATGTTGTCATAAGGGCATGAACGAGTTCTAGTAACGTAAGTGTGAATAGATGGCCTTGTGGAATTAAATTACCATATTTATCAAATAAATATATAAAACAAATAATTGTTATAAAGGGGAAGACTTTAAGTGAACTACTCTACAGTGTATAAGAACATAACTCAGTTGGTAAGATGAATTTATGCGAATCATATATTGAATCCCTCTGAAAACTTAAGTCATGAGTTAAAGGGTGTCTTATCAAAATAAATAACCTCCAATCATTTCTGACTGTGGCTTGCCCTAGCTGTGAGAGTGTCTTGTGGTTGGGCTTCTATGTTATTCTATCAAAAAATAAAAAGAAAAAGTATATTGTCCTTGATAGGTGTGAACATTTCCGTGCTAACCTTGTTGTCATCCCCGTAACAAGTGGTTCCCAGAGTTGGTTGTAACTTTGTGATGACATGTTGTGTCGTTTTTTGTGTCGAAGCAATTCAAAAAAAAAAATATCCTGTCTTTTATTGTGTTGTGTGTGTGTTGATTTTGGGTCGTTACACATAAAATAATAAAGTATATTTATTATCATTATATAAAATATTAAATAAATATTATCATTATAAATAATATTAAATTGTTTATATATAGATTATTTGTATGTATATAATCTTGATAAACATATATATATGGACTTACAAGTATACATACATACATATTATTATATATTAATTTATAAATATATTTTTCAAACTAAATATTTGCATATATATTGTTATATTATTTTTACGTAATTTTATATTTTAATACATATAAATATATGTCAAATATTATTATATTAACTATATACATAATACTTATACATATTAATAATATAGATTATTGTATATTATCGTATTTATTATCAACATTTATATATGTCAAATATAATTAATATATACATATAATTTAAAATAAATTATCATGTATATTAATACATGAAATAATAAAGTATATTTATTATCATTATATAAAATATTAAATAAATATTATCATTATAAATAATATTAAATTGTTTTTATTTATATAGAAATATTGCATGTTATATAAATATATGGCAAATATTTTTAAATAAAAATATATACATAATAGATACTTATAACTTGAGATAGATTATAATCTACATTTATATATAAAATATTAAAGTATAATTTTTATCATTACTTCAACATAATATTATTGTATTAAATATATACATAATAAATACTTTAAATAGATTATCATCTATATTTATATATAAAAAGAGATATGACACATTATTACTTTAACATAATATTATCTTTTATAAAATCATAATATTATTGTATTAAATATATACATAACAAATACTTTAAATAGATTATCATCTATATTTATATATAAAAAGAGATATGACACGTTATTACTTTAACATAATATTATCTTTTATAAAATCATAATATTATTGTATTAAATATATACATAATAAATACTCTAAATAGATTATCATCTATATTTATATATAAAAAGAAATATGACACATTATTACTTTAACATAATATTATCTTTTATATATTTAATAAAACATCGATCTGTTATTATTAACAAACTATTAAATATAAGTTTTCTATTACTTATTACTTTGTTCCAAATTTTTCTTAAAAGTACTTTGAATTATATTAACTGCATCCCCCAAAAAATCATTTTTTTAAAATTTTACATTATTTTGAAATGAAATCTTTTTAGAAAAAAATTTATATATATATATACATTAAAAAAGTATCACATAAAATTACTCTGTGATATTATATTCTTAATACAAGATAATCTGTCTTTTCCTAGAGACTATTAAAAATCTCTTTCAACAAAAACTAAGGGACTTTATTCCAATTTTGTTTTTTTAAAAATTAAGGGACTTTAATCCAATTTTGTTTTAAATGGATGGAGTGGAAACCATTTTTACTTGATTGGGTTTTGAAATAAATTTTCCTACACGGTAATTAAAAAATATTAAAAAAAATTCTTTAATTTAAATTTATAATTGCAAAAAAAAAAATTAGTATTATAAAATAGATATACATTTTGAAAAAAAAAAACTTACAGAAGTGTTTTACAATAAAATTTATCACGCCATAATCAAAAAATAAATAAAAATTTAGGTGATCATAACTAAAAATTCAAACATAAAATAAACCTGTAATTATTCACACCATTTTATTGAATTAACCACACCATAGAAAATAAGGCTTTTTACAAAAAAATTAAACCTGTAATTATTCAGCTAAAATCAATGTTCCTTAAAATAATACATAAACAACAATTATCCGAAACTAAATAAGAAGTAAGAAGAATCGGCAAAAGCACTTTGAAAAAGAATTGAAATAGAATTTACCACACCATTAAAAAATTAAAGCTTTTTTGAGATTTCCAACATAAATAAAAACTTTAAACATAAATAATTTTTAAAACCTGCAATTATTCAGCAACCATCAATGTACCATTTCATAAAATTAAAATAACAATTATACCAGACTACAATTCATATTACGCATAAAAGCAGACTTCATCAATTTAGAAAATAAAATACACTACCTTAGTGTATACTTTTAATTACAAAGCAATGTTGCATATACAATTGAAGTTAAATGTTTTTATGTAAATTAACAAATAAACAATTAAAATTCAAGCGAATAGTCTTTCATCAATTTAGAAAAAAAAAATATAGAATACTGCCATGAATTCCAAACGAAAGAGATGTACAACAATCTTCTGAAGATCGAAGATATAGTAAGTAACCCATTTCAAACAAAAATAATAATGAGTTAACCAACAATATACAAAAAGAACCTCTCTAAAGGTGCAGAAAGAAAGCAGAATAATTGTTAAAAACGTGCTCAATTAATAAGGCTTCACATACTCTAATTATCATACCTAATTAATTTTATGAAAAATTAATAAGGCTTCACATACTCGTGTTAAAAAATTTAAACACCTAAAATTAACAATACAACAAATAATTTTCATTGGTTTCAAAATCAAACCCTGTTAGATAATTAAATTAAAGTCCTAAATCTAAAAAATTAAAAATGCTTGAAATAATATTTCCAATCAACACAGTTCTAAACACTGTAAACCAGTAGCACACGGTCAAATAATTTCTTTTGGTTCCAAAATCAAGCCTCATTTGATAATTAAATTTAAGTCCTAAATCTAAAATATAAAAATTGCTGAAATAGTTTTATCAATCAACACAGTTCTAAACATTGTAAAACCATAGCATAGTCAAATGTATCATTAAACTTGAGATTTTTCACAACAATAAACTAGACGAGAGTAAAAAAAATATATGACCTTAGCTAAATGTAAGAACAAGCATCCTTGAAACATTACCAATAGCACAGTCAAATGTATCATTAAACTTGAGATTTTTCACAACAATAAACTAGACGAGAGTAAAAAAAAATATATGACCTAGCTAAATGTAAGAACAAGCATCCTTAACATTACTAAATCATGAATAGCGACTGCAACTGATATCTATAACATAACCTAATAAATCATGAAAGGCTGTTTCCCACAAAAATTACATTGTACTCTGTACAAACTAAGTATGTTAACTGTAACACACCAAAATTACCAACACAAGAACAACACAGTGAAATACAGGATAACTTTTTTTTTTTGACTTGCTTTGACTCAACACGACACAACATGTCGTCACAAGGTTACAATCAACACTTGGAATCATTTGTTACGGGGAAGACCACAAGGTCAGCACGGAAACGTTCACACTTATCAAAGACAATTTATTTTTCTTTTGACAAGACAACATGAAAGTCCAATCCACATGACACACTCACGGCTAGGGCAAGCCACAGTAAGAAATGGTTAAGGTTTATTTATTTTGGTAAGACGCCCTTTAGCTCATGACTTAAGTTTTCAGAAGGAAATCAATATATGGTTTGCACAAATTCATCTCACCAACTGAGTTAATTTCTTATACACTGAAGAGTAGTTCACTTAAAGTCTTCTCCTAGGCTTACTAAATCTTAATATCTTCCAGAAACTAACCATTGTTTTCCTTTAAGCTTGTTTAAGAGTTCACCCCAAAGGGATAGTGTTCGCTAGTTTAGCTAGGGGGTATCAATTAATAAATGTTTACCTCACAAAGGATGTTTTCATTTTGATCACTCATGGAAGTATTTGATTTCAAATAGATCACCTTTACATTTATTTTTTGAATATAAAATTATTATTTTTGTTTAGCTTTTTTAAGGACCTTAACCGACTCATTTTACTTTACTTATAAAATATTGGCGCTAAGTCTTAGAAGGATTTAACTTAATAATTTATTCTCAAGATCAAGTTTTACAATACTCATATCAATGTAAAGATTGAATGCCATTTCTCACAAGGATAATTTCAAGCTTAACTACACCAGAACAAGACACTTTATTTCCACCATTACCAAACAATACAAGGCAAGAGGTCGTATCAACTCTCTTTACAAGCAATGTTACACAATTTACAACACATTGGACATTTTTACAAGGAACTTCATAATGGTACAGATGAAACTTTTACACTCTTTTCTTCTAGTCTACTCGCATAATCCATCTGCACAAATATTAACTAAAGTCAGTTCGCAAGAACTGAGCATGTTAAGACTACACAATGCAATAGTAAGCTAACAATTAACAATATCAAGAAAGGAATATTCTAAATTCAGAAATGGATTAAAACACAACTCACAACTCCAATATTAATCTCATGAGAGAGAAAACTAAATCATCCAACAAGGAGAAGTCCAAATACTAGTAAGAACAAAATTACATAAATCAAGGCAAGACCTTATGGGTTGGGAACAAGAAAGTCCAGAGTGCTGATATCTCCTTCATGTAATCCTATGGGTTACGTGATAGGGATCCAAAATTTACTCCATCCAACTAAAGGGTCCAAGAGAAGACAAAGCGTACTAATTATGATCGTAGGCGCGAAGCAAAAATGTCGTTATCCAATTCTTCCAGGGGGGGTTTCAAAGTAATACGGGTTCGATGCCCTTAAAAGAACATAACTATAGTTTTGGTTTTAACCAAGGAGTTTACCACCACCTCCCTATCGGATTTCTAAAAACGTAGTACTAGTTAACCAAAACAAATCCACTTTTCCAAAAGCGTAAGAAAGAGACACAGAAAGGGCCATTATTCTACCAACAAACCCTATCCTAATCGTCAACTTCTCTACATAATATAAGGGAAGACTAAACCCAAAAATCGTTAATAATTTTTATATAATTCAGACAATGTCAATAAACATTAAAATAAAAATTGATTTCCGTAACAAGGCCACAAAATGGGACCTTTTAGTAACCAAGTTTGAAGTACAAGGTATTCGAGTTCGAAAACAAAGGGATTCGATACGTAGAGGGCAAAACACCAACGATGTCCCAGACTCAAAAGACCTTACCACGAGTACAAGCACAAACCAAGAACCAACGCACATAGCTATCAGGAAGGTTACGCAGTGCGGTCAGGGCTAGAAGTTCTATGAACTCCTTGCCAAAGGTATAGAAGATGGAAAATTTTACCCGATCCATGTGGGCTTATCGAGGAAAAGTCTTAGCAAATATCAAACAGATAAATATAATAGCCACCTATGATATTATCACTGAAATCAGCTGTCATCTAATAGGAAATGAGTTCACGAGTCCAATACCATGGATTCACCTAAAACTTTTGTTTTAGTCTAGCTAGTAATAGCTTGCTTGCGACCCTTAATAAAAATTGTAGAGATTTCATTCAGTTAAACTTACAATGTTTCCCCTTGCTTTAATCAAACAAGAGTTTACATCAAGAAATAGGTATAGTAATTCTCTCAACACGTGGAGGCCAAAATAGATGTCAGGTTATCCCTCATCTAGACTAGGTACAACAGTCAACCATGTACAGTTCTAAAACAAAACCCCAAATGCCATTTTCTAATCAAACATAAAGTAAGGAATGCCCATAGGCTTAAACAAGTTTCAGACACAACGTCACTATTAATGTACCTTTTAGCAAAACAAGAGAGCCCTAAACAGGAAATGCGTATTTATTCAACCAAAAGAGGTATGTAGGCTTAACCTTCTATTTAGTAACCTTCAATTATAATTACCATCACAGAATTCTTTTTAAAAGAAAGTCATATAAGCAAACAAAACTCAAAAATATTTCCTTCCCTACGAACTAGACTACATCACTCAATATTGCAGTAACCCATTTAGACAAATACGAAATCGAGTAAGCTATAAGAGAGGAAGGAACATTCCAAGCAAAATCAGCGAAATTGGAATAAGATTTAAAGGAACAACCACACAATTATGCAGTGATATAAACAACCACAAAAACATCTAGTCTATGCGCCATTCAAGAGGAAAGAAAATTCATTTCAAGATACTGAAAGAAGGTAGAAAACTATTACAAGGGGTAGATTTAACATGCCTGGTTTAAAACGCCATCTCCATGCATATGATTGTTTCAATGCCGTTGCTTTCCTTTAACCCAAAATGCTTTGCGAGCTCGAGCTAGCGCCACAATCACGCAGTGAAAAACAGGGCTACAAACCAACCCCATGATTTGAAGCTCGGACACGAGACATAATGGTTACACCACGCTCCTGGCTCGGGTAGGCATCTACCGTGATGAAACACAACCTTTTCCTTCAAGCAGTACTCTCCTGCTTTTCCCAATCTCCACCTACTCTTCTTCTTGCTTTTCATCCTAGAGATGCATACCATACATCAAATCTGATGAAGTAAAATAGCACAGCCCAGTCCTCTTCACATTCAGAAAGGAATACTTTTTCGAAAGTGAAATAAATAAATAAAATAAACTCTGATTCCTTCTTATCACTGCAAGTTCCATATGATGCACCTTATTATAGTGCAAATGTGCAGCCCATCGCTTACAGCTTGCTTCACTTAGCAGCACCAAAATTCTCCATAAGAACATTGTCATTGTTTAAGATGAGAGAGTCGGATTGCATTTCCCACAACAAATTTCTCTAGCAATAAAATCTTGGAGATAAACTTGGTTGCAGTGTGGCAGTCAACATCTGTTAGAAGGCTCTTTTGAACTTAAAATAATAGAGTGTTTCTCCACCTTGCTTATGCCACAGAGACTTGATATCATCATTTCATCTTTGTCCAATGAATTTTCTGGCTTTGCTTCACCAGGCATTACCAGAAATCTCAACAAGAACATTTCCCCTTTTTTTTTTGAAATGGAACTGCTTTACCTCTCTCACAACAATTTGCATTGCAACAATCTTGGACAACCTAGTGCAGTGTGGTAGTCAACACATACATTAAGGTTCCTGACAACTCTGAGAGTTGTCCCAGGGGAAAGGCTTAACAATCCAAAAGAAATTGCCATATTCTCACTATGGTGACAGAGGAAAACTTTTACCTTCCCGATCACTCAGCACATGCTCTGAATCTAACAAAAATCCTGCTACCTCCATCTCCCAAGACGTTTTCTCCAACATTGCAGAGATCTCCCGTGCCTATGGGTGTGATCTGTCACCTACACAAAGCATGCACCATTTTATTGGATGCCAATATAGTGACTCGTTGAAGATGCTCATATAATTGCAAAGCAAAATGTGCTTCATTAATACTCTGATATGATACAGATCCACACGTGAGAGATTCTCTTCCATGCGTTACAGCATAAGACAAGTAAATTCTCAAAAGAGAATCTCTGTAATAAACTTCATCGGGTCTCCTGACAACACTCTCACTGTCACTTAATCGATTTTGATAAAAATATCTTAAAGGAGAAATCCCGAATTGAGGACGCAGTCGAACCTGAGCTAGCTAACAACATGGTTGGTCGTCCTACTAGCTGGAAGCGCTCAGAAAGGCTTCTACTACCCTGCAACAAACCTGCCGCCTGGCTAAGAGGCCCTTAGCCTTTCTGTAACGCTGGCTGGGAGTAACTTTCCAAAATAAAAGGCAAGGCGGCTCAGCTAAAACTTTATCTCGTCCTTCTACTACAGCTGCAAGATTTTGCACAACTGATCATGACTGTGGTCGCGTGCAACCAGAAAACTCCTCACAGCGCCCAAGAGAAAGGAGATAACATGCCTGCTACACTATCTTGTAGCTTCATCAACACCCACACGCAACAACCAAGGCAAGAAAAACGTGCCAGGAAAGAAGAAAAAACGCACAAGAAGAACAGACGCACCCAACCCCCACCTGCACGCAGCCAGAAACACGGCAAGAGCAGGTCTGAAACGATTTCAACCAATGCGGCTCCCAGACCGGCACAAGTCAGACCAAAAGCATGAAAATATGTATTCATTAAGAGCATTAATGGATGGTAGCAGGCCACCAAACACCATACCTTCGCCAGCACCAAACAAGGATCCTTTTTACAGCAAGGAACAAGCCAACGTCCAATTAGCAATTAGTTTCCTTTAATGACAGCCACGTGACCAGGTCAGGACGCAGCTAGAGTTGTAAGCGGCGGGGTAGGTGGTAGTTGAAAGGATTTAGTTGAGTATTGAAAGTATTCATACCCAACCACACACGCAAACTCCCTACTCAAGCAAACAATGGACACCAAATAAGACGGGTAACCAACACTCACCCCAACCAATTTGGTTAACAACAAGGACATACACGTTGACATGGCAGAGAGAGAGAAGAAACGAAATCATCTCATGCAAGTAGGACTAATCATCCTAGGGAAGAAGATAAGGGCTTGACGTTCGACAGAGACCACAGAACAATGACCAACCAAGTATCACAAAAGGAGACGCTCTTCTTTACGTGGAATTGGGCCTGGTTTGAGAAGCAACCAACCAAACAATAAACTTGTTTATCGATAATTAATCATAACGTTGATAACAATCGACAATGAGATACTGAAGTTATCACCGATCGAGAATTAAAATCATAATATTATTAATATTTTCAATACTCTTATTATTACAACTTAATAAAAATTATTAATCATATTAAGAAGGGTCAACATACAAGCTCGATAATTTGAGCACACAGTCCCTTTTTTTTGTTATAGGGGAAAACATAACGGGCGTTGCAGGGCCAGCAACGGCAATAATGACACGAAACCAGCATACACGATGAAGAGGGAGAAGGTTGAATATTCCCTACCATAAAGGTGAAGCCCACCAATGATCGATGGGGGCACAACTACGTTCCATGCTTAGCACACGATCGCCAAAGTATGAACAGGCGTAACGACAAACGGGGCATTACATTAACAGTAAATTAGTAGGTAGTAAACAAGTCAAAACAAAACTTCACAACATTAAACTACACAAAACTTCATTACCTATGTCCATTAAATGATTCATAAATATTTACTCCGTATTAAGTTATTAACAAATAATTGGTAACATTCACTCTTGATTGGTTAGACAACAAATTCATGAGTAAAACAATAGATAGCCTATACCTAGACTACAAGATTAAAGACAAAATAGATATCGCTACAGAACACAAGGAGAACGGAAAGAATATGTCAGAAAATGAAAGCTCTAAATAAATGTCATAATAAAACTTACCCTGCAAAATTTAACCCTATAGTGTAAAATTAAACCATGCACCCAACATCAACCCTGCACACATAATAAACGGATCGTACACAATATATTATAAATATCTACTCTGCATTGACAAACATTAATGAAAGACTACCTTATTATACTGTACATCGTATTCCTTGTCGATATAAACAAACATACATACAACTGCCCTGCTCCTACAAATACAAAATTAAAGAAAAAGCAAGACGTTTTAAATATTAAAAATCTGAAAACATATAAACCTTCCCTGCAAAAATAACATGGCAGGATCTTAAAAAACCGGGCACCTGCACAAAATGCGAATATACGATTCGCCATCAATTATTTGAATGTTCGGCAATAAATTGTAATGCTATACACTGATAAATAAAAATCAAACTTAGCTCTAAATGAATAACAGAAAAAAAACAATCAAAGCCCTAAATAAATAATAAACGCTACAGACTGTCATACATTGGTCCAAACATGTATGGTTCCACCATCAATTACTACACTGCCCTAAATAACGGGAAAAACACATCAAAAATCCTAAATAACAGGAAAAAAGATCGGAGCACTCGGGTGCAAAATGAAACCCTACGCATAATGTCATACAGACACATATCACTAATATTTACTCTGTTACATTATGAACCCCTACGCAAATACAAATGATTACATTAGACGAGCTCTATCTAAATCTGAGAAGAATGTTCTAGAATGACTTCCCGTGGTTTGGTATTTATTCTGTTTAAACATATACAAATGAAACCCTACACATCAATAATATTTGCTCTGTTTTAGCTAAAATACATAAATGATAACATAGAATAAGCTATGGAACAGAAGGGCATACCCGTGGTCTTGTCTGAACCGACACTTTACTCCATCGCTAAGCTCCCATCGCTATTCTTTTGGAGGATCCGACTCACAAAATTATCAAGAAAAAAAACTCAGCAGACGACAATACATTCATCAAAGGACTCAAACAGACAGAACATAAGAAAGACACAAGCATGGCCATGCTTGAAACACATCAGACTTCCACAAACAAAATAAAAAATAAAAACAAGACGGGCAATAAAAATGAAATCGGACCTCCAAAAGCCACAGCAGAAAAATCTAAAAAGACAGGAACATTCGGAAGTGGAATCATTAATTCCCTTTACTATTAATATAATGAACAATATATCTAGTGTACCAACTGTAAATGTACCACACCCTACAAAAGGAGCTTTGAAAGAATTGGTAGACACCGTAATACAAGATGGAGAACCTAAACCCTAGTACATTTATAATACTAAAAAGGTTCAAAATGGCGAGCCTACCCAAACCCTTCGACAGAATAGCATTTTGGGTAGTAAAATACCTGACATGTGATGGCCAATATGGGACTGTTGGAAGGGAAGTCCTTAAAATGCTTATATATCTTAGGTATTGGGCAACAAAGCAAGAGTATATAGTAAACCATCCTAGTTTCCCCTTTGATTCCATCCATACAATGGATCAAAGATATGCCATATGAGAACTTAACAAACTTCTTGGCCAGTGCTACTTTTGATAATCCACTTAGCACGGAGAGCTTGCCCATGACGTTGATTTTGAATAAGCCCGAGGACTGCAAAGTTGTAAAGTGTAATGCCCACTTCCCTTCGATACTAAATGAACCATGAGCATCTTTTCTAAATCGTTTTTTTATCATAAACATGACTACTGTGTTCTAGTTAGCATGAAAATTAAAAGGTGTGGACACCAAGATTTATATGGTGTTTTGATTATTATTATTACCTTGACTCTATGTCGTATCGTGGACCTTGATGTTAATTTAAGGATATGATGATGATGATATAAAATAGTTATCTTGTTAAAGACTTATTGTTATGTCATTACTATTGTTGTATTGTTTAGGCTCTGGTCACTCTTTATTAGATCTCTAGACCTTGAATATCGTAATAAAAAGAAAACATTTCTAGATGGAAATTGATACACTCATTTTACTTATTGGATAGACAGTACATACATGTTATACTTACGACACGTTGTGACTATTGCAGTAAAATTTATATGCTTGATTCCTAAATCAGTATTCAATGTTCTAACTGTTACTACTGTACGGATGTATTAGACATAAATTATGGGATATTTCTAGATGATTTTTGATGTTGTGATCTTAGACCTAAGTGATGGATTGTTATAATCGAAATGTTAGAAAATTAAACAATTGGTGAATTAATTGATTCTAGCATTGGTTTGATTAGATTGTTCAATGATGTAAATTTTTATGCATACGTGCATGTGTTTTATTAATTGGATATTACTGACATGGCCGCAAGGCCGAAGGAGGTATTTTGCATTTTGCAGGAAACACAGCATGATCACAACCATGAGGGGGATTGGGGACCAAACACAACAGGATGTCGGGTGGTTACAACATTGGTCGTCAAGGCAACTTGTAAAATGTATTGTGTTAACTTTGTTCTTATTTGTGTTGAGAAAATTTCCATGTGGGGGAAATTTTCTAATGTGACCAAGGGGGTAAGAATTTTATTACTTGTTTTACTTGATTTAGTAGGTGATTTCTTTTGTGATGTCCTTTTGTTAAATCACTTTTGTTAAGTATGTTTAGATTAATTTAATATCTTGTTTTAATTTTTAAGTTGGGAGGGAAGTCAAGTGGGTGTAATAAATTTTGTTTGTTGGCTCCTTGAGCCTTGTGTGTCCTCTTGTATTGAATGCTTGGTTTTGAGTGTTGACCACTCCAAATCCCTTGAATCTCGAATTTGAGATTTGAGGGCAATTTTGGGGGACTTGTGGGACAAGTTAAACTTGTCCCACACTTCCCAAAACCCCTTACCAACCATATCTATGGGTTGGGAATCCAAAAAGGGGATTATTTATTGTTTTGGGAAGGGAAATATGACTTTGGAGTGCACTTTTCTTCATTTTGCATTTATTGTGCCTTAAGGCACATGGGAAAGGGTTGGATGTGGAAGAGAGTTGTCATTCAACCCAACCACCCATTTATGGTGTTTTGGGATTTGAGTTGACCTTGGGAGGTGGTTTGAGGATGTGTGATGTGGCATCCTACATGGAGCCACATCACCCTCACCCTTTCCTTTGTCTATTTATTGAAACTTCCTCTCTTGTTGAGGGGGTTGGAGTTTTGTTTTTGTTTTGTGGAAGAGTTCTCTTTTGTTATTTTGGGAGAGAAAAAGAGAGATAAAGAAAAAGAAGTGCTTGGACTTGCATGCTTGGATTGATTTGGGAAGGAGCTTGGACAAGTTTCTTGGTTTAGGCTTCTCCAATGGAGAGGTAGGAAACCCTCTCCTTTGTTTTGCTTTCATATTATTGATGCTTCTATGCTAAAATTGTGAAAAATGCATGTTTACTTTGGTGTATTGTGAAAATGGATAGAATGCTTATTGTGTAGTATAGGAGAGGTCTATGGGAATACTCATGAGGGAGGCAAAAGAGTAGATTAGGATATTGTGGAGGGAGTTTGAGAGGGATGCCCATCTTGGGTAAGAATGTTTACATTCTACCTTGTCTTTGAGGGAGCCATAAGAGGAGGGAGGCATAAGAGTATGGGAGGAAAAAGGGGTACTTGAGGGAGGCATAAGAGTCATAGGGGCTTGTGTTTTATTGTGGAGGGTTTTGGATGGGCATCTCATCTCATTTGGGAGGCATAAGGAAAACATTCCCATAGTTCCTTCTCTTGTTGGCTTGGATGAAAGCCTTGTTGTGCAAATGTTTGTGTTATTTGTGTTTCCTTGTTGTTCTTCTATTTTAGCCTTGAATGTTGTGAAGAAACTTGTATTGTGGAAGCAAGTATTGTTGCCTTGAGTTGGAGACCACCCCTTCATTGTGTTGTGTTTGGGGCTCGGGGGTCAATGGAGGAGATTGCTTCTCTTCTCCATTGAGATTTGGTTGGGAGGAGAGTGTTGCCTCTCCCCCTATCTTGGTTGTGATTGGAAATGCTTGGAACTTGGAGCATGAGATGAAGAACACTTTGGAGCACAAGAATCTTGTTGTTGACAATGTAAAACATCATGTATTTAACCACCTTGAGTGGAGGAAAGAAATGTAATATTGCTTTGCCTACTTTAGCTTCCATTATTGCAAACTTGTTTCCACATGAAGTAGGATATGTTGTAAAAGATTTGAAGGAAAAGTTGCATTGAAGATGATAGTATTTCTTGCTTTAAAATTTATTGAAAACGTTGTTGAATTCTTTTGTGGAATGTTGGAAAGAAATTACAAAGAATATACATATTAGATTTCATCTTGTTGCTTAAAAGGAGAAGGGTTGTGAAAGTTTGTAATACTAGAGCACTTACCATTCTCAGATTTTACTTGATACAAAGGCTTAAGTTTTAATAGTTAAAATATGTTTTAATAAATGAGTCCATGTTCTAAGCTCTAACTCATGCTTTTCTTCATTTAGGAAGTAGTTGTGAAATTAATTGCGAAATACAAAAGGGAAATGGAACTAAGATTTTTATTTGCAAAACTCCTATTGCAAATCAATTAAAGGGGTTTTAGCTTAAGAAATAAATATTACACTTCTTAATCTCTACCTTAATGCAAATTCGATCCTTCAACGTAAATTGAAATGAAGATATACGTCAAAATATGTTTCGGGACTAAAAATAGAAAATTTGTCGAGCGGCATTCCCAATAATAGCCTTAGCTATCGTGTAAATTTGATTAAAACAAATGAAATGGGTAATATTTGGTTACTCTAAATAATGAAAGCTACTTGTGTTAATAATCATGTTGAAAAAAACAACACTAAATCATTAAAATACATAATTATTACAAATTTATATGTTAACTGATAAAGATTTCACAAATATTGTCCTTTTGACAAACTATGTAAGTGTCCCATATATTCTAATTTCAGAGTGTCACAAATGTGTAAAGGTAATGCTGTGGCATAGTTGCTATGAAATAATGGAAGTTCCCGTGACAAGAAAATACATGTATAGGCACAACATATACAACATTGCTGTTGGATTCTAGCCATTAAAACTATGACTCATGCTTTGTAACATAAGAAATGAAAGAACAAATTGGATTATACGTTTCAGCCTGCGGCCTGTGCACATGTTTTCTCTGTATTGAAACAAGATTTGATATTAGGGTTGTAAAAGTTTGAAGTGGTAGGACCCGGGGGGAGTGTAACCGTACATGAATAGATACTTAATTCAGTATGCACAATAGTTGGCCAAACCTCAGGGGATTGGTTGCCAGTGATTAGGACACACTCTGGTAAATTAGCTTCACATACATCAAACAGGTTTGTTGGCACTAATCTAAGGCCGACTACAATAAGCAAGATGCAAATAGAATATCTCCAACAGCCGTGTCTTGGCATGTGACAAGACTGCACGTAGACTTCAGGCCTGGAAATTGTATGGCCTCTAGTTTGTTTGAATGTTCTACCTGTATATTACAATTAACAAAAAAAAAAAAAACGGGACAGTCATCAAGAAATGAAATGAAACGGATCCACCTCCATGAGATTCTCTCCCACGAGTTGCAAAGGAGGATCCCAATTTGAAGGGACAGTCGATACTGAGCAGATAACAACATAGTTGAACAACCTGTTTGTTGGAAACGCCCATGGGGCTGTCTCTCCCACGCGGCCTGGATGATCCACTCCTTTTTGAGCTCCATTAGCACACACCTTTAAACAGCATCCTTCCATTTGACTGTAGACGGAAAGAAGCACAGAACGGATAAATAACGCGCCTAAGGAAATGTAAAATTTTTAGTTTCGCTGTGCAAACCTGCTCTAAGGGTGGCCGACTATTATGACAGGCCAAGGGCAGAGAATATCCGCGCCCTCTAAGGACTTCTTTTACACGCTCCTCACTACCATAGATCTTCCTCCTTGCTGTTCACGCGGCCAGGGGCGGGGAGGTTGTAGCGTGGAAAAATGACCTATCATGCGCCTGTAACTAACCTTTTTCATCTTGTATCTCCACGCGGCCAGGAGGCTGTACAATGCACCCATGTGCAATATCCAACGTTTGTTAAGGGTGGTTGAGGAAAGTCTACACGCGAGTAAAAGGGAGCTGAAGGCATTAATGTTGGGGAAAGAAAGGGGTCGATGAACCACTCACCGGCCCTACCGTTCCATTTAAGGCAAAGTTTAAAATCGATGGGCTTTTGAAAGCCATTTGTAATTCTTTATGGATTCTTAAATTAAGAAGCTATTAATTCCTTTAAGATATATTATATTTGGGCATAGTTAACAGAATAACATGTGTGAATAAATTATTATGTGTAGGATTAAATATGATTAGTTACGGTATATTTGTTATATTAGTTTACTTATGTAGCACAACATTAGACAAAAATTTTCAGCTGCATACTATTAGTGAAACACATGTTGATACATTGTTACTGTTAATTGGTCTAAGAATAGTATATAGTTAGTACAATTATTCATATGCATTATATTAAACATCTCACCTTAATAATTCTACACATGCATATTATTTGTGCTATTATAATACCACAAACCAACACCCAATCAGTTAACCATTACCTAATATATTAGACAATTAGCAATAGAATTCTAATACACATGGCTCAAATAATGATATACATGACTAAATCATGAATCAGAAAAATAAGCAATTTAAATTAAATGCTATTTAACCATTTATTATATAAACACTAACAACAACATTCATGTGTCAATTAAGGCAATGTCGCCTTTGTATTTTGATGGGGTCAAATATAAACAAGAATCTAGCGTGGAAGCAATGTTAATCAACCTGAAAGGTAAACAATTTCATGTTAATTTTTAGAGTACAATTTCCCTGAAAAACGTTGCAAAATACAAAGCTCAAGTATAGGGCTCCAATTTACAATTGAGTGAAAGGAAAAATGTTGAAACTTGAAAGTGATTGGTGACCCGGAATCAGTTGTAAACCAAGTACAAATTCAATTCCAATGCAACTTTGAACTTTTTACAAATACCATAAATACAAGAACAGAGATGGAGATTTGAATGAATACTGTTGGCTTTTAAAATTGTACCTCAAGAGCAATATTTCTAAAATAGGTCGACACAATAGCAATAAATGTGTATTCCTTGTAACGCAATTTCTACGACTATATATATTCTCGATTTAGTCTCACCATGCGTGAAGCTGGAGATTCTCATTCTAAGAAAGAGGCGAATTCAACAAGTATTGAAGTAAGTCTCGAGTGAGTGGATTTGCAACAACCATGTAGCTCTAGGTTTGCGAGCGGAATGCAAAGTAAAAAGATTGAAGCTTGTCAGTCCCCAATATCAAGCAGGTCACAAACTTGCAGATAAAATAATTCAAACAAGAACCATTTCTTTAAAAAAGAAAAAAAAAAAATTGTCGCATTTCAGGTTGTTCGAAATGGATGCGACATGGTCGTCGTCGTCGAGCGAGCGTCGTATTTTAGCGGCGTTACATAAAGTAGACAACATATATCCCAAACTAATCGATGAAAACCTTTGCCAGTAGAGGCACTAACTGAGAGACTTTGAGAATATTTTTTAGCATTTAGATGGAGGCCTTTAAAGGAACCCAACAAGATGAATAGTAGACATGGGTAGTAGCTAAAGACAAAGGCCTAGTAAGCCAGTATTCCAATTTTTTTGCTACCCGCGGAATATCATAATGCCATAAGATCAACTGAGGAGAAGTGAAAAGCAAACAGAATACCAAGAAATATGAAAATCTAACCATGTTGAAGAAATTTCCAATCAAAGTTGGCGAGCCAGTCTAGCACAAGAAGGAAAGATTGCCGATAACATTGAGTTTTTGTCATTGAATGGAGGAGCCATAAGCCAAGCAAAACTTATACAGACATTGCAAATGTTGGCCTCATTCTAACATAAGCATAAGGAGTCATCAGGAAAATGTCCATTGAGAAGCTGAGAATTCGACTCAAGTAGCTAGATTCCACACACAAGTCCTTGTGATTTGGTAAAGTCTAAGAGATAACCAAAGTCTTCGACCGCCAACACATAAAGTGCAAGGGCAAGAGGACGATCTTGCCTGATAAACTAGAATAGACCAAAGGGCTCTGAGCTAGGGACATTGATAGAAATTTGAGAAGAAGCATTTGCAAATAGCATATTGTCAGTTTGAATAAAAAAGGGCCCAAAGCCTTCTCAAAGTCAATCTTAATGAACATTGCAACCCTATAATCTGCAAGCCCATTCCATACCTTCCTAAACCGCGATGATGTTTACTCTGGCTAAATAATAACCTACAGAAGATTCCATAATCGCAAAGCTAACGCAACATATTCGGCCATTATTTTTTGTTTATAGCTATTAACTTTTTAACTTATTTTTGTGAAATTCTAATTTCAATTTTTTTAAAAAATATATTCAATTTTTTATAATTTATAAAACTTATTAATTTTATTTGGAATTTATTATAAATTTGAACTTTGATTAAATTTTATTAATTTATTAGTTTTAAATTTACATTATTTACTTTTTATTTTATTTTTTTAACTTTTAACTTTTAATTATTTTTTAATCAAATTTGATAGATTTTTATTAATTTTGAATAACAATAATGGTTATCTATAATGGGTTTATCTTGCATGCATTGACTCTAAGACCCAAAGTTCAAGCCACTACCCCACAATGCAAGCTCAACATTAATTTTAATTTTTAATTTTAATTTTATCTTATATCATTAATTTTAAATTTTAATATTTAACTATTATTTATTTTTGAATTTAATTTTTTTAATAATTAAAGTTTTGATTTTTTGACTTTAAATATTTCCTTGGTTTATTTACTTGAATAACTTTTTAATTTTATTTTTTTAATAATTAATTTCAATATTTTTTTAGTTTAATTTTAAACTTTTTCTTAATTTTTGGTTTTTAAATAATATTTTAACAATAATTTATTTTTTCTTAGTTAACAAGTGTTTTTTTAATATTTGTATTAATTTATTAGTCAATTTTTACTATCTGAATTTTTTATTATTTTTAAATTAAAACTTTTTCATAGTTATTGTTTTTTTCAATAATTTTTCCATTATTTTTAATATTTACTTATTATAAACATTTATTTATATTCTTTATTTGTATTTTTTATTTGTTTAATAATTAAAAATTAATTTCAATTAATTATTTATTAAATTATTATAATTTTTCCTTTAAAAATTGTTATTTAATATATTATTTTTTATTTATTTTGGTTTTTTTATTGTATTTTTGAAAAACTATAGTTTCTAATTTTAATTTCTTTTCTTTTTTTTTCTTTTTTATTTATTTTTAACAAAACTATAATTTCCTTTTTTTTATTTTTTTATATTTGTTCTTATTTTTATTCTTGTCTTATTTTTGTTGTAAACATTGTTTTATATTTTTAACTTCAAAATTAATTTTTTTTATTAATTTCAATTAATTATTTTGTAAATCATTATCATTTGTTCTTAAAAATGTTATTTTAAGTAATTATTGGTTGATTATTTTTATTTTTTTAATAATTAATTTCAATTAATTATTATGTGAATCATTATCATTTGTTTTTAAAAAATGTTATTGAATATAGTTATTAATTTTTATATTAATTTTAGTATTTAATTAGTTTTTATTTTAATTTTTTTAATTAATAATTAATTTCAATTAATTATTGTTATTGAATTTAGTCATTCTAGTTTTTCTCATTAATAAAGTTTATAATCTTTTGATTCCTTTGATTTTTTTTTCTGTTTTATTGTTTTTTATTTTTTAGAATTTCTGATCTTTTATTAATTTTTCATTTTTAATTATTGTTATTATTGTTTTTTATCTCACTTTTAATAAACTTCCAAGTATTTTTTAAAAAACAAATTAATATTATTTTTCATTCCTTGTTTTTGTTTTTTTGTTATTATATTCAAATTTTTATTTATTATATAAATATTTATTTCTTTAAATATTTAATTTTGAGAAAAAAAAAGTTGTTATTGGAATTACATATTAGTTATTATTTATAAATTGTTTATTTTTAATAATTTTAGCAAATATAGAATTTTTTTTTAAAAAAAAACTTTTTTTATTTATTTTCATTTCTCATAATTTTTATGAATCATTTTTATTTTTTATTAACACAAATTGAATTTTTTTTTCTAATTTTACATTTAATTATATTGATTTTTCCTAATTTTTTATTTTATTTCATTTTTATTAATTTTTAGAAAACATTAAAAAAAATTCAATTTTTTATTATATATTTATCTTGTTTTATTTTTACTTTAAAAAATTTGCAATTTTTATTTTAATATTTTTTTCTAATTTTATTTTTCATAATTTTTTATTTTTTCTACCTTTTTTTTCTTTTTCTTTTTTTTTTTGTAACCGCAATAACACTTGTTTTTCTTTCCCTGTTGACTCTACCTTTTATGAAAAGTAAAATTTTAGTATTTTATTAAAAGTTGAAAAATAAAATTGAAAAAAGTATTTATTTTTCAACTTTTAATAAAAACTAAAATTTTACTTTTCATAAAAGATAGACCCAACAAAAATGGATAAACGAGTGCTATTGCGCCTACACCATTTAATTTGTCAAGTTTACTATAATTTAATTTTTATTTATTTCTATTTATGTTGAGATTTTTCCAATTTATTTATATTTTACAAGTTTTATTAATTTGATTAGAATTTAATTTATAGCTTTTATTGAATAAATTTCAATTCAATTTATAATTTTTATTTAAATATTTATTTTTTTAATTTAATATTAAATTTTAATTTTTAAGTGATCTTTATCTATTTATATTTATATTTATTGGTTTTTTATTTTCAAAATATTATATTCTTTTTCAAATTTTTTTTTGACTAAATGATGAAGTTTATAGTTTACAAGTTCTATTAATTTAATTCGAATTTAATTTATAGCTTTTATTAAATAATTTTTTTTTGTTAGTGTGTTTATTGTTTTTCATAATTTGACTTACTACTCAATTTTTTATTTGATTTTTTAATTTTTGATAATATTTTATACTTACTAATTATTAATGTTTATACTTTCTTATTTTTTATAAATACATTATTTTAATAAAAACTAAAATTTTACTTTTCATAAAAGATAGAGCCAACAAAAATGGAAAAACAAGTGCTATTGCGATAACCCCTGATTTATGGGGTATTATACTGTAATTTAATTTTTACTTATTTCTATTTTTGTTTTTATTAATTGATTAGAATTTAATTTGTGGCTTTTATTAAATGAATTTCACTTCAATTTATAATTTTTATTTAATTAATTTCTTTTTTTTTTTCTAATTATTTAATTTTTATTGACATATTAAATTTTAATTTTTAAGTGATATTTATCTATTTATATTTATATTTATATTTATTGGTTTTTAATTTTCAAAATGTTATATTCTTTTTCAAATTTTTTGAGTAAATATTTTAAGTTTTCCCCATTTCTTTATAGTTTACAAGTTTTATTAATTTAATTCAAATTTACTTTATAAATTCTATTAAATAATTTTTTTTGTCAGCATATTTATTGTTTTTCATAATTTGACTTACTAGTCAACTTCTTATTTGATTTTTTAATTTTTGATAATATTTTATACTCAGTAATTATTAATGTTTATACTTTCATATCTTTTATAAATACATTATTCTAAAATGGAGAATATACAGAAATTATCTTGACAAACATATATATATTATATATATATATAAAATTTAAACTTAATATAATTTTCAAAATAATTATGTGCTTATATTTGTCATAAATATATATTGTTATATTACTTTTATAGTAAATTTATATATTTTTAATATATATTAAATTATTGTACCCTTATAATACATATAAATAAGTCAAATATTATTATATTAAATATATACATAATACTTAAAAATATTAACAATATATATTTATATATATCATATTTTTAATATATATTATCATATTTATCATTATATATATGTCAAATATATATAATAAATTAAATATATACATATGATTTAATATAGATTATGTATATTAATATGATTATATATAATATTAGATATATGAAAATGTTGTACATATAAATATATATAAAATATTATATGTTAAATATATACATAATAAGTACTTACAATTTTTAATAGATTATCATGTATATTTATATATAATATATTAGAGTATACTTTTTATTATTATATATATACATAAAAAGAGTATGGCACATTATTACTTAATAAAAGATAAATCTGTTATTTTTAAGAGACTATTAATCTATTAATTATATATAATAGATTAAATATATACATATAGTTTAAAATAGATTATGTATATTAATATATTAAAATATTAAATTTATATAGAAAAATTGTATGTATAAAATATTAAATATGGAAATCTTGTATATATAAATATATATATAATATATTCCAAATAGATATTTATAATTTAAAATAAATTATCATGTATATTTATTAGATAATATGTAATATTAAATTTTTTATTTATTTTTATGAAAATCTTTTATATATAAATATATATAAAATATATCCCAAATAAATACTTATAATTTAAAATATAGATTATCGTATATATTTATATATAAAATATTAGAATATAATTTTTATTATTATATATATACATAAAAAGAGTATGACACATTATTACTTAATAAAGATAAATATGTTATTTTTAACAGATTGTTAATGAAATATATCTCAAGACTTTTTTTTACATTTTCTTTAGAAGTGTTTTATATTAGAATTTTTACTCCAACCCCCAAAAATTCATTTTTTTTAAATTCTTCATTATTTTACAATGAAAAATTTATTTGAAAAATATAATCTGTATATATAAAATAATATCCAATAAATTTACTTTGTGCTTATAAGAACTTTTTCAACAAAAATTAGGGTGCTTTATTCCAATATTGTTTTAGATTGAATGAAGTGGAGTCCGTTTTTATTTAATAGAGTTCCGAAATTGATTTTTTCTACCAAAAAAAAAACTAACTCCATTTTTAAAAATTTATAATTGCAAAAATCCTTTTTAAAAATTCGACACTATTTTAACATGAAACATTTTTTTAAAAAACAAAACTCACACCATAACAATTAAAAAAAATTAAAAATTTACACCATCATATCTAAAAAGTCAAACATGAAATAATTTTATTGCATTTACTACACCATAAAAACATAAAACTTTTTCAAGATTTTTTTAAACCTACAATTATTCACAAGCTAAAATCCATGTTCCTTACAATAATGCTAAAATAACAATTATACCAGACCAGACTAAAAAAGAAAAATTAAGAATAATTAGGCAAAAGTGCTTTGAAACTTGGAGTTATCCACACTATAAAAAAAATTAAAACTTTTTCTAGATTTACTACTACATAAATAAAAACTTAAAACATGAAATAATTTTTAAAACCAACAATTATTCAGCCAACATAAAAATTAAAATAACTATTACACCAGACTACAATTAATGTAAGGCATAAAAATAAACTTCTTGTGTCAACTGTCCACTACCTTACTCAATGCTACATATACAATTAAATTTACATGTTTGTAAGTAAATTATCAAGTAAACAATTAAAGTTCAAGAGTTGAATTAGAGTGCACAACAAGCTTATGAAGGTTTTATTATGACATAAATAAAATCTTAAAACATGAAATAATTTTACTATGCACAACAACCTGGAATTATTCAGCCAACATCAATGCATCATTAAGTATAATTAAAACAACAATTATACCAGACTACAATTAATATTACACATAAAAGCAGACTTCTTGTGACTACTTTTCAGTGATCATTACTAAAATGGTCTCATACAATTGTTGATAACAAAGTTTCATCTCGTAGAAAACAAGAAAACATTACAGAAAATAATACCGGTTAAAAAAAATAAACTTATGCTTGATATATTGCTCTACACAATAGAATCTAATATAAGTAGAATAGAAATTTGCGAAAGAGATTAGGGTATAAAGTAGAACATTAATAAGAAATAATCAAAAGGAAAAAAACATTTGCTATATAATTTTAAAATCTACAACAGTAGAGTAAGATTTAAATAAAACAAAATTGATATAAAAGAATAAATATATGAGATTTAAATAAAACAAAATTTATTTAAAAGAATAAATATATGAGTTACTCTGTACAGGTACGGATATGAATAAAATAGAATAACATCATTCATGCTTTTAAGTAATTAAAAGCAGTCATGTTTTTAAATTAGTGATTAAATTACAAATCAAAGCTCCTTATACGTTGTTACATGTTTTTAATTAACTAAAACAGTCATGTTTTTAAATTAGTGATTGAATTACAAATTAACAAATAATTTTTATTGGTTCCAAAATCAAACTCCATTTGACAATGAAATTGATGTCCTGAATCTAAAATATAAAAAATGCTGAAATAATTTTACCAATCAACACAGTTCTAAACATTTTTAAACCAATAAAACAGTCAAATGTATCATTAAACTTGAGATTTTTCACAACAATAAACTAGACAAGAATAAAAACAATATATGACCTAGCTAAATGTAAGAACAAGCATCCTTAAAACATTACTAAATAGTGAACAGCGACTGCAATCGTTATCTATAGCATTACCCAATAAATCATGAAAGGCTGTTTCCCACAAAAATTACATGCACTCTGTACAAACGAAGTATGTTGACAGTAAATCAGTAGGCAGTAAACAAATCAAAACAAAACTTCACAACATTAAACTACACAAATTATAACCTGTACAAATCATTACCTATGTTCATTAAATGATTCAGAAATATGTCCTCCGTATTAAGTTATTAACAAATAATTGGTAACATTCACTCTGGATTGGTTAGACAGAGAAAATTCTTAAGTAAAACAACAGATGGCCAATGCCAAGACTACGAGATTGAAAACGAAATAGATATCGCTACGGAACACAAGGAGAATGGAAATAATATGTCAGAAAATGAAAGCCCTAAATAAATATCATAATAAAACTTTCCCTACAAAATTGAACACTCAAGTGCAAAATTAAACCATGCACCCAACATCAACCCTGCACACATAATAAATGGATCGTACACAATATATTATAACTATCCACTCTGCATTGACAAACACTAATGAAAGACTACCTTACTATACTGTACATCGTATTCCATGTCGATATAAACAAAACACACACGTAAAACTGCCCTGCTCATACAGATACAACATTAAAGAAAAAGCAAGACGTTTAAAGGTTAAAAATCTGAAAACATCTAAACCTTCGATGCAAAATAACACGGCAGGATCTTAAAAAACCGGGTCCCTGCAGATTATGCGAATATACGATTCGCCATCCATTATTTGAATGATCGATGATAACTTATAATGCTATACAACTAATAAATAAAAATCAGACTTAGCTCCAAATGAATAACAGAAGAAAAAAAAAAAAAAAATCAAAGCCCCAAGTAAATAATAAACGCTACAGACCGTCATACATTGGTCCGAACATGTATGGTTGCACCATCAATTACTACCCTGTCCTAAATAACAGGAATAACACATCAAAAGTCCTAAAGAACAGGAAAACAGATCAAAGCCCTCGTGTGCAGAAAGAAACCCTACGCATAATGTCATATACACACGCATATCAATAACATTTACTCTGCTACATTATGAAACCCTACGCATACACAAATGATTACTTTAGACAAGTTCAATCTAAATATGAGAAGAATGTTCCAGAATGACTTTCCGTGGTTTGGTATTTATTCTGTTTAAACATATACAAATGAAACCCTACACCCCAATAATATTTGCTCCGTTTTAGCTAAAATACAAAAATGATAGCATAGAATAAGCTATGGAACAGAAGGGCTTACCTGTGGTCTGGTCTGAACCGACACTTTACTCCATCGCTAAGCTCCCACCGCTATTCTTGTGGAGGATCCCACTCACAACAATATCAAGAAAAAAAACTCACCAGACGACAGTACATTCTTCAAAGTACTCAAACAGACGGAACAGAAGAAAAACACAGGCATGGCCATGCTTGAAACACATCAGACCTCCACAAACAACCCAAAAAAATAAAAAAAAACCAAGACGGGCAATAAAAATGAGGGATCGGACCTCCAAAAGCCACAGCAGATAAAAATGAAATCGGACCTCCAAAAGCCACAGCAGATAAATCTAAAAAGACAGGCACATTGGGAAGTGGAATCATTCTTAGCGAGATAAGTGAAAGTTTTTTTTATAGAGCCTGTATATGCTTTCCAGCTGGCTACTGTCCGGATATGCTTTCCAGCTGTCTACTATCCGGAAGCTTCCACTTAATCTTTTGCGTGCTAAACAAATAAGCTATCTCATGTTTTTGCCCGTTGCACCTTTAAGACAAATATTTGAAATCTTATCCGCATTTATTAGATGTAATACAGGAGGCGAGTGGAAGCAGATATTGTTATATTACTTTTAACTAAATTTATTTATACAAATATATAAATATAAAATATAAATATATCTCAAATATTATTATATCAGATATATACTTATAAATATCAACAATATATATGTATATATCTAAATTTATTCATATATATATATTAAAATATTGTATATAAATATATGTCAAATATTATTATATCAAATATATATTTGTATATACATTTTTATATATTTACACACATATATATATTCCAAAATAATTATGTGTTTATATGTCTAAAATATATATTGTTATATTACTTTTATCTAAATTTATTTATAGATATATATATAAATATATCTCAAATATTATTATATCAAATATATACTTATAAATATTAACAATATATATGTATATATCTAAATTTATTTATAGATATATATTAAAATATTATATATAAATATATGTCAAATATTATTATATGAAATATGTACTTATAAATATTAACAATATATATGTATATATAATATATTTATTGTATATTATTATATTTAATAAATACATAATATATACATATAAATTTAATTATTATGAATATTAATATATAAAATATTAAAGATATACAAGTAACATATATATATATATATTACTTTCACCTAAATTTATATAAATATATATTAAAATATTGTACATAAATATATGTCATATATATATATATATATATATATATACATACATAATTATCGTGAATATTAATATATAAAATATTTAAATATATTTATTATCTTTATATATAATATTTAAAAAATAAATTATATTATTATATTAAATATATATATATAATGGATATTTATTACTTAAAAAGATGATCATATATATTTATATACATAATATTAAAATATAATTTTTTTCATCATATATAAACATACAAAATTATACATAAAAAGAGAAAGACACATTATTACTTTAAATATATTATCTTTATATTTTATTACTTTTATTACATTATTATCTTTATATTTTAATAAAAAATAACTCTGTTATTTTTAACAGACTATTATATTTTCTCTTTCAAGAAAAATATTAGCGGGACTTTGTTCCACTTTTTACTTAAGAAGAGTTGCATCCCCAAAAAATTCACATTTGTTTTAATTCTACATTATTTTAACAAGAAATATTAAAAAAGTATCACATAAACATATCTTCTCTTTCAAAAATTGTTAGCGGGACTTTCTACTATTTACTTTTAAGTGTTAAATCCCCAAAAAGAATTCAATTCTACATTATTTTAATAAGAAATATTAAGAAGTATCATATAAAATTACTGTGATATCATATTCTTGAACTTCTCTTTCGACAAAAACTATGAAGACCATTTTTACTTAAAAAGAGTCTTGAGATATTTTTCCTACACTCGAAAAATTCTTTTAAACCTTCATTTTTTAAAATTTATAATTGCAAAAAATATTTTTTTAAATTCTACACTATTTTAACACAAAATGTTTTTTTAAAAAACAGAAACACACAGAAGTGTTTTGAATTAAGATTTACACCATAATAATAAAAAATTAAAAAAATTCTTCGTCATAACTAAACACTCAACCATAAAAAAAAAAAAAACTTTTTAAAGATTTTTATACTGGACTAAAAAGAAGAATTAAGCAGAAGTTTTAATAAATAAAATTTATCACACCATATAAAAATTAAAGGTTTTTAAAGATCCATGAAATAATTTTTAAGCTAGCAATTATTCAACCTACATCAATGTATCATTAAATAAAATTAAAATAACAGTTTATGCCATACTAAAATTAATATTACGTATAAAAGCATACTTCTTGTGTACAATTGTTGATAACAAAGTTTCAATAAAACAAAAAATCATTACAAAAAATTAAACTCAATATATCGCTCTCAACAATATAATCTAATAAAAGTAGAACAAGAATTAATTAAAACTCAACAAGATAAATAAAATCTAATTTCGCTCTCAACAAGATAAATAGAATGTAATTATACAATAAGAACTCTCTGAAGGTAGTGAAAGAAAGCACAGAATAATTACAACTACGATTGGTCATAAAATTGAATAAAATTTGAGAAAATATTTTAATAATTTAACACATGCTCAATTAATTATAACTCCTCAAAATTATCATACACTAATTAATTTTATGGAAAAATTGACTTGAAATTTCTTAGACTCTAATTAAAAAATTGAAACCCAATTAACATACAACAAATAATTTTCATTGGTTTCAAAATCAAACCCCACTTAATTACAGTCTAGAAAACTAAAATATTGAAAATGCTGAAATCATATTTCCAATCATATTGAAGGTAGTGAAAGAAAGCACAGAATAATTACAACTATGATTGGTCATAAAATTGAATAAAATTTGAGAAAACATTTTAATAGTTTAAAACATGCTCAATTACTTGTAACTCCTCAAAAATATCATACACTAATCAATTTTATGGAAAAATTGACTTGAGATTTCTTAGACTCTAATTAAAAAATTAAAACCCAATTAGCATGCAACAAATAATTTTCTTTGGTTTCAAAATCAAACCCCACTTAATTATAGTTTAAAACATTTTAATAGTTTAAAACATGCTCAATTAATTATAACTCCTCAAAATTATCATACACTAATCAATTTTATGGAAAAATTGACTTGAGATTTCTTAGACTCTAATTAAAAAATTAAAACCCAATTAACATGCAACAAATAATTTTCATTGGTTTCAAAATCAAACCCCACTTAAATACAGTCTAGAAAACTAAAATATTGAAAATGCCGAAATCATATTTCCAATCAACACAGTTCTAAACACTGTAAAACCAATAGCTCACAGTCAAATGTATCATTACACTTTGAAATTTTTCAAAACAAGAAGCTAGACAAGTGTAAGAAAATATATGACGTAACTACATGTAAGAACAAGCATCTAGGCAATAACTTATAACATTACTAAATCATGAACATCGACTTCAACTGTAGTCTATAGCATTACCTAATTAATCATGAAAGGCTGTTTCCACAAAAATTACATGTACACTGTACAAACGAAATATGTTAACAGGAATCAGTACAAATCATTAACATTAAACTACAAATACTAAAACCTGTGCATATCATTAACTATGTTAATTAAATGATTAAGAAATATCCACTCCGTATTAAGATTATTAACAACAAATTGGTAACGTTACGCTCTGGATTTGTAAGACAGAAAATTCATAAGTAAAGCAAAAGATCGCCTATACCTAGATTACGAGATTAAAAACGCAATAGATATCTCCCTACAGAACACAAGGAGAATGGAAAGAATATATCAGAAAATGAAAGCCCTAAATAAATGGCATAATAAAATTTACTCTACAAAATTTAACCCTACTGTGTAAAATTAAACCCTGTACCCAACATCAACCCTGCACACATAAAATGGTTAGTACACAAAATATTATAGATATCTAAAGGACAGACTGCCTTACTATACTTTACATCGTATTCCATGTCGATAGAAACATACACATACGTAAAATTGCCTTGTTCCTACACATACAAAATTAAAGAAAAAGCAAGACGTTGTAAGAATTAAAAATCTGAAAACGTACAAACCTTCTCTGCAAAAATAATACAGCTGGATATTAAAATACCGGCCCCCTACACAACATGCGCATATACGATTCGCCATCAATAATTTGAATGTTTCGATGATAAATTGTAATGCTATTCAATGATAAATAACAATCAGACTTAGCTCTAACAGAATAACAGAAAAAAATCAAAGCCTTAAATAAATAATAAACGCTACAGATCGTCATACATTGGTCTGCGCAAATCTAACAAACTGTACTGTGCTCTGCATATGATCCGAACATGTATGTTCCACCATCAATTATTAATGTCCTAAATAACAGGAATAACACATCAAAAGTCCTAAATAACAGGAAAAAAAATCTAAACCCTCGGGTGCAGAATGAAACCCTACGCATAATGTCATACACATGCATATCAATAACATTTACTCTGCTACATTATGAAACCCTACACATATACAAATGATTACATTAGACAAGTTCGATCTAAATCTGAGAAGAATGTTCCAGAATGACTTCCCGTGGTTTGGTATTTATTCTGTTTAAACATATAGAAATGAAACCCTACACATCAATAATATTTGCTCCGTTTTAGCTATAATATACAATGATTACATAGAATAAGCTATGGAACAGAATGGCTTACCCGTGGTCTTGTCTGAACCGACACTTCGCTCCATCGCTAAGCTCCCACCGCTATTCTTCTGGAGGATCCGACTCTCAAAAATATCGAGACAAAAACTCAGCAGACGACAATACATTCATCAAAGGACTCAAACAGACAGAACAGAAGAAAGACAAAGGCATGGCCATGCTTGAAACACATCAGACCTACACAAACAACCAAACAAAAAAAAAAAAACAAGACAGGCAATAAAAATGAGAGATCGGACCTCCAAAAGCCACAGCAGAAAAATCAAAAAAGAAAGGCACCTTGGGAAGTAGAATCATTCTTCGCAAAATGAGTGAAAGTTTTTTTTATAGAACCCGTATATGCTTTCCAGCTGGCTACTGTCCGGATATGCTTTCCAGCTGTCTACTGTCCGGAAGCTTCCACTTAATCTTTGGCGTGCTAAACAAATATATACCAAAAGGCGTGCCGCGTATTCATGTTTTTGCCCGTTGTACCTTTAACACGAATATTTTAAATCTTATCAGCATTTATTAGATGTAAGTACAGCAGGCGAGTGGGAGCAGATATGCTTTCCAGCTGTCTAGCATCGGGAAGAGCAAAGACTTAATCCCCTGTTTTTGCCCGTTATACATATGCTCTAACATTGGATCCTCATTTTTTAAATTCTCTTATCATAAACAACTCTTTGAAAGGCAAACAAATATGGGTTATGTTCACCTTTTATGGTTTATGCAAACGTTTAAGTTTTTTTTCTTTTTTTTCCGTTCTTTGTCTTTTTAACTTCATAATAATTTTACATTCTTTAAATTATTGTTTTTTCTAATTTTAATATTTACAAGCATTGTATATCAATGTGTATGTTACTAGGGAAGTAAAAAAAAAATTAATATTTGAAAATTAAAAAGGCAAAGAATCAAGAAGAAAAAGAGGTGCTACGAACTAGCATACCCATATTTTATAAATATATGTAATATATGCCGAGAGGTATATATTACATATATTTATATAAATATATAGGTATCTTGTGAACTTCACCTCTCGGCATATTTTACATGTCATGTTTTGATTTATGTTTTATATGTATGTTAACGCATAAAGTGAAAAAATGGTAAGCAAAAAATCAAATAGTAAAAGACAACAAACCATTATGTACCGATCAAAGTTAACGATGAGAAATAAAAACAAATGACGTGGATGAAAAAAATTGTCCTAAACAATGTCAACGATAGAGCCACTAAGACCATTTGGAAGACATTTTTCAACCTACAAATTTGCGCAAAGCATGACTTTCAAGTCAACATAGACAAAAAAAAATTGTTGGAAGCGAACCATAATCAACCTACCATGAGTCGGTATGCCTAGGAGAATTGACAACGAGAGAGTAAAGGGCTTTCAACAATTGAAGGTTGTGGTTGTCGAGTTGATCATCATTTGGTATTAGTACTCATACTTGCTACGAAAATATAGGATTTCATTTTTTTGTTTTTGTTTTTCATCTTTACATCACTCTGACGTTTTAACTCCCCTTTTTGCTCGCTCTCTTTTTTACATCGCACCCTATAGTGCAGGCCTTCATAGATGGCCAACTTATTTTCTATGATTGTAGAAATGAATTTATTTCGAATGATTTTTACAGCGTGGAAATAACGTTGGGGGAATTATAAGAGTCGATATAGCGTGGAAGTTTTCTTTGAGGCTCGATGAAAGTAATTGGATCTTAAATTTATAATTTTATGATCTTTTCCCTACTCTAGCTTTGGATGATTCCACATGTGTAAACACCTTTCAACGTAATGGATTTTTAGGCTTTCCAAGTTACAGATTCTTTAGATTTATCGTCATGTTGTGCGCCAATATCATTATTTTCTTAATAGAACAAGTTTACTCTAGTAAATTTGGGGTATGCAGAGTTAGTACACATTTTATATTTGTTTTTAAGGGCATTTGATATGGATATTCCTTAGTTTGATAATATTGTAATTGAAAATATAATATATGAATCGAAGAGCTTCAAAAGTATCGTCGATTGATCTTATGCACGTGAGACGAATTGGTCATTGCGCATTTGATATAGATATTCCTTAATTTTGGAAATAAAATATATGGAAATCGCTCAAGTGCATTTTAATGTAAAACCACTTTCTACATCTACGTAATTTTAAAAAATTATAAATTAAATTTTGTTTTATGTAAATAATTTAAAAGAAAAGTGACGCTTTAATTTTTTTGAAGAAAATTAAGATTATTCTTTATAACAAACATTTTTTTATTGTTGGTACTATTTATAACTGCAATATCCATGTATCTATTATAGGCCGACACGTGAAGGGCATATGCGAGTTCGTGCTTCATTGACTGATTCATCTCTCAAGTCCATGTCTCATTAGATATCAGATGGGGTGGACTGTTCCGCATGTGAAAATGCCTTTCGGTGAAATTGAATTTTAGGCCTTCCAAGTTATAGATTCTTTAGATTTATCATCATGGTGTGTGCCATTATCATTATTTTCTTAATAGGACAAGTTTGCCCTAGGAGAATCATAGTATGTAGAGTTAGTACACATTTTAGATTTGTTTTTAAGGGTATTCGATATAGATATTCCTTAGTTTTATAATATTGTGGTTGAAAATATATTATATGTCTTGAAGAGATTCAAAAGTATCATCGATCGATCTTATGTACGTGATACGACTTGGTCTGTGGGCATTCGATATAAATATTCCTTAATTTTGGAAATAAAATATATGAAAATCACTTAGGTGCATTTTAATGTAAGACCACTTTCTACATCTACATAAGTTTAATATATTATAAATTAAAATTTGTTTTATGCAGATAATTTAAAATAAAAGTGATGCTTTCATTTTTGTCAAAGATAATTAACATTATTGTTTATAACTAACTTTTTTTTACTATTTATAAGTGCAATATCCATGCATTTAACAACAACATAAAATTTGAATGGGAAAAATAAACCCGTGTCAAAAAAACCCACCACCCTGATTAGTTGCTCCTCAAAACCCGTAGCAAAACGAAGAGAACAACTCATCCTAAATGGTGTTTCAGACCTGTAACTTTCTTGTTAGTTTCCTTGCATAATTTTGAGGATAATGATTTGGTCTACCAAAACATAATTGACCTTCCCCAATGGTTCAGAATTTTCATAGCACATAGTAAGTAGCATAGAAAAATTGGTTCCGTTTAGGTCAAAAAAGCCATAGCAAAAAATAATTTGTCATCTTAGTCAGCATCTGTAATTTGTGCGCAGTCAACATCCATTCACTGTATATTTGTTCCCTCACAAATAACTAATCTAGACCATCGTTGTCTCTATCCATGTTAGAAGAGAGGAGGGGTTTCCCCTAAGTGAAAATGCCTTTCAACATATTGCGAAAAATGATTTGAACCCTCTTTGGTTGATGAATGCCTTATATGTGTCAGCCAAAGGGTGTACTGGTAGTAGTGTAGAGTGGGAGAGGTGAGGGTTGATAGCTTCGACGTGATTGGTTCCAATGTGCCAGCATTGAAAATGGGCATGGTTTCAATGCAAAGGACCACAAACACATCCACGAGAACATGAAAGCATCAATTATTGTGACAGTTTTGTTAGTAAGGTCCATCCAGGAACATCATGTCAGCTGGTTCCTACTTCATGGATTTTGCATTGATTATATAAGGGTTAAAATCTGTGACCTCTTGTTTGTGATAGTTTTAGGGAGACGAACATATAGTATTAGTATATAATATTTATTATATAATACTATAAAATATCATTAAATATATGCAAAATATATAGTTTTATAGTTTGTATGAGTATTTGTATTTTTAAATATATGGAATCTGAAAGCATTTCAGTAGGGGATCTCAAATCTAATAGTTTGGAGAAGAGACGTTTATCAACGTATTGGAAAATGGTATGTGTCTGAATATGTACACATAACACCACCATACAGACAACTATCTATTGAATGTCAGAGACATGTTTTGAAGCCACAACAGAAAACACTGGAAAGTGGCTTCAAAGTGGTCTTTGGAGATTGGTGGTCTGGGTATACTACTTTTGTGTATATCAAATTATGATTTATAAGCCAGGAATCGTAATTTCTTTCAAAATTCTTTGGGTTTTCTACTTTTGGGTATTATCAGATTTCTCATCTGTACTAAAAATGAGGTTATCATCTTCAAGAAGATCTAGCTTCTTTGTGGACTTTCAACCAAAGCTATGTTAGCATAGTCTACATATATTATCTTATTATTAGACTAGTTGTTATCTATTCCATTATTCTCTCCTTCTTGTTTGTATCTTATCCATCCATTCAGGGGAATGTTTTTTATTCAATATACCTATAAATATGTATTGTGCTTCTGATAATAATATAGAATAAGAAAATATATCAATCTTTATTCGCTCTCCACTCTTTCAGCCTCACAATCTGGTATCAGAGCGGAATAAACTCTGACCTGAGTGTTTGAAGGAGGAGATCATTCTCAACGTGGAGAGAAGAATACAGTATGAAGCGACCTGTGGGGTGGATGCAGCATGAGGGATAAAAGGATGTGTGTGCATCTACTTTGCAACGTGGACTGTATAATTCACTGACAAAATTCCCAGCGACCAGTGTAAACTTGGTATTTTTTTGTTTGTTTTCTTTTTTTGCTAGAGTCATGGAAATTTGCTGGAGTGAAATCGATCTGAAAGGAGCCAAAAAAGTGGAAGAGCTGGACGTGGGAGAAAGAGAAGATTGACCTGCATGCAAAAAGAGACAAAGAAGGAGATGCATGGAAGTTCTGTTTTTTTCTCTACGCTAAAGACAAAATCTTCTGTTGCGTGGAAAACAAAGAATCAGTCACATGGGTGGAGAGAAGACTGTTGCGTGGAAAACAACTAGACGACCTGTTTTGAATGAGTTTGTATGCCTTGGAGTTGACTTGGATTATGATTTGGTTTTGAGCTTGCATGCTCTTTCTTCACTATGCATGCGTTCAGTATGCACAACATGGGTTTTATCTTTACATGATCGGTTTGTGCATTGATCTAATGATTGGATCGTTGGGCCTGCACTCCTTCCAGCCAATGCTCTACTCTCCTACAGATCGTGAATGCATTATCTAGGAGCTTGTGTTCTACACACTCGGCCTTGCATTGTTTTACGTGACACTTAGGCTCTCCCCGCTGCCATCTTTGGTTGATGTGGGATCTCCTTCCCTCCTCGACACACACTCTACCTGGATGTTGGAAGTTGCTGGTGGGTGGAGACAAGATTGTTGTGTGGAGCAGTCTTCAGCAAATAAATGAGAACTACGTGAAGAGTTTGAGCAGCACGAGGAGAAGAAAATGTGTCTTTGTGTATCCTGAAAGTCTCTTAACATAATTTTAAAAAAAGTGCCTGGAGAAGAAACTCAGAGTCTCTCAAAGCAACATTGAATGTCAAGCCTAAACAAAACAATCGAGACTACTGAAAGCCGCAACATCGACTCGTAAGCTAGAGAACACTATGAAGAAGCTCTTGAGAGCTTCGGGTTCTACTTTGCTTTGCTAAACGAGCTTCGGAACACCGGCAATATAGTCTTCGATGAGCTCATTCGATGAGGACTTCTTGAATATTTCCTTTTCGACGTAAGCTTCCAAGCAAAGTGAGTTTGGGAAGAGTTAGAAGTCGGGTACGATGTAGACTGTGAAGACAAAGAAGAACGCCCCACCAAGCATCGTCATCTCTCAACACGCAAGTATCGAGAGCATCTACGAGCTAGTACTTCACATCAGTGAGTCATAGTTGTAATCTCTCTTCAAATAAATAAATAAAAAGTTTTTTGAAAAATCATGTCTACTCTGAAGTTGCTTCTCTTCGATGCTCAGTTGCTTAAAGGGCCCAATTTTACGGCCTAGAAAACAAAGATGCGGAAAATCCTTCAATTTGAAGGATTATAGGGCATCGTGACCGGATCTGTGACCGCTCCCATAGCCCCTGATGAATTAATAAAGTATGAGATGGCTAGTGCCAAAGCCTTGATGTTGATTATGCTCAGTATCAGTGACGATGTGCAAACACATGTTTGGAATGTGGAGAAACCAAAGGAGGCCTGGGACAAGCTGGCAACAATTTATGAAGCCAAAAATCAGACTAAGATCCTCCATCTTCAGTCAAAGCTACACACCCTCTCTATGGGGTCAGATGAGAAATTTGAGGAGTTCTTACATCATGTGGCTGAGCTACGATCAGAGTTATTAGTGCTCGGTGAAATGGTGGACAACAAAATTCTCGTACCGATCACCTTGAGAGCACTCCCTTCTCAATTCTGAGTGTTCGTTACGACACCGAATGTATCTAAAAAAACAGTGGCATTCAAAGAACTTGTGAATTTTCTATAGTAGGAAGAGGCCATCAATTCATCCCAAGAGGAGACTTAGGATAAAGCCCTATTCTCAAAGCCATACAGTGGCCAAAAGAATCAGAAGGGTCCCCCCAGAGAAGCCAAATCAAGTGCAACCAAAATAACAACAGAAAGATCAAAAGTCAAAGAGGTGGTGTCACATTTGCAGAACCAACACTCACAACACTGATCACTGTTGGTACAATATCTTGAAACAAGGGTCTTCAAGTCAAACAAGCACATCAGGGCGCAAAGATTTTCAAAATTCCAAACGACGTCCCACTGGAGAAAGCACAAGGGACATCTCACAGCCCAACAAGATAATGAATTTGATGAGGAGACATCAGAAGGAGCCCATTGTGGTAAGAACCTTGTACTCATCTCTTAGACTTCACAGCCCATGAAGAGAGTCTGGCTGATAGACTCCAGTGCAAGTAAGCACATGTCAGGTGACAAGGAGTTGTTTGATTCACTCGACGAATAACCCACTAGTGATCGGGTTTGGATAGCCGATGACAAAGAGTACATTGTAGAAGGAATTGGAAATGTCACCATTCCTCTGGGACCACAAAAATGTATGCTTACAAAGGTACTATATGTTCCTGGATTGACTAGCAACCTCCTGTCAGTAACTCAGCTATTGAATCATCACTTGAAGGTAGAATTTCTTGTCCAAAATGGCATCAAATCATGTTTGATTTCACGACAAGGTAAGATTATTGCTAGAGCATTTCTAAAAGATAAGTTATTTGCTTTAGATATTGTTTCATCTTCTGTAATAGCTTTATCTGCATCAACAGTACAATCTACTGCACTCTGGCATTTTAGATATGGACACTTGTCAGCTAGTTCATTACATCAAATGAGTTCAAAAGCAATGGTTCATGGACTACCCAAATTGTCTAGTACCTTGCCTCTTTTCCCTGGCTGTCTTGCAGGAAAACAACATAGAGATCCATTTCAGGTGAGCACCTTCCATGCCAAGAAGCATCTGGAGGTAGTTCATACCGATATGAACGGCCCGCTACTTGCTTCGTTTCCAGGATACAAGTACTTCCAACTATTTGTGGATGACCACTCTCGTAAGATGTGGGTGTTTTTCCTGAAGAAGAAAAGTGAGGCTCTTCAACATTTCCAGAATTTCTATCATCGTGTTGTGAAAGAGACCGGACAACCACTTCTTCTACTTCACTCAGATCGAGGGGGGGAATTCACATCAAAGAAGTTCTTGGCCTTCCTGAACCAACAAGGTGTTAAGAAGAACCTTATTGTTCCCTACACACCCCAGCAAAATGGCATTGTTGAGCGTCGCAATTACACAGTAATGGAGATGGCTCACTGCATGCTAACAACAACAAAGCTAGAGGAACGCTATTGGGTTGAAGAAGTACAGAAAGTTGTATATCTTCTCAACAGGGCACCGACAAATATTCTACAAAATAAAATGCCAGAAGAGGTATGGAGTGGTATAAAGCCATCAATTTCTCATTTGTGAGTATTTGGTTGCACAACATACATGCATGTCCCAGCTCAGAAGAGAAAGAAGGTTGAGCCAAAGACACTTCTGTGTATCCTACTTAGCTACAACACTACCTCAAAGGCATATCATCTCATGGATCCTGAGACAAAGAAAATATACAAGAGTCAGGATGTGGTCTGTGATGAGTCATCCTTTGACTCAATAGTATCAACAAAAGATCCACTTCCAACCATCTCTCACCAACTAGTCGCTGAATCAAATGATGAGCCAAAGGAGACTACTCAGAGAAAAGAAATGCTGCAAGAAGAGCTATTTGTTGACCTTGGAGAATTGGAGAATGTGACTCCACATCAATACACATGGCAATGACACAGTTCTTCTCAAAAGCAACCAAGTTCTCGTCTAAAGTGGGTACAAAGCACCATCAAGGAATCACATTTGCAACAACTCCCAGTTACATCATCCAGAGTCAAAACAAGGAGTCAAACAAGAAATGAGGTAAACTTTACACTCATGACTTCACTGATTAATAGCTCTGAGCCTGATAATGTTCGTGAAGCACTCAGTCAATCTCAGTGGAAGGAAGCCATGGATGTAAAATATGACTCACTCATGAAAAATTAGACATGGGAACTTGTCGATCTACCTACAGGAAAGAAACCCATAGGCTGCAAATGGGTTTTCAAGATTAAATATAAGGCAGATGGATCCATTGATAAACATAAAGCATGACTTGTAGCAAAAGGATATGCTCAAAAATAGGGCATCGACTATGAAGAAACATTTACACCCACTGCAAAGATCAAGACCATCAGAGTTGTTTGCGCACTTGCAGCACAGAAAGGATAAAGACTTCAACAGATGGATGTCAAGAGTGCTTCCCTAAATGGTGATATGAAAGAAGAAGTGTACATGACCCAACCTGAAGGATTTGTTGATGAAGAACATCCTAAGAAGGTATGTCATCTCATCAAATCACTGTATGGACTGAAACAAGCTCCAAGGGCATGGTATATCAAGATCGAAGATCACCTTTTGTAACATGGGTTCACTCGTAGCCCCTCATATTCAAATTTTTATATAAAGAAGGTAGGCAAGGAAATTTTCATTTTTGTTGTATATGTAGATGATCTTGTGATCATTGGTAGTTCAGAAGATCAGGTTGATATTGTGAAGAATGATCTCAAAAGAACCTTCGACATGACAAATTTGGGGCTACTACATTACTGTCTTGGCTTAGAAATATGGCAAAAGGAGCATCACATTTTTGTCTCCCAGATAAAGTATGCCAATACACTCCTGGAAAAGTATAGAATGTCTGATTGTAAACCTATATCCACTCCCATGGAGAAAGGCTTGCAACTTTAAAGATTCCAGGACTCACCTCAAGTAGATGCTACTCTCTATAGGAAATTTGTTGGAGGAATCATCTACTTGACATATATTAGACCATATTTATGCTATGATGTCAGTTATCTTTCCAGATTCATGCAGGAACTGAAGAAATGTCACTGGAATGCAGCAAAGCATGTTTTGAGGTATGTCTGAGGTACAATTGATTATGGTCTGGAATATAAGAAGAATGATCAATTCTTCTTACAGGGATATGTCGACTCAGACCACGTCGGATCTGTTGATGACAGGAAATAAACTACAAGATACATATTTCATCTCGGATCTGGACTTATCTCATGGATAAGAAAGAAGCAAAATGGTGTTTCTATCTCATCCATAGAGGTAGAATATTGTGCCACATGAGGAGCTATGTGTGAAGTGATATGGTTACGTCACATTTTGGATGACCTAAGAATTCCTTAAAAATAGTCATCTATTCTCTATTGCGATAATCAGAGTGTGTTGAAGCTCGTGCAAAATCCAGTTTTTCATGAATGAAAAAAGCATGTTGAGATTGATTGTCATTTCATTCGAGAGCACATCTTGAACCATCACATTTAGCTCCAGTACTATCCTACAGAAGCACAAGTTGCCGACATTCTCACAAAATCTCTTGGAAAAGTGAAATTTGAACTTTTCAGGGGTCACATTTGCAAGAATAATGTAATAAGGGGGTGAATGTTAGCACAGTCTACGTATATTATCTTATTATTAGATTATTTGTTATCTATTCCATTAATCTCTCCTTTTTGTTTGTATCTTCTCCATCCATTCAGGGGAATATTGTTTATTTAATATACCTATAAACATGTACCATGCTTCTGATAATAATATAGAATAAGAAGAGATATCAATCTCTATTCTCTCTCCACTCTTTTAAGGATCAGGACAATGATATTATTTTCTTTTCAAAATTTAACCAGTTTAATCTCCAATAGATTAAGGAAAACAACTTATGGATAAACTTAAAAGTGAAGGATTGGCCAAAATTAAAAATTACTTTCCCAATATTGATGAGCCTTGCTGGAAAATGACAGTTGTGTCCTTGGTCCATCTCATGATTCAACTTCAAGATAAAAAATCTTAGAGTGTGGCAGTTGTCGTGAAAGCGAGAATAAATTTAAATTTCACAGTAAATTTTTTTCATTATATTTGTTTAAACATGAAAAGATAAAATTTGGAATTAAACATGAAAAGATAGAATTGGCTTTAGGGTCAAGAGTTCAAATCCCTGTAAGTGTCACTCTGCCTCCTTTACCCACCCTATTAGTTTTCTTCCCCAGATCATTGAATAATCCATCTTCACTCTGCTAACCACATTGTTGTGGAGCATACGCAATGTTGTGGGATTATTTTGAAGGTGATGAAAGAGTCTGTTGGATCTCAATGGAAATTCGAGTTGTGCCAGATTTTCCAAAGCCTAGTAAATCATATTCCCCACCTTTTTATCCTCTTATATGAACTGCGTCTGAAATTTTAGAATTATCAAATATTTTTGTTTTTTAATTTTGCATGGACTGTCCTAGACTCAAACCAATGATCTCCTACCATATGTTGTGTCACTTTTCCATGCATGGTACAGGTCCCTTCACTATTCAGAAGTCAATCTTTCATCTTACTCAGCTTCCACAATTTTTGTGTAGTCACCGCCCATTTGTTGTATCAATTTGTGTGCAATTAACATCCATCTGACGTATATTTGTTCCCTCACAAGTAACTATTGACCGCTAAGTATAAGACCCAGATATTTTCTTATGTATTCAACCGATTGATTTGGATCGTCATTGTCTCCATCTATGTCAGAAGGGAGAAGGGTTTTCCCAAGTGTGCATATGGATTTCGTCATAAAGAGACTTAAGTACTCTTGAAATAACACGAACAATGGAAATTTTGAATTGAATAAAGACACCCTTCATCATTATTTGTTATAAGAACAAAAGGGCCAACAATTAATTTGGTCTAACATTAGAAAGAGAAAGGATGGGATATGTAATAGTATTTGAGTCAGTGAGCATGAAAAATAGTTGTGAAAGTAAGACATTGATCTTAAAAAACCTCCAATGTGTATAGTCAATGTGGGAAAATGTTAACACTTGCACTTTGTGGATAGTGAGAGACCAATCCCTTTAGAAAGTTAGTTGACTGAGGTCTCCCTTGGTCACCGAGGAGCATGGAACCCACAAGGGTGAGTGGATATTCCAAGTGGACCAAAAAAAGTTTTCGGACTTGATAACCACAAAGCGAGGTAGTTATGGAGGTTTTGTAAATTTTTTTAGATGATAGAGATGAAATTCCCAATTACGTCATTGAATCAGTTAGCTTCGATCTATAGGTTGCCAATAAAGATAACCTTTTTCCCATGGAAAATAATGGTTAATTGAATTTGATATCCAACAAGCTATGATGAATATCAATGTCTTGTATTTTTACATTGCACCTTATCATAGGAACATTCGATGAATTTAACACTTCCTTTTAACGATGGTCCACCAATTTGTTTCCTGTCAACATATACATTGAGAAATGAAAAATGCAGTATTACATATTCTATAAGAAGAAGATTGTATGAGACATGAGGTATTGTAGTCATTATAATGAGGCTTTATGTTTCATATTCTTAGCATAAGTTACTAGAAAGAGTCTTGGAATGGGTCACTTCTTTTGTATGGAAGATTTTAAACAAGGTGCCTAATATTAGAAAGTTTCTCAACAAGGTGGAACCATAAGAGTTTCTAGCATACATTTGGAATTCCTTAACAAGGGGCAATTGGGAAAAGTCAATAACAAGAATGATCGACCTCTTGCCAAATGGGGCCATTATTTAACAAGGGGATGCCTCTTAGAGGTGCACACTAGTAAGGGAAGTCAATTTGTCCTCTACACATCTCATGTCTTTAATTGATAATTGTTATCCCTCAAAAGTGCACCCTGTAGAGAGATGACTGCAGGTGTTCTAGGCTTGCAAAATTTATCTCTCTCTTTCGTAGATACAATAGAAACACCTCAGGTCTGTGGGTATACCTATTTTGAGGTGAGTCACCGGTATCAAGTACGGTTCCTTATTGATGTATCCTAAACTGATTTTCTGGGGTTTAAGGGTAAAAGATGACTGTAAAATGAAATTAAAACTGAGGTGATACACCAAACTTGTATGAGGTCTTTGAATGAGTACATGCACAATTTATATGGGAATGGATTCTTGATGCACAAGCCAACAGTTTTCTGTAGAATATTAAAGGCAAACACTTGGAGGTATTGAGGGAAAATATCACAACAATACTGCTAAGCTAAACATACACATTAATATCATGCAAAAATTACTAAATTTGCAATAGGGTAAGATGATTAATCAGGGAATTCACATTCACAAGATTAATGGAAACATACACAAGACTGCAAATAATTGGAAAGGCAGAAAATACTTCACATTCAAAGGGAAAAACTGGCAGAAAATGATTCAGCACTCCTGTATCTAAAAGTCCCCCCATCGTGCTTTGCCAAGGCACACAATATATAGCAAAATTGATTCACCCATCCTTCCTAAAAATGAACTAAGGTTGTACTCGCCCATGCATTCTATTTTTATCCTTTATTTATTGATAAATAAAGGAATAAAATAAAGCAAACTAATACAAAGAGGCATTAATAGCCTTTGATTACATCATAGTCAAACTACAGTTGACTGTCCTATTTTTAAGAAAAGAATGGGTGAATAATTTTCTAATAATAAATCTTGCTTGATGAGCAAGTTTTCTTCCATGTGCATGCAAATTTGTCTTCTTGTCTGTTATGTCCTTTTGTGAAGGCATGCAAGAAATCATCTCCCTGTGAGTGAGCAAAATCAATTACATTGTTTGCAATACCTTGCAAAAATAATTCATCCAAACATCCACTTGATAGGGACCACCTCTAAGCCAAGGTTCTGATGCTGACATTCCTTGTCTTCTAGTGGTCACATGAATAACATACTGTAAATTATCTACAACTCTTCCAATAATGGGGACCACCCTTGCAATTCAGTATTAGTCTTCATTGGTTTGGCAACTCTTTAGAAAGTCACCATGGTTTTAAACACATGTGGGTAGGTAACTTTGTGAAAAGACACCATCCTATATTCGGCCACCTTTGTGTAACATATGGTCATATGATAGTCTGGAACCCTTTGATTAATATTGTATTGTATAGTTGGTCGGATTTTGAATTGTGAATAGAATAAGGTGGGAATCACCTTTTGGCTTGATCATTGCATAACATGATTGGTCGAAACTTTTGGTATATCAGAGCTTCGACTATAGTTGGGATCCTTTTTGACATGTCAAATGCAATAATTTTGTTTTAATCATGGGGTTAGCCCCCTCGTGATGATGACTTACCGTTCATACACTTTGTCGGTGACATGTTTAATACAAGTTGAGTTTGCTTTGATATTTGGTGATTGATTTCTAAGCATCGATCTAGTGTCATTTGGATTTGTGGCCATTGATCTCTGACCCATGATTAGGGTTTCTGAATTTAGCATTTAATGTGGTAGGTGATATATTTGATCATGGTAGTTTGCTTTGATGGCTATTGATCGGTTTCCAATCATTGATATTTATACTGGACATCTCCGGCCATCAATCTTTGACTCGTGGTTAGGGTTTCTGACCAAGAGTTTAATGTAGTAATTGCATCTAACCATGATGGTTTGCTTCAAACTTGGGGATAGATATGGAGATGTTGATCATCTGACCGTGGTTGAGTTTTCTTGACTCACCTCTCGAGTTTGCATGGTAAAGGATAACTCGACCTTGATGATCACTTCATTTGGATTTCAGCTTAAAGGGTGAAGACCTATATTTTTTTTTCAGATGCCATTGTTAATTACTTTGTGAGCTCGGCTCCCCTGTGAAAATGGTTCCCTATTGTTTTCCACTCTATCTGAGTTCTTTGAGAAAGGTGGTCATGGGGTTTGTCACCATTGTCGTTATCTTTGAGCTTGGATTTCACTACAGATTGGTATTGCATGTGTTTCTTGGTTGTTTCTCTGTCGAGATCAGCTTTTGAAATATCTTAATGGTTTTATGGCCACCATTTTGATTATTTCGAGCTCTGATTTGTTCTTCATTCTACCTCTGTATTATTTTGTTCCTCATAATCGATCCATTTTGGAGTATGAAGCTTTACGTCTTGGCTATAATACTTCAATGTATGGCTTTTATTCTATTTGAGCTTTGTGCGATTATTGGGTCACCATTGTGGGTTTCGAGCTCGAGATTGAGGGTTCTGTTTTAAGCTTTCTAGGTGGTGGCCAACATTACTAAGCATTTCAAACCGTGGTTTCTTTGAGTCACTGCGCTTTGCCATTTTTCTGAGTAAGTGATTCCCTCAAACTTTTCCTTTCACTATTGTATAAAAATGTCAATGAGCCTACAACTTGGAGCTTTGTTTTCAATGGCCATGTGGGCTTGATTCTTTTGTACAGAATCTCTTCCTGAGTGCAATATCTCACTTGTAGTTTCGTGCTTATTTTAACTCAGATATGTGTTTGATTTTTTCCATTTCACTATTAAAAATGTTGAGCTTGTGTTTGAGTCCTGTAATATGCTTCTCCCTTCAAGATTTTCAAATGAGCTTTAATTTTTTCCTTTGTATCCACTCGTCATGATGTCGAAACTGGTCTAACTTTGGTCATTTTTACTACTGTGGCCATTTTGGACTCGTATATTTCTTGGCTTGAAGGTGAGTATATTCTGTATAAGTGTTGGAATAACTTTGTTTCTGATCTCAACTAGATTTTTCCCTTTGTATCGGTTCAGTTTGATCCTTGGGAGCTCTTTCTGTAGCTCTAGATCTATCATGTTTTATGACCTATTACTTGGGTAAGCTCATATTTTTGTTGGAGTTTGCATTTGGTAATGCCACGACTGTCGTTTCTCTTCCTTAAGACAAGCTGGGCATTTTGCATTGAAACCTAAGGGTAGAATGTACATTACTCTCTGGTTATGCCTAAAGTTGTTTCTTTGTGGCTCTGTTTTTTGAAACTTTAACTGCCACAAACTCTCCATTTTTCCCTTGGCTTTTGTCGAGCTCGATTTGGGGGTTTTACTTGATATATTTATATGAAGCTCAGGCTCTGCTGTAGCTAGCCATTTAAGCTCTGGTTGTTCATGCTTTAGACTACAAACCATAAAAATAATTAAACAATGAACAATGTAAGCTCTTATCTTTTGTGCATTGATGATTGTGTTATTTCTTCCCTGAAAATACACTCAGGTCCATGATTTCAGGTGCAATCTTTGTTTCCTGGAACTTCTGAATTATTGGACATTCTGAAAATGACCTGTCTCTAAAATTTTTACTTTTTACAAGTTGTATGGACTTTGTTTATTTTGTCTTCTTTCTGAGTACGTTTGAATTAAAAACTTGTACTTCCTTATCCTTTTGAAAACAATGGTATCAAGGATTTGTTGTGCCATACTTAGATGTATCATGTAAATACATTCCATTATGTCATGTCCTTCTGAAAGTAATGCTTACTTTGATTCATTAATGATGTTTCTTGCTTGTTCATTTTGGAAATGTAATTACAACCTTTGTAATCATGATCCTTTAGTGGATTTGAGATGGAAATATAGTCCATTCCTTGCAGCTTTTATTTGTATAATTTCCTTCACTTGTATTTGAAAGTTGTAATAATCTTATTTTCAGCTATATGTCAGTCTATTTATTACTGCTATTACTTTTGGGAAGTGATAATGTGTCTAGCATGTATGCTTGTGCCACGTTCTGAAATTGTGACATGCATTTTGAAATCTTCTTGAAAACATGTACCCACACACTAAGAGAAATAATTATAAAATAGGTGAAGGCTTGAAGCCTTTCTTTTATTGTTGATTTCCTCTTGTGTAATGTTTCTCAAACTGATATTCTACTCATGAATTTCCTTTTGTACTTGATCCTGATTCAACTGTACTATGAGATGCTACTTTTGATTCTATCTTTCATGTATTTTGTGTTTTGAAATAGAAAATCTGTAAATGTATTTCATGATAACTTAGAACTTGCAAGCTATAAACCATTATCTTTGACCATGACATGCATTATCTGCTTTCTGGATTATTATTTGATTTATATACAACTTTTAAAAGCATGTATTAGTTTGAAATAACATGATGGAAAGATGTAAAATGTCCATTTTACATGGCGAAGCCCTGTAAAAATTTTCTCAGATCTCTTTCTCATTCTGTTTCAGCTGTAATCTTATCTTTTAGTCAACTTCAGCCTTGTAAATTTTGATTCTTCTACTTTATCTTTGAGTTGTATTCTGAAACATGTACTTCTATTTGCAAGTCTCTTCTCAATCTGTAATGTAACTTCTTCTATTTCTAGAATAGTTGCTGAACTTTGAGTTGCATTCTTCCTTCATGCCAGCATGTACTTATGACTTATCTGCTTCATGTACCATAGGGTAGAAGTCATTGAACTATGCAATCTTTATTTATGGTGAGGACTGCAAGACATGATTTATTTCTTCTTGGCTGCAACTTGTACCTGCACACTTAAGAAAATAGTTAGAAAATATTTAGGCTTTTTGGCCTCTCTTATTTCCATGGTTTTTATTTTCTTCTCTCCTTATTTCTGAGTGAGTAAATCATGTATTATGTTTGATCTTCATGTAATTTAAATCTCATGTTGTTAAGAGATCCATATGCACACGAATTAGGATAGTATAGGAATATGGATTAATCCTGAGCTCGTAACTGATTTTTTTCTCTTTTTTGTCTTTAGGTACAATTCCTTAAGCAGCGAAATGAAAGGGGAACAAAACTGGAGATGGATATGCCTCAACCGAAGAAGAAACCCCCAAGGCAATGATGGGTTCATTCATACTCCTCTATTTTCTCTTTCATGTATATGTACCTCTTTCTTCAGTAGTTATACTTTACTTTTTAGTTACATCCCATGGCTTGTGTGGGAACATTTGAAATTCCTTATGAATAAAACATTGAATTCTGAAATTGAATTGTGTATTTCTTTTTGCATTTCAGCTTTATTTATGGATTGTATGATGAACTAAACAACCCAATGATATAATTGAATGTCTTAATCATAAAGGAAAGAACATCAAAGAATACCTGTAACATTCAGTAATGAACTCTGATTTCTGTAATCTGCAATTATGAAATTTGTTCCAAGACTTAACACTTTACCTATTCTGCAATTTGATGTCTTCATCAAGATAACATGAATTTCCTTCAGGGCTTTGTGTTCTTTTTCTGAAGATAGTCATGAAATCGCAGACTATGTGATCTGTTACATTTTGTAACAACACACATAGCTGCAGATTTCATGTAATCGTTAATTAATTCAACAGAAACAATATTGACTGAAAGAATCTACCCTAGCTTAGGTCCACTTCACTAATGCTATCCATCGTAACAAAGTTTTGAGTTGCCCATTTTTTCACAAGTGCAAAAATTGTCAACATTTCTAGCGATCCTGCGGGGAAAGGAAAGTTGCTTGCTAGCTTGTAAACCAGTGCCTTGCTCTTGTCCATTGGGCATGGAGTCTAAAGCATGTAACTAAAATCTACCTTCCTGAAGGTCCAACCCTTTCAAAATGAACTAAAACTAGGAAAGGGATCTGGTAAACCAGATCACGTGCAAGAATGTAATTATTGAATTGAAAAACTTTGCAATGTGCAGGAACTGCACTTATTGAAGGGAAATCCTACTCTAAATAGACAATGTAGTATTTTCAATAATAGTGTTTGAGAAACATACCATTCACAAGAATGGGAAGCTCCTCTCCATTCAGCCTCGAAAGTTGAAAAGCATTGTGTTCTTTGCAAGCTGAAATCATGTAATGGCCACTCCAGATTGTATCAAACTTCATGTGTCTTCCTGGATTTGCACGATCAACATCCCACTTTAACACAATGTCTCCTTAATTGAAGATTCCAAACTTAGCTTTCTTATCGAATGTCTTCTTCATCTGTTTCTGATTCTTTTCCATATTTACATGGGCTTGATCTCTTGGCTCTTCTAATTCCAATAATTTTGCATAACGAACCTGCAATGGTTTATTCTCAAGCAGCTCCATTTGATGCAGCAAATCTAATGCGGGTAATACAACTGAAATAGGCATTCTTGCTTCTCTTTCATAAACAAGATTGTATGGTGAATTACCAACTGATCTTTTAGGAGTCACTCTATCAGCCCAAAGTGCTGAATTCAACATTAGATGCCAAGTTCTTTGGTTATTTTTGAGTGTTCCTCTAATGATTCTTAAAAGATTCTTGTTAGTACTTTCAGCTAACCCATTACTTTGTGGGTAATAATTAGATGAAGAGCTTAATTCCGTTGTTGACAGGCCAATCTGTTACCTTTTCACCAAGAAATGCTAAAGTATTATTTGAAATGATAGTTGTTGGAACACCAAATCTGCAAACTATACCTTCATAAAAGGATAATATTGAAGTTTCATTAGCATCTTTCAAGGCTATTGCTTCATTCCAACATGTAAAGTAATATGTAGCAGTCAAAATCCACTTGTGTCCTTATGAGGAAGGTGGGTTTATCATGCCAATAAAGTCAAGACCCCACTGCATAAAAGGTTGATCAACTAAAATAGGTTGCAAGTGCAGCGAAGCTAAATGTTCTTTTGTAACAAAGAAAGCACATTTCGTACACTTTCTAATCTATTTGAAACAATCCTTGAATATGTTGGGCCAACAGTAACAAATTTCATAATTTTTGAGGTTGTGGTACGTGCTGAAAAATGACCTCCTGCAGGTCCTTCATGGAATTCCAATAATAATTGTTGAATTTTATCATAGTCAACACATCACAACAAGATTCCATTTATATATTTTTTGAAAAACACACCATCAATAAAAACATAGGGCACATCTTATAATATGAAATACCTTTAATTATTCTTGTCCATAAATTCCAAATAGATGCCATGCTATAGATAGTTAACTAAATCAGTCATCCATCTTGATTCCTGAACTTCCTGGACAAGTTCATGTTGTTGATTTTCTGGCTACACCATGATGTCTGATTGCAGATACGTAATTTCAGCATGTTGTTTTGAATCTTCTGGTTTTGTAGCCTACTATTTTTCCATTTCAACAATTAGATGTTCACACAAACCTTTACCTCGAACTGTCTTCGCAACACGAATATCAACGTCATACTCCATGACCTTCGTTATCTAGCCTACTCTTTTATCATTCAATTCTTTATTTAACAAGAAATCTTTCACACTTGGATGAGAAACAAGAACATAAATTTTGATGTTTGAAAGCATGTACTTAAAATTATTTAGTCGTCTGACTACTGAAAGTACTTGTTTTTCAAGAAAATTGAACCTTGTTTAATAGTCATGCAAGCTTTGTCCAAAGAAATCAATTGGTTGTTCAATGTTTTCATCATTAACCTAAGTTAATATGGTTGAGATTGTTTCAGCTCCTGCAAGTGCATACATTATAAAATATTTATCAAAATTTGGATTTTCAAGAGTAGGAGCTTGAGAGATGGCTGTTTTAATTGCTTCAAACCCTTCTCTCCCTTTGCTGGTCCAAGAAAAATTCTTCTCTTTCTTTAACATAGATGTCAATGGTTTAACCAATGCTGCAAAATCTAGAACAAATCTTCTAAAAAAGTTGATTTTTTCTAGAAAAATCTGTAATGCCTTCTTATGATGAGGCAATGATAGCTGTGACATGGCTTTGATTCTGAAAGGGTCAATTGCTAAGCCTTTCTTAGAAACAATATGTCCAAGTAATTTACCTTGATGTACCGAAAAGATAGACATTTTGGGATTCAATGATATTCTAAATTGTCTGCATAACTGAAAAGTCTACCTTAGGTGTATTAGATGCTCATCTGATTTTTTTGAAAATACAATAACATCATCTAAATAAATAAGGATGCATTTATTTAACAAACTACAAAAATCCATGTCCATTGCACGTTGAAACATTGCACCAACATTTGAAAGGCCAAAAGGCATTCTTTTGTAAGCATAAGTACACCACTTGGTGGTAAAAGTTGTTTTGTACCTATCTTCTTCTCAGACTAGAATCTGGTTGTATCCACTATAGCTATCTAGAAGAGATAATCTATCTGAACCAAAAATTGTTCTTAAAATATGATCCATATTTGGAAGTGGGTAATGATCTTTTAATGAAGCTTTATTAAGATCTTGTTATCTCAATTTTGGCCCCGACAAAATTGATCAAACACGACCCTGTGCAGGAATAAATCTAAGAGACGGTTCCGTCATATGATCCCACATTTCAAGTCCAAAAAACAGGTTGTAGACGGGCTTGAAAATGGAATAGCAGGGCTAGGGAAAGAGCAAAAAATTTCAAAGAAAACTAGGGGCTCAAAGGAGAGAAATAGAGAAAAACTCAAAGGTTTCAGGCTTCACAAATGATTCAAAGCGAGCCAAAATTGGCTAAGTATGGAAGAATCAATGGAAGCTGCGAAGTCTCTTAATGACACATCTTCAAAGGTTAAATCCAAAAGTGGAGACTCAAACAAGCACCAAGTCTCCACATGTTCAGAGCCCCAAAAGTTACCCCGGCCATTGAAAAGTCTAAGAGTCAGCAGAGGGTGCCAAGTGTCTAAATAGCACACATTCAAAAGCGGGACCTTGAGAGGAGAGTAAAATGAGTGCGAGGCTTCCATGTGTCTAAGGAACAAAATGTGAGTGGGCCCAAAATGACTAAGTATAAAGGTGTTGGCAGAAGAAGCCACGTGTCGACATGACACTCCTTCAAAGGTAAAATCCTGAGTGTGTTTTCAAATGAGCGCGGGCCCTCCATGCGTCCTAGGTTCAAAAAAGTGACATAGTCGGGTGTTGAATAGTCAGAGCAGAGGTAGGCCGATGGAAAAAGCCAAGTGTCAGCATGGCGCTACTTCAAAAGTAAAGTTTGGAGGGGGCTTCCAAACAAGCACAAAGCCTCCACGTGTCTAGGGTCAGACTTATGGCCCCACCAAAAAAAAGGACTTAGCCAAAAAACACAAGGAAACTAAGTAAGCCGTGGAGGGTGCCATGTGTCTCTTCAGCGCACCTCCAAAGATTGAATCCAAAAGCGGTCCCCAAACTAGCGACAACTCGACAGGTGGTCAAGTTTAAAAATCAAAGTGGGAAGGCAGGCTGTCGGGGGCAGTTTGGAATTTTTACCCCGAGAAGGTGTTAAGTGAAAAAATGAGCCGCACCTCCGCTGATGCCCATGGAGCCACGTGTCAAGCCTCAATTACATGTGGGCCAATGGGCCTGGGAGAGAATTTTCACCCAAATGGAAAATACAGGCCGGTGGGCCCGAAGATGATTTTTTGGCAAAATGAATTACAGGGCTTCGGGGTAATTTTTGGCATTTTGTATTTTTGGTGCGAAAGGGCATAAAGTAAATTTCGGGCCCGTGGACCCATTATGCTAATTGGTTTTCACCATTTTTGTATGGACCTAACTTAAACATTCAAATGGACATATCTTTCAATCCAATGCCTAAAATTCAACAAATTTGGCACCATTGGAAAGGTCTCGACCTCATTTATACCATGGAAACCTGAAAATTTAATTTTAAGGAGGTTTGGTGGGTAAAAAATAGGAAAATGTCTTCATGCCATTAATATGCAATCGGATTGTCCCTAACAACCAGATCGGATTCGATTCGATCCGTTGTTCTCCTTTCTTCAACATGCCAAAAAAACATCAAGCAATGGACTCGAAAAATTGTGGGTGGATTTGCAGCAGCATTGATAGCCGGTAGTTGAGCTTCAAATTAATTTTCCAACCTCTTCTCTTCTTCCCTCTTCGATACATCTATAAAAGGAGCTGGGCTTGTTGTAAAGGGTTAGACATTTATGTTTTGCACCCTCCCTTCTCCTCTGGTCTGCAGACGAGTTCGTGGAGCCCAAACCTCCCATTCAAGTTGTAATACAAAGTTTTGCCTCCTGGCTAACTGTAATGTACTGTATCAACTCTGGAGCAATAATATATGTCTATGGGTGATTCTCAACCCCTTTATGTGTTCATTGTTATATTATGATCTCTCATTGCAGTTTGGTTATCTGTGTATGGTAGTTGTATTGCATTTCTATGGTTTGTGTTAAAGTTACAAAATTATTGTTTGACATTCCTTTAGTGCATCACCTTGTTAGCTTAGGTTTATGTTTTTCTCACATCTTCTCAATCCTATGCCCTTGGTAAGATAGAGTAGGTTTAGAGTAGATCCTATGTAAATTATTTGTGTGCACCTGAATAGAGGAATAGGAACTGGCCTTCATCCGGAGAGCTCTCTCGATTTCAAAGTCCCACACTTTGAGAGATGCTCCATGTTATGCTATCACACTGAGAGTCTCAACCCAATAGGTTGAAGACATTCAGGGGTGTTGTGATTTTGCACTAACAGTTTTTACACACCCAATGGGAAAAAAAAGTCTCCATCTTTATTGTAGCAAGATTGATGTGCACTTGTAACTTTTTCAACTTTTAAGAAGCTCCGAAATTACACAGCTTGCGACTACAAAAGATCATATTCCACTGGTTTCAACAGCCTAGGCTTGGCAGATTCATGAGAAGAATCTAGACCAGATCAAGAACTAGAGAAGAAGGGTTATTTGTCTATCTACACTTATCCCCAGACAAAGGGAGAAGAGCCCAAAGGTATCCATCTCCACCAAATAGAACCTTGTCAACACCTCCTCCTGGTATGTTGTTCATTCAATCAATAAGCATTCTCAGGCCAATCATAATGGCACAACCACCCAACCCCTATGGCGATTTCATTAGTAGCAGCCTACTTGCCCTCAATGCACAAAATCCAGTCCCAGTTGCAACATTAAAGAGCATCCCATATTTCATTGGAGAGAACCAAACTTCTCCTAGTGATCACATCTAAGACATTGAAAATGTCTACGCAATTCATGAGATCACTGAGATGGACATTGTAGTCAAATTGTTAGCCTCTTCACTCAAGGGTAAAGCTTCACAATGGTTTAGGAGTCTAGCAACAAGCTCTATTCAGAATTGGAACGATCTGTGTAGAGCTATTCATATGTAATTTGGAGAGAAGGGAGATAATCTATCTTTATTGGAGCAACTGACAACAATCAAGAGGGCCCCTAATGAGCAGTTGACAGATTTCAACCTAAGATTCCAAAAGACCAGGGACAAAATTCTATTGGCTGTAAGCCCACAGATGAAGGTGCTTTCTTATATTTTCTTAGACTCTAAATTCTGATATTGCTTTAATGATTCAATCAATGGGAGGCACAACCTTACCTGTAGCCTATAATATTTCCATAAGAGCTGAAAATTGTTTAATTCAAGCTTACAAGCTTGCTCCTAGGCCACCTATGCTTCTATACTCATAACTAGGACCTCCAAGCACTAGTCAAACACCCACATTAGCTCCTATAACCACTCCAAGGAATTAGAGTTCAGCTAAAGCTTCCACCTCATCCTCTCGCACTTCAAAAGAGCTACAAGAAGTTATAAAACAACTGCAAAAACTAGGGAATGAGCTAGTGACCATTAAGAGGCAACAAGTTCAAAGTTCTAGGCCATAGCAACCTCAAACTTAGTATCAAGCTAGGCCCCCATACCAGTAAAATAGACCACCATCTCAGGCTGCAAATCAAAATCAAAACCAAGGGCAACCTCAAGCTACTAGGCCTTACTGACCATATGATCCAAACACAGCTTCAACATCAAGGGCCTTGGTTCTAACACAAAACAACATGACATAAGAATATGATTGGTGTTTCCCATACGGTCAGCCCCATAACCAATCAATGTGTTTCAATGGTGTGCTTAACTAGGCCTTGATGGTACAAAACATTGGTGTGTCCCAAGAGCCCAGTTAAGAGGAAAATCAGCAGGAAGAAACCCAGAAAGAGGCACCTCCAAGTGAGACCATGCTTGTCAATTGGTAGGCTAAAAATTTATGTGGGATGAATCAAACACCTTCTCAAAGTGTAGCTACCAATACACGGTCCAAGAAAAGGAATATTAGAGAGGGACATTTATCATAGTCAGGTAATACTCAACCCTCTAATTTTCCACAAGGTATTGGCACTCAAAGTGCAACTCCCAATGTGTAGAGTTAACCCAAGCCACCTTCTAGACCCACTCAGACACAGGTTGTAATGACCCAGGTGTAAGAGAAAAATGTACCAGGGAAGGGGTAGCAAAAAGATATCTCATCCCCATTTAACATCATTGAACAAATGAAGAAAATAAATGTGAATATTTCAATGTGAGATTCATTGGCTATCCCAGAGCAGAGAGATCTGTTGCAGGCTGCTATGGCTAATTGGTCAACCTCAGATCAGCCCCACCAATCAACAAGAGAAAGTTCTTACCAATACTGCTTGGCCCAAAGGAAACCACAGAGGAAAAAAAGGTAAGAATCTAAAGCCCCCTCTGTTCTATGTGTCATTGATCATTGGGGAAAAATTGGTACATAATTGCATGATTGATTCGGGAGCAAGTAGCTCTGTAATGCCAAAGCAAATAGCCAATTAGATAGGTCTTCAATACGAAGTCATCTCCAAGGGCGTAGTGAAACTAGATGGGACATCGGTAACAATGATTGGAGTCATAAAGGATTTGAGCCTCACACTGCATACATGCCCCAATGTGATTGTATTACAAAACGTATCATTCATAGACTTGCCACCACATTTTGCATTGTGTTTATCGAGAGACTTCACTGCTAAAATTGGAGGCTATTTGTTTGCTGATTGGTCACACATGCCTTTTAGAACAAGGTATGGGGCCAAGGCTACGATAAGATCTGAGCCCATTGCTAATTACCATATTGAGCCTCATGTACCCAGCCCAATCAATGCGAATTATTCAATTTTTGATCAGGAGGACCTTCCAAGCACTTGTGAGACAGATACCAAGGTTGGATGTATTCCATACTTGCCTCTCAACGAATGGGCGAACAAAAGGCATGCTTTTGACCCTTACAAGGAAATGGAGGAATCTGAGCTATGAGTCTACTATTTGCATGAGGAGAATCATCCTCTTCATGACATCATTAAGCCAGACCACAAAGATGATAATGAGGTATGGCAGTTATTCTTTGATGGCTCAAGGAGTAGACAATGAGTTGGAGGAGGAGCTATGATTGTGTCACCTTAAGGTAAAAAATATTACTCAACCTTCCATTTCTAATTTTCTTTCTCAAACAACATAGCAGAGTATGAGGCCTTGATCCATGGACTGCATTGGGCAAGAAAAAGAGGGATCAAGAATCTGCAAGTGTTTGGCGATAGTGAGCTGGTTATGAATCAAGTCCGAGGATAAAATGTTGTCAACAATGATCTTTTAAAAAATTACAAAAAAAAATTGTTAGAAGCGAACCATAATCAACCTACCATGAGTCAGTATGCCTAGGAGAATTGACAATGAGAGAGCAAAGGGCTTTCAACAATTGAATGTTGTGGTTGTCGAGTTGATCATCATTTGGTATTAGTACTCATACTTGCTAGGAAAATATAGGATTTCATTTTTTTTATTTTTTTTTCATCTTTACATCACTCTGACATTTTAACTCCCCTTTTTGCTCGCTCTCTTTTTTGCATCGCACCCTATAGTGCAGGCCTTCATAGATGGCCAACTTATTTTAGATATGATTGTAGAAATGAATTTATTTCGAATGATTTTTATAGCGTGGAAATAACGTTGGGGGAATTATAAGAGTCGATATAGCATGGAAGTTTTCTTTGAGGCTCGATGAAAGTAATTGGATCTTAAATTTATAATTTTATGATCTTTTCCCTACTCTAGCTTTGGATGATTCCACATGTGTAAACGCCTTTCAACGTAATGGATTTTTAGGCTTTCCAAGTTACAGATTCTTTAGATTTATCGTCATGTTGTGCGCCAATATCATTATTTTCTTAATAGAACAAGTTTACTCTAGTAAATTTGGGGTATGCAGAGTTAGTACACATTTTATATTTGTTTCTAAGGGCATTCGATATGGATATTCCTTAGTTTGATAATATTGTAATTGAAAATATAATATATGAATCGAAGAGCTTCAAAAGTATCGTCGATTGATCTTATGCACGTGATACGAATTGCTCGTTGCACATTTGATATAGATATTCCTTAATTTTGGAAATAAAATATATGGAAATCGCTCAAGTGCATTTTAATGTAAAACCACTTTCTACATCTACGTAATTTTAAAAAATTATAAATTAAATTTTGTTTTATGCAAATAATTTAAAAGAAAAGTGACGCTTTTATTTTTTTGAAGAAAATTAAGATTATTCTTTATAACAAACATTTTTTTATTATTGGTACTATTTATAACTGCAATATCCATGTATCTATTCTAGGCTGACACGTGAAGGGCATATGCGAGTTCGTGCTTCATTGATTGATTCATCTCTCGAGTCCATGTCTCATTAGATATCAAATGGCGTGGACCGTTCCGCATGTGAAAATGCCTTTCGGTGAAATTGAATTTTAGGCCTTCCAAGTTATAGATTCTTTAGATTTATCATCATGGTGTGTGCCATTATCATTATTTTCTTAATAGGACACGTTTGCTCTAGGAGAATCATAGTATGTAGACTTAATACACATTTTAGATTTGTTTTAAGGGTATTTGATATAGATATTCCTTAGTTTTATAATATTGTGGTTGAAAATATATTATATGTCTTGAAGAGATTCAAAAGTATCGTCGATCGATCTTATGTATGTAATACGACTTGGTCTGTGGGCATTCGATATAAATATTCCTTAATTTTGGAAATAAAATATATGAAAATCACTCAGGTGCATTTTAATGTATGACCACTTTCTACATCTACATAAGTTTAATATATTATAAATTAAAATTTGTTTTATGCAGATAATTTAAAATAAAAGTGATGCTTTCATTTTTGTCAAAGATAATTAACATTATTGATTATAACTAACTTTTTTTTACTATTTATAAGTGCAATATCCATGCATTTAACAACAACATAAAATTTGAATGGGAAAAATAAACCAGTGTAAAAAAAACCCACCACCCTGATTAGGTGCTCCTCAAAACCCGTAGCAAAATGAAGAGAACAACTCATCCTAAACGATGTTTCAAAGCTGTAACTTTCCTGTTAGTTTCCTTGCATAATTTTGAGGATAATGATTTGGTCTACCAAAACATAATTGACCTTCCCCAATGGTTCAGAATTTTCATAGCACATAGTAAGTAGCATAGAAAAATTGGTTCTGTTTAGGTCAAAAAATCCATAGCAAAAAATAATTTGTCATCTTAGTCAGCATCTGTAATTTGTGCGCAGTCAACATCCATTCACTGTATATTTGTTCCCTCACAAATAACTAATCTAGACCATCGTTGTCTCTATCCATGTTAGAAGAGAGGAGGGGTTTCCCCTAAGTGAAAATTCCTTTCAACATATTACGAAAAATGATTTGAACCCTCTTTGGTTGATGAATGCCTTATATGTGTCGGCCAAAGGGTGTACTGGTAGTAGTGTAGAGTGGGAGAGGTGAGGGTTGATAGCTTCGACGTGATTGGTTCCAATGTGCCAACATTGAAAATGGGCATGGTTTCAATGCAAGGACCACAAAAACATCCATGAGAACACGAAAGCATCAATTATTGTGACGGTTTTGTTAGTAAGGTCCATCCAGGAACATCATGTCAGCTGGTTCCTACTTCATGGATTTTGCATTGACTATATAAGGGTTAAAATCTGTGACCTCTTGTTTGTGATAGTTTTAGGGAGACGAACATATAGTATTAGTATATAATATTTATTATATAATACTATAAAATATCATTAAATATATGCAAAATATATAGTTTTATAGTTTGTATGAGTATTTGTATTTTTAAATATATGGAATCTGAAAGCATTTCAGCAGGTGATCTCAAATATGGTAGTTTGGAGAAGAGACATTTATCAACGTATTGGAAAATGGTATGTGTCTGAATATGTACATATAACACCACCATACAAACAACTATCTATTGAATGTCAGAGACATGTTTTGAAGCTGCAACAGAAAACACTGGAAAGTGGCTTCAAAGCGGTCTTTGGAGATTTGTGGTCTGGGTATACTACTTTTGTGTATATCAAATTATGATTTATAAGCCAGGAATCATGATTTCTTTCAAAATTCTTTTGGTTTTCTACTTTTGGGTATTATCAGATTTCTCATCTGTACTAAAAATGAGGTTATCATCTTCGAGAAGATCTAGCTTCTTTGTGGACTTTCAACCAAAGCTATGTTAGCATAGTCTACATATATTATCTTATTATTAGACTAGTTGTTATCTATTCCATTATTCTCTCCTTCTTGTTTGTATCTTATCCATCTATTCAGGGGAATGCTTTTTATTCAATATACCTATAAATATGTATCGTGCTTCTGATTATTCTTTATAATTTTATGATCTTTTCCCTTTTGATATAAGCTACTCTAGCTTTGAATGATTCCACATGTGTAAACACCTTTCAACGTAATGGAATTTTAGGCTTTCCAAGTTACATATTCTTTAGATTTATCGTCATGTTGTGCGCTAATATCATTATTTTCTTAATAGAACAAGTTTACTCTAGTAAATTTGGGGTATGCAGAGTTTGTACACATTTTAGATTTGCTTTTAAGGGCATTCAATATAGATATTACTTAGTTCGATAATATTGCAATTGAAAATATAATATATGAATCGAAGAGCTTCAAAAGTATCACCAATCTGTACGTGATACGAATTGGTCATTGCACATTTGATATAGATATTCCTTAATATTGGAAATAAAATATATGGAAATCACTCAAGTGCATTTTAATGTAAAACCACTTTCTACATCTACGTAATTTTAAAAAATTATAAATTAAATTTTATTTTATGAAAATAATTTAAAAGAAAAGTAACGCTTTTATTTTTGTTGAAGAAAATTAAGATTATTCTTTATAACAAACATTTTTTTAATTTTTGTTACTATTTATAACTGCAATCTCCATGTATCTGTTGTAGGTCGACACGTGAAGGGCATATGCGAGTTCATGTTTCGTTGAGCGATTCATCTCTTTAGTCCATGTCTCATTAGCTATTAGATGGGGTGGACCGTTCCGCATGTGCAAACACCTTTCGGCGAAATTGAATTTTAGGCTTTCCAAGTCATAAATTCTTTAGATTTATCATCATGTTGTGTTCCATTATCATTATTTTCTTAATAGGAAAAGTTTTCTCTAGGAAAATCATAGTATGTAGAGTTAGTACACATTTTAGATTTGTTTTTAAGGGTATTCAATATAGATATTCCTTAGATTGATAATATTGTGGTTGAAAATATATTATATGGCTTGAAGAGCTTCAAAATTATCATCAATGATCGATCTTATGTATGTGATACGACTTGGTCTGTGGGCATTCAATATAGATATTCCTTAATTTTGGAAATAAAATATATAAAAATCACTCAAGTGCATTTTAATGTAAGACCACTTTATACATCTACATAAGTTTAATATATTATAAATTAAAATTTGTTTTATGCAAATAATTTAAAATAAAAGTGACGCTTTTATTTTTGTTAAAGATAATTAACATTATTGTTTATAACTAAATTTTTTTTTACTATTTATAACTGCAATATCCATGTATTTAACAACAACATAAAAGTTGAATGGGAAAAATAGACCCGTGTCAAAAAAACCCTCCACCCTGATTAGGTGCTCCTAAAAACCCGTAGCAAAATGAAGAGAACAACTCATCCTAAATGGTGTTTCAGACCTGTAACTTTCCTATTTGTTTCCTTACATAATTTTGAGGATAATGATTTGGTCTATCGAAACATAATTGACCTTCCCCAATGGTTCAAAATTTTCACAGCACATAGTAAGTAGCATAGAAAAATTGGTTTTGTTTAGGTCAAAAAAGCCATAGCAAACAATAATATGTTGTCTTAGTCAACATCTGTAATTTGTGCGCAGTCAACATCCATTCACTGTATATTTGTTCCCTCACAAATAACTGATCTAGACCATCATTGTCTCTATCCACGTTAAAAGGGAGGAGGGGGTTCCCCTGAGTGAAAATGCATTTCAACATATTGCAAAAAATGATTTGAACCCTCTTTGGTTGATGAATGCCTTATATGTGTCAGCCAAAGGGCGTATTGGTAGTAGTGCAGAGTGGGAGAGGTGAGGGTTGGCGGCTTTGGCGTGATTGGTTCCAATGTGCGAGCATTGAAAACGAGCATGGTTTCAATGTAAAGGGCCACAAACACATCCACGAGCACATGAAAGCATCAATTATTGTGACGGTTTCGTTAGTAAGGTCTGTCCAGGAACATCACGTCAGTTGGTTACTACTTCATGGATTTTTCATTTATTATATCAGGGTTAAAATCTATGACCTCTTGTTTGTGATAGTTTTAGGGAGACGAACATATAGTATTAGTATATAATATTATAAAATATCATTAAGTATATGCAAAATATAAAGTTTTATAGTTTGTATGAGTATTTATATTTTTAAATATACGGAATATGAAAGCATTTCAGTAGGTGATCTCAAATTTGGTAGTCTGGAGAAGACACATTTCAATGTATTGGAAAATGGTATGTTTCTAAATATGTACACATAACATTTCCATGCAGACAACTATATATTGAATGCAGAGACATATTTTTAAGACACAATAGAAAACATTGGAAAGTGGCTTCAAAGTGGGCTTTGGAGATTGGTGGTCTGGGTATATTAATTTTGTATATATCAAATTATGATTTATAAGCCAGGAATCATAATTTCTTTCAAAAAAAATTGGGTTTTCTACTTTTGGGTATTATCAGATTCCTCATCTGTACTAAAAATGAGGTTATCAAATTTGAGAAGATCCATCTTCTTTGTGGACTTTCAACCAAAGCTCTATCAATCAAATAAAGCTTCTTTTGAAAAAAGGGTGTGATAAGGGTCAGGACAGTGATATTATTTTCTTTTCAAAATTTAACCAGTTTAATCTCCAATGGATTAAGGAGAACAACTTGTGGATAAACTTAAAAGCAAAGGATTGGCCAAAATTACAAATTATTTTCCCAATCTTGATGAGCCTTACTGGAAAATGACAGTTGTGTCCTTACTCCATCTCATGATTCAACTTCAAGGTCAAAAATCTAAGAGTGCAGTAGTTGTCATGAAACCCAGAATAAATTTAAATTTCACAGTAAAATTTTTCCATTATATTTGTTTAAACATGAAAAGACAAAATTTGAAATTAAACATGAAAAGATAGAATTGGCTTCAGGGTCAAGGGTTTGAATCCCTGCCAGTGCCACTCTACCTCCTTTACCCACCCTATTAGTTTGCTTCCCCCAATCATTGAATAATCCATCTTCACTCTATTAACCACATTGTTGTAGAGCATACGCAATGTCACAGGCTTATTTAGAAGGTAATGAAAGAATTTGTTGGATCTCGGTGGAAATTTGAGTTGTGCCAAATTTTCCAAAGCCTTGTAAATCATATTCCCCACCTTTTTATCCTCTTCTCTGAACTGCGTCTGAAATTTTAGAATTATCAAATATTTTTGTTTTTTTATTTTCCATGGACCACCCTAGACTCAAACCAACTATCTCCTACCATATGTTGTGTCTATTTTCCACGCATGGTACATGTTCCTTCACTATCCGGAAGTCAATCTTTCTTCTTAGTCATCTTCCACAATTTGTGCGCAATCAACATCCATCAGATGTATATTTGTTCCCTCACAAGTAACTGTTGACCGCCAAGTATAAGGCTCAGATAGTTTCATACATAGTCAGCCGATTGATTTGGATCATTGTTGTCTCCATCTATGTCAGAAGGGAGAAGGGTTTTCCCAAGTGTGCATATGGATTTCCTCATAAAGAGACTTGATTACTCTTGAAATAGAACGAACAATGGAAATGTTGAATTGACTAAAGGAACCCTGTTAGTGTGTATTCTATGTGTCCTCCTCTCATATTGGAGGGTCATCTCACATGGGTTAGGTTTAGGGTTTCATGTGTGTCATGCACTAGGGTTACTCATCACCCTATATGTACCCCTTTTCTATTCATTTATGAGCATGCCAAGACACTCCACTGTCTTTCCTCTATGCAAACTTTGTTTCTATTGAGCAAGTTCTTCCATTACTGATCAATTCTTTCTTGCTATCGCTGGAGCTATCACGATTCTGTTGGAGTGCAACTACTTCATGGTGCCTCATTTCTGATTCGATTCTCACAAACTCTTTTCATGGTATAAGAGTTAAGATCAGGTAAATGTGCACTCATTATTTTTTAGCTGCAATTACTCCTTCTTTGTTTCATTATTTTACTCTGCATGCAAGTTTTTCGATCATTATTTTCTGAAATTATTTTGCTCATCTCTCTAGCAAGCTTTCTCAGAAAGTTGTGTCGGTTTTTGTGGTTTTTTTGTGCATGTGCATGTTTTCATAATACCTTGAGCAATCAGGGATTTTACCACCTTTTTAGCTGGCTGCAACTAAATCCAAAATAGAGATTCATTTCATTTTTTAAAAATAAATTATTAAAATGGAAGTGAATTTTTTTTAAGATCTCTGTTTTTTTCAGTTCCAGATTTTTTTTGAAAAAATTGGCTTGGCTATGCATGTTAGTCTGTGGTTGCAGGATATTTGTGTTCTCTGCTCGTGGTTGCGTGGACTATCTGTCTTTCTCGTGCGTGGACTGTGTGTGGAATAGCTCGAGCTATTGTCTTTCTTTGTTGTCCCACCTACGTGGACTATTTTTTTACCCAACCCTATGCTTTATTTGGTAAGTTTTATACCTTTTAAAGTTTCTTTTTGGTACGCATTTTTTTTATAAGCTTTGCTTTGGCTTCTGCCCTGCACACACGTGCCTACCAGAATTGGTCTGTGTGTTTCTCACAAGCAGAGGTTGCTTATATTTTAACACGCTGCTCCTTTGTTTTTTCTTCAAAACAACGGTTTCTTTGGCAAGTCTCACCTCTTTTGTGGGTAAGTGTTTAAGTCGTTGCAATAGAAATAAAAACAAATCGTTTCTAAATAACCCTATTGTGGCCTACCCTTGTCTACGGGTTGTTCTTCCCTGCGAAAACTACGTAAATCACCTTTTTGGCAAGTTTTTTTTTTTTAAAACACATCCTTTTTGGTAAAGTTTGGTAAATTTTTAAATACATTCTTTTTAATCTTTTAAAAATCTACCAAAATCCTTTTACAATTTGGCCAGTAAATGCTTTTTTATCTGGTAAGTTTTTTTAAAAATATATGGTTTCTTACCTTCTAACTTTTAAAACAAAAAAATCACAAGCTTTTTCAAAAAAGCCGTAAGTTTTTTGGGTAAGTTTTTTTTTCAAAAGCTTTTTTAACTATCCTTTAAAAAAAAAAAGTGTGATTTTAAACAAATACTTATGGTAAGTTTTTAAATACTTATGGTAAGTTTTTTTTAAAACAAATCATTTTTTATTAATAGATCTAAATTAAATTAAATTTAATAAGATCTTATTTAAATATTTAATTAGGATTTTTTTTAACAAATTAGATCTTAATTTCTTTGTCATTACTTAGATTTAATTGTAATTAAATATATTTTTTTATGATCCTCTCTTTCATGATTTGAAAATTAAAACGTCCTTTCAAATAACGTTACAATATCATTTTTTAAAAACTCCAATTGCTCTCAAAATAGTAAAATTGGGCATTTCCAAACACTAAAATTTAGGTGTTATTGGCATTTTTTTTCTCTAATCATGCGCTCAAGTGTGCAACATCACTCTGAGCACCTTTCTCCTTCTGAGCTCTTTTCCGACATTCTGAAGATTCTCTGAACTCCTTGAGTTCATTTAAAACCTTGTATTTCACCCTTATAATTGCTTGCGACTAGTGAGCGCGTCCACCATAGTTTGCAGCAAGGGGGTTTCCTCTTTGCAATGTGAGACGTTTTTTCTCACCACCAGGGTTGGCTTTTGCCTCCTTTCTTGTTTTTTGCTTGTGTTTTTTTACGGTGTCCTTTTTTTTGCGCTCCACGAAACATTGTTGTGGTCTCCTCTCTTACGCATTATTACGCTAATTGTACGACGAGTTACCAAGTGTTTCAAACCGCACGCATGGACCTGATTGTAATCAATGCTCTAAACTATAAATTGCCAAAAATAGGGGGTTATTGTCCTGGGTGGTTGTGTTTATTTTCTGCATTTCTTTCTCTCTCTCTCTCTCTCACTATGGATGCTCTTTCAATTCCTTTGCTTACGCCGTTCAAATTTTTCGAACGGAGATAAAAAATAATAATGAAACTAAGGGGTAAAGGGTTATTCTGCATCACCATGGGAACTGAGACTGAACCAAACGATGAACCTGAAAAATCTAAGTGGTTAAACCATAGTGATGAAGCCTTAGGTCTTCTTTGCATGTCTATTTCTCCTGACTTGCTCTTCCACAATGAGGCATTTGAAACACCTAAATCTACGTGGAAAAGGTTGGATGTGATGTTTGGACAACTAGATGACATGAGAGCTCATGAGTTGGAAAACGAACTACTAGGGTTAAATCCTAGTGACTTTGAAAACCGACAAGCTTTCTTCTCGAAATTTGTCCACATTAGATTATTTTTAAAAGGATGTCAAGTAGAAAAGAAATATTCTCAACTGATCTTATCGATTCTCTCTAAGCTAGGTCCTGAATATTCTGTCTTCGTGTCAACTTTCTACGCTACAAAAGTTATTTTGGGCGATACTTGAACTATGCCCTCCTTTGACTGTTTTTCATCCCAACTCATTCGAGAACAGGACAAACTCATTCAAATGAGGTCTCTCAAGTCCAATTCACATGCCCTTGTAGCAAGTACTAGCAAGGGAAAGAAGAAAGAAAGAAAGGATCAACTTAAGAAAGAAACCAAGATCAAACCCAAAAATGACACAAACACTTCAACTTCTGAGCCTAAGGCACAGAAAAGCAAGTATTTGTGTTCCTATTGCAAGAAGTCTGGTCACGACGAGCAACACTATTTTCGGAAATAGATTGATCACTTATCTCATTTACTTGAGAAGAATAAAATAAGTGTTCCTGAATCCATAAAACAAAGTGCTCCGAAGGCCGAGTCTTTTGTTGCAAAAGGTGCTAAAAATGATAAGAAGAAAGGAAAATCCCTTGTAGCCAGAGTTTCTCCTTTGTCGACATGGATTATAGATTTCGGTGCCTCACACCACATGGGTTCTTCGTATGTTGAGTTTTCCAACATTGAACCTTGTGGAATGTCCCAAATCATGATGTGTAATGACACAACAGTGTCAGTTTCTGGTAGTGGATTGGTAGAGATGGATGGGGGAACATTTAACCAAGTGTTGAGTGTTCTTGATCTCTCTACTAATCTCCTATCGGTCTACCAAATTACTCACCTTGGTGAAGGAATGTGAGTTGAATTTGGTCCTAACTCGGTGATATTCGTGAGCTTAACAATGACACTACAGTGGTTGAGGGAAAGGCAAATCACCATTCACGGTTATATACCTTCTCCCACTTTACTTCTGATTCTACGCCCACTACCTTGCTCACTCATGCAAATGAGGTTAGTAAGCTATGCCATGAGCATTTCAGACATCTAAATTATTGTTACCTTGAAAAATTGAGCCAAAATGAAATGGTCAATGGGTTGCCTTGTGTCAATTTTTCTAAGGGTCTTTGTGAGGGTTGTACCCTTGGAAAGCATTTTGAAAAGAACTTTGACAAAGGAAAAGCCTGGAGAGCCACTCATCCTTTGGATCTTGTTCACAGCAATGTTTCTAGTCCATTTCCTTCTCCTTCATTTACTAGAGCTCTTTATGTGCTAACCTTCATTGATGACTATTACTTGGGTATATTTTCTTAAGCTTAAGTCTGAAGTCTTTGAACATTTTTAGGACTTTAAGGCTCTTGCTGAGAAACAAATGGAACGGTCTATCAAGGTTCTTCGAATCGACAATGGAGGTGAATATGTAAACAATAGGTTCATGGATTTTTGTACTTCTGAAGGGATCACTTTGCAACATACAATTGCTTATAGCCCTTCACAGAATGGAGTCACAGAAAGAAAGAACCGTACTCTTAAGGAGATGGCCACTTGTATGATTCACTTGAAGTCTCTTCCTCTGTAGTATTGGGCCGAAGCAGTGAATTGTGTAAAATACATTCAGAACCATGTTCCACACAAGGCAGTAAGAGGGATGACACCCTTTGAAGCTTGGTTTAGATGCAACCCTGATGTTGAGCACTTTCGAGTCTTCAGATCCAAGGCTATGGCTCAGATTCCTAAGAAGAAATGCAAGGCCTTGGAAACACAATCTAAACCTTGTATATTTGTAGGGTATCCTGATGGTGTCAAGGGATATCGATTGATGAATCCTACTTCTCATGAGCTATATATTGAGAGAAGTATTAAGTTTGATGAGTCTTCTTCGACTTCTACTTCTCCGCCTATTGAGGTTCTTCAGCTCGCTGATTCAGATTTTGACTCATCAGATGATGCTACTGTTTAGTGTCCTCCTCTTCTAGATCCTCCCGACCATCAGACCTTTGAGTCTTTTGATTCTGAGAGCAGTGATGATGAGGACTATGTCCCTTCTCACTTAAGTGAAGAATATTCTGACTTTGAGCCTGATCCTCCTGGTCTCCTTTGGGCCGGGAAAACTTTGTAAAGTGCTAGAGATACTTCGGATATGAGACGTACTTGCTCAGATTTTGTTGGACCCCACTCTTTCTTCGCCTCTGATTTTGATCCACGGTCTTTCTGGGAGGCTTATGGTATTCTTGAGTGGGATTTTGCCATGGATGAGGAGTATTCCTCTCTCATGAAGAATGATACTTGGGATCTCACCACTCTTCCGAAAGGAAGAAAAATCATTCGGTGTAAGTGGGTGTTCCGAACAAAGTATGGAGTAGATGGAGACGTCAAAAAGTTTAAAGCGTAATTAGTAGCTAAGGGTTTCTCCCAGATAGCTGGGGTTGATTATACAGAAACCTTTACTCCAGTTGTGAAGATGACTTCTATTCGACTAACCCTAGCCATTGCCATAGTGAACAGATGGAAAGTCCATCAAATGGATGTTAAGAGTGCCTTCCTTCATGGTGACCTAGAGGAAGAGATCTATATGGAACAACCTCCGAGTTATGTCCAAGATTCCTCCCTCATTTGTAATTTAAAGAAGTATCTTTATGGCCTTAAACAAGCCCCTCGGGTATGGTATGCCAAGATGGACTCCTTACTTACATCAGGGTTTACTAGGTGTCACTCTGATCCAAATGTTTATATTCTACGGCAAGATGACTCCATACTCATTCTTGTTCTCTATGTTGATGACTTGTTGATCACACGTAGCTCTTCCTCTATTATTGATTCTGTGAAGATCGCCTTAGCCAACAAGTTTTCCATGACTAACTTAGGTCTGTTTCATTACTTCCTTGGGATCCAGATTTCACAATCTGACTCGGGAATCTTGATTTTGAAACCTGAGTATGCTCTTGATTTGCTAGCTCGTTTTTAGATGACTGATTGCAAGTTTTCTCCTACCTCTTTTCTTTCTGGGGGAAGTTGGTTTCAGATTGCTCTACTTCCTTGGTTGATGGTACTCTTTATCGACAGTTGGTGGGGAGCTTGATTTACTTGACTCACACTCAATTGGATTTATCGTATGCTGTTGGGATTATGTCCAGATTCATGCAGGAGCCACATGAGCTGCATTGCAAAGTAGCTAAATGGATCCTTCACTATGTTTGTGGCACTTATACTGATGACATTCACTATCATGGAGGGGTTGATATTGACCTGATTGGGTTCATAGATTCTGATTGGGCCTGTGACTTAGATCATCGGAAATCTACTTCTGGCTACAGTTTCTCTCTTGGTTCGAGTCCTATTAGTTGGTCTAGCAAGAAGCAGAATGCAAGTGTGATATCATCTATAAAGGTAGAATACAGAGGTGCAATTAATACTACCACAAAAGCTATTTGGATATAGGGTATTCTGATAGAGTTTGGCATCCACTTTCGGCAGCCTACCATTATCTACTGTGATAACACAAGCACTATCTCCATTTGCAAAAATCCAGTTCAGCATCAGTGGACGAAGCACATTGATATCCATATGCACTTCATATGGGATCTTATTCATGATGGTATCATCGACATTCAGTACATTCAGACAGCTGATCAGATTGCAGATTTATTCACCAAGCCCTTTTGAGATGAAGTTTCTTCACTTATAGTCTCTTCTTGGGGTGAGGTCTTCTGCAGCTGCTCATCTCCTTTAGGCTATGTAGTCCTGTAGACACCAAATTTGTGTCTTATGACCCCCCATGCCCTGCATCCCATTTCGCAACCTAGCTTCACCACCTAAACCTTGCACAATTATTTATTAATTACCTTATATTTAATAAATCCACATCTCCAAACCTGCCACCACATTTCGCCACCTCTTCATGACCTAGTCCTAACCCTAAACTTGTTAGGAATAATTAATAGTGTAAACATTGTATTATGAGTTGTTGAGAAACAACTCACCTCATCATGACCTAGCCCTAACCCTAAAATAACATAATTAAGACCTATAACTTGGTCTACATCCACACCCATGACTAATTACTCCTCACCCGCACCAAAATCAACCTAATAATGACTTGAACAAGCCCACAACTAATTCCTTAGGAGAAAAGGAGGGAAAGTTGGCTACTTTACTAAAAATAGTCCACTTTGACTTAACCGATATCGGTTCCTACTCGACCACCGTCGGTTATGTAACCGCCATCGGTTCCCTGTAAATGACCTCCCCCAACCAAAAAATAGAGGACCTGGAATTTCATTGATCGGAATCTAAAAATTCATTAGAAAGATCGGGAATTCACTTGGCCGAGCAGAGACAAGTGAAGGAAAGAAAGGAGTTTGCAGAGAAGGACATCAAGCCCAAGACTGCAACTGAGTAACCAGAGCCCAGTGACACTCATCCAAGCATTGGGAGAGAAGATAGCTCATCTTTGATTATCTGATCATCCTACCTGAGCCCTGCCTTTGTTATCACAGTCTTTGGACCTATATCTTCATGAGGAACTAGTAAGTAGTATCTTGTATGTTCTTTTGATAACATTTCTTGAACTTCTAAATCACAGTAATTATAAGTCTATTCCTAGATCTACTACCCGGCAACACCCTACATCTAACTATCATTCCTCAACCCCTACACTGCCCCAAGAACAGCTCCCATACCCTCTGAGCCTTCTCCATCACCTCATTACCTATCCCCAATCATTTACTAGCCTTATAAACACCATAGCCACCTTATAGCCAACCTTCACTAAAAGCCCCTAAACCACTGCCCCTACCGATATCGGTTAGCAGAAAGCTGGTACTGGTGACAGTGACCGGCATCGGTCATTGTGAATCAAAACAAAAACTAGCCCTTTCCTCTATTGTTTTAACAAGGTAATTAAATTGTAATTTTGCAATAATAATTTGTGTTAATTCATATTAGCAGGGGAACTGACCACCTTTGAACGGAAGTTAATACTTCCTGGGCCCAAGGCAGTTCCCTCATTTATTGTCTAATTAGAATCTGGTGGTCTTGTATTCTTACTTGCAGGTAGTCCTTCCTAGACAAAAAGGAGTTCTTCGCAATCGATCTGATCTCTCTCTACGGTATGTGCACACCCTCTCAAACATTCAACAGGTATTCCTCCTAGCCCTAACCCTTATCTGTTTCTCAAGAGAATGAAAGGATAGAAGCAACTCTATTCTAGGAACTGAGAACCTCCTCTGTGTGAAACATTTTGGCACGCCTGATGGGACCCATTTTGGGTTTCTTTCTTTCTTGCTTGCTTTCATATAGGGAGTACACTTGCTATTTTTCTTCTTCTAAAATATTCACAAGATATTTTGTTACCTTTTGGTAAAAGAATTTGTTTTGCTTTCACATTTTTGCATTAGTGAAAATCATCTCCTTGCTTCATCGAATATCATTTTCGATTTGGGTCTAAAACACGTGCATCACATTCTTGCTTGTTGTTTTCAATTCTAGTGAACATAGATTAAGTAACAGGTCGTACACATGGGGAGTGATATCCACTGGTATTGACAAGAAATTAATCTTACTTTCACTGCACAACACATACCAAATCACGTCATAATCAACACAAAAACTCAAACATCCCCCCTTTTTCCGCGGTATTCCTCCGCCCAATTGAGGTAACCTTATAAGCCAAAACAAACTTGACATTTCCCCTAAGTCTTCTGTTTAGGATTGACATCATCTTACGTCCAAGGAATAAGCCCAAAGTGATTAAAACTAATCCTAGGGTTAGTCTGTTAATTTGCTTGTGCATCTTGCTTGTTTTTAGTTTTGTTTCTTTGTCATACACTGTTTTCTATGATCACTTCAAAACAGTTTGGTAGGTATACTAAGCATCGTTAAACCCAAATCAGTAACTTCTTACAAATTCTTACACCAGTCCTATTCTACTGACATCGATTAACTTACCGACATCGGCTATAGTCTGACTGACATTGGTTATCAGACCGATATCGGTTACTGTCTTTTGCAATTCCCAAAACCAACAACCTACCAATTCCAACATTTTGTTGTTGCTTCTATTCCTGATAGATTACATCCCTACTGTGTACTCTTGTCCATGGTTGTTATCACTCAGAAACAAGTTGCAGCCATGGTTTCACATGCCTACTCCGTGCCTTTGCCTGAAGCACCCCCTTCACATCCTGTGGGGAATCCTACGGACACCAGCGAGGTTCCCAAAATCCCTGTAGGAGATAAGGAATTTGTGAAATTTTTAGACACTAATCCTAGCACTGTACAATACTATTTGTCTCATTCCCCTGACCGTACACCTGATGGTCAACTCCTTGTTGGCATGCCTATTAGTATAGCCACTCACTTAGCTCCTTCCCCACCTGATAACTTCACCTTGCCTTCTTCATCCTTAGCCCTATCTCCCAACTCAATGGCTTCAGAGGTTCTTATGGCACAGATTGGCTTTCCTTTTGTTAATCTGGGGCCCCACATATCATTACCGCCAACTGTTCCTACCTCGTCTCTCTCGCAGACTGCTCCTTTCATAACTTGCTCTCTGCCACCTATCCACACGAGCTTTCCTTCTCAAGCTCCGCCCACCTTTTCATTTCCACACACTTATCCGGTGGCTTCAACACCTTATATAGGACATCCCTATTCGGTTGCCTCAACATATTTGTCCTCAATACCTTATCAACATTTAGCCCCCCATTGTCTAGTGGAGGCCCTTGGCCCAATCCTCCACCTTTGACAACAACTGCACCATTATCTCATCCCACCATTGATTTCATCAAACAAATGATGGACAAAATGCAAAATCTAAAGCCTTCTGTTTCAAGAAGCCGTAGCACCCTGACATACGAGCAAGTTTTTCGAGAGCCTATTCATCCTTCTGTCCCCCTTCATTCATATCCTCCTCAATGGGAATTACCAAAATTCACTCGTTTTAATAGTAAGGAGGATCCTCAACAACATTTGTGATCATTTAGACATGCCTGCTATTTGATTTCTCATGACGATGCCTTATTACTCCGCACCTTTCCCATGTCCTTATCAGGACCCACCTTGGAGTGGTACAGTGCTTTAACCCAGCACTCAATCTTCTCTTTTAACCAATTAGCCCAATCTTTCTTGGATCATTTCTCCATTAACATTTCCAAGAAAGTATCTATCACCGACCTCTATGTCATCCGACAATTTGAAGACGAATCTATCGCAGATTTCGTTGGACGATGGCGGGGCCTTATCAACCAACTTACGTATGCCTTGCCTCAGGCCAAACTTATTGAACTCTTTACGCGGGCCTGCACTAAGCACATTCCTCCTACCCTCCAAATTCAAACTTTCTGCACATTTGACAAGGCCTTTACTATGGCTCGAAAACTAGAGATTCGAGCCTTAGAGGAAGAGAAATTGTTGTTGCGCAACAAAAACCCCAATTTCTGAACCCAAGACTCCACCAAAAAACCTAACACCACCAATCCTCACACATCGAATGCTTCGAAATCAAAAGGAGCTATACATGCGGTGATGGTCAAATCCCAAACACCATCTAATACCCCGCCAAAAACCACCTATAAGTATAAAGCCGAGCCCATCAATTACACTCCCTTGGGAGAAACTTATGGTGTGATATTGGAAAAATTGCTCAAAGCAGGAGCTATTACCTTACCTCCTGTTAAACCTCACTTCAGGTTTGATTCCACCCGCGCTATACCTTCTTGGTACAAAGAAAATGACTTCTGTAACTTCCACCACGTGAAGGGACACAGTCATGAAAACTACAAGATGTTGAAAAACATAGTGCAGGAAATGGTTGATGCAGGGGATATAGCCCTCGATAATCCTAATGCCCCTGCTAACCGAAATTTGAAAATCTTCAACAAACCATTCCCAAACCACTCATCTAACAGTAACATAAACCAAGATATCTTAGCCAAGGAGAGTGTTCATGAAATCCATGCAGTCTTTGACTCCCAACCAAAAGCTTCTATCAAGGAAATTCTGAATCAAGCCTCTTCACTAACACAGGGACCTGAACCCCCTTCACCACCATCAAGACAAGATGAAATCCTTGCCATTCCTTTACCCATAAAGGAATTAACTACCCAGAGTTCTCTTCTCGTAGATGAGCCTTCTTACACCACATCTCTGCAAGACTGTGAGTGAACGTTATCTAGCTTATCTATTTCCCAAACATCTCCTTCTACCACTCTTGTTGTACAAGAGGAAGGCTCGCCACTTTTTTCGTCATCCTGAGATGAGAAACCCTTTGAACTGACATCACCAAATTCTTTAATCATGACGGATTCTCTCAAACATGCCCTCCTACCTATTAGTTCTTCATCACCTAAATCTTTTCAGCGACCAGTTGACCTCTTAATAATCATTGATACAGAGACTCATTTACCCCTTGTATTACACCCACAGTGGACTGGAATTACAACCCACCTTTCTTCCATACAAAATTTCCTATTCACACGTGAAGATTGTCATCCCTTAGAAGATAGATGAGTCCTATGGGAACATTTGAGTACACCATGCTCTACTCAAATGCAGATGACCGATCCAGACACCTCTATCATATACCTGCGGTGTTTACAAAAAATCAAAATGCCTATGCCCTCACCTTCAACCCCCTAATCTCTACCGAATACCTCATCCACCTCTATTAACCTAACCAAACCTCCCCCTATGCTTGGGACTTCACCAATACCCAGCCTAACACACCACCTAAAAGGTTAGATTTATCCAAGAGTAAAGTCATCCATCCACCTAGGAGACATACCCAATCTCCTCAAGTCCAATCTATGCCTCTGTCACAACTAAAACCCTCACCGTCACAGCTACCTTCTATATTGGGACCTCACCCCTCCACCTTGCCTCAATACATCGTACCTCCTGTGTTTTCTTTAAAACGACCTGCACCTTCTACATCCATACAGAGATCCTGTCCACCTATCAAACCTAAATAGACTCCATCATCAAAAGATTTGTTTGCTATCATTCCTCTTTCTCCGTGGTCATTTCCTGATACCATATCATCTGTGGCCTCATCATCTAACCAGCTAAACATAACTTCTGCACCAAAGAAGCCACGTTTAGTTCAATCCAATTATCAAAACTTCTTGTCTAAACCACCATCCGTACGAACCAACCATACCCAAACATTACCAAAACCCACGCAATCAATAGCTTCATCTTCCTCTGATTCTGACCCACTTAAAGGATCTTACGCTAAGATCCTTGATATGTTGGTGGAGAATGCGACCATTTCCCTACCCCTACTCAGACCTTACGATCCATCTAAACCTCGACCTATAGGTTATGATGAGTCTAAAATCTGCGCTTACCACCGCACACCAGGACATGATGTAGAGGGATGCAAAGCTTTGAAAGCCATACTTTGTCAGTCACCTCTCTCGGATAGAAAGATTAAGAAAGACAACTTACGAAGGGAGAAACCTTTAGCTTCAATCTCCTCTCCTATACCACTTGTCCCCTGTCTCACCAAGATCTATCTTTATTATAACCCCACCTCTCGAAGACCATGACTTATCCCTACCATCTTCCTCTCATGTTTACAAGATCAATGTGATTAGTGTTGCTACTCGAGGGTAAAAAAACAATGGGAAAGCTAAAGAAAGCACACCTGTGGCCTCTCTTTCTCCGTCCACCATCCCGATCGCACCACCACCTAAAGTGGTTATTCGTGGACCTGTCTACCCCGTCTCTAATGGAGTTGCCCACCGAACCATGATCAAACAGCTTCACCAATCACCTGTAAAAATGACACTGTATGATCTCATTCAGACCTCTGAATCTCATCAACAAGCTCTCGTTGAAATCCTTCAAGGTATAGAGGTCTTACCTAATGAAACCTTGCCCGTTACCTCCATCTTCACACCCAACCACATTTCCTCTCTCACCAAACAATCTACCACTTCCATCCCTGTGCAGCAAACTACTGCTGTCAGTTTCTCCGAAGACGAAATAGTTGACTTTGGTGCAGAAGATCCTAACCCGCTCTTTTCATCTCAGCTTACGTCCGGGACATCCACGTATGTCGTGTTATGATTGACGGGGGCGCTAGCCTAAACATCATCTCTTCCAAAGCCTTCCAACAAATGAATATCCCCTCTAGCTGACATGTGTGCCAACCCCACCATGCTGCGTTCATTCAACGATGCTATTACTTCTACCTTAGGCACTGTGATCCTTAACATTCGTGTAGGGCCACGTACCTTACCTGAACTCTTCTATGTCCTTGAGGGAGAATTCCAATACAACATGTTGTTAGGCTGCCCTTGGATCTGGGCTATGGGATGCGTTCCCTCCACCTTACATAGATGCATAAAATTTGAGTACGAGGGGAAGTCCTACACCGTAAAAGCTGATCCTCCCCCCTTCAAAACTTGTAATATGTTATATCGCCCTAATGATGTGCTTGTACCAGTCAAGACACCCATTCATCCAACCCAACCATCCACTTCAACTACACCTCAACCATCCACCTCAACCGCACCTACACCTTCAACAAATAAAACCAATGTCGCAAATACCACTTCCTTTCCCGCAGACAACATCCCAACCTCAGACCCATTAGTAGATGTTTTTCAATGCCTTACGCTGGGGGAGTATCACCTATATAACGTTAGCTCTTTCCATACCCCACAGGAGTACGGACAGTTACATGTGCATCCTATCTATGACCATCATGTGGGGGAGATAATCTCCTACGGACCACCTAATTGCCGCACCAACCTAACGTATGGGGGTGTCGATGCATCCTCTGTTACCCCTAAACCTCCCCTTGGTGTGGTTCCCTTCCAATCTGATTTTCAATACCTGACAAATCGTCATTTTTCCCTCACCTTCTTGACTCACTGTGCTTGGAAAGGTTTTGGTTTTGGTCTTTATGAACAAGGCCGACATACAATCATTCCCATTACTACACGCAAACACAAAGATCGTCATGGTCTTGGATTCTCCTGAACCCCCTACACTGAAAACATCGCATATCTATTGTATCCAGAAAGATGATGAGGTCACCCCTTCCGAACCATCATCACCCATTTTGCCATCGTCACCCACAGAGTTGATAGACCCTGAATCTATCCCTCCTAACTTTTTTTTTTTCATAAACGCTATCTTCCTGGGTCCTCTCACTTATCAACGTGGTAATGAAGACCCATCTTCTCTTCCCCTTCTGTATCTAGACATGATCGAAGAGGACTCACCTTCAATTAATGTTGTTGAGTGCTAGGATGACGACTCCATCCTCACTTACCTTGGTGCGGACGACTCTTATATTCAACGCGCCTTGCCATCTGATACTCAAACCATGTTGAATGAGTCGACTATAGAAATCAACATCCACACTGAGGACGATCCTCACATTGTGAAGATCGGACAATCTCTTACTACATCAGAACAAACTGCCTTCACTACTTTCCTCCGTGCCTGCAACCAAGCTTTCGCTTGGTCCTACGCTGACATGCCAGGAATTGATCCTGACATTGCTGTCCATAACATTACCCTAAAACCCGATGTCAAACCAGTTAAACAGAAACTGAGAAAAATGCATCCACGCATTGCCCTCTTGGTCAAAGAAGAGCTTCAATGACTCCTTTCTATTTCCTTCATCTTACCTATTGACTATCCTCAATGGATCTCTAACATCGTACCTGTTACTAAAGCAACGGGGGGACTTCGGATATGTACAGATTTCTGGGACCTTAACCTCGCTTGCCCGAAGGATGACTTCCCCCTCCCAAGTATTGATCAACTTGTTGATCTCACTGCGGGCCATGAGATGCTTTCTCTCATGGATGGCTTCTCGGGATACAATCAAATTTTGGTAGCCCCGGCCGATCAACATAAAACTACTTTCATAACTCCTTGGGGAACCTTCTGTTATCGTGTCATGCCGTTTGGCCTTAAGAATGCTGGTGCGACCTATCAGCGGGCTATGACTTACATTTTTCATGACATTATGCACACTATCCTTGAGGATTATGTCGATGATCTTCTTGGCAAATCTAAACATCGCAGTGAACATCTCGATGTTTTAACCATTATTTTCGATCGCCTGTTACAATATTGTGTTCATCTTCAACCAAAGAAATGTGTCTTTGGTGTCCTTTCGGGAAAAATTCTTGGTTTTATTGTCTCTTTGCGTGGCATCGAGGTCGATCCAGCTAAAGTCAAAGCTATCCTAGAAATGCCCCCACCTACTAACCTCAAACAGCTGCGTAGTTTGCAAGGTAAACTCCAATCTATCCGGCGTTTCATCTCCCAACTCTCGGATCGATGTCAACCTTTCCATCATCTCCTTAAAAATGACATTGTCTTTCAATGGAGCGAAGAGTGCCACCAAGCCTTTGAGGCTCTTAAAGCCTATCTCTTGCAGCCACCTATGCTTATCCCACCTCAGGACGATCACCCTTTCTACCTTTACCTTTCTGCCACTGACCATGCTGTAGGAGCCATGCTCGCACATCGTGACTCCGAGCATCAAGAACAAGCCATTTATTACATAAGTCATACTCTCATGGATTACGAGACTAGGTATACACATGTAGAAAAGTTGTGCCTAGCCCTATCATTCGTAGCCACCAAACTCCGACACTACCTCCTGAATCACAAAACTTTTGTCATCACCAACATGGACCCCATTCATTATATGTACGCCAAACCACATCTAAACCAACGCATCGCCCGATGGCTTATGCTCCTCACTGACCTCGACCTTGAATTTGTACACCAGAAGTCAATCAAAGGACAAACTATCGCAGACCAACTCGCGGAAGCCCCTTTACCTGGGGAGCAATTTACCAATTTTAATTTCCCTGACGAACTCATTGCCACTCTTTCACTCAGTGAGGAGTCGTATCCAATGACCCTCTTCTTCGATGGATCCAAATGCCAGCGTGGTGGAGGAGCCGGTGTTGTTCTCATTCCTCTTGATGCTGAGCCTATGCCTCTTTCATTCCGGCTCGATTTCCCCTGCACTAATAATACAGCGGAATACGAGGCCCTTGTTTTGGGTCTCCAGGTTGCGTTACACTTAGGTGTCAAGTCTATTAACATTTTCAGTGACTCCCAACTGGTAGTCAATCAAGTTATGGGCATCTACCAATGTAAAAATGAGGAACTTCAAAAGTACAAACATTACGTGGATTCACTTTTGACCTTATTTACTCATTATTCTATCCAAACCATTCCCCGCTCCACTAACAAATTTGCGGATACTATGGCTTGCTTAGCCTCGCAAATTCCTGCCTCACCAACTAACTCTGACATATTCATCTTGGTCCAACAACTCTTTGCCCCATCTTACTCAGCCCCCGGATGTTTGTATGATAAATAATGTGTTTGCTAATTCGCAGGATACCTGGTATCACCAATTTCACGACTATCTTACAACCTCTGTTCTCCCACCTGACCTTACTAGTAACGGCAAACGTGCTTTTCTTAAAAGTGTTTCTCGTTATGTCGTCATGGGGGGACTCCTCTATAAACATGGCTTTGATGGCATCCTCCTTCGATGTCTAACCGGTGCGGAGGTCACCTATACCATCCAACAAGTCCACGACGGTATTTGTGGTGGACATTTTAGTGGCCTTGCCATGGCCAAACGGATCCTTCGCCTAGGCTATTATTGGCCTACTCTTAATAACAACTGCTACGAATATGTTAAGCATTGTGTTATGTGTCAACAACATGCCAACCTTCAACATACTCCTAGCCATCCGCTACAGGTCGCACGAGATCTTTGGCCTTTCTCACAATGGGGTTTAGACCTTATCGGTGAGATTCACCCACCCTCTTCACAACGTCACCATTGGATAATCATAGCAACCGAATATTACACTAAATGGGTGGAAGCCATTCCACTCATTTCAACCAAAAAAGAAAAAATCGTCGAATTCATTAACCATCACATTATCTGTCGTTTTGGCGTTCCTCATCGCCTGATAACAGATAATGGAAAATCTTTCAAAAATAAGTTGTTACAAGACCTTTGTGACAACTTTGGTATCAAACTTAGCTTCTCATCACCTTACTATCCACAAGCAAATGGTCAAGCCGAATCTTCTAATAAAACCCTAACCAAAATCCTCATGAAAGTTGTTAACGATTCTGGAAGCAATTGGCCTGATCACATCCCCTTTGCCCTTTGGGCTTATCGGACTAGCATTCGCACCTCCACTAATGCCACCCCATTCTCTTTGGTATATGGTACCGAGGCTGTCTTGCCTCTCGAAATACAAATACCCTCCCTAAGAATATCTCTTCAGGATATTCTCACCAATGATGATTTCTGCCAAGAGCGGTTAGCCCAATTGGAGCTTCTTGACGAGCGTCATCTTACAGCTCTTGACCACCTTCAAATCTATCAAAAACACATCAAGCGTGCTTATGATAAGCGACTCCATGAGCGTACCTTTAAGGTTGGTGATCTTGTCCTCAAAGAGAATCAGCATGTAACCAAACTAGAAAAGAGCAAACGTGGAAAATTTGCTCCTAATTGGATTGGGCCTTACATTATCACTCATACTTACGGATCAGGCACTTACCGTTTAGCTTCGCTTAATGGTAAACCTGAGCCTGAACCCCTTAATGCCTTGCATCTTTGACCATTCTACTGTTGAATTTAGTGTTATATCACTTCTTATCTACCTTGTGCTCGTCCCTTGAGCTCATTTACTACCTCATACACTTTTGTTCCATGCATCTCAAAATTGAATCAAGCTCACATGGTTTGGTCATCACCTCCCCTTAAAGATGCATTCCACTTTTTTAGTCTAGTCCATGACTTAAAAGTATCAAAATAACATGTTCTCAATTGTACACTTATGGGATATTCTTGAGTCAAACTTCCTACAAAACTAGATGCTTCATGCCAAACAGACATCTAGACCTCTAAGTTATACATAGACTGCTCCCTCGAAGGATAGCTATGTGCAAAGTCACTTCTACTATTATAAATAGACTGCTCCCCTAAAGGACAGCTATACACAAAAACCACATCTGCTACTATAAATAGACTGCTCCCTTGAAGGACAGCTATACAAAGTCAGCCTTTATCAGAAGCTTCTCGCATTGATCAGCTTCGTGAAGACCTCAAGAACAACAAAATACATATCCCCTATGGACTTCCCGCATTGATCAGTCTATATCCAAAAAAATAAAAAGCAGTATTCCAAAGCACTTTTGAGTCATGGACTTGTCTATTTAGGTTTGGTTCTCTTTCGTCAGAATAATCACCTTATAATAAGTTCTCTGCACCCCGACTATATCAACCACCTCACCCTCACCATTCGTCAAAGCAACAAAACTCAAGGGATGTGACGTATATATGATATATTGTGATTATACGACTCTTTTCACCTATCGACTTCTCGCCTATGTAAGGCACCTAGGGATTCAAGCCCATCCTATGTTAATATGTGGTTTGTTTAGCTCTTCTCAACTATGGGACACTTTTGCCTCTTTTACTCGACTCTAGGATTGTGTGTTGACCTTAATCAGGACACGATTCCCTACTACTTGGGTAAGCTAACTTTCGTTTCACCTATACCTACACCAACATCGCCAGTCCCTTACCAACACCAACAACGTTACCATACCAATATCAATATTTTTACCAGCCAAAAAATTTCCTAACTATAACCAAATTGCCTGAATTCACCTCTCCCTGGTCCTAAGGGAGAACTACATCGGTCTGAGGCCCCTCCTTGCTTTTTGCAATGGGCTATGTAGGCAGCACTTATGAGACATGGGGTCTCCCAAGGTTAGCTCGACCATCCCCTACCATAACCTATCATATGTGGTATATATAAATCTATTTGTGTATTTCTATTTGCTCACATTCATCTTTATCCTTTTTCAAAACAAAACATTCAAAACACAACCATTCTTATTATTATCTTAACTCAAATCAACATACATATTCAGTTTTATTTAGATGTTAAACAAATACATCTTCTCTATCATCGACGCGCAGCTCGGCATCCTTATTTATTCTTATACTCCTATGAAATTCACTTATACCCTTGCGCCTCCTCCCACATCAGGTGGTGATCATGATCGTCGATGCCACTCACTTGGCCTCTCCATCCTCAAAGGTGCCACTGCTATTGGTTCCTCCCACTGATCCGCCAACATCTCCTGTAACATACGAATACGTCCTCTTGCGTGGAGGAATCTTGCCTCTAGTCTCTCCACTCACGACTCTGCAACCGCTAACAATCCCGTTGTCTCATTCACCCGCGTTTGGAGCTGATGAACTAAACCCTATAGATGATCTCTCTCCGCTGTAATCATAGCTATGTCAGGACGATCACATACACCTCACAGCTCTGCTACCCACCATAATCTATAGGCCTCTGTCGCTCCTGCATCCATTACCCTGCGATCGGCTGTTATCTCCTCTGGCCCTTATGGAGGTGCTGGCTGGGGAGGTGAGAATGCTGCCTCGGCGTCGATCCTCATGTATGGTCTATAAGCCATAGGTATATCCTGAACAAATATAAATTGTCGCCGCACGTGATCTAGAGGAATCCTCTCGTACTCACCTGGCCTGTGTCCTACGATCCACCTCAATCACTCTACACCCCTCAACTCCTCAGCTATGTTTTCTGTCACCATATAGTTTCTGTAAGGCCTCCAACGGATATCCGCAACCAACCATCAGGCCTGACCCACGGCTGTAACCAACCAATCAGGCCCGACCCAAGGCTGCGACCAACCAACCAGGCCTGACCCATGGCCGCACCCAACCAATCAGGCCGGACCCACGGCCATAACTAATCAATCGGCCTGACCCAAGGCCGCAGCCCATCAATCAGACCTGACCCATGGCCCTCACTAATCAATCGGCCCGACCCAAGGCCGCACCAATTAAATACCTCACCCAAAACCAACAAATTACAATTTTATCCACCCATCATGTAGCCTTTTGTTCAATCGAGCTCACTTGTTTTTGTTTTAGCATGATTAGGGTACTTAACTTGATCAGTTGACCAACTTTGCCTAGACCAAGACCGTGACATTTATCTCAACCAAACCAACCATTTGGTACTGCCAAACATGCCTAAACATTCCTGTAACTTACCCATTATATCCTCTGGAGCTACTTCCTATGCCTTGGATACCAGGATTATATCACTCTTGTTTGGATAAACTATCGACCTTTGCCTATGAATTGCTTGTTTGCTCTTCAAATCATGTACCCTGGTCGCACTACTGCATTTCAACGTGCGTCTGCTTCCTTGGACCTACCCCACCATCTTACCATCATCTCAACACCATTTACCCTTTATCAACCCTATCCCTGATTTCCCGTTCACTCAATCTGTGATAGATTTGAGGGGGATTACCTATATCCTTAACATGAGAAACCACTTCATATTATTGTCCACACAGCTTTACAGAGCAAGCTACATGATAATAAGGGGCTAATGTAGACACCAAATTTGTGTCTTATGACCCCCCATGCCCCGCATCCCATTTCGCAACCTAGCCTCTCCACCTAAACCTTGCACAATTATTTATTAATTACCTTATATTTAATAAATCCACATCTCCAAACCTGCCACCACATTTTGCCACCTCTTCATGACCTAGTCCTAACCCTAAACTAACCTAATTAAGACCTATAACTTGGTCTACATCCACACCCATGACTAATTACTCCTCACTTGCACCAAAATCAACCTAATAATGACTTGACCAAGCCCACAACTAATTCCTTGGGAGAAAAGGAGGGAAAGTTGTCTATTTTACTAAAAATAGCCCACTTTGACTTAACTGACATCGGTTCCTACTCGACCACCGTTGGTTACATAACCGCCATCGGTTCCCTGTAAATGACCTCCCCCAACCAAAAACAAAGGGCTGGATTTTCATTGATCGGAATATCAGAAGTCATTGGAAGGATCTGGAATTCACTTGGCCGAGCAGAGACAAGTGAAGGAAAGAGAGGAGTTTGCAGAGAAGGACATCAAGCCTAAGACTGCAACTGAGTAACCAGAGCCCAGTGACACTCATCCAGGCATTGGGAGAGAAAATAGCTCATCTTGGATTGTTAGAGCATCCTACCTGAACCCTGCCTTCGTCATCATAGTCCTTGGACTGGCATCTTCATCAGGAATTAGTAAGTAGTATCTTGTATGTTCTTTTAATAACATTTCTTGGACTTCTGAATCACAGCAATTATAAGTCTATTCCTAGATCTACTACCCGGTAACACCCTCCACCTAACTGTCATTCCTCTACCCCTACATTGCCCCCAAGAACAGCCCCCATACTCTCTGAGTCTTCTCCATCACCCCATTACCTATCCCCAATTATTTACCAGCCTTATAAACACCATAGCCATCTTATAGCCAACCTTCACTAAAGCCCCTAAATCACTGCCCCTACTGATATCGGTTATCAGAAACCGGTACCGGTGACAGTGACCGGCATCGGTCACTATGATTCAAAACCAAGACTAGCCTTTTCTCTATTGTTTTAACAAGGTAATTAAATTGTAATTTTGCAATAACTTCTTTGTTAGAATTTGTGTTAATTCATATTAGTAGGGGAACTGACCACCTTCGAAAGGAAGTCTAATATTTCCTGGGCCCAAGGCAGTTCCCTCATTTATTGTCTAATTAGAATCTGGTGGTCTTGTATTCTTACTTGCAGGTAGTCCTTCCTGGACAAAAAGGAGTTCTTTGCAATCGATTTGATCTCTCTCTATGGTACGTGCACACCCTCTCAACATTCAACAGGTATTCCTCCTAGCCCTAACCCTTATCTGTTTCTCAAAGGAATGAAAGGATAGAAGCAACTCTATTCCAGGAACTGAGAACCTCCTCTGTGTGAAACAAGTCCTTCTTTTCTTCTTCTTCTTCTAGGAATATTGTGTTTTGTATATGGGCACCTTATCAGGCCTTTAGTTGTTGGGCCCCATTGACACATCTTTCTTAGTTGTTTAGGAGTGACTTTCTCTTCTGTCTGACTCATCATAGCTGCTACCCCAGTTTTGATGAAGGGGGGGTGTTAGTGTGAGTTATCCTATGTGTCCTCCTCTCATATTGGAGGGTCATCTCACATGGGTTAGGTTTAGGGTTAGGTTTAGGGTTTCATATGTGTCATGCACTAGGGTTACTCAGCACCCTATATGTACCCCTTTTCTATTCATTTATGAGCATGCCAAGACACTCTGTTATCTTTCCTCTATGCAAGCTTTGTTTCTATTGAGCAAGTTCTTCCATTACTGATCAATTATTTCTTGCTATCGCTGGAGCTATCACGATTCCGTTGGAGTGCAACTACTTCGTGGTGCCTAGTTTCCGATTTGATTCTCACAAACTCTTTTCACACCCTTCATCATTATTTGTTATAAGAACAAAATGGCCACCAATTAATTTGTTGTAGCATTAGAAAGAGAAAGGGTGGGATATGTAATAGTATTTGATTCAGTGAGCATGGAAAATAGTTGTTAAAGTAATACATTGATCTTAAAAGATCTCCAATGTGTATAGTCAATGTGGGAAATGTTAACACTTACACCTTGTGGATAGTGAGAGACCAAACCCTTTAGAAAGTTAGTTGACTGAGGTCTCCTTTGGTAACTGGGGAGCATGGAACCCACCAGGGTGAGCGGATATTCCAAGTGGACTAAAGAAATTTTTCGAACTTGATAACCACAAAGTGAGGTAGTTATGGAGGTTTTGTACCTTTTTGTAGATGATAGAGATGAAATCTCCAATTGTGTCATTGAATCAGTTAGCTTCGATCTATAGGTTGGTAATAAAGATAACCTTTTTCCCATGTAAAATAATGGTTAATTGAATTTGATATCCATAAGACTATGATTAATATCAATGTTTTGTATTTTTTACATTGCACCTTGTCATAGGAACATTACATGAATTTAAAACTTCCTTCTAGTGGTGGTCCACCAATTTTTGTCCTAGCAACATATGCATTGAGAAATGAAAAATTCAGTATTACATCTTTTAGAAGATTTTTTTTTATGAGACATGAGGTATTGTAGTCATTAAACTGAGACTTTATGTTTCATATTTTTAGCATAAGTTACCAGAAAGAGACTTGGAATGGGTCACTTCGTTTTATGGAATATTTTAAACAAGGTGCCTAATATTAGAAAGTTTCTCAACAAGGTAGAACCATAAGAGTTTCCAGCATACATTGGGAATTCCTAGAAAAGGGGCAGTTGGGAAAAGTCAATAACAAGAATGATCAACCTCTTGCCAAGTGGGGCCAATATTTAGCGAGGGGATGCCTCTTAGAGGTGCATATTAATAAGGTAAGTTAACTTGTCCTCTATAAATATCATGTCTTCGATGATAATATAGTAAAGATTTCTGAGAAGTTCTTAGAATTTTGTAAGATATCCCCCCTTAAGGGGTTTCATTCCCTTAATACGCATTAGAAGGCAAACACATATGGTGGATGTGGAGATGTTGAAAGAAACAACACCGATTAGAGAAAGGAAAATCATTAGGTGATGTGAGTGCATATTTGATAGTGTGGATGATGTAATATTTCCCTAATATATGAATACAAACTTATTATGACATTTTACATCTAACAACAAAAAAAATGTTGGGAACAATATTGAGAATTTGAGTCTTTCATTAACAAGCCTCTGGATGTTGATTCCTAACTTAGTTTTGTTATTGTCTAGCTTTTTTGTAATTACATTGCTCAATTTATTCTCTACACTTATAACGCAGACAACAACATATAGTAGTTGCAAGAGTTTTCCTTCTAGGTTTGTATTTGGCATTACATCCTCAACATTCGAGTGCATATTCTTAATACTCATTAATTTTAAAGAATTTGTATGTGTATAATATTATGTTTGTTATTGTTAAATATTGAGATTGTGTCAATTTGTAGTATGAGGAAACGGGTTAAAAATATGAGAGAGGTATAACTTCTCAAAAAAATGTAAAGACTTTAGCAAAATTCAATGCAATAACTATTGATCCATTACATGAACTATTTTTTAAATAGTATATACATAATAGCAATTACACATGAGTTTCAAGATGTGCCACATGGAATGATAATGGAATAATCTCATTTAGTAATATGGTTTCATTTTACTATGATTTTAATTTCAATGTCAACTATCCCAACAAGGAACACCCATAAATCCAAATAAAACTTTGACAAACCAAAAGCATAATGAAGTAAAGTTTTTGTGACTTGTGTGTGTATCCAATTTTTTTATGAATATCTAATGGGGTATTCACAATGGTAACATATGTTAAAAACAATTTCCCATAATTATTTGATGGATATCAACATCCAACTTTAAATCTCTCATTTATGTGCAAGTTGGGAGGATGTTGGACACGATTCTTGCTTTATACCAACCACGTGCATGATTTAATATTTAATTGAATTAACTATATATTTCAGATTAATTAATGTAATAAATGACAATATAAAATCAATATACAAATACTAAGTACTCAAGCAGTGTAAAACCCTAAGCAAATGACGAGGACATATGACTTAGTTGGTTCCTGCACAACTCGGAGGGAGTCAGGACTGCACTATCTATTGGGTCTAGCTGGAAAAGATGTGACAGTGGTTGACTCAGAGTTCTGTAACTCTGTTATATGAAGGACAAGAATGCATATAAGGGGACAGGAGCACCCGGGTGCTGATGTCTTTTTTTGGGTACTGGCATTTGTGTTAATAATCATGATTTGTTTCTTTTCTAGGTCTAGAGACTTTCACTTTGATTTTTTCTTTATCGCATTACATTCATTGTTAGGATTTTGATCACACATATAACCTGCAAAATAACCCTAGCTACCTACACAAGATTTCAAACACATTAAACTTGAATAAAATATGTAAAATATGAAGTCAGACTGGCCTCTTTGGTCACCCGAAGAGTGAACTTATTACCATGAATTACACTACATTTTAGACTCCATGTAGTTTTGTGTGCTTATGTATGAGATAGTGTCCTTTGGTTGCCCTTGTGTAGATGATGCCAAGATATTGGGCTATAACTAGATTAGATACAAATAGTGTGATATGAAATTCACCACTCCCCTTCCTATGTAGTGTATGCAACCCAAACATGCAGTCCTTTTGATGTTAGTTATAATATGTAGATGTGATTTCCCATTGAATTGCCAACGAGAATAATAGTGTGTATGTTGTGTATATATATGAATCTCTTGTTTAAATTTTAATACTAGTGACACAAAAGGTTGACTGTGATCACAAGATAAAGATAAAAAAGGAGAAAAGACAGACCACAAATGTCAAAATATGTAAAAAGAACAAAGAGGACAAAAGCACCTAGAATGGACACAAGCACATGGGTGCTAGTGTCCTGAGATAAATAATGACACATTTGAAAAGATAAATAGATAAGGATACGTGTGATATAAATAGAAGTGGATATAAAAATGACAGACATGGAAGAGAATTACAGTAAAAAGCAATCAAAGACATAGATGGAGAAGAGATATTGTCATCGGTGAATAATTTTCTTACTTAAGATCCATGTATATAACAACATACTGATGACATGGTTAAATAGTAATATGTGCATGATTTTGTGTTTATAATGCATTCAGTTACAAGTTTGTAAGGCCTTTCCAAAAACTCATTATTGTGAATATATTGGCAAAGGTGAACTGATCGAGTTGGGAATTTATTTTTTGTACTCGGCGAAATAGTTCCAATGGTTTTGAAGAGATGTAAGTTTGATATTCCATGAAAAATATTATGTTCATTTAATTTGGTCAAACATGTAGCATCCATCTACTAAAGCTCCCATTTTGGCATTTATGAGTTTCCAAGGCCTTTTCACCACATTTACATACATATAAAGTACCTGGCACCTACAATAAAAACATCTAACAAAAAAAACTTGTTATATCTCGATGAATGTAAATACCCTGTTATAAAGATCCTATTTTTCCATGGGTTTTGAGTATGCTAATAGAGGTAATTTAATCTTATTGAATATATATTCATTGATTTTAGTGAAACAGTCTCAATGGCTCTTAATTCGTAAGGATGACCAATCAATAAGAAACTTAAAAATAAAGCTATTAAATTATTAATTATTTATAGTTAAAACACAAACACATGTACAAAAAAACATCAATGTTAAACAAAGGTTGGAATCATGACCATAAATTCCCCCTCACCTTGGACATATCAAACAAGGAATCCAAAAAGTTATGAATTTTTCCACCAACAAGGTTATGGAAAATACATCAACAAATTTCCCGACAAGAAAAATATGCCACAACTTTATTTCACCTTCATAGGATCTCTATAATCTAGAAACAATACAAATACGTCTTATTAGGATTGATTTATTAAAAAAATAAGAACATGCAACATTAGAAAAAGGAAAACCTTAATGTTACGGGGATTAATTTCTCCTTTGAATGCACATTTTCATATCATTCTGTAGACACCAAATTCGTGTCTTACGACCCCTTGTGACCCGCATCCCATTTCGCAACCTAACCTCATTACCTAAACTTTACACAATTATTTATTAATTACCTTATAATTGATAAATCCACATACCTTACCCGCCACCTCACTTTGCCACCTCATCATGACCTAGCCCTAACCCTAAACTAAACTAATTAAGACTTATGGCTTGGTCTAGACTCACATCCATAACTAATGCCTCCTTACTCGCACCCAAAGCCGACCTTCTAGCCACTTGACCAAGCCCGCAACTGATCTCTCGGGAGAAAAGCAGGGAAGGTGGGCTATTTTACTAAAAATAGACTACTTTTTCCTGACCGATGTTGGTTCCTACTCGACCGCCGTCGGTTACGCAACCGCCATCGGTTCCCTATAAATGGGCTCCCCAAACCAAAACAACGGATCAGAATTTCATTTTGGAGATCAGTCAAAGGATTTCTGGATCAACAGAGAGCATTGCGAGCGAGGAACAGAGTCCAGATATTCACTTGACAGAGCAGAGACGAGTGGAAATACCAGAAGTGTTTACAACCAAGGAGATCAACTTGCATCTGTGCCAAAAACAGTAAGTCACATCTTGCATGTCCTTTGTTATAACATTTCTTATGCTTATTGAATCTCAGTGCTCCTAAATCCGTTTCTGAATCCACTACCCAACGTGCCATTGCATCTAACTGTCATTCTTTTGCTTCTAACCATCCCATTTCCTAATACCATCCAAAAACCAGCCATTACAAACACCATAGCTGCCAAGAAGATTGTAGAACCCACCGCTATCGGTTATCAGTAACCGCCATCGGTTATCAGTGACCGGCATCGGTTATGAGTAACCGGCATCGGTTCCTCTGATCAAAAACCAGAAAACCAGCCTTTCCCCCTACCTAGTTTAACGAAATAATTTAATTAATATTTTGCAAGGGAACTGACCACCTTCGAAAGGAAGTTTTATATTTCCTAGGCCCAAGGCAGTTTCCTCATTTATTGTTTAATCAAAATCTTGTGGTCTTGTGTTCTTATTTGCAGGTAGTCCTTCCAAGACAAAAAGGAGTCTCTGCAGTCAGCCTGATCTTTCTCTATGGTACGCGCACACCATCTCGACATTCAACAGGTATTCCTCCTAACCCTAACCTCATCTGTTTCTAAAAGGAACGAAAGGATAGAAGCAACTCTATTCCTAGAAGCCGAAAAATTCCGAGCGAAACATTTTGGCACGCCCGGTGGGACCCATTTTGGGTTTCTTTCTCTTGCTTATTTTTCATTTTAGGAAGCATATTTGCTGTTGCTGCTTTTTGTTATATATTTCGTAAAGAATTTGTCTTGCTTTCCTAGTTTTGCATTAGTGAAATTCATCTCTCTTGCTTCATCGAATATAATTTTCAATTTGGGTTTAAAACACGTGCATTGCATTCCTGCTTGTTGTTCTTCAATTCTAGTGAACATAGATTAAGTAACAGGTCGTACACGTGGGGGTAATATCCACGGTATTGACAGGAAATTAACCTTAGTTTCACTGCACAACACATACCGAATCACTTCACAATTAACACAACAGCTCAAACATCCCCCCTTTTCCGCGGTATTCCTCCGCCCAATGAGGTAACCTTATAAGCCAAAACAAACTTGACATTTCCCCTTGGTCTTGTTGTTTAGGATTCTGACATCATCTTACGTCTAAAGGCATAAGCCCACGATAACTAAAATTAACCCTAGGATTAATCTCTAGATTTGCGTGTGCCTCTTGCTTGTTTCCAAATTCTGTTCTCTCTGTCATACTTTGTCTTCTGTGATCAATAAGTTGATAAATATACTCAACGTTGCTAAAAATCAAATTAGCAGCCTTTTATATCTTCTTATCCTAGACTTTTGACACCGGCATCGGTTAAGGGACCGACGTCATTTTCTCTGTGACCGACAGCGGTTAGTAAACCGATATCGGTTACTGTCTTCATCAGCCCCTGACAAACCAGCAACTTGCCAAATTCATCATTCTGAGGTTGTTTTTGTTCTTGATAGATTAAAACTTTCCTGTGTGTTCTTGTCTATGGTTGTCATCACTTGGAAGCAAGCCGTCGCCATGGTTTCACATGCCTGCTCTGTGTCTTTTCCTGAATCACCCCCTTCACATTCTATAGGGAACCCTACGGACACTAGTGAGATCCCCCAAATTCCTGTAGGAGACAAGGACTTTGCCAAATTTCTGGATGCTAATCCCAGCGCTGTACAATACTATTTGTCTCATGCCCCCGACCGTACGCCTGATGGTCAGCTCCTTATTGGCATGCCTATTAGTATAGCTGCTCATTTAGCTCCCACTCCTCCTGATAACAATGCCTTACTTCCTGCATCTCTAGCCCCGTCTCCCAATCCGACAGCTTCAGAGGTTCATACGACCCCGATTAGCTTTCCTTTGGTTAACCTTGGACCCCACGTATCGTTACCACCAACTGCCCCTATCTCATCTCTCTTTCAGACCACTCCATTCATGACTTACTCTCTGCCACCTATTCACACGAGCTTTCCTTCTCAAGCTCCGCCTACCTTTTCATTCCCATACACGTATCCAGTAACCTCAACACCTTATATGGGACATCCCTATTCTGTGGCATCATCATCTCATCCAACCACAGATTTCATCAAACAAATGATGGACAAAATGCAAAACCTGGAGGCTTCCGTTTCAGGAAGTCGTAGCGCCTTGACATACGAGCAAGTTTGTCGGGAGCCCATTCACCCTTCTGTCCCCCTTCATTCATATCCTCCTCAATGGGAGTTGCCAAAGTTTACTCGTTTTAACAGTAAAGAGGATCCTCAACAACACTTGCGATCATTTAGACATGCTTGTTATTTGATTGCCCATGATGACGCCTTGTTACTCCGCACCTTCCCCATGTCCTTATCAGGACCCGCCTTGGAGTGGTACAGTGCTTTAACCCAGCATTCGATCTTCTCTTTTAACCAACTAGCCCAATCTTTCTTGGATCATTTCTCCATTAACATTGCCAAGAAAGTATCTATCACTGACCTCTATGCCATCCGACAATTTGAAGACGAATCTATCGCAGATTTCGTTGGACGATGGCGGGGCCTTATCAACCAACTTACGTATGCCTTGCCTCAAACCGAACTCATTGAACTATTTACGCGGGCCTGCGCTAAGCACATCTCCCCTACCCTCCAAATTCAAACTTTCCGCACATTCGACGAGGCCTTTACCATGGCTCGGAAACTTGAAATTCGAGCCTTAGAAGAAGAGAAATTGCGGTTGCGTAACAAAAACCCCAATTTCCGAACGCCTGATTCTACCAACAAGCCAAACACCACCACTCCTCACGCGTCCACTTCTTCTAAATCAAAAGGAGCTGTCCACGCGGTAATGGTCAAATCTCAAACACCGTCCAATACTCCGCCGAAAACCACTTATAAGTACAAAGCCGAGCCCACCAATTACACTCCCTTGGGAGAAACTTATGGCGTCATCCTGGAGAAATTGCTCAAAGCTGGGGCTATCACCTTGCCCCCTGTTAAACCTCACTCTGGGTTTGACTCCACCCGCGCAATACCTTCCTGGTACAAAGAAAATGACTTTTGTAACTTTCACCGCGTAAAAGGACATAGTCATGAAAACTGCAAGATGTTGAAAAATATAGTACAGGAAATGGTTGACGCAGGGGATATAACCCTCGATAATCCTAACGCCCCTGCTAACCGAAATCTGAAAATTTTCAACAAGCCATTCCCGAATCACTCGTCCAACGGTAACGTGAACCAAGATATCTTAGCCGAGGAGAGTGTTCATGAGATCCATGCAGTCTTCGATTCTCAGCCAAAAGCCTCTATTGAATTTTTTTTGAATCAAGCCTCTCCACCAACACAGGAGTTTGAACCTCCTTCACCACCATCAAGCCAAAGTGAAATCATTCCTTTACCCATAGAAGAGTTAACTGTCCGGACTTCTCTTCTCATCGACAAGTCTTCTTACACCACATCCCTACAAGACTGTGAGCGGATGCTATCTAATTTATCTATTTCCCAAACGTCCCCTTCTACCACTCTTGCTACACAAGAGGAAGGCTCTCCACTCCTTTTGACATCCTTAGCCGAGAAATCTCTTACACTAACATCACCACATTCTTTAAACGTGATAGATCCCCTCGAACACGCCCTCCTACCTATTAGTCCCTCATCGCCTAAATCTTTTCAACGACCGGTTGACCTCTTAACATCTATTGATACAGTGCCTCATCTACCTCCTGTGTCACACCCGCAGTGGACTGGAATTACAACCCACCTTTCTTCCGTACAAAAATTACAAATCACACCTGGAGACTGTCATTCCACAGAAGATAGACAGGCCCTATGGGAACGTTTGAGTACCCCTTTTTCTACTCAAATGCAAATGACTGATCCTGATGTCTCCACCATATACCCGAAGTGCTTACAGAAGCTTAAAATGCCCCTGTTCTCACTTTCACCCCCCTCACCTCTACCAAATGCCCCGTCCACTTCTATCAACTTAACCAGATCTTCCCCTACGCTTGGGACCTCACCAATGCCCAGTCTAATGCACCCGCCTAAGCGACTCGATCTATCCAAAAATAAATCCGTTCCGCCACCTAGGAGACAAACTCAATCCGTGCCCCTATCACAATCAAAACCATCGTCGTCATACCTACCTTCCATATTGGGACCCCATCCCTCTACCTTACACCAATATATCATACCTCCTACGTTTTCTTCAAAACAACCTACGCCTTCCGCACCTATAAAGAAATTCCAGGGTATAGCAACACCGTCACTCCGCGTATCCTGTCCACCTATCAACCCTAAACAAATTCCATCATCAAAAGATTTGTTTTCAGTCACTCCTATTTCCCCGTGGTTGTTTTCTGATACCACGTCATCTGCGGCCTCATCATCCAACATAGCTTCTGCGCCAAAGAAATCACGTTTAGTAAAAACCATGTATCAACACCCCTCGGCTAAACCACCACGAACCAATCATGCCCAAACATTACCAAAACCCGCACAACCAATACCCTCATCCTCTTCCGATTTTGACCCACTCAAAGGATCTTACGCCAAAATCCTTGCTATGTTGGTGGAGAATGCGACCATTTCCCTACCCCCACTTAGACCTTATGACCCGTCTAAACCTCGACCGATAAGTTATGATGAGTCTAAAATCTGCGCCTATCACCGTACACCAGGACATGATGTAGAGGGATGCCAAGCTTTAAAAACCATCCTTCGTCAGTCACCTCTCCCAGCTACGAAAGTTAAGAAAGACAACTTACGAAGGGAGAGACCTTTAGTTTCCATTCCCTCTCCTATACCATCTGTCCCCGCCTCACCAAGATCTGTCATTATTACAACCCCACCTCTTGAAGACCATGAGTTATCCCAACCATCTTCCTCATCTCAGGTCTACGAGATTAATATGATTAGTGTCGCTACTCGAGGGCAGAAAAACAATGGGAAAGCAAAAGAAAACACACCTGCGGCATCTCTTTCTCCGTCAAACATCCCGATTGCACCACCACCTAAAGTGGTCATTCGCGGACCCGCCTATCCCGTCTCTAATGGCATTGCCCACCGAAATATGATTAAACAGCTTCACCAATCACCCGTAAAAATGACACTGTATGATCTCATTCAGACTTCTGAATCTCATCGACAAGCTCTCGTTGAGATCCTTCAAGGGATAGAGGTTTTACCTAATGAAACCCTGCCTGTCGCCTCCATTCTAACACCCAATCACGTTGCCTCTCTCACTAAACAGCCCACTACTCCAATCACTTCTGTCTCTATACCACAAGCTGCTGCAGTCAGTTTCTCTGAAGATGAAATTGTTGACTTTGGTACAGAAGACCCTGACCCTGCCCTTTTCATTTCCGCTTACGTCTGAGACATTCGAGTACGTCGGGTTATGATTGACGGGGGGCGCTAGCCTAAACATCATCTCTTCAAAAGCCTTCCAACAGATGAACATCCCTTCTAGTTGCATGTGTGCCAACCCCATCATGTTGCGGTCATTCAATGACGCTATTACTTCTACCTTAGGCACCGTGATCCTCAACATTCGCGTAGGACCACGTACTTTACCCGAACTCTTCTATGTCCTTGAGGGAGAGTTCCAATATAATATATTGCTGGGTCGTCCTTGGATCCGAGCCATGGGATGCGTTCCCTCAACATTACATAGATGCATAAAATTTGAGTACGAGGGGAAGTCTTACACCGTAAAAGCTGACCCTCCCCCCTTTAAAACCTGCAATATGTTATACCGCCCTAACGATGTGCTTATACCAATCAAGACACCCATACATTCAACCCAACCATCCTCCTCAAATGTACCTCAACCATCCACCTCAACCGCGCCTACGCCTTCAATTGATGAAACCACCATCGCAAAAGCCACTTCCCTTCCCGCAGCTAACATTCCAACCTCCGACCCCTTAGTAGATGTTTTTCAGCGCCTTACGCTGGGGGAGTACCGCCTATATAACGTTAGTTCTTTCCCTACCCCGCAGGAGTACGGACAATTACATGCACATCCCACCTACGACCGTCGCGTGGGGGAGATAATCTCTTACGGACCACCCCATTGCCGCACTAACCTAACGTATGGGGGTGTTGACGCATCCTCCATTACCCCTGAACCTCCTCTTGGTGTGGTTCCTTTCCAATCCGATTTTCAATACTTGACAAATCGTCGTTTCGCCCTCACCTTCTTGACTCGCTGTGCGTGGAAAGGCTTTGGTTTTGGCCTTTACGAACAAGGCCGACATACACTCATTCCCGTGACTACCCGTAAACATAATGATCGCAGTGGTCTCGGTTTTCCCGAAACACCTACACAGGAGACACCTCCTGTCAGCTGTATCCTGGAAGAAGAAGACGTCGCCCCTACCAAATCATCATCACCCACTTTGCCATCATCACCTGCAGAATCTATAGACCCTGAATCCATCCCTCCTAACTTTTTTTTTTCATAAATGCTATCTTCATAGGTCCTCTCACGTATCAACGTGATAATGACGACCCATCTTCTTTGCCCCTTCTTTATCCAGACATGATCGAAGAGGATTCGCCTTTGATTAATGTTGTTGAATGCCAGGATGACGACTCCATCCTCACTTACCTTGGCGCGGATGATTCTTATATTCAACGAGCCTTACCATCTGAAACCCAAACTATGCTGAACGAATCTACCATAGAAATCAATATCCACACGGAGGAGGATCCTCACATTGTGAAGATTGGACAATCCCTTAACACATCAGAACAAGCCGCCTTTACTACCTTTCTCCGTGCTCGCAACCAAGCTTTCGCATGGTCTTACGCTGACATGCCAGGAATTGATCCTACCATCGCCGTCCATAACATCACCCTAAACCCCGATTCCAAACCAGTCAAACAGAAATTGAGAAAAATGCATCCACGCATTGCTCTCTTGGTCAAAGAGGAGCTCCAACGACTCCTTTCTGTTTCCTTCATCTTGCCTATTGACTATCCTCAATGGATTTCTAACATCGTACCTATCACTAAAGCGACAGGGGGACTTCGGATATGCACAGATTTCCGGGATCTTAACCTCGCTTGCCCTAAGGATGACTTCCCCTTACCTAGCATTGACCAACTTGTTGATCTAACTGCAGGTCATGAGATGCTCTCTCTCATGGATGGCTTTTCAGGATACAACCAAATTTTGGTTGCCCCTGCCGATCAACACAAAACTGCCTTCATAACTCCTTGGGGAACCTTCTGTTATCGTGTCATGCCATTTGGCCTTAAGAATGCTGGTGCTACCTATCAGCGGGCTATGACCTACATTTTTCATGACATTATGCACACTATCCTTGAAGACTATGTCGACGATCTTCTCGGCAAGTCTAAACATCGTAGTGAACATCTCGATGTTTTAACCATTATTTTTGATCGCCTGTTACAATATTCTGTCCGCCTTCAACCGAAGAAATGTGTCTTTGGTGTTCTTTCGGGAAAACTTCTTGGCTTTATCGTCTCTTTGCGTGGCATTGAGGTCGATCCATCTAAAGTCAAAGCTATCCTAGAAATGCCCCCACCCAAAAATCTCAAACAATTGCGTAGTTTACAAGGTAAGCTCCAATCTATCTGACGTTTCATCTCCCAACTCTCGGATCGGTGTCAACCTTTCCATCACCTCCTTAAAAAGGATATTGCATTCCAATGGAGCGAAGAATGTCACCAAGCCTTCGAAGCTCTCAAATCCTATCTCTTGCAGCCACCCGTGCTTATCCCACCCCAAGACGACCGCCCTTTCTACCTTTACCTTTCCGCCACCGACCACGCTGTAGGAGCCATGCTTGCACATCGTGACTCTGAGAATCACGAACAAGCCGTTTATTATATAAGTCATACTTTGGTGGACTATGAGACTAGGTACACACATGTAGAAAAATTGTGCCTTGCCCTATCATTCGTGGCCACCAAACTCCGACACTACCTTCTAAATCACAAGACTTTCGTCATCACCAATACAGACCCCATCCATTACATGTATGCCAAACCTCATCTGAACCAACGCATTGCTAGATGGCTCATGCTTCTCGCCGACCTCGACCTTGAGTTTGTCCACCAGAAATCAATCAAAGGACAAACCATCGCAGACCAACTTGCAGAAGCTCCTTTACCTGGGGAACAATTTACCAATTTCACATTTCCCGACGAACTCATCGCTACTCTTTCCCTCACGGAGGAGTCGTACCCAATGACCCTCTTCTTCGATGGATCTAAATGCCAGCGCGGCGGAGGAGCCGGCGTTGTTCTCATTCCTCTCAACGCTGAACCTATGCCTCTTTCATTCCGACTTGATTTCCCTTGCACTAATAATACAGCGGAATACGAGGCCCTTGTTCTGGGTCTCCAAGTTGCGTTACACTTAGGTATCAAATCTATCAAAATTTTGGCGACTCTCAATTGGTAGTCAATCAAGTTATGGGCGTCTACCAATGCAAAAACGAGGAACTTCAAAAATACAAACACTACGTGGATTCACTTCTAGCCTTATTTACCCACTATTCTATACAAACCATTCCCCGCTCCACTAACAAATTTGCGGATACTATGGCTTGCTTAGCCTCGCAAATTCCCGCCGCGCCAACTGACTCTGAATTATTCGTCGTGGTCCAACAACTTTTTGCCCCATCCTATTCAACCCCGGTAGTTTGTATGATAAATACTGTGTCTACTAATTCACAGGATACCTGGTACCACCAATTTCACGACTACCTTACAATCTCTGTCCTCCCACCTGACCTTACTAGTAACGGCAAACGTGCTTTTCTTAAAAGTGTTTCGCGTTATGTTGTCATGGGGGGACTCCTCTATAAACGTGGCTTTGATGGCATCCTCCTTCGCTGTCTAACTGGCGCGGAGGCCACTCATACCATCCAACAGGTCCATGACGGTATTTGTGGTGGACATTTTAGCGGCCTTGCCGTGGCCAAACGAATCCTTCGCCTTGGTTATTATTGGCCTACTCTCAATAACGACTGCTACGAATATGTTAAGCGTTGTGTTATGTGTCAGCAACATGCCAACCTTCAACATACTCCTAGCCACCCGCTCCAGATCGCTCGAGATCTTTGGCCCTTCTCACAATGGGGTTTAGACCTTATTGGTGAGATTCATCCAACCTCTTCACAACGTCACCGTTGGATAATCACAGCGACCGAATATTACACAAAATGGGTGGAGGCTATTCCACTCATTTCAATCAAAAAAGAAAAAATTGTCGAGTTCATTAACCACCACATTATCTGTCGTTTTGGTGTTCCTCATCGCCTGATAACAGATAATGGAAAATCTTTCAAAAACAAGTTGTTGCAAGACCTTTGTGACAACTTTGGTATCAAACTTAGTTTCTCATCACCTTACTATCCACAAGCCAATGGGCAAGCCGAGTCCTCTAATAAAACACTAACCAAAATCCTCATGAAAGTTGTCAATGAATCCGGAAGAAATTGGCACGATCACATTCCCTTTGCCCTTTGGGCTTATCGTACTAGCATTCGTACCTCTACTAATGCCACACCTTTTTCTTTGGTATACGGTACCGAGGCTGTTTTGCCTCTCGAAATACAAATACCCTCCCTTAGAATATCTCTTCAGGATATTCTCACCAACGATGATTTCCGCCAAGAGCGGTTAGCCCAATTGGAGCTTCTTGACGAACGCCGTCTTACAGCTCTTGATCACCTTCAAATCTATCAAAAACGCATTAAACGTGCTTATGATAAGCGACTTCATGAGCGTACCTTTAAGGTTGGTGATCTTGTTCTCAAAGAGAATCAACATGTAACCAAACTAGAAAAGAGCAAACGTGGAAAATTTGCTCCCAATTGGATTGGGCCTTATATAATCACTCATACCTATGGATCTGGTACTTATCGTTTAGCTTCGCTTAATGGTAAACCTGAGCCTGAACCCCTTAATGCCTTGCATCTTCGACCATTCTACTGTTGAAATTAGTGTTATATCACTTCTTATCTACCTGTCGCTCGTCCCTTGAGCTCACTTACCACTACATACACTCTGTTTCCTACACTTCATAATAACAATCAAGCTCACATAGTTTGATCCTCACCTCCCCTTGATGATGCCTTCCCCTTTTTAGTCTAGTCCATGACTTCAAAGTATTAAAATAAGCCGTATTCTTATGGGATTTTCTTGAGTCAAACTTCCTACTAAACTAGATGCTTCACGCCAAATGAACATCTAGTCATCTAAATTAAATATAGACTGCTCCCTCGAAGGACAGCTATATGCCGAACTATTGCTGCTATTATATATAGACTGCTCCCCCGAAGGACAGCTATGCATTACAATCATATCTGCTACTATAAATAGACTGCTCCCTCGAAGGACAGCTATACACAGTCAGCCTTTATCAGAAGCTTCTCGCATTGATCAGCTTCGTGAAGACCTCAAGAATAATACAATCAATATCCCTTGTAGACTTCCCGCATCGATCAGTCTATATTCAATAAAAGAAAAGCCTCATTCAAAAGGACTTTTGAGTCATGGACTTGTCTATTTAGGGTAGGTTCTCTTTCGTCAGAACACTCACTTTGTAATAAGTTCTCTGTACCTCAGCTATATCATCCACCTCACCTCACCATTTGTTCAAAGCAACTCAAGGGACGTGACGTATATCCGATATATTGTGATTATACAACTCTTTTCACCTATCGACTTCTCGCCTATGCAAGGTACCTAGGGATTCAAGCTCATCCTATGTTAATATGTGGTTTGTTTAGCTCTTCTCAACTACGGGACACTTTTGCCTCTTTTGCTCGACTCTAGGATTGTGTGTTGACCTTAATCAGGATACGGTTCCCTACTATTTGGGTAAGCTAACTTTCGCTTTACCTATACCTACATCAACATCGCCCATACCTTACCAACACCAACAACATTACCCTATCAACATCAAATTCTTATCAACCAACAAATTGCCTAACCATACCCAAATTGCCTGAATTCACCTCTCCCTGGTCCTAAGGGAGAACTACATCGGTCTGAGGCCCCTCCTTGCTTTGTGCAATGGGCTATGTAGGCAGCACTTCGGAGACATGGGGTCTCCCAAGGTTAGCTCGACCATCCCCTACCATAACCTATCATGTGTGGTAAATATAAATATTTTTGTGTATTTCTATTTAATCACAGTCCTCTTTATCCTTTTTCAAAACACCGAAAATCAAAACACAAACAATCTTATTATTATCGTAACTCAAATCAACATACATATCTCAGTTTTATTTAGATGTTAAACAAATACATCTTCTCTATCATCGACACGCAGGTCGGCATCCTTATTTATTCTTATACCTTGCTAACATTTACTCAGACCCTCACGCCTCATCCCGAACTAGGTGATGATCGTGATCGTCGACCCCTCTCGCCGGGCCTCTCTGTCCTCAAGGGTACCACGGCTATTGGTACCGCCCACTGATCTGCCAATCTCTCCTGTAACATATGAATACGCCCTCTCGCATGGAGGACTCCAGCCTCTAGTCTCCCCGCCCGTGACTCCGCAACCACTAACAATCCTCTTGTCTCATTCACCTGCGTTTGGAGCTGCTGAACCAAACGCTGCAGACGATCCCTCTCTGCTGTAATCACCGCTATGTCAGGACGCTCACGTACACCTCGCAGTTCTGCTACCCACCATAATCTATAGGCCTCTGTCGTTCCCGCATCCATTACCCTGCGATCGGCTGCTACCTCTTCAGGCCCTTCTGGAGGTGTTGGCCGGGGAGGTGAGAATGCTGCCTCGGCGTCGATCCTCATATATGGTCTATAAGCCAGGGGTATATCCTGCACAAATCCAAATTGTCGCCGCACGCGATCTATAGGAATCCTCTCATACTCACCCGGCCTGTGCCCTGCGATCCACCTCAATCGCTCTACACCCCTCAACTCCTCAGCTATGCTCTCTGTCACCATATAGTTCCCGTATGGCCTCCAACAGATATCCGCAACCGTCACTCTCTCCCATACCTGCCTGTAATACTCAATATCACCCGTCACGGCCTGGGATCTGGCCTCTTGTTCTGTCTGGACCCATCGTCTGAATCCCAATCTCTGCACTCCGGTTTCTCCCGACTGGATGGGTCGGCCTATTGGTCGCACACAAACAATGTGCTCATAGGCCCAACAGTGTAATAAGTATGAACTATCCAGTGTCGTCCTGTGATTTCGCCTACAAGCCCATAAACCCCTGTATAGCTCCGCCAAATATGCAGGTGCCCATGCAAAAGTCACGTTCCTTTCTATCATCTCCCAAATAACACACATCAATGCCTTTGGAAATCTTCCCCCTTCCGCCCTCGGTAACGCATAATACCCTACCGCTATCATTAATATCACTGCTAACCTTGTCTCCTCAGGGTGTGCTGCATACATTACCCCATATGTAAAAGATAAACCTCGCTGTGTCAAATCTCGTGCGTATGGACCAAATACTGCTGTTATCGCTCCCCGTGCCGCGCTAGGTAGTGCCTGATATACTGGTTCTCCTGTAATAGGGAGTCTCAAAATCTGAAACACATCTTCCAATGTTACTGTCATCTCCCCTGTTGGCAGATAAAAGGTATTTGTCTCGGGATTCCATCTCTCAATCAATGCCTGCAACATAGCATGATTACGTGTGATTCGTGAATAATAGCGGATTCCACTTAACCCCAAACGATTTATCAATGTCCATTCAGCTGGTGTTACATCCGCTCGGATTCGTGACAACAGCGCTGGCACACTATCATTCATCCTCAATCCTGCCTCTGCCTGCATACACCAAAACAACAAACAACCATTCAATCCGTCAGGGTTTTTTCAAACATTCTGGAAATTCCTCCAGTAACCGGTATCGGTTATACATAACCGATATCAGTTGAGTAACCGATACCGGTTCTCCCTAACCGCTACCGGTCACTGTCAATTACATACATCTTGCCTAAAACAACCACCTACGACAATAAATTGATCGTTTCTTCCTTTCTATATACACAGACATACCAACAACCCCGAATTACCTACCCCATAACACTCACCTCATCTATACCCCCGGCTATCATGTTGTCTTTCTCATATCTACTTCCTTATTCTTTTCCAGCTTATTCCCAAAAACATGCAGTAGTTAAATCACAAACAAAATGATACCTCTTGGGTTGCAGCAGCTTGAGGTGGCCCTTGTCTTCCCTCCTGTCCTTGCCTGCTGGATGCTTCTCCTCGTTCTGCCATGATCACCACCCTTTTCAACTTTGTCTTTCTGCCTTCTGAATCTCGGATCACATTCACTTTCCTTGTCTATTTTCTCCTTCTCACCCAAATCTCTCATGCAAATACCTGTCTCAGTCGTCAAAAAGCGTCGCGTTCGCGTATTTAACCTCTTGCATGGCTCTAAAATTAAAACTCAAGTTGCCACCCTAGCTTTTCTATTTTTAGAAAAGCTCATACCTAAATAACCGGTATCGGTCCTATAACCGATATCGGTCATATAACTACCGACATCGGTTACCTAACCGATACCGGTTACACACCTGCCTTTTTGAAACAGGTTTCTTTTCTTCATTCTTTCATAAATTTTTGTCGCGCCCGCCTCTTTTCCTGCATAACCACACCATTTACCACATTTGTTCATCCACCACACATCATATCATTACAATTTCATTAAACATCATTTATTTTATACAAATACACAACCATCAACTACGAATTTCAAGAAACTATCAATCTCTACATCATTTGGATCCAACTCATCAGTTACATATATCACAATGTCACAAAACCAACAATTCATCACATCACATGTCATTCATATATACGTACAAAAAAAAACAAAAACAAAACCATCAACATCATCCATCTATCAACATGCCCACTAAACTTATCATACATTATATATTACCAAACCATTAACAAAATATTTAAACACATTTTTGAACACTACATATGGATCAAAACATCATCTATATATATATATATACCAGTTTTCAAAAATACAATGTGCCCTACATCGGGGCCTCTGTGATCTCATAATATACCAAAGCCGGCACGCAGGCCGCAATACCTACCAAAAATCTCGACTCGGCTCGCAGGCCGGTCTCTCATATCAAAAATATACTCGGCTCGCAGGCCGGTATCAAATGTACAACCCGTACTCGGCTCGCAGGCCGGTATATAATAAATAAATGAATCAATACAATGAATAAGTGTCGGCACGCAGGCCTCTATCAATACAACCGGTTCGCAGACCGGTGCCCGTGTCCCTATACAAAACCATGTCGGGGATCTATCAGCTCTCCCCACCGCCCTCGGCACCTCTCCCCGCTGGTCCCTGTGGTGCCTCTCACCTCCTGCCCATCACGGACACGCCAGCTGTGGCTGCCCCTCCCTGAGATCTCTAGCTGTGCGAGGTCTCTGCCCTATGCGCTGCATACGCCTGATACTCAACTCCGGTACTATCAAGAATATCCTGATAATATCGGGCCTCTGCTCTAACCTCCATATAGCGATCTCGCGCCACTGAAGGAGCTGGGGCTGGTCCCCTGGCACCTAACACCAATACCCCCTGAGCCTGTACCTGCACCTGTGGCCGCGGTGGTGCTGCCTGTGTTGCTGCCTGTACCTGCACCTGTGGCTGTGGTGCTGGTGGTGGTGCTACCTGTGCCTGTACCTGCACCTGTGGCTGTGGTGCTGGTGGTGGTGCTGCCTGTGCCTGTACCTGCACCTGTGGCTGTGGTGCTAGTGGTGGTGCTACCTGTGCCTGTGCCTGAGCCTGGGCTAGCTGCACCTGTAAGGCCCCTATCTGTGCCTGCGCAGCAGCTATCTACCCCTGTAAGAGCTGCACCTGACCCCTGAGCTGATCCCTCTCTCCTATAACTTCAGCCAAGTCTGGCTACGCAGGCGGTAATATCCTCGCTGCTCTCTGCCCAGCCCACCACACCCTGTATGCTCCCGTGCACCCGGTATCATCCACACCCTCACCTGCTGGTCTCTCCGCTACCCAGTCTGGATCCAAAGGCTGTGGCGCTGGCAGTGGGGCCTCTACATCATCCCTCCTATACTGAGGGAAGGGAGGTGGCTCGTCCTGTCGTAACCCCATCTGCCTGCGTATCCTCTCTAGGGGTATCCGCTCGTACTCTCCCGGCCTCCGTCCTGCTATCCAGAATGTATACTGGATCAGGCGCAGCTGTACGCGGGCTCCTCTGCCAGGCTGGTGACCTCTGTAGGGTCTCCATACAATGTCTACTGCTGTAAGGCCCTCTAGCAAGTGTCTATAATAGGCCACATCCCGACCTGCAACAACTGCTCGCGGCTGGCCCACGACTCCCAACCACCTCTGAAAGCCATATCGGTATATGACCTGTGGCCCTGGCTGCTGGGGTAGCCCTACTGTCCTGATGCATACGATGTGCTCGTATGCCCAACAGTGCAACAAAAATGTAGAATAAATACCAAATCTCCTCCTCCGGCGATAGCCCCATAACTCCCTGTATAATTACACCAGATACACTGTTGCCCATGTGAAACAGGTGTGCTCCTCCACCATCTCCAACAGCACCCCCATCAATGCTCGTGGGAAGCGGCCTCCCTCTGAATCCGGGAGGGCGAAGCAGGTGATCCCTATCATCATCAACACGGCAAGCCGTGTCTCATGTTTGTGTGCGCGGTACATGTCACCATATCCAATGCTCGCGCTATGATACGTAAGAAGCGCGGCTGCATCCCCAAAAACCTGCAGTATGCTGTCCATGGCAGTCTCTGAATCTACCTGGAAGACTACCTCTCCCTCGATCGGTAGCCGCAGGATGCGATACACATCCTCTAATGTGACGGTCATCTCCCCGGTCGGAAGATGGAACACATTGGCCGCCGGATCCCATCTCTCGATGAGGGCGACCATCAGGTTGTGATCCCTCTCTATCGCTCTGTACCTCTGGACCCCCGCCAAGTCCCACCTCGCGCATGATGGCCCAATGCGCCGCAGATACATGTGGCCTCATCCGACTCAATAGTGGAGGCATCCTATCACGCATCGTCAACTGCTGACGTGCCTGCAAAACCAACCCACATTCTTAGACCTACTCTTTATTATAACATCTACTTTACCATCTAAACCCCCTTTTGTATCCCCCCGACCATACCCTGACTCTCTACCGCCCCCCTCTAACAACCTACCACCCCCACACACCCACACCAAACCCAAACCAACCCAAAAAACCCAAAACCTAACCCCACACCTAACCCTTCTCCACCCCTAGCCCAACCCCCACACCGACCCGCAACCCAACCCAAAAAACCCAAAACCTAACCCCACACCTAACCCTTCTCCACCCCTAACCCAACCCCCACACCGACCCGCAACCCAACCCAAAAACCCACAACCCAACCCAACCCAAAAACCCAAAACCTAACCCCCACACCTAACCCTTCTCCACCCCTAACCCAACCCCACTCCCACTCCCACCCACAACCCAAAACAACCAACCCAACCCCACACCCACTCTCAACCCAACCCAACCCCTACATAAACCCACAACCGACGCCGGCCGATACATGACCGACGCCGGTCACCAACAACCCTCCCTTTCCCTAAAATTGTGCGACCGATGCCGGTCGCTTAGTGACCGACATCGGTCACTGTCTTCTCCCGGAGCAGAACCCCCGCGCGGCCCCCAAAACCCATTTTTTTACCTATTTCTACCCATCTACCCACCCAAAAACCCTAAAAACTTACTCACCTACCCACCTTAGCCTATCTAACCTATCTACCCTCTCCCTTTCTCAAATTACCTCCATTTACTCATTATTTCCTACAAAATACAAATTCCTACACAAACCCCCCATTTAGCCTAATAACCATTTCAATGCATAAAATCACGAGTTTAGAACCTACCGGTACGATGACATGTCGTCGTGGTGGGATGGGTGGCGGCGGTCCAGCTGGTCCAACCCCTCCAGCTCCTCCTGCCTGTGCCATGGCTCCAATCCTGATCTACTGGGTCCCTGGCCAATCACCTGCTGCCTCCTCCTCAATCGGGCCCACTATCAACTCTCTCCGCCAATACAATAGCTCCACCTCACTCAATCAAACCTCTAATCCCAAGTCTCCACGTCAGACAAGTCGATTTGGATTGCAAATAACAAAAAGTGACAATGACAGGCCGTATTTTTCTTTTTATAGGTTTTTCGACCTTAACCGATGTCGGTTTCATTTTACCCTAAGGAACCGGTATCGGTCTCTTAACCGATGTCGGTCATGTAGAATCGACATCGGTTCGCTACCCAACTTTCACCCCATTCTTTGCCCTTATTTACTCCTGGCCTCTTTTTCACCAATATCGCCTCTATCCACCTTTGCTACGCAACATTTGTTCACTTGTCCAGCCTGACCTACGACCTCAACCTACCATTCGGCCCGACCTAAGGCCTCAACCTACCATTCGGCCCGACCTAAGGCCTCAACCTACCAATTGGCCCGACCCAAGGCCTCGCCCTACCTATTTGGCCCGACCCAAGGCCTCAACCTACCCATTTGGCCTGACCCAAGGCCGCAACCCTAACCATTTGGCCCGACCTAAGGCCTCAACCTACCAATTGGCCCGACCCAAGGCCTTGCCCTACCTATTTGGCCCGACCCAAGGCCTCAACCTACCCATTTGGCCCGACCCAAGGCTGCAACCCTAACCATTTGGCCCGACCCAAGGCCGCAACCCTAACCATTTGGCCCGACCCAAGGCCTCCACCTACCTATTCGGCCCGACCCAAGGCCTCAACCTACCTATTCGGCCCGACCCAAGGCCTCAACCTACCCATTTGGCCCGACCCAAGGCCTTGCCCTCACTATTTGGCCCGACCCAAGGCCTCCCTTTATACTTCTGGCCCGACCCAAGGCCGCCACCCAACAACTTGGCCCAACCCACGACCGTACCACTTCCATACCTTACCCAAAATCAACACCATACACTTTATCCACCCATCCGGTAGTTTTTTGTTCAATTGAGCTCACCTGTTCGTGTTTTAGCATGATTAGGGTCCTTGACTTGATCTATCGACCAACTTTGCCCATACCTAGACCGTGACGTTTATCTCAACCAAACCAACCTTTTGGTACTGCCGAACATGCCTAAACATTCCTGTACCTTACCTGTTATATACCCTGGGGCTACTTCCTATGCCTTGGATACCAGGATTATATCACCCTTGTTTGGATAAACTATCGACCTTTGCCTATACATTGCTGGTTTGCTCGTCAAATCATGTACCCTAGTCGTGCTATTGCATTTCAACATGCATCTGCTTCCTTGGACCTACCCCACCACCTTACCATCCTCTCTACAACATATACCCTGTATCAACCCTATCCCTGATTTCCCGTTCACTCAATCTGTGATAGATTTGAGGGGGATTACCTATATCCTTAACATGAGAAACCACTTCATATTATTGTCCACGCAGCTTTACAGAGCAAGCTACACGACAATAAGGGGCTAATGTAGACACCAAATTCGTGTCTTACGACCCCTTGTGACCCGCATCCCATTTCGCAACCTAACCTCATTACCTAAACTTTACACAATTATTTATTAATTACCTTGTAATTGATAAATCCACATACCTTACCCGCCACCTCACTTTGCCACCTCATCATGACCTAGCCCTAACCCTAAACTAACCTAATTAAGACTTATGGCTTGGTCTAGACTCACATCCATAACTAATGCCTCCTTACTCGCACCCAAAGCCAACCTTCTAGCCACTTGACCAAGCCCGCAACTGATCTCTCGGGAGAAAAGCAGGGAAGGTGGGCTATTTTACTAAAAATAGACTACTTTTTCCTGACCGATGCCGGTTCCTACTCGACCGCCGTCGGTTACGCAACCGCCATCGGTTCCCTGTAAATGGGCTCCCCAAACCAAAGCAACGGATCGGAATTTCATTTTGGAGATCAGTCAAAGGATTTCTGGATCAATAGAGAGCATTGCGAGCGAGGAACAGAGTCCAGATCTTCACTTGACAGAGCAGAGACGAGTGGAAATACCAGAAGTGTTTACAACCAAGGAGATCAACTTGCATCTGTGCCAAAACCAGTAAGTCACATCTTGCATGTCCTTTGTTATAACATTTCTTATGCTTCTTGAATCTCAGTACTCCTAAATCCGTTTCTGAATCCACTACCCAACGTGCCATTGCATCTAACTGTCATTCTTTTGCTTCTAACCATCCCATTTCCTAATACCATCCAAAAACCAGCCATTACAAACACCATAGCTGCCAAGAAGATCGTAGAACCCACCGCTATCGGTTATCAGTAACCGCCATCGGTTATCAGTGACCGGCATCGGTTATCAGTGACCGGCATCGGTTATCAGTAACCGGCATCGGTTCCTCTGATCAAAAACCAGAAAACCAGCCTTTCCCCCTACCCAGTTTAACGAAATAATTTAATTAATATTTTGCAGTATTTTGTGTTAATTCATATTAGCAGGGGAACTGACCACCTTCGAAAGGAAGTTTTATATTTCCTGGGCCCAAGGCAGTTTCCTCATTTATTGTTTAATCAAAATCTTGTGGTCTTGTGTTCTTATTTGTAGGTAGTCCTTCCAAGACAAAAAGGAGTCTCTGCAGTCAGCCTGATCTTTCTCTACGGTACGCGCACACCATCTCGACATTCAACAGGTATTCCTCCTAACCCTAACCTCATCTGTTTCTAAAAGGAATGAAAGGATAGAAGCAACTCTATTCCCAGAAGCCGAAACATTCCGAGCGAAACACATTCAATTGAAATATGAATTTTGGTTTGGATGGAGATGAAAACATGTAAGAGGCTATGTGGAGTTATTTCTCTCGAAATTATATCAAGCCTATCAATAATTATTAAATATTTTCAACTTCACTTTTATTTTCCTTTATATTTGATTTAACATCATTTGGCCATAATTTGAAATCAATTTCATGTGGAGTTTTTTTCTTTTTCATTTCAAAAAAACAATTTGGGATGCCACTAAAACCCAGTAAGAAACAAAAAAACTCTCCAATTTTGTCATTTTAGGCATTGTCGTGAATTTCACATGAAAAATAGATACTGGATCTTGAGGAGGAGGAAAATTTCTTGTTCTTAATCTAACATTGCAATAGAGGCTAAGAGGATGTTGGAAAAGGTTGTGGAATCTTCCTTTACACCTACTTATTTCATTTGAATAAAATTTTCTAAGGCCTTGTGAAAAAAACGATCTTTTTTACATATTCCACAATCATTCCAGTTCATGAGACCACATATCTTTCAAATATTTTTTCAAATAGTTAACATGCTTCCATATTATTAAAACTTTTTTCAAGGTCACTTAAAACTTAAACATATGTCAAAAGTCCCTTCTTCATAACAGTTCAACACATGTCCACACCCTATTTTGAAGGTCCTATTTTTGGACAAGTTGGTACTATACTAGAGAAGGTGAAATGATTAAATTAGAAACTTGATGGTTGTATTTCATTAAATAACATCGAGGTTTCATTGGGATTTCCATGCTAGAAATTACTAGCGAATGGATCATTAAGGTTGGATTCCTCTGACATAATAATGATAAGAATAGTAGTCAAATTTATCAATGTAGATGTTGAAGTTTACCAATCTCATGGTTAGTATATGCTCCCCATTTTTCACAGTTCCAAAGTAAAAATACCCAATGATGATGATGGAGATCTCTAAAAACCCAATGAGGTGTGTTAAAATGCTTGAGACTGCTGCCTAGTTCCCGTTGACCCTTCATCCCTCTTTATGCATCTTTGGCCCTTTCAGGATCTCCTATAGCTTTATTTTCTTTCTTCTTATTCTTCTTACCACCTTTTGATAATCTAGGAAATTATCACTACAAAATTTCTATCCCCCACTATGGAGGTTTTTCCTATAGGAATTGGTGGCTCTATCACACTTGCAACTTGAATCATACTCACACTTTCCGTGTGAGATTTTTCATATTTTATTTTGATCATGTGTGTGTTGTTATCACCAAATTACAACACCCACCGAATGGGATAGTTTTTTGGACTCGGGCATTCAGTGTAATTTGTGTAACATTGGGTCATCTCTTAAGTTGTGGGACTTGCGGGTTTAAGATAACCCTCCAAAGAAAGTTGGTTCTTGCTCCTAAACCTACCTGCCTAAAACTACTCCTAATGTAGGAAAGAAAACTACCTAATCTTATTATAACCTTCCAAGGAGATGGGGAGAGTGATTGCATGAAAATAAACCTACACTAAGAGTGTTGATACACCAGAAAAGGAGGTTTTTAGACACAATCCAACTGACTGAAATGGAGAGAGGTGAGAAATGAAGATGGTAGACAAGATACACCACAGACCAGAGATAGATTCACACAGAACACTATTTATTTCCCACCAAGCACAACTCTCAAATCCTACAGTAAACATCATAAATATGTATAGTATACCCTGTAATGAAGAGAGGCAAATAGAGATAATAAAACATGTAAAGGATGGGCATAATGCATCACAAAACAAAATTTATTGCTCCATTAAGTTTTCACAGTACAACATTAGTGGGTAAGAGGAAATAAAATTCCATTACAGAGCTTAGAAAAAGTTCTTAAACTCTACATTCAACCTAACTAGAGAAGAAAGAGAGAGGGGGGAGGAAGGAAAATGACTAACTCTCCTTTAACAATGAACCTCATGTTACGATTTATAGAATTAAGAAGAGACAAGATGTAATCCCGAAATCCACTTTCTAACCACTTATAAGTTACCATAAATGAGGGTAGATGATGATATATGACTTTAAAAATCTTCTCCATGCTGATTTACAACTTACAACACAAGAAATTGGCTTCCCATGCTCTTTAATTACACTCCCAACCACCTAGTAATTGCCAAAATGAACTGGGCTCATTCTTTTTAATGAAATTTACTATCAAATAGTCATTAATTAAAAAATTTCTTGATCTCTACGCATTTTTCTTGGAACCACGATTCCAACAAGACTTAATTTTTGCAATTTCGTTGAGAAATGCTCAAGTTATGAGCTTTTGAGTGACTACACCCATTTTGTGTTTTGCCAGGCTTACTTGCATCTCACAGGACTGAGAATTAATTTTTGGCTGGAAAAGACATTTTAAAAATATTTTCTCCTTCTCTTAATGTTTTGACACCATTTAAATTTTTTGGGGGCATTTTAAAATCTTGGTGGTGCCACCTATGTACCATCATTCACATTTGAATTAGAAGGGGGGTAAATTGAATGTTTTAATACATTATATTGGCCAACTCAGCCAACTCAGCTGAGAAATCATGATTCCTTACTCCTTAAATCTCCTCTCCAATGCATGGCTGACTCTACGATCACCTATACCACCGAATTCCCATATTCTAACTCGACGTGATGTGGAGACCCTCTATTGACATTGCATTGTTTACAATGTTGCCGACCTACCTCACATCCACATACATCCTTACATATTTTGCATTGAACCCCAAGTTAGTTCCTCTACCCCACTTTTGACCCACATGGCCATTGAATCACCTTTCATGCATAAGTCATTTTCTGTGGCCAAATCAGGTTTTGCGAGCCCTCATGTCCCAAATTCCTTGAGGGCTCGATGAGCTCGCCTTCTTCACATTGAATGGGTATTGGGCATTTTAAGTTTTCTTCACCTACGTGTCCCGAGTTCATGTGGGACATGCGGGACCTGATTCTCTACTATCGCCGCATTGCATCTTGACCCTTTATTCCTTCAGTGATTTCACGTTTTTGGTGCACGAATATCCCAATGGTCATCTGGGCTCTCTGGGTGCCGTCCTTCTACATCCCAATCGAAATGGCCACTCCACTTCCCAACTTGACTGTTGAGTTCTTCTACACTTCTTTTTTGTTTTTCCCAAGTTCCAATTACCTATGGCATTTTAGGTTTTCACATCCAACATGTCCTTTGGGCTTCCTAGGACATGAATTTCTGCATTTTCCGCAATACATTGCAAGGGCTCGCTGAGTTGGCTCGGTGAGCCAACCTTAAAGCTTCTTCACCACATTTTACCTAAGTCTGGCCCAGTCTCCATTACAATGGCCCTTGCAACCTGTAAGCTTATGCCTCTGCAAAACTAACTCGGCCCAATCCTTAGAGCTTGATTTGAGAGTTCGTTTGATGCAGAAAATAGGCTCGATGATCTTTATTAGGAATTCACTCTGTAGGATTGTGTTGATTTCTTGAGCTCACCTTTTCATTTTTGGGATTGGCCTCTCAAACCAAGAGCTCAACCTTTGACACAACTCACCATACGTGGTTTGCCTTGCATCAGCTCATCACAAATCTTTATGCCATGATCATGAGTTGGTGCTTTATGTATTTGTATTATCATGTCGTTTCCAAAATCCTATCATTTTGTTAGGTCCTGGACCATCTCAGCCCTCTATTGTGTGATCTTGACACTGTAATATTAGTTTGCCAACTCTTAGTAGAAAACATCGAACTCATCAGAGTCCCTTACAAAATAACACGTCAGGGCCCTTTACACGAGATCAACTCATTTCCTCCACCCATGACTTTCTTGACTCATTAAACAACCTACTTACCTTACAAATCTCGATCTAGATTGCTATAATCTTGTGTGGGATCAGTTCACCTAGATTGATGCAACCATAAATTGGCTCGTCTTGACCTGGTATGCAGCTCGGCTATGAGATCAATGAAAATTTATTTGTCACAACAACTTGGTCTATTAACACACAGCTCGCCCACAATCAACCCAACTTGATGCAATCCCAAAGTATCTTAGTACAAACACAATTCTTGTCCACCTATAAGATAACTCGATTTTTGATGTAAAAAACTCGTTTATATACCAATATAGCTCGGTCTTTGAAATCAGGTCACCCGGGGCTCTTCTAGCTCGATGGGGCCAATTCTACAACTCACCCCTATATACCTGAAGCTTGTTCTTCTATGGGTTAGATCGGTCATAACAACTTTCTCCCTTGTAATGCATCTTCACTTATAAGTTCCCCTAAAAATCTTTACACAAAATTGGGTTTCCTTAATACTCGAGGAGATTAATGGAGGGCGTGAAGATGCTTGTATCAGATTTTATACTCCCTTTTTTCCTGCAAGTGGGCCCAAATTGTTCATTCTTCTTGTCATATAAAAACTTTGATCTCCATGAAGACCAACAAGAGGAAAAATTCCTCTTATAACCTTCAATTCTCTCAAAGGCCCTGATTCTACCCTAGACACTGAAATCTTTCTATATCCTTCGAGTTGGCTATGAGAGTCTCTTCATAAGTGCTACCCTGTTCTGTTGTCTAATTTCACCTAGGGGTGAAATTGGATATCGCATGTTCCAACTCAGTTTTGATTCCAAATTCACTCATCCTAACCCCTAGCACTTGATGGTACTCCCAATTGATTCAATCTAAGCCATATATTTAGTTTCGATCTCTAGTTAGGATTTAAAACACTTAAAGGTTGGCTATTCAAAAAAAAAAGAGCATTCATTTGCTCCCCCCAAAGTTTTGAAGCTATATTTTCTAGAGACTAGTTTTTTTTGTTGTATTGTTAATTCATAAAGAGAACCCAAGACCAAAGGTGTCTTCTTCCAATACTAAGAACCCTGAGGATTGTGTATTACTGTTTGTTACCCAAAAGAGAACACAAGGGCCTCCATACAAGACTTATACATCCCCTTGAACCAGCTATATATAAGTTATTTGTTCATCTTCCAAAGTTCATCAAGCCTTTTTTCTCCCAAACCAAATACATCAATTACAAAACTAGTCTTAATGAGCTCAAATGGAGTAGTTTGATGAGGGTATAAACATATAAGGTTCATATCAACCTCATTCCAATTACAAAATGAGGTTAGATCTAAGTCAATTTTAATTATTTGCATAATTGGAATATAATTAATTTCCTCTCTTGAATATTAATTAGAAAATAATGGAAAAGGTAATAAAAACATTAGTTTATTTAGGATGGAGTTCTTTCTTTGAAATTTGTGCCTACAACTGAGCAGATTGCCGACATCTTCAATTATACCTTGGCTTCTCCTCATTATCTTCATTTGCAAGGAATGCTTGAGGTGAAGGAGATTATCCTTGGGGGATTATGGGTGAGGTCACCCTTCCTTATTTTATGTTTAGATCATACACGAGTACCTTATCAGGGTAATATTTGGGACTCGTATTTTTTCTTTTTTTTTGCACCCCCTATGTTTCACTTATGGGAGGGTGTTAGTTAACTTAATTTACATTAGGTTAATTATATTTACCTAGGGTTAATTTTATAACCCTAGGTTAGTTAGTTTCTTACCTAAAATAGTTTAGTTGTTTTATTATTGAGATTTTATCAACAATACTCTGCACTTAATGTTTGAAAACTAATTATTTTCAGTTTTCTCCATTATTATTTTTTATAATTTGTAAATAGAGGGTTTTTCTAGGGTCCCCTCCCTGTTATATACATGATCTACAATCCAGATGAAGCAATTAACATTAAATCAACATGAGAACAAATTCCAAACCTCTAGGAAATCCAGTCCAGGGATGGCCTAAAACCAACACAAAACCACTACAAAGCCTGAACTAGAAAAAAATAGAAAATATTCCTAGGATTTTTTATTAGTTTCATGACTTCTCGTCACTCAAGGGTGACATAAAGATCATGGCATTTTCTTCATGACATTCATCCATACTTCATCCCCTCATTTGCATGTTCTAATCTCTACTTTATTAGAGACCATTAATATTATGTTAATTTTACCTAGCTTAATAAGGGGGTGCTTTTTTAACATCGTTCCAATCAAAGCTTGATGTGATTACTTAGAAATGTATTAATTAATGTTTCTATCCACCAGATATAGTTTTTCAAGATATTTGGTTACCATTCCATTCAAACCATGCTTTATTCTTGTTGTGACATTGTCATTAGTAGCCCGATTGTCAATGAAGTACTTTACCACCGAGATCTGTTTATTTACATTTAATAGCTGGATCTGCCCCACACGTCCACCCTCCAAGGATTTACCACATGCCTTAACATCTCTCTGAACCGTTTCATTCAAATTTTAATTAGACAATGAATTTGAAATTTCCCTGAGCATCCACCACATCCGCCGAACAGTTGTCCACTGGAATCTCTTCGACCTTGAGCAAATGTAAACTACTCTCCATGTCATCTTGAGGGATCTGTGAAACTTCCTCATTCTGTTTCTTCTTCGATTCACTAGAAAATTTAACTCGATGACCAGATCCTTGTCCTGTGTTGGTTATGTTTACATTGAAGTTTCGACCATAAAGCCACTCTTCTTCCACCCGATCAGCTGCAAATCATTTTTTAATGCATCATTTTTATTCAACTGGTGGGGAGGATTTTTATCTTTACTTCCAAACACTGCATGTCCCTCTCTTTGGCACTTACCACATAAGACAAGTGATTCTTCAAATATTAATTTTTGTCTCTAATCCCCATCATGAAACATAAAAATTATTTTCTCTGGAGGATAGGAGTCTGCAGGACCGTTAACACACATTCTGGTTGCAAGGAAGCATGATATGATAGTTGTAGTCAGGTCCAAAGCTATCGGATCCCTAATAGCCTTTAATATTCCTACCAACACAAACTTTCCAGAACTCTAGAGGTTGTCTAGGAAGCCTAACCCAAACTGGACATACAGACATGATATGATTCTTGGATCATGGATTCCTTATGATAATGTAAAGAGTATTTCTCCTAAAAAAACCATGGCCCTCCTTGCAGAACATGGAAAAGATCTTCCTCAAGAGAGAAAACAAATAGAAGACTCTTTTCAGACAAGGTTAATGTGGAAACTTTCCCCAAAATCCTCCACTTTTTCCAAATCCAAATTCTTACTTGATCAATGTTTGGCCTGATCTCGGAAAAGCTTCCCACCAAAGAAAACTTTAACCTGCCAAGTGCTCTTTCTACAACCAAATTTAGAACTTTCAGAAAAGGGGTATCATTTTCCAAAACATGATCTATCCTTTGCAAGGGTTCTTAGGGATATTTTCTAGATAGTTTCAAAGCCCATGAATCATGTAGTTGTAGCCCTTCCTCTTCCTTCTTCTCTTCCTTCTATTCTACCTCAGCCTCATCCGCACTCCCGTCCATGCCTGAGTGCATTATTACAATATGAGAAATATTTTATTTTACACTAAACAAACTATTTACATAGTATATATATTTTCATTGTATTAGGTTGTAAAGAGATAGAAATATAGCATTTTTTGTTGAATAAATAATAATTACATTTTATTTGTTTTAGGAACATTTTGAGTTGGTTTTGAAAAATATTTTGAGGCACTTATTTAGTATTGTCCTTCGAGTCGATCTTGTGGATAAATTACATATGTGTATTATCCTGTTATGGTATCAAAGTGAATTGGGATATGTTTTTTGTAGGTTCTTTTGTCTTTAATTTTTCTAAATATTTCATTTTTCTTTGTTCTTGTTTTCATACTAAATTTCTAGCATGAAAATTTCAAAAATTTAACCACAAAAACTAAGCCCCTACTTGAAATTTTCCTCTCCTGGTATTGTGAACCCTTCGTATAGCCAACATGTCATCAGTTTCACCCTCATTCTGGATCAAAGGAATGTGATAATAAGTTTTTATGTATTTTTAATGTGAATAGATATATTCCCAAGGTGATTTATGAAGTTACTAAGATTTAAATAAGAACGACTAGCCTCAGAGGCCTAGAAAGGTCCATTTTGGCCTTTTTGCAACTGGTAAACACCCTTTGAAAACTTATAGGGAAGATTTGAATCACTTGAGAGTTTTATAGGAGACAATGAAGTCATCCAAAGTATTATAGGAAATACTGGTGGAAGAAATTATTGTCATGAATCAATCAAGCAAGACTGGGTCATTTTGGGCACAGTGAATGAAGGCTCCAATAGTAAAACATAACTTATTCAGATGATTCCATGAGTTATAAATAGAGTTAGGAGGGAAACAAATAATAAAAATAAATATCTTGGAACCATCTACATGATCGATATATCACTTTTTCTCTAATATCAAACAATATTCTATCATAATCCAGGACATTGCAGTAGCTCCTTCGAGCCAAGAATGGGATAAGACCTAAAAAATAGAATATCATAAAAAAATGGCTTGTAATAATGGCTTAGATGATATCAAAAGGATATTTGAAGTCAAAATTAGTAATATTTGACCCTAAAACACTCTTCCATGCTCCAAGGGTGGAAATAACACTCCCTATGTCCTGATTTGCTCTTGGCGGGTGAAATCTACATTCTAAAACCCCTTTGTCACACTTATCCAACCTTGGTGTCCCTTTGGATTGTCCCTAAGCCTAAAAGGGGACAAGGGGGGCACCAGAGTGTGACCCTCATCATTTTTGAAGTTTCGTCACTTAAAGACATGACATAAGGTGTTAGAGGGAGGAAATGAGAGAGTTAAGTCTACAAGCCCACCTTTCAAGATGGAGGAACCCATTAGTCACAAATTTTCATCATTTTTGTAACATTGGATTGTTCCCAAGGTTCAAAGGGGACAAGGGGGACATAAAAAATGGGAATCCCATCAAGGAAAACTTCTTGTAAGTCACCCTCGCCACTTTTACACCTAGGTTTCACAAACTTGCATTTTGCTTTGTCCTCCTTTCATGTACTTGGACCCAAGTTACACTTTATCACCCATGTTGTTCCCTTAGATTGTACTAGGTGTGAAGGGGACAAGGGAGAAAAACAAATTTGACCCCCATCCATCCATTTTAGCTCCTGGTCACATAACAACTCATATTTAGCTCCAAATGACCATTCCCAGCTCCCTAAATCTCATCCACAAGGAAGTAAAAAATTAGAACTTGTACCCATATAGTACAAGTCATACACTTGTATCCCTTGCATCCCCTTTGTCCCTCTTGCACCAGTGAAACTCCACTTCAACCATATTAAGTTTTTAGGTAAAACACATGAGTTAAAACTTACAAAAAATTAAATGATGCTCCTCCTCACAGAGTTTTTTTGTTTCCCTCCCAAACCTCCATTTTCACCAAACATGATACTAAAATTTCACCAAACATCCATGCTCCAAAATGAAAAATGCCCATAACTTACTAATTGTGCACACTATCTTAAAACAACTTTACTTTTGTACTGATCCCAAAAATTCTGTTAAGATGGCTATAAGAGAATTTCCATTCATGTTATGTATAATTTACAACATACATCTAATATTTACATAGTAAGAAGTTTCCTTTTTAGATCTACGAAGTCTTGGTAAACGAAAAACCTTGAAAATTGGAGTAGAATGTCATGAAGTAAAACCTAAAATTTTGAGACCAATTTCGTTGCAATCCAACATCAAGAAGACCTAGGCCTAAAAATTCTAAGTGTGTAAGGATTTTAATGTCCAAATATAGTAATTTTTTTAAAACAAAATATTCTGAGCACCCATGATACTCGAAATAAGTAATAAACATCATAAGGTGAAAATTGTGAAAACTTACTAAAAATGGATGTCCTAGACATAAGTTTTTAAAAATAGAAAATTTTGCAATTGAGCTCAAGTCACTTGTGTGAACTCACATTCAGCATATCCTGCTACTTTTTGACATCATGAAGTTCAAGTATTCAAGTCTTTAGCTAATTTCCACTTTGATCATTAAATACCCTAGTATGGGGGATATTGATGTCATCCACATGGACCTAGAAGACTTGAAATATATAATGCTTGGCAGACCTCATGAACCAATGGAGGAGAAAATATTCTTGAGTGTGATACTCAGAGTAAGTGGTCACCTGCTATCTATTCAGAGAACTTAATTAGTCATGGCCAATGCACAATGCTACGAGGTTGATTCTAGAACAATTCAAATAAATAACAACTCACTCCCCACAATTATCACTCCAAAGGGGATTTCTTAGTGCACACAAATTCCCACCAGTAGAAACATTGGCATCATAACCAAGTAATTTTCTTTGTAGGAGTGGGAAAAAGACTTATACATATCTATAATGCCTAACACGTACTTTTGGCTTAAACAAGGAAGAAATCCTTCCTGTATTCCCAAGAAATTATCCAAGAGTGAATTTCAAAATGTCTATTTTAATACCATTATTCTAATGTGGAAAGTGATTCCTAGGGTAAGAAATAATGAAATACTTGTCTAAGAGTGGATGTCTTAGTTCATACCCATGGCTACTAAAGGAAATTAGGTGATAGATCGGGGGAAAATAATCAATGACTACATATATTGGAAGTTGTTGCAGTTTCCCACCACTAAGAAATTCAACATGACTTCTTACCTAGTGTATGCCCTTACCTTCATAAGACCATTCAAAGGATTTTCCATGGCTCCCCATGAGCCTAAAAAATCACCTTTGTATGAGACGTATCTGTAGTTGACTCATAAGAAGAGCAATTTTCATTATGCTAGGGAGAATGATGCATTCACCATGTTCATCATCAGGATACTCGAGGGAAATCTGGAATGGGGGATATATTCTCAAGTAGTTACACTGATTGAATTTTATTTTTTTTATTATTGGCAAATAGTTTTTTGAAAGGGACTATACCCTTGAGTACAAGAGAGGGCCTAGGAGCTAGAATAGGAATGAAAACCAGAGAAAAAAGGATCAGAATCCAAGTGTGACAATGAAGCCCAAAGTAGCCAAAAAATAGTTACCCAAACAAGACAAAACAGCAAAAACCCTGCAAAAAAGCAGTAGGGAAACCGCAAAAAAATAGAAAAAAAACAAACAAGAACAGCTAGAGCACCAACAACTACTTCTTGACAGCTTTGTCGATGTTGGTTTTGATGTTCTTCTAGGATCTGAACATTCCCAAGGTTGTCATGTGGGTAGTGTCAGTCTTATCCAGCTGATCAATGGTCCTTTTGCTTTCCTTATCATTGCCCCAAAGTGTTTCCGGAACTCCGCTGAGATTGGAGACACTTCTGACATGCTGCTCAATGAACTCCTCAATCGCACTAAAAATGGCCATATTGTAATCATGACGAGTTTTGGCCTTCCCTAAACGGGAGTCTAAGGAGTTCAGCTTCTTGTAGATATCTTCAATCTGGCTGTTATCAATATCCACCTCCTCCTCCTTCTTCCTCTTTCCTTTCTGTTTTGCCAAGTTCTTAACCTCATCCTTCAACAGCTTCATATCAGCTTCTAAGGCTTCCAACCTTTTTGTAGAGCTCTCCATATGCACATCTCGGGGACTAGCACTGCTAATATTCAGTAGGTCATGTGTAATTTCAATTTCATGAGGACCCTTCCCCACAACAAGAGTATCAAGGTTAAGCCTTCTAGATGCCCTGGTGACTGGTCTGGTCGAGGTGGAAGCGAAGTGGGGGGCGGAGCAGCAGTAGGGGGAATGGAAGATGAAGCCTGGATGGCCGGTAGGGGGGTGACAGCAGTGGTGGTGGGGGCAAAGAGTGGAGAAATGGGGCTAGCAATAGCAGAACCTGGCAGAGGGGGAACATGAGCTAGGAGAGGAAGGGAGACCCGGATACCTAAGAAGACAATAATTTATGCAGCAGAAAAATAAGCCCCTGGTGTAAAGGAACTCACCTGGGTATGCTTTTGAAACTCCAAAATGGAGTGCTCAAGAGAGTTCAAAAAGTAATGGGGGAAACAAACCCAGCGATTCCTACGGAAGTGGTTGAGAAAGATAAGGTGCTTAGTAGGTACGGTGACAAACCTCCCTTCCAAAGAAATGAATCATATCATCATGCGAGTAACCTCATCATAAGGTGGAGGGATCGAGCTAACAAGTAGGCCCACTGTAACATAGATCAGCTTCTCAGATCCCTCCACAAATCTCCTCTCTTCAACATCTCTGTCGACCCTTTTGTTAAAAAAATGGTAGCCCTCCATGCCAAGGCCGGTCGCTTCAGCAATAAGCTCCTCGTTGACCAAGATCTTCTGCCCCCCATATTCCACAGTCCACTCCTTCCAATCCTTAGCAAAACACACTGAGATGCTTTGATCATGTCCCTGAACCTTCTCCATGAAGTTGGTGATGCCACCCTTGCTGAGTATATTCCATAGCTCAACATTATCCTTCCAGTCCGGGTCTGCACTAGGCTCAATTTGGCAAGGGGGACCCCCCATCTTCACTGTGCTTAACTGTTTGCAACAAATTTCAAAATCCTTGAGAGCGCTGAAGCCAGTCTGCTTTTTACTGTTGTAATCCACACAATGTTGAAAATGAGAGCCGTTCTATTCCCACGAATGTCCGTGTGCCTGCTGATCTGAGCCTGCATAAATCTTCATGTGGGAATAACGGCCTTTTTGCTAGCCCACTCCCTATCATCAATTATATTATTACTATCTTCAATATCCACGGAGCCTTGTATACAAATTTTAGCAATCACAATGCTGCCCGCATGCACGATTTTCATATCAATGTAACTCCACTTGGACTTCCCCATATACTTCACACTATCTTGATTATTCGACAGGATTTGCATAATCATAGTTTTTAAGTCAACACGTGTGGGAGTTTTATTGATACTGATCCACGCCCAATAATCATAACTCAACTCAAGATATTGCTTGCGTATAGAAATCCGCATGAATGTTGTTTTGAAGCTGCTTAGGGATGCTATTGTTATCCCAAACAATGTGATTAATATTAATGCCATAATTAGCCAGCGCATCTGCCAATTTATTACCCTCCCGGTAAGTATGCATGATCCTGATGTTATTGAATGTTTGACAAATACTTATGGACTCTGAGATAAAATCCTTGATGCTCCAACTTGGAGATGAGACACTGTTTAAGGAGATTAATGATATTCAGGGAGTCCCCTTCAATAATGAGGTTCTGGATATTTTGAGTCTAGGCAATTCTCAGGCCCCATAAAGCAGATAATGCTTCATCAAAATGATTGGTTTGAATTCCCATTTTCCCAGCATACGCAGCAATCAGACTACCTTTATGATCCCATATCGCTCCTCCCCCTGTCGCAATCCCAGGGTTCCCCTTAGAGGCCCCATCAAAGTTCAACTTAAACCAATTAAAATCAGGAGGATTCCATTTAATCAAAGATCTATCAATGCTATTCCCGGGATTGCTACGACTATTGACAGTTCCAATCTGCCAATTGGATAAGATATATTCTTCATTCTCTGGATATCTCTTATTCTTGGGGGGTTTAAATCTAGCAATGTTCTCTTTGATACCATTAGAAATTTTACCAATACTAAGTTTATAGTTTTGCTTCTTATTTCTGAAGATAATATCATTTCTATCCTTCCATATCCTCCAGATTAAATGAGGGATAACCAGCTTCCAGATCCTTTTGACAACACAATGCCTAAAGGGTGGGTTCCATTGAGTCCATAGCTGATTTAGATCCTTCGGCACCACCCATAGAGCTTCAAATTTAGAGAGGGAAAAACTCCATATTCTGGTAGCATGCTCACAATGTATGAACAGATGACTGATATCCTTAGAATCTTTCTTACAAAGATGACACCTATTAGGGATTATAAATCCTCTTCTCATCAGGTTGTCAGTGGTAAGAATCCTGCCTCTGATAGCCAGCCAAAGGAAAAAAATTATTTTAGGAGTTAATTCAGTCATCCAAATCTTATTCCAATTGAACTCTGTTTGACTACTATGGAAGAAATTATTATAACCAGTTTTGACAGAGTAATTCCCATCATTGGAATTATTCCATACCAGCTCATCCTTGGAATCTAGTTGACTTAAGGGAATAAGATCTAATTGATCTTGAAGGGAGGAAGTAATTTGCATCAGATCATTTCTCTCCACAGAAAGTTTTTTCCAATTCTTGCTGGTACCATTTCCCTCAATATAGTCCTTGATTTTAATGACATACTTGCTTACAAGACTGTCCTTAACAATCCCAAATCTATCCATGAGATTTCCATTAAACCAATTATCATCCCAGAAGTTAATGTCCCTACCATCCCCCACTTTCCATTTACTGCCCTGCTTAATGAAATTTCTGCTCTTAACCAGATTGTTCCAAAAGATGGAACCATAGGGGAGGTGCTCATCTTGCAGGAAAGAGTACACAGTTTGATGATTTAGGTATTTTTCTTTGATTAAATCAATCCAGGGTTGTTTCTCAGACAACATTCTCCAGCCCATTTTAGCAATGAGGGCCTCATTCATTTTCTCAATATCTTTTATACCCAGACCTCCCATAAACTTCGGGGTGCAAACCTTATCCCAAGCAACTAAGTGAAATTTGAACTTCTCTTCCATGCCTTGCCATAAATTTTTTTTCTGAATCCTTTCAATCTTATCTCTGAAGGAAGAGGGGATCTTGTAGAGTGACATGACATAAATGGGAAGATTTTGAAGAGTACTTTTAATGAGCAGGCACTTACCAGCACTAGATAAAATGGCTCCTTTCCAACCAGCCATTTTTTTTTGGAATCTCTCCAATAAATCATCCCACACCTTGCTAGAGACTTTCCTAGTGCCGAGAGGAAGGCCCAAGTAAGTGGTTGGAAGCGCACTTATTTTACAACCCAGAATTTTAGCAATTTTAAGCTGCCTTTCCTCAGGAGTGTTGAAAAAGAAGATGGAGCTTTTATCATAATTGATCTCTTGCCCAGAAGCAGATTCGTAGAGCCACAGTAAAGCCTTGGTAGCCTTGGCTTCAATGACTGACGCCAGAAGAAGGAGGATAGTATCATCTGCAAATTGCTGATGGGAGACAACTTGACTGATGGAAGTGGGCTTAGAGCCATTTAAAAGACTGTCATTAACTGCTTTGCCAATTGTTCTACTAAGGTTGTCAGCCAAAAGAATGAAGAGCAAGGGGGAGATAGGGTCCCCTTGCCTAAGCCCTCTGCTGCTAGTGAAAAAACCCACAGGCTCACCATTAACCACCATTGAGAATCTGGCCGTAGAGATACAAGCCTTAATAATTTTTCTAAATTTGTCTGGAAAACCAAATTTAGTTAAGACTTTGTCAAGGAAAACCCAAGAGACCTTATCAAAGGATTTATTCATATCAAGCTTGAGGACCATATTTTCCTTTTTATTATTTTCCATAGAATGTATGGTCTCATGAACCATAATCACTCCGTCTTGTATAATCCTGCCTTTGATAAAGCCACTCTGCTGCCTTGAGATTAGATCATTCATAATGAGCTGAAGCCTAGTAGTAATAATTTTGGTAAAAATTCTATAGATGGCATTCACAAGGCTGATAGGTCTGAAGTCTTTGAAGTCTTTAGCATCCATTTTTTTTGGGGCCAACACAATGTGAGTGTTGTTTAGCTCTTTCAAAAGATTTCCCGTTCTATAAAATTCATTCACCGCTCTGAGAAGATCCTCCGAATAGATTTCCCAAAATTTCTGGAAAAATTTTATGGAGAACCCATCTAGGACCAGGAGCCTTGTCACCCTCTAAAGTAAATACATCCTTTTGCAGCTCTTCAAGCATGACCGCTGTGGTGATATTTCTAAATTTCTGTTCCTCAATTTTATCTTGGGGAATGGCCTCCAACATAAAAGAAATAGCTTCAGAATTGATGATATTCCTCTCCTCAAGAAGCTTTTTATAGAAATCAAGCGCTTCTTTCTTGATGCTATTGGGATCTTTTATGATATTTCTGTTACTTTTAGAAACTTCTAAGATCCTATTACAGGCTCTGTGTTTCAAAGTGGTCATATGAAAGAACTTCGTATTCCTGTCTCCCTCTTTAAGCCAAATAGCTCTAGATTTAAGTCTCCATAAAGATTCCTCTCTGCTGCAGATCGTATGCAACTTTGAAAGAATATTCTTTTCATTAGCTTCATCTTCAGCCGATCTCCCCATAGTATCCATTTTTATTTCCAGATCCTGAAGTTTTTGTTTTAACTTCTTTTTATTATCAAACACATTGCCAAAAATGCTTTTATTCCAGATTTTGACTTGCTTTTTGACATTTTTGAGCTTTTGAACCAATCTAAATTGAGCAATGCCTTCACCATTCCATCCCCACCATTCTTTTATCTTGTCATAGATATTTTCATGCTCCATCCACATCTTTTCAAATTTGAATGAGCTTCTGGTGGGTTTAGTCCAATTGAGAAAATTTAAAGCAATCAGATTGTGATCCGATCCAACTCTGGGCAAGGAAGAGAGGTGGAAGTCTTGACTGAGAATCCAGCTCGCTGAAATCAGTGCCCTATCCAATCTCACCTGGATAAACTCCTTTCCCAACCTTATATTATTCCAAGTGTATTTATTTCCATGAAGATCCACATCTAAGAGATTATGTTCAGCAATAAAATCAGCAAAATCCTCCATACCTGTAGAAAAGCTGGAGATTCCTCCATACTTTTCACCTGGGTTTAGTGGAGAGTTGAAATCCCCCATAATAAGCTAGTTAGCTGAACAATGTTGGTTTCTAAATGTTTTAAGGTCAGCCCAAAGCTTCCTTCTTCCACTAACCGTATTAGGGGCATAAATGTTAGAAAGGATCCATTCACCATTATTCTCAATAGCAATAAATTTGATTGCAAGATGATTAATACTAGCATTGAGAACCGTACCAGTATAGTGCCTTTTATCCCAAAGAGTAGCCAGTCCTCCAGAAGCTCCCTGGGAGTCAACAGCCGCCATTTCAGAGTTATCCCATAAACTCTTTTTAATAGTTTCTAGGGTCTTAGCTTTCATCTTAGTTTCCTGCAGAATCAAAATACTAGGATTACTAGAATCCCGTAACTCCTTGATGATTCTCTGCTTTGAGTTTCCATTTAGGCCTCAGATGTTCCAAGAAATAATCTTCATTTGGAATGATTGGTAGTTGGAATTTCCTGATGGTTCAACTGACGCTGAACGCCATCTGCAATGTCTCTCTCCATTCTCTTAGATCTAAGAGCCTTTTTAGAGGGCCTTCCTCTTTTTGTGCTTCCTCCAAAGTCAACTAATCGTCTAGCAGAAGATCTAGTTGTTCTGGATGTTGAGGTGTCCCAGTTGTCTTTTTTCTTTTTCTTATCACTGTAGAGTGATTCTGGGATCATTTCAAATCCTTTCATTCTTTTTTTCTTTTTTGAAATGACCTTTGTGAATCCAGAATCTGGATCCTCCTCATCTTTGATAGGCGTAACTTCTCCCTCTTCACGTTCTTTCTGAATCCTGTCAGGTGTGTGTGTATCAGCTGTTCTGGTGCTGAAGCAAGTAGGTGAAACCACTGATCTGTTGCTGGAGCAAGGAGGTATATCTGCAAATGATTTACCATCTCCCCTAGGAGTGCTTTTCTGCAAAGATTCTTTAAAAACCATACAGTCCTTGTTCGATGTTTCCTTAATGATGCACAGATGATTATCTATCTCGGCTTCCTTACTGCTCTGAAATTGTTCAATAGGGACTATATTAATCTTCACAGAGCCTTCTTGCTCGTTCACCACCATGGATACCTTTACAGGATTTTCCAAGTCCTCTTTGTTAGGTGCTTCAGGAAAAGCTACTGCTGAGATTTTGGGATGCCAAACCAGATGTTTCCTTATTTGAGCTCTAAAACCCCTTTTTTTCCCCTTTCTATTGAAATCCAACTCCTTCTGACTAGGGGCTTTGTCTTCATTCCGGCTATCCGTGTTAGGAACCCTACAATCCTTGCTCAGAACTGAGCCCTCCACAGGCTGTTCAGCTTCCATTGTAGAGGTCTTCTTCTTGGTACAACTTTTGTCAGAGTGTCCTATGCTATGACAATGTTTACATCTCAAATGAAAAGTTTCAAACTCAATTTTTTGGGTCCATATCCCATATCTAGATTTCAAGATGATGTGCTCCGGGAACTCCTGTTCTATTTCAGAAAAAATGCAGAAACGAACAAAAGAAAGTATGGATCTATTTCTCGTGGGCCCATCCAAACCGATAGGGGCACCTAAGGATTTTGCAATATTTAGCATAATTTCATCATCCCAAAAATGCAATGGTAGTCCAGGTAGCCTACACCAGATTGGGATGGTGTTTATATTTTCAGTATTAGGGTCAAATCCAGGATACCATTATTTCAAAAAAAGGCCCATATTACCCAGCCACCAAGGTCCTCCTAGAAGCACCGATTCCAAATCCTCTTGCTGATTAAATTTTTCTAGAAAAAAGTCTTTTGGCATGATGGTAATGCTCAGGGCTCCCTTAGGTTTCCACTTTCTCAAAGCCCATTTTCTAATGAAATCAATATTAGGTCTAGAGCCAAGAAACTTACCAACAAGGGAGAGATTTGCTTTGCTTAAAGCTCTATCAACACATCCATCTGGGACCCTCAGGCAGGTGGCACCCTCGTTGTCCTTTTCCCACATGAACTGACCAGTATTTTTTAGACCCACTTTGATGTTAGGGCTTTGAAGCATCTTATTCCAGGCCATAGGTGTGGATCCCAGCATTTCCACTTTTTCATTTTGTAGATTTACAACCGTTCGATTTTGGCCAGAGATCTGCCTCTCCTCAGCATTCTTAGGTTTAGCGCGCAGACATTCTGCAGCCAGAACTGTAGAAACTGCACTGACAGTGCTTTCTCTTTCGCTCGTACTCGTGCTTACAACCGTCTGATTCTGGCCAGAGATCAGCCTCTCCTCAGCAATTTTAAGCTTAGTGCATAGACATTTTGCATCCAGAACTCTAGAAACCACGCTGACAGTATCTCCATAGCTTTCTCCATCGCTCGTGGTTTGTTAAAACCCTTATCCATTCCCTACCTTCACCTACATGAATGTCACAGAATACGATCTCACTCCTTGCATACTACCGATGTACCTAAGTGAAAAAATTATAATGTTCAAGTTGCACAAATAATTGGCTCGTGTTTATGTCAAGTGTAAGATTAATAAAAATAAAGGTGTGTCATTTACCATCTTCTTGGGATTCTATTCATGTAAGAATATCCCAAATATAGAAAAAATTGACATATAATTTTCTTTCCTCAGTCTCTACTCCTACACATCTAGGTTTGACTTTGATATCAAGAGAAATCCATAGAATTTCACCTTTCTATGTTTGCACCATATGCCCCAAATGGAAAATCATTGGGCCAATTAAACTAGTGATTTTGAGGTACAAAAAAAGGACTATATGCGGATGATAGTAGGCTAGATGATGGATCTCAAATTTTATTATTTCATTTAGGGGATAAAATATTACGGGCCGAACTTGTTTGATCCCAAGTACCAAGCAGTGAAATATTCACCCCTTTCTCTAACTTCGGGAAACATCAAATAATCATGTGATATTTAAGAGAGGCTTGCGGTAGCAATCCAAATATCAAGGGAACGGTTTCAAAAGAAAGAGAACCATTTTTATCAAGTTTGGTGGTCCATTGACTTTATCTAGAAAAGTATCTCACATTTCCTCTCTATGGGAATCCAAAAAGGCCATGAGTTCCACTCACTTAGAAAATATATTCAAAGAGAAAGATCATGGAAGAATAACAAACTAAAGATTTTGATCCTAGGAGGATCTGTAAGAAGGATAAGATCATTGAAGATCCCATTGATCCCCTCAAATAAGGTAAAATTATCCCTTCAGAATATCTTGTCCACCAATGATATTCAAGTGTATCTTCCTCAGTAGTAGACTCATCCCATCATGAGCATGTTGTGATCCCTTGTTGAGCACCTGAAAGTGACCTCATGCTTGATATTGTGTCTACTCTGATGGATAATTTCCCATGGATTTACGAATTTTTGGGAGTGAGTGAAGGCTGGTACAGTAAGTCCCAACACTTAATTTTAAGGCTATCTGAAAATTCATAAAAACTAAGCAGAGTAAGGAAACAAAAATAACCTCTTCTTTCTTTAATAGGGCCTCCAGAACCCATTATGTGGAGGTTACCTAGCCTAAAGTTTCAAAACATGTGGAAGGTATGAATTAAGATGATTGTGATTTGACCCAAATCTCCTTGGGATAATTCACACACGAAGGTGATGCACATATATTTAAGGAGTTTGTGACACACTTTCTTACCACGAATGAGGAGTACAAAATAACAATGAAGAAATTAGGGGAGTGTGTGAGAAATCTCAATGCTTATGTGCAATCCTTCTTAGAACCCAATATAGTACCACCTCCTCCTATAGAGGCCATTCCTCCCATAAATAGTTTTTCCCTCAGATGATCAAGATAGCACAACGATACATAATTCAAGGGATAGATAATCCAAAGTTGTTTGAAAGGATTCTCAAGAAAGGAAATGAACTATTTCATGAAGGTCTTTCACTATTTGAGTTTACCCTTGCCACTAATTCTAAATTGAAAGTGATCAAGGAACAAATCGAGAATGAAAAATTCCACAAGGATATTGTGTTTCTATTGGTATTTGAAATGAGAATTTTGATTCTCACTCCTTGTTGAGAAAAAAACTTATTAACCTCCATCTCCAACAACTTATCTTCCATATGGTCTCACGCTATGAGTGTAGGAGTGACATGATGAATGATGATATCTATGAGCTTTATTCTTGTGGAGAACATGCATAATAGATCTTTGAGGTGTTATCAATCATGTACAGAAACTCAATTCACCTCCACTCAATAAACATTCATCTATGCAAGATCTCCTTGAGTCCTTCTAACATTTGGTAAAGAAAGAGGCATGATATCCATTATCATCCAATAAGGATATTTTGGTATCTCTTTTGGATATTAGTGGTTCAATATCTAATACCACAATAGATCATAAGGTTTGGTTCAAACAATCCAAGACCCTTGGAAACATTCTTGAAACTTGGATCAATGCTTTGAGTTTTATTTGTATTCCACATGCAGACATTATAACACATGCGTCGACCCGTTTCGGTAAAGAGTTCAAAGGTGAGGAAATTATTCCAAGACTATTCCTTTAATATTATCCACTAGTCATTTATTCACTGATAGAGGCTTTGTCTTCATTAGATTGATAAACCCTCCTCTCTCTCTCTCTCTCTCTCTCTCCTCTTTCTTCTCTCTCCATATCCTAAATCTTGATTAATAATGTACATTTTCATTATTTTGTCTTATTCAATTAAGTGACCTTCAATTTGAAATTAAATCAATTCTTTTCATTAATAAGAAAAAGACTCACTTCTATTCCATGTTAATATGAAAGGTCACAAGTGATGTGAAAGGTGAAAATTCATGTGCAGGGAGATGACAAGTAATTTTTGTAATCTATAAATTGGAATCGCTTCTTCATTCCAAAGGGTTGTCGATTGTGAGTTTATAGTGGATAGATTTTTCTCTAATAGATACAAGAAAAAGATTACTTTATTTTATTCCCTCTTGTTTATGTTTGAAAAACTAAGAAAGGACTTTGTACATTTCATGAATGAATCAATAGAAATTTGTGTCTTTGGTTTGTTAGTTTCATTATTAAGTTCTCCTTTATATGATTTCCCATGTTTTGATTAAAAAATAACTCCCTCAACTTTCATACTAGCTCAATCCTACCCTTCACAATGCATTTGATCTATTTACATTTAATTTAGACACCCTTAGCTTCAATATCCTTTGGTGTCTCAAATACTCTTAGATAACTTGGTGACAACCAAGTGAAGTGATGGTTCCTACAACAAACCTATGAGTACACTAACTTGGCTACCTCTTTCAACATCGGATGCCACAAAACACCAACCAATATTAAAGAAAAACCTTAGTAGTTTGAGTAAACATGTGATTAATGTTTCTCGACATTGATGATATTGAATCGTCCATGCATCAATGGCCATTCTTCTAAAATATCCATTGTTTATTCTATGACACATGTGAGTGGTGGCAAGCTCCACTTTGATTTTGCAACACCTTTCGATGTAACAAGGTTAATAAATGATGAGGGTATGAATCCCAACTTCATAAACTTAAAAGGTACATGTTTTTTCACATTCATTTTTCTTTATTTAGATGGTTTTTATCCAAATATAGTCTTATAGGAAGATAATGATGAATATGTCTGTTTTGATTTGTAAAAATGGTTCCCTTAATAATTATTCCTATGTTGTACACCCTGTGATTTCTTGTATGATGCTTCCATCGGTAATGATTCTCATAGGCTTCTTGAACACAGGGTAAACACATTAGTTGAAATTAGAAAAGTTAATATTATTAGCACAATATGCTATGATTGAGTGGGATAGATAAGCTCCAACCAAATCAAAAAACATCCAGAAGAATCTGTACCCCATTACATTTTATACAATATGCCATGGTGTAGGGGGATGGATAAGCTCTAATAAAAATCAACCAAAATCTTCAATAACCTACACCCCACTAAATTTTATTGCTTATCTTTCATGCATTTGTAGAGGAATGCAACTCCTAGCTCAAAGGAAGTGAATTTTAATGTTTATTTCTTGTTTTTTTATTTTTTATTTTTTATTTTTAGGGTTTGTAATTAGGGTTTTCTACCAATCAACGCCACCTACAACCTCCTCTAAACTGTTGATCCCACTAATAGTTGTCTATTACAGGGGTTTTTCTCTAATTTGGAAAATAAATTTCATCAGAATTAAATACATCATAAGGCATATTCCAAATGGATAGAAGGTGTTAACTCTAACATGCACTAGATAAAACAACATGTAAGATTAATTTGGTCGTTGAAATGTGACTTTATCGTTTCCATACACGCGATGTGTCATTATTGGAAATTTATTTATTTTATATAATGGTCATCCTTCCTTGTATCTACACTTTGATTTCTTTATTTTTGATTTCCATTGTCTATGACTTAGAATCCACGTTGATCATCAATTTCAAGTTGGGATTCATTTCGTGCATATATTGCAAGTATATTAATTTTTCCCATGATAGTCCCTTATCAACATGATTTTGCACTCGATTGGATCTTCATCCATGTATTTTATCATCTTAGGGTATCAGTTAGGGTTTGAAGGAAAAATTTGACTTAAATTCTTAAAATTATCCAACAATTTTGTAAAATTCTATCATATGCCCGAAATACGCCATTTTAAAATGTCATTTCACACCCGATAGAATAACTGCATAAAAGAATTACATTTTGACTGGAAAACACGCTCATCTCATTTGCAAGCATAGTGAAAATAAGTTCATTCCCTTCATATTGGTCTAAAATCTAACTGTTATCTTATTATATGGCTAATAGGTTTCATATTGATAGCAACACTAAACTAGAATTAGATCTGTAGTAGAAGCGATGGTTTGTTATTTTTAGGCCGATAGATGTTTCACTACGGGATGCATTCACCTTTCATATATAGATCGATGGTTAAAAATTGTGATTCCCATAAAAATAACCCATTTGAGACCCAAGAACAACCTAGGATTAGTTAGGAAAATTATGGAATAATTTTTTTTTTATTTAAAAGAATCTACAACCGGGTTACAAAACAACAATGTCACTAACAGGTTCCAGAATAATTCTAATCCACTAGAACATAAATTTCTCTTATTAACAATTATTAGAGGTCACAAGGTCCAAAATTTAGGGTTATAAGGTTCAATTAGGTTCAGAGGGTAGTTCCTCACCATACCCACTCTCTCACAGGCTTAAAGGTTTAACTTGATCAAACTTAACGCATTCAAAAATTTCCTAAATTATTCCTATTGGATAAGAAATTTCCTCACATTTCCATTGATATAAAGTAGTCCTCCTAATGCCTCATATTTTTTGAGTTATGGGCTGGCGGGCCTTGGGGTGAAAATTTTCCCCAAGAGCAGGCCTACTAGCCCAGGGGTGAAAATTTGCCCCAATGGCGGGTCGGCGGGCCGCAGGGAGACTTTTGGAAAATTTCCCGTGCTGGGGTGAAAAACCAACTTTGTGCTCACACACCCATGGGTCCGCAAGTCCATAAGGGACACGTGGCACCTCTCAAGCCAACATGAGGAAGGTGGGGTGGCGGGGTGAAAATTATTTTAACGTCCTGAAGGGCTAAGAGGGTAGCACTCACCCGCGCCTCCACTGGCACCTCACGATGCCAAATGGTGGCTCCTGATTGGTTGTAGGTAGGCGGGGCAATGGGGAAAATTTGGAAAATTTTCCCAAAATTTTATGAAATGGAAAAAGGTAAAAAAGAGACCTGCTCCTCCACCAATGCCTCGTGATGCCACGTGGCATCGCCTGATTGGTTGCAGGGAGGTAGAAAAAATTTGGAAAATTTTCCCAAAATTTTTCGGAAGTGCTAAGTTAAAAAGGGATCCACCCCTCTGTTGACACTTTGTGGTGCCATGTAGTAGCCTCTGATTGGCTGTGGGGTGGTGGGGAAAATTTGGAAAATTTTCCCAAAAATTTTCCGAAGCTCTAGGGTAAAATTTGGACCCGCAGGCCCACCAAGGAAATTTTTCCCAATTTTTTTAATGCTAAGTGAAGAAAAACCTCGGAAGGCCATAACTATTGATAGAGAGCTCAATATTGGGCAAACAAGGACTTTCTGGAAAGATCTCAATGTCTTCTTTGCACATGATTCATTAATTTATAGTTTTGATAGAGTTTAAGGGGTCAATTTAATGAAAATGATTTGCAGGCTTTTACACTGCGAACTGGTAAATTTTAACTTGTGGGAATCGTTCATTTTGATCTTATCCCTCTCTCAACATGTCAAATGGACATGGAGGATTGTTCTTAGGTGGATTTAAGAAAGATTTCAAGATTAAATTTGCCTGATTGATTTACAGTTCGAACCTTTACATTTCTTGGCAACAAAATGAATGTAACACGGTTTGAGCCTGATTTTGCCAAGTTTCCTTAGAAATTCCTTAAGTGTTTTTAGCTAGGTTTGTGATAATTTTAGCCTCCTTAAGTCTAATTGATTCATTTCATTTGCCGCTTATTTATTTGTAGGGTTATTTGGACATTTGATAAAGGAGTTTTACAAAGTATACAATGAATTGAAAGAAGTGTATACATTTACATAACATAAATTAACTATCTCCTTTGCCATGAAATAAAACATTAAATTCATTCCATGCTGGTCATTAAAAGTTTTCTTTCTTTAAATCAAATATAAAAAAAAGAATGCAGTTTCTATTATTTCCAAAATCATATATTATAAACAAGGCAGATTAATATATTTTCTCCTCATGTGTTTCACTTTTCCACTTTCCAAACAAGGATTTCATAGTGCATGTTAAACATAGATTTACAATGGAAATAATATCATATGGATAATACAAAACCACTTCCATTAATTCAAATGAAACTCTTACAACTTCCTTTCCATTTGATTTCAAATACAACATATACATTACGTATCATTCTTTCACATTCTTTCCAAAACAGAATACAGAGTATGACTCTTTTACAGTTCAAATTTCAACTTTCATTGTCAATACCAAGTATCTTTCCATTACAAACATATACAAGTTCATCCAATTCAAGTGGGAAAGGTTATAATAAGATTTCATTTCACAAGGGAAAGGTTACCTCTTCATGATGGAGTTGTTCCGAGTTCCAAAACAACAAGCTTTATCCCAATGCAAGCAATTCAAAGCAGTCAAGCACAAGTATGCAACAATCTTCCCAAAACTTCTTCAAAGCAAGAGCTCCCAAAACAACAAAAGAATTCTCCCAAGAATGAATTCTCCCCTAAAGAAGCAACCCCAAAACAAGGAAATGGAGTTCAAATTTTATAGAAGAGGAAAGAGGAAGAGGATGAGGCATGGATCCATGTAGGATGCCACATCACGCATCCTCAATCCCAACCCCCAAAGTCAACTTCATTCTCCAAAGCATAATAAATAGGTGGGTGAATAATATGACAGTTTACTTACACGACTCAAATCCAACCCACACCCCAAAGGACTAAAATTAAATCATGTAAGAAAAGTGCAATTAAAACCTACCATTTGTCTTCTTGAAATGCATTATAAAAGTCTGATTTCAACTCTCCTAACCATAAGTGTGGTTGTTAAATAAATTTAAGAGGTATGCAGCAAGTTTAACTTGTCCCATAAGCCTCCATAAACATTAGCCTTCAAAGACAAATTCGAATTTCTAAGAAGGTGGAGTGTTTCACACTCAAAAGTTAACTTACACATCACTTACACATCTCTTACAACACTTTAATTCAAGGCCAACAACTCTCATTAATTACCTTCTTATGACATATTTGATTTATTTATTTTAACAATATGATTACTCACAAAATTTACAGACTATTTAATGAATCAATAAAAGAGGTAAAAGTACCACAAAAAAAAAAAACACATGCAAACATAATCAAAGGGACCAAAATAAAAGAAATACATAAAACGACCCCTTGGTCACATTTAAAGGTGATCCCCCCCATGGGAATCCCTAACAAAATATAAAAACACACACAAACAACTACTATGTTTCCATGGTGACCTTGTTGAATTCATCTAGAATTCCAATGTGGTTGGTTTCCAATCCCCCGATGTTTGTTGTGATATTTTAACTCTGCAAAACACAAATACCTCCTTCAGCCTCGTAACCATATCAGAACGTCCAAAATAATATAAATGCTATTAAAATTCCCAAAATCATCTAGATATATGAATCAAAACAATATCAAAGCAATCTAACAATATCATTTATAGTTTTATCAACAACTATATCATCATCCAATAAATTTCCATTTCTAGTTCTACTCACAATATCCAAATATCACAAGACTGACACAACATCCATAATATAACCATGTCAAACATTATATCATCATCAAAATATAAAATGTCTATAATAATCATCACACATCATAACTGAATCAAGTCAACAATAATCCATGATCTAACATATATCATCAAACTATAATTAGGTCCATAATCATGTCCATAATATAATCAATAGTATCATGACTAGTATCACAAAGGTGTCAAAAGAAAGTGGGCACTACATCCCCCTCCCCTTAGACTCGAACTTCCTCCTGGAAGTCACTGGAACAGACTGTGGAAACTGAAATCATAGACAAAGTGGCATCCTCCCATGTAGCTGCAGTCTCATCATATCTGTCCCACTGCACCCAGAAGCTGATCAACCTCTCTGCCTCGAAGGCCTAGGGTCCTGCAATCTAGGATGCAAATGGGCTCCACCATCACCTTGCCCCTTATTTTGCACTTGCAATGATGTCTAATCTAACACATGAGAAGGATCTACAACATATCTCCTAAGAACTGAAACATGAAACACATCATGTACACGAGACAAACTAGGTGGCAATGCTAGATGGTAGGCCAAAGGGCCGATACGCTCCAAGATCTCAAAAGGACCCACGAATCTAGGAGCTAACTTAGAACCTTTTCCATAATGGATAGGGATCTTATGTGGCCTGACATGAAGGAACACCTTCATTCTGACATCAAAACTATGGTCGGTCCTATGTTGATCTACATACTTCTTCTACCTGTCCTGCGCCTCCTACAGTCTTTTTCTAATCAAAACAATCCACTGCTCCATGTCCTACAACAAAGTTGATCCAAGCAGAAACGCTGTCCTCTAGCCTATCCCAGCTAAAAGGTGTCTATACACTCTCTACCATACAAAGCCTAAAAAGGAGCCATGCCTATAGAACTCTGAAAGCTATTATTGTAGGAAAACTCCACCAAGTATAGATACTCCTCCCATCTAGACTGCTGATCCATCACATACATCCTGAGCATGTCCTCTAAAATCTAATTCACCCACTCCAGTTTGTCCATCTGTCTCAGGGTGATATGTTATGCTGAAATTGATCTTCATCCCGAGGGCGTGTTGCATGGTAGTCCAAAAATGAGAAGTGTACAAAGGATCACAGTCACTAATGATATTTTGTGAAATCCCATGCAACCTAACAATCTCATCCAAATATAACGATGCCACCACACTAGTTGTATAAGTGGTCTTCACTAGAGAAAAGTGGGCCACTTTTGTCAATTTTTCAACTGTGACCATGATGGCATCATGATGATATCTTGACATCGATATCCCAACAATGAAGTCCATGGAAATTGTGTCCCATTTCCACTTCAGTATAGCATGAGGAAAGAGAAGGCCAACTGGATGCTGATGCTTGGCCTTTACTTTCTGGCACTCTAAACATTGTGACATGAACTAGTCCACGTCTCTATGAAGTCCTCTCTAATGATACAACTATCTCAAGGTGGCGTGCATCTTCTTCACCCCAGGGTGGGATGAATAGGGTGCACGATGTGCCTCTGCCAAGATTTCCTACCTCAAGCCTCCATCTCTGGGAACATAAATCTTACCTCTGTGCCTGAGAAGGCCATCTTCCTCTAGTGAGAAACCATCAAACTTCACATTGAGGGGTCTCTGAGACTCAATCTCTACTCGAACTGTAATGTAGAAGCTTTCAAGAGGAAGCTGTTGAAGAATCCTACTCCACAAATCTGTGCTCACTGAGGTGGCCATAGCCACATGTCTCCATCTACTGAGAGCATCTACCACCACATTCTCCTTCCCTTTCACATGCTCTATCTCCATATCATACTCACAAAGCAAATCCATCCAATGCCACTGATAAGCATTGAGATTGGGCTGTGTGAAGAGGTGGTGAAGACTCAGGTGATCTGTCCTGAGTGTGAATCTCTGACCAAGCAGAAAGTGCCTCCATCGAACCAAAGTGTGCATAACTACCACAAGCTCAAGATCATGAGTCAGATAATTAAGCTCATAATATTTGAGTTTGTGAGATTCAAAAGCCACTACTCTTCCCTCCTTGCATCAACACACCTCCAAGCCCTACTAAAGAAGCATCCGTGCAAATGAAAAACTCACCCTGTGGATCCGGCACTGCAAGAATAGGTGTTGTAGTGAGACATTCCTTCAGTGTACTGAAGGCCTTCTCACACCTGTCCGACCAAACAAACTTCTTCCCTTTCCTCTGAAGGGAAGTGATGGGGTGTGCAATCCGAGAGAAGTCCTGAAAAAATCTCTGGTAGTAACCTGCTAATCCCATGAAGCTGCGCACCTCAGTCACAGTAGTGGGTGCTGGCCAATCCATAATAGATCTAATCTTGGAAGGATCGATAACCATACCTTCCCTAGAAAGGATATTACCCAAATACCGCACCTCCGTCTAAAAGAATGCACACTTCTCCAAGTTCCCATAAAGCTGTTGCTCCCGAGGACACTGAAGAACCTGACGAAGGTGCCCCTTGTGCTCCTCACGCGTACATGAGTAAATAAAAATGTCATCAAGGAATATGAGCATGAAGTGATCTAATAAGGTCCTAAATACCCCATTCATCAAACTCATAAATATTGCGGGGGCATTAGTCAAACCAAAAGGCACCACTGTGAACTCATAGTGGCCATATCTCATACGGAAGGTTGTCTTATGAATGTCTACCTCCGAAATCCTCAGCTGATGGTAACCTGACTTAAGGTCTATCTTAGAGAAATTTGTGGCTCCCTTCATCTGATCAAAAAAATCATCAATACACAGGAAGGGGATAATGATTCTTGATCGTTACCTTATTCAACTGGTGGTAATCAATACACAACTACAAGGATCTATCCTTCTTCTTTACAAAGATCACCGGTGCACCCCAAGGGGATACACTAGGATGGATAAGGCCTTTCTCCAAAAGGCCCTCAAGTTGTAACTTGAGCTCATAGAGCTCTGGTGTGGTCATCTGATAAGGTGCTCGTGAGATAGGCTCTGCTCCCAGAACCAGATCTATATGAAAATCAATCTCACATGGGGGTGGTAACCCCGGTAGCTCCCCTGAAAGACATCTGTAAACTCACTCAAAATGGGGTGATCATCTAGTGATGGTCCCACTAGACCCATCCTCTTATCTGTCACTGACTGTAACAACATACATCTGACAACCCCGTCACACACACCACTTAAGCTGCATAGCAGAGATGGTGTGAATAGAAATGGGTCTCTTGACCCCTGAAATCACCGACTCAACTCCCAAATCATCTGCACAAGATATAATCTTGTGGTAACAATCCACTCTAGCCCTGTGTGCAATAACCAATCCATACCCAAGATGACTCCATATGAGCCCAAAGGAAGGATACAGAGATCTAAGGTAGTGGTGAAAGGTCCCAAATCCACCACACACTCCTTAACTAAGGAGTCTATAGAGATCTTGGCTCCAGAAGCCATCTCAACATCCCAACTATGACCCTGCCTAACTAGCCACCAGCCTGCATCACTCTACTAAAGATGGTGCAATAAAAGAATCAGAAGAACTAGAATCAAACAAAATGGAGGTAGGAATACCACCAATGTTACCTACAGTCTTAATAACTGTACTCTGATGTTCTTCTTGGCAGTTCTCGACCACTACATACATCCTATGACTACACCCCATATCATCAATAGTAGGATCTGAGATCTGTGTCTTACCCTTGTTATTAGGGTTATGTGGGCAGTCTCTCCAAAACTTTCCAGTAACACCACAACCAAAATAACCGCATGATCCTCTCCCTTGTGTAGCAGGTCTGGCCAGTACTTTGGAGGTCTGTGGTGTGGATCCTGATGATCCAGTTATGGTCTGCTGAGGTCTCTACTGGTGAGCTCCTACTGAGTGAGCTCTCTGGGCACCCTGTGTCCTGATGGGACCCCTAGGAGGAGGCCCCATACTCTGACCTCTTTGTGCATCAAATCTCTGTGGAGGTCTATAAGGTGGGTGGGACTACTATTGCTGCTGTGGTCTAAAAGATGACTATGTTGAACCCTATCCACCACGAGGAAGAGGTACTGACCCCCTAGATCTGTTGTCCTGCATCTGTTTTATGCAACTCCAGACTCGGTCTCTAGTCTACTGGGTCTTTCCCTGAGTCTCTTCTGCTATATAGGCCTTCTCGAAGGCCTCAGCTAATGTCTGTGGATAATGGATCCATACTACACCTCCAATTTCTAGGTTTAGGCCCTGAATGAACTTGTGGATCTGCACCTGCTCATCCTGCATGTAACCAACATATTAGAGTAGATTCAGAAATCTACTCTCATACTCAGCCACTGTAAGAGATGCCTATTGGAGGTCATGGAAATCATCTATCCGCTACTGTATGAACCTGCATGACAAATATCTACTCCTAAAACACTCCTCGAAGAGCTCCCAAGTAACTATCTCAGAATCAACATGGAGCTTTTGCTCCTCTGTCCTCAACCAAACACCAGCTCCATCCTTTAGTAGATGGATCACAACATGAGCTTTGTGTTGCTAGAACAAGGACAGAGCTTGAAGCATCCACTCAAGCTCACCAACCAGGCCTCTTGCCTGAAATCCACCTATGTCACCAGAATAATGTGATGGTCGAAGCTTTAGGATCTCCCTGATGTGATCTACAACTATGGTCTGATGGCCTCTAGGCCTCTCTGTATGCTCATCCCTAAGCCTAGGACTCCGAGACCTCTCTCTATGTCCCAAAACTTGGTCACCTTGTTCCCTATGTGGTGACTCTACTCTGGCTGACTCTGCATGGGAGTTCTCTCCTCCATGCTCCTCATTGGGTCAAGAAGATACATGACCCTCAATGGAAGAGACCTTATCATGTCTGGTTGCATGTCCTCCTATTGATCCTCCACGTAGAGCGGAATTAACATCCTGGAGAGTCTACAAAATATGGGGTAGGATGACTGCTACAACATGATCTAGTGGTGGTAAGCCTAGGTCTATGTGAAAAGACCCCTCATCCTGTATGTGCCTCCTGCATAGACCAAGATGAGAGATTTAGTTCATCTTTCTAGGTTTTATTCAGTTTTCATGTTTACTAAAATATGTAATTTCTAAACTAAGTTGTTTTCTAGATTTAAAAGTGTGCTAGGTTTAAGGTTCATGTCTCAAGTTTTCTAGTGTGCCCAATGGCCCAATATTTTGAACCACTACTCTGATACCAAGTGTAATGCTTGCTAAAAACAACCCACTTGAGACCCAAGAACAACCTCGGATTAGTTACGAAAATTATGGAATAATTTTTATTTTATTTAGAAGAATCTACAACCGGGTTACAAGACAACAATGTCACTAACAAGTTCTAGGACAATTCTAATCCACTAGAACATACTTTTCTTTTATTAACAATTATTAGAGGTCACAAGGTTCAAAATTTAGGGTTATAAGGTTCAATTAGGTTCAGAGGGTAGTTCCTCACCATACCCACTCTCTAATAGGCTTAAAGATTCAACTTGATTTTTTTCAAAATTAACACTTTCAAAATTTCCTAAATCATTCCCATTGGATAGGAAATTTCCTCACCTTTCCATTGATATAAAGAAGTCCTCCTAACTCCTCATATTTTTTGAGTTATGGGCCGGCAGGCCTTGGGGTGAAAATTTTCCCCAAGAGCGGGCTTGCGGGCCCAGGGGTGAAAATTTGCCCCAAGGGCAGGTCGGTGGACCGCAAGGAGACTTGTGAAAAATTTCCTGTGCAGGGGCAAAAAACCAACTTTGCACCCGCACACCCGTGGGTTCGTAAGTCCACAAGGGACACATGGCACCTCCCAAGCCAACGTGGGGAAGGTAGGGCAGTTGCGGGAGAAAATTGGGAAAGTGGCGGGAAGAAAAAAATTAATCTTCCCCGTGGGGCTAACAGGGTAGCACAACTTTGTGCCTCACACTCTTGCAAGTCATGAAGGGACATGGTGGCATCCCTATTAGCCAACGTGGGGAGGCAAGGTGGCAGGGAGAAAATATTTTAAAATTTTCCCAAAATTTTATGAAATGCAAAAAGGTAAAAAAGGGACCCGCTCCTCTGCCGATGTCTCATGATGCCACATGGCATCACTTGATTAGTTGCTGGACGGTGGGGCGACAGAGAAAATATGGAAAATTTTCCCAAAATTTTCTAGAAGTGCTAAGTTAAAAAGGGATTAGCCCCTCCGCTGACACCTCGTGGTGCCACGTGGTAGCTTCTGATTGGCTACGGGCTGGCGGGGAAAATTTGGGAAATTTTCCCAAAACTTTTCCGAAGCTCTAGGGAAAAATTCGGACCCGCGAGCTCACCAAGGAAAATTTTTCCCAAATTTTTTTTTTACGCCAAGTGAAGAAAAACTTCAGAAGGCCATAAATTTTGATAGAGAGCTCAGTTTTGGGAAAACAAGGACTTTATGGAAATCTATTGACGTCATCTTTGCACAAGATTCATTAATTTATAGTTTTGATAGAGTTTAAGGGGTCAATTTAATGAAAACTATCTGCAGGCTTTTACACTGTGAACTAGTAAATTTTAACTTGTGAGAATCATTCATTTTGATCTTCTCCCTCTCTCAATATGTCAAATGGACATGGATAATTGTTATTAGGTGGATTTAAGAAATATTTCAAGATTCAATTTTCTTAATTGATTTATAGTTTGAACCTTTACATTTCTTGGCAGCAAAATGAATGTAACACGGTTTGAGCCTGATTTTGCCAAGTTTCCTTAGAAATTCCTTAAGTGTTTTTAGCTTGGTTTGGGATCATTTTAGCCTCCTTAAGTCCAATTGATTTATTTCATTTTCCTCTTATTTATTTGTAGGGTTATTTGAACATTTGATAAAGGAGTTTTACAAAGTATACGGTGAATTGAAAGAAGTGTATACATTTACATAACATAAATTAAATATCTCCTTTGCCATGAAATAAAACATTAAATTCATTCCATGCTAGTCATAACTAGTTTTATTTCTTTCAATCAAATATTAAAACAAGAATGCAGTTTCTATTCTTTCCAAAAGCATATGTTATAAACAAGGCAGAATAATACATTTTCTCCTCACGTGTTTCACTTTTCCACTTTCCAAATAGGGATTTCATAGTGCATGTTAAACACAATTTCCAATGGAAATAATATCATATGAACAATACAAAACCACTTCCATTAATTCAAATGAAACTCTTACAACTTCCTTTCCATTTTATTTCAAATACAACATACAAAATACGTATCATTCTTTCACATTCTTTCCAGAACAGAATACAGAGTATAACTCTTATACAGTTCACATTTCAACTTTCATTCTCAATACCAAGTATATTTCCATTACAAACACATACAATTTCATCCACTTCAAGTGGGAAAGGTTACAATAAGATTTAATTTCACAAGGGACTGTCAAACTGTCCTTTTTCCTTGCTCTAGAACAACAACATGCATATTTCTCATTCTTCCAATTTGATCACAACAAGATTAGGGGAAAGGCAACGCTCTCCACCCAACCAAGACATCCAATGAAGAGGAGAATCCATCCTTCTTCATTGGCCCCAAGCCCCAACCACAATGCAATAAAAGATGTGATCCAACTCATGGCAATAACAGGCTTCCGTAAACACACAAGCCACATTTTCACAATAAAACACAGTCCAAAACAGAATGTAGTTTTACAACTACATTAAAACATGACAAACATTACTGAGGCTTCATCCAGTAATCCAAAGGAGCAAGAAGCTATGGGGATGATGCTTATGCCTCCCAAAAAGGGAAATGGGTATCACCACCTGAGGACAAACCACCTGAATATATATATATATATATACATATATATATATATATATATATATATATATATGCCTCCCCCAAGTATTATTCCTCACATTTCCTTATGCCTCCCCAACCTCTTATGGAACCCCATAACGAGTAAAGAAATGCAAGCTATTTCTTTGTAAGGTGGAACCCAAATCCCAACTCCCTCCACCCTTATACCTCCCTAAAACACACTTGTGCCTCCCACAAAATAACCCCATAGTCTTCTCCTACACCATTCCTAGGCCATCTACCCAACAACCCACAAACATGTCAAAACATTCACACAATAACATTTTCATAAACAAAAGGGAATCATTTCAAGAGCCAAGCTCTTACCTCTCCATGATGGAGTTGTTCCGAGTTCCAAAACAACAAGCTTTATCCCAATGCAAGAAATCCAAAACAGCCAAGCACAAGCATGCAACAATCTTCACAAAACTTCTTCAAAGCAAGAGCTCCAAAACAACAAAAGAATTCACCCAAGAATCAAGTCTCCAAAAATGAAGCAACCCCAAAAAAAGGCAAGGGATTCAAATTTATAAAAGATAGAAGGGAAGAGGATGAGGCAGATCCACGTAGGATGCCACATCACACATCCTCAATTATAACCCAAAAGTCAACTTCATTCTCCAATGCATAATAAATAGGTGGGTGAATAATATGACAGTTTACTTACACACTCAAATCCAACCCACCCCAAAGGACTGAAATTAAATCATGTAAAAAAAGTGCTATTAAAACCTATAATTTACCTTCACAAAAAGCATCACAAACGTCTAATCTCAACTCCCCAACCGTAGGTATGGTTAGTAATTAAATTTAAGAGGTATGGGACAAGTTTAACTTGTCCCAAAAGCCTCCAAGGATAATTTCGAATTTCCAAGAAGGTGGAGTGTTTCACACTCAAAAGTCAACTTACACATCTCTTACAAAACTTTAATTCAAGGCCAACAACTCTGTTAATTACCTTCTTATGACATATTTTATTTATTTATTTTAACAATATGATTACCCTCAATATTTACACACCATTTAATGAATAATGAAAGGCGTAAAATCACCACAAAATAAACACATGCAAACATAAACAAAGGGACCAAAATAAAAGGAATACATAAAACCCCTTAGTCACAATTAAAGGCGATCCTCCCATGGGAATCCCTAACACACACAAACAAATACTAATTGTCATGGTAACCTTGTTGAATTCATCTAGAGTTCTAATGTGGTTGGTCTCCAATCCCCTGATGTTTGTTGTGATATTTTAACTTACAAAACACAAATACGTCCTTCAGCCTCGTGGCCATATCAAAACATCCAAAATAATATACATATAATTCCCAAAATCATTTAGATATATGAGTCACAACAACATCAAGGCAATCTAACAATATCATTTATAATGTTATCAACAACTATATCATCATCCAATAATTTCCATTTCTAGGTCCACTCACAATATCCAAATATCACAAGTCCACACAACATCCATAATATAACCATGTCAAAAAATATATCATCATCATCATATAAAATGTCTCTAATAATCATCATGCATCATAATTGAATCAAGTTAACAATAATCCATGATCTAACATCTAACATCATACTATAATAAGGTCCATAATCATGTCCATAATATAATCAACAGTATCATGATTAGTATCAAAAAGGTGTCAAAGGGAAGTGTGCACTACAAAAATACTGTTGTACACATGACGACCATTGCAACAATCTCCTCTGTTTGATCTAAAACATTGTAGATACTCTGCTACTTCAATGGTTGAGAAAATCAATTGTGTAGAACTATCTAATAAGATAGGTATATGGGTGGTCCCAGTCATGTGTAGCAAAGAACATTTTGGGTGACACATATAAAAGAGGTGGAAGTTCGAATAGACAAATGCATTTCTCAAGGAGAAGAGGAGGGATGGTCTTATACGGATTATGAGGATTCATGCGAGATAAATATTGGATCATCTGTCCCACTATTTGAAATTATTTTATAAGAATTCACCCACCCACGAAATATTACTGGTTTTTTTTTTCATTTTCCATATATCTTTTCATGCAATCTGCTCAAATTTTGTACAAATAATGGCTAGAATATTTAATAGTTGTATTTTTTTAGAAAAGCTTTTTATTTTATTTTTGGAGCTCTGAAGGTTTGATAGCTTTTGTGCTTGGGGAGATGTCTATTTTTGTCCATTTTGATGAGTGAATTGTTGTTGATGCAATTAGGAACTATCTCACTAGAATATATTTATGTATAGCCAAAACATTTGGCTGGAGGGTTAAAAATTGAAGATTTTGACATCATCTTTGGTTTTCATGAAACATTTTTCAAGAGCACCATATGAAATATTATAATAAAAATTATAATTTGAGCACAAATATGAGGATTTCACGAAGATTTAGGGGGCTTTTTGTTAGTATATGCTCTAAGCCTTAATATTGAGGAATTTCTCGTGTAATCTATATAAATTTCTTAGTTTATAATTTACGGGAAAGGATTCAAGACTTGTTTGTCATTAATTTCTCTATTTCTACTTTGAATCCAATAATTTCAAAGTTTTTTTTTCACGTTCAAAGATTTCTTTAAAATGGATATGTTAACAAAAGTAGAGTGTAATTCAATTTCATGTAGATTTTTTTTTACCACAATGGGGAATTTGCAAGCGAATGGGCAAGCCATAACTAAAGCAGGAAGCCACAGTTAAAGAGAATACATCCACCATTTGTGTGGATGGGCATGCTTTTAGAACAGATAAAGAAGTTGTTGCTTCAATAATAATCCCCACATAACAAGATGATCTCCTTCAAGACAAGTCGACACTTTTGGAAAAAGGCAATGCAGCCCTATAACAACAATTTTTATTCTTCCCCACATTGTCCACAAAGGGGTACCAAATTGTTGCTTCCAGTGAATAATATCATGTACACCAGAAGCAACAATAACATAGAGCAAATCAACACAATAGAAGGCAATAAAGCCTTGAATTTGGAGCATTTTATTTATCCAAAAATCCATCTGACCCTATCTCTTATCCTAATAGAGAAATATTTTCTAGCAATAAAGGGCTCAAAGTTTCAATTAAAATCAAAAAGGCATCTCAAGTATATTTAGAGGGCAATCCATGTGAGTATATCTTGTGTTTTTCTCAACGTTTCTTTTCTTCTTGTTGTTTAATGCCTCAAGTCTACAAATATAGAACTTAAGAACGTTATATTCAAGTAACTCCAAAGCAAAATAATTAAACTTTAAATAAATTACATAGGAAAGTCCTTCATCTTAAAATGAAAATACATATTAGAAAATTTGCAAAATCTGGTTTAGAAGAAACCAAATATTATTTTGTGGAGCTTCTAGTTTTACCTATAGATGGCCTTTCAATAGGCTTTGTAAATCTTTCAATGAGATTTTATTTATCAAAATCAAGTAGAAATACTTCACCAAGATGACATAAACAACCCAGTTATCGCATCAATCAAAACAATTTGGTTGTATCGATTTTAGATATCAGTATGGATGCCTATTATATGGGTTTTTCATTGTTTTTATTATGACCATGTGTTTTTATTTTTCTATATGTATGTGTCCATTTTGAAATCATCACAGGGTCTCTTTTAAGGGTGAATAATTGATTTTTTTTTATCTTTGAGAATTCATTGCTATCCCGTGTGCTTCATTGTTATCCTATGGGCTTGAAATTCCATACACTTGAATATCTTTGTCTCTGGTAGGTTCTCCAAATATGCCTATTATATTCATAAACAAGTTGAAAAATAGTTTATTTTTTGGTTATGGAATTCCTTATAGAAAACTTGATGCTTATAGCGTTTCAAGCTATGAATTTGGGTTTTATAAGCTACATTCTCCAGTTCGAAGTTATTACATACCACACTACCTTAAACCTTGCACATTATATTTGTCACTATTGTGTGGGTCATGTAAAAGCCCTTGAATCATGAAAATTTTAAAGCACAAATGAAAGGAGTTTGTGGGCATGATAAATGCTTCAACAATGTAGAGTTCGTGTGATTTCATAACAAAGTGCCAACAAATAGAGGTACAATTATTGTCTATCTGTTGGATCGTTGTTTACATTCCCTTGAAGATTTTTTTGTACAGAAGTTCAATATAGAATGCAACTGATTAAATAAAAAAACCTTGTGGCTTTCAAAATAAAAAATTTCAAATTTTTGAACTCCCCGTTGATTTTCAAACAAATAATATCTTTGTTTATGTGTTGTGCTTTTATATTTTGGTAGGATGTGGATAACTCCTAGGGAAAATTATGATATAATTATACAGACCCACCAAGATCAAATATCACAAATAGTTCTTGATGGTTGTAAACATAAACAGGTGAGTATGTAAATTAAACCAAATTATTTACCTTTATAATATGAAATTATGGAAATGGACACATTGTAATCCAATTTTTTTATATTCATGCAATAATGTGCATTACAAAATTTGCTAAGGATTGAATTTGTATCTACTAAAGATCAAAAATCATAAGTGACGCTTAATAGATGTAAACATTAGCAAGTGAGTATGCAGATTAAACCAATTTACAATCCCTCTTATCAGTTTGTTGTGCAGTGGGGATTTTTCCCAAACAAAAAAGAATAGAGAGTTTTGTGTGAAAGATCTATCGTTCAATGGTTTAGATATACTTTATTGGCTATTCATTTTTGTGTTTATATATTCTCTCTTAGATTTGCATAACCATTTCACTTTTTCAAAGGCCCCCAATTATGTTTTTCTTTGTATTTTATTTTTGCAGGTGGACATCTATTACCCATGGTGAACATTATGGAGATTGAGTTGCACGTTGCTCTAATTTCTTCTATCACTCTTTCTTTGGCATCAGCTTTAGGTTCTTCCATCATGAACTATGATTCCTTATAGATGTCAACATTGTGCAGGCGATTTGCTAAACTTTTTTTTTCTTGAATTCTATGGAAATCTAATACACATGTCACACAAACTAAATTTATCTTTCAGGATTTTAAACAATGAAATTTCTACATTGGATCCAAAGTTCTCTACTTCTATTTCTCAACAACTACAAATTGAATGACAATGCCCTTCTTTAAGCACATGGATCATTTCAGATTATCCTTACCCATTTTCTTAGCTATGTTGTGGTCACATTGCAATAACATATTGTACACATTAAAATAATTGTTTCCAATTAATGAAGTTACACTGCAATGGTGACATTTATTCTCTTCTGTATATTGTTTTTCCTCTTTCAAAAGATGCATTTTCCTTTTTTGTATAACTTCTCTACTATAGAATACACTATGTGTTTTATGGGAACACTCCATTTATTATTCTATTATCTCATTTTTTTTCATTTCACAGATGAAATTTCACTGTCTTCAACATACACTTCTTCATCACTTCCCCCTATGTCAACCTCTCTTATGTGCGTGCATATCGACATTCTTGTTGCACACTTCTAGAGAAATTGCTAGTTTTAATACCTTAGAATCTATACCCATGAATATTTGACAAAAAAACAATCGTGTGCCTTATGTTGTACATGTTGGTGACATTTTTTACATATTCTTATCAATACTTATCTCTTGCCACGTGAAACCCACAAAATATGGACTCATAAATAAAACCAATGATGCTTGCCATAAAGTTGGGTTTCTTTATCTTTGATTTTTTTAAATACACTTTCAGAAATTTAAATGGTGTAAATATATCAATAAGCACGATATCATAATATTAATATTTATTAAACCAACTTTTATTGTTTGATTGGAGTTTAATATTTTACATTTAAATTACAAAAATATTGACATTTAGTTTTGTTGTGATATAATATTTTAGTTTTAATAGATATGATTTTTTGTCATGAAAATATTTGTACTTCCATGAATAAACACTTGATTGCCTATATTTAAAATTTGTAAAACATCATAAACACTCTTTATAAGTTCATAATTTTGACTATTGACTATCATGGATACAACCCAACAATAACAAAAATTACACTTTGAGGAATTCAAAATTTATTATGATGGGTGGTGTATTTCAAATTAGATTAAAGGGATCTAACTTTGAAATGTGTAAAAAACGAGAGCAATTAGGATTCAATTGGTCATTTACGCATGACCCTATCACTATCATACATGTGGTGGATTATTATTAAAGAGTTGTATGTTATGTAAAATGGTCATCACTTCTCTATCCACACCGAATAGGTGTCCAGTTTGATCAACCTTACGTTTTTCATCACATCTTCCACCATTTTCTACCATTAAAGCTCTCCCATGTTGTACTTTCCATGTTGTGCTTGCCATGTGGACATCACACCTTGAATATGGCGAAAGTGGAGTATTTTTTGCTACTTCTTTTAGGTTTTAGTGGCATCCCAAACTACCTATTGAAACCTAAATAAAATGAAAAGAAAAAAAAAAGGAACTGAATGTGGAAGCATAATATATTTTCATAGCATATCATAATTACAGCTTATAGAAGACATGGTCATGCTCGAGATCCATTGTGACTATTTCACCAAATGCAACAAATGGATATTCAACCTAATCAACTCATAGTTACAAGTAGAATTGTGGGCCATGGCAACATAAGATCTTTACAGTAGGGTATGTACATCCATTAATGCATAATAGAAAATGTTTTTTAATAGATATTGTAGTTGTACTACATTGTTCGTTATTCCCCATCACACAAACTTAAATAAATTGAATATCCATATACAACTCACTATAAATTATAATTCCAACAAAATTAACATTATTATACCATGTCTTCCAATGTATTTGACTTATATTTTATTAATAATATTTTAACTTATTCAATTTGCTGCAACACTTACAATATGTGTTGACATTTATTCTTAATAAGTTGGAATGTTTCTATGTTATGAAGTATTCTTTAATTTCATTTAAATATGTTTATAGTTATTTATTGTATCAGTTATACGCCTATAATATCAAAACACATTAAAATGAAATTAAAAAAATACCAAAAAATTTATAAACCCATTGGCAAGTAAGGATTTTTACACCGGCCTCTCTTAAGAGATACTTAATACTCAACAAAGAGTGCATTAAATAGGACAATATTTTGTATCAATTATTAATATCTCAATCTGTAAATGCGTAATTATGATTTAATTTTAGTCTAAATATTAATGTCCACATGAGGCCAAGAATGGACAACTGGAATGGAAATGTTAAAAGGGAAATAAAGACACAAGTTTTTCAAATTCGATTACAGTTTAGACGTGATAATTTTTAATTCTCTGGCACACATTTAATTCAGGAATTCATTGATTACAAATGAATTTGCACCATCCACATGGCTTCATAGGTAAAACATTTCTTCCACAAAAGGGTCCCTAATTATGGATGCCTTTTGGTTCTATCGATACCTCTACTCAGAAAGGGTCCCTAATTATGGATTCCTTTTTTTTCTGTTGATACCTCTACCCAGAAAGGATTTAACACATGCCTAATAGCTTCATTGAGGTAGTCTTCTTTTCCCAAACATATAAATTCATCATCTTCATTTGTATATTTTAGGGTTTCCACATGGGAATCAACATTGAGCTCCAATACATTGTAATTTTTGCATTTGAGTTCATTGAAATATATAGTGGGATTCATGAGGTTGATTCGCCTTATCTTGCCTTTATACTTTACCTACAAAATTCACACATCATATACATTCCAAAATATCAATTATAGTGGTATGCAAGTAAAAAATACACCATTAAATGAGTATCTCACTTGAATCATTTGAAGGCCCAAAAAAATGGAAATAAATAGACTATTGGGTAAAACCCTTTCCTTTATGACTACACCATATAATGCCAATTTTTTTGAGTGGTACAGATAATAGTAGATAAAATTCATTTATTCATCCATGGACAACCCTATCACTACCATCCATGTCACACACCTTTATTAGAGAGACCTACATGTGGGAAAAGTCCTTTAGTTTATGTTTTTGCAAGCTACCACATTCTATAGCACCACACAATGATTGTAACTAAATTCTCTCATTTGAGAATCGACATGGGTCTCGAATCTGACACCTATAATGTTCTCGTCGACATTGATCATGAGATCCTTGAGAAGGTATTATGAACTATAAACCCTCAAGAAAAAATCTTGTGGATGACATTTTTTTTCCAGGGACAACATAGAGAATGACATAAAATAATGGTCTATAATGGCCATATTTTGTGGTTATCCAATTCAACTACATTGGCTTGACATGAGATTCTAATTTCTCTCAACATGCCACTAGCTCTAATATGTTCCATGACCCGCAAAAGTGAATTCCCTTGATATTATTGGATGTTCTAACTACCCATAAAACATACAAATTGACATTGAAAAAAACAACCATTGACATTGAGGGCATTGATTGACATGGTTATGTTTTTCCAGATATCTCCAAAGTACTATTCTCAAAAATATTTACATCACAACCCCCTTCTCCATCAAACTATTGACAAAAAATCCATGTGGTTCATATATTTCTTGTCATAAGAAAGAAGAGTTTCACTTTCATTCCTCCAAACATTGTCCCTATACCTAGAATCCTCCTCTCTCACCCCTTTATTCATTGCCCTTATTTCTTCCTATAATGTTTCACTCTATAAAATTGAACTTCTTCATCAAATCCCTTTCAGAGTCTCCATTTCAATACACATACGTGAGATTGCTAGTTAAGATTAACTAGCAATCGCATGCGAACAATGCAATGTGAACACCAAAAGGGAAGAATATGGATAGTGAAAAATGGAGTAGACTAGTAAATAAAGAAGTGGAGCTAGCTAATCAAAGGTACAAGAGTTGTTGGTAATTGGAAAGAAGCCCATAAATGCATTATTATTGAAGACTTTATTAGAAGGGGTATACAAAATTTGAGTGAATCTAAGTGATAAAACAATTTGGAAAATGTAGTGAGATAATGTGGAGAAAAAATAGAGGACCAATCAATTTGAAAAGTGAAGAAATATTTTGATTTTTGTTGTCGACTTATTGGAGGAAACATTGCAAGAATCTATATTTACATAGAAATGAGAGCATATCAACCATGAGTTTTGAATGTAAATGTTGGAGTATGCCAATGAACATCTGAGAGTCCTTAATTATCCCAAGAAAAATTATTGAGCTTAATCTCGGATAGTCTGAGAGCCCTCAATTACCCGTGGGTAAGATAACTTCCCCCACTAAGAACTATAAAAACATGAGTTTACATAAATGTGTGTTAACTTGAGTGTGGGAATGGAGAAATGATGAAGTGGGCTTGGTGTGTTGACTTGAGTGTGGGAATGTAGGAATGATGAAGTGGCAGCCTACATGGAGCCTCCTCATCATCCTCACATTCCATTTCTATTTATTGTTGGATTTTGATGGAATGGGGGTTACTTGTTCATTTTCTTCCTTTGTCATTTTGGAAATTGGGAGCTTGTTGGAGTGCCTTTGGGATTTTGCTTGGATTAGAGGTGTGAAAGACTTGTGAAGTGAAGTTTTCTTAGAGCTTGATGGAGAGGTAGGATCTCCACCTTTTTTATTTTTTTTATTATGTTTGTGGATATGAAAATGTTGTGCTTGTTAAGTTTGTTTAAGTTTTGTGAATGTGTTTTTGTGTGGTTGGGTAGTAGGCCTTAAGTTGGGTGTGGGAGAAGGACTTATGGGACCATTGGGGAGGGAAAAGGGAGTTTTGTGAGGCATGCATTTGGTGGGAGTGTGATTAGGAGTTTCACCTATGGGGAGTGAAAAGAAATTCATGGTTATATTGTTGCATACTTGCAAGGGAGAGATAAGGATTTTGTGTTGTTTGTTTTGTGCACTTGGAGGCTTAGGGTGAAACTCTCACTTCACTTGGGAGGCATAAAGAGGTGGTTTCCCATAGTCCTTGCTCCATTTGGTTTGATTTCAAACCTTTGTGTTGTTTGAGAAGTTGTAAACTTGTTGAATATGTCATTTTGGTTGTGTTGAATGTCTTGAATGCATGTTGTTTGTGAAAGCCATATTGTTGAAAAGTTTTCAAATGATGCTCAAAACCCCTCATGGTTATTTGGTTAAGGCTCGGGGGCCATTAAGGGGATGGCTTATCCTCTTAATGGATTAAGGTTGGGTGGAGAGCATTGCCTATTGCCTTTTCCTTTGTTATGTGATCCTAGTTTTTGAAGATTGAAGAATGCTAAGATTTGGAGCTACCTTTGGGAGAAGATATGCAAATAGAAGACTTGCATTTTGGTCTTGTTGAAAGCCTTCATGTTGTAATTTTTTTCATGTAATTATTCACACCTTGGGTGGAAGATTTGTTATTTGCGTGCTTAAGAGAAAGTTGTATCTTCATTTGGAAATCTCCATAAATTGTAATCTCCTCTATGAGTATTTGATTTAGAAATATGCATTTGAAAATGTGTTAATTTTGTAGAAAGAAAACTTGATATGGTTTTGGTATGGAAATGCACCTCATTGAATTAAGTTATTTCAATATCCTCAGCATGTGATATGCTTCATTATAAAGACATTGAAAATATTGCTTAAAATGCCTTGCTATATGAAATAGATGTCATTTTAATTGTCATTGTAAGAGGAAAAAGGATTGAAAAGAAAGTGTTTGGAGAATATAGAATTTTTGTTACATTCTTATCAAGTTGTAGGAATGAAAGTAGAGTTAAAATATTTAGAATAAGAGAAAACATCCTTCTTACCCTTATCATTTGGTAGAACGAGTTGTGAAAAAATTTCTTTTATTCTCCCAATTTCAATCTTAGATAGAATTAAATTAAAGAAAAAAAACCATTTATTTGTGCAAATGAATAAATGTATATTTACACATTCCTACTTCAATGTGACTATGATTAAGTCAACCGTATAGATAGGCTCAACAAATTTATTTTATAAATAATAAATCAACTATTGTGTTCTTTTATAAAAAATTAAAAAAGAATTATTTATATAAGCTTGATTTTTTATTATTATTATTAAGATATTAAAATTATTGCAATTTAAAAAATAGCAACAAAATGAATATATTAATAATAATATATGTACTAATATATATATATATATATATATATATATATTAAATTATTTATTAGTTACTTATCAATAAAACTTATAAAAAAAACTTGTTAAAACAATGGTCTCCCGCTCATTCCACGCGGCAATGGTTGGGCATATAAAAGGGGGGGAGGGTCGCCGACCCCACCTCCACCCCATTAATAAATATGATGGGGGGTGGGGGAGGTGCCCCCTCCCCCCCCCCAAAACATATAAACACTTGTTATTAAAACAAAATCGGGTGGTGGCCGACCTTTTTCACACCAGTCTGGGTTTTTGGATTTAATTCCCCACCCTCCCAACCCACCAAACCTTTGTAAAAGTCATGATTCCACTTTTTGGTTCAATAAAATAATCGATACCTCTTATCTATCTCAGTCTCTATACTCAGACACTCTCCATGGACACAGATACATATATAAACATGGTATATACACTATTCACACTTTGATATGTGGCCATTTTTTTAAAATTAATCTATTTCGGGTTTGTATTATTATAAGACCGAATTTGTATATATATATATATATATATATACACAAACATATATATATGCGTGTTTCTTTGCGCAATGTAGAAATGGGTGTGGGGGTGTATATATACATACATTTGTGTGTGTGTGTGTGTGTGTGTGTGTGTGTGTGTGTGTGTTGATAAGAAGATATATAATCATGTATATATACTAAAAAAAGTGTATACCCTTATATATATACCCTAGATTTTATCCCAGGAAAAACATTTAATAAAAACTATATCTATTGGGAAAATGCCATATACCCTAATAGGTATTTACATTGAAACAAATTTACAACAAATAGCAAATGAAATTCACAATCAAACCCTAGGAGAGGGTAGAATAGAAATATTAAACAAAATAAAGTAAATAAATTGGAGTTGTGTGTATCCATACCAAGCTTTTTCCTCTTCCATGGCTTCCTTCTCTTCCTATTTCCCTAAAACCTGCAAAACAATAACAAAAAAATGAGTAAAATGAATGAATAAAAGACTCCATAGAGATGATTAGGGTTATTTGGAATCCTTAGATCCAATGGCTTAGATTGATCCCATCCAATGGCTAGGAATGTTCCCTAAAAATGTTAGGTGGGAGTTAGGTGAGATCATCATTTGATCACATGGGTCAAGTTTGAATGGAGCCACTTGAGTGGTGTAGGAGTTAAATTGTGTCATAACCTTTTTGACTAATTGTTGTCTTGTAACAAAAGTCATGACCCTTAAAATAAATTAAGTCAGATTACTACTTAGTAATTAAGAAATGTTTATTATAGGAATTTAATTTAATTGTGTTTAATCACTAGAAGGGAAAATTAAACTTATCCCCAAAATAAATCATTAAATGGCTTTAGGTCAATGTGGATAAATTTAATAAGGAATATAGAAATGGAAACTTTTAAACCAAGTTGGAAATAGATTAGTATAATTTAATTATTAATTAAAATGATTATTTGTTAATCGAGAAATGAAACCAAATGTTGTTTTTGTTTTTTTTTAATTATTCCATAATTTTCTAATATAACCTTTATTTGTCATGGGTTTTATGGGTAAATTTGTGGGCATTACACTTGGTATCAGAGTCGTGGGTTCTACGCTTGGACCCTGGACATACCTGGAATCATGAAGCACAACAAGAAAACCTAGTATAACTCTAAACCCAGAACACACAACATTGCATGATGTTTTAAAACATAAAAAGCTTAGAAAATTGGAACAAAACTTAGATGATTAAAAACTAACTCTCTCCTTAGTTTGTGTAGGGGGCGCAGACCAGACGAGGGGTTCCCACACATGGACCTAGGCCTACCACCCCCAGATCAGGCTTAACAGCTATTTTTCCTTAGATATTGCAGACACTACATGATGTTAATTCCATTATACACTGAGGATATTTAGGAGGGTGACCTAGTAGAAAGGACATAGATATATCAATGGAGGCTCGATCACCTTCATGTCACATTAAAGAGGATAGGGAAAAGAACTCCCTTGTGGAGTCAATTAGACATGGGTCACCTCCCAGGGAGCTCAAAGATTGATTTACAAGGCACATAGACATGTATAGGAGACCTAGGCTAAGAGATGATCAGGTTGAGAGGCCTAGAGGCTGATAGTCAACTGCAGTAGATCACATTAGAGAGATATTGAAGTTACACCTACTTCATTTTACTGGAGACAAATGTGGATTTGAGGCCGAAGCATGGTTGGTTAGCTTGAGTGGATGCTTCAAACTATGCCCTTGTTCTAGCAAGATGAAAGCTCGTGTTGCCATCCACCTTCTGTGATATGGAGCTAGAGTTTGGTGGATGACTAAGGAGTAGAAGCTCCATGTAGATTCTGAGACATTCACTTGGGAGCTCTTTAAGAAGAATATCAGGAGTAGATATATATCCAGGAGATTCATTCAGTAGTGGATCGATGAGTTTCATGATCTGCGACATGTCTCCATGACAGTAGCAGAGTATACGAGATGGTTTTTGAATATTCTTCAATATGTAGACTACATGCAGGATGAGCACAGATGCTTCTTTTGCACTATCCATAGGAATATTTCTTCATTTGCACATATGCTTCTTTGGTAGGATTAGGAGGTGTGTTGATGCAAGGGGGGCGAGTGGTAGCCTTTGAGTCTCACAAACTCAAGGATTATGAGCTCAATTATCTGACTCATGACCTTGAGCTTGCAGTAGTGGTGCATGATTTGGTTTGATGAAGACATTTCCTTTTGGGAAGGAGATTCATCCTCAAGACTAATTATTTGAGTCTTCATCACCTCTTCATGCAGCCAAATCTCAATGCTCATCAACAACATTGGATGGAGTTTCTTTGTGAGTATGACATGGAGATAGAGCATGTGAAGGGGAAGGATAATGTGGTTGCAGATGCCTTGAGTCTTTGTAGACATTTGGTTATGGCTACAACAGTTGGTACAAACTTGAGGACCATGATCTTATAACAGCTTCCTCATGGCATCTTCTACCTTTCAGTCAGATTAGAGATCAAGAGTCAAAGGCCCCTTGAGGGAAAGTTTGATGGTTTTTCATTAGAGGCAGATGGTCTTCTTCGGCACAGAAGGAGGATCTATGTTCTTAGAGATGGAGGATTGAGGTAGGATATCCTTATTGAGGCACACTATTCACCCTATTCAGCCCATTGAGGGGTGAAGAAGATGCACGCCACTTTGAGGCAGTTGACCAATTGGAGAGGACTTTGTAGAGATGTTGCTTAGTTTGTGTCTCATTATTTAGAGTGCCATAAGGTGAAGGCTGAGCATCAACATCTATTTGGCCTTCTATATCCTCATGCCATACCAGAGTGGAAATGGGACACCCTTTCCATGGATTTCATCATAGGGATACCGAGGTCGAGATACCACCACAACACCATTATGGTCACGTTGGATAAATTGACAAAAGTGGCTCATTTTTCTCCTGTGAAGACCACCTATACAACTAGTGAAGTGGCTCGAGTATATCTTGATGAGATTGTTATACTGCACAAAATTTTGTGGAAGATCATTTGCAACCGTGATCCATTGTATACTTCTCACTTTTAGACCACTACACATCAAGTTCTTCGGATGAGTATCAACTTCAGTACAACTTATCATCTAGAGATAGATGGGTAGACAGAGCAGGTAAATTAGATCTTGGAGGATATGTTGTGGATGTACGTCATGGACCATCAGTCTAGATGGGAGGAGTACTTGTATTTGGTGGAGTTTTCCTATAACAGTTTTCAAAGTTCGATCGGTATGGCTACTTTTTAGGAATTGTATGGCAGAGAGTGCAGGACACCACTGAGTTGGGATAGATTAGAGGACAAAGTTTCTCTTGGAAAGTCATTAGTATAGGATATGTAGCAGCAGGTTGTCATGATTCGACAGAGATTAAAGGAGGATTGAGATAGATAGAAGAAATATGTAGATTAGTAGAGTACATATCATAGTTTTGAGGTGGGTCAGAAGGTGTTTCTTCATGTCAGGCCTCATAAGAAGCCTATCCATTACGGAAAAGGCTCTAAGATCGATCCTAAGTTTGTGGGTCCCTTTGAGATCTTGGAGCGTATCAGTCCTTTGGCTTATCATCTAACATTTCCACCAAAATTGTCTCGCATCCATAATGTATTTCATGTTTCTATACTAAGGAGATACATTCCAGATCCCTCTTATATTTTGTATTATACCATATTACAGGTGCAGGAGTAGGGGAAAATGTCAGTGGATCCCGCATCATTGAGCACATGACACCGGGCCTTCGAGGCCGTGAGATTGAGTAGGTACGGGTCAAGTGGGATAGGTACGATGAGACTGCAGCCACATGGGAGGATGCCACTATATTACGATTCCAATTTCCTCATCTATTCAAGTGACTTCTAGGAGTAAATTGATTCTAAGGGGAGGGGGATGTAGTGCCCACTCCTCTTCAATGTTATTTCATTTGGATGTTGTTACTGTTGATTTGATACTTAGACATCTGATTATTATATTTTGGATCAGTAGATGATGGACTATGCAGATATATGTACTATTGACACTATGTGATTTGCATTTTTATGACGATACACTAGATGGTGACAGTAGAAAATTCAATATATGCAGATAATTTGCATTATTTGGATGTTAAACTAACACGTATGCTCTGGATGTTTTAATTATATCTATAATCTCATGAATGTTTGGATTAGATTTTTATATGTTGATAGATGATATAATTACTTAGTTTCGAATGATTATTATTGATTTTATATGTATATTGCCTCAATGTTGTTAATACGGCTGAAAATGCCATAGAGGTATTTTGTTATGTTGCAGGAAATTTTATCATATACATCAAAGGGGATAGGGGACCAACCACAGAAGGATGTTGGGTGTTGAGCAACGTGGCCAAAATTTGACAACTTGTGTAATGTTATATTGTTGTACATTGCATGCCTAGTTAGGAGGTTTCCTATGGGGGGGACCTCACATGTGTGGCCATGGGGTGATATATTTTCCCTTTTAAATTTTGGTGTGTGTTTTATTTGTGTTTTATGGATTTAATTTTTGAGAATTGTTGTCACTTTATTAGCATGTAATAATGTGTCTTAATTAAGCTAAATTCTTCTTATTTGGTTTACTAAAATTGGGATGTGACAAATAGATAATCATGGGGTTATATGGTTCTTGTTGTAAGTGATATTTATGTCAGTTTGTGTGTTTTACTCCATCCAAAATTCAAAATTCGGATTTTGACTTGGGAGGGATTTTGGAGGCTTATGGACAACCTAGGCTTGTCCCATGCCTCTTAAAGTTACCCAACAACCCTACCTATGATATGGGGAGTTTATTTTTGAAATTTTTATCCTTTTTGGAGTGTAAAAGGGTGAAAATAATTTCACACTTTTCTTGTCACAATAAATTTTTTCATTAGAAAGCATGGTGTGTAAGTTTGTGTGCCATGTGGGTTTTTCATAGTTCTTACAAGCTGATTGATTGCCTTGGGCTTGGTGTGTTGAATTGAGTGTGGGAATGGAGGAATTATGAAGTGACATTCTACATGGAGCCACCTCATCATATTCATATTCCATTTCTATTTATTGTTGGATTTTGATGGAATGGGGGTTACTTGTTCATTTTCTTCATTTTCCATTTTGGAAATTGGGAGCTTGTTGGAGTGCTTTTGGGAGTTTGCTTGGCTTGGAGGTGTGAAAGAATTGTGAAGTAAAGTTTTCTTGGAAATTTATGGAGAGGAAGGTTCTCCACCTTTGTTATTTCATTTATTATGTTGGTGGATGTGAAAATGTTGTGTTTGTTAAGTTTGTTTAATTTTTGTGAATGTGTTTTTGTGTGGTTGAGCAGTATGCCTTAAGTTGGGTGTGGGAGATAGAATTATGAGACCATTGGGGAGGGAAAAGGGATTTATTTGAGGCATACATTTGGTGGGAGTTTGATTGGGAGTTTCACCTATGGGGAGTTAAAAGGAATTAATGGTCATTTTTTTGCATACTTGCAAGGGAGAGATAAGGATTTTGTGTTGTTTGTTATGTGCACTTGGAGGCTTAGAGTGAAACTCCCATTTCACTTGGGAGGAAGAAGGAGGTGGTTTCTCATATTCCTTGCTCCATTTTATTTGATTTCAAACCTTTTTCTTGTTTGATAATTTGTAAACTTGTTGAATATGTTATTTTGGTTGTGTTGAATGTCTTGAATGTATGTTGTTTGTAAAAGCTATATTGTTGAAAAGCTGTCAACTATTGTTCAAGACCCCTCATGGTTATTTGGTCTTAGCTCGAGGTCCATTAAGGGGATTGATTCTCCTCTTAATGGATTAAGATTGGGCAGAGAGCGTTGCCTATTCCCCCTTCCTTTGTTATGTGATCCTAGTTTTGGAAGATTGAAGAATGCTAGTTTGAAGATCAAGTTGGGAGAAGATATGCAAATATAAGACTTATATTTTTGCCTTGTTGAAAGTCTTCATGTTGTAATTTGTTCATGTAATTATTCCCACCTCTGGTGGAATATTTTTTATTTGTGTGCTTAGGAGAAATTTGTATCTTCATTTGGAAATATCCATAAATTGTAATCTCCTCTATGAGTATTTGATTTAGAAATATGCATTTGGAAATGTGTTAGTTTTGTAGAAAGAAAACTTGATATGGTTTTGGTATGGAAATACACCTCCTTGAATTAAGTATGTGATATGCTTCATTATAAAGACATTGAAAATCTTTCTTAAAATGTCTTGCTATATGAAATAGATGTCATTTTAATTGTCATTGTAAGAGGAAAAAGGATTGAAATAAAGTGTTTGGAGAATACAATTTTTTTTTTACATTATTATGAAGTTGTAGGAAAGAAAGTAGAGTTAAAATATTTAGAATAAGAGAAAACATCCTTCTTACCCTTATCATTTTGTAGAATGAGTTGTGAAAGAATTCCTTTTATTCTCCCAATTTCAATCTTCGATAGAATTAAATTTTTAAAAAGAAACCTTTATTTGTACAAATGAATAAATGTATATTTACACATTTTTACTTAAATATGACTATGATTAAGTCAACTATATAGATAGGCTCAACAAATTTCTTTTATAAATAATAAATCAACTATTGTGTTCTTTTATAAAAATAATAATAATAATTTATATATGTTTGATTTTTTTTTATTATTAAAATATTAAAATTATTACAATTTAAAAAAATAGGAACGAAATGAATATATTATATATATATATATTATTAAATTAGTTATTAGTTACTTATTAATAAAACTTATAAAAAAACATGTTAAAACAATGGTCGACCGCTCATTCCACGCGGTAGTGGTTGGGAATATAAATGGTGGGGGGAGGGTCGCTGACCCCACCCTCCACCCCATTAATAAATGGGATGGGGGTGGGGTCGACGACCCTCCCCCCTTAGAAAACTCAAACCTTGTTATTAACTAGCAATCACACGTGAGGTGTGCGATGTTAACGCCGAAAGAGAGGTAATGGTGAGCAGAAAAGGAAATTGAAACAGACAATAAAACACTATGTATCGATTAAAGTTGAGGACAAGTAAAGACAAACTAGGTGGATGGAACAATTAGTCGTAAACAATGTCGATGATAGAGCTAGCAGCACCACTAAAAAGACATGTTTGAAGCCACAAATTTACACAAAGATTGACTTTTTGGTTGACGTAGAGAAACATTTTGTGTTGCAAAAGATCCATAATCAACCTATTATGAGTCAATTTACCAAGTGATCCCAAAAATATGAGTACATTATGTAAACCATGTGTGGCAACTACCCATAAGGAGTTTATTAGAAATCCATCTTCGACTTTCTTTAGGGCGAGGGTATCATGAGCATAGACATGCCAGAGGGGGAGTGCATCGTAAAGAGCATGAGATTTGTTCTGCACTCCCTCACCTTTGCATCTTGCAGATGCATTTCAATCCGCTTCGCCGCTCCACCTCGAACATCTTCTTCTTCTTTACTCTTTCCACAACTGTATGTGCTTTGGTTTGAGGTAACTTTGGGTTTGAGGCTCAATTGGTCAGTGTATGTTTCATGGGGCTACTGCAGGTAAATATTCGAAAGAATTATGGTCCTCCATGTTCTAGAGTCCCCTATGCAAACATTCCTGACATGAACCAACTCTGCCCAGAAATATTCCTTCCTCTTCAATACCCGCAACGTGAACAGAAACATATGTGAGAGGTCCTCCGTTCTTTTCTTCAACGATATTGATATAGCTAATATCTCACATGTTGTTGGAGCCACTTAAACCTAAAGGGCCATGGATTGGGTGAAAATCAATTACACTCGGAGCAACAGGACCTTTGAAACATTATAGAACATCATGGTGGTTTCTCAATAAAACAAATTGAGTGAACGAGGGTAATCGTTAACCCCAATTTTTTTTATGAACATCGTCGATGACACTTTGTGAATCAAGAAAATAAAAAAATGTAGTTTTTTTGTTTTGTTAGGACAGGCTTCCAGATGGAAATGTTGCGAAGTGGTTTCTTCTAAGAAACATACAATGGAGGTTAAAATAAGAAGTTTCGGGAATCAAGATGTTGTGTTAGCACCAACATAGTTGTAAATGCCATATAATTTTGTGTATTTTTATACATTGTATGGAATTTTTGTGTCTTCTTTGCGCTTGTAATTCCACTTGGGGAAAAATAGATGCGATACATGTTTTATATCTTCAACTTTGATGACGTGTAAACATTTTTTTTATGAATAAATGTGTGCCACATGTATGGTGAAGGAGCGTCTGTACTTCATCGACTAACTGCTTATGATAATCGATGGTCTGCCACTTGTTAGAGGGACGGGTGATTTCCCTAATGAAGACGCCTTTCGACGTAATTAACTAAAATCCATAATAACCTCCTCATGACAGATGTTCTACCATTGCCCCATCACTTAAATACCCTGTCAAGATTATCTATGTTTTCTATTTGTAGTCCTTCCAAATGAAATGAAAATAATCCCCAATAATGTCTAGCAGGGTTTGGTATTCCAATAGGGAACCAGATCGACTGGTCTCTTTACAAAAAACATTACAAAGCCTTAGGATTTTATTAGGGTTTTGGAAATTTCTTCTAGGGTTTGGAAATATTTTTCTTTCTTCTCGACGAATTGAAGAAAAAATAGAATCCATCTAAGAGAGCCATGACTGGGACTAAGCAACTATGATGGTCGGAGGGGGAGTGAGGGGCAAGGACGATGGATCTTTATCTTTAGGCATAAACAACACTAATATCTTTGTAGCACTCAACAACCACTGAAAGAAGGACAACAAGAAGAAGGGAGACAAGTCATCAGATCAGGTCGCCACGTAATCCAAGGGCGGGGATAAGTCAGACCAGAATGACCTTGAACCTCCACAATAGTTTTGGGCTCCCGCGTATGTCATTATTAAATCTTGGGATTATGTGGACAATGACGATGACTACTATCGCAGAGTTTTATGTGGAAATGTGTGCCATGTGTATGGTGGAGGAGTATCTGCACTTCGTCAACCAACTACTCATGATCGTCAATAGTCTGTCGCTTGTTAGAGAGAAGGGGACTTTTCCTGAATGAATACGCATTTCAACATAATTACAAAATAATGTCCTACATTATAAGTTTAATTCCCAACTTGTCTATGCCGCATGGCAAGAGCCCTTTCCACATCACCTAAAAATTATGCAAGGCTCACATTGTGTTAGACTTTTGTAGCACCTATTCATTGGATAAATTTTAATTTTTGAACCTTATATAAGACCCCTCAAATTAGGGAATTAAATTTGGTGGCCGAATCTTCCCGTCACATGAAATTCCTACAATGGTACCGCAGTTATCAATTCAACATTTTTTTTTGGAAAAGAAATAACAGAATATCAAAGATTTTGTATGATCCTCAATTTTAATGTTGGCCTAATTTAATTGTTCTAAGATCTCCCCCGTATTTTTCAAGTAAAGAATTTAAATATATTCATAAGGTAGTCAAATATAATTTTCTCATACAACCGAATGTTGTGGATGTTGATCTTATCAAGTTAATGCTCTCTACATGTGTATCGTCTTGCAAGCTGAAAAATATTGCTATTTTATGCCGAACAATAAAGAGGCAAAAATCCCAAGCATAAAACAAGGGAATTTTATGTTAAACACTTTTGGAACGAATCTAATATCTTTAATAAGACATGAATTTTTTTAATGAAGGAAAAAAACTAGGGACCCCACATTTGAGGATTGAATATCATCATTTTTGAGAAAATTTTATATCCATCTCCTGTAGTTTTGCTGCAATGTTTTCGTGTTTTTCATGCATAGCATGGCTTTGCATCTAACTTGCTTTGAAAAAATGTGAACATCTGTCAAATCTCTACCTTGCTCCACATGCAAGATGGGAGCAAAGTATGCAAGACACCTGTCAATGACCATATCTACTATCTGTACGTAGTGATTTCTCACAGTCAAGATGGTCGATGATGTAGAGTTTTTGAACCATAAGATGTCTATCACTTCTCAGCGGGATGGGGGATTTCCCTAGTGAATACGCCTTTCAGTGTAAAAACATATGGATACAGAAGCTCATAACAGTCTGCACCTTATAAGAGATGGTTGTGAATCATAAAAACTACTAAAACCCAAAGGAAAAACACCATACCTATCTAAATTTAGAACTTATTTGCATAGATGTTTATTGGAATTGCGAGGAGTGACAAGTGGACTTTGCAAAGAGGATGATCCTTTTGAGCAACTCCTCTGTATTTTCTCCCACCATTTTATACACCGCATGATTTTCGTCCTTCATAAATAAAAATCTCGGCATCACCTTCACATCTAGTTTTTCTACAACACTCTGCATGACACCAACAACAACTAAAAACTTTTTAAAACACCCCCAAGACACAAACTTTTACAGATTTGGATTCGGAAACAGGGCAGAAAAATTACTTTGAATTCATCCACGTCAACTAACAAAAATAGAATAGCCAGGCACTTGAGAGCCACCTCCTCGAAGTAACCTTTCATGAATTTAGAGGGCGCACATTACTCTGTAAATAAATGAATCAAAATTGGGGGTGTCTAGAAACCCCAACGATCCGATCGTCATTATGCCTGTCGTAACTACCGCCAAAGCCAAAGATAATCGCCACCCCACCAGTGATGGATCTTTTGTGTGTCATAATTTATCATATTGGCGACCAATATGCCGAAAGTGATAAACAACTGGAAGCACATATTCAGTGCTCCTCTCAATTTGGGCAGCGCCACTTCTAAGAGATACATCGACAGCGACTACCAAACCAAATCAAAAATTAATTAATATTTAGCAACAAAACATCCTCGTCATAAACGACACAAAAAATGATGCAATCAAACTACGGGTCTGCAAGAGATGAAATTATTTCCCACCGTTTGATGGTTGACAATGCAACAATTTGGGATCAGTGGATTTTGTTAGACAGTGGTGGGTTGCCCACCTATGTTTACGCATTCTGACGTAGTAACATACTAACAATCAGATGCGAGGTGTGCAACATTAACGCCGAAACAGAAATATTGCTGAGTGGAAAAGGAAATTGAAACGGAGAACAAAGAACCATGTTTCGATTGAACCTGACAATGAGAAATATAGGCAAACCATGTGGGAAGAATGGATTGTCGTAAATAGTGTTGTCGATAGACCTAATAACATCATTTACAAAACAATTTTGAACCCATAAATTTATGGAAAGTATGTGTTTTTGGTTGATGTAGAGAAAAATGTAATCTTGCAATTGATCCATAATCAACCTATCATGAGTCAATATGGTTGGTTGCTCTTGAAAAGAACTCTTTGTTTAACTTGCTTAATGTGCAAGCTCTTGAGTTTGTTCTCAGAGTGCAAGCACCATGACCTATTTAAATGAAAACACCCCCTTAAAGGTTAGTGTTTGTGGACTTCACGCCGCCTCTACCATAATTTCTGTTGTCACCACACTTCTCGCCACTCTAGCTCGAACATATTCTTCTTTATTTCTCTTTCCGCTTGATATGTGCATGTGCGGGTTTTAGGTGGTTATGGGATATTCAAAAATCAGACCCCTAGAGCTCACCATTGAACAAGCATTGGATGTGACAGTGCTCAGGTAATTTTCTTTATTTCTTGCTCTTCGATCTCTTTCCCTAAACTAATCATTGGAGTGATATAAATAATAATAAAAAAACCAAAAATAAAGAAATTGTGTATTTTCCTAGCAAGTATGAGTACTATAGCAATTGATGATAAGATGGACAACTGCAACCTTCAATTTTTGAAAGCCCTTTACTCTCCCATAGCCAATTCCACCAGGCATACTGACTCAAGATCGGTTGATTATGATTCGCTTGCAACACAAAGTTTTCCTCTACGTCGACTAAAAAGTCATCCTTTGTGCAAATTTGTAGGTCGAAAAATGTCTTTTGAATGTTATTACTGCCTCTATTGTGAACAATGTTTGGGACAAATAGTTCTGTCCACATCGTGTGCCTGTATTTCTCATTGTTGAATCCGATCAAGACACAGTGCTTTATTGTTTGTTATAATTTTCGTTTCCACTTACCATTATTTCTCTTTTGGTGTTAACATCGCTCACCTAGATTACTAGATTTTTTTGGAATGAGTACTTAGGAAAAATCGGTTGGTTGGGTCAAAAAATGTCTTATGAATGTTGTTACTGTCTCTATTGTCAACCATGCTTAGGAAAACTTGTTTTGGACACATCGTTTTCTTGTATTTCTCGTCATTGAATTTGATCAGTACGTGGTGCTTTGTTGTCTATTATAATTTTTGTTTCCACTTACCATTATTTCTCTTTCGACGTTAACATCTCACACATAGATTGCTATGTTTTTATTTGGAATGAGTACTAAGGAAAAGATTGGCTGGCAAATAACATCACATGCATTATGGGATTGTTTAATACACTCCCAAATACAGGTGGTAAAGCAGTGTGTCCTTCTTTTCAAATGCAGAAGTAGCTTCTTGCTTATCCAACCAAATCATCTTGGTCATCACTGTATTTGTCAGTTTCTCCCATTGTAAACACCTTTCGGTGTAATAATGGTTGGCGATTCCACTACTTCTTTTTCTAGCCATAACAAAGAATTATTAAATATTATTTTCTCAGCATAATATCTATTGGTGATTCTGCAGCTTATTGTAAAAAAACAAACTTCCATATATGTTAACATTTTTTAATCTTCTTTTGAATATGTCTACATCACCAACCATATAATTTAATAAATGTGTTGACAAATATAAATTCTCATACAATTTTTTTACACTTTATTTTCCTCAAAAACAACCGCCATGCGCGTGAGATAAAATCGTAGATGAAAACAGTTTTGATTCCCCAGAAGGTGTCGTGATTCCAGCCCGCAAACAAAATCAATTTCTGTTTCACACATGTTCTGCCCACTTAAAAATTTCTCTGTCTTCATAAAAACAAGGGCTATTCAACAAGGCCTCCCAACCTTTGGAAACTGCTATCAGAGTGTTATGCAATTCGTATCCCACCCTCTTCAGACACTCTCTGCTTATTTCATCGAGAACATTTGGAATTAAACCCATGTCGAACACTTCGAAATGAACGCGGATTGAAATCTTACCTGGCCAAAAACACAAAAAAATACAGGGGATATGTACTCAGACGGTTGACGAAATTAAAACACGATTCGGTTGAATTGTTTGTCTAACTCCACACCACAAATAATTAGACGCCCTCCTTATTTAAAACAACAAGTGACAAAGTAAAATTAAATTAAATTTTTTGAAATCTTGCCCAAGTCCAACCAAAAAAAGAAAAAATTATAGGGTTTTGGTCAGGGCTGAGATTTGACGGCGGGCCCTACCCGTATACGAGATTATAAGAGGATAATAACAGTCCATTTTTTCACCATAAATGAGATTATAAGAGGATATAAGAAAATTTCTGGTATCATATAAATGGCAATGCATGTAATGACTTGAATCTGAAAGACGAGCTCATTGCTATGAATTTATAAAACCAATTCGCATTATCACACCTGCTAATTACAGGCTGTCGTCTCCTGATGTTACCTCATCTTGGGTTTATCTCAACATTATCGAGTTCAGTGCCTACCAAATCTTCCTTGCATACAATCTGCACGTCTCTGCGTTTCCCAAAAACAGTTTTGAATGACCACCTCTATGTTATCAATGGCAGTGATTACAATGGGACTCCTTCCAAAAGTGTGTACAGATGTGATCATGTATCCTTCAAATGGACTGCTCTACCTCGCTCCTTAAAACCGAGGCAAAATGTCGTTGCTGCTGCAGCAAATGGAAGGATTTATGTGTTTGGAGGGTCGTGCCATCACCCTTGTTGAACATCTACTGCGCCAGATTGGGCAGAAGTATACAAGTCACTTTCATTTCAATGGACTACAATTCAGAGTCCACTGCCAGAGTTTTCTTTCACCCATTCCAGGCACCCATTACACGCTCCTGTCCTATTCAAAGATCAAATATTCATAAGAAATGATTGCAGTGAGATTTCATATAATGTGACATGTTCCACATGGGGAAGAATACCAGATGGCATACCAGAGCTTCAACGGTGTAATTGGAGGGAATGTTATTTGCATATCACCAAGAAGCTGGAAACGGTGCAGTGAGCCTTTGGGCGTATCATCTAGGACCAAATCTTTGGCTTCCGTTGCAAAATCTACTCCCAATTCATCATAACCCTGTAGAGATGTTTCGTTTTCTGTCGGTGGACGGAAATCTTGTGGCATATCGTGCTAAGAAGCGGTTCAATTCTTTAACATTCACTGTCATGGAGATGCTACCCAATTCTATGATTTTATCTACAATTTTATCTCACGTGCTTGGTGGCAGGGCACAGACCTACACGATTTCCTGTGTGACTTCAATGCATACATTTTCAGCCATGTGTAAGGTAGATGTGGATGCGTACATCGTCGACCAAAAAATCACGCTCGCTCATGTCAATGTCTGCGTCAGAGTTCCTCCGCCTTTCTAACATAAAACACGCCTTTCAGCATAATAAAACTACGGCCCTTTTCACACAGTCGACCCATTTGGAAATATTAACACAGTTCATAGTTAGTATGATTCGTGGCTTTTATTACATGGTATACTCTCTCTCTCACACACACACACACACTTATTGATAAGGAGATATATATCCATGTATATATACTAAAAAAAGTGTATATATTATTTGGAAAACCAGATTTGTAAAACATTTAATCCATTTGTAATTATACCCTTTTTAAATAGATCAAACTGGGAAAATGCCCATATACTCAAATGGGTATATACATTGAAATAGATTTACAGCAAGCAAGAAATTACAATCAAACCCTAGGTGGGTAAAATGGAACTAGTATTTCAAAAATATAATACAATATGAGCATCCACCCTAAGCTCCATTTTCATCCACGGCTTCCCTCTCTTGCTCCTTCCCTAAAACCTGCAAAAAATAATGAAGAAATGAGTAAAATGAATGACTAAAAGACTCCATAGAGATGAGTAGGGTTATTTGGAATCCTTAGATCCAATGGCTAGGAATGTTCCCTACAAATGTTAGGTGGGATTTAGGTGAGATCATCATTTGATTGCATGGGTAAAGTTTGAATGGGGCCACTTGAGTGGTGTAGGAGTTAAATTGTTTTATAACCCTTTTTATTAATTGTTGTCTTGTAATAAAATTCACGACCCTTATAATAAATTAAGTCATATTACTACTTAGTAATTAAGAAATGTTTATTATAGGAATTTAAATTAATTGTGTTTAATCAGTGGAAGGGAAAATTAAACTTAGCCCCAAAATAAATCATTAAATGGTTTTAGGTCAATGTGGCTAAACTTAATAAGGAATATAGAAATGGAAAATTTTAAACCAAGTTGGAGATAGAATAGTATAATTTAATTATTAATTAAAACTATTATTTGTTAATTGAGAAATGAAACTAAATGTTGCTTTTGTTTAAAAATAAATTATTCCATAATTTTCTAATATAGCCTTTATTTGTCATGGGTTTTGTGGGTAAATTTGTGGGTGTTACAACCCATTTCAGCGATCCCTAGAAATAACCCAAGAGTCTCCATGCTCTCCCAACACTTAGTCAGATACATCAAAAATCCCCAATCCATCCATTTAATAATTCATTAATAATGGTGACCTAGTATTTGAAGAAATCCTAGACTCTAATCCTAATTTTCTTAATAGTTGCTTTCCTTCTTTGTCTAGTGTACTTTGTTCATCATGAGATAAGTTTCTCAAAATTTCTCCAATTATATTATGTGAAGAAGTTCTACCATTGGATATTCAAAACTATGATTGTTATTCCTACAGGAATCTAGAGACATATTGTAATCTTCATCACTATCTTCACAATGTAGGTGATATGTTTCATAAACTTCTTTATCTAGTAGTTTGCAAGGCCGAATTAAGAGCTCTAAGTGCCCTAGGAATTATGCAATGCCAAACACCCCATATAATTCGTAAAATCATTATATGTTGTATTTTTAATAATAAATAATGAAGGTTCAAAATTCTTCATTATCAAAGCACAAGTGTTAAACATCTAAAATAAACCTTTTTAATTTTAGAAATACAACAACTTAAATAATATGGTCAAAAAGGATTATTTCTCAAAAAATTAAGGTTTGAATGATTTTTAGTTTTTATACCTTATCATCTTTTCTAAAAATATTCACCAAAAGAAATTGTTGCGTCTTATAAATCATACTTAAAGTTGACCGATAGAAATTTATATTTACAAAATAATGTATACACCTTAAATAAACATACCAATTGCATGAATTATTTAATTATTTTATATAAAAACTCAACAAAATCAACAAATGTAATTTTTTAATCTAAAATTTGTTTATGAAACCAAATACACTTACCATATTGTTAATCTTACACAAAAAAGTTTAATATTATATTACAATTAATAGGCATTTCCATCCGTTAATATTTTACAACCTTAATGATTATTAGTGGGAAATAAGTGGTCAAACTAATAATAGTCATATAAATTTGACAACACCTAATTATTTCCACCCTAAGAAATTAGTTTCATATGGATTGATTTGGCCTTTTCAAGAAACTCAATATTGTTGATCTTATATATAATTATTTTATTAATATATTATTCATTATAGGTATTTTTCCTAAATATTAATATATTACAAACTTATTAATAATTTTTAGGAAGTGGCAGAACTAATGAAAATCCTATAAATGTAGCGCCCCCTAATTTTTTACTCCCTAGGAAACTGCGTAGTCCTCCTAGGGTTTAATTCTCCCTTGGGAGTTCGATCAATGTACATATGAACAAATCTTGTTCACTTAAGAGTAGCCAATGGAGAATCTATGAGATGCATATAACGAGTTCCACAGTTGAGCATCACAATGGTAACTATACAGTTACCGATGATTTCTATATTGTTGGTGTTGTATATATTTACCCCCCCGGGTAAATACGAAGGAATGAAGGGAAATTGGGTTTCCATGGTGAAGGAACATGTCGGGGGGTCTCCAAAACCCGACAGCAAAAGAAATATGTTTTCGGGCCTCCAAAACCCGCCAACAAGAAAATCGGGTTTCCAGGCGGGAAGACAAGTCGGGTTTGCACGTCGGAAACGCATGGCGCAAAAACATGTCAGGGGTTCTCCAAAACTTGACACCAAAGAATATGTTGCACAGTTTCCAAAACCCGACATCAAGAAAATCGGTTTTTCGAGTCAGGAAAACAAGTCAGAAAAGCATGGGGGGAAAACATGTTGCGCCACCTCCCAAACCCGATGCATATGCAGGTTACACCCCTGAACCCAAAAACAAAGGAAATTTGGTAATAGCGGCGGAAGCGGGTTTCGGGAAAACACAGGCATCAAACATATGTCGAGGCATCCTCCAAACCCGATGCAAATGCAAAAGAGAGTCCCGAACCCGACTGGAAATAGACCCTGACGCGGGAAATATTCAGATCGCCATAACTTTTCACAGGGAGCTCGGATTCACACAAGGTTGGACCTTTCGGAAAGCTCTCAGCGTCCTCTACCCAACTACGATCGGATATCTTTAATTGGGTGAGAAAAAGTTCTTAAAATGCAAAAATACAGTCTGCCATGTTTTGAGTTATTGAGGATCCCACCTACCGCCATGATGAGGAGTTAGGTGCAGTCTTGGAGGTAGTTGAGGGAGCTCCGAATTCTTCTCTTCTCCCTGATTTTTCTTGTATAAATGGCTGGGAGAGGCTCTAAAAAAGGGTTGGGCATTTCTGCTTTGCACCCTCCCTTCTCTCCTGCTTGCAAGAGAATTTGTGGAGTTTTCAAGCCTCCCATATGGATTGTAATGTTGTTTTTTCCCTCTTGGCCATTGCAATGTATTGAATCGATCCTTGAGCAATATATGTATGTTTGTGATTGATTTTAAACCCTCTCATATATTCATTGCTGTTATTTTGATCTCTCATTGCATTTTGGTTGCCTGTGCATGGTGTGGTATTACATCTATGTGGTCTGTGTTTAATCTTGCAAAATGGATGTCCAACATTCCTCGGTGCATCACCTCCTTAGCTTAGGTTTATTTTTATGCATTTGTCTCTCCCTGTCTCCTTGGTAGTTAGTTTAGGTTTTTGGGTAAACCTCTGCATTTCATTGGTGCATCTGAACAGAGGGATAGGAGCCGGCCTTCATCCAGAGAGCTTTTCTGATTTCGCAAGGTCCCACACTTGGGAAAAGCTCCATGTTGTGCAATCGCACTGAGATTCTCAACCGATCGCGTTGCAGAGTCCCAGGGGTGCTGCGATTCAGCACCAACAGTTGGTATTAGAGAGACCAACCTTCTGCTTGGAGTACAATGGCTCCATTCCCTTGGTGAGTTTTAGATAAAATTTCAGACAATTGAGCTAAAGTTTAAGTCTGAAGGGAGGAATGTGACTTTGAGAGGTTTATCTACAAATGCACCCAAGGTTGTTACAACTAAGAGGATTGAGAGGATTCACAGGAAAAATGGGGTCGATGGGGAAGTGCAGTGCTTGGTTTCAACCAAGAATTCAGAGGATGGGAAACCAGAGTATCATGTGGATATGCAGGGCATATTAGACAAGCATAGTGTAGTTTTTGGTGACATACCTCTAGGTGTGCCTCCGAATAGGGGATTTGAGCATGTGATTGAGCTTAAGTACATTATACATGTGGTTACTACTCCTTACCGTCACCCCAAACAATTTAAAGATGAGATTGAAAGGAATATCCATGAGCTCATTGAGATGGGGCATATTATACCTAGTTCTAGTCCTTTTACTTCTTTAGTAGTGAAGGTTGATAGGGAAAAGATACAGGCAATTTTGGATTGGCCACCACTAAGGATACTGATAATGTTGAGAGGGTTCTTGGGACTATGCACATACTACAGGAGGTTTGTAAAGAATTTCTCTCAATTGACTACTTCATTGATAGACTTGACCAAGAAGGGGGATTTTGCTTGGTTAGAAGCAACACAACAGGTATTTGATCACCTCAAGGAGGTGATGAGCTCATGTCCCACTCTTACATTGCCATATTTCTCTCGCTCATTTGTTCTAGAGTGTAATACACCAAGAGAGGTTATTGGATCAGTTTTCATGCATGACATGCACCCCATTGCTTATGAGAGTTGGAAATTGAGCCCTGTGGAGAGAGGGTACTTAATTTATGAAAAAGAGATGTTTGCCATCATGCATGCTTTGGCCAAATTCAAATAGAACCTTGTACAAAGAAAATTCATGGTTTTGTCATCACCAATCCGGCACTATGATAATTCTTCACCGGGAACTCCTCGTGCTATGATTATTTACTAATGCACAGCCTTTAGTTTGGTGGATGTAAACTGGAAACAGAACAACAACATAACACAAGAATACCATCGACTATGATAAGACAGAATGATGACAAATCAGAAATATCAAAGGAAATAATAATATTAACATGAAATTGTTACAATCTCACCCATGAGGTACTTCAACAAGACTATGGGAGAAACTTTACAATTACGCCTCTTGATGGCTTCTTCAACACACCTTTAACTGATGGCTTCCTTCGTACACTTCCTACAATATTTCTCACTACTTCTTTCTATGCTAAATGAGGGGGGTAGCCTCTCTATTTATAGAACTTACAGGCTTATCCATCTTATCTCTAAGATAGGATAAGAAATCCACTCTGACGAATCATATTCCATACCTTAACTCTTATCTGTACATGTAAGCTTATCTCTTAAGATAAGATAAACCTTATCATTTTACATGGGTTCCACATTTTTAGAATTTTTACAAATAAAACACACAAAATATTTATGACCTCACTCCTTGTCCTTATTACTAATATAATATTCTAATTCCTAATCATGTAGACCCTACTTCTCTAATTACCCAAACTTTGACATTTTAACATTACCGGACCACTTACGACAAATATTTACTTTTTACAACATTCCTATTGTACTTTGACTGTTACCGTACTCCACATTATTTGCGGCGTCGTACTGGCAGCGTCGTTATCTTCTATCGGACGCTACTACTAATTACACTTAACAACATTCTATTCCTAATACATACATTAATGAAATAGAAATTATGGAGGAAAATTTTAGTGTCGACATCTTCCCCCTTCCTAGCTTCTACTCCGTCCTCGGAGTAGACTCTTCTGGTGCGTGGAAAATCTTCAACTTGTCGTGGTTGACCCATTTCGTAATGGGAGTGCCATCCAATTCCTCCAGTCGGTACGTACCATTTTCATGCACAGCTACTATTTTGTAGGGCCCCATCCATTTTGGAAGAAATTTCATCTGTCTTCTTTTTTTGTATCTGGAATCATATACTAGAACCAAGTCATTCACCTGAAATGGAGACCAAAGGATCTTTTGATCAAAGTATTCCTTCTGCTTCATTTTCTTCTTATGGCTTGTATCCTTTGCTATTTCCCTCATTTCCTCTAGCAAATGAAGATGTACCAACCTTTCTTTTACTGAATCACTTTCATCCATCCTTTCATTTTTCATAATTCTCACAGTAGGAATATCAAACTCAATAGGAAGAACTGGATCAATGCCATAGGCCAACTGAAATGGAGAGTATCCTGTTGCTGACTTTGATGTTGCCCTATATGCCCACAATGCTGCATGAATCCTCTTATCCCATTTATGTACCTGCAAGGCTGCATCTTTTGCTAGAATTTGACACAACACAAAATTTGTTCGTTCCACCTGTCCATTTGTGCTTGGTTTGTATGTTGTTGCCTTCCTATGCTTAATAGAAAACTTATTGACTAGGGCTTCTACCACCTCATTAATGAAGTGGCTTCCTTGATCTGTTACAATTTCTAATGGACAACCAAATCTGGTGACAATGCGTTCATATATGAACCTTGCCACTTCATCCATGGAAGCTGTTTTCAATGGCCTAGCTTCAACCCACTTGGTTAAATAATCTGTGGCAACTACAATATACTTATTTTGACGTGATGTAGTTGGAAGTGGACCTACAATGTCTATTCCCCACTTTTTAAAGGGACCAAGTGGAAGAATAGGACATAATGGAGCTGATGAAGTCTTACGGTTACCATGTGTTTGACAAATATCACATGTCTTACAATAATTATAACAATCTTTAAAAAGAGTGGGCCAGTGATAACCTGCATCCAAGATCCTTCTTGCTATAAGTTGTCCAGAGAAGTGCCCTCCACATGTACCATTATGGAATTCTTCTAGCAGCTCCTTTCCTTGATCACGTCCAACTGCCTTCTTGTACTGTCCATCAGGTCCTATTCGAAATAATGCTCCATGCAGAATAGAATATGGACGACTGGCTTGAGTAATCTTTCTCTTAGTCTTTGCATTGGCACCATCAGGAAACTTGAATTCATTCAGATAATTCCAAATATCTATGTATTCACTAGGGATTGTGTCAAGGGAGAACAATGCTGCATCGGGAAAATCATCATCATCACAAGATGATCCTAAACCATCATAGGCTCGAGAGAGTGCATCTGCATTGACATGCTTCTTTCCTGGCCTATCTATAATATCAAATTCAAATTCTTGTAGCAAAATTATCCATCTTGCTATCCTCCCTGATGGGTTAGGCTTATTGACAATATATTTCAGAGCCTGATGATCTATTACAACTATAAATTTCTGCCCTAGCAAGTAATTTCTAAACTTCTTTACAGCAAAAATGATAGCCAGAGCCTCTTTTTCAGTTACAGTATAGTTTACCTCAGCACTGCTCATTTGTCTGCTCCCAAAGTAAATTGGATGTTCATTCCCATTTTCATCCTTTTGGCTCAAAGTACTTCCTAGTGCTGCATCTGAGGCATCAGTGTACACAATGAATGGCTTGCTCCATTCTGGATTCTTCAAAACAGGTGAAGACACCAGGGCTTCCTTCAGTTGTTCAAAATCTTCATGTGCCTTATTTCCTGGTTCATAAGTAACATCCTTCTTCAAGAACTGGGTTAGTGGCTGTGCAATCTTTGAGAAATTCTTGATGAACCTTCTATAGTAACCCACATGGCCTAAAAATGATCTCAACTTACTTCTATTCATAGGAAATGGTAAATCTTTGATTTTTGAAACTTTATCAGGATCAGTACCAATACCATCTCTGGATACAACATGCCCTAACAAGACGCCTTTAGAACATCCAAAGACACACTTTGTAGGGTTTAGTGAGGCTTGTGCTTCATCTAACCTTTGAAATGCTATCTCCATCTGGTGCAGGTGGTCCAACTTGCTCCCATAGATGCAAAAATCATCCAGAAATACTCTGATGAAGGTCCCAATGTAGGGTTCGAACACCTTATTCATCAAACGCTGGAATGTTGCTGGAGCATTACACAACACAAAAGGCATAACTCTATAAGCAAACGTTCCCCAAGGAGTGGTGAACGTGGTCTTCAGCTGATCTTTCTCTGCTATACGAACTTGGTTGTAGCCGCTATATCCATCAGCAAAACTATAGCATTCCTGGCCAGCTACTTCATCCAAGATCTGATCTGAAAATGGAAGAGGGTAATGATCCTTCTTTGTTGCCTTATTGAGCTTCCTGTAATCAACACAAATGCGTAGCTTCCCATTCTTTTTTATTGAGATCACAATGGGAGAAACCCATTCTGAATTCTCCACAGCAAATATGAATCCTGCATCAAGCAACTTATCTATTTCTTCTTTTACAGTCTTGGAAAAATTAGGATTCATTCTATATGGCATTTGCTTTATGGGCTTAGCACCATCTACCAGCTCAATACAATGTTCTACCCAACTTACTTGACGGAGTTCCTTGTAATCAAAAGTGAATAGGTGTATGTACCTTCGAAAGAGCTGGAGGTAGGATTCCTTCTCACTCTCCATCACAGCATCACCAATCTTTATTTGTTGGAGACGATCATCAACTTCTTCTTCAGAGAATTTTATGGGGTCATGAGTTGGTGTGACTGGCAGGATATCCATGACTGAAACATCCACCTCACTTTCTTCATCTTCAGTGTCCACTTCACTGGTACTAGAGTAATCAGAGGATGTCCAATCATCAGTTTCATCACTTGAATCCATAGGTTCTGCTTTATGATGCCGAGGGATCACATTTATTTTCACCCTCTCTCTACCACGTCCAAGTGTCATGAAACCTTCATTCCAGTAGTTTCTTGCATGAACTCTCCTTAGCCATGGTCTTCCCAGCAGCATTGGGTATGCAACAGTACCATTTTTCATCACCTGAAAGTCTACCACACATACAACACCCATAACAGATATTGCCACATTTGAAACTACACCTTCTGGTTTAGTTTTTCCCTTATTTACTGACCTTAACATAAGTGTTGAAGGGCGATCAATTTTTAAACCCAACATATTCATTACCGACTCGGTCATTACATTAACTGTAGCACCTCCATCAACTAAGACATCATGAATTGAAATACCATTACATAATACCTCAGCTTGTGGAGCATAGGGATCTGCCTCTGCCTCCAAAACAGGGACCTCAACCTCCTTCTTTCTTCGAGCATTGAGTCCACCTCGCAACTCCCGCCTCTTCTCAGAAGACATAGCCAAGAGTTGACCATATGTAATATTTGCAGGCCTTTTGGACAGATCTTCCAAGATGGAGTATGGTCCTTGCCCCTGTGAAATCAGAAAATCCTGCACACCCAACTTTCTTCTCCTATGTTTCTTACTAGTTTCTCCTTTCATCTTCTTAGGATCAGTTCCATCTTGATTATCTTTTTCTTTCTTTCTTTTTGTTACAAACACATCTACTTCATTATTTCTGCTCTTATCTACTACATCAAAAGAATTCACAGGTGCTTTTCCTTTATCATTATCTTTTGTACCAGATGTAGAAGCTCTATTTGGACAATTATACTTATAATGACCCTTTTTATAACAACCATAACAAACTACTTCAGAAATATTTCTTTTTGGACCTCTATCTCCTCCCTGAGAACTAAATTCCTTTCCTTGAAGAAGATTAATAGTTAACTGACCCATCTTTTTGAGCATATCTTCATACTCAGTAGATGTACTAGGAGAAATATTTGTGCTCACCAGGAGTGGTTGTGGATTCTGGACCAAAGGTGCTGGTGTAGGCTCTACTTTAGCAACAATTTCTTTGGGCTCCTCTTCCATGCTTTCTTCTTGCCTTCTTGCAATCTCCTTTGCTTGTTCAATGGTAGCTGGGCGGTCATACTTCACTCGTTTTCTGATCTCTGGCTTCATCCCAAGAATGAAGTGCTTACATAGGAGATTATCCACGCCATTCATCAACCCATCCGCTAATCTTTCCTTCCGGATCTGGGCATCGAGCTTCCTCCTTAGCTCTAGAACATGAGCATGATAATCCCTTATCTTCTCCTTCTCTCCTTGGGTTAGCTTTGTGATATCGATCATGAGATCTGCATATCTCTGTTGTTCACCAAATTCTTCAAGAAAACTTTGAGTTAATAAATCCCATGAATTTTTCACATTATCACCTAGTGTTTCAAACCACCTAAGTGCTGAACCATCCAAAAAGGTAGGAAAAAATTCAGTCCATTGTTCCCTTCTTATAAGGCCATTACAAATACAAGATCGCTTAAACTCTTGAATGAAAGAAGAAGCATCTTCATTAGATTGAGCTGAAAAAACAGGAATCTTTCCCATTTTCAAAAGTAACCACCGTGAAATACCAACTCACAAGTACAATCAACAAGACTTATGTGCACAAATAATTGGAATCACTATACTAGAAAGTGACTTTACACATTTCTACAGTAAAATAGAAATGACCATGGTAACTATGGTAAAACTTGACTTACTGCGGTAAAAACTGACTTTACTGTGGTAAACACTATTCACGGTAAAAAGTGAAATTACTGCGGTAAATACTATTCACGGTAAAAAGTGAAGTTACTGCGGTAAATATTATTCACGGTAAAAAGTGACTTTACTGTGATCAATACTATTCCAGCAAAAATGACTTTGTCATGGTAACTACTATTCACGGTAAAATGAGTTTACCATGGTAACTACTATGCACAGTAAAAACAAGGTTACCCTCTAATTGATTTTTGACTAATTGGGAATATCTCTCCAGAAAATCCACCAACAAGGAATGGTCCCGGCAACGGAACCAAAATGTCATCACCAATCCGGCACTATGATAATTCTTCACTGGGAACTCCTCGTGCTATGATTATTTACTAATGCACAGCCTTTAGTTTGGTGGATGTAATATGGAAATAGAACAACAACATAACACAAGAATACCATCGACTATGATAAGACAGAATGATGACAAATCAGAAATATCAAAGGAAATAATAATATTAACATGAAATTGTTACAATCTCACCCATGAGGTACTTCAACAAGACTATGGGAGAAACTTTACAATTACGCCTCTTGATGGCTTCTTCAACACACCTTTAACTGATGGCTTCCTTCGTACACTTCCTACAATATTTCTCACTACTTCTTTCTATGCTAAATGAGGGGGGTAGCCTCTCTATTTATAGAACTTACAGGCTTATCCATCTTATCTCTAAGATAGGATAAGAAATCCACTCTGACGAATCATATTCCATACCTTAACTCTTATCTGTACATGTAAGCTTATCTCTTAAGATAAGATAAACCTTATCATTTTACATGGGTTCCACATTTTTAGAATTTTTACAAATAAAATACACAAAATATTTATGACCTCACTCCTTGTCCTTATTACTAATATAATATTCTAATTCCTAATCATGTAGACCCTACTTCTCTAATTACCCAAACTTTGACATTTTAACATTACCGGACCACTTACGACAAATATTTACTTTTTACAACATTCCTATTGTACTTTGACTGTTACCGTACTCCACATTATTTGCGGCGTCGTACTGGCAGTGCCGTTATCTTCTATCGGACGCTACTACTAATTACACTTAACAACATTCTATTCCTAATACATACATTAATGAAATAGAAATTATGGAGGAAAATTTTAGTGTCGACAGTTCGTACGGATCACAACAGTTTGAGGCTCTTCCTTGGGCAGAAGGATCTCAACGATCACCAACAGAGATGGGTGAACAAGGTATAAACCTACGACTTTGACATACAGTACACCAAAGGTAAGAATAATTTTGTTAATGCTTTATCTAGGAGACCTTACCTTACCTCTATGCTTAGTTCTTTATTTGAAATTTCAGCAGATTGGAAGGCTCACATACTTGTTTAGTATTCAAAAATTTGTTTTTCATGTGAGATCATGGATGGAATTATACATGATGATAGGTACAGAGTTTTGGATGATCTCATATACTAAAAGGATAGGTTTTTCCTTGTATCAGGGTCTAAGATGAAGGAGAATATCCTTCGAGAAATGCGTGATACACTATTAACTGGACATCCTAGATATTTCAAGACATACAGATTCATCAGAGAGAGATTTGAATGGAAGGTAATGAAAGATGATTTATTTAATCATGTCAGAGAGTGTATGGTTTACCAGTAAACCAAATCCGAGCATTCTTTTCTAGCAGGATTACTTCAGCATCATCCCATTCCTGAGCAGAAGTTGGAAAGTATATCTATGGATTTTATGACATGAATTCCCTTAGTGCATGAACATAATTGTATCTATGTTGTAGTAGATCGGTTAAAAAAATATGCTCACTTATTTTCCCTTCCCAAGAGGCACGAGGCAGCAGATAGGGCTCAGGTGTTCTATACAAGTGTTTTTAGGATTTTTGGGTTGCCTAAACATATTGTCAGTGACAAGGATAAGATCTTCATGAGCACATTTTGGAAGGAAATATTCAGGATTGTAGGTACTGATTTGACCCCTAGCATGGGCTATCACACACAAACGGACAGACATATAAAGATAGTTAATAAGTGGATGGAGGGATACTTGTGGAGTTATGTGATAGGTCATCAACATGCATGTATTAGATGGTTAGACATGGGTGAGTTATTACAATACCACCTATCAAATGACCATCAACATGAATCCTTTCCAAGCTCTATATGGGTATGATGTTATGTCATTTATGGATTTGGTAGTACCAGATAACCAATCTCCTAAGCTCATGATTGGTTACAAAAAAACTAAGGTATTCTGAAAGATCTTAAGGAAAACCTTTAGAAGGCTCAAAATCAGCAGAAGGTATATGCAGACAGGCACAACATAGAGAGGTATTTTGAGGTATGGGATTTAGTATTCCTTCACTTGCATCCATATAGGTAGTCCTCACTTAAGCAGAAGGGTGCATAGAAGCTAAAACCATGGTTTTATGGTCCATACAAGGTAGTACGAAGAGTTGGGGTAGTGGCATATGAGCTGGAACTTCTAGAACATAGTAAAATACATATTGTATTTCATGTTTTGTGTCTTAAGAGGGCACTTGGGGATCATATTGTACCTTTTGTGAAGCTGCTACCATTGGATGAAGAGGGGAAGATGGTTTTAGAGACAAAATCCATTATTGAGGTGAGACAAAGGAGATTCGGGAGAAGACTCGTCACAGAGTATTTGGTGTGGTGGAAATTATTTCCACTTGAGGATGCTACTTGGGATAGAGAACAAATATTATAGCATCCTGATTTTCATTTTCTTGGGGACAAGAAAATTTCGTGAAGGGAGGGTTGTAATATCCCCTTTCCTTCGCTAAGGGCCAATTCAAGTCTTAGCCTTGGTCATACCCAAGGGGCTAAGGACTGTCATCAGCAATCCGACACTATGATAATTCTTCACCGGGAACTCCTCGTGCTATGATTATTTACTAATGCACAGCCTTTAGTTTGGTGGACGTAATCTGGAAACAAAACAACAACATAACACAAGAATACCATTGAATATGATAAGACAGAATGACGAAAAATCTGAAATATCAAAATAAATTATAATATTAACATGAAACTGTTACAATCTCACCCATGAGATTCTTCAACAAGACTATGGGAGAAACTTTACAATTACACCTCTCGATGGCTTCTTCAACACACCTTTAACTGATGGCTTCCTTCGCACACTTCCTACAATATTTCTCACTACTTCTTTCTATGCTAAATGAGGGGGGTGGCCTCTCTATTTATAGAACTTCCAGGCTTATCCATCCTATCTCTAAGATAGGATAAGAAATCCACTCTGACGAATCATATTCCATACCTTAACTCTTATCTGTACATGTAAGCTTATCTGTTAAGATAAGATAAACCTTATCATTTTACATGGGTTCCACATTTTTAGAATTTTTACAAATAAAATACACAAAATATTTATGACCTCACTCCTTGTCCTTATTACCAATATAATATTTCTAATTCCTAATCATGTAGACCCTACTTCTCTAATTACCCAAACTTTGACATTTTAACATTACCGGACCACTTACGACAAATATTTACTTTTTACAACATTCCTATTGTACTTTGACTGTTACCATACTCCACATTATTGGCGGCACCGTACTGACGGCACCGTTATCTTCTATCGGACGCTACTACTAATTACACTTAACAACATCCTATTCCTAATACATATATTAATGAAATGGAAATTTTGGAGGAAAATTTTAGTGTCGACAGGACATTAGATGCTACTGGGTATGGATATCTATTACCACATAGATTATCTGGTGGTTTTTGCTTATGAGCATCTTTCTACCCACCCTTCATTTAAGGCATATACAATGTTCCAAGTTGAGGCTGTATAACAAGGCTTATACTCAGGAATGCATTTGGGTAGTTAACAGCTGAATGAGGTTGATAACAGGGTTGACACAATTCTTTTGAAAGCATTTTAACTAGAACAAGAGTGCTAGATGAACAAGGAGCTTTTGGGTTAAATTGCCTTGGCTGATATTGTTGTCTATAATTCTGATTCTGTTGATAAGGCTACCTATTTTGTTGATATTGTTGGTTTTTTTGATAAAGATCTTGATATGGCCTACTAGGTTGATCTAATTTATTTTCAATTGTTGTTAATTTATTACCCATAGTCCGCAAAGCTTTAAACACATCATCTGAAGGAGCTAAAACAATAGGCTCTATAATGCTGATAGGTTGCGAAATAGGTGACAAATCTGCTATGAGAGGCATTAAAGGCCTTGGTGCTAATTTACCAGCTTGAGTAAGGTTGTTTTTCAGCTTGAATATAAATATCATAAGCTTTTGGGAGACTATCTCCTCCCATAGACTGAATCATAGTTGAAATATCACTGTTTAGGGCTCTATGATAATAAAGAAAAGCATGATCAGCTTGAGGCTTGGCACTTGCTCGAATTCTTTCCCAAGTTCAAGCAAAATGAATATTAAAATTGTCCATAAATTCATGATGGGCTCTATTAATTGTGGACAACTGTTCTATGAGGGATAAATGATCATAATGATCTTGAAATTGCTTAAGTAAATATTCTCCCAACTCATCCCAAGATCTTATGCTCCCAATTTCTAAGGTTCTATACTATTGCAAGGCTTACCCTTTAAAAGATGTAGCTAGAAGTCTTAAGGCTACATCCTCATGAGTTATGTTATGGAAAACACAAAGGGATGCAACATATTTGATGTGCTCTATGGGAATAATTTGATTTTCACCAGTGAATGTAGGTAAAAATTTTATGGCAGCATTAAGAATATCATGATAAACTAGAATTACTAAAGGGCTGCCATTAGTAAAGGTTACAAAATTCCTAGGTGGTTGAATAACCATTGGAATAAATGGAATCTGAACACATAGATTAATACATGGTAAAGGAAGATTATGAGGATGGTTATCAAAACCATGCCTATTATAAGGTAAGGTATTACCAAATCTTCTTCTTCTTGCATAATTCAAAGGTAAAGAAATAAACTCAGAAGGAATTCCTCTTACCGATGATCTCGTAGTCACTTTAGGCATGGAACATGTTGTAAAACTGGTCTGAAATTGCTTAACAGAGTTGCCAAATAAATCTTTTGATCTTTAAAATAAATTTTTGCAGCGTGTTACTTGAAAAGTGACTTCTATTTTGCTATAAATCTGTTGTAAATTGTTGTAATTTGTCTGCAGATCTAATTTGTGGTCCCACCGAGCATGCCAAAAATTGTTATCTCTCAAAAGTGCATCCTGTAGAGAGATGGCTGCAGGTTTTCTAAGATTTCTCTGGATCTCTCTCTTTCGTAGATACAATGGAAACACCTTAGGTCTATGGGTATACCTATTACTGAGGTGAGTCTATGGTATCAAGGCTGGTTCCTTTTTGATGTATCCTAAACTAATTTTTAGGGGTTTTGAAGGTAAAATAAATGACTACAAATGAATGAAAATTGGGGTGATACACCAAACTTGTTGAGGGATTTGAGTGCGTGAGAGGGAGGTAGAGAAACAGTGGGAGGTTGTAGAGAAAATGCTATTGTGGAGAAAGATATTTTGGGAAGGAGTTGAATTTTATGTAGAAGACGTGGAATCCAAGCATCAGGAACTCCCCCATTTGGGAAAGCATGACAGGGAACCCTCCTCAGCCTCATGTAGAAGCATCCCAACAAATACGACCTGGGCTACGGGTACGCATCTAAATCAACCTAAGAACCTTACCCTTGCACTTGGTTTTTTGACGTATAGTACAACAAACACTCAGCAAGCTAACTCAATTAGTGGGAGAGTAGGAGTGAGTCTTATAAGAGGCATAATGATGGAAGTGCAAATAGCTTCATTTTTATACGAGAGTACCTTTTTGGGTCTATCATCCACACATAATTCAGGTGCACATATTTTTGGACTATCTTCTGGGAGTAGTAACTCTTCGCAGATTGTTGGGGTACAGTTCAGTACTACTATTGGGACATAGTGAAGTACATCTTCTGGTCTGACCCCAACAATAGGTTCAGGATCAGGAGGTATAGTTGGCTCTGGTTCTAGTGGGTCTAGTGGTTCTAGAGGAAGAGGAAACACAGGAGGTTCTGGATCAGGTGGGCAAGGTCCGCACCAACCCCATAATATTTACATGGAGATGTCTCTTAATCTTCCAGAGTATAGGGGCATAAAAGATGTTGAACATGTACACATGCGTGAAATACTGTAGCGCGGAAAAGGGATCATGGATTCTAAGTGTAGGGTGAGTCAATTTGCTACTATGTTACAAGGGTGCGTACACAATTGCTACATAAATTTTGACCCTGATCAAACTTGCATAGATTATACAGCTTTAACAGATGCTTTCCTTAAAGAGTTTCACATCCTTGAGTGTGAGCAGAAGAGTATAAGTGTGTTCAAGGATATCAAGCAAGGAACTACTGAGTGTGTTAGAGAGTATGATTCCCATTTTAAAATGTTGTTATCTAAGCTTTCTTATGATATTCATGCAAGCCAACATACACAATGGTTCGTTGGAGGCCTGATTATACCTTTTAGGAGGGCACTATCACATAAAACATACACTCATTTGTGTGAAGCAATTGAAGAATCTTTACACGTTGAGGTAGTTAAAATTATAGACACTGGGGTGAGCCCATTTTTAGAAGCAAAAATCACAGCTATAGAAAATCAGTTGGAGAAACTATCAGAAAATTCAACACATGAGACACGTATAAGGATTTGGTTCACAAATTTTGAAGTGGAAGGTAACACAAAGGATGGTTTTCCCCACAGATTAGTGTGCTCATTTCTATTAGACTGTGAGATATGCCATCTAAACCATGATGCTATTTCTTTTCCATCACTACAATGCATGATAAGGAAGAATTTTTCATGCTACTGAAAAATCTGTATGTCCACAAATCATGACACGGAAGACTGTTGGTTGATTTTTTAGTTCCATGTTGCTATAGATATTGGTGTACGATAGAAAAGAGTTTCAGATAACTCTAAAGGCAAGAACAAGCATCAGGATCAGGGACACAATCAGGGGCACTATGATCAAAATGAAAGGTGTTTTAAAGGAAAATGTGGCTGAGGTCAAGGATACCATGGTGGATTTGGAGGATGATGCCGTGGTTGTGAAAGAAACTAGTTCCCTCATGGAATGTGTTATATATGTGGATCTCTTGACCACTACAGGCATGAATGTCCTCAGAATATTACATGTTATTTCTATGGAAATAATCATAGCTATGAGGAGTTCCTGGACTTATATGAGCATCTTATCAAGTAGCATAAATAGGAAAACAAAGGTGCTGAAATGGTTAGGATACAATGTGGTATGGAGAATCAATGGATGCCTAAGTTGGGAGCAAAATCTAAGGCAGTGTAGGTAAAGATCATGACCCACGCTGAAGTAGCATGTGTCAGAGAAGCATTATAGCATAATCCTACCATCACTAAGGAGGAGGTTCTACATGCACCATACCCAGATCCTACCCATTAGAAGGAGGTTTATCAGGAAACCATGGATGTACTCAGGAATCTTCAAGGTGAGATATAGTATTTAATATACAAATCACTAAAGATGGAGCAAAAGAAAGCATTAGAGATGGTCCAAATTGATATAGATGACTTGAAATAAGTGTGCAAATTGTTGCGCCAAGAGAATATCATTCCATTTTTGGGGAATTGGTTAAAAGTAAATACTTCATGTGTAAATACTTAGACTGGATGACAGATCCTACATGCAAATCTTCCCCTTCATAACCTAGATTATGACAAGGAAATAAATTTGAATGCTATTGTGGATGGGTGGCTATTGAGTAATATATTGATTGATACTGGCACTGAATTCAATGTTCTTACCTTAGATGCATGGGAACAAATGGGGAGACCCCCATTACAGCCATCCTCTAATGTATTTTTCATGGCTAATCGGATTAAGGCCACTCCTATCGGAGTTTTGAAAGATGCATCTATTACCATACAAGGAGCCAAGTTCATTGGATATTTTGAGGTTTTAGCGCTAGAAGATTCAGATAGCTTCCCAGATCTATTGGGGAATCCTTGGTGCTATAAAAATAATGATGATCTTCAGTTCAACAAGGGTTGTATTAGTTTTGAAAACAAGGAGGAAAGAGTTATTATCCCTTTAACATATGTAAAATTTGCGCCTTATGTTGAGCCCTTGAGTGGGGAAGACGTGGATAGGATTTATGTACGGGTCATCCGAGATCCAAAGATGCTTAAGCCATCTAAAGAAGGAATAATTTAGTGAGTTGATGCATAGTCTATCAATGATACTACAAGTGTTGTTTGTGATAATTGGGCTCATAACACTTATGAGTTGGTAGGGCATGAAGTAAAGAGCATATTTCTTAAGGGAAACAAACCGTGTTATGTCAGGAGAACAGGTAACAACTCGGTACCTTGTTACACTAGATAAGGAGATCATATGGTGTTCCTGCACGCCATGGAGGAATAGTGGATAGACCCGCCAAAAATAAGAAATATGCTAGCATATACACTACGCGAGATAGTAGCGCAATAGTGGGTGGTCCACAAGGATAACCTTGTAGGATGTAATGAAATTAGGATTTCTCTTTCCACTAGGTTCTATAGGAGCAATGCACCTACTCAAATAATTACTTATCGTGGTAATCAACCTATTCAACATCACGTTCAGAAGTGTGAGAGACTCTGGATAGAGGGGTAGGAAGCTTTACCACCTTTTCTCTGGGTGAAATTTTTTTATTCCACTTTACAAGGTTGCACGCGTGCTTGGTATGCCTATGCCGAATGCCATAGAGAGACTAGAAATTGGCATGATTTAATTATAGGAATGGCCCAGATGTTTGAATTCTTCTCTACCAAACCTCCAATGGAAGAAGCATTAAAATTCATAAAGTGCTTAACTATGGGAGATAATTCCAAGGATGAAGAACTCCTTCAGAAGTTATTGGATGAAGGAAAATCAGGAGCGCATTTTATTGAAGAAACTGATGCCGACACCACACTACTTCAGTGCACTTGCCTTAAGAAATAAAAAGGAAAAATGGTCTACTTAGTGGATGATGAAGAAGTAGATGATCTGGATATAAACCATTCAACATATAGGCATGAAGTGTTGGACAATTTAAATGAGACCACGCGCACCTATCATGAACCTATGAATACAAATAAGGTGAATATTGGATCAGATGTTGAGCCTAAAGAGGCCATAATTAGGGACTATTGGTTAGACTCTGAAGTGGAAAAAATCATAGAGTTACTATGGGATTATCAAGATTTATTTCCTTGGGGATACCATGAGCTTAAAGGAGTGCATGAATCATTAGGAGAGATGAAGATAAAGCTTAAAGAGGGTGCATGCCCAGTTAGAAAGAGACCCTACAGGATGAACCCCAACTTACGTGAAAAGGTCAAGGAAGAGATTGACAAGATGTTTATGTCTGGAATCATCAAACCTCTCGATGAGTCAGAATGGGTTATTCCAATAGTGATCAGTATCAAGAAGGATGGATGGATTAGGATCTGTGTGGAATATAGGGAGCTAAATGTTACATGTGTGACTGATCCCTTTCCTACGCCATTCACTGAGGAAATACTAGAACGCAGTGCGGGGCATGAAATATATTCATTTACAGATGGGTTCTCGGGGTATCATCAGGTTAGGATTTCCCAGGAGGTTTAGGAAAAGACTACTTTTACTATTGAATGGGGTAGCTTTGCCTTTATTGAGATGCCTTTTGGTCTGAAAAATGTGCCTGCTGTATTTTGGTGCATACTTGTTCAAACATTCAAGGAGTTTATTCACAACTTCTTACATGTTTATTTGGATGATTGGACGGTGTACGGATTAGTTAAGGATCATTGTGACAATATGCACTTAATGTTTGAAAGATGTAGACAATTGAATATCTCTTTAAACATCAAGAAGTGCATATTTGCTACACCATTTGGGATAGTATTATGACACATAATGTGAAAGGAAGGTTTGTTGGTTGATCCAACTAAGGTTGTAGTCGTTATAGGCCTAAAAGAGCCTACCAATCAGAGTGAGATACGTGGATTTCGGTCATACAAGATATTACAGGAAGATTATTAAAGGATATGCCAAAGTTGTCACACCATTGGAAGAGTTACTGAAAGGGAAAGGTATGTTCTATTGGGGAGAACCACAACAACATGCATTCGAGACATTAAAGGAGAAACTTACTACTACGCCTATTCTGCATTTTCCTTTGTGGGACCAACCATTTCATGTACATGTGGATGCCTCTGGCATGGCCATTGGTATAGTATTGGCTCAGCATGGAGAAGGTATTATAGATCATCCTATCTATTTTGCTAGTAAAAAGTTGACTCCTATAGAATAGAACTACACATCTATAGAGGTTGAAACTTTTTCAATGATCTATGCACTACATAAATTCCATTAGTACCTGTTAGCTACACCATTTTTCTTTTATACATATCACATGGCATTGAATTATTTGGTAAACAAGATCATTTTACAAGGGAGCATATGTAGATGGGTACTCTTATTTCAAGAATTTGATTTCATAGTTGTGGTAAAACTAGGGAAAAGTAATTCTAGACTAGACCATTTACCCATAATACAATCATGAGAAGAAGCACGGGAAATTGAAGATACCATGCTAGATGCTCAGTTATATAGGTTACAAAGAGTGCAGTCATAATTAGATGACATTGTTGTCTTTCTACGAACATGCATGACAAAAGAAGGAATAAAATCCTTAGAAAACAAATAACTTGCTATATGCACAACACCCTATATGTTAATTGGTGGTGACCTGTAAAAGTTAGGTTAGGGTGAAGTATTGCGCCATTGCATACTAGAACATGAGCACACAAATATCATAGAGGAAGCTCATGGTGGTATTGCAGGTGGCCACTATACAAGTGACGCCACTGCATGCAAGATTCCAGTCACTCGATTATGGTGGGAGACCCTCTATAAAGATTGTACGGATTATTGTAAGGCTTGTGATTACTGTCAGCATCTTGGGAAACCAGGTCAACGAGATGAAATTCCTCTAAGACGTATTACTAGTGTAGAACCATTTGAGAAATGGGTTTTAGATTTTGTGGGTCCTATTTCACCAACCACATGCAGAAATGGATCGCGCTATATCATAAATTACATAGAGTATCTGACAAGGTGGGCAAAAGAAGCGCCTACAAAGGATTGTAAAGAGGCTATAACAACCATATTTCTATGGGAAAATATTATTTCACGGTGTGGATGTCCTTTAAGTTTGACCAGTGATAGGGGCACACACTTTTTGAATGAGACAATCAGAATTTTATTAGATGAATTCATGATTGCACACCATAAGACTACACCATATCATTCTCAGGAAAATGGGACTACTGAGGTTTTCAACAAAATTTTTAGCCAGACATTGACAAAAATCTGTGATGTTGGAAGAAAGGATTGGGATGATAAAGTATCTGCAGTACTTTGGGCATATCGAACAATATATAAAAGGTTAAACAAAGCCACACCATTTCAGTTAGTATTTGGCTCAGAAGTAGTTCTTCCTATAGAATTCATGCTACCTACAATGTGTATTGTGCATGCTAGAGGTCTAGCTAATGAGCAAGCATTAGAATAATGGATTGAAAAGTTAATCAAGTTGGATGAGTGACAAGCCATATCATGTTATAATCAAAAACAATAAAAGGCTAGGAAGAAAACATGGCATGACTGGCACATCGGGGATAAAGAGTTTGAGATTGGAAAGATGGTGATCCTTTATGATTCTAAATTTTTGTGCCATCCAGGTAAACTCAAGGTACATTGGTTTGGGCGTATGTTGTCACTCACATATGTGAAATAGGTGCTTTTCAATTAGAGGCGCTTGATGGAATACAGTTACCTAGATACTTCAACGGGAGTAGGCTGAAGCCCTACTATAAATAAGTCTTCTTGGTGTTTGTAATAAAGTAGTGTTGCCATTAAGATTAGGTTTTCAATTCTACATTTCCTTAATGTGTTTCCTTCCTTATCGCTATGCTTTGTCAAATTAGTTGGTGTTTTTGTGTAATAAGCGTGTTTATGTACCAGAAGCTAATTACTATTTGGAAAAAAATTATGTGCAGAGGACTACACATACCCTTAATGTGGGGTGGTTATTGATATCTAGGTACAGAACTGATGAAAATAAGTACACATAAAAGGAAATAACTGTTACGGGTGTTATTCAAGTTGGAAAATTGAAAAAAAAAAGATTGTTTCTGGAAATGAGGACCATAGGTGGAGGTAAATGAAGAAACAAGTATAATGCGAGGTAAGTAGAGGCCATGAGAACTACCAAAAAAAGGTGCAATGGTGAGGTACTCAAGTGCATGGAGGCACGTTGAAGAGAAATCTTTGGCTAGAAGGTAGGAAGGCACACTAGAAGGTTATAGCTTGGGCATGAAGATGTACCACGCGGAAGGAACAAAAATGATCGATTAATGAGAGGATTTTTGGTAGGTGGAGGAAAAATAAATGTACTAAATTTTTTAAAATCTATATAAGGATGGAATGCAAATTCATTTTTACCGTTGCAATTAAGATAATTTAAAAAGAGCTAAGTGTGAACGAGCTGAGCAATTGTGTTGTGGTGCGAAGAGTGTGAAACCAGATGTGGAGAGAAGGTTTGTGCATAGGAGAAGCTTGTGTTCCCATAGATGAAGGGTTTGAGCAATGAAGACACATTATAAATGAGCTAGGGAACACAATTTCCACTAGGGCATACAAATTTGAACTAGGGTTTCAACTTGCTTGGTTACAAAGGGTAGAAAAGAGAGAATTTTCAGATGGCACCGAAGAAAGCACCTGCAAAAGGGGTAAAAGGGAAGAAGGTCAAAGTGGAAGAATAAATTGCTCCTGAGAGTAATTTCTCAAAAATGTAGTATCCAAAGGGCATGATTGTGGGACAAGAATGAGATTTCCACATCTGTCAATGTAAAATCAGCGATTACAACCATCGTACATTAGATAATAAGAATGATCTTGATGCATTGTTGATCACAAAAAGGAACAAGAACACAACAGAAGATATCCCAGTGTACGATGACGCTGGTGAGAAGTTACTAAAGCAGATTGGAGTCTACAAGTTGTACGAGCTTCCATAATTTTGCAAGTATGAACCATTATATCGATGGTTGATGAGTAGAGTCCATGAAGACTTCTTCTAATTCACTGGATGGAGGGTTAGAATCACATCTGCCTTTATTTCAGCAATGATAGGACTAAGGACATCATGAGTGGATCTGGAGAGTGATTTAATAGATAAGGCCATAATCCTGGAGACAAGGAAAGAGTTGGGGCATACTAAAGGTCTGCGAGGCATGGACATTGAAAAATTGAAAAAGTACCCAGTAGTGGAGGCAGCTGCACATCTTGTAACAAAGGCTACACATTGCAAAGAAGATGTCTCAAGGAGTGGTCTACAATATCACAGATCACATAGAAAAGAAAATCATTGAATAATCACGGACAGGTGATAGAATAATATTTGGTGCTATTTCATTATCTTTGTTGTTTATGGAGATTAGAGTTCCCGATGGGCCAAAGGAGAAGATTTGGGAGTACACCTCAGAACAAAAATCTCTGGCAGAAAGATTTCAAAAATACTTGTGTGAAGGATCAATGAGTGGACCATTTAAGTAGAGGGTGGAGAATTGGTATGATAGACTCCACGTAGCTTTTAAAGAAGAGTGGCACATACCCAAGGAGTTTCCTTTAGTGGTGGGCAAGACATTGTAGTTTGTAGTTTACTAGCATTTTTGCATCGCGTGATTTGCGATGAAGGGTGGGGCTTGAATTACATGGTGAAAAATACCATATGCCTTCACAGCATGATATTTCTAGGAATTAGTTCACCGGTTTTTAGATACGTGCCTCATAAGCTTCAATGCAGACAAGGTAGATTGTGACTACCACACTCTGAGAAAGAAATATGTATATCCAGGGTAGAATGCCTATATTGAGAGACTTATCTCAGATATTATAAGCACCAAGCTTGTAATTTTGGAAACTGGGGACACCAGAGAAGTGCTTGTGTAACTTCAACTCAAGTCCAAGATGGATAAAATAAGTATGTGGAGAATGAGTTCACTCTCCCAGGGCCACCAAAAGGTAAGAATACAATGGAGAACTTTCTAGCACCTAAGCCCACAGAGACAATACAAGTAGATGATGAAGAAGAGGAGCATGAAGATAGTGGTGGTTTAGAGCATAGAGGAAGAAGAGAGCCTCCAAATAGGGAATAAGTTGAGTGTGCGACTACTCCACCCCAACCAAAAGAAGGAGATGATGAGGACCTACATGTAGTACAAGGAGAGTGCCACTTCAAAAGAGTATTTAGGATAATAATGACCCAAGATGTTACTCCATAGTCAGTGCGCATATCACCTCGAATCTCTCCACAAAAGGAGACAACTGAGAAAAGAAGAAGGAATTTAAAGCTGAACAAGGAGGCAGAAGAGTCTAAGGAAAGCACATTGAATTCCCCTACACCTCCAGAGAACATGGAAGGAATAAAGGTTGAAGAAATGAAGGATAGAGAAGAGGGAGAAAAGGAGGAAGATGAGATAGCAAATGAAACTACTCAGGGTATATAGAACAAGCTCAAAATATTAAATCTCAATTTCATAAGGTTCTAAGATCGAAAAGAAGAAGTGGAGAATATGTTCCACCAGTCATGGGCTACACTAAGGACAAAGGTAAAATTTTTTGCGCCTGTTTTCAGAGCACAGTGATGCAAAAGGAGTTATATGGCTAGGAGCTGATGGATGAAAATATGGTAACCATGTGCATAAGGAAGCAATTTTCATGGTTGATGCACATGCACATGGATGAACTTGACTTTGATGTGTGTGAGGAGTCGTGTGTATCAAGGAGGTTAAAGAAGACACCTCAAGCCAGACACATAACAATAAATCTTACTATTATGTCATATGAACAACTAAGAAATGCATTGGTAGATGTCTCAACATAGGTGGCAAGACGGAATATGGATAAGGCTGCAACAATTTGGGTGCTACGAGAATAGCTCAAAACTAATGATATAGAAATAATGCACCTAAAGCAAGAAAAAGACTTGTCATAGAAGAAGAACGTTGTTTTCATCAGCATGAAAGAGGAATTTGGGGACAATATAATGAAAACAAAGCCACACTTAGAGCCTAAGGTAACCAAAACGTTTCCTTCGGCAATGCATTATGTAAGTACCTTGGTGGAGTTAGTGTTTGAAGATGAACCTCTATGCATGCCAGAACAAAAGAACCATGAGTAGGAAGAAGAGTGGGAAAAGGATTCGGTGATGAGAAATATTGCTTCATATGAGGTGTTTCTTCATAGATTATAGGAGGAACTGAAGAAATTAGATCAATCGTTGAATATCTGTACATCCCCAGAAGCCGTTATAAGAACCAAGACCATTTTAGAAGACAATGAAGTCTTGAAGGCCATAAAATATGAGACCTTGGGCCGCACAGAATGATTAGAACTTGTCAAGAAGAAGTGTGAGACCCTTACAGTAACTCAAGAACCACATAAGGAAAGGCAAGGTGAGCTTAGGAAACTCATCGCACAAAAGATGGACTTATTAGAAGGAAGAATGACTGCCATGTCTAGCATTGTGTTGGTCTTGCAGAATGAGAAAGGAGATATTGCAAAAGATGAGTTAAAGTCAATTGCAGTGGATATCCCAGAAAAGGAAGAAGTTGTGCTAAATGTGTTTTACCTGATTCTGGAGTGTTTCTAAGAATGTTGACGAAACAAATAAGGGTAATGGGCTAGGAGGAATACCTATTGAAATGTTGGTTGTAGGTTGTTGCACGCATATGACTTCTGAATCCACAGCTGATCATGAGAGCTTCCTTTTTTCTTGGAGGAACTACCTGAAATGGAACACAAGACCACCAAATAAAAGTTAAACAATATATGCAGTGGACTACCTAGCGTGTGCTAGATCTCGGGAAGTGTGATACTTCCTAGATGGCTGTCAATCCATTGTTTAAAACAACTTAATGCTGATAATAAAGTAAATCCTACTGTAGTTAAAATGATTTAGGTATCTCATTCGTCTACAATAAGAAAATTCGTTCACAACAGGCTAGGCTATGATTGAATCTGAAGGTCAAGGTCACTATCAGGATATTGTTATTGGTCAAGGTGAGGTTCTAGATTATTTTGGGTATTTGGTAGAGGTTTCAAGCTCTGATATGGGTTTCTAGCAAATGACACAGAGACCAACGTCAGTCTGGTATGACTGGTATCAGTTTAGGCTAACCGGTGATGGCTATGGGTAACCGGCGTTGGTATGGTCGATGTACGGGAAACTCAATAAAAACCTAGCTGGGTGATAGATCTGAGGTTAGGTGAAGGTGGAAGGGCAATGACAAGATTCGCATGGATCTGAGGTATGCACAAGAATGATAGAGGTCTAGGTATGGGAAGCATAGGGGTGTGGAAAAAAGGATGGTCGATTTTGCATGGAGGTAAAATGGTAGGGAATGGAAATGAGAACAGAAACTAACAACAAAAGTAAAAGGATCTGCTAAAACTATAAGGAACCAATGCAGGTTAACAAACTTACTGTTTGTATGAGCTTGATGCCTAGTTGGTAATGGTGGGTGATCAAATGAACTTGGCGTAGTGCTAGCGCTTCCCCAGATGCTCCCGTGAAGGCAAGTGGTTGTGTGATTGCTTCAGGTACTGGCTATGGGTGTTTTGATGCTTGTACGGATGTTGGTTCTACTTGCATGCAGCTCTGGTTTCATCACTTGTTCTCAAAAGATCTCTGTCTCTCTCTCTCTCTCTCTCTCTCACAAATGTACCCACCTCTAAATAATGTGCCAACCTCGAAATAAGGTTGTTTTTGGGATTAAATGGTATTCGACAGTGGTTCCGTGTTAACCAGCGGCGGTTAAGGGTAACTGGCGTCAGTTAGGGAAGGATTTCCTAGGTTTACTAAATTGGGCAGATCCCCTTGATTTTCTAGGATCTCGTTTCGTTTTACTCTGCGGATTAGCATGGAAGCTTCCTTCTAATGGGTGGGAATGTGGTTAGAGGGAATGTAGGCATTGATTTTTAGGGTTTGGGTAGGTCTTAGTTAGTTATGGCAACTTACTAAGAATTGGTCTTAGGGTGAGGTGGCTAGATGAGGTGTCTAGGTGAGGTGGATATAGTGTGGGCATTATCTTAATTAGGATATTTAAATAATAAATATGGTGAGGACATGAATTAATTTAATTAAATTAATATTATAGTGGGGTGAAGGGGGCCATGGCTAGGTGTATGTGTTCGAGATATTTATTTATCTAGGGACCAAGGGGAGTGTGACCTAATTTTAGTGTCTACATTTTCCCCCTTTTTGTTGCATAGCTTGTATTGGTAAGTGATGCTGACAAAAATAAGATGTGGTTGCCCCATGTGTGGGTGAAGGTGATCCCCCTCAAACTAGGAACTGATGAGGCAAAAGGAAAAATTGGTGAGTGGTTTGATAAAAGGTGAATGTGATGAAGAGGAATGTGGGTAACGGGGGAAAAAGGAAAAAGGTCTACTCAGGTAATCTAGGTAATGGGTTAGGGTCAAAGTTAGTAACAGTCAAACACACACACTTGTATAAACTATGGAACGGTACCAGGCTGAAGAGCAGGTAAAATCTACATTGTCTAAGGTGGATAGGTTTATCTAAACAAGGTTGAGATGATTCTGGTATCTAAGGTATAGGATATGGTCAGGAAACATGATGCAGGTCAGGTGCATGAACATTTAGGTGTGTTCCAGTACACCAAAGGTAGGGTTAGGATAAATGGTTGCAGCAAGAGGCAAGGTAAGGTCATTAGGTCAATCAACACAGGTAACAGTGCCACAAGGTATAGCAAACACATGAGGTCAAAGGTCACTAGCGATGTTCCAGGTCCAAGAATCTAGGTCATGACACAGGTAGGGCCGAGGTATGGGTAAAATAACAAGTCCCCAAATGAGGATGAGGGTAGGTAGTAAATGATGAGGTCAGGAGGGTGAGGTGAATGGTCAAGGTAAACGTTGGGTGAGGGAAAAAAGAGTGACGGGCAGGGTAATAGGGAAAAATTGGGGGCAATGTGGAAGAGAGGGTGACCGATGCCGGTCAAGGGTAACCGATGCTGGTATAGGGTAACTGACCACGGTAAAGTAGGGCATGTGACCGATGCTGGTGAAGGTAAAACCGATGTCGGTTAGGTCGGGGATGTTATAAAAAAATCCATGGCTTTTTGTAAATCATTTGTCTTCTTACGCATTGGGAAAATGACACAAGAGAGAGAAAGTTGGAAAGTGTCTAGACTGAACAGAGAGCTGAGTTGGCAAGCCGAACAATGGGTGATTGGTAGTTGAGAGGTGGGTCCATGGGATCAGATTGAGTGATTTGATTGGTTGGAGGCACGGTTAGCGATTGGTGATGGCAGAGGCCAGAGAGGGATTGGGTGGGCCATCGGTGCAGCGGCCAGACGTTCCACCATGACGATGGAAGCATGATGAGGTAAGGATCAAACCCATGTTGTGTTTTGTGAGGTAGATTAGTTGAGAGGTCGGGTGGGGAAAAAAATTGGTTTTTTTGGGGGGGGGAAATGAAATTTGAAATGTGGGAGGGTAAATTGGGTAGAATAGGAGTAGGGAAAGAGGTAAGTGGGAGAATAGGGGTGGGATGTGGTTAAGGGGAAGTGTAGGTGAGAATGGGTGGGTAGAAGGTTAGGAGAGGTAGTTTTGTTGAGAGGGGAGGGTTTGGGGTCATGGTTTTTTCCGTGATAGTGACTGATGTCGGTCAGGTTTAGCTGGCGTCAGTAGGGTCAAACCGGTATCATTCACGAAACAGGTGACCGATTCTAGTTTAGGGGTGACTGGGGTTGGTGAGAGATAACCGGCACAAGTCGGGCTTTGGAGAAAAGGATCGTCAAAAGGGCCCTAGGTGGAGTGGGTGAGATAGGGAAGGGTAGAATAGGGTGCGTTGGTAAAAATAATGTAGGCTAGTGTAGGCAGTGGGGGGTGGGGGGTGAAAATGGGTATGGGGAAATGATAGTGGGTATGAGTATGGGTATGATGAAGGTGGATTAATTTGATGTTTGTATTGGATGAAGGGGAGAGATCAGCTGCGAATGAGAGATAGGGTGCCACCCCTGCTCTTGAGAGTATAAGGCGTGGTGACAGTTGAGGAGTGGTAGCACGTGGAGGAGGTGGGCCTGAGTGGGGTCTGGCGCTATCAGCATGTGGTCTGGTAGCTGAGTCTGATGGTCACTCTCATCGATAGATGGGATTCAGTGACCAACACATTCTACCTATCCATAGGTGAGATGAAAGTCACCCTGGAGGACGTGTTTAGGATACTGTAGCTATCGATATTGGAGACATAGGTGTACTCGATCTCCTCCAAGGCCTCGAAGGAGTTGATGCTGACAGTGTTTGGAGAGAGACTGATAGACATGACATTCCATAGTGCTAGTTTGAGTTATGGAGGGATGTACACATCCCATCCAAAGGAGACGAGGCTTGTTGTTCTATTGATGGAGGAAGTGTGTTGTTTCACACTGCCAGATGCAAAGGGAGGGATATTTACTCACTCATTGATGGAGGTACTACATGACATAGTGATGGATCAGACCCACTTTGCTTGGGCACTAACATTCCTGGTACAACTATATAGAGAGCTATGGGCATATGGGCGTTTACGTAGGTTCAACCTGTGTTGCACATTTTTACTACACTGTTGGGCTTATGAGCACATAGTTTATGTGTGGCAAGTAGGTATGCCCTGAGCAGATGCATTTCCACCAAGTTTTCTGCGGGTGGGACCTACAGTGCGATGGGTACCTGTGATTGGAGAGTGGTGATCATGATAGGGCTACACATGATGTAGTCCTATTACAGGTGTTTATTGGAGGGGTTTTTTGGAGTGGACATCATATGGAGACCGTATGTTGGTTATCCCTCATACGTGTGGTTGCATGATGAGTTACATGGTCTTCAACTATTGAGATGGATAGAGGGGTGCTATGTCAGGGAGCACAAGATGATCCCAGTGGACAGGATTAGACAGCAGTTTGGACTGTCACAAGACATTCCTCCACCCTTCCCTGTAATACCGAAGAGATGATGATGGAGAGGCTCATTACCTCTACCACAGTTGACAGTGCCCACAGGGCACAAGGAGTAGGTGGTAGACTGACGGATTGATGATGTTGAGGCTACAGATAGATATAGACATGGTTGGCAGCTCATTTACGAGTAGTACCATCCATCTGGGGTAGCCGGATTTAGCCACCATCACAATGTAAAGGGACGCCTTACAGGGGCAGGTGGCGACCTTGATTACCTAGTTAGGTATGGTGTAGGGACATAAATAGCTTCAGCTCTAGAGGTGGAGGTGGCTGAGTTACATGTATAGGTGGTTAGTCTTTAAGCCCATATGGCCCAAGGTGGGGATGGAGATGGAGATGGTGACGATGGTCAGGTGGCCACCCTACAGGCACATGTGACAGGGTTGTAGGGCCAGTTAGCCATGGCACAAGCATAGATTGGGGCTTTACAGGCCCCATTTATAGATTGCTATAGGGGTAGGGGCCGATGACACTATCATAGGCACACGGGATAGGGTCCCAGTTCATAGGACAGGGGGTGGGATAGGGTCCCACTGAGGATAGGTACAGGGTCACAAGGCCGATGGGGCCACCACAGATAGTGCCCGTTTCCATGTTGTGGGAGGCGAGATAGGAGGCCAGATACTATCAGGACCAACTGATGATGGTAGGGAAATATTGTTTATCATATTCCAAGTATAGGGCACAACAGGCCTCTAACAAGAGGACCAGTTCACGCACCCATAATGTGGAGAGCACAGGGGGCCATCGAGCACCAAGACATGGTCAGGGTGAGGCCACCAAATTAATCGGAGGCTTAGTTCTAGATTCATATGTACACAGCAGGGACCTAGCCACCACCTATGATGGATGGGGAGATGTTAGCATGTCACCAGACAAGGGCTAAGGAGGTAGAGGGGATAGGAAATATAGATATGGAGGATGTTTTCCAAGAGGATGCCTGATATATGGCTCCCGATTTTGACATAGTTTTAATTTTTGATATATACTGGCCTATTTGCTGAGAGTTGTTATATTTTTGATCACATATCGGCCTGTGTGCTGAAGAGAGTGAGGATGTACGAAAGTTTTGTATTATTGATCATATACCAGCCTACATGCTGAAGATATTTTACCCATTGTTCTATTAGCTTTATTGTATATGATACCAGGACCTATATGCCGATGACATTTTGTATTGAGAATCAACCTTACATGTTGATGATTTTGAGAGATGTGCATGATTGGATATCCATGTATATTGTATATAGACACACATATTTGTTTATATGATGAGATGGATGAGATTTAGATGATTTGTTGGTGTTTTGTGAGAATTTCAATTTTCGTCGTGATATGGACGAAAACTAGGTGAGTGAGGTATGATGTAGTCAGGTTGGTTTAGGCCTAACAGATCGAGACCTCAAGTTGGTTTAGGCATAGACACGAGTCAGGTATCCAAGGCATAGAACGACCTGTTAGGTACTCCAAGAATGGATCGACTCAGGTCTTAGGCATGGATCGAGTTAGGTAATAGGCAGGGTTGAGTTAGGTTTATGGTGTAGGCATGGTTGAATTAGGGTCCACAACAGGCATGGTCATGAGTTAGGTGATCCCCAAGTCCCGAGTCAACGTCTTAGGCATGGATCTAGTCAGGTATTAGGCATGGTCTTAGTCAGGTAATAGGCATGGTTGAGTTAGGTTTTCACTGGTCTAGTCATGGTTGACTATAGTAATAGGTTTGGCTGAGTTAGGTCATAGGCTATGGTTGAGTTTCTGGGCATAGACCATTGGTTGACCTAGAGTCATTACAGTAGGGTTGAGTTAGGTCACATAATGGTTGAATGTAAATTGGTTGAATTGTGATTCATGACCTTGTTCAGATGATATATACGAAGCTGGGTCACTTTTCACATATGCTTTAAATACATGCATAATGATGGTAGAGCTCGAATGGTAGTCATAATAAATGTATGTTGTGATGATACCATAAAAATGTTAAGAAACTTGTTGTTTGTTTGGTTTAATTTCCAATTTTTGCAATATAAAAAGGAATCTAAGTAGGGTAGAATGTAGCTTAGGAAGATGAAAGATGAATTGGTTAGGGTAGAGAGTGGCCGACCTAACCTCCAAGGGTCCCATGCCCTCAGGAGTGCTGCCTACATAGGGGTACTTGGCGAAAAGGGACCTCAGGCTGATGTAACTTCTCCCATAAGCTAGGGAAGAATATGGTGGATGTATGAAAATGAGTTGGTAGGTTTTAGGCATGATTTGGGTTTAGGTCTAGTTAGGTGTGGGTGAGTTATGGTAAACTTTTTATAGGAAATTTTCATTGTGGTAGACCTTCAGAAGATTACCCAAAGGTAAGCATCAAGGACCAAGTCCTGTATAAGGTAATCAATACGTCTGATAGAGAAGATTTAAAAGATAAGAGGGGGCAAGAAAGCCACCTAATTGGTTAGGGTCATACCTTTTAGTAGATCATACCTTAGAGGAGGTAATAAATGTAAGACCCTAAACAAATTACATGATTGATTGTTCTAAAGGTGAATAAGTAGTCACATGGGATCATCAAAATGTCACAGTTCGTAATAGGTCCCTTGAGGTGGTAGGAAATGGGAGTGCGAATGGTGAGAGGGGTGAAAGGTGGTTAATTTTTATATGATATGAGATAGACATGCTCTTTGGGTAAGAGATCCATGGTCACAATGGGAAAGTCCATGACTAAAAGGCTTTCTCTTTTGACTGATATGAGATAGATTGATATGCAAGAATTCTATATGGGATGAGGAAATTAACTCCTTGAGGTCTTCATGAAGCTCCCCCTCAATGTGGAAAGCTTCAAATTATGCTCTCTTTTTTTTTCTGAAAGAGTTTTACATAGTTGTCCTTCAAGGGAGCAGTCTATTTATACTAGCGATTACAGAGAGGAAGATGTCCTTTTGAGGGAGTCATCTTTGTTTATTGGAAGTTTGATTTAGGGAGTTAGATCCCAGGTGAGGGATTTTGAAGTCATGGACAAGACCAAGGTGAAGAATAGGATTCTTGTTCATAAAGTAGGGTGAAATGACCATGGGATCTCATTTAAAGGTATATGAAAAGTATCCATGATAATCATGCTATGTGCAATATTGTGGTACACATATTTAAGATAAGATAACAAGTGACGGGTACACACATGATTCTTGTTTAATCATTGTTGAGGTGTAAGAAGTGGATAGTGCTCAAGGGATGACCATGGAAAGAGGTTAAAAAGTGATGCTATGACTAAAATTCAATAGTAGAATGGTCGAAGATGCAAGGCATTAAGGGGCTCAAGTTCAAGTTTACCATCGAGTGAAGGGCTAAACTTGATAAGCACCTGATCCATAAGTATGGGTCAGCGATGTATCCTCCAAGCCAATTAGGAGAAAATTTACCCTATTTACTTTTTTCTGCTTTGGTTACATGTTGATTTTATTTCAGGAGAAGGTCACTAACTTAGAAGGTTTGTTCATGGACATGTTTGTCATAGGCACGTTTGATATATTTTTTGGTGAACTTGAAGGTGGTTGAGAGCATTACGACGACGTTCATCTAATAACTCAAGCTGTGCTAAATGGTCCTGACAAAATTTTTCATCATTGAGCATTTCATGGAGAGAAATGTGCAGTGAGGGAATCCCGGGATTTGAGAGGAAGAACAACCTCTGTACCGTAGACTAGAGAAAATGGTATGGCAGCAGTGGAAGTACAGATACTAGTGCGGTATGCCCATAGGGCAAAAGGAATCGATGTCGTATGTCCAGTCCTTCCCAGTATCGTTATTCCACTTTTATGAGAATTTTGTTTAAGGTTTTGTTAGTGAGATTCGGCTTCTTAATTGGTCCCATATGGGCAAAGGGGAAGGGGACCCAAATGCACACATTAAGGCCTAATACCACAAGGCATACGGGAGTTACTCCACAATGGTACAGGGTTTTTGCTAATTGTATTCCCTTATCAGTGACCTAGAAGGTGATGAGGAACACCTTGAATAGTCATTACAGAATGACCTGAAGCTTCGATGAACTCACATCATTTAAACAGACTTCGTGTAGATGAATGGTATGGATTCAACCCATTTTGACATGAACAAATTAGTTAAGAATGGTGATCAGGGAGTTGATGTACATATCGGAACAATGAACATAATGAATCTCGCCGACAAGATCTTAACCCAATTGATGAGCATACGGTTCTCTAAAGTCATCGAGCGACCTGCTCCAAGGCATGGACTCAAATGGAACTGATGCAAGGTTGGCGTATTCCTTGGAATTTTACTCAATGTTTGACGTAGATCACAAGGAAGAATGGTTCAAAAGTTTGGCCAATAAGAACTTACGACGAAGTACTCGAGAGTGCTCTAGCGAATCGACAAGGCCACTGATAGATAGTGGTCGTAAGATATATGGACATAATGGGAAACTAACCACTCCTAATGGTATAAGGACATTTCACGGCCACTCCTAATGCCATTGTAACGTTAATAGGACCTAAGCCATCGCTTAACAAGAACTGCGGAGTACCCCCCATGATGACTGTACGATGGAAAAGTGACAAGCGAGCGTGGGAATCTATAAGCAACTCTTCCTCACACCTGACCTCCCGAGGTCATGCCGAGACAGCCGGTGGGGATGGAATATGTATGGGATGCAGACAACCTAGTTAGGCAATCTAATGTCTTCAATACGCACTAGTGGAATTTGTGAATCTAAGGCAAAGAAGGCCCTTCTAACCTGAACTGGTGTGATAGATCGATCGACAAGGATGACTACTCGAAGGCTCCAATCAATATCGAGCTCTGGCGTGATTCGATCTATGGGTTGTGGAATACGTGGAAAATGACCTGGGATAGTTTTGTGTATGTCTCCGGATAAGGTCATATGGTGGATGGTAAATATAGTCGACTCTATGGATGATTCTCTGGCCTAGTCCAGAACTCTCTAGCTTTGTTAGCTGTTGTATCTAGTAAGGATAACTTTTCGATGATGATAGGTGGAAGTGGAGTGGATCTGAATACTAGTGTGCATAGGACAATGTCTATGTCCGATTGACTTACGGATTTGTTGGGTTGCGGGATTTGTGGATCGCAACCGTAGACTCTTGTTTGTTGTGGTCCTGCTATGGTCATGCGTAGAATTAGTTCCTAATCCCTAACACCCACTAATCGTATGCTTTCTCAGCCTCTATATTCAAAACCAGTAGCTGTGCAATCTTCTTAGAGTGCCTCACAGGCGTTCTTGCAACTTGAATTCTTAGGCTAGTATCTATGTCTGTGAGAATGTCTCCTGCATCTGGTTGTGGGACTAAAGGATTGCAACCAAACGTTTGCTCTCTTTTGAGCCCTTCTACAGTCATATGGATGTTACCTAGGGTAATCTGTAGTTTGGTTGATTTGACCAAAATGTGTGTGCTTGGTCATCCTCTATGTTTAACCCGCTCAACTGGGAATGGATTTGTTGCAAGCTTATCGTTGTTCGAAAGACTTGAATCCTAAGATTCTGATCTATATTTGTTATTGCTGTGATGAGATTGGGTTGGGGCACGATTGGCTCGAATACGTATTCCCTGGGCTCCCTAGGCCTGTGATTGTCATGCAAAAGTAACAATGTAAAACTAACTGTAGAAAAACAAAATTTAACTACATTGAATATATCTATAGAATATATGATTTCTCTATTTTTGTATTTTCTGATGAACTCTTCGAATGAATTTAGCAACTAATTTAATACATCTAGAAATTGACAGCTAAGATAACAATTTAAAACAAACAAGATAACTGAGTATAGCTATTTTTCTATGCAATTTGTAGATCTACTCTAAACAATGAAATAACTTGATCTAATTTATTTGCAAGATTCTCGATCCTACCTCAGAAGTGAGGAGTGAATCATAGTTTCTCAGAAACTATCAATCCCCACAACTTCCTTGGCAATATCGAGAGTAGAATTAACTGAAATAAAGTGATCAACTACTCTATTTGATATGATTCTAACTTAGAACTTTGAAAACTAGAACCTGGATTCTACAGAACAGTGGCAAATCCGATGGTGTGTGTGATCTTGTCCTCTCAGTGTGATCTCCTCATTCCTTCGTGTTCACATGGATCCAGAAAAGCGTGTAATGCTAGCATCAACAGAAGTAGATATTGGGACAAAGGTAGCTCAAGGTACAGACTGAATACAATGCAAGTAGGAGAGGGATAGCGCAAGAGTACAGAGCTTGGCTTATGCAATTCCTAGCGGGATTTATTGTGAGTCATGCAACATGAAATGTACAGAACCTAAAACTATCCTATTTGAAGGAAAAAACCTGTAACTTTAATGGCTTCCTATTGGTAAACAGACTATCTTATTCCAATGGATTGGACAAAATAATAGCAGTACTTGCACAAGATGGATATGTGGCTTACTAACAGTAAAACAATGCTAACTAAGCATGGAATGAAATAAGCTAAGCATTCTAAGCAAAATGAAAACTAAATCTATTGCAAAGAGAAATCAGAGGAAAATTTGAGGGGCCATTTGCTTGAGCACAAGCCAACTATTTATAGCATTTGCATTTACCCAAGGTAAAAGCCAAATAGAACTCTTAAACTATAAACAATGGCAAAACACTATTCCAGGGAACCAGAATCATAAATGCAAGCTTATGGCGGTGAAAGAAAGCTGGTAAAATGTTGAAATTATGTGAGTCGTGTTAAAAGAGCTTTCTGGAAAATGCGTAAAGGACCGCCGCCTGAGCAGGGTGGCGGTTACACTGAAGAGCAAAAGGCCAAGAAAAGAGAGGAAAAGGGAAAAAAAGCACGCAGGGGCTAAGCGCCGCCCTGTTCACGAGACAGTACCGCCGCCCCCTCAGGCGGTCAGGGCCCAGGGCGGTTTCGTCACTGAAGAGAAAAAGGCCAAGAAAAGAGGGGAAAAGGGAAAAACAAAGCACGTGGGGGCTAAGCGGGGCATGCGGGATGTTAACGCACACTTGGAGATCTTTTCTGGATCCCGAACACCTTGCGAGGAGACCTGTATCATCATTGGGGCACATGTCACGTTATTTTGGTAGTACAGTACCTTACAATTTTGGGTACGTACATATTGCCCCCTCGGAGAAGCGTTTTAGCCATGAAGAGGCGTAAAACGGTGGGTCCGAGTATGGCGGTCCCGAAATGGGAAATTAGAAGTTATACCTGATACGTCCGTGTGTTGAAATGACGCTGTCCAAAATTCCCGCTACCTGCAAAACGAAAAGAGAACTCAAGTGCAGATAGACACAATAGTTTGGAAAATAAACACTAAAACAATAGGAAATGAGAACGTACCATTTGTGCGGGGATAAGAACTTACCTCCATCAGTGCTCTAAACCTGTGAAAAAGGTATTTAAAACGAATCAGGGTGCTATATATATGAAAGTGGGCCCATTTTCCTATTCATTTGCGCGAGTCGATTTGATTGATTTTGAGCTCTGGGACCCACGGTGACGGTTTCTTGCGTGAGTAGAGTCAAAATGTCTGTGACGAGATAGCGATCATGCCTCCACGTGCGGAACATCGACCCGTGAGATCACAGGTTAGTTTTCTTCAATTTATCCTTTTTACCCCCTTAATTTTGAAATGTTAAAATATTTGTCATGGGGGGGTAATTTTTGAAAATTTTAGTGTTAAAAGGTCCATCTATGGGGGGCGCCTACTGGGTAGGCTTTGTTTTTAGGTAAAATGGTCCTTTTTTGCATTTTTTCAGGCTTTTTAAGTTTAAAAACCTGTGTGGGTTTTCGGACCACGACCGCCGCCCTGCCCAGGGCGGCGGTTACACGAACGCCGCCCTTAAGGCGATGGTTACAAAACTACGTCCCTGCTCAGCGCGGTAGTTTTGCACAGAATGTAAAAAGAACATCCCTTTGACATTGTTTTTGCTTTTCTAGCATTTCTACGCGTTTTCATGATTTTTCCAGTATTACTTGGATGCTAACTTGCTCTGTTTTGTGTGTTTTTGGGTGTATGCAGGCGAGAGAGGAGTATATCTGGTGGAGTAGAGAGAGGGAGTGTGATTGGCTCCCAGGGGTACTAGATGCCCTCTCACAGGATGAGGAGGACACTCTTCAGAGGGCCGGGATACTACGCATCTCACGCGTGCCCCACGTTGCTCCTTCCAGTCACATTCTTTGTGACTTGTTCTCATATTGGGATGCAGATCGGAACACCTTCCGATTGCCAGGGGTCCCCTGGTGAGTGGACTATTACATTGGAGGATGTCTATCGCATTTTGGGGGTCCCGATTATTGGGAGACGTCTCACCCTTGAGACAGTAGGTTCACGGGCCCAGATTAGCACAGTGGGCTACATACATGGGAGATGCAGTCATCTCCACGGGGTTGAAGAAGGGGGTTAGAGTTCGATCCATTCCTAGCTTTCCCATCCCCTTACTTCGCCAGGCCATCATGGGGATGCTTGCCTCGAGACTGACTGGGGACAAGGGAGGAGATACATTGTTATACTGCTGGTCCCCCATTATTGCACAAATAGAGGGACACGGTCAGATATATGCCTGGGGAGAAGACATTCTTGGGACCACCTACCATGATCTATATAGGATAGTCCGTTTACAGGGGCAGTCCTTGAGCCACCCGACCCTAGTCATGAGTTGGGTCTATGAGCACTTCATCCCCTATGGTAGGGGTGTGGAGGTGGTAGATCCTAGAGCTGTGAGGGCAGCCAGATGGACAGATATGTCGGTGCTCCGAGCACCTCATCAGCCAGTTGCTTCTTTGACTACTGCCGACATGGAGGCCACACCATACCAGACTATGGTAGGTATATGGGGCGAGGAGGCTCTTACTTTGATCTCTTGCTCCACAACAGGGCAGCTTATTGATAGAGTGGGGCAAGTGGAGATGCACCCCTTTGGCCGAGTTCCTCAGCAGTTTGGCCTACCATACATGGGTATGCTTCCCCCAGTATACAGATCAGTCCGAGAGGCCAGAGGGGGGCCTAGAGGCCAGGGTTGGATAGTGGTTACTCCTGGCATTCCTATTGCGGCCAGGAGGATAGTACGTGCCAGAGGGAGAGCCGGTGCGCCTCAGGCACCCTTGCTTCAAATTGCCACGGGTCCTGCCCATAGCAGCGATGACCCCATTGACATAGACTCCGAGTCTGAGGAGTTTACAGGGGGAGAGACAGAGGAGGATACCGAGGAGGATAGTGATCCTGAGTGGCATGATACTCAGGATATCATGCAGGTAGAGAAGGCCGAGAAGAGTGCAGAGAGAGTGACTCTGGTTTCAGAGGAGCCACTCTCCCAGGGCCGTGGCTGGGAGGATGAGTCCGTTGTGGTGTGCTACATTGCTCCAGCCACAGGAGCAGCCCCTCAGTCGGCAGTGACATCCGTGGCAGGTGCTGATCCCATAGATCCATCTTGGAGGCCCGGTGATCTGAGTGAGTTACCCTCTCTCCTTTTAATGCTTTTTTTTTAGTTAGGATCTCCTTAGTTTCTATCTCTCCTCTTGTTTTATCTTGTATTTCTAATCTCTTGTTTGGTTTCTAATTTGTTTTCTCTTTTGTTTGCAGAGACTGCTGATGAGTGGCGGGACTTGATTCGCAGGGTATGTACTGATACCCTGATGATTCCCATGGAGAGGACCCACGCAGAGCTGTCCGTAGATGCTGGGGAGCCCTCAGTAGCTGGTAGGCACACTGACGTCTTTGCCCCAGTTTGGCATGTGGCCAGGATGGTATCGACTCTCCGCACAGAGCTAGTGGGGTATAGGACGGCTGAGCACTTGATGAGGAGCCACTCTCATGGTGAGACTGCAGCTACCCCTCGAGATTCAGAGCCCTCCATGCATTCAGGTTGCCGGTGTAGCCGGAGTCCTAGATGTGGGCGTGCACCTTCAGAGGGGTCTCGTAGGGATTGAGAAGCCGATTGGCTCTCCTAGATTTTGTACGATACATTCTTTTGTATATCCTGGGCTCTTTTGAGCGTTTTGACCATTCTTAGTGCATGATGGCATTGTACAGAAACGTTGATCATTTATATATGTATATATATATATATATTATAATTTTTGGATCAAACCTTTGGCATTTATGGCTCTGCTTCTTTTCTAGTTTCCTCATGTAGATTATGATGTTTATACTTGTATGCTTTTTAGAATGTATGCAATGGAGAACAAATGACACAAATGTTTATTTTCCTTTTGTATTTCATGATGCTGATAAATGATAATGTAGATATAATGTGATTTTGAATCTTAGTTTCTGTAAGCAATTTTTGATACTTCATATTCGTTTTGGCAAGGTGATGAATATAAACCAATATGATGAGCAGATAAACCTGCCCCTACCCCCAACTCCACGCAACTAGTAAGATGCGAGGGCTTAACACCGAGAGTTGGAAAGGGCACAAGTTGTGAAATATGCTGAAACGATAGTGATGAAAGATAGACAAAGTTTTGGTGGAACCAAATTGGGAAGCTACAAGCTTACTCTACCCGAGTGACTTCATAGTTTAGAATGCAACGTGCTTTGCAGTTTATCCAGACTTAGATCCTTAGATGGCCACATGGTAGAAAAAATCTGGGTTTGTAGGATTTTGGACTCTTTTGGAATTTTGGACATCTGATTCATTTGTTCTTGACCCAAATTCTTCGAGATTTGAATTGTTTGCTTATGACCTTTTGCATTTTGTTTGTCAAGAGGACCCCCTACGCTTTGCCCCATGATACCAGTAAGAAGCGTGGGTTTATCACCGTGGAAAAAGCATAGGTGAGTAAGGGCATTTCCATCCTTTCCCAACCCTACACCACTAGTAAGAGACGCAAGCTCATCACCAAAGGTTGGTGGGGCAAGGAAATGTGTAAAATTAATATTTTCTATTTGATCAATATTTGACTCGTTTTCTTGAGTAAAATGTCAGTATGTGCTTATTTCCAAAGAGATATATATATGGGATAGATGTGACACCATGAAGCTTCTAGAATAGACCATAGGCAAGACACCTATCCTAAGAAGAAACACAAGTGAGAATAAACCTGCAGATCTTGGCATGGTTACCGTTAAGACTTTGTCATATCTAGCTTTATTTGATGACATGATTTTGAGATAATTTGATGATATCATGAAAATGGAGAGGTATGATTAGAAATTTTATGCCAACAACATCATGAGTTTGTAATGAATTGCTTTGAGAACAAAATTCCTTGATCACAATTTGTGTACGAAACAAGCGGACAAAATGATCTTAATCTATATGAAGATGCAATGTAAATATGATTATAAATAGTACTAGTTGCTTACGCGTAGAACTGCTTGAGGTGTAGGGAATTGACTATTTCACCAAATTCCTCACCTTCCAGTGTACATAAGAGGTATGCACCATTTCCATAGTCCTTCATGACTCGGTATGGGCCCAACCATTTAGGCCGGAATTTCCTTCCTTCGCCAGTCTTTCTTGTCGATCCGGTTGTCTAGCCTTAGAACTAGATCACCTTCATATATGTTACGTTCATAGACTTTCTTGTTGTACTGCCGGCACATCTGGTCAGCATAGGCTCTGTGTCCCTGTTTAGCATCTAACCTAGCTTCATCTAGGCTTTCTAATTGGGAGAGACGTGCTTCCCTGTAAGCGTCTTCATCCAGAATCCCTTGTAATGAAATACGGAGACTGGGTATTTCAACCTCGAGTGGGAGAACTGCCTCTGCCCCGAATACTAGTGAGAAAGGAGTTTCTCCCATTGGTGTTCTTATTGAGGTTCAGTGGGCCCATAAGGCCGGATACAACTTCAAGTTCCAATCTCGTTTGTTTTCTTTTACCGTTTTAAGGAGAATGGCTTTTAGTGTTTTATTTGTTGCTTCAGCCTGTCCGTTGGCTTGTGGATAATACAAGGAAGCCGTATGATGGCTTATTTTAAATTTATTGCACAATTCGTGAACTTCATCATTCTTAAAAGAAGTCCCATTATTTGAGATAATGACTTGCGGGACACCGTACCTGCAAATGATTTGGTTCAAAATTAATTTGGTGATTACAGAACCAAGTACAGTAGTAAGAGGCATAGCCTCTACCCACTTGGTGAAATATTCGGTGGCCGTGATTATAAAATTATGGCCATCTGTAGATGAGGGAGAGAATTTCCCTATCAAGTCGAGACCCCACGTAGAAAAGGGCCATAGAGTAGCAATTGGTTGTAGAGCTTGTGGTGGCATGTGGATCTCATGGGAAAACTCTTGGCACTTATGACACCCGTGTATAAACTCTACTGCGTCGTGTTCTAGAGTGGGCCAGAAATAGCCCATTCGATGTATTTTGTGAGCGGTGGCATGGCCATCGAAGTGGCCTCCACACATTCCACTGTGAGATTCGTGGAGAATCTTCTTGGATTCTTTTGTGTCGACACATCTTAGGAGCATTCCATCAAACGCTTTTCGATAGAGCACTTGCTCTATAATGACGTATTTTGCTACGATAATGCGTAGCCGCCTTCTGTGTTGCGATGTAGCCCCTTCTGGATACGTATGGTCCATGATATAATTAATGATATTAGTGTACCAGGGACACTCAGAGATAGGAGGTCTGGCTTCAATGTAGTATACGCATTCATCTGGAAAATCTAGATCTACTAGATCACCTCCGTCTAATGGGTTATCAGCTAACCAATCCACGATGATTTGTCCTTTAACCGACTTCTGATTTACAAATGTTAATTTGAATTCCCCCATTAAGGTTATAAAATTTCCAGCCTTCTTAGACAAGGACCCTTGTGTGAGGAAAGTTCGTAAATGGTCTGTTTTTACCATGACCCTTTTTTCTTGATTTAGCATATAATGTCTTAAGCGTTTGGTAGCAAAGACTATGGTGAGGCATTCTCATTCTACTTGTGTATAACGTGTTTCATAGTCGAGCAATGTTCGGCTAATGAAATAAATCACGCGCTCTGTCTTGTCATCATCCTCTTGGGCCAACATACAGGCTAGCGAGACATTGGTAGCTCGTGAATATAAAATTAACGGGTGGTCTAGCTTAGGTGGCATTAGTGTAGGTGGTGATAACAGGAAACGCTTAACTGCATCAAAAGCTTCATTGCATTCTTCAGTCCAATCAATACTATAATCTTTCTTGAGCAGATTGTTGATTGGATGGATGGCGAAACTTAAGTCTGGGATGAATCTTTGGATTGCACCAAGTTTTCCAAGAAATGAACTGATTCCAGATTCATCCGAAGGTGGGACCATTTCAAGGACAGCCCGAATTTTGGTTAGGTCAACATCAATTCCTTGTGACGATATGATATATCCTAGGAGCTTCCCTCCTGTTACACCAAAGATGCATTTTTCTAGATTTAGCGTGACTCCGTATTCTATCAGATGTGAAAGAATGATGTGAAGTACTTCTGGATGGTCACAACACTTCTTGGCCTTAGCCAACAAGTCATCTACGTAGGATTCCACAATCTTATGAATTAGATCGTGAAATATATATGTCATAGCTCGCTGGTATGTAGCGCCAGCATTCTTGAGACCGAATGGCATAACAACGTAGCAATAGGTTCCCCAAGGAGTTATAAATGTGGTTTTAGCTTGATCTTGTTCAGATATTCTGATTTGATTGTATCCCGAGAATCCATCCATGAGAGACAAAAGTTCAAACCCAGCTGTTGCATCAACAATGACATCTATGGATGGTAATGGGAAGTCGTCCTTAGGACATGCTTTGTTAATGTCTCGAAAATCTATGTAAATGTGTATCTTTCCGTTCTTTTTGAGAATGGGAACGATATTAGATACCCATTGAGAGTAATCGACTAGTTTGATGAATCCTACTTGGAGGAGTTTTATTACTTCCTCTTTCACCATGAGAGCTACCTTAGGTTTCATGGGTCTTGATTTTTGTTTAATTGGCTTTGCATCAGATTTAGTGATGAGGTTATGCACCGTAATGTGGGGTGCAACTCCTGTCATTTCCTTATAATTAAATGCAAAAGCCTTCTGATGTTCCTTGAGGATTCGAGTGTGTATTTCTACTTCTTCTAGGGTTAGCGAGGATCCTAATTTCAAGATCTTTGGTTCATCCTCAGTTCCGATGTTAACATCAATTGTCTCTTCGATTAAGGAGGCATTACCTTCTTCAAACTCAGGTGGGGCTGGAGGTAAATCCAAATCGTCCCTATTTTCTACTGTGTATATGCTAGGTTCCATTTCCGAGGGAAGATCCATCATGGGATTTCTGAAGTAGGAAGACGAATGTGGGATTAAGGAAAAATCTATCATATGATAGGAGAGATGTAGTGCTGCATAGGCGTTTAAGTAATTCAGAGTGGCCATATCACTATCAATGTGGTCTAGGATAGTAGATTCATTTCCGTTTAAAAGAGAATTTGTCATTGTTTTTATCAATGGTTCATCACGAAGGGATACCATGAAACAAGTATCCCCTAACTTACTGTTTGGAGTAAAGCGTGATGCCAAGGTTGCTATAGAATCGGTGAGAAGATTGTGTTCTCACAGGATTGCTTCAATTGATATGAAGTCAAACTCCTTGCTTAAATCTAATACAACTGTTTTGTAAAGCTGTAAGTGCTCGGCTTTGGTTTCATATACCTCAGAGACTTGGTTTGCTACCAATTGTGAGTCTCCTAACACCCTGATGTTATTAACACTGATCCTTTTGGCTAAAATGAGGCCAAAGAGGAGGGCTTCGTACTCAGCGCCATTGTTTGTACATTCGAAATTTAGTTTGAAGGTGAAAGGTAAGACTTTTCCTTCAGGGGAAGTAAAGATTACACCTGCCCCCACTCCGTAACAGCATCTAGCTCCATCAAAATGGAGTGTCCAATATTTAGTTGGGAATATGGATGCTGGGATATCTGTTGTGTTTGCGCATTCTACTTCCACCATACAGAGATCCTCTGTTGGAAGAGAGCCAATGCCTAGGGAACATCCCATGCCTGCAGAGTCAAATGGTAAGAACATTGGTAGATCTTGTTCTAGAAATTCAATGATTTTTGCAGTAGTTCCTAATGATACCATTTCTACGGTGTTAGCCTCATCTTTGGGGGTTGGGATTTCCTTGGCTAGGCTCATAGTTTCAAGATCTGTCGTAGGTACCAATTTTTCTTTTGGTTTTGGGTCAGTAGGTTTATTAAGTTGGTTTGTTGGGAGTTCAAACTCCGAGTGCACACCTGGTCTTTTCTTTAAGTCAGCTAGGTGTACATCGAATGGTTTTGGATCACCTTTGGCCACAAATATCTTTCCTAAGTGTAAAAACCTTACTTCTTGAAATAGTGTAGAAGGGATTGCCTTCATGCGGTGTATCCATGGTCGGCCGAGGATCATATTATAGTTAGTTTCCCAATCTATAATATAAAACTCAGTCAAGATGGTTTTGGGTCCTAAGGTGACTGGTAATATTATAGTTCCAACCAAGGTGGCTTTAAGGCTATCATAGCCCCTTAGTGTGTTTCAAGTTGTGGAACAATTGGTTTCTCCATACCCTAGCTTTTGAAGGAAAGAGAAGGGAACTATGTTAATTACCACGCCATCATCAACCATTGCTTGTTTCACATAGTTATTATAAACCCATACTTGTAAGTGTAAGGCTGGATCACCTCGGCATGCGATCTCAACATCTGTCGGCATTTTGTTTATCTCGAATATGAATTCGACATCCCTATCTGCCTGCCCTGGAGGATGAACATCGAATTCTATATGATTTACCTGTGTTTCAGGAGGTGGAGTGATGTTAATTAAATGGCCTAAACCTAATGCTTCTAAAAGAGCATCCCTGTGGGTAGGAGAGTTCTTTAGTAAGTCTAAAAATGAAATGTGCGAGAAGGTTTTTGTTAGGTCATTAATTAAATCATAGGCACCCACAGGCTTTGCTACTATTTGTTGGAAGTTATTCATCTCTGATAGGTGGCTTGGACTTGGCTGAGAGAAATAATCTCATGTCCTTGTTACAGCTTTGATGGGTAGTTCAGCGTCTAACTCCACTAAAGGACTACCTTAGGTTGTGGCTGACAGTCCCAGTTGTGGCCCAACCAAATGGATTTAGTGAAGTCCCGAAGTTCATGTTCATTGGAAGGCCTGTCACTTACGCTTTTGTTCATCCAATTTAGATTGGTAGCCAATCGTGATTTGAAAGCGGATCATTAAAAATCTTGAAAAAATTCCATTTTGAGGGGAAAATGTTGTTGTTGCAAATCAGCAGCACCCCTGGATGCAAATCAGGTTTCTAAATTGATGTTTTAGGCATCCAGTGTGATTGCACAATATTGAAACCTCTCTCCAAGTGTGGGACTTGTAAAAATGACGAGAGGAATCTCCAGATTAGAGGCTGGTTCCTCAAACAGTCCATTTGATTAGATCTATTATTTACTACAACTGCAGAGGTTGGGATCCTAATTTAATACTAATTTGCAAGGATGCAGGGATAAGAAATGCAAAAATTGAAACTAAACTGATAAGGGTGATACACCAAAGGAGTGGTGAGCACTTCTTATTCATGCAAATTGACACAAATCAGAAATTGCCAACATAAAAATCATGCACAGGTTGATAACTGTAATCAAAGGTCTGAAATGAAGCAAACAACACATGCAAAGAGACTGGGAAGCATTCACAGAGCCTGCATTGTGATTTTCAACATCAAAATCCTTGTATTCCAACACCAAAGAATAAGAAAAACCTTTACAATCCCTGAAAGGTTCAATCCTTCCAAAATCACTTGCTTAAGGTGATTTTGAAACATTAGCTTTCTAGAAAAAAGTGTTCTCCCTTTGAAAAATGAGCCAAATCTGGGTTTTACAGTGCATGGGTTGAGCCCAGGAGAGAGAAAACATGAAAAACACATTCGGAGCCATTCCTCATTGACAAAAATACATTAAAAACAGCATGGAGGTCCTTACAAACCCATGCCCTGACATTATTGACCATACTGGAGAAGAATGCGACACATTTCGCATTAAAATTGGTTGTTGAAACGTCAGTTCTGTCCATGAGCACAACCAGAAGTGTCTTTTGATATTTTCTCCCTCCAAAACGTGAAACACAAATGTTTCAAAATTGACAATGGAATGCATGTAGAGAATTTTATCAGCTTTCCATCTGATATAAAGAACATGAAAATATGAGCTCTGGATCAAAAGTTATGGCCATTTGAAGATTTAGGGCAAAAACATGCCCAAAACAGATCGGCGGGAAAAAAATTTGAATTTTACCTCTTTTTTTTGCATTTGGAATTTTTTTTCAAAAATCCCTGCACTCTACCACTTGAATTCCATGTGGCATGATGTGATTGGCCACGGGCTCATCCTTTAAATTTTTCTCTCTAGGCCCTTCCTTGGACATTTTTGCCATGGGACCGTGGCACTTTTCGTTGCTTCGGGCTAGAGGGGCATATTATTCCCCCCATTTAAAATTACAAGTTTGGCATTTTTTACCCTTGGAAAAAATTCAATTTTTCTCCTGTGCCTCACTGGTCTAGGACACATGTCAGCGTATGACTAGCTGACAGGGGTCGCGGGCTCATCCTTTGCCTTTGAAATTTTTGCTGAAAACTTTGCCAAACTTTTAAAATTTCTTCCTGTCTTCCGAACTCTCCTTGGACCCTAGGACACGTGTCCTAGGTTCATTCGCGCGTGGGCCCTTCTTCAAATTTTCCCTCCGAAAAAATCAGCCAACACTTAGAAATTTTTCCTTTTTTTTCTTCTACGCCGCGAACTCCCCATCCCCCTCTGGACAACTGTCATGTTCCTATTGCCTCGGGCCACTCCAAAATTTTGCTTGCGTGGACACTCAGTCATTTTTTCCCAAAATTCTCCCCTAACACGTGGCATCTCCTGTTATCCAATCCCGCAGAAAAAATTATTGCGCATTTGAAACATACGCCAAAACACTTAGCGAAAAAACTTCAATGGGTAGTCTCGGCTCTAACTCCACTAAACCGACTACCTTGACACGTGGCTGACTTCCCATTGGCTGCAACCGGGATTCCAAGGGAAAAGGCTTCATGATCATTGTTTCCTGTCATTACGACCCTTGCTTGTCCCAATTAGATTTAGCCTGAAAACTGTTATCTGATTTGGGAGTGGATCATTAGAGATCTTCCAGGGGTGCCACTTCCAGAGGGATTTGACTGCCCCTAAAAAGGTATTTGATGCTGAGGACAAGGAGGCAAGAACATATCCATGAAAAGTTGTCTTTATTCATCTGAGCAAGTGTTGCATGAATTTGTTGTAGTACGGCACGTTCTAGTGTCGTCATGTTCTAGTAATGGCCCCTGAAAAGGTTTGTGGAAACCACAATACGAATTAGGATTGTAATTCCTCGTTTGTTGGTTTGGTGCGTATTGTGGCCCAAAATTTTGATCAAACCATTGTCTATAGGATTAAAATTTTGCGTTTGTTGTCTTTGGTTTGAATTCTGGTTTTGGTATCTAGTTGAATTTTGGCTCGGACCCTCTGTGGGATTTTTCCATTGTTGTTGTTGTTGTTGTTGTGGATGGTTAAAATCCACTGTATTGATTGTTGGGGTAAAGTTGTTGTTTCGTTGGTTGTTTATTTGTGATGGAGTATTGACAACATTTACCTTCTTAGGCTGGTTGATTACTCCGTCTATTGTTACACCCCGATTTTTATTAAGGATTTTAGGTCCTTGATTGACGTTCGTGGTAGTAGGATAAGTTGTAGTGTTCTGGTTGGAGGTGACTAACCTCCCATTTGCTCCATATGTTTTGCAACCACTATCAATTGCCGCTTGATCTATTCGAAGAGCACTCTCAAGCACTTCATCGTAAGTTCTTAATGGGAACTTCTAGACTTCTTCCTTCACCTCTCTGCTAAGAGAATGAAGGAATAAATCGCATAGTTCCATTTGATCCATGTTTGGAGCACTTGCCGAAGAATAAAGAACTGTACGCCACCTTTGGATGAAATGGGTGACAGATTCATTGTGTTCTTGTTTAATGTGTAAGAACTCCCTGATTCCTATCCTTAATAGTTTATTCATGTCAAAGGCCTTGATGAACTCTGACACGAGTTGTTTGAACGAATGGATGGAAGCCTCAGGTATTCTATAATACCAATCGAGAGCGATGCCTTCCAAGGTTTTTGGGAATATCTTAGCAACAACCCCATCCCATGGGAGTAGTTCTCGAATGGCCGTAGCGTAAGCTTTGATATGTGCATTTGGATCTCCCTCACCTTTGTATTTGGGAAAATCGGGAAGAGGTCTTGGAAGCATGACGCTTCGTATGGTGAAATCTAAGGGCTCTTTCAAGTATTCTGAATATGTCCCTATTACATAGGTTTCGACCATTGATGGTGCCTGCTGAGGGAGCGGTGGTGGAATGGGTTGTTGATATGGCATTGCGTATGCATTGGTAGGGGTGTAAGGAACCCCTGTGGTTGAGTAAAAATACCAGGAGAGGAGAGAATATCCCCTTGTGGTGATTTGGAGTACATTTTAAAGTATGACAGGGGTACTATCCAGGAATGGATTGTTTTGTACTAGACCGGGAGGAACAGTGTTAGAGATGGTGGGTCTAGTTGGCATTTGTTGTGAATATTGAGGAGTCATGCCTAATGTGCCTACTCCTGTGAGGAGGTCTACTTGGCTAGGATGATGTGGAGGATTAGAATTTCCTGTTTGTATGAATTGAGAATTTTGGCAATTTTCTTGGGCAAGTTCTAACCCTCTCACTTTTTCTACTAACGTTGAAATGACTTCATTTGGTGAAGTCACGATGTTTTTCCGTAGTGGCATTTGTTGTATACCATGGTGTTGTATAGGCATGTGATATCCCGCTATGAACTGATTGCTGCCCTGCTAAGTTTCCCCGAGGGCATTTCCTATATGTAGTGGGATGGAAGTATTTTCTTGAAAAGAGACCTTGGGTTGTGTTTGTAAACCTCCTATAGGTGGATACATACTTCGAGAACGTTGGTCGTTCCTAGTATAACGTACCGAATATTCATCATCTAGACCTTAGTATGAGTCTGATTGTCTACTAATTTGTGGTCTAAGCAGCATCTGAGGAGATGAACCAGATTCTCCGGTGAACGTCATGTTATTCAAGCCCAAAGGCTCTGTTTGTTGCGTTTGAGCGAGCTGATCTAACTCCTCAGTTTGAAACGATGAGTTATATCTGATTCTTGGAGTTTGTGTTGACAACTAGGTTAGTTGAGTAGTTGTCACCCCATACTGAGAGTGAGGGTGATGATTGTCTATTTTTTTAGGCGTAGTAAGCCTCAAGGCCCAAGAGGGGCCTGCCATATGCATCGAATCCCGACATATTCGGGGGGTATATGAATACCCGCAGAATAATGGGAAGGAGCGAAGGTGATGGTGAAAGCTAATGAGGTGGAAAAGATGAAAAGTATACTAATTTGGAAGAACACGTAATAATATGACTCCGAACTAGAAAGTAGGAAGTTCACGTTGGGTTCACCAATTTTGTACGATGGAAAAGTGACAAGCAAGCGTGGGAATCTACAAGTAACTCTTCCTCACCCCGACCTCCCGAGGTCGTGCCGAGACAGCCGGTGGGGATGGAATATGTATGGGATGCAAACAACATAGTTAGGCAATCTAATGCCTTCAATACGCACTAGTGGAATTTGTGAATCTAAGGCAAAGAAGGCCCTTCTAACCTGAACTGGTGTGATAGATCGATCGGAAAGGATGACTGCTCGAAGGCTCCAATCAATATCAAGCTCTGGTGTGATTCAATCAATGGGTTGTGGAATACGTGGAAAATGACCTGGGATAGTTTCGTGTATGTCTCCAGATAAGGTCATATGGTGGATGGTAAATATAGTCGACTCTATGGACGATTCTCTAGCCTAGTCCAGAACTCTCTAGCTTTGTTAGCTGCTGTATCTAGTAAGGATAACTGTTCGATGATGATAGGTGGAAGTGGAGTGGATCTGAATACTAGTGTGCATAGGCCAATGTCTATGTTCGATTGACTTACGGATTCATTGGGTTGCGGGATTTGTGGATCGCAACCGTAGACTCTTGTTTATTGCGGTCCTACTATGGTCATGCGTAGAATTAGTTCATAATCCCTAACACCCAGTAATCATATGATTTCTCAGCCTCTATATTCAAAACCAATAGCTATGCGATCTTCTTAGAGTGCCTCACAGGCATTCTTGCAACCTGAATTCTTAGGCTAGTATCTATGTCTGTGAGAATGTCTCCTGCATCTGGCTGTGGGACTAAAGGATCACAACCAAACGTTTGCTCTCTTTCGAGCCCTTCTACAGTCATATGGATGTTACCTAGGGTAATCTGTAGTTTGGTTGATTCAACCAAAACGTGTGTGCTTGGTCATCTTCTATGTTTAACCCACTCAACTGGGAATTGATTTGTTGCAAGCTTACCGTTGTTCGGAAGACTTGGATCCTAAGATTCTGATCTATATCAGTTATTGCTATGATGAGATTGGGCTGGGGCATGATTGGATCGAATACGTATTCCCTGGGCTCCCTAGGTCCTGTGATTTTCATACAAAAGTAACAATGTAAATTAACTAGCAAAGTGAAATTTAACTATTTTGAATATATATCTATAGCATATATGATTTCTCTATTTTTGTATTTTCTGATGAACTATTCGAATGAATTTAGCAACTAATTTAATACATCTAGAAATTGACAGCTAAGATAACAATTTAAAACAAACAAGATAACCGAGTATAGCTATTTGTCTGTGTAATTTGTAGATCTATTCTAAACAATGAAATAACTGATCTAATCTATTTGCAAGACTCTCGATCCTACCTCAGAAGTGAGGAATGAATCATAGTCTCTCAGAAACTATCAATCCCCACAACTTCCCTGGCAATATCGAAAGTAAAATTAACTGAAATGAAGTGATCAACTACTCTATTTGATATGATTCTAATTTAGAACTTTGAAAGCTAGAACCTGGATTCTGTAGAACAGTGGTGAATCCGACGGTGTTTGTGATCTTGTACCCTCAGTGTGATCTCCTCGTTCCTTTGTGTTCACGTGGATCTAGAAAAGAGTGTAATGCTAGCATCAACAGAAGTAGATATTGGGACGTAAGGTAGCTCAAGATACAGACTGAATACAATGCGAGTAGGAGAGGGATAGTGCAAGAGTACAGAGCTTGGCTTATGCAATTCCTAGCAGGATTTATTGCGAGTCATGCAACATGAAACATCTAGAACCTGAAACTATCCTGTTTGAGGAGCAAAACCTGCAACTTTAATGGCTTCCTATTGATAAACAGACTATCCTATTCCAATGGATTGGATGAAATAACAACAGCACTTGCACAAGATGGATATGTGGCTTACTAACAGTAAAACAATGCTAACTAAGCATGCAATGAAAGAAACTAAGCACTCTAAGCAAAATGAAAACTAAATCTATTGCAAAGAGAAATCAGAGGCAAATTTGAGGGGCCATTTGCTTGAGCACAAGCCATCTATTTATAGCATTTGCATTTACCCAAGGTAAAAACCAAATAGAACTCTTAAACTATAAACAATGGCAAAACACTATTCCAGGGAACCAGAATCATAAATGCAAGCTTATGGCGGTGAAAGAAAGCTGATAAAATGTTGAAATTACGTGAGTCGTGTTAAAAGAGCTTTCTGGAAAATGCGTAAAGGACCGTTGCCCTGAGCAGGGTGGCGGTTACAGGACCGCCACCTTGTTCAGGTCAGTGGTCACGAGACCACCACCCAGGCAGGGTGGTGGTTTCATCACTGAAGAGAAAAAGGCCAAGAAAAGAGGGGAAAAGGGAAAAACAAAGCATGTTGGTGCTAAGTGGGGCATGCGAGATGTTAACACACACTTTGAGATCTTTTCTGGATCCTAAACACCTTGTGAGGAGACCTGTATCATCATTGGGGCACATGTCACGTTATTTTGGCAGTAAAGTACCTTACAATTTTGGGTACGTACAATGACGTAACGAGAGACCTTTTTAAGGAAGGCGCATTGTCCATTACGGGTGAGATCAGGAGGTAAGATGGAGAGAGAAATATAGTCAGAGTATTGTTTATACCAAAGTTCGCTTGGGTCCGGGGTGATGGTTTTGATGGAGTAAACATCATGAGCTAAATAAGAGGGTGATTAGAGTAATTATATGGTGACAAATATTTTAGAATTGGCAGGCGAAGCGGGTATTTGAGAAGCCAAGCAGGCCATGGTATCTACAAATTTATTGGTTGAACGGGGGATGGTTTGAAGGGCGTAATAGTCAAAGGTGGTCAAAAGTATGTCTACATGATGTTTATACTTTTGAAGTATCTCATTATGACATTGGTATATACCATTGACTTGGTTTATGACCAATTAAGAATGACCAAAGATGTTGATTGATTTGACATCTAGGGCATAAGTGGATTGGAGACTTAATACGAGTGCTTTGTATTCGACAATATTGTTGGTACAATCAAAATAAAGTTTGAAAGACAAAGGCATGGGCTCACCATCAAGTAGAATGAGGATAACACCAGCCCCACCCCCACGCTGACACTTGGAACCATCGAATAAGAGTGTCATTTGGTAAGCGGGTTTGTCCAAGGAAAGGGTAACAATTGAATCATCTGGAAAGTCAAAATTAAAGGGTTGATCCCCAGAAATAGGTGCGTCGGCCAATTGGTCAGTGATAGCTTGGCCCTTGATGGAATTTTGGTGAATGAATTGGAGGTCGAGGTTAGCTAAAAGCATAAGCAAACGTGTGGCACATTGATTTTGGTAAGGTTTAGCAGACATGAAGTGTAAGGGTTCGGTGTTGGTCAGAACATAGGTTTTGTGGTTGAGCAGGTAATGGCGAAGTTTTGTGGCAATGAAAAATAAGGCTAAGAAAAGTTTTTCAGCATGGGTATATTGGGTTTCATAGTCTAAAAGAGTATGGATTATGTAATAAACTATTTGCTCGCTGTGTTACTCATCGTGATGAGCGAGCATGGCCCCCAAGGAGTGATCAGTAGCAGAGATGTATAGGTAGAAGGGCTGATCGTCTTTAGGTGGAATGAGCATGGGTGGTTAGAGAAGGTATTGTTTTAAGGCCTTAAAAGCTTTGTGGTAGTCATCATCCCATTTAAAGGAGATATCCTTCTTAAGTAGATGATGAAATGGTTGACACCGATCAGACAATTGCGAAATGAAGCGGTGGATAGACTGTAACTTTCCTTGTAGGCTACGGAGTTGTCTAAGGTTAGTGGGTAGAGGCATTTCTAGAATGGCCTTGAATTTAGTAAGGTCAACTTCTATACCATGTAGGGAAATGATAAATCGCAAGAGATTTCCTAAGAGAACCGTGAAGACAAACTTCTTGGGCTAAAGGCGAACACAATATTTAATGAGGCAATATCTAAATTCTTGGAGCGACATTTAGATTTGGCTAGGAGATCGTCCACATAATCTTCCAATATACGATGCATGATGTCATGGAAGATATAAGTCATAGCCCGCTGATATATGGCACCAACATTTTAAAGGCAAAATGGCATGAATTGATAGCAGAAGGTTCCCTAAGGGGTGATGAATGCGGTTTTGTGTTGATCCTTTGGGGCAAGCAAGATTTGGTTATAACTCAAGAAGCCATCCATGAGTGATAGCATCTCGTGACTAGCGGTAAGGTCAACTAGTTTGTCAATATCGGGTAGAGGGAAGTAAACTTTTGGGCAAGCTAGATTGAGGTCACAAAAATCTATGCAAATGTGGAGTCCCCCTATCACCTAGTGATAGGGATAATGTTAGAAATCCAACGAGGATAATCAATGGTTAATATGAAGGAAACAGAAAGAAGGCGCTAAAGTTCTTCTTTGACAAGAAGGGCAATACGAGGGTGCATTTTCCTTAATTTTTGTTTGACGGTTTGGCATCAGGAATGGTGATGATATTTTTGGACCACTATGGTGGGGTCAATACCAGGCATGTCTGCATAAGACCATGCAAACGCATGGTTATGATCTTTGAGAAAAGAAATGATGGATTCTTATTTAGCAGCATCTAAAGATTGACCAATCTTTAGGATGTGTGGGTCATTCTGAGTATGAATGTTGATCTCGATAGTTGATTCATTCAACATGGTTTATGTCTCAGAGGGTAATGACCGATGAATATATGAGTCTTTTACATGAAGGTAGGTGAGTATAGATTCATCATCCTGATATTGAACGATGTTAATTAAAGTTGTAGCATCATCAATCATTTTAGGATACAGGAAGGGAAGAGAGGAAGGAGCCTCGCCCTCACGTTGATAAGTCATAGGCCCTAAGGAAATGGTGTTTATGAAAAAAAAAGTTAGGAGGGATGGATTCTGGATCCATTGACTCTGTCAGCGAAGGTGGTGATGAAGGTGGAGTGGGTGAAGAGGGTGGAGAAGGGTTGATGTCCTTGATGAGTTCAATGCGGGCCTACTTGGTAGGTGGTTCAGTAAAGCCGATACCACTATGCTCATTATGTTTATGGGTAGTACATGGAATAACAATATGGAAGCCTTTCTTGTAAAATCCAAAACCAAAACCTTTCCACCCACATCAGTGCATGAAGGTGTGGGAGAAACGGTGATTGGTGAGAGACTAGAAGTCAGTAGAAAATCGGTGGGTTTTTGATGCTAGTTCGGGTGTGTAATTGGTAGTATCAAGTCCCCCATAGGTGAGATTGGTATGAAGGTGAGGAGGACCATAAAGGAGGCATTATCCTATGCGGTGATCATAGCGAGGGTGTTGGTGAAGAATTCCATACTCTTGTGGAGTAAGGAATTTGTTGATACTATATAAACGATACTCCCCTAGAATGAGGTGTTAAAAAATGCCTTCCAAGGGATCAGTGGTTGGTATGTGGGTAGCTAGAATAGATGATGTGTCAGTGGTCAACGCGGAGGTGGAGCTAATAGATTGGGAAGTTGATGGTTCGGCCGTGGAGGTTGTGGCAGTAGTAGGAAGGGAGGAGACATGTGTGGTTGAGGTAGCGATTGTACTGGTAAGCGGAGGTGTAGGTGAAGTGATAGTGGTCATGGCGGTAGACACCTTAATCGGTATAAGCATGTCATTGGGTCGGTAAAGCATGTTACATGTTTTAAAAGGTGATGGATCAGCTGGAATAGTGTAGGTGTGTCCTTTATGCTCAAAATTTACACAACAATGCCAAGTGGAAGGAATACAACCCATGACATGAATCCAGGGTATGTCAAGCAACAGGTTATATTGAAATTCCCCCTCCAAGATGTAAAATAACTCTAGAATAGTGCGAGGGCCCACGTGAATGTGGAGGATGATGGTGCCTAGTGTAGAGGTGATAGCGTCATTGAATGAACACAACATGACAGGATGTTTATGCATGAAATTATCAAGTATGTGCATTTGAGCGAATGCATGGGATGACATGATATTAATTCTTGTGCCCCCATAAATCATTACACATTGTACTCATATATCATCGATGTGGATAGAGATGAAGAGATCTGGGTCTGGGTCATCAGTTTGGTGTGGTACGATCTCTTCCTCTAAGAAGCTAAGGGAGGCTACTTGGTGAGTAGAGTGTGGTGTGGATAAAGGTAGAAATTTGGTGAGAGAGGCTACATGATGGGGTGTGATAATTGAGGCTACAGGTGTAGGGTCATTGGTTAAATCCTCAATAGATTGCAATACCTCCATGAGAGCTTAACGATGGGATTCTGAGATTTGGATGAGGTCATATAGAGACATTTTGAGGTGGGATTGGTGTAGTTGTTTGAGCATCCCGCGGTGTGTGACCTCATTAGAAATAGGATATGTGGGGCCGCGGATAGTGATTTTAGGTGTGGGTGTAGATGATATGTTGGGTATAGGATTGGTTGGTGAGTCAGTTGCCTTTTCCTTGCCTTTGTTCTTCTGAGCACAGGTAACACCATGGATAATGTTGATTTGAGGGGTGTTGGTAAATGGAGAAGGTGTAGGATGAGTGGTAAAACAACATGACGGGAAAAAACCTACCGGGGGAGAAAATCCTTGTGAAGTGAGCTAGGTGCAACAACATTTAGGTGATGGTGTGGTAAGTTCTCTAATGTGAACCATGTTAATTTTGAATCTTGGGGGTGGCTCTAAGAGTTGAGAGGGTGGAGGTCGTGGGTATTGAGTAGGCAGTGAGGGAAGGACTATGGGAATGGGTTTTGGTGAAATGAGGTCCTCATCGAGAAGGTCGTCATCGTCAAATTTTTATTCAGGAGGACACAACTGGATAAGGATGATTTTCAAAGCCTTGCAGTTCTGCACATCGTGCCCTGGCACACGATGGTAGACAAAAATTTTAGTGTCATCAAACCCTTTTGGCTTGGGTTTGAGGGGGTCATAAGGTATGAGTGGCGATAATGTGATGAAAAAAGTCTCAAGGAGGTTGGTTAAGATTTTGGCATAGGACCCTGCTAGTGGGTCACAATGGAAGTGAAAGTGGGTTTGGGTGTAGGTGTGGTTGATTGTTAAGGAATGGTCTTTGCAGGTGGAGGAGTGGGTCGAGCTATGGTTTTGGGTGCAGGATTGGTCTTGGATGTTGGTCATGTTTTCTTGGGTAGGGGTATGGTAGATGAACTAGCAGGAGGGTGTGTAGTCATTGTGACTACCTTATTGGAGGGTAACGGATTTTTGTCTTTGGGTTGCACCTTTTTGGGTAAAGGTGATATGGGTGTATGAGATCTAGAGGGAAAAGTGGATGGGGGGAAGAGTGTGAGTTACCCATGGGGATATCGGAGGTGCTGTGAAGGTAGATGACATGGGTCGTGCAGGGGGTGTGAGGAACAGAGACTGAAGTGTAGTGGATAGTGAAGAAGTTGCTGAGGGTATTAGAGGTATGCTTGGTAAAGATGCTGCAGGTGTAAGTGTAAGTCATTTCGGGCACCTGGGTATGTTAGACGTTTGCGAGGAAGGAATGGGCTGTTGTGTTTTTGGTTTATTGATGGGTGGAGATTTCTTAACTGTGTTGGGAGGTTGAGGTCCTATGATGGATGGAATGGGTGAAGGAGATGAAGGTATGATTGGCGTAGCCGGGGTGTGAGTTCTATGGGTTTGGTTCTTCTATTTGGGTGCCGGAGTAGGTTGGGTGTTGACTGTGGAGGATGTAGCTAAATCTAGTTTGATAGGTGGATGAGTAAGGTTGGTGGTTGGGGTGACCCCTAAAGTAGTAATAGGTTTGGTCAAGGAAGATTATGTAGTTGTGGGTTTGGATTTAGATGTATGTTGGGTTATGGGTAACGGTGTATGTTGAGATGTGATGGGTGTCATGGAAGAAGTTGTGATAGAGGTGGTTATGCTCAGTTCAACTGGCCAAAATATTTTTGGGTAGATAGTGGAAGTATCAGCAAGTGACATCTGCATTTATGTTGAGACAGGAAGTAGAATACGCCCCCAAAGTAAGGCTCTATCCACATAATCTAAGTGATTAGCTAAGTGTGAGAATGACACGTCTATAGGTGAGGTTGATGAGGACCTAATGGCAATTCCTGTAAAATGTGTCGTAGAGATGGGGAATTCGCTAGCTTCAGCTTCCGTGGGTAAGAGAGCCAAAAGTAGGTCTGTAGGATCTTGGGTAGTTGATGGAGAATGGTCACCAAGAGGAAACAGTATATCTACTGGATCCTTGATAGGTGGAGGAGAAAATGGGTGCTCCTCTGTAGGTGGGGGAGATGATGGGTGTTCCTCTATGGGTGGAGGAGATAAACAAGTGTCCTCCATGGACTGAAGAAGTACTATGGGTGACGGTTCTCTAGGTGGAGAAGCCAAAGGTGAAATGGTCTCGATGTTAACGGAAGACTCCTCCATGGGTGAGGAAGGAGGTGAAAGGTGTTCCTCTATGGGTGGAGGAATAGGTGAGGTGGGTTCCGATGCAAAAGGAGGACTTCGGGCTAGGTTTTCCTCGATAGAAGGAATATGTGGTAATTGGGAAGCAATGGGTGCATCGTTGAAAATAGTGTGGACCTCACGGGTATGGCTATATGAGTTGAGGTCCCACCGGTTTGATCAGACGAAGGGGCATGATTAGGAAAGGGTTTCTTGAAGATGTGTAGGTTTTGGTTGTAGGTGCATTAGGATCATCCATGGTTAACTCACCTTTATTGAGCATTTCTTAGACAATGTTTTTGAAAGTGATGCAATTTCCATCACTATAACCCTTTACTCGATGATAGTTACAAAAGTTGTGTTCTTTATACCATGTGGGTGTAGGGCGAGCAGGTTTAAAACTAGTGTGTGTTTTTATAGGAGGAAGGGTGATGGCCCCAGCTTTGATGAGCTTTTCTAAGACAGAAGAATAAGGTTCCCCAATTGGGGTATATTTCCATTGTTCCCGTCTGAATTGAGAAGTCTGAACGGGCGAGAGATTAGATGAGGGGTCAGCCTGATTTGATGGATGAGATGGGCCGGCTTTGAGTACCACTATATTAGCAGTCCCCTTGCCCTTTGAATGATTGTTTTGTGGTTTCAAAGAAGAATAGTTGTCATTCGACTTGAATTTTGAGTTCTTATTACATAATTAGACTTTCTTCTCTTCGATGGCTCGAATCTCTAGTTTTTGTGCCATGGTGAATGATTCGTCGAAGGTTCAGAAAGTTTAGACCTGTAGGGTCGGTGAGATATGTCTAACATAAGCCCGTGTGAAGAGCTCGATGAGTTTGGTTTGTGGTAGTTGGAATGTGAGTTGATTGATCAAGCTACACCAGCAAGAAACAAAATCTATGATAGATTTTTCGTCATATTGATGTGTGGAGTATAGGTCAATCATGGTAACCTTCTTAATGATATTAATGGATAAGTGATCCAAGAAGGCTTGAGCTACTTGATTAAATGAAAATATAGAGTGTCTAGTTAACCCACTATACCAATCTAATGTGGGTCCAGTCAGAGACATGGGAAAGGTCCTCAGGAGCAAAGCATCATCTGGGTGATTAGGTAGCACCCGTTTTTGAAAGACCACAAATGTTGTTGTGGGTCTTCTTTTCTATTGAAACGGTTGAATTTAGGCATTTCCCAATGCATGTGATATGGATGGATAGGAATGGATTGGTGTATAGGATCGTTACAAATCTCATCGTAGGTAAGAGTGTTGCGGGAGCCAAAAATTGATGCCTCCAATGTCTGCTTCTTGTCCATCATTAACTTGATTAGGTCATTGGTAGGTTGTGATGGATGGGTGCCTGTTGTAGCGTAAGAGGGTTGGTGTTGGGCATGTAACAAGGGTGATATTCCAGTATATGGTGTTTCCGTGTAGGTAGATTAAGAAGAAGGCAATGAAATAGGGGGTACATACCCAGAGTGAATAATAGATGAAACATGAGGCTGCTGATAATACGTATATGGAGGTGGAAGGGTCATGGTGACCCTAGTGGCAATGGGGGCTAACAATTGTGGAATAGAAAGGATGCCATTTTGAAAATGGGAGGGGTCACTGACACTGGGGGTGGTACTATAGCTACGGGTATATGCGAGACAATAGGGGCGGATGAGTTTGTGTTTTGGGTGATTGGTGAAGGTATAGTGGATGTGGCGGGTGCAACGGATGTAGTAGACATGACATTCATAGTAGGTATAGGGCCTAGCTACGAAACAACTAGGGGTAAGGTAGATGCTAGCAGTGCAGAGCCACATGGAGCTGATGCAGGAGTGGGAACGAGAGTTGGGGGGATAGATACGGGCATGCCGTATATCAATTGACCTGATGCACCTCGAGTAGGTGAGTGGGAGAGGTAAAAATGCAAGGCGGTAGGATTTTGGTCAAGGAGTCGTGTGAACTCCTCATCTTGTGTGGAAATAGTGATAGGTTGGGTAGGATCCATGGGTGATAAAATATAAGGTGGTGAAGGACTAGGGGGGAGTGGTTGACGACTGACATGGAATATGAGGGCATTTTCTTGGCTTTGGGTCAGCACCATGTGAACAGGTACTGATTAGGTTGGACTATTTTCTATAAATGACACAAAAATAGGAAAAATAGGTGGTAGTAGGTGGATTGGGGGTCAAAATGTCAGTTGGAAAATGCCACAAGTTAACCAATGTTGGTTATAAACCGATGCCAGTCATAGGTAACCACCGCCAGTCACTATGAAAAGTGGACAGTTGGTCAAAAATAATGTATAAGGCCAAATTTTCCAAGTATACAAAATGCTAATGGGATTTACTAGGTTAATAGATATGATAAGAGTTACAGGGAATCTAAATAGTTGAAGAAGGTGAATATGTGTCCTTTTGGGTAGGTCAACCAAATGAACAGTGAACCGATGCCGGTTGGGTATAATCGATGACGGTTAGAGGGTAACCAATGACGGTCACTGGACCAACACCGATTACTATGAAATTGACACCATGATGAAGAAATGTGGTTGTGAGTTAAAAATTGATGTGGAATCAAACCCAGAATTATGAGAATGATGAGAATATGGTCCAGGCACACTCAGATGAGGTTGGAATACACCAACTATGATGAGAAGCGTGCAAGGAGAAATAAGAAAAATGAAGAGTGAAATCCTCTCACCTCAAAACACAAGCCTAACAGAAACACTAAGAAAATTTCGATCCTAAGAGTTTTTTTTTCTATTATGTTTTTTTAGCTTATGTTATTTAAGGATTGACTCATGAATTGTAAAATAGATTTTTTTGGTAAGGATGGCTTCTTACGAAGAAAGAGATCTACAAGGAGAGGTTTCAGGTATGTTATGGTGGGGGTGGGCCTCACTCTAAAGTATGAATCAACAAAGCAATGAGCTGGGTGCCCACTATACCGTGATCATGTGTTCACTTACAACTTCTTTTGGGAAAGATTTTGTTTAAGAATGTGTGTATATTAAATTTGTGATGTTTGGATAAGACTCAGAGAGAGAGAGAAAGAGAAAGGAAGTGCTTTTCTATGATTCATTTGTCAACCATCAGTTGGGCATGAATTATAGCGTATAGGTTTCCCTCAATTAATGTGAGCTAATGCAAAAAAGTAGAATGAAATGCAATGATTTTCAAACCCAAATCAAAATGTAGAATTCAATGCCACGAATAGATTAATAGGAGAAGGGATTCTCTTTCCCTAATATGATACAAATGAAAGGGAAGAAGTGTTCATTTTAAAGCACCAAAGTATGATTACTTTTAGACAATAGAAGAAGAGATGATTCCAGGGGAGAAATTTAAATGTAAGAACCTTTTGGAAAGGAAACAAACATGTAACTTTTCACCTAGAAATGAATGAGTGCAAGGAACCCCGAATGGGTCCCACCGGGCGTGCCAAAATGTTTCACATGATTCTAGATCATTTCTAAGTATTTTGACGAAACAAATAAGGGTAATGGGCTAGGAGGAATACATGTTTAGATGTTGGTTGTAGGTTGTTGCGCGCATATGACTTCTAAATCCACAGCTGATCGTGAGAGATTCCTTTTTGATGGGAGGATCTACCTGAGATGGAACCCAAGACCACCAAATAAAAGTTAAACAATATATGCAGTGGACTGCCTAGCATGTGCTAGATCTGGGAAGTGTGATACTTCCTAGACAGCTATCAATCCACTATTTAAAACAACTTAATGCTGATAATTAAGTAAATCCTACTGTAGTTAAAATGATTTAGGTATCTCATTCGTCTACAATAAGCAAATTTGTTCACAACAGGCTAGGCTAAGATTGATTCTAAAGGTCAAGGTCACTGTCAAGGTTTTGTTATTGGTCAAGGTGAGGTTTAGGGTTATTTTAGGTATTTGGTGGAGGTTTCAAGCTCTGATTTGGGTTTCTGGTAAATGACACAGAGACCGACATCGGTCTGGTATGACCAGTATCGGTTTAGGCTAACCGGTGATGGTTGTGGGTAGCCGGCGTCAGTATGGTCGAGGTATAGGAAACTCAATAAAAATTTGGCTGGGTGATAGATCTAAGGTTAGGTGAAGGTGGAAGGGAAATGACGAGATTCTTATGGATATGAGGTATACACAGGAATGATAGAGGTCTAGGTATGGTTAGTATAGGGGTGTGGACAAAAGGATGGTCAAGTTTTCATGGAGGTAAAATGGTGGGGAATGGAAATGAGAATAGAAACTAACAACATAAGTAAAAGGATCTACTAAAACTATAAGGAACCAATGCAAGTTAACAAACTTACTATTTGTATGAGCTTAGTGCCTGATTAGTAATGGTGGGTGATCAAATGAACTTGGTGTAGTGTTGGTGCTTCCTTGGATGCTCCCATGAAGGTAGGTGGTTGTGTGATTGCTTCAGGTACTGGCTATGGGTGTTTTGATGCTTGTACAGATGCTGGTTCTACTTACATGTAGCTCTGGTTTTGTCACTTGTTCTCAGAAGATCTCTCTTTCTCTCTCTCGCTCTCTCTCTCTCTCTCTCTCTCTCCCTCTCTCTAAAAATGTGCCCACCTCTAAAAAATGTGCCAGACTCGAAATAAGGTTGTTTTTTCGTTTAAATGGTAACCGACGGTGGTTTCATCTTAACCGACAACGGTTAAGGGTAATTGGTGTCTGTTAGGGCAGGATTTTCTAGGTTTACTAAACTAGGCAAATCCCCTTGATTTTCTGGGATATCACTCGTTTCCTCTGCGGATTCAAATGGAATCTTCCCTCTAACATATGAGAATGTGGTTAGAGGGAATGTAGGCTTTGATTTTTATGGTTTGGCTAGGTCTTAGTTACTTATGGCAACTTACTAAGAATAAGTCTTAGGGTGAGGTGCCTAGATGAGGTGTCTAGGTGAGGTGGATAGTTGTGGGCATTATCTAAATTATGATATTTAAATAATAGATATTGTGAGGTGATGAATTAATTTAATTAAATTAATATTATAGTGGGGTGAAGGGGCCATGGCTAGGTGGATGTGTTTGAGGTATTTATTTATCGAGGGACCAGGGGGAGTGTGACCTAATTTTAGTGTCTACAAAATGTTTGGTAGACTTTAGAAGTGGAAATGAAAGAAGAATATCTAGAATTGATTATTCAGGTTGAAGCAAAAGATGCTACAAAGTAAAGTCATTCTTTTATTCATAAAATTCTTTCTATCTCTTTATTCACATTCTTTGATTCAATTTGGAGATAGCCATTGCTGGCACGGAAATGTAATTAGTGTGGGTAATGTTGATTAGACAAAATATGGCACATTCAAAAGTGCAGAAGGATCGTGAAGGAATCACATACTGAGGAAAAAAATGGATTCGGGACTTAGCCATTTTCATGATGAGGATCTATTTTTGGAAGATGGAGTGCGGAGCACACAAACCGGTTAAATACTTAGACGAAACTCATTGGATATTTGTGGAGGATCAGCTATGAAGTGTTTTGCATGGATACATGAATGCATTTAATATTGGTAGTTAACTAGAAGAAGTCTATTATTAGTGCACTTGCATGTGCAGCTATTATTGTAACAGTGTGTGACTAATAATAGCATGTGACCTATTTTGGGATTGGATAAGCAGTGAAGGGAAAGTCCCCACCCTTATAAATATGTAGTGAACTGTGTAACATAGGGGGGCATCTAAGAACTAAGTTATTATGAGGTTATGCTACCAAATATGATGTGCACATAGACTATAGTATTATATATTGTAATAATGTTGATTGAATCAGAATGTCAAATCCCGAGTATAATTAGTTTGTGCATGCTTGATTTCATCATGGTTATCTCTTAAGTATGGTATTCTCTAGATCTAGATCTGAATATGTACTGAAGAATGATATATTATTCATAGATCTGACTGCTTTAATTCTTCATCATGCTAACATCCTGCAACAACAACCTAAAAGAGGGGCCTGATACCTTTGTGTGCTTCGGGTGAGCTCTCAGTCTAGGTTGAGTGACATGATAGCGTGCCTAGGATTTTATTGGTGAATTTTAGGTTACATCACCTTTGATAGATTTCTTATTAACATATTCAATTTCAAACTCACCGAGAAGAATGATCCATTTATCCATTCATCTTGTGAGAGACGATTTAGAAATTAGATATTTGACTAGATCAACTTTAGCTACGAGATTAATAGTCTTATTGAGCATGCAATTTTGTAGGTTTTGAGAGGAAAATACTACAGTGAGACATAATTTTTCCATAGGGGTACAGTCGAGCTTATATGCAATTAGTGTTCATCTTAAGTAATAGATTCCTTTCTTTCTTCCGTGGATATCATGTTGCACCAGGAGAGCTCCCATGGCATGTTGTGTAGTTGATATGTAGATAAGAATGGGAATTCCCAAAGTAGGAGGTACCAAGACAGGAGGATGCACTAGATATTCCTTTATTTATCAAAATATGTCCGACATTCCTTGATCCAATGAAATTTTGTTCCATTTTTTAGCAAATAGTGGAATAGATGGCATTTGTCTACTAGTTGTGATATAAATTTTCTAATAGATTGAATCTTTCCCTATAGGCTTCGTAGTTGTTTGAGATTTTTAGGTGGAGGCATTTCAACTACATGTTGGAATTTATCTGGATCAATTTAAATTCCACAACTGTAGATAATAGAACCTAGGAGCTTCCTCGATGTGACAATGAAAACAAATTTCTTGGGATTTAGATAGAATTTATATTCCCAAATTCATTTGAATATTCAGTGAAGGACCATAGGATGTTCCTCGCAAGTTCTATACTTTCCCATAATTTCATCAACATAGTCTTCAACTATATCATGCATCAAATCATGAAAAATGATAGTCATTAGTAGGTGGCTTCGACATTCTTAAGTCCAAAGGACATGACTTGATAGTAAAAAATGCCCCAAGGTGTGGTAAAAGTTGTTTAATGTTGATCTTCTTCGGTAATTTTGATCTATTATGGCTAGAGAAACCATCCATGAGAGACAACATCTCATGTCCAACTGTAGATATGATTATCATATCATTATTTCGTAAAGGGAAATCATATTTTGGGCAAGCATTATTGATGTCATGAACATTGGCATAGATGTGAATGCACCTAGTTTTCTTTCCTACTAATATGATATTGGGGATTCACTTAGAATAATCAATGGTTTGGATGAAACTGATGTCAAGGAGCCTTTGTAATTCTTCTTTCACAAGCAATGCGAATTTTGGATGCATTTTTCAAATTTTTTTTTACTGAATTTGCATCTAAACGCACTACAAGATTTGGAACACAAGAAAAGGATCCAAACCAGACATATCCGCATAGGACCATATGAATATATCTAAAAATTCCTTTAGGAGTACAGTAAATATGTCACGTTCCTCTATACATAGATTCCCCTAGTTTGAGAATCTTAGGTTATTCTTTATTGCACATGTTTATGTCAATGGTTTCCTCAATTACGGATGTTGATCCATCTTGCAGTATTTTAGGAGATGGAAAATTTGATCGATAACTACATCATGTGTGGGATTTGGGGATTCTTGGAAAAATTTAATGAGGGGATCTTCCTTGCCAAGGTGAAAAGATAATTTGGGGTGATGGATATCAGATTGGCATGGAAGGAAAAAGGGAGGCTCCTGTGTGCCAAAGTAGGTGTTAACATTTAGGCATATTTGGAAACCATTTTTATGATCCCGTATAGGTATATTGTCACGATTTTCCACGAACTCAAGAATTGCTTCATCATTTTGAAATGAGTCAAGAGGGGCATGCTATGATCATTGGTCCCATTGAATGAGTTTTGGATAGGTGAGGATGATGTTGATGGTGAGAACAATGATATCATGGAAAATATTAGTGGAGGAAAGGTATTCATATCAGCTACAAACAAAACTTGTGTCAATATTATTGATGACCTCCTCAGTTGTGTTGGAACTATCACTAAGGTCATCACGACTACTATCACCAGGTGCTTGGTACTCAATTCCATGGTCATTGAGGTTAGGGATAGTAGCTCAAGGTTCAGGAATGCCTTATTCAGTGGGTTCTAGTCCTTGTCCTAAATATCCCAAACAAGTCATCATTCTTTTGGGAATTACATAGTCGTTATTAGAGTAGGATGATGGCATAGAATCGTCAATAACCCATGTAATGTTAGACGGTTCAAGGTACTCATTAGCAAGGTACCTGGAGTGGATAAAAGTGGATGAGCCCAATAAATATGTTTTCCTTTTATTTTGACTTATATCGGGCCTTTCACATATTTTGGGTGATAAAATTAGTTGATTGATGTTAAAAGTTTGATATTCTCCACACCTTGTCAACTTTATCTTAAGTGATGGAGTGAGTAACAAAGGAGTGAATATGGATGGAGTGGTTAGAAGGGGAGCAGATGATGACAAGGTGTTATGTGATACATATGGAAGACTATCTGGAGATAAATATGATGAGGCAGATGATGATGGTGGTGAAAAGCGCGTGGGTTCAGTAAACTAGACAATAGGGTTCCTGATGCTTCAATCTCTTAGCAATATTTAAAAGGTTGAGGATCTTCATAGATGGTGATTTCTGTACCAGCATGTTTGAATTTGAGAATTGATGTAGTGTAGAGGGTATGACATGAATCTCATCAATCTATGGCAGGACAAGAAATAAATTATGTGGTAATTTGATGTCTATAATGTGGACGAGGGCGGGAAGCATGACAAGACCGGAATTGATGGGTAAATACATAGTGCCAACTGATTTTTGCTCGATATTATCATAAGATTTAATAGCAATAATATCTGTTTGGAGATTTGATTCATTGTACCTTAATCATTGGATAAGAGTTAAGGTACAAAGATGAAGATCATATCCATTATCTATTAGCAATCGTTTAACACAGATATGTTTGACATGAACTTCAATATAGAGAGGAAGATTATGTGTGGGGCTATGTGGTGTTAGGTCCTCCTGAGTGAAGGTGAGTGAAATCATTAGAGAAGGATAGATATGAGAAATTAGGGTTTGGAATTGTGTGGGGTCTATGTTGTTTGGAATGTGTGTTTCTTAGAAGGAATGGTAAAGGATATCTTTATAGATGGAGGATATTTTAAGAAGGTCAATGATAGATATTTATGCAGGGGTTCAATGATGTTGTATTGAGGTTGTGGTGTGGGATTAGAGGATGGAGTGGCTCTTTAAACCACCACATGGATCCTTCAAGTAGTAACAAAACATTGAGGGTTTTGGGATGGTGCTTTAACTTCAATGGTGGATACTGGGTGTGGGAAGTTACAAATTTGGCCAATGAGTGACTCGTATTGGAGTGGTACACGATGTTAATTGATGTGGTTGGAATGATGACTAGATGATTTAGGTTTGCTTCTAGAATTATGTTGACCTTGGTTAGAAGCATTGTTTTGACCATGAGTAGGAAGGGGATTTTGATATATCCCAAGTTTTTGATTTTGAGAAGTGGAAGCATTGTCCTCTATTTTGATATCACCTTGGTCAATAAGATCTTGAATATAATTATTTAATTTCATAAACCCATGGGTAGCATGACCTTTGATTTTATGGAATTTACAATATTCATTCTCTTTAAACCTTGAGGGTTTAGGCTGAGACTCAACAATTGGTTAAGTTTGGGGGAAAAGGACCATATTGGTTTATCAAGGATCGCTTCTATAGACTCATCAAGGGGGTTGTAGGTTTTTTGTTTAGAATCTTGGGTGGACTAAGGTTTTCCTTTGGGGACAGAAATGAAATTTTTTGTATGTACATGCAGAATATTCCTTGTGTTTGTTACTTCATCGCCGAAATTTTTTTTATTCTTATTAAATTATTTAGGTTTTTTTTATGTAGTTGGTTATGATTATCATGGGAATATATCTTAATAAGGCATTTTGCAACAAGGGCATTCTCAATTTGCATTCCCTTCTCAATTATTTTATCAAATGTATTTACACAATGGACTTGTAAATAAAAGGATAATTCCTAATTGAGGTTAATGACAAAAATTGTAACTAGTTGTTTTTTAGGTATGGGTCATGGAATGCAGTTGGCAAGGGCTTGTCATCGTTGTAGGAAGGATGAGAAATTTTCACCATTGCATTGTTTGGTATTGCACAAGTCAATCATTGTGACATCATGTTCTACATTATATGAGAGGTGTTTTACAAATTTTTCTAACAAGTTGGTGAACATTGTAACATAACCTTTGGGTAATTGGAGGAACCATTCAAAAGTAGGACCTCCTATACTTCAAGAGAAAACTCTTTGCAAATAGGAGTCATCGTAGGCTTCTTCTTAACACAACATATAGAAATCCTTAACATGTTCATGGGGATCACCTTTTCCCATATATTTTTAAAATTTGGGTGGTTCAAAATATGGTGGAAAAGGGACTTGTTAGATGTCATGGTCAAAAGGATAGGGAAAATGTTCCTCAAATTTATACAGTTATACCAATGTACCAAGCTGAAACCCCTGAAGAATTTCCTTGATAGATTTCACTTCTTCCTCTAAGGTTGGTTCTGGTGGATTGGCAGGTGGTGATTTGAAGTTGGGTTGAGGATGGTGGGATCCATGATCATTGGATAGTGTCAGGCCAATTTGAAAGGCTAACTAAGCAATTTGGTTGCTCATGTGTTATAATTGGAATATTACGACTTCTTTGGATAAGTTAGGATTATTCTCTTTACCATCACGTCCATTTTTGGCGTAGAGGACATCATGCTCATTCCAAAAAGTTCAATTTTGTTAAAATTAGAGCTCGGAGTCAAAAGTTATGGCCGTTTGAAGTTTCACGGGTCAAACGTTGACTTTTCTTCTTTTCCCTCGGCCGCTTCATCTTTTCGCGTCCCTCACATCCCGCGTGTACTTTTGGCCTAGATGTCCCAGACAAAAATCTCCTGTTTCAGCTGATTCAGGCTTCCTTGTTCCTATTTGAGGTGAAGACACGTGGCAAGATTCCATTCGTTGGTGGCTCTTTCGGCTTTTCGCGTCCCACGCGTACTTTTGGCACAACTGTCCCAGACGAAAGTCCCCTGTTTTGGCCGAATCGGCCAGTTCACGTCCTCTGCATACTTTTGGCCTGGATGTCCCAAACTATCTGGGACAAATATCTCCGAACCGCCTGAAATGGACCGACTTGCGCCAAATCGGCTGATCCGCGTCCCGCGCGTACTTTTGGCCCAGTTGTCCCAAACCGCGTGAAACAAAAGACTTAGGAAATTTTTTCCCTCTTTCAGCTGATTCAGCTTTTTGTGTCCCTCGCGTCCTGATGTCCCAACTATCCCAACTGCTGCACGCACCACCTGGGACAAGAATGTCTGACTTAGCTGATTTTCTCTGTATTTCGGCCTTAAGCTTGGTTTTTTTTGCAATTTTTTCACCTTTTCTAACTCGTTGGGTTTTCTTCTTGGATGGGAGAGTTAGAAAGAAGCCGAGGGGGCCCCAAAAACATGATTTTGGGCCTTTAATCAATCTATTTGATTGGGACCGAAATAATCTGATGCATGTTATCAAAATTACCCTGGGGGGTGAATTTTGGATAACAGCAGTCCAGTGACATTTCTTTGGCTCCTGCATGAACCTGGAAAGATAGTTGATAGCATAACATAAGTTTGGTATGGTATATGTCAAATAGATGAGCCCTCCAAAATATTTCCAATAGAGAGTAGCATCTACTTGAGGTGAGTCCTGAAATCTTGAAAGTTTCAAGCCTTTTTCCATGGGAGTGGATATAGGTTTACAGTTGGACATATTGTACTTTTCCAGGAGTGTCTTGGCGTACTTTATCTGGGAGACAAAAAATGTGATGCTCCTTTTTCCATATCTCCAAGCCAAGATAGTAGTAATGTAGTAGCCCCAAATCTGTCATGTCGAAGGTTCTTTTGAGATCATTCTTCACAATATCAACCTGATCTTTTGAACTGCCAGTGATCACAAGATCATCTACATACACAATAAGAATGAATTTTTTTTGCCTACCTTCTTTATATACAACTTAGAATCTGAGGGGCTACGAGTGAACCCATGTTGTAGTAGGTGATCATCTATCTTGATATACCATGCTCTTGGAGCTTATTTTAGTCCATACAGATATTTGATGAGATGATATACCTTCTTAGGATTCTTTCTATCAACACGGGTCATGTACACTTCTTCTTTTAGATTACCATTTAGGAAAGCACTCTTGACATCCATTCTACTGAAGTTTCCATCCTTTATGTGCTGCTAGTGTGCAAACAACTCTGATGGTCTTGATATTTTCAGCGGGTGCAAATAGGTTTCTTCATAGTCAATGCCCTCTTTCTGAGCATGTCCCTTTTGTTACAAGTCGTTTTTGTGTTTTTTGATGGATCCATCTGCCTTATATTTTTTCTTGAAAACCCATTTGCATGCATATGGGTTTCTTTCCCTGTAGGCAGATCGATACAATTCCCATGTCTGATTTTGCATGAGTGAGTCATATTTCTACATCCATGGCTTCTTTCCACTGAGGTTGACTGAGTGCTTTATGAACATTATCAGGCTCGGAGCTATTAATCAGTGAACTCATAAGTGTAAAATTTACCTCATTTCTTGTTTGACTTCCTTGTTTTGACTCTGGATGATGTATCTGGGAGTTGTTTGCAAATGTGAGTCTTTGATGGTGCTTTGTAAACCACTTCAGACGAGAACTTGGCTGCTTTTGAGAAGAATTGTGTCATGTTGTTTCTATGTGGATTGATGTGGAGAGTCACATTCTCTAGTTCTCCAAGGTCAACAAATAGCTCTCCTTACAACATTTATGTTTCCTTTGCATGTAGTCTCCTCTAGCTGATCATCTGATTCAGAGACTAGTCGGTGAGAGGTGGTTTGGTAATGGTTCTTATGTTTTCACTATTGATTCAAAGGATGACTCGTCACAAACCATGTCTCGACTCTCATATATTTTCTTCATCTCAGGATCCATGAGATGGCATGCCTTTGAGGTAGTGTTATAGCCAAGTAGGATGCATGGGAGTGTCTTTGGCTCAACCTTATTTCTCTTCTGAGCTTGGGACATGCATATATGTTGTGCAACCAAATACTCAGTAAATGAGAAATTGATGGTCTTTCTTACCACTCCATACCTCTTATGGCATTTTTATTTTGTAGAATCTTTGTTGGTGCCCTTGTTGAGAAGATATTACAGTTGTCTTGTACTGCTTCAACCCAATATCAATCCTCTAGCTTTTTTGTTGATAGCATGCAGCCAGCCATCTCCATCACTATACGATTGTGATGCTCAACAATGCCGTTCTGTTAGGGTGTGTAGGGAGAACTCAATTTCTAACTAATGCCTTGTTGGTTTAGGAAGGCTGAGAACTTATTTGATGTGAATTCCCCCCCCTCGATCTGAGTGAAGTAGAAGAAGTGGTTGTCTCGGTCTCTTTCATAACATGATGATAGAAATTATGGAAATGTTTGTAGAGCCTCACTTTTATTCTTCAGGAAAAACACCACATCTTATGAGAGTGGTCATCCACGAACAGTTTGGAAGTAATTTTATCCTGAAAAATTAAGCAGGTAGTGGGCTATTCAGATCAGGTATTGAACTACCTCTAGATGCTTCTTGGCATAGAAGGTGTTTGCCTGAAATGGATCCCTGTGTTGTTTTCCTGCAAGGAAACCAGGGTAGATAGGAAAGGAACTGGACAATTTGGGTAGTCCATAGACCATTAATTTTGAACTTATCTGATGTAATGAACTAGACGACAAGTGTCCATATCTAAAATGCCAGAGGGATGTAGATTCTACTATTGAGGCAGATAAAGCTATTGTAGAAGATGAAACAATATCTAAAGCAAATAACTTATCTTTTTAGAAATGATCTAGCAATAACTATACCGTTGTCTACGAGATCAAGCATGATTTGATGCCATTTTGGACAAGAAATTCTACCTTTAGGTGATGATTCAAGAGCTAAGTCACTGACAAGAGGTTGCTAGTCAAGCCAAGGAACATATAGTACCTTTGTAAGTGTACATTTTTGTGGTCCCAGAGGAATGGTGACTTTTCCTATTCCTTCTGCAACATACTCTTTGTCATCTTCTATCCGAACCTAATCTCCAGTGGGTTGTTTGTTTAGTGAATCAAAAAATTTCTTGTCACTTGACATATGCTTACTTGCACCAAAGTCTATCAACCATACTTTCTTCGTGGGCTGATGAAGTCTTAAGAGACTAGTACAAGGTTCTTACCATAATTGGCTCCTTTTGATGTCTCCTCATCAGATTCATCATCTTGTTGAGTCTGATGAGATGTCCTTCTGCTTTCTTTGGTGGGGACGTCATTTATGATTTTTGAAAATCTCCGCTCACGGATGTGCTTGTTTGAATCGAAGACCCTTGTTTTCAAACCATTGTACCAGCAATGATTAGTGTCATGAGTGTTGGTTCTGCAAATGTGACACCACCTCTTTGAATTTTGATCTTTTTGTTGTTGATTTGGTTGCGCTTGAGTTGGCTTCTCTAGGGGACCCTTCCGATTCTTCTGGCCATGGTATGGCTTTGAGAACATGGCTTTATCCTGAGTCTCCTCTTGGGCTGAATTGATGGCCTCTTCCTGCTGCAATAAATTCACGAGTTCTGTCGAATGTCACTGTTTGTTTAGATACATTCACTGTCCATAAACGAACACTCAGAATTGAGAAGGGAGTTGCTCTCAAGGTGATCGACATGAGAAGTTTTTCGTCTACCACTTCACTAAGCTCTAATAACTCCAATCACAGCTCAACCACTCGACATAAGATCTCCTCAACTTTCTCATCTAACCCCATAGAGAGGGTGTATAGAATTGACTGAAGATGGAGGATCTTAGTCTAATTTTTGGATTTATAAATGGTTGCCAACTTGTCCTAGGCCTCTTTTAGTTTATCCACATTCTGAACATGTGGTTGTACATCCTCACTGATATTGAGCATTCTCAACATCAAGGCTTTGGCACTAGCCATCTCATACTTCATTAATTCATCAGGGGTTGTGGGAACGGTCACAGACCCTATGACAATGCCCCATAATCCTTCAAATTGAAGGATTGTCCTCATTTTTGTTTTCCAAGCTGCAAAATTTGGCCCTTTAAGTAACTGAGCATTAGAGAGTAGAAGTTTTGGTGCAGACATTGTAATTTTAAAAAAAAATTATTTATTGATTTTAAGAGATATTACAATGTTACTCACTGATGAGAAGTACCAGTTCTTAGATGTTCTCGATACTCACGTGCTGAGAGATGGCAATGCTTTGTTGGGTGTTCTTCTTCTGTCTTTGCAATCGAGCATCGTACCCGGCTTCTAATTCCTCTCGAACTCGCTTTTCTTGGAAGCTAGGTGTCGAAAAGGAAATACTCTAAGAGTCCTTTGTAGAACCAGTTCATCAAATATAAGGTTTCTAATGTTGCGCAGCTCATTGAGTAGTGAAAAATAGAACTCAAAGCTTTCAGGAGCTTCTAGATGGTATTCTTTGGCGTGCAAGTCGATGATGTGGATTTCAGCAGTCTCGATCATATCATTCATGCATGTCATTTGGCATGGCTCTGAGATACTCCATCTACATTTCCTGGGTATAGCGTCTTCCATCGTTCTAGGTCAACTAATGCAATGCACTTTTACAACAAATTCACGCAGAGAGTTGACTATTCATGAAATTGTAGGTTACATTTCCTGTACCACGATAGTTACACGCTTTAAGAGAAAATTGAGACTTCCTTGTTTGCAGGGTATGTTCCTCCTTTAATTCACTCAGGTCACTAAACAATAGGTCACTCACGTTGTTTAAAATGACTGATTAGATAAATGCACGTGGGTCTATGCAGCAATAGATTGGAAGAAAAGAATAACAGTGAATTAGCATACCAAATGCCACAAGTTCCTAGGCAATGTTAACAATCGTATGATTCACTTTCAGAATTGATCTTCACGTCCAATTGTAAATTCATGTATTGCACCAAAGATATTGAATAGCACACATAGGAGAATATTTTACATTTATCCATGCTTGAAGTATTCGGTCTCTTGTTCAACTCTTGATTTCTTCAGACGATGTAGCAGCAATTGCCTCAGGCTTAATTGTTCCATGCATGCTCTAAACTCTTCATGCCATGCTCAATTCTCAAAACATCTCCAGCATTGGTATTGATCAAAATGCTTTGGATTCTGTAAGTGCAGGAAAAATGACTTCATGCGACGCTTCACTAAAGATGTAAGAATGGTCTTCACATGCCTAGTGCTTTGTTGTTCATTCTAGTTTCCACGCTATATGGAAAAATGTCTACTATTTAATGATGGTCAAATCGATAAATGCATCCACGTCATGATTTGGATGTCCAAGTTCCCCTAGCAGGTGAAATTGGTCTTAACGTAGGTTTTTCTCTCTTCTCCACACAACGTCTCCCACGTAGCAATGCGAGTATAATTTCACCAAGTCTAGCTTTTGTACAAGAAATAAAAACTCACTTCAGTCAAAATTTATTACTTCCCACGATTTTTTGCTCTACTCATTGATTTGTCTGCTCCTTTAAACCACACAAGTCAGAGATCAGGTATAATGCTCTGTTACCAGATTGTGAGGAGGAAATTGAGGAGAATAAATAGAGATTAGATATCTCTTGTTTATTTACTTATTCAGAAGCACGATACATATTTATAGGGACGTGTACAAACAATACTCCCACAATGGAATGGATGGATTTGTTACTAACAATAGGAGAGAATAATGGAATAGATAATAACAGCTAGTCTAATAATAGATATAATATGTAGACTATGCTAATGGCTAATACTTTGACACCTAGGTTCCTATCCTAAACATGGCTTAAGTGTTGACATTGTGTTTGATCATCTTACGTCGAACTATAATTGACAATATCCTTGTCTTGACTAGAGGCTCCCAGTGCCCTCCTTTTGTTTGAGTAAGGAATTACCAATATTTACAAGATTGTTCATTGAAGATTATTTATCTTGGAGAGTGGATTTCTATGAAAAGACCCTAAAGCCATTGAGCCGATTATTCTTTAAGGTCGGGAGCGCCCTAGGCAATATATTTGTAGTGGACTACCCTCCTCACAAATTTAGTTAATATTTTTTTTCATAAAGTAAATAAATAATCCTATGTAAACTATTTTCATATATTTTAGTAAAAACATTTACTGTCATGCAACTCATGTAATAAAATTGAATAATGGAAAAATATATTCATTAAATTATCGCATAAGGATTGTTAAAATTTTGATCAGTCATGTTGAAATGGAGACTTCCAACTTGTTATCGCAAACCTTGTTGAGATTGCTCAGAATGTAGAAAATATAATATTTTATACAAGGCTTCTTACAAGTCTAATTTAGCCATATCAAGTAGGTGATAGGAACTCTGATCATAAAATAAAACACCAATGCTACTTCTGCAAAGAAACAAAAATGTTTATGTAACTCCCATGGTTTTCGTAAAGCATCGTATTTACCACACAAGCCTAGGTGTGATTAACTCTCCATGTTGCAAAATAATACAAATTTTCCCCAGTTTTTTAAGAATAGAAAATCAAATATGTTGTTCCTATCAATTATACTCAGCCTCTACTTCCTCACACCAGTGACATCATAAAAAATAATCTTAACCTTCTTCTAAAAAAAATTACACACCTCACATGGGTATATGGAGCAATATGTTAGAAGAAAAGAAGTAACAATTTTGAATGTAGCACAATCATATGTGCTTTTAAATATGTGATATGTTCTATTTTACAAACAAGTAAAACTTTACACAAACTATTGATTATGTGTATGCGTGAAATTGTATGTTACTATACAATAATATGCTACCAAATGGGTTGATCAATATGCACACATCTTCAAGATAGGGATAACCTTGTTCTAAATTTAAGTTCTAAATCCTGAACTATTCAAAGAAGGAAACTCTTCTAGATTCAGGCGCCCCACGTAACTGTTAACACCCTAGGCTTAACTATCCTAGTTTGCCTAAGAACTTAGAGTCTCACCCCATGCTACCCTCAAATACATTGTAGCCAAAACTGTTATCCACAAAATGCTTTGGAGAGAATGCAGGAAAAATTCTTCATGCAAGCTATTGCTAATATTGATGTGAATCCCACATGCCTTCTTTGTTGTTCATTCTAGTTTCCATGGAGGATGGGAATGTGTTTTCTGGATACTATAAAAAAATGGCTCAAAATAGTCCCCGTAATGATTTGGATGATCATGTCTAGCCAAAAAAAAATGGTATTCTCCACATAGGTTTTCTCTCTTCTCCACACAACCTTTCCCACGTAGCAAGAAGTATATTTTCACCATGTTTGTGAGCTCAATTAGATACGTAGGAATCTAAGATTTCAAAATTGTTCTTGGTCTCATCATATTTTAGTTGCTCTAACATTTAAAGGATTTCTTTAACATGGATTCTCAGAGCTATCAAGTAAGCTTTTTGTTGGATTCTAATATTTTGATGAGGTTGATTGACACTATAATATTATTGTTTTCTTTAAATTGTATATATCTATATTTATTCTATTTTTACTTTTAGAAGCATGTATAATATTTGATAGAAATGTGTACTTACAATGTATCGTACCTGGAATGTTTGGAGTTGTTACTAACAATCAATTCAGCGAATAATCGAAATACCCAACTACCCATAACAATAGAACACTATGTAGACTTTGCTAATGGCATTAAGATGCCAGTTAAACCTATGGTTGATCTGAAACATGGCTTAAGTCTTGCCATTGTGTAGATCATCATACGTCGAACTACCAGGTTTATTAACTATTTACAAATAGGGAGCAGTTAATTTTTGATTTCAATCCTATACCAATATTGTTACTTATGATTCTTCATCTCAGATTATGTCTATCAAAAGTGGAGTATTGTGGGGGAGGGTCAAATACTTAGGATCCATTGATTCAAAAGATAGAGGAATTAAAAAGATCCATGGATGTTAGTTGTGTATGAAGTCCAAATACATTGCTACATGATTTGTTTCCTAGGAGACAGATCACATCCTTGTAAACATTTTCAGATGGTCTAGTAAAAACATTTCCTGTCAAGCAACTCATGAGCTATGAAACTTAGAAAATTGAGTACTAATATGGATGTAATAAACCTTAGTGTTGTTAAAATCTAAAGGAAACATAGTCATAGTTGTAGATAAATTATATTTCCCCACTTGTTCTTGAAACCTTGGCATTCCATTGTTATAAATTTGTTGTTCAAAGTATACCCACTGAGATATTATCCTAAGGTTTCCTCTGCAAAAAAAAAAAAGCAGTCCACTTATTTGGCTGCAAATGTAACCATTTGGATGTCATTATGAAACCTGAATTGAAATGATACTCTTATTAGACTTAGAATAAAGTGTTGATCTATATTCATCTAGATTTTCTTATAGCATTATGTGCACCTCCTGATGAAACTAAATAAGTCATATTAATAACTGATCACTAGGTGCATTCTTAATTACAACAATAGGGAATCTAGGTTTCATCATTCACATCAAAATATGTTCATCATGAATAAACTTAGATTAATGGTGATCTTATATAATAAAAAAGTAATTTTTTAGGGTACCCCCATATCTTTCACCATCATTGAAAAGTAACGGTACTCTAGTATTGGAGACTGATCTTGATTCTATATAATTATCAGGGTTCCCGCATTTCATTTTTCTAAATCTAATTAAAACTATTATGAACAAGATAAATCATTGAGTTAAAATAAGTAACACAAAAGGCCTAAGATTGGAACTGTTATTTAGTATTACTCTAGTTCAACTTACAAGAGTCGTAATCCTCCCTATGTCTTTGCAGAGAAATAATCTATTTTCGTTAACTTAATTATTTATAAAATAATGGAATTGGTATTTTTCAATTGATTTAGCTAGAGAACCCCTTTTATGAGTCACCTCAATGAACAAAAACTTCCTCCATGCTAATATTGTGAGTCATGAAACTTGGTGGTGGAAGAAGGGTCTGGTATGGAAAGTCATCAAATGTGAATTCAAATGCCTTCATGGTGTCTTCAATCTAGGGACTGATTTTAATGATCCTAATATGTTTACATAGTTTGGCGAATAGTCATAATTCCAGGAGATCCTGATTTTGGAAAATTATTCTAGAAATGGCAGTACATCGGGTCTTCCACCCACGAAACGTTTTGACATAAACATATAATATGTTCCATCTGCAGTCGACAAAGAATCTATCCAATCCCAATGTATATTTTATATATTAAATACTCTGTGTGATCGTCTCGCCAAGATTCTTCCAATCAACATTAATGTCATCAACCAAGAACATCCCATACGCATTGAATTTATTTGAAAATGATTAAGTGTTTCAAATAATTGATGGGGATCAACTATGACGGGATTCTGAAGAGGACCATTAAAATGATTATCTCCAATAAATCGACGCGGTCACATATTGTGGGGAAGAAGTTAAATTATTTTGTCATAAGAAATATATGAAGACCCTATTTTGCATCAAGAAAACATTCTCGAAATTGTTCTTCCATATATACACAAAGGTGATTTTTTCCCTTGAACTCTTAGGTCTGTCATTTGCAAAGTAGTAGCCTAGCGATCTTAGCACCAATCGGGATACCTTATATATCATGATTCTTCAATCAAAATTTCAAATTGAATCTAGGTCTTAATCCAGGTTCCATTGCTAGTTCTCTGCATGTCTTAAACCTCCTAGAATCACTTCATTAGAGGTAAGTCTAAAGTGTATTCTAGGTAGACCTGTTTTCTTATCATGTTTGGGTCACATCCGAATTTAGCTCTGAGATTCTGCTATTTGTAAGTTACGTACAAATAGCCCATGATACATCCTAATCCTGGGACATAAGTCACTATGTTTTCCTTTATGTAATCTAGATGTAGGTCACTACGCTTGCAGCGATTATCCATAACAAGTCTTTGGCTCACGTCCTAGTATCCCATCATCTACTATAATATGGGATACCTATAGGTAGTCCTTCATATTAAAATCACTTAATACCATCATCCTACGATAGCCCCTGTCATGTTCTGTATATGGGACACTTACTTGGTATCAGCGTATCTTCTTTGAATCTTTTTGTTGTTTCATATCTCTCTTCAACAATCATATTATAAATATATATATATATGATATGGGGCATATACCACCATCATATCCTCATGTATGTCCTGTATGTGTATCATGTATATATCCACTGTGGTTCTCCCACTTTCTATTTGATTCCACGACCAATACTATGACCATTTATCACTATTTGTTAACACTACCTTGTCCCCATAACGGACCCGAAGGATATATAAAAAAAATGCCAAGAGCTCCAAGGCTTATAACAAGCCAAACAACCATAAAAATAAAAATAAAACACAATTCAAGAATGCACACCAATGTACCCACCATGTGATGTGTGGCATAGTACAAAACCTATGAGCCAGGGAACTCACTGTTGCTAGACATACAAAATCTATGGTATCAATGGTAAGCTCATTCCATTGGGTTCACTGTCCAGTGGGAGGATTTGAGTTCACCACACTGATCGAGGTTAGTGGAATGCTAACATTACAATTAATGTACAAAATAGAGACCATATAAAGTATATCCAAAATGAATTAAAGTTAAGAACATTGAAAAGTTGGATCCTATCATCCAGAGTGACATTGTTGGCCCCACCTTCACAAAATAAAATAAAAAAATATTTAAAAATCAAAACAAATTCAAAAATACAAAATTAAATTAAACGAGAAAACATTACCAAAAAATTCAAAGGTATAAAGATCAAACTTATAACAACCAGGTATTCCATACACCATGGATGTACTTAAAAATTCCCTTTAATTCCATGGAAACATTGCATGTCATTGACCATTTACATCCAAGCACTGATGATCCTTTAACAATTCTGAGGAGCACAAAATGCTGTGACATTTATCTCTCATGGTATACACTTCCAACACTCCCTGGTAAAAATAATCACCTTGCTAAATTGTTCTCTCTCCAGAAGTGAACCCTTGATTGAGAGATGACATTAGATTTTCTAAACTTTGCTTGATCTCTCACTTTCCATAGATACAATGGAAACACCTCAGGTCTATGGGTATACCTATATGTTGAGGTGAATCCTCTAATATCAAGGCCAAATCCATATTGATGTATCCTGAACCTAGGTTTTTTAGGGTTTTGAGGGTAAAAAGATGAATTTAATTGAAATATGAAATGGGGTGATACACCAAATTTTTTTTGAGGGATTTGACTAAGTATATGCACAATAAAATTGAGAATGAATTTTATATGCATGAACCAATAGTTTTCAGAAAGAATATTAAGGCAAAACAGTTATGTATTGAGGGATAAATCACAACAACACAACATAGGATAAACACATGCACACTAATATTATGCTGAAATATATAAAATTTACAGATAAGGTAATATGATTAAATCAGGGATTTAAAATTCACAAGAGATTAATTGAAATATACACACCAACTTCAAATAATTGGAAAAGTCAATAACTAGTTCTCATTCAATGGAAAAACTGGTAGAAATATGATTCAGCACTCCTATGTCACAAAACTCCTCTCCATGTGCTTTGCTAGTGCACACAATATATAGAAAAATACTTCACCCAAACCCTCCTAAAAATAGACTACGGTATGTACTCGCCCATGCATGCTAATTTTATTGCTTTATCATGAATAAATAAAAGAATAAAAATAATCATGCTAATTACAATGAGGCATTAATAGCCTTAGTTACAAAAGTACACACTAGTCAAAGTTCAGTTGACTGTTCTATTTTAAATGCAATTAAAATACTTAGGTGAATATTTTTAGGCTAATATTAGCCACTTGCTTGTTGAAGTCTCCTCCAATGTAAGAACATATTCTTTTCCTTCTTGTGCATGATGTGAAACTTGTACATTATCCTCTTGTAACTGATGAACTTGGATTTATCTCAATTATTTTCTTTTGCAAAAGCATATAAAATAGATACTCCTTTGCAAGAAAAGAAAACAATACCGTTGGTTCTAAAATACATTAGCGAAAATTAGTGTCATCCTCTCTATGTGGTAACCAGTGTGAACATGCATGTGCAACAACATATTCACCCCTTGTACGAGTTCTTTGGTGAAAAATAAGGTATTTTACAAGGTTTAAAGTATACAATCTTCATGAGCTCTGATGTAAGACCCTAGCTAAGGTCAATTGCAATTATAATCCCTCTTATGGGGACCACTTTCTAATGACAATGCCTTGTCTCAGCCCCTTGGCCATAACACTAAGCTTTAGTTTGGCATGACATGTATAAGTAGCTCAAATGATAATCATGATGCATATTTCGAATTTGGCATCATGCATTGGTTTAATAATTTCCCCATCATTATTGACCTATCAAATGAAACCCATCATAGTGTCACGAGACCCTTTTGCATAATCATATGGACTATATTTGCATTATAGTATATGTTATTCAACTCTGTCCTCAGATATTATGAATTACTGACATAACAACTGTGTTGGGATACCTTTCGATTTACTATAGCATACATGATATTATTATCCTAACATTTGGTAAAGGTCAATGCAAATAATATTCATTATCATGGGAGTTGAAGTTCCCCTTCCTACGATGAATCAAACCCTTTTTTTGAGGTTCGGTGGAATTTTTACTTTAATCATGGTCAAACATGACCCGGTAACTTATGGTGTTCTAGATCTGATTGACACATATGTAGCTTCTGTGGATCATGGTTATGTTTAAATATCTCGATGGTTTGTCCTTGGAATGTGGTAATTTGATCCTCAAACATTGATCTTCTAGCTAATTGATCACTTCGTTGTATGTACCTTTCTAACTCATGTTGAGTTTAGGTAACATTGTGGTTGGCATGTGGTTGCATTGAAGTTGCATTGAATTTAATGATAGATCTCACTCGTTGATCACTATACTTTTTAGATCTAAACCGTCAATACTAAGAATTTTATTGGAAATTTTGTTTTCGTTTTGTATCATTGATCTCTTACCTTTGATCCTGTATCATTGATTTATCAACTCAAGATGAGTTAACATTTACGATGGTTGGTTGGCGAGTAAAAATTTTTAGAACCCTACGTCATTTTGTCATTTTTCAATCTCTAGATGAGCTAGTAAAGCTTTGCCAAAATTTTACCAAGTGGCCATTTATGAGGTTATTAAGCTTGAGAATGTACAAAATTTGTCTCTGTTTCGCTTCTATGAATGTATATTTGGATTCTACACCATCATTTGTACCTTTGACATTGGGTTTTTTAAGCAAGCTCTCTGTAACATTAGATTTCATTGTTATCTTTTTAAAGCTCTTTGACCAGGTGAATCCTCTACCTTCTAGTATGGAGAAGGTAAACCTTATTGGGTTTTGTTGAGTATCTTTTGAATTCTATTCTTTGGGGTCATTGAGCTCACTTTTATTTGAATCAGATTTGATTTATACATTTTCTTTGACATTTTAGGTCAAAGATCTATTCTGGGTCTCCTTTTTTAAAGGTACATTTGAGATTTTTTCATTTTCTGGTCATTTCTTGCTTCATATTAAACTGAAAATGGTGTTCTGGGTTATCTGTCTCATTTTGTGCAAATAGGATTTGAAAACTTATGATTCGAGCTGGTAGAATCTTTTCGTGGCTAACTACCATATATTCTGCTAATATATTCTGTATACTATTTTAAATGCTCTTAGCTTGAAGACCAGTAGAGATTTCCTTGTTCAGCTGAACCTTATTTTGATTCTGATTTCTGGGTTTCACTTTGTTCTATCTATGAAGAAATTGTTTGAGCTGTTTACGTGTTCTATCATTCCATATTTGTAAGATCTTGTGACTTGAGATGATAATCCTCTTATTTTGGAGATACTAACAAAACTATGCTCAACCTGTTCTAGCATGTGCTTTTAATCTCTATAGTTCTTTGACTCTTACAAACACTAGTCTTTGTTTGAGCTATCAATGGATACTCATGGGTATGTCTCTATAGACTAGTAATTTAAAGATATGCTACATCTGTATTTTGTATTCTTTTTACAAAATAACAATTTGTTTGTATATGGAAGGTTTCCTTTGTTTGAGCACTATATCATGCTATTGTGCTTAATGAAACTCTGAGAGTATGACTGAATGTGTAGTTCAAGCTAGGATTTAACCTCAGATTCCTATTCACTTTTCAAGAACTAGCTATCATATTCTTAGCAATGTTCTTTTTATGTCTTCTCCAGAAAGCTCGACGTAATCTTAAAAAGGCTAGTCTGAGCTTGATTTGCTATGTACTAGCTATTATGGGTATCTGCATGAGAAATCTTATTTTGCTTTGTATGCGTTATGAGCCTACCCTGAAACTTGTATAGTTGTTTTTCCTGAAAATCCACTGACGGAAGAAGGTGGTTTGTATTGTGAAGTTCTAGGTGTTTGGTTGATAGTGTCCAAAGTAGTAAGATATCTCATACGCTTCAAACCTCTGGGTATCATGCTTTCATACCCATCTAGGATGCTTTAAAAAAAATCAAAACTGGGTCCATTTTTGGAGGGTACTCTGCATCCTAAGGGGATTTTCGAACTAGGTATTATCCTATAAGGTATGGATCTGGTTCTATTATGAGTTTTATACTTGAGTATTTACCCTTGTTCTTTTCTCTAACTTTATGAAAATATTTAGAGCTCTATTGTTTTGTGCATGAAGTTGACCTAATGTAAACTGTGGGTTCTTATAGCCCTTAGCACTTCTTGATATTCAATCGAAACTCTATTAAGATTTCATCTTTGGTTGGCGGCCAAGGAGTATTATTTAACTGGGTCAAGCTTTAATTTATTGTATGTCATTATTGTTGGATTTATTTGAATAATTATAGCAAATTTCTGTCCTTGACATTAGAGGATGTGATTTTGATTTTCTTCTACCCAGATCTATTGACCTTCACTTAGTTTTTAGTTCAAGGGTTTCACTTTAGAATTTACATGTTGTGCCTATAATTTATAAACTTCATGATTTTCTACCAAATATGGATTTTTTTTAATATGACGTAGCTATCATTTTATTTTATGCCACCATGAATACTTCATTTCTTGATGTTTCATTGTATCTCTTGAACTTTGAGGCCTTTGCTAGTGGTTATTATTACTCGGCTATTGAGTGTTTTTCGGTGTAACGTATCAAATTGCATTATGGGTGGTTCACTATTTGTATCAATAAACAAATTGATTATAGGCTATCCTTCTTTTCAGATGCATAACTAGTTTGATTTTCTAATCATGAGACTGTAGTTGGATTGGATCTGACCTGGATGAACTTTGTAATTGATCTCAACTAATTCCTGATGTCTTTGCTGCTTACATGTTGGAGTCTTGCATTGCATTTGTCTCAATCTAGAAAAGGCTATAAAATCTTCTAAGTCACTTATACTCTATTCATTTGTATTTGATCAACCTATAGCACTTCTTTAAAATCCTTGAGTTATCATCATTTGTATACTTGCAGGCCATTTAATGTCATTCCACATAGTTGTTGGAAGTTGAATTCTAATGGATTTTCCCGTGTAGTGTTGAGATCATTAGCTAAATTCTGTCATGAGTGCAATTCATTCCATGTTGTATTCAAAAACTTGTTGTAGTTCAGCTGTCCTCTATGTTACAGGTAACTTGCATGGATCTATGCATACTTTGTTGTAAAGAGTCGTAGCCTTAGAATGTAATTTACTAAAATTTGATGAGTTTTGTCTTGCATCAATGTTCATTGTTCTATACTTGAGTTGAAATTTTCTATTAGAGTGGAAACAAATTTCACTAGCCAATGACCAAGATGTACTTCACAACTATATGTATGTATGTATGTATGTATGTCATGTCATAGTTTTAGATCATCAAACTATGATATTTTATTGAGTCCTTGATTCAAATCTCTTACTATAGTCTGCATATCTTTAAATTTTTTCTATTGTTAATGATCTATAACATGATCCTTTATTATGAATGGCTACCTTGGCGAAGCTAGTAATATCTTGATACAAATTTGATCTATCTTTATGAGATCATTTGGATTCATGTATCCTTGATGCATTTCATGAGAGTGACTACTTTGAATATTTGCATTCTCCTTAATATTTTATTGCATATATATGAGAAGTTAGTCTACATCTTGATAATTGTAAGTTGAAAGCTTTCTAGATTGAGATTGAATCCTGAGGTTTAAATCCATGATTTATAGAACTGAACTCTCCCAAGTAAGACAATAGATTCAGACCTCTTAGATCTTAGAATTCTAAAAGATCATTGTTTCGAATGTAAGTGGTCATTATCCCTGATTCTGATCCAAGATCTTGTTGGAACTATATGTAACCCATGTCTCTTTAAATGCATTTTTGGTCTGAAACTGCTAAGACAGTGTACAGTGCTTGTCCTTGATTAGACGGAAAATATTGTGAGAGTATACATTACACTTCTCATTTAGCCTGAACTGTTATTGGTGTGTTCAGGATTAATGTAACCAATGTTACTCATAACATAATTAAGGGATTGGGTCCACTGGTTTGATCAATGACTGTATATCATTAGTTCTTGCGTGGTTGCACTATCTTTATTCAAGCTCTTGATAATAGTGATTTCATATGATGTACTTAATGAAATTCTGTTTGGATAGAACTGTAATGATTATGAAAATGTATTACTTCCATGAACAATGCTTTGACATGTACTTGATTGTATAGCTCATTGAACATTATGACAAGTCTATAGCAAGAATGCTCTCTTTTGATCATTTCCTTTGTAAAGGCATGCTTATTTCATTGAAATGTAATCTGTACTTAATAATACAAAATATTACAAAGATACATTTTGTTCTCTTTTACTGTAACTTGTACCTGCACACTTAAGAAAAAATTTAGAAAATAATTAGGCTTTTTGGCCTCTCTTATGTTCCATAGTGACTTTTTTTCTCTTTCTTTTCTATCTGTCATGATTACAATTGTGAATGTCATGAACTTCTTAGCAGATGTTACTTTCATTTATTGTATCAAGTAATGCTTGATGTACCTTATGCTAAATTAACACCCTTTTCAAATGATGATTGCACTTTCCCTAAGGCATGTTATTATAGCACATTTGGAAGTACAGTGAGTTGAATCAAACCTTGAGCTCTTAACTGATATTGTTCTTTTTCTATTTTTCAGGTGCATTGTAACTACTAAATGCAAAAGATGAAGATGGAGAAGCTAAAATTGAAATGATGAAGAATGAAAAAAAACCCAAGGAAATGATGGGTTTTTTCTATATTCATTTGCTTTTAATTTCATGCACATGTACCATTTATTTCGATAATCATAAGTTACATCCCACGACTTGTGTGGGAAACATTGAATTTTCTTAATGAAAAAATGATATTATTTATGTAATTGAGTTGTGTAATTCCTTTTACTTTCATATTTTATGATATGTAATGATTGTACAATGAATTTAAACAAATCAAGAACATACTTAATAACACTTAATCATAGGAAATGATCAAATTGAAAATACCCGTAACTTAAAAATGAACTCTCAGCAATGCAAACAGTAACTACATTCCCTGCATTGGAATTAGTCCAACATCTTCACGTCTAAGCTGGGATTCTCCACCTTCCTCAAGGTTGTGCTTTAGTTATTTTGAGCTTCTATGTATTGTTGATCAAGGTTATCATAGGATAGAAACTTAGGTGAGGTATTTCATTTGGAAATAACACACATAGATGCAATTGGCCTTGTTGATTCACCTAACTAGAAACATAATTCAACTCTAAATGCCCCCCTAGTTAGGTTAATTCATCAATTCCTTCCATTGAAAACAAAGTTTCGAGATTCCCATTTTTGCACAAGTGCAAAAATTTTCAACATTTTTAGTGATCTTGTGTGGAAACTTCTTTGTTATCTTGTAGACTAGTTACTTTCTCTAGTCCATTGGGCATGGAGTCAAAACATGTAACCAAAATATGCCATTTCTGAAAAATTGACCCTTCTGAAAAAAAAAGTTAGGAGAAGATCTGGTAAACTAGATCACGTGCACAAATGAACTTATTGAATTAATTAACATTGCAATTTGCATGAATTGCACGTATTGAAAGGTAAATCCTACTCTATCTAGACACTATAGGATTTTTAATAACAATGTTTATGAAACATACCATTCACAGGAATGGGAAGTTCCTCTCCATTCAGCCTTGAAAGATAAAAATAATTATGCTCTTTGCAATCTGAAATCATATAAGGACTACTCTAGATTGTATCAAACTTTGTGTGTTTTCTTTGTTTCACATGATCAAAATCCTATTTTAGCACAATGTCTCCTTCATTAAAGAATATGAACTTATCTTTTCTATCAAATGTTCTCTTGATCTATCTCTGATTCTTCTCCATGTTTAGATGAGATTGATCCCTTAACTCTTACAACTCCTTTAATTCTGCATAACAAACCTGCATTGGTTTATTATCAAGTAATTCCATTTGATGTAATAAATACAATGTGGGAAGCTCAACTCAGATAGGAATTCTTGCTTCATGTCCATAAACAAGCTTGTATTGTGAATTTCCAACTGATATTTTAGGAGTCACTCTATCAAACCAAAATGTTTAATTTAACATTAGATACCAAGCTCTTTGGTTCTCCTTGAGTGTGATTTTGATAATCTTTAACAATTTTTTATTATTACTTTCATCTAATCCATTACCTTGAGGGTAATAATTAGACAAAGTACTCAAATAGACACCGTGCTTGACAACCAATATGCTACCTTTGGACTAAGAAATGATAAGGCATTATCTAAAATGATATTTTCTGGAACACTAAATCTATAAACTATAATTTCATAAAATGATCAGATTGAAGTCTCATTACCTTCTTTTAAGGCTAATGTTGCAATCCATCGTTTGAAATAATTCGTGGAAGTCAAGATCCACTTGTTTCCTTATGATGAAGGTGGATTCACCATACTAATGAATTCAATACCCCACTACATGAACGACTGATTCAGTGAAATAAGATGCAGAGGAAGCAAAGATAAACACTCCTTTCCAACAAAGAATGCACATTTCTTACACCTTTTAATCCATTCAAAACATTATTTTAATATGTTGGGTCAACAATAACCATATTTGATAATCTTTAAGGCTTTAGTAAGTGTTGAGAAGTGGTCTTCCAAAGATCCTTTATGAAACTCATATAATAATTGTTGCACTCTATCATAATAAACACATCGCAGAAAAATTCCATTTATATCCTTTCTAAATAGCACACCATCAATGAAAACATAAGGTATAGATTGTAATCTGAAATATATTTGTGTATTGTTATCCATACCTTCCGGATAAGTACCGTGTTATAAGTAATAAATCAAATCAGTCCTCCAACTTTATCCTTGAACCTCTGGATTGAGTTTTGGTTGCTGATTTTCTTGCTATAATAACGTTTCTGACTATTGATATGTAAATTTAGCATGCTGTAATAGAATTTTTTATTCTATAGCGTGTCATTTTTCCATATCATCAATCATATGTTCACATAATCCTTTACCTCAGACTCTTTTTATAGCATGAATTTCAACATCATACTCCATAACCTTTGTAATCTAACTTGCTCTCTTGTAATTCAGTTCTTTGTTCAACAAGAACACTTTAACACTTGGATGAGAGACTAAAACATATATCTTATTATTGGAAAATATGTACTTGAAATTATTTAGTTCCCTAACTACAACAACTACTTGTTTTTCAAGAAAATTCTACCTCGTCTCATAGTCATGTAAACTTTTACCAAAGAAAGTAATTGACTGTTCAATATTTTCATCATTAACCTGAGTTAATATGACTAAAATGGTTTCAGCTCCTGCAAGTGCATACATCATGAAATCCTAATAAAATTAGGATTTGACAAGGTAAGATCTTGTGAAATAGTTATATTGATAGCTTGAAATCATTTTCTTCCTTAAGTGGTCCAAGAGAAGGTTTTATCTTTCTTTAACATGGATGTAAATGGCTTGACTAATGATGCAAAATATGGAACAAATCTTTTAACAAAGTTGATTTTTCTAAGAAAACTTTGTAATGCTTTCTTATGATGAGGCAAGGATAGTTGTGAAATTGCTTCAATTCTGAAAGAATCAATAGTTAAACCTTGCCTAGAAACAAAATGTCCAAGTAATTTACCTTGATTGACCAAAAAGATAGAGTTTTTGGGATTCAATTATATTCCAAACTGCATGTAGAGCTAAAAGGTCTTCCTTAGATGCATAAGATGATAATCAGAACTATTTGAAAATACACTAACATCATCTAAATAAACCAAGATGCATTTATTTAATAGGATACAAAAAACCATATCCATTTCACATTGAAATGTTACACCAACATTATAGAGTGCAAACGATTCTTTTTTAAGCATTAGTACCCCACTTCATGGTGAAGGTTATTTTTTATATTTCTTCTTAACACACAAGAATTTGATTGTATCGATTGTAACCATCTAACAGGGACAACCTATCCGAACCTGAAACCATTCTTAAAATATAATCCATGTTGGGCGCTAAATAATGATCTTTTAATGAAGCCTTGTTAAGATCTCTAAAATCCATGCATAGTCGTATTTCTCCATTATTTTTCCGAATAGGAACAAGATTAGATACCCAACTTGAATGTTTAAATGGAAAGATAATACTTGATTCAATCAGCTTGGATAACTCTTTTCTCATTAAGGGTTCAATCTTAGGATTTACAGGCTTTTGTTTCTGCTTAACTGGTTTGGAATTTGGCTACAACTCTATGGTATGTGGGGCCAAACTGGGATCAAATCCTCTCAAATCTTGGTATTTCTAAGTAAAAACATATTCAAATTCTTTACATAAATTAATAAAATACTATTTATCAGCTAAGGAACATACCTTTCCAATAAATAACTTCTTTTCATCATCAAATAAGATCTCTTCGTAGTTATCTGCATGACTCGAGATCTTTCCTTTATCCTTTCTTAATTGATCATCAAAACTAAAAATATCCTCTAATGTGACTAGTCCTTGGGGCAGCTTGTTTGTCTGCAATTGAACAATTTGGTCACCATATAAATGCTATAGATTTTCCTGATTTACTACAAAAAATTCAACTTCTTGTAGCATAAATTTACATATTTTCTCATCATCTTCAAAAACTTACCAGTTTTCTTCATTATCAGGTACTAAAGGTCTGATAATCAGTTTTATATGTGGTTGTACCTTTTTGTTTTCAATCTGTTCTAGCAAATCAAAGCTAGCACAAGCTGCTACAAGTTTTTCTGCATGTTTGTTTTCAGCTCTTAGAACAAATTGTATATTAATAACATAAAAATCCTCCATTAAGTCTGAGACTCTTTGCTTGTAAGATTTCAACAATGAATTCTTACACACATTAAAGTTTTTTACTTGATTAATTACTAACTATGAATCACCAAAAACTTGTAACGTGCTGATACCTCTTTTCCTCGCCCATTGTAAGCCATGAATTAATGCTTCATATTCAAATACATTATAAGTACATTAGAATTGTAGACTTAGAGTTGAAATATACCTTTCATTTGTAGGGGAAGTAAGCATCAAACCTGCACCTTGTCTTGTTTTGTTCTTTGCTCCATCAAAATGAAGCTTCCATTAGCCTTCTATTTTTTTTCTATTTTGGACAGCAAGGGGATTGGTGCATTTTCTTCATGTAAACAATAAACACTACATAAATCATCTTCCCCTTCTTTAAAGGGATCATAAGCATGTTCTTCGTAAGTTTTTTCATCCATAAGTAGATTAGAAACACCATCTAATGCAGAAACATGTGTAGTGACGTCAAAATCATATTGACCTATGGTTGCATAAAATGCTACATGTTGGGTCCTAAAATATTGGCTAGGTACAAGAAGGTGGATGGGCGTGCAAGGCCTAGTTAAGAAAGGGTACGTATGGAGAAAGTGCACAGGACAGGGTTCTAGGAGGGTTTAATAGAGTAAGTGGCACATGTGTAAGATAGAACAAAGGTTTCAAGACTTATCCATATTGGAAACATTAGGCAGAACACAAGAAAAGCATGACCCAACTATGCATACGGAATGGATAAGGTGCCAGCCTGACGATAGGTTGGCCTAAGAATGAATATACCATGCGATGGAAGTTTCTAGAAGGCCATCAATTCAAAGAGTGGAGAGCTCTGACCTAAAGAAGCATGATCCCATGAAGGACCACCTTGGACACTTGGCAATGGATCTACACCTCCTGTGAAGGATTGATGATGTTGAGAAGGGCTATAAATACAAGCACCCATCAGAGGAAAAAGAGAGAAGAAGAAGAAGGTGAAGCCATGCAGGAATATTGTGAGAGCTCCATAAGTTGGGTAGGGATCTATAGGAAAATGATGTAATAAGGGGTTGGGATTGCAATTTTCTCTTGAGAAATGATGGGTGTAAATCCAGATATGATGTATGACTTCAGTTTGCATAGTTTTGGTAGTTTGTAATGAATCCAATGAATATAATGAGGCTACCAAAGTTGATGAATATGGTAATTAATGTTTCTTATCCATTTTTATAGCTTATAGTTCTGATTCATGATTGTTTATGGAATGAATATAACTCCTTATGCATTTCCTTTCTATTTTGGTTCCTCTCTATAATATGTTAAGTACCATTTGGTCTGGGATGAATGCATCTGTCTATAAGCCATTTTGAGTTCTATGATAAGTGTATGTCTCATTCCCACTCACTCTTTTTAAGCTCCTATCATAGATGATGTTTCCCACTTAACTCACATAAAAGAGAGACTCGGCATCTGTGCTTGCCTCGGGTGAGCACGCAGTGCCCACTGGGTGATAGGCCGGTGCACATGGGATTCCCTTGTTCTTGGTGGGTGTAAAAATGAATACATATTGGTTATGTTTTTGGGACCTCTTTTCAAAGTTGTAGTGGGAAATAACATACATCATGATCTGTGCAATGAGTGATGATAGAACACCTAACTCTGGAATGTATTGAATCATGGTTCAAGATCACGGAGGAAGAAATTACTCAGAGATTCAACACTGGACCTGATTTTGATGCACACAGATGGGTAGAAGAAACCTCTACCATGAATTATATGAAACTTTCTTCTGTTGTGTCCCAGTAGAGTTGTATGAATGGCTCTTAGCATATGCGTCTAGATCAATCTGGTATTATAGATCACACACGTGGACACAAGAAGAGTACCATAGGCTGCAAGATGTAGATTTGATGTGGACTCGTGTTGTGGATCATTGGTGGAAAGGAGTGTTTGAAAAATTATACTCTTAGAATACGCTGATCTCTACGTATTCATTCCTGGAGGAAATCACTGAGTTCAAGTTTCTGTCACGAGCCTAGAGGACTATATTCTACGTGGTACTTCCACTTGCTGATCAAAATATTGATCGTTGACCTTGGAATTTAGAGATCACTACCAATGGATAGCTAAAAAAAAAATCTGCGTGCATAAGAGATGAAGCTAAAATGGAGGAAGAAGGATAGATATTATGAGCCAAATGGAAGTAGAGAGAGAAGAAATAAGTACACAGTATAGAATGATGTACGAGAAAGGGATGGTTCTAGACAGAGGCACTGATACAAAAAGTGAGTAGGATCTATATAGGTAGACATTGTTGGAAGGAGTTGACCTTCAAGAAGAGAAAGGGGACCATAGGGCATTCTGTCCCTACCCCATATTAGGAAATCATATAAGAGAGACCCCTTTGGAATATGGTGAAAGAAATTTCGTCATGTCAAGATTTGAAGAGCCATTGACATACATCTAGACCACATGTAGTGAACCTTATCCCTTGCACATGGTACTCATGATTCAGAAGTTCATATAGAGAATTATTGATAACCCCAGGTGAGAAATCGGTGGAAGTGAAATTGAGTATGCACCACAATGGAGAGTACAATTATCTCACTTGGATCTTCAATGAATGCATAGTAAATAAAAGTGGTGTATGATAGCAGTTTTTGGACTAGGTGCCACTTACACAATGATTTGGCATACGCCATTCGGGAAGCAAAACGGGGCGTACATCTGGCAGTGGAACTGATAGGTCGCAGACCATTAGATAGACTAGTTGACGTGGTACTCTCTGGGAGAAGTACATATAGGTGTAACCACTATCGGGCCACTTTGTTAATATTTTTATTAGGATTTAGAGGCTTGGGATAATGGTGGATCCCTCGCCCCAAGACCTAGAGTGAAATCCTAGTGGAGGTTTTGGGTCAGGATTTGGTCCACCCCCGAGTGGGATCACTAGAGGATCAATGACCAGGAGGATAGGGGCCTCAGCCAAAACATCCTACATATTAATCTATAAAATTTCACTCCACTTTCTTGAATACAAAGGCAGTAGAGGATGTAGGTAGAACATGTGCAAAAATGTGAGCTCCTATGGCAGATCTAAGGGGATCAATGCATCCTAGACATGAAATATGCCAGTTAGTTTTTTACTGACATTGCAAGGGTGCGCACATAGCTGGTATAGGAAGTATGACCTCCATTAGATGGTGGTAGATTACACCGTGTTAAAAAATGCATTCCTAGTAGAATTCCACATCCTTGAATTTAAATAGAAGAGCATCAGCGCCCTCAAGGAGATTCAATAAGGAATGATGGAGAGTTTACAGGAGAATGACACACGGTTTAAGACTCTCCTATCAAAATTTTCATATGAAATTCACCCTTCACAACAATATCAATGGTTTTTTGGAGGGTTGATAACACCATTTAGAAGAGCATTATCTCATAATACTTTCACAGACCCGCGCAAGGCACTAGAAGATGCTCTGCATGCTAAAGCTGTTGGAAGCATTGATACTAGTGTTAGCCTATTTCTAGAAGCTCAAATCGCTATTATGGATAAGCATCTGGAAAATTTATCTGTGAACTCAACTCATAAGACCCATAGTGGAATGTGGTGTACAGTGTTGGTATCCAAATTCGTTCTCCTTTTCAGGTTGAGCAGCATCACAAATTTGAAATGGAGCTTATAGATAGATAGATCATGATGTATTTTGCTTTGTATCCGAGGATGAGATCAAATTGGCACTTTGTCACTCAGATTTGTGGAGAGATGGATAATACCTTCAAGAGGATTTGACCTATCCTCACTACTTTAGGTCATGCCTTTCGACTAGGGTGAGAGGACCCATAGTGTAACCTCTGTTTGATGGAGGAGATGGAGATATCCTTCTTTTGTAGAAATTTTATGAAGAAAACCTTGGGAAAGTATGATCAATACTCCATAATTTAACTCTCAAGAGTTGTCACTTCTAAAAGATGGAGACACTTTCAAAAAAAGGCTAATGTTACTAAAGACATTATGAAATCCTGATTGTTCTACATATTTTAGTAAATAGATTTTATTCCTTTGTTGATATACTAGGAAAAATAGGGGTAGTTCAGGATGGATTCATGGTTTTTGAATAATTTTGGTGGGAGATTAAGCAAGATAAAGTTGATTATACCAGATCTTTGAGAGACTTCACAACAATTGGAAAGCTAAATGACAAAAAAATTCGGTATAGCTAAGATATTCCTTCAACTAGAAGGTATGCATCAATGGAGGCCCAGATCAACACATTTTCACACAATCTTTGAGAATATAACATGAAGGCTTAGGTTAAAGACTCAATAAAACATCAAAGACCCCTGGTTCCTCATGCCTAAGATACACTCAAAGCTTACAGACAATCTTTATCAACAAATGACAGTGAAGTGATTTTAAATTGTTTATCTCATCACATGATGAAAGATCTTCTTTAAATGAAATTGAAAATGCCACTAAACTATCATAGGCACGAGATCCTGTGTGATTCAGAGGGACTTTAACACAAGATTGCAATAGGAATAAGAAAAACTACTTGCAGACATTCTGAAACAAAGCAGACACAAATTGCTCCAAGATTGACACAAATTAACTCGAAATTGATTAGATTAATCAGCAGGGGAAAGATTCCAAAGCAATCTTAGAGCTTATCAATGGCTATACATCAACAACCAACTTGACATGATAGAAAATCTAACATAGAAGAATTAACCAGGTATCTCAGATTGGTCTCTCAGGAAGATGGACTTTCTCAAATTTTCTCTTAAGAATTCAACCCCCGACCATTTGCAAGATTATTCTCATTGAATTTATACATTTCACTTGCTCATTCATCCCAAATTCCCCCCCCCCCAAAAGAAGAATATTCGAGGGACATTTTCTTGTTACCAATTTTCCTCAAAAAGTGACATCTAACAAATTTGCAACAAAAAGTTGCTAGTTGGACAAATCATGAACTGATCACATTTCTCAGACCCTCTACTAATGACTAGGATGTCATGCCACAACTTTTTCATAGTCCTTCTAATCATTTTGATTATGTCATGTGAGAAATCCCCATTTTAATCATTTTCTAGAGGCTTTGTACAGTTGGATCTAACAGGTAATCCTTTTCACTCTCGAGGCAACACCTTTTTCATCTTTTGCACCTGTAACCTCCATCATTTCATTATTTTCCCTCTCTCTCCTCTTCAATTCTACCCCACATCCATCTTCTCTGGTGATTCACATTTTTTGCAAGTTCTTGAGTAATTCCAACTTCAAAATATCGACCTTAACAATCCTTGGACTCACAAATTAAGTTCTGAATCCATTCAATGGCACTTTGCATGCACAAATGACAAGGACTTTCATCAAAAATGATGAAAAATAGTGGGTATTCACATCTCCAGGAGTCTTGGAGCAAAAACGGTAGAAAAACAGATGCAATGCACATCAACCATTGATTCTTCCCCTTCTCTACTTTATATTAGAGCCGTCCACATGTTTCCTTCATGAAAATGCAAAGGATAAGTATAGGGTCAAATTTCAAAACAAGCACGGACCTTCCATGTGTCCTGGGCCCAAGAAAAATACCTTTTGGCCTTTGAAAAGTCTCATTAAAATGGGAGCCAGCAGAAGCCTCCATGTGTCACCTTGGTGCACCTTTGGTATGGTCCTCAAAAGCGGAGACCCTGAACACACACGGGCTCACCACGTGTCTCATTCCGGTACAGTTGTTAAAAAATTTGAAGGATCAGCGGAAGGCATCATGTGTTTAGGGTCCGAGATAGTTTTCCTTGGCCGTTGAAAAGTCCAAGAAAGGGTAGAGTGAGAAAAATCCTCCAAGTGTCCTCCTGGTGTTTCTTTAAAATAAAATTTAGGGGCCAGTCCCCAAACAGATGCAGTCCCTCCACGTGTCCCATGCCTTAGAAAATTACTTTGAAAAGTTTAAGTATAGAGCAAAGCCAACGAAAGCCTCCACATGTCTCCCTGTCACAATTGTTAAGGTGGAACCTTAAGGTAGATCCTCAAATGAGCATCGGCCCTCTATGTATCCATGTTCCACCAAAGCTGCACCGGATGCATGAAAAAAAATTCTCAGTCTGGGCAAGGCAGTGAAAACCTCCACGCGCCTCCCCGGCGCATCTCTAACGTCAAACCAAATGGAAATTTTTTAGATGAGCATCGGCCCTCCACATGGGAAATCCTTGAGTTGAATTAGGCCTTAGAGTTTCAAAGTGCCCCATCAAGATGCATCCAACCAGAAAGGGCCACATTTCCACAGATGCTGAAATACAAATTTAACGGGTAAAACACACCCGTCAAACTGTAAAATGTAGGAAAATCACCATTTGTGCCCAGAAATGAATCTTTCTTTCAAGATAGAATTTGGAAATGATATAAGGCCAAAATATGATCCTTCGAGCCACATCCAATCATGTTTCCATAGATACTTGGGAAAAAAATGACATGGAAAATAAAACGTGACTGTGGAAAAAGGAAGGAAGGAAAAAAAGCTGAGTTTTCATCCAAGTTACAGATCTTTTCACATGGATAGAGGAATGAAAAAAAATTATAGACTTTAAGTGATCCTCAACCAAAGGACGAGACTAATCATGTAACACCCTTGAAAGTTTTTATTTTCCTCCTTTACATTTCAAGTGTTGACATGTGATTTTCCTTATAAAGATATGTTCTTTTGATTTTTGGAGATCATGCTTGATATGGATAAATCATCTTCTGTTCTTAAGATCCTTTGACTGAATTGGAATGGCTTCCTTGAATCCATTTTTCATTTCTTGTAGGTGAGTTGCAATCTGGTTTAAGAATTGTAAACTTATCTATTAATCTGACTCATCCTTGGATCAATTTCAGTGATCCAAGGAATGTTTTAAATCTGCTCTATTGAGCGAATGATAAATTGACATTCCATGAATTAAAAGACGTATGACTGAACTATGATTTATTACAAGTTCTTTGATTTTTGTGTGAACGTGTTTCTATTCAGTCATATGTTGTGTTTGGATCTTTTCAGTTTGATCGTGGCAGGACAATGCTGACGCAAATGAACTATAGCCTGTTCACGGCATAGGAAACATTCTGGTTCCTAAAACTAAAGGGACTGTCCTACGGAATCCTAAGCTAGGTAAGAATATACATATTTATTACCTAGCTATGTTAATTAATTGAATTTTACCCTAACCTAAGCTTTGTACTAAAGGATTATGGAGAGGTTTCTAGGTTATTGAAATTATCCTAAAACCTAATGCTTAATGGTTGTGTGATGATCTAACCTAATGCCTAAAAACTATTGTGTTAGAATTAATCTAACCTATGTGGAAACTACCTAAGGTGGTAATTTATGGATTGGGTTATATCCTAAGGTTACCTATCCTAAGCTAACCTAAGATCTAACCTAAGAAATTATGTCTACCCTAAACTAATGGGCAAGAAGGGGGAATTGGTGGTCGCATGTATCACAGGTGACGATTCCAAGGCATTTAAGTTGTTGATAAGGTTGTTTTAAAAGATCACGTACCACCAATTATGGTAGGGGCTAGTTGACTTCACAGAGTCTTATGTGGAAACTTCACTAAAATGGAATTCCTTGTTAAATTTGATTTGGCATTCGCTAAACTTGGAAGGTGGTGGCAAGGAAGGATAGGCGGGAAAATAGGAATTAATGGAATTTATTGTTTTTAGTTTTTGTGCTTGAACCATTTTGGAAAGCATGCAAATGGGTTTGTATGGGGTCATTTCACCTTGCATGTTTCACAATTTTCACTCTGCATGCTCTCTGGTTTTTCAAACCAGCAGATTGAACTACACTTAATGGCTATTCTTGAGATTTTTGACCTATTTTCAGTTCGTGGGATATATAAGAGGTAATGTGGAAGAAGAATGTGGTTGTTTGATCTTTCGTGGAGAAGAGGAGAAGTTGTGAGCTTGGCTGGAGGTTCTCTTTGATTTGACAGAAGCGCTATCAGACATGATAGGCTCTAAAATTTAAGATCTCATGCTTTCTTATAAATGTTTCATTAAAACGATTCTGCTCATTTGAGATCCTTCGATTGTTTAGCTTATCTGGTTATTTGTTTGTTGCATTTATTAAATATTGTAATATTGGTTTTGAATCCTTGGTAAATGATGTTCTGTTTAGAAACTTACCATGTATAGTTCTTAAAAAAGAGAATGCATGCAAAAACTTATTGCTGTAACTCAGCTTTTTCATTCTGGAACGGGTAATGGAAGTATTCTGTTTAGAAAACCTTCGTTGCTATTTAGATATGGTTAAGAGTTTTTAAGAACCTTGGGTTTTGTCTAATCTTGTTGGAGTTTGTGTCGTGTTTGATCATAAGCTTGTATCAATATTTTGTTTTTAATAGAGCTTGTTTTCGAGCTCATATTTGGTTTGGAACTTGGTTCTGGTATTGTGTTTTTTGAGAACTGTTGATAGAGGTTCTTGTTGTTCTGAATTGTGTTCGAATCCTAGATATCCATGGACTCTTGTTGAATTCCGTATATAGCTCGGTGCTTGTGTCTTAGTTCCTTATGATAATTTGAACTGTTACTGTTAGTTCATAATGTACACGGTACTTGTATATTATTACTCATTTTTGGGCTCGAACTTTGGTGAGAAACTTGAGTTCCGTTGGGGGATAATATTGGGCTTCACGTTTTGATATGAATTTTGTTGAAGCCTTTAGTTGTTCTAAGCCAGTGTTGAACCCTTGGGTAACTCAGACTATTGTTAAAGCCGTATGTGGCTCTGTACCCGTGCTTTATACTTTTTTGGGAAAGTTTGATTTCAACTGTTATCTTGTTAATTGTTTGATTATGAACACAGCACTCATATTTTAGAAGTTACTTGTGTAGTCTGAACTATTAGTTGAGACTTCGTGTCGACTCTGTTCTGGTATTTTGAGTTGGGTTTTATTTGTTTAAACGTTTAAAACTGATAACTCTTTCGTTGAACCATTGATTAAGGAAAACAGGGAAAATAGTTGGTTGAGTTGTTGGATAAACTCTTAAGATCTCAACTGAAAACGTCTTTGTTTGATGAATGGGTTTGGTAATTCTTTTCTGTGAACTATTTCATCTTGTTTGAGATGACATTTGCATTTTATTGAGGGTATTATTTTCCCCTCTGTTTCATGGAAACTCGCATCTTCAGATCTTTTAAAATAAGATCAAGGTTTCATTTAATAGATGAGTTTAATTAATTTAGTACTCTTAAATTGTTATGAAAAGATTATATGTCTCTTTTCAATAATTTTTGTATTACAATACTTATTGAATCAGGAACTGATTACTCTTTTGTAATGCAATAATGAAACCTGACAATGGGATTTCAATCTGAGTTTGTTGATACTTCTGATCATGTTTAACTTATTGATCGGTTATTTTTCTATTTCTTGTTGGATATAGTTAATACACCTTGTGTCATTATAAAAGAAAGGAATGTGATTCCTTTAGAATAGACTGTGTTTTAGGACTGCTAATTGTATTTCATTCTGAGTAGGGAATTGAAATTTGTGTTCATTGAAAGTAAAGAAGTGTAAAGAATATGGCAGTGTGCTTTCTTCTTACTACTATAGATCATTGGTTGAACTTTTTTGTTTTGATTCTCCTTTGAAATGAGTTTTCTTTATGAGTTGTTTGGTCTTCCTTTACCTAATCATTTGTAGAAATGATGTTGGAAGAGATTATATTATTCGGTTTTATTGAGCTGGAAATGCCAGCCTTTTTGGCAGACAGTTATTTGACAAGACTTTACTTGTTTGGTTTGAGATGAGTAAGTTTGTCTCTTGTACTCTATCTTTTTTAATAATTCTCATTGGATGAACTAGAGTGGAGAATAACTCCTGTATGAGTCGACCTTGATTTTTTAACATTGTTTCAGATGTTTAAAAGTTAACTTCTATATGTGGAAGGAGATTTAAACTTACAGGTAGACTGATTGATTTTCTATTCCTTCTTGGATTTAAATGAAATTCTATTCTGATGAATATCTTAAATGTTAAATTTTAAGGTAGTTGTCTTTTAAAAAGAAACAGTTAAATCACGTTTTGAATCTGTTCTGTTTCTCGGATGTGTTGGGTTTGGGCATAGTTGTATTGGTTCTTCTTCTTTTGTTTAGGAGTTAGATGAGTCATCCTAATCTGAACCATGCTTTAAACTCTTCCTTTAGCTTGAAGTAAAGATAAATGTTGTTTTCTTTTATGAAATATTGGGAACAATGAGATGTTATGATATGTTGTTTGCCTAAGGATAATTGATAGAATCAATTAGACTCTATTTGGTAAGGCTGATATGGTGGATTATATTTTGTCCTTTTCTTGGAAGTGAAATCAATTGTTTAAAATGTACTTCTTTTCATTGCTTTTGATATATTGATTATATGATGTAATAATTGTCTCATTAAAGTAGAGTTGTTTTAATGGAACAATTATTGGAATGCACTTCTTTTTAAGGCTTAGTGCTTATCATGCTCAGTTCATTGAACTGACCCATGCTAGCAATTTTTGGAGATGGACTTCGTAAGTGAAAAGGAAGGAATAAACTTATGTGATCATTGGCTGATTTAAGTTTGATTTTTGTGAAGAACTCTGAATCGTTCTTGAGATTGTATTGAAAAAGAAAAAGTAGTATTCTTTTGTAATGAAGGCAGTTGTCTTGTAGCATACCTAAATGTATAAGTTTTAGAGATGAATTAAATGTTGAGAATTTATTTACAGTGGGTGTGTATATTATCTTGTACTTTCATTGCATAGATGGAATCCTATCTTGTTGATATTCTCCATATTATTTATATGTTTAATACAGTATTCTTAGATAAGTTTGACAATGGGAATTGGACTAATTTCCCTAAATAGGATGCAACTTCTTAAGTTGCAGAATTTGATGTCATAACTAAACAATTCAATATAGTAATATTATATGGAATGAACATTCAGTAATAACTATTGAATTTGTAAATGATTTATAGGGGTGCTAGGCCCTAGCACTTAATCATGTAAAGGAATATTCTTCCTCTATCTTAAGAATGCAAATAAAATGGAAGACATGATTCCTAATTATTAGAATTCATTAATAAAGTCTACTTAGTTACAACCTAGATGGTTGTTACACTTCCTTAAATGGTTAAGTCACAATAAATGGAACTTGTGATGTTGATATCCTGTTATGGTTGACGACTTGTTAATTCAAATCAATAACATTAAAGGAAATCTTAAACTATGAAATTTATTTAATAACCAATTGAATCTGTTGTAGAGAAGAACTTCAGGAGTGTTGGATTAGGGTTAGGCAAGGTTGTTGAAATCTGTTTTTAATAATCCAACTTAATTAAATTTATAATAAACTCCTTGAGGTATGTAAATCTTGATGAGGTTGTTCTGTAGGATGCTGACACATGCCAACTGCAAGGATGTACCTTTGTGAAGATTAGGATCTTCTCAAGGATACACTGATGCAATCGACATGTGGCAACACCCTTCTGTATTGATCATCTAGATCTACACACTTGGGACTTGATCTTAGTTTCTCTCTAGGTCTGATTAGTAACATGTCTCAAACATGGAGTAGCCCTCTAAAACTTAGGATACCTTGGCACATGGGGTTGACTTAGGTTGACCCAGTATGCCAACTTACCCTAAGTCTTAGTGAGCCTCCCCCTATCATAACGTATGTTGTTAACTCGAACTAGGGTTAAACCTTGGGCAAGTGGACTGACGAAAGTCAGTAAAGGACATTCTAGATAACAATAGAGTGGGGTGAAGGACGTATTCCAGATTGACGAGTATGCTTTCAAGGGTAGTAATTCGAACAGTAGGTTAGAAATCTTTCAGCAAAGTATCGCAAGCTATTGATTGCATTGTCCTATGTCACCTAGTCTAAGGTTCATGATGTAGATGAATATTAGTAAAAAAATATTCATATAGGTTCCTTAGACAGATCACTCAATACCATAAACAGGGAGAGAGAACCAAGTATATGTAGTATATGGAAAAGTATTCAATACTTAATGTTAGACATGAATAGATCGGTAGTATACCGAGACATGAAATGAATAGATCGGTATCACACCAAGTCATTACAGCTGCATATGGTTATCTTTTATATGAATGGTTGATAAAGAATGTGTGTTCTAAATTATGAATTTAGAACAGAGAACATTATTTAAAAAAAAAATTCCCTTGTTTCTAAAGTCTTAAAATGGGAATGTTACATCTTGGTATCAGAGCTGAAGGTTGCAACTCTTGGACCTATTGTGTCCACAATCTGATTAAACTTAAATTTTATTGTAATAGAAAATGGTTAGAATAAGATGAAATGTTGCAAATAACCCTCCACCTGAGGAAGGAGTGGCAACTACCCAAAAACTTAATGAGATCCTTGCTACCTAGTTGGACACAAGAGATCATTTGGCTGTGCTTGAACAACAAGCAATGGGCAATGCGGAGGAAGAAGAAGCTGATAACAATAATCAGCCACCTCCAAGGGACAATGCCAATGTGGGTGTTGATAATAACAACATTAACATACCTGTTCAACCTGAGAACAAAAAGGCTAGACTAGCAGCAGAACTCACTAATGACATAAAAAGGATAAGTCCACCCAAGTTTGATGGCACCACATTAGGAGATGGAGCTGAGAATTGGCTCAACGAAATGGAGAAGTACTTTGCAATAAGGAACTTCTCAGAGGAAACCAAGGCTATATGGGGAGCATATCAACTTTCCCATGAAGCATCTTCATGGTGGGACAGCCGTAAGGCCAAGTTAAATATTGATGAAACTAACATCACTTGGGATCAATTTAAAAGTTATTTTAGGCAATGATGGCTGCCACAACTCTACTATGATTAGAAAATGACTGAATTTTAGAACTTAGCTCAAGGAAAGCTAACAGTAACTGAGTATTGGGAACGGTTCACGAAAATCCTCAAGTATGTACCTCAGTATCAAACTGATGAGAAGTTAAGGATACATAAATTCATTATGGGATTAAATCACATTATTGGGGGAGAATTTGATGTTCACAGCCCAACCACTATGGAAGGGCTTGTTGAAAAGGCCATAAGGCAGGAACATAAATTAAAGGCTATTTCTGCTCATAAGGAGGAAGTAAGGAAGAAAGTTCCAAAACCCTCTTCAGCTTCTCTTGCACCCAAGAAGGGACCATGGAATAAGTTTGGTAATAAAAGTAAGTTTTTAGCTGATAATAATAAGAAATCAGCAATGAATAATACTGCTAGAAATGCATGAAACAATTTTGCCAAGAATAATAACAATGGACAGAAGTCCTATGAAGGTCAGAATAAAAAATTTAAGGATGGAAATAATTCTTAGTCTAGAAAGGGACCTGTAGGAGGCTGTTATAATTGTGGCAAGGATCATTACACAAATCAATGTCCTTTGAAGAAGGATGATCGTAATCAGCAGCACAAGATACATGCTACAGTAGCTGACAAGCAAGATGAAAAGCAAGCTACACCTATTGAAGTTCCTGGTAAGTTATTTGGCATACATGTAACTATTATTTTTGATACGGGAGCTACTGAATGTTTTATTTCTAGTAAAATTGCTTTGAAACTTAAAATAAAAGCTGGAAAAATGGATAAATCATGGACTGTACATTATGGTAATAATTCTATTCATATAGTTAGTATGTGTCTTTTTGGAGCTGTCCTTGAATTACCTAACTTTTCCACAAAGGTTGATCTTTATGTTACACCTTTGGGGTCTTATGATGTAATCATAGGTGTTAATTGGTTAGCAGAACATAAGGCTAAAGTGGACTATTTTGAAAAATGCATTAGTTGTTTAGATGATCTACAGAAAACAAAAGAGATTCAGGGTGTGAAACGTGAGATTTTTGTTAGGAAACTGTCAGCTATGCAACTTAAAAAGGCCAAAAATAAAGGATGTACCTTATATGCAGTAAAAATTTTAGAAACTGTAGAGGAAAACAATGATTATATGGATCGATATCCACTGTTATGAGACTTCAGTGATGTATTTTTAGAAGAACTGCCAAGTCTTCCACCCAAACAGGAATTTGATTTCATGATTGAGATCAAGCCTGGAACCAAACCTGTATCTAAGGAACCATATCGAATGACTAATATATAATTAGTAGAGCTTAAGGCTCAATTGCAAGAAATTTTTTCTAAGGGTTTGATAGACCAAGTGTTTCACCTTGGGGAGCACCAGTGATCTTTGTGAAAAAGAAGGATGGAACACTTAGATTGTGCATTGATTACAAAATGTTAAACAAAGCAACAATCAAGAATAGATATCCACTTCCTAGGATTGATGATTTATTTGATCAGATGTGTGGAGCATCGGTATACTCCAAGATAGATCTTCGATCTGGGTATCATCAATTGCAAATTAAGGATGAGGATATTCATAAAACATATTTTAGAACAAGGTATGGACATTATGAGTTTATGGTTTTACCTTTTGGATTAACTAATGCACCTACGACATTTATGAATTTAATGAATAATATCTTTCAAGAATACTTGGAAAAATTTGTGCTCGTATTCTTGGACGAAATTCTCATATATTCTAAAAGCATTGAAGAGCATCATGAGCATTTGAAAGTAGTTTTGGAAATTCTGAGAAAGAGACTGTTTTTTGGTAAGTTGTCCAAATGTTCTTTCTATGACATGGAAGTCCACTACTTGGGTCATGTAATAAGTAAGGATGGAATTGTTGTAGATCCTTCAAAAATTACAGCTATAACAGAATGGCCTGCACTAAAGAATGTACATGAAGTTAGAAGCTTCATGGGACTTGCTGGATACTATAGGAAATTTGTAAAAGAATTTTCTAAGATAGCTACACCAATGACTTCCTTACAGAAGAAAGATAAAAAGTTTTTTTGGAGTGAGAAATGTGAAATTTCATTTAGAACCTTGAAGGGATAGTTAACTTCAACACCTATTCTTGCAGTACCAGATCCTGATGGAGATTTTATGGTGATAAGTGATGCATCTGGTGAAGGTATAGGAGGCATTTTGTTACAAAGTGGTCATGTAATAGCATACAAAAGTAGAAAACTTAAGTTACATGATTTTAATTATGCTCCACATGATTTAGAGTTTGCTGCCATTGTTCATGCACTTCAAGTTTGGAGGCATTTTCTGCTTGGTAAACTATTTGAGTTGAAAACTGATCATCTTGGGTTGAAGTAAATTTTCACTCAGCCAAATCTGAATGCAAGACAATGAAGATGGTTAGAGTTTTTGTCTCAATATGATTTTGACATAAGTTACATAAAGTGTAAAGAAAATAGAGTGGCTGATGCTCCAAGTCATAGGAAGCACATTTATGCTCTTATAACACTAAGAACTCAGTTTAAGGATGAAGTCAAAAGTGCTATGGAATCTGATTCATACTTTCAATAAGTAAAAATAGCACTTGCTGTAGATTCTAATGATTTGAGGTATAAAATTTTTCGCCTTGATAAAGAAGGAATTTTACGATTTGAAAACAGAGTCTATGTACCTTTGCTTAATGGTTTGAGAAATAAATTGTTAGCTAAATTTCATAATTCACCTTTTTCTGGACACCCTGGCATTACAAAGATGCTTGCTGATATAAAACAACAACATTTCTGGAAAGGAATGAAAAAAGATGTTATTGATTATGTAACACACTGTCTTGAATGTCAACGTGTAAAAGCAGAACATATGCACCCAACCGGTTTATTGTATCCTCATAGCATACCGCAGTATAAATGGTAGGTAATAAGCATGGATTTTGTACAAGGGTTGCCTATGTCAAGAAATAAACATGATGTTATTTTGGTAGTTTTTGATAAACTAACAAAAGTAGCTCATTTTATTGCTGGAAATCTAAAGGATGGTTCACCTGTTTTGGCTAAAAGATTTGTACACAAAATTTTCAGATTACATGGAGTACCTAAATTGATCATATCTGATAGAGATCCTAGAATGACGTCAAGATTTTGGAAAATGCTTAATGCAGCTCTAGGAACTAAGCTAAATTTTAGTTCTACATATCACCTGGAAACAAATGGACAGACTAAAAGAGTTAATCAGGTTTTAGAATATATGTTACAGATGTATTGTATGGATCAACAGTATAATTGGGAAGAGTATCTTTCATTAGTTGAATTTACTTACAATAATACATATCATGCATCTCTTAAGATGGCACCTTTCGAGGCACTTTACGGAAGAAAATGTAGAACCCTTGTTAGTTGGGATAACATAGAAGATAGAGAGGTAATTGGACCTGAAATCCTAACGAAAATGGAACAAAAGTTAAGTTGAATCATGAATGCTTGAAAGAAGCAACAGACAGGCAAAAGAGTTACGTTGAATTGAAGACGGTTGGTAGGAAATTTGAACTTGGTGAGAAATTCTTTCTTTGGGTTAAACTGAAAAAGAGTTCTATAACTTTTGGCAAGGATGCCAAGTTATCACCTCGTTATGTGGGACCTATTTGTACCCAATTTTTTTCTCCTATTCAGACTGAGCAACATAAAAAATATGGCATGAAGCTTGAAGGTAGATAGATCTTGATATATGTCGTTTTGTAGCCGGGGACGTGATCTAACTGGCACTCAGATTTTTGGAGAGATGGATAGCACTTTGAAAGGATTTGATCCAACCCTCACTATTTTAGGTTGTGCCTTTCAACCAAGGTAAGAGAACCTATATTGTAACCCCTAAATGGTGAAGGAGATGAAGACACCCCTCAATTTACTAAAATAGTATGAAAAGGCCTTGGGAAAATATGATCAACACTCCAAATTTGACTTTTACAAGTTGTCACTCCCAGATTATGGATATATTTTCAATGCAAGGCAAGGGTTATTGAAGACATTGTATAATCTTGATTTTCCTTGTGCATTTTTGGAGATGGTTTAGATTATTTTGTTGACACACAATGCAATGTAGGGGTAGTATGGGTAGGATTAGTTTGTTTAAATGAATTTTTTGGTGGGGCATTGACAAGACAAACTTGGATATATCATACATTTGACAACCTCTACAATACTTGAACAACTATAAGATAAAATGCTTCAAATAAACAGGATATTATTTCAACCAGAATATGCATAAATGGAAGCCCAGGCTGCACTCTTCACATAATATTTGAGAACTCACCACAAAATCTTGAAGTAAAGAACCCAATTAAACACAAAAATCCTTGATCAAATCACACCTAAGGTACGCCTAAAGGCTTACAAACAACATGTGCACTCAAGGAAGGTAAAGTGATTTTAAATTTGTTTATCTCTTTATCAGATGAAGGATCTTCTGAATATGAGATTGCAAATGCCACTAAACTATCAACAAGAAATGGAGATGCTGTGTGATTTCCAAAGACTTTCAATGCAAGATTACAACAAGAACTATGAAAACTATTTGCAGGCATTTAAAAATGATAACAGTCATCATATTGCCCAGAAAAACATAGATTAACTCAAAATCTTATTAGATTCATCAGCAGGGGAGAGTTTCATAAAAAATCTCAGAGCTATGTGATGGCTATACACTTGTAACCAACTCACATACATAAAGATCCAACATAAGAGAAATTATCCTGGTTCTTTGGTGGGTTTCTCAAAAAATGAGATTTCGCAAACTTTGCTCATGACTTTCAACTTCCTGACCTTTTCCATTTCTCAAAAAATGCATTATATACCTCTTGCCACATTGGAGCCTTCTTTCCCAAGGAAAGAATATGCCGAGGGATCAAGTTTGTTACAATAATTTCTCATGATTCATTGAAAATAACATTTAACAAATTTGCAACGAGAGTTGCCAGGTGTTTGAAAATACTGAATCATTACAAATATTCAGATCATTATCCTTTATGGAGGCACGTTTTTCATCCTCAAGGCATGCAGGCCCCTCATCCTCTCATCATTTCATCTTATCCTTTCCCAATTTGGTTCTGCAACTTTATAATTTGACATTTCACGTTTTGCATAGGCCTGAGAAAAATTTATCTCAAAAACACCTCAAATTTGCAAGTTGAGTCATGAACTAGATTCCAATGATCATAGAAGGCCAAAACGACATGGAATTGCTAAAAAATTGATGAAATTTGATGCAAAATTTATAATTCCAAGCTTCCTGGAGAAAAATGGCGGCCAAAAATGAAAATGTATAGTTACCCTTGATCTGCTTTTTCACCTTCAATCTAGGCCCTCCACGTGTCAAAATATGATTGAGAATCAATTCAAGCTTACCTTTTGACTTTTTGACATTTTTGGAAAATGGAAAAAATTGACCCTTTTCTCTGCCCCTCTGCCCTTGAATTTTGGTGATGACACGTGGCACATGGTGGGTCCCATTGGGATCGCACTTCAGTTCTGCACATTTTGACCCTTTTTGCATTTTGGAAAAATTTTCACCTTTTGCCCCACGGGTCCGTGCCTCCGATTTTATCCTTTGCCATATGTCGCTTTCTTTATCGCTGAAATTTCGCGGGCTTATTTGATGTTTTTACCCCGTGCCTCCCGTTTCTCCCTTGCCACGTGTCGCTCAATGATTTGCTTGTAGGCCAGCTCTTCAAATTTCCATACTAATTATTTTTGAAAAAAGGGAAAAATTTCCCTTTTGCCTCCGCCACCCGGCTGACCCGCTCTGCCCGCCACATGTCTCCCTGTAGCTCATTCACGGGCCCATGACTTAATTCTTCATCTTAACTTCTTATTCCCAAAAAGGGAAAAACTCCCCATTTTCTTCTGTGGTCCGCACTTCCCTCTGACCTTTTTAAGGACACGTGTCCTCCTAAGATTTTCCACGGGGCCGCGCTTCAAAATTTCACCTTAGGCCTTTTTGGCCAAAAGGGAAAAAGTTCACTTTTCCTTCTGCAGCTCGAGCTTCTGCGCTTTTCCACCATGCCACCACATGTCCACCTCCTTCTCCAATTAAGACCCACGGGATTCTCCTCATCTTCTTTCCCCTTCATCAAAAAGGTAAAAATTGCCTAAGTTCCCCACCGGCTTCCCACTCCGCCTTTGCATAATAACATGACACGTGTCCCCTCGCGGAGTTGCAGGGGGAATTTTAATTTTTTCCCCAAAGCCAAAAATGGCTAATTTTTTCAGAGAAACCCACCGATCCTTGTCCAATCGGAAGCTGCTGTGTAGGAGGAGAATTTTGAGCCTAATTTTGATGGTCAAATGACACCTTTATGACCGTAAAAAAACACAGAGTTTGCCAGTGACCTCTAAACTTGATTTTTTCTTCGTGGGTGAAGGATTTTTTGTGCAAAAAACAAGGGGAAGTTGAATTTATGCAAGTTTTGACCATGGGGAAGGGTTTTTGAAGGAATATATGCATGAAACAAACAAATTTGATTGTTCACGATCAGGAAAGAGGGAAAACATGACATAGCTCGTAGATTTGGAAAAATTAGGGCACAAATGAGGCATGGAAAATGATTTTTCAAATGAATTAAGGCATACGAGAAGAGGAAGAAACTTCATTTCTCCCATTAGAACTATAGAAAATGTTTCACGAAGTGCAGAGTGAAAGGAAAATTAGGGTAAAAGCATAGAGGATCAAAATGGACACCAACATCGGCTCCTTCTCAGGGATGGGCACTCCCAGTGAGTGCCACAAGAACAACGTAGATCAAGTGCCAAAATAATCCATTGGGAAAATGGATTCATGAGCCAAAAAGCACCAAAAACTAGCCGAGAACATGATAAAATATGGCTGCCACACAACAAGACAAACCAAAAACCAATGAAACACCTAAAAATAGAGTGAAAAACCAAACACTATACACTGTACAAGCTAGTGCATACCTCAAATTTGGGGATGAATCCAAGAAATTCTTCAAATGCCTGCCATTAATAGGTAGTTCAAGCAATTCCCCATCTAAATCTTTGAGAAAAAAGGTATTCTCACCAATTTTGATATCAATGGAGTAAGGGCCCATCCACAATGCATCAAATTTTACATTTTTTCCCTTATCCTCATTTCTGCTATCCCAGAACAAAACCAAATCTCCAATATTGAAGGCCCTAGGAGTGACCTTCTTGTCAAACAATCTTTTCAACTTCTCTCTAAATCTGATATGCCTCTGATGGGATGCTCTTCTCTCTTCATCTAGCTCCATAATTTGATTGATCCTCTCTTCATATGGACTAACCTCTTGATCCTCAAGCTGTTGAACAAATCGTAATGAAGATAACTGTAGATATAAGGGAAGTAGAGCTTGAGTTCCATACCCCAACTCAAATGGGATCTTACCAATAGCTCTCTTGGCAGTGATTCTATCAGCCCAAACTACAAATTTCAGTTGTTCACCTCATTTTTTCTTGTTCAACTCCAAGGTACTTCTAATGATCTTCAACAAATTCTTATTGCTAGACTCAGCTTGTCCATTCCCTTGGGGGTTATAGTTTGAAGAATAATTCAGATTAGTTCCATACTCCTTGCACATTTCCATCAAAGGTTTAGCTATGAAATACATGGAATTATCAGCAACAATATTAAATGGCACACCAAATCTGCATATGATATTATTCAACAAGAAGTCCATAACAACTTGGTGTGTTGCTTTCCTGGTGGGGATTGCCTCTGCCCACTTTGTAAAATAATCAGTGGCTACAAGAATCCACTTATTACTAGCACTAGAAGGATATGAAATCTCACCAATGAAGTCCATTCCCCACTATTTGAAAGGAGCTTTGATTGATACAGGCTACAAAGGAAGGGAATCTAAAGCTTTCATTCTTCTAGAGAAACACTGACAGCTTTGACATTTTCTAATCAGCATGGTTGCATATTTGAAGAGAGTAGGCCACCAATAACCAACTCTCAAAACTTTGTGTGTTGTAATCCTTCTAGCAAAGTGTCCTCCACAAACTCCCCCATGGAAATCAACAATTACTTTGGGATCTTCATCTTCAGTTACACATTTCAAGAGGACACCTTCAGGGTTCTTCCAAGCTAGCCCAAAGTCAATGATGATGTATTTTTGAGAAGCTAGCTTGAGAGCTCTTTACTGATTTTTATTTAAATGATCAGGATATCAAAGGTGTCTGAGGTAAAATATTATGTCCTTGTACCACATAGAGCATACCAATTTAAAAAAAAATCTACCCTTTCTTCCTCTACTTCATTCACTTCCACAGTCTGCAAGTTGCTCTCAACCATGAGCTTAGCAAGACCCAAACCTCTTACCAACTTTGTGGTTTGGATCTCTATATCATACTCCTGTAGTTTGTTCACCCATCTACATCTTTTACTTGAGATCTCCATCTTTGATAAGATGTCTTTTACCATGGTTTGGGGAACATAAGCAACAACTTTTGAACTTAAAATGTAAGGCCTGAAAACCTTTGTTGCTTTCACCAAGGAAAATGCTTGTTTTTCCATGATTGTGTACTTTAACTCAACAGCTTGTAAATCCTTGCTAAAGAAGGAATAGGCCTCTCAGCCCCATCTTCATCCTTTTGGAGCAAAATAGATGCAATAGTATTTTCAAAAGAAAAGGAGAAGATCTGGAAAGACTTCTTGTAATTCGGAGCTTCCAAGATAGGTGCATGTTTAAGTGCCTCTTTGATTCCTTCAAAATCCTGAATAACAGCCTCCTCCCACTTGATAACTTGATCTTTCTTTAACATGCATGTGATAGGAAGAGTCAACTCAGCAAAATTGGACACAAACCTTCTAATGAAATTGATTTTCCCAAAGAAAGATTGGATGCCCTTCTTTGTTCTTGGGATTGGCACCTTGTTGATTGCTTCTATTCTCTCAGGATCAATCATGACACCATCCTTTGATACAATATGACCCCACAACTTGGCATTTTTCACCCCAAAGTGACACTTCTTTGGATTGAGAGAGATTCCAAATTCTCTACATCTGATCAACATTCTTTCCAAATGCTATAAGTGATCTTTTCTACTCTTTGAAAATACAGTCACATCATCTTGATAAATTGTAATGAAGTGATTTATATAACCAACAAAAGCAACATCCATTTCTCTTTGGAAAGTATCCCCAACATTCATGAGACCAAAAGGCATCATCACATAAACATATGTTCCCCAAGGAGTGGTAAAGGTAGTTTTAAATCTTTCTGAATCCTTGACAACAACCTGATTGTAGCCAGAGAAACCATCCAAGGTGGACAACACTTCAAATCCAGTCACTAACTGAAACATGTTCTCCATGTTTGGTAAAGGATAATTGTCTTTTAATGAAGCTCTATTCAAATTTCTAAAGTCTACACAAAGTCTGATATCTCCATTCTTCTTTCTGACTGGCACAAGGTTTACAACCCAATATGAATACCTTGTGGGCTGAATGATCCCTCCCTCCTTTATTTTCTTCAATTCATCTTGCATTTTCATGGAGAGGAGTGGATTAATTGGCCTTTGCTTCTGTCTGAATGGTTTGGCTTTTGTTTCAAGAGGGATCTCATGTTGAAACAAGTCTTCTCTATATGCTTTCAGTTCTGAATATGACCAGGTAAGGCAGTCCTAATATTGTTTCAACAATTAGAGGTAGGACTGTTTTTCTTCCTTGTTTAAACTGTTGCCCAACCAAACTTTTCTTGGTTTTTCCTTTGTTCCCAAGTCGTGCTCTTCAACATCCCTTGAGGCAGACATAGTTCTATTGATGATGTAATCAACATTGCTAAAATTTGACTTAAGAGCAACAAGACCTTTAGGAATGGTGTTAGTTTTCAATTGGATAATATATTTTCCAAGAAAATTCTCTCTTCCTTTAGTCATACACACCATTGGTTCCCAATCAATATGATGATCTACAAACTCACCTTGATTTCATAAGAACCTTTGCACTTGAGCATCATCATCAAACACTTTCCAATGCTTGATGTTGTCAGGGACAACTGGCCTAGTTAACACTTCAACATTGTACTCACAATAAGGTGAAATGGTGTAAACTCCAAATCTTGACCCCAACACTGCCAAATTTTTAGCAACAACATTCAAAATTTTATCATGGTGCACAAATATTGAAAGCATCAAACATCTCAATTAGATCCCAAACTGCATGCTTATACTGCTTCATATGTTGTTTTTTGTAGCATACAATTTTCTTATTGTTTTGACAACCAACTCTGAATCTCCCTTTGCAATGATGTCATTGACACCATACTTCCATGCAATTATCAGACCTAAAAACAAGGCTTCATACTCAACAATGTTGTTAGTACATTCAAAATTAAGCTTGAAAGAAAAAATAAACTCGTCTAAGCTAGGAGAAATTAGAATTACACCAACACCATTTCCAAATTTGGAGCAAGATCTATCAAATAGCAAATTCCAAGGAGAACTCACCTGCTCAAGGCACTTTGACTAATCCATTTTGTGTTCTTTTCCATCAGCAAATCCAATAAAATTATCAGCATCAACATCAACAAATAATACTTCAAAAGAAACATTGTTTGGGTCCTCAATTAGATGCAACATTTTCTTTTCTCCATAGAGCTTGACAAGGCTGACCTCAATTGGAATGGTGGAAAAAGACATATCCATTTGGAAACTCCCTCCATTGCTTGTAGCCCACTTTCTTGAAAATAACATACCGCGTTTGGCAAGGCAATCAACAATTACAACATCCAATTTTAAATTCCTCCCGAGATAAGATGCAAATTGCACTATCAAACCCTTCACACAACCAAAAACTAGCACTTCTCTTGATTCCATGGCAGTACATTTTCCATAGGTTGTTGTTACTTTGATATCCAACTCATTCATGACTTTAAGAGGCATGACATTACATGATGCACCAGAATCAAACATACAATTGTGAAGTAGCCTATCCTTTATGATCAAAGCTAGGAAGAATGGATCAACATTCAATTGGGAATTAACTGAGGATGTCCCCAAATATACCTTAGGTGTCTCTCCAAGATCTTCTACTGCTGGTGGTGTTTCAAGGTTAGCAATGATTTGAGGAGGAGTCTCAATAAAATTTATATTTCTACCTATAGTAGTCTTCTCCTCTTTCAACCCCAAGTACTCAAATGCTCTCTTCTTATGCTCAGGAATCCTAAGCAACACAATGATTGGCACACTCACTTTGATTTGGCTCAATACTTGGGCTATGTCATAGGGAACACTCTTTGGTAAAGCAACATTGGAAGGGTGACAAGAATATTCATTTGATGGTAAGGAATTTTTGGCAGCTTGGGCATGAGGAGGACTGTAATTTTTTCTTGGGACAATAGAGCTTTTGGCAAGTGTTTCTCTTCTATGAGGTTCTTTGGGAATGCTTGTGAGCAAGGGTGGTTTAGGTTTGGCTTGAGGCCCAACTATTTTAACAACTTTGCTTCTAGTGTTATAATATTTCTCTTGAGCTACAACAACATTCATCAACAATTGTCTATCTTCCTCCGAAGGAATACCACCATCATACTTCTTAATCATCAAAGATCTTAAGTATTCAAAGTCATTGTTAGGAATTTCAAAAGCTTGCACTACATCAACTTCAAGAGTATAAGAGGGAAGAAAGACTTGTACCTGTTTGATGCAATCCCAAAAATTTGCAACAGTCCTAACACTTTATTACTTTAGTAGATGTTGCTCCTCCTTGTGAGCTTAAAGAACATCCCACCATGCAAATATTATCATCAGTACCATTATCATTATTAGCTTCACCTTCTTTCTGGTCCATTTCAAATTGAGTATGGGGTAGAAAACACCTATCACACCAATGAATATCAGTAACTTCTTTAACAACAATAACCTTAGCAGTTAAGGGATCAGGTAACACCCTCCCTTCACGTGCCTGAGGATGTCTATTTGTAGACCCCACCCCGTGGGTCCATTCCCTCTATCATCTAACCTTTGATCACCTCTAGGATGATTGGAAAATATGTCATGGTTTTGTGCTCTTGGCTGACCTTGTGAAGTTTTCCCAATTCCCTTATCAGCTCTTGCCAACTTATATGAGATTTCTTTGATAGTCCCTACCAAAGTTTTCACAACCTCCTCTAAATCAACACCCATGCTAGGTTGAGGTTTTTTAGGGTTTATCAATTTTACACCATCTCTCTTGAGAGGTTTCCCAACAGCCTTGATATTGTTTTCAATTTGAAGTGCCATGGTGAAAGCTTGTCTCATATTGGTAGGGTTCTTGTCTCTTAAGTAATAGGCTTCCTTCTTATCAAATGCATCTGCATATTTGATTAAACAAGACTCATCACAAGGCCTCAGATTAACAGGTAGCCTTCTCAAAGTTTTTTAAACCTTGTGTTAAATTCATGGACTGATTCATTGGGGTTCTTCTTGATATTCTCAAATTCAGACAAGAGAAATCTAGGAGCAGTCTTGTCACCATATTGCAATCTAAATGCATTCTTCATTTCAGTCCATAAATTAATAGAATTATCTGGAAGAGCCTTGTACCAATCCCTAGCATCCTCTTCTAATGTATGAATGAGCAACTTAATATACACATCTTCAAACTCTATCTTGAAATATTCCATCATGTTAACAAAAAGTTTGAGATGCTGATCACCAGTTATTGCATTGTTACCTTGGAATTTTGGCAATCTATTTTTGACATCTTATGGGACAACATTTGGGTAACCATCCATTCCTCTAAATTCTATAGGACCAAAAGTGTTAACAACAAATGGAGGTCTAAGCTGAGCCATATTGTTTGGTGGAGGTGATCTTGGAGGTGAAACAAGCTAATGAGGAGTGCAAGATCCTCAGGGCTCAAGAATGTGATTCACAAGATTGGTATTCTCTAAATGCTGATTTTATTGGAAAGTTCTATTAGGATTGAAACACACAGGTGAAATTTGAAGAATGAACTTACCAGGTACAACAGAAGGATCTTCACTAGCTGAGTCAATAAAGTTTATGAGAGGATTGCATGAATCACAATCACTTGAAGAAGAGTGATAATCCTCTACCAAAGGTTGATCTCTCTCACCTATGGATATATCTTTTCCTGATGTCTGACCTTTAAAATTTTTCCAAACTCTTCTCCTTTCCAACTCTGAGTTTCTTGAATCTGTAAACAAATTCTTAGCAAATTCTTTAAGGAAGAGAGATCTTCTTCCTTCCTATTTTGCAGAGATTAGCAACACAAAAGTAAATGATAGAAAGGTCAAGACACTGGTACTTTATCAAGATCATAACAACATGGAGTCACCACTAAGGACTTTCACCCTAGTTATGAAAATGCACTAAATGCTCTGTCAAATATCTACCAGCACTGAAAATATTGCCAAACTTTATAGATCAAACCTTCTTTCTTCTTGAATCTATCAACCAAAAATGCTAATGAAGTGCAACAACTGCTAGAAACTGATAAAAATTTAGGCAAAACTTATATCTTCACTTAATCCTTACAAATCTGATTATAAAATGATGCTTCAACAATGTATTTACATGAAAAATTTACAAGGGACTTTACCAGGTTTTGGTATGCATTCAAATATCTCAAATATGTATGCACATGGATCATATCGAACTAAGAGAATATCAAACCCAGAACTCTACTCTTCATTCTAATCTTATAAATATGATCAAAAGATGATACTCAGATTTGTAATTGCACATAAATCACACAAGAAGTATTACCAGGGATCGGAAATACTGAGATACTGAATAATGTTCCTGGCAACTGAAGATTGAGAAATAGGGGTGGAAGCCTGATTAGTTTGTATTGATCTCAATCAACCAAACTTACAAAGAATGGGCTGCAATAGTTATAGATATTTCACAGCCAAAAACAAACAGGAGACAAAGTTGCACAGGTGCAACTATATTCCCAATTACATTAGCTTCTAATAACATCTGGGAAGCAACAATTGAATAAAAACAAATATACTGTTAAAACAATATAACAACTCCTGAAATGTTCAAATATAAAACAAAAGGATGGTTATAATTAAATATAACCAAAAAACAATAATTAATAAAATTATTAATTATGGAATGCATAATTAATTAGGATAATAATATTTTTATCCTAACATTCCTCCCCTTAATTGTACATTGTCTAAAGAGATGAGGAGAGGAACTCTCTGAACAAATCAAACTTGTCATGTGCAAATTAATTTGTGAAACTATCTGCTCGTTGTTCAACAGTTGGACAAAATTGAAGCTGGATGTTGTGCTTCAACACATGTTCGCTATGAAAAGAACCTGAACCTCAATGTGCTTTGTTCTCTCATGAAAAACTAGATTGCGAAAAAGTTTGAGAACACCTTCATTGTCAACATACATGGTAGTAGGTTTGTCTTGTGGTATTCTAAGTCCTTCCAGTATGCGACGTAGCCAAATTGCTTCACAGACAACTTCTTCTATAAAACAATACTCGGCTTCTTTGGAAGAGTGAGAAACAAAGTGTTATTTCTTACTTCCCCATGATATTGGTCCAGATCCCATAAAGAATACAAATCCAGAAGTGGATTTTCTATCATCAATATTTCTTGCATGATCTGAATCCAAATATCCTGACAAGAAGAAGTTGTCATTCTTCTTGTATTCTAGACCAAGATCCACTGATCCTTTAAGATATCTCAAAATGTACCTTGCTCCTTTCCAATGACACACTTTGGGTTCTTGCATGAACCTAGATAGATAACTTACTAAAAAGATGATATCTGGTCTAGTGTAGGTCAGGTAGATGAGACTCCCAATCAACTGTCGATAGAGAGTGGAACTTACCTCAAGAGATGGATCTGAACGAGATAACTGTAGTATGTTCTCCATGGGTGTAGAAATTGGTGTTCAATCCATCGTCCTAAAATTCTTGAGCGTAGTCTTGGTATATTTCATTTGAGAAACAAAAATGTGATTCTCTTTCTACCAGACTTCCAATCTAAGATAGTAATGCATCATCCTGAGATCGTTCATGTCAAACGATCGATTAAGATCTTTCTTCATTACATCGATCATCCTCACTGAACTACCAGTGATCACTAGATCGTTGACATAGACAACAAAAATCACCATCTCCCCCCCTTGCTTTTTGAGGTAGAGATTGGGATCGTATGGATTTCTAAAAAATCCATGTTGTACGAGATGCTCATTAATCTTGATGTACCATGCATAGGGTGCCTATTTGAGCCCATACAGATATTTCCTGAGTTTGCATACCTTTTCTTCTTGACCAGGTACACCATATCCCTCAGGTTGAGTCATGTAGACTTCTTCTTGTAAATCTCCGTATAGGAAGGCACTTTTAATGTCCATTTGGTGAACTTTCCATCCAAACTGAGCAGCTAGAGCAAAGATCATCCTTATCATTTTGATCTTAGGTGTGGGAGAAAATGTCTCCTCATAGTCAATGCCTTCTTTTTGTGTGTACCCCTTTGCTACAAGTATTTCTTTGTACTTGTCCACTGTCCCATCTGCATCCAATGGGTTTCTTCCTTGGTGGAAGATCGATAAGTTGCCAAGTGTTTTTCTTCATCACTGATTGATATTCAGAATCCATGACATCTTTCCAAGCTTTTGCTTGTAGGACTTCCTGGACTGTAGAGGGCTCATTTGATTCAATAACTCTACTCATCAAAGCAAAGTTAACTTCTTCTCTTGCTTTACTGTGAGTCCATGGTCCAAAGCAAACTTAACTTCTTCTCTTGCTTTACTGTGAGTCCATGGTCCAAGGGTGGATGTATCTAGTGGAGCATCCAATCTTGCATATCGTAATGTACTTGTACACCATTTAGGCATACATTTTATTGTTCCCATGGGTTGTGGTTCTATTTGATCAACACCATCATCCCCATCATCACTTTCATCATCTGAGGGAACATCAACTTCAATTTTTACAACAAGTGAAAAATCTACATCTTGTGAGTCTGGAGGAGTCTCTGCTTCCTTCTTCTCAAAATAATCAACATCTCTGTTGGTGTAGATTTTTCTGGTCTTAGGATCCATCAATCTATACTGAAGAGTCTCTTCACTGTACCTAATGAAGATGAGTTTATGTGACTTCATGTCCAATTTCTTTCTGTTCTGTTTGGGTATGTGCATGCTTGCTTTACACCCAAATACTCTGAGGTGTGCAATGGATGGTTTCCTTTTTTACCATGCTTCTTGTGGTGTTATTCCATCAAGAGCAGTTATGGGCACTCTGTTCAACAAATACACTGCTATCTTTGCTGCTTCTGCCCAAAATGTCTTTGCAAGTCTGGAATCATTGATCATGCATCACACAATTTCCATGATGGTATGATTTCTTCTCTCAATAACACCATTTTGCTGCAGTGTGTGTGGAGGAGGCATTTGTCGACGAATCCCGTGAGTTTGTAGGTAGTCTCTGAACTCATCACTATTGAATTCCCCCCCTCGATCTGAGTGGAGATTTCTGATGTGATGACCAATTTCTTTCTCAACTGCTACTTTGAAATTTTTGAAGGTTTCAAACTCTTCACTTTTCTTGTGAAGATAGAAAATCCACATTTTCTACGAATAGTTGTCAACACAAAAGATAAAGTACTGGAACTAGAATGACTTGGCTGTAGTGGACCGTAAAGATCGGTATGAACTAGGTCAAGTTTACCATGAGCTCGAAATGTAATCCTCTGGAATGAAACTCTGTGTTGTTTACCTGCTAGGTAGTGAGGACACTTGTCTATATCCTTCTGAAGAGATGGCAGTCCATGTACCATATTACACCGGCAAAGTGTTTTGAGATATTTGAAACTTACATGACCAAATCTCTGATGCCACAATTGTGCTAAGGTGGAGTTTTTAGCCATAAGTGCTTGATCATCTTTGTGAACAAAATCAAGTTGGAACATGCGTCCCACATTGGAGGCTTTTGCAATTATTTTTGAGCCTCTTGATTTATCTCGAATCAAACACGTTTTCTTGCCAGATTGACTATCAAAGTCAATTTTTAGGTTGTGATCTAGGAGTTGACTAACTGAAAGAAGATTCTTTGTTAACCTAGGGATATATAGGACATCTGATAGTCTACATTTGCATGAACCAAGGGGTAGAGAAATGTTTCCAATCCCCTAAACTGTATATGAAGAATCATCTCCCAATGAAACATGATTTTTCGATGGTGTGTCCCTCATTGAAATAAACCAGTCTTTGTGGCCAGTCATGTGTCGAGTGGCTCCCGAATCAACATACCAGACATCACTAGATGACGTGGATGGTTCACTTGAGCAAGCAGTGAACAAGAAGTCTTCATTATCTGACTGGTCTTGTTGCTCAACAATATTACCTTGCTGGTAGGGTCTTCTTTTCCCCTTTTTCTACTCGTAATTGTTGTTAGAATGTCCCTTGTAAGATTGTTGTTGTTGTGGTCCAAAGTTACTGGATGAAACTTTCTTGTAAGTGTTATACCAACAATCTTTTAAGTCATGTCCTCTTTTGTAGATGGGACATTCCTTCTTTTGTTGATTGTCCCCATGAAACTGATTCTGATGTTGGAACTTCTTATAGGAATTAGGTTTTCCTTTACCTTTTCCTTTCCATTTTTGATGTGAAGACAATGCCTGCTCCTCTTCATCATCCTTATTGTGCATTTCTTCCTCTTGTTGCAGTAGGTTTACTAGTTTGTCAAAACCAACTGTCGTATCTATCACATTTAGTGTTGTGACAAAAATGTGGTAAGAAGTGGGGAGTGCTCTCAGAACAATGGGAATGAGAGAATCATATGTGACTGGTTCCCCCAAGGCTAAAAGTGAAGCCCTTAATTCTATAACTCTTCTTAAGAAAGCTTTAATTTTCTCATTCTGCTTAAACTTTAGTGTATGTAACTGACTCTGCAAATTCAGTATGACATTCTTGTTCTTGGCCTCGTATACTGTGCTCAATTTATCCCATGCTTCTTTTGTTGTTTTGGCATCTCGAATGTGGGGTTACACATCATTGAACACTCAAACAAGATGATGAGTTTGGCCTTCTGATCTACTTTATCAAACTACCGCTGTTGTGTTGTATCAGTGGCTGATCTGGTTAGAGTACCATTCACAACAGACCAGATTTCTTCAAACTCAAGTTGTGTCTTTATTTTTGTCTTCCATGCAGCATAGTTGTTTCCTCTGAGAAATTGTGAATCCGGAAGAAAAATTTTGGGGGCATTATTGCCCATTTTACAGAGATCACTGATAGGGTTTGGTTCTTATCACTCCAGGTATTAGGTCTCCCAAACTATATACCGTCAGTTTGATATACTGAACCTATCTATATACGTGCCCTTCCGATATACCCGTCGATACGTGGAAGAAATTCACCCTTTCTATATACCCGGTGGTATGTGAAAGAAGCGCTAACATACGTGAAAGAATTCAATATGTGGTACCAAGACAATACTGATGGGGTCTGTGTGATTATTGACACCGGCTCAAAGAAATATCCTCATACGTGCACGTAACTTCACTATATACTTGGATAATTTCTCATTCTGGATTTATGTCGTGCAATCGTTCATAGATGGATGGGATGGTTCATAGTGTGTGCACTATGACCTTATTACTCCCCATCAATTTATAGGGACGATGCCCAGACAACGTTGTTGCAGCTATATTAGGCATTAAGTGTAGTAGTAGTCACGACAAATTTACTCGTAAGTGCTTCCCAGAGGCACCGTATATACCGAACGCTGCGAATGAGATCTAGGATCTCGTGAGTGTTACATAACCAATTTTTTTATTTCTTTATTACAATTCTACCAGTTTATGAGTAGTTACAAAGTTTGCAGTTGACTATGGCAACCTACAAATTAGTACAATATATAGCAGTATATAATTTACATTGAAAAAACTGGAAAATTTGAATGGCAGGCAAAAAAAAATTGTTTCGCGAGCTATGGTGGCCTCCTAAGCCCAATACAACCCAAAATGCAAAAATTGCAAAAAAAAGCTGAAAATTCAATTTTTAGATGGGTCTCCCTTTGTAAAAAATGTCCGAAATGAAAAACCAAGCCAAATGGTAGAATTTTTTTTTTACCCTAAATTAGGGATTTCTCCGCTAAATTTAGTTAGTTATAACTAAATTCAAAAATTTCTACTAAATTTGGTGGTTCCACCCAAAAATATGCCAAATTTGAAAAGCAAGTTGGGGGTGGGATTTGAACCATGCACCTCCCACTTCTAAGGCTTTCTCTCTATCCAACTTGGCCACTTAAGGGCGCTTGATGTAGGAATGAACAAACTTGTATTTGAAGTATATGAAAAAATGACTTACCTTTGAAAATGCGACCTGGATGAAGGATCCACGTGTCTGCAGCTAGTATGAGGTGATTTTAGGGTTATTTTTTTCTAAAAAACTGGATCTGAAGCATCTACGACACTTTATCTCCTTTTTCTTTGTTTTGTTTGCCTTTGTTTTGTTTTTGCTTAACTCTTTCTTTTGTTGTTTCTTCACAAATTTTTTTTCTTGTTTTTGTGCAAGCCGCTTGTGTGTGGATCTACCCTCCCTATATCTAATATGCCTTTTTTGTTTGTTGCAGGTGTGTGGAGATGCACAACACTATGGCTGCTTCAACATTTTTTTTGACACCTCTGTGTTTGGAAATGTGCAGGTCAACGAGGGTCGCCCTCTTTTTTTTTGCTAGTTCGGCCAATCCGCTCACGTTGGTTGCTTGTACAGGTGCGTGGCAAGGAGGGCAGGTTCAAGTGGAGTAGTGTGGAGTTTGATCTCCACATTTTTAAATATTTCTTTGCATAGTTTTTATTTTCTTTGATCTACCTTCTTTGTTTGCTTGGTGTGTGCAGGTCGGCCTTCAATGGAACTCAATATGAGCTCTATCCTTCTCCGAAACACGTAAACAATTCAGTCAATGTAGAGATCAATTCCCAATACAATCAATATGGGCTCAATCTGCAGCTTGGTCTTGGATGAAGAATAACCAGAGACTTGGTGCAACCAATAATATCTCCTCGAAATATAATAGTACAGATGATTTATCTGTAACTAAATAATTTTAAAATACAAAACCCTTGATGGGGAAATTTTTAATTTTTTGTAATTTTGATAAGTTCCAGGAAACAAATTCGCCAGGTGCAAAGGGCACCAAGGCAAAAACAAATTCCTTTACGTTTACCTAGATAATGCATAGGAGGTTGTGAATTTGCAGGGGGTTCTAGGAAGCTGCAGGAGGCAGCACTAGCTCTCCATTGAAGAAGATTTCTTCACCACGAATTCTCCTTCTTCCAAAAACTTTCTCCAACCTTTCCAGGAGCTTCAATTCACTCTAGTACCAAATGAAGATTGAGAAACAGGGGCAGAAGCCTGATTAGTTTGTATTAATCTCAATCAACCAAACTTACAAAGAATGGGCTGCAATATTTATAGATATTACATAGCCAAATAAAAACAGGACACTAAGTTGCACGGGTGCACTATATTCCCAATTACATTAGCTTCCAATAACATCTGGGAAGCAACAATTAAATAATTTTTTTTTGTTAAAACAATATAACAACTCTTGAAATATTCAAATATAAAATAAAAGGATGGTTATAATTAATAATAACCAAAAAACAATAATTAATAAACTTATTAATTATGGAATGCATAATTAATTAGGATAATAATATTTTTATCCTAACAATATTTTTACTCTTCATTTCAATCTTATAAATTTTATCAGAAGATGATACTCAGATTTGTAATTGCACATAAATCACACAAGAAGTATTAGCAGGGATCGAAAATACTGAAATACTGAATAATGTCCCTAGCAACGATGCCAGAAAGTGTTGGTACCCAAATTTGTTCTCCTTTTCAGTCTGAGAAACATTAGAAATATAGCATGAACCTTGAAGGCATATAGATCTTGATATATGTTGTTTTGTAGCTGTGGATGTGATCTAACTGGCACTCAGATTTGTGGAGAGATGGATAGTACTTTGAAAGGATTTGATCTGACCCTCACTATTTTAGGTTGTGCCTTTCAACCAAGGCAAGAGAACCTATATTGTAACCCCCAAATGGTGAAGGAGATGAAGACACCCCTCAATTTATGAAATAGCTTGAAAAGGCCTTGGGAAAATATGATCAACACTCCAAATCTGACTTTCACAAGTTGTCACTCCCAGATTATGGAGATATTTTCAATGCAAGGAAAGGGTTACTGAAGACATTGTATAATCCTGATTTGCCTTGTGCATTTTTGTAGATGGGTTAGATTATTTTGTTGACACACTATGCAATGCAGGGGTAGTATGGGTAGGATTAGTTTGTTTGAATGAATTTTTTGGTGGGGCATTGACAAGACAAAATTGGATATATCAGACCTTTGACAACCTCTACAATACTTGAAAAACTATTGGATAAAATGCTTCAAATAACCAGGATATTCTTTCAACCAGAAGATGCTTAAATGGAAGCCCAGGTTGCACATTTCACATAATATTTGAGAACTCACCACAAAAGCTTGAAGTAAAGAATCCAATTAAACACAAAAAGCCTTGATCAAATCACGCCTAAGGTACCCACAAATGCTTACAAACAACCTCTGCAGTCAAGGAAGGTAAAGTGATTTTAAATTTGTTTATCTTTTTATCAGATGAAGGATCTTCTGAATATGAGATTGTAAATGCCACTAAACTATCAACAAGAAATGGAGATTCTGTGTGATTTCCAAAGACTTTCAATGCAAGATTGCAACAAGAACTATGAAAACTATTTGCAGGCATTTAAAAAATGATAACAAACATCATATTGCCCAAAAAAACACAGATTAACTCAAAAGCTTATTAGATTCATCAGCAGGGGAGAGTTTCATAAACAATCTCAGAGTTGTGTGATGGCTATACACTTGTAACCAACTCACATACATGAAGATCCAACACAGGAGAAATTAACCTGGTTCTTTGGTGGGTTTCTCAAAAAATGAGCTTTCTCAAAATTTTCTCATGATTTTCAACTTCCCGACCTTTTTTGCATTTCTCAAAAAATGCATTATAGACCTCTTGCCACATTGGAGCCTTCTTTCCCAAGAAAAGAGTATGCCAAGGAATCAAGTTTGTTACAACAATTTCTCATGATTCACTGAAAATGACATTTAACAAATTTGCAATGAGAGTTGCCAGGTGTTTGAAAATATTGAATCATTACAAATATTTAGATCATTATCCTTTGTGGAGGCACGTTTTTCATCCTCAAGGCATGTAGGACCCTCATTCTCTCATCATTTCATCTTATCCTTTTCCAATTTGGTTATGCAACTTAACTTTATAATTTGACATTTCACGTTTTGCACGGGCTTGAGTAAAATTTATCTCAAAAACACCTCAAATTTGCAAGTTGAGTCATGAAATAGATTCCAATAATCATAGAAGGCCATAACAACATGGAATCGCCAAAAATTTGACAAAATTTGATGTAAAATTCACAATTCGAAGCTTCCTAGAGCAAAATGGCGGCCAAAAATGAAAATGTACAGTTACCCTTGATCTGATTTTTCACCTTCAATCTGGGCCCTCCACGTGTCAAAATTTGATTGGGAATAAATTCGAGCTCACCTTTTGACTTTTTGACATTTTTGGAAAAATGGAAAAAATTGACCCTTTTCTCTGCCCCTCCGCCCTTGAATTTTGGTGATGACATGTGGCACGTGGTGGGTTCCATTGGGATCATGCTTCAATTCTACGCATTTTGACCCTTTTTACATTTTGGAAAAAAATTCACCTTTTGCCCCGCGGGCCCGCACCTCTGATTTTATCCTTTTCCACGTGTCACTTTCTCTATCGCTGAAATTCCGCGGGCTTATTTCATGTTCTGACCCCTTTTTCGCCAAGGGAAAATTTTCAATTTTCCTTCCACTGGCCCACACCTGCCATTTCTTCCTTGCCACGTGTCGCTCGATGATTTTCTCACAAGCCAGTGCTTCAAATTTCCATACTAAATCTTTTTGAAAAAAGGGAAAAAATTTCCTTTTGCCTCTGCTACCCCACCGACCCACTCTACCCGTCACATGTCTCCCTATAGCTCATTTGTGGGCCCGCGACTTAATTCTTCGTCTTAACTCTTTTTGCCAAAAAGGAAAAAATTCCCCATTTTCTTTTGCAGCCTGGACTTTCCTCTAACCTTTTTATGGACACGCATCCTCCTGAGATGTACCACGTGGCCACGCTTTGAAATTTCACCTTAGGCCTTTTTGACCAAAAGGGAAAAATTTCCCTTTTCCTTCCATGGCCTGCACTTCCCCACTTTGCCACCACACCGCCATGTGTCCACCTCCTGCTCCAATTAGGACCCATGGGCTTCTCCTCATCTTCTTTTCCCTTCATCAAAAAGGCAAAAATTTCCTAAGTTCCCCGCCGGCTTCCCACTTCGCCTTCGCATAATAACATGACATGTGTCCCCTCGCGGAGTTGTGGGGGGAATTTTAAGTTTTTCCCCAAAGCTAAAAATGGCTAATTTTTTCAGAGAAACCAGCCGATCCTTGTCCAATCGAAAGTGGCCGAGTAGGAGGAGAATTTTGAGCCTAATTTTGATGGTCAAATGACACCCGTATGACCGTAAAAAAACACAAAGTTTGCCAGTGACCTCTAAAATTGATTTTTTCTTCGTGGGTGAAGGATTTTTTGCTCAAAAAACAAGGGGAAGTTGATTTTATGCAAGGTTCAACCACAGGGAAGGGTTTTTGAAGGCATATATGCATGAAATGAAAAAATTTGATTTTTCACGATCAGGCAAGAGGGAAAACTCGACATAGCCTGTAGATTTGGAAAAATTAGGGCACAAATAAGGCATGCATGGGTGTTTCTTCACAAATGAGGCATAGAAAATGATTTTTCAAATGAATTAAGGCATGGGAGCAGAGGCAAAGACTTCATTTCACCCATTAAAACTATAGAAAATGTTTTAGGAAGTGCAAAGTGAAAGGAAAATTAGGGCAAATGCATAGAGGATCAAAATGGACACTAACATGACCTTTTGAGATAGTTGAAGTAATCAACCCTATAGCTTATCGTTTAGCGTTACCTCCTGCTTTGTCACAAATGCATGATGCTTTCCATATTTCTTTGCTTAAGAAATATTTTTTAGATTTATCCCACATGTTAAATTAGAATTCCTTGCATGTCCAAGACCCAAGAATAATCGTGGTTAAACCCATTCGAGTGCTGGAAACTCATCAGTTGCATTTAAGAAACTGAGAAATAAGTCAATGTAAGGTCTAGTGGGACCAGTTTAATGAAGAGAGTGCAACTTGGGAAAATCTAAAAGATATGAAAACTACTTTTCCATATCTATTTGATCAGAATTGATTTTTTTGACTGATAACAATTTATGATTTTATCTTTACATGACATTAAATATGCCAATTTTGGGCAGATATTTATTTGATTTGGATAAACAGCTATTTAATGCTAATTTCTTGAACTATAAGATTCTAATATATTTTTGCATATGGTAGGAGAAGTGAATGAAGTGTTTTTCCTGAGGTATATTGTTAAAAGAAAGGAGTAATCATCAAGACCATGATTCTTTTAAGGAGGGGAGCATGTAACAACCTTGACAGTTGTTATTTTCCTCCTTTACATTTAAAGTGTTGACATGTGATTTTCCTTATAAAGATATTTTCTTTTGATTTTTGGAGATCATGCTTGATATGGATAAATCATCTTCTGTTCTTAAGATCCTTTGACTGAATTGGAATGGCTTCCTTGAATCCATTTCTCATTTCTTGTAGGTGAGTTGCAATCTGGTTTAAGAATTGTAAACTTATCTATTAATCTAACTCATCTTTGGATCAATTTCAGTGATCCAAGGACATGATTATGGAGAGGTTTCTAGGTTATTGAAATTATCCTAAAACCTAATGCTTAATGGTTGTGTGATGGTCTAACCTAATGCCTAAAAACTATTGTGTTGGAATTAATCTAATCTATGTGGAAACTACCTAAGGTGGTAATTTATGGATTTGGTTGTATCCTAAGGTTACCTATCCTAAGCTAACCTAAGATCTAACCTAAGCAATTATGTCTACCCTAAACTAATGGGCAAGAAGGGGGAATTGGTGGTCGCATGTATCACAGGTGATAGTTCCAAGGCATTTAATTTGTTGATAAGGTTGTTTTAAAAGCTTGCATCCTGCCGATTATGGTAGGGGCTAGTTGACTTGGCAGAGGCTTATGTCAAAACTTCACTAAAATGGAATTCCTTGTTAAATTTGATTTGGCATTCGTTAAACTTGGAAAGCGGTGGCAAGGACGGATAGGTAGGAAAATAGGAATTAATGGAATTTAATTTTTTCAGTTTTTGTGCTCTAACCATTTTGGAAAGCATGCAAACAGGTTAGTATGGGGTCATTTCACCTTACATGTTTTGCAATTTTTGCTCTGCATGATCTCTGGTTTTTCAAACTAGCATATTTAACTGCACTTAATGGCTATTCTTGAGATTTTTGACCTATTTTCGGTTCGGGGGATATATAAGAGGCAGTGTGGAAGAAGAATGTGGTTGTTTGATCTTTCGTGGAGAAGAGGAGAAGTTGTGAGCTCGGCTTAAGGTTCTCTTCGATTTGGAAGAAGCGCTATGAGGCATGATAAGCTCTAAAATTTAAGATATCATGTTTTCTTATAAATGTTTCATTAAAACGATTCTGCTCATTTGAGATCCTTGGATTGTTTACCTTATCTAGTTATTTTCTTGTTGGGTTTATTAAATCCTGTGATATTGGTTTTGAATCCTTGGTAAATGATGTTCTGTTTAAAAACTTACCATGTATAGTTCTTTAAAAAGAGAATGCATGCTAAAACTTATTGCTGTAACTCAGTTTTTTCATTCTGGTATGGGTAATGGAAGTATTCTGTTTAGAAAACCTTCGTTTCTATTTAGATATGGTTCAAAGTTTTTAAGAACCTTGGGTTATGTCTGATCTTGTTGGAGTTTGTGTTATGTTTGATCGTAAGCTTGTATCGAGCTTGTGTTTTAATAGATCTTGTTTTCGAGCTCGTATTTGGTTTGGAACTTGGTTATGGTTTTGTGTTTATTGAGAACTGTTGATAGAGGTTGTTATTGTTCTGAATCATGTTGGAATCTTAGATATCCATGAATTGTTGTTGAAGTTTGTATATAGCTCGGTGCTTGTGTCATAGTTCCTTATGATAATCTGAATTGTTACTATCAATTCATAATGTACACAGTACTTGTATATTATTACTCATTTTTGGGCTCAAAATTTGGTGAGAAACTTGAGTTTTGTTGGGGGATAATATTGGGCTTCGCGTTTTGATATGAATTTTGTTGGAGCCTTTAGTTGTTCTAAGCTAGTGTTGAAACCTTGGGTAACTCAGATTGTTGTTGAAGCCATATGTGGATCTGTACTCGTGCTTTACTCTTGTGGTATAATGGACTGTTAATTGAAGTTCATGATTTCACCGCACTCTTATCTTGTTAGTTTTTTTATTTTGAACTATCTCGTTGGAAACTTGTGTTTCATTTGAGTTAGGAATAGGACTCCTGGTTTTGAATATGAACTATTGTTGAGACTTCGTGTCGATTCTGTTATGGTATTTTGAGTTGGGTTTTATTTGTTTAAACGTTTAAAACTGATAACTATTTCATTAAACCATTAATCAAGGACAATGGGAAAATAGTTAGTTGAGTTGTTGGATAAACTCTTAAGATCTCAACTGAAAACATCTTTTTTTGATGAATGGGTTTGGTAATTATTTTCTGTGAACTATTTCGTCTTGTTTGAGATGGCATTTACATTTTATTGAGGGTATTCTTTTCCCCTCTGTTTCATGGAAACTTGCATCTTCAGATCTTTTAAAATAAGATCAAGGTTTCATTTAAAAGATGAGTTTAATTAATTTAGTGCTATGAAATTATTATGAAAAGATTATATGTCTCTGTTTGAATTTTTTTTATATTAATGTACTTATTGAATCAGGAACTGATTACTCTTTTGTAATGCAATAATGAAACCTGACTATGAGATTTTAGTCTAAGTCGTTAATACTTATGATCATGTTAAACTTATTGATCGGTTAATCTTCTATCTCTTGTTGGATACAATAAATACACCTTGTGTCTTTATAAAAGAAAGGAATGTGATTCATTTAGAATAGACTACATTTTTAGGACTATTATTTGTATTTCATTATGGGTTTGGAATTGAAACTTGTGTTCTTTGAAAGTAAAGAAGTGTAAGGAATATGACAGTGTGCTTTCTTACTACTGGATAGATCATTGGTTGAACTTTTTTGTTTTGATTCTTTCTTTTTATATAGAGATTTCTTTATGAGTTGTTTGGTCTTTCTTTACACAATCATTTGTAGAAATGATGTTAGAAGAGATTTTATTATTCAGTTTTATTGAGCTGGAAATGTCAGCTTGTTTGGCAGACTGTTGTTTGACAAGACTTTACTTGTTTGGTTTGAGATGAGTAAGTTTGTCTCTTGTACTCTATCATTTTTTAGATTTCTCATTGGATGAACTAGAGTGGAGAATAACTCCTGTATGAGTCCACCTTGAGTTTTGAACATTGTTTCAGATCTTTAAAAGTTAAATTCTATATGTGGAAGGAGATTTAAACTTGCAGGTAGACGGATTGATTTTCTATTCCTTCCTGGATTAAAATGAGATTTTGTTTTGATGAATATCTTAATTGCTAAATTTTAATGTAGTTGTCTTTTAAAAAGAAACAGTTAAATCACGTTTTGAATCTATTCTGTTTCTCAGGTGTGTTGGGTTTGGGCATAGTTGTATTGGTTCTTCTTATTTTGTTCAGGAGTTAGATGAGTCATCCTAATATGAACCATGCTTTAAACTCTTCCTTTAGCTTGAAGCAAAGATAAATGTTGTTTTCTTTTATGAAAGATTGGTAACAATGAGATGTTATGATATGTTGTTGCCTAAGGATAATTGATAGAATCAATTAGACTCTATTTGGTAAGGCTAATATGGTGGATGATATTCTTTCCTTTTCTTAGAAGTCAAATCAATTTTTAAAATGTACTTCTTTCTCGTTGCTTTTGACATATTGGTTATATGATGTAATAATTGTCTCATTAAATCAGAGTTGTTTTAATGGAACAATTATTGGAATGCACTTCTTTTTAAGGCTTAGTGCTTATCATGCTCATTTCATTGAATTGACCCATGCTAGCAATTTTTGCAGATGGACTTCATAAGTGAAAAGGAAGGCATAAAATTATGTGATCATTGGCTGATTTAAGTCTGATTTTTGTGAAGAGCTCTGAATCATTCTTGAGATTGTATTGAAAAATAAAATGTAGTATTCTTTTGTAATGAAGGTGGTTGTCTTGTAGCATACCTAAATGTATAAGTTTTAGAGATGAATTAAATGTTGAGAATTTATTTATAGTGTGTGTGTATATTATCTTGTACTTTCATTGCATAGATGGAATCCTATCTTGTTGATATTCTCCATATTATTTATATGCTTAATAGAGTATTTTTAGATAAGTTTGACAGTGGGAATTGGACTAATTTCCCTAAATAGGATGCAACTTCTTAAGTTGCAGAATTTGATGTCATAACTAAACAATTCAATATATTAATATTATATGGAATGAACATTCAACAATAACTATTGAATTTGTAATGATTTATAGGGGTGCTAGGCCTAGCACATAATCATGTAAAGGAAGATTCTTCCTCTATCTTAATAATGCAAATAAAATGGAAGACATGATTCCTAATTATTAGACTTTGTTAATAAAGTCTACTTAGTTACAACCTAGATGGTTATTACACTTCCTTGAATGGTTAAGTCACAATAAATGGAACTTATGATGTTGATATCCTGTTATGGTTGATGGCTTGTTAAGTCCAGTCAATAAAATGAAAGGCAATCTTAAACTATGAAAGTTCTTTAACAACCAATTGAATTTGTTGTAGAGAAGAACTTTAGGAGTGTTGGATTAGGGTTAGGCAAGGTTGCTGAAATCTATTTTTAATAATCCTACTTAATTAAATTTATAATAAACTCCTTAAGGTATGTAAATCTTGATGAGACTGTTCTGTAGGATGCTAGCACACACCAACTGGAGGTCTGTACCTTCGAGAAGATTAGGATCTTCTCAAGGATGCAGTGATGTAGTCGACATTGGCAACACCCTTTTGCATTGATCATCTAGATCTACACACTTGGGACTTGATCTTAGTTTCTCTCTAGGTCTTGTTAGTAACATGTCTAAGATATGGGGTAGCCCTCTAAAACTCAGGATACCTTGGCACAAGAGGTTGACTTAGGTTGACCTAGTATGCCAACTTACCCTAACTCTTAGTGAGCCTCCCCCTATCATAACGTATATTGTTAACTCAAACTAGGGTTAAACCTTGGGCAAGTGGACTGACAAAATTCAATAAAGGACATTCTAGATAACAATAGAGTGGGGTGAAGGACATATTCTGGATTGATGAGTATGCCGTCAAGGAATAGTAATACGAACAATATGTTAGAAATCTTTGGCCAAAGTATCGCAAGCTGCTGGTTGTGTTTCCCTATGTCACGTAGTCTAAGGTTTGTGATGTAGATGAATATTAATAATAAATATTCAGATAGTTTCCTTAAACAGATCACTCAATACCCTGAATAGGGAGAGATAACCAAGTATATGTAGTATACGGAAAAGTATTCAATACTTAATGTTAAACATGAATAGATTGATAGTATACCGAGTCATGCAATGAATAGATCGGTAGCACACCAAGTCATTACAACTACATATGGTTATCTGTTATATGAATGGTTGATAAAGAATGTGTGTTCTAAATTATGAATTTAGAATAGAGAACATTATTTTAAAAAAAATTCCGTTGTTTCTAAAGTCTTAAAATGGGAATGTTACAGATCATGGCAACCAAATGGAGGAAATATTTTTCAAGCATCAATACGTGGAGATAGGAAAGACGACAGAGCCTAGAAATTAAAGAATTTCAAGGAAAAACTGGGTGTGATCAAATTGAGCACCAACATTGGCTCCAACTCGGGGATGTGCACTCCTTGTGAGTGCCATAAGAAAAAATAGTAGACCAAGTGCCAAAAACAAACCATTGGGAAACAGAGTCAAAGAATAAGCTTACAAAGCAGAGAAATAATAACCAACACCCGTAAGGACAAACCGAGAAACCAAAAAAATGGCTGTCAAGGACCAGGCAAACAAAAATAGAAAAAATCGAAAGCAGAAAGAAACCAAAAGACTATACACTACATAATGGAGTATACCTTGATTCTGAGAAACCAATCAAGGTAATCTTTCAAATGCCTACTATTAACAAGAAATTCAAGCAATTCCCCATCTAAGTCTTGTAGGAAGAAGGTATTTTCACTAGTTCAAATGTCAATTGAATAAGGGCCCATCCACAGTGCATAAAATTTACCGTGCTTGCCCCTATCTTCATGCCGGCTATCCCATAATAGCACAAGATCCCCAATGTTGAAATCTCTTGGAGTCACCTTCTTGTCAAATAACTTCTTCAAATTTTCTCTGAACTTCACATGCCGCTGATGGGATGCCCTTCTTTCTTCATCTAACTCAATAATCTGATCGATTTGAGCATCATATTGACTAACTTCTTAATCTTCAATTTGTTGAACAAATTGAAATGAAGACAATTGTAAATGAAGGGGAAGAAAATCTTGAGTTCCATATACCAAATCAAATGGGCTTTTACCAGTAGCTCTTTTGACATTGATTCTATCAGCCCAAACAATAAACTTCAGTTACTCACCCCTCTTCTTTTTGTTGATCTCCAAGGTTCTTCTAATGATCTTCAATATGTTTTTATTGTTGGAGTCCATTTCATTGGGGATTGTAGTTAAAAGCATATGTCAAACTGATTCCATGCTCTTTTCACATTGCCATGAAAGGTTTGGCTCTAAAACTCATGACATTATCAGCGACAATCTTAGCTGGCACTCCAAATCTGCATATGATTTGATTAATCATGAAGTCCATGATGAATTGGTGTGTTTCTTTCTTGGTGAGGATTCCTTCCACCCACTTAGTGAAATAATCAATGGCTACAAGAATCCATTTATGACCAACACTGGAAGGATATGAAATTTCACTAGTGAAATCCAATCCCCATTGCTTAAATGGGGCTTCAATTGACACACGCTGCAAAGTAAGGGATCCTGAATCTTTCATTCTTCTAGAAAAATGTTGGCAACTTTCACATTTCCTAACCAATAGAGTTGTGTCTTTGAAGAGAGTTGGCCACCAATAACCAGCCCTAAAGATTTTATGTGTTATAACTCTTCCAACAAAATTTCCCCCACAAAATCCTCCATGGAGATCAACAATTACATTTGGGGATTCATCCTCAATGATGCATCTCAAGAGCACTCCCTCGAGGTTCTTCCAAGCTAACCCAAAATTAGTAATGACATGTTTTTGGGAGGCTAACTTAAGAGCTCTTTCGTGATTTTTAGTCAAATTTTCAGGGCAACATAGATGTCTAAGATAAAAGATTATATCTTTGTACCATCCAAAGCTTACCAAATTTTCAAGGACACGTGCCCTTTCTCCTTCTACTCCATTCACCTCAATAGTTTGCAACCTGCTCTCAGCTAAAATCTTAGCTAGGCCCAAACCTCTTATCAATTTCATGGTTTGGATATCCATGTCATATTCCTACAGCCTGTTTACCCATCTACATATTTTTCTTGAGACCTCCATCTCTGATAAGATATCTTTCACCATGGTGTGGCAAACATAAGCAACAACTTTAGAGTTCAATATGTAAGGTATGAAAACCTTTGCTACTTACACCAAGGCAAATGCTTTCTTCTCCATGATGGTGTACATCAACTCAGCTCCTTGCAATGCCTTACTGAAAAAGGCAATTGGTATCTCAGCCCCTTCATCATCCTTCTACAACAAGATTGATGCAATGGTGTTTTTTGAAGCAAATGAAAACATTTGAAAAGGCTTCTTGTAATTTAGAGCTGCCAAAACAGGGGCATTCTTTAATGCTTCTTTGATCCCAATCAAATCTTGAATGAAAGCTTCTTCCTTTTTGATAACTTGGTCCTTCTTCAGCATGCTAGTAATGGGGATGGTCAGCTCAGAAAAGTTAGACAAAAATATTCTGATAAATTTTATTTGTCCAAAGAAGGATTGAACTCCCTTCTTAGTTCTTGAAATCTGAACCTTGTTGATGGCTTCCACTCTCTCAGGATCAATCATGACCCCTTCCTTTGATACAATGTGACCAAGCAGCTTTGCCTTTTACACTCCAAAATGGCACTTCTTGGGATTCAATGATATGCCATACTCTCTACACCTTAACAACATTCTCTCCAAGTGTTGAAAGCGATCATTTTTTCCTAGAAAACACAGTTAGATAATCTTGATAAACAACAATGAAATCATTAATATAACTAGCAAACCCTACATCCATTTCTCTTTGGAAAGTTGCTCCAGCATTTATTAAGCCAAAAGGCATCTTGACATAGACATAAGTTCCCCAAGGAGTGGTAAAGGCATTATTTATTCTTTCTGACTCCTTCACAATAACTTGATTATAGCCAGAGAAACCATCCAAAGTGGATAACAATTCAGAACTAGTTACCAATTGTAGCATATTCTCCATGTTTGGAAGAGGGTGATTATCTTTCGATGATGATTTATTCAATTTCCTAAAGTCTATGCACAACCTTATATCAAAATTATTTTTTGTAATAGGTACTAAATTTGCAACCCAAGATGAGTACCTTGTGGGCTGAATGATCCCTCCATCCCTCAACTTCTTCAATTCTTCTTGCATCTTAAAATAAATGAGCGTGTTGATCATCCTTTATTTTTTCTTGAAAGGCTTGGCATTATATTTAAGAGGAATTTCATGTTGGAAAAAATAATCCCTATATTCCTTTAACTCAGAGTAAGACCAAGCTAGGCAGTCTTGATATTTCTTTAACAATTGAAAATAGGACTGCTTCTCTTCCTTTCTCAGATTGCTTCCTAACTAGATTTTATGTGGTTTTCCCTTTATACCCAAGTCGTTCTCTTCCACATCTCTTAAAACTAACATAATTTTGTTAATAATGCAATCAACATTATCAAATTTTGATTCAAGTGCCACCAAACCTCTGGGAATCGTGTTTGTCTTCAAATGGATGATGTCTTTACAAAATAAAGTTTCCTTTCCTCCAACAGCACACACCATTGGTTCCCAATCTATATTTTGGTCATCAAACTCACCTTGGTTTTGTAGAAACCATTTCACCTAGGCATCATCATCAAACACTTGCCAATTTTTAATGTTGTCAGGGATAGATGGCCTTGTTGTATTTCAACATCATACTCACAAAATGGAGATACTGTAAAATTTCCAAATCTGGATCTTAGCACTGCTAGCTTGTTTGCAATAGTATTAAACTTTCTATCATGGTGCACAATATTAAATGAGTCAAACATTTCAATCAAATCCTAGACTACATGTTTGTATTATTTCATTCTCGTATTTTTAGTAGCATACAATTTTCTAATCTGCTTGATAATCAGTTCTGAATATCCTTTGAAAGTGATATCCTTTACACCATATTTCCATATAATTCTCAAACCTAATATTAGTGCTTCATATTCAGCAATGGCGTTAGTGGATTCAAAAATGAGTTTGAAAGAAAAAACAAAGTCTTCCTAGCTTGGATAAATCAAAACAATATCATCACCATTTCCAAACTCGGAACAAGCTCCATCGAATAACAAGGTCCAAGGAAAACCTACTTGTTTAAGACATTTACATTGATCAATCTTGTGCTCTTTGCCATCAGAAAATCCATCAAAGTTATCAATATCTACATCAGCATACAACACTTCATAAGAAGCATTATTGGGATCTTCAATGAGGTGTAACATCTTCTTCTATCCATACAGCTTTACAAGGCTACCTTCAATTGGAATGGTGGCAAAAGACATATCTATCTGAAAACTTCCACCAACACTTGCATCCCACTTTCTTGATAATAGCGGCAGGGAAATCAACAATAACAACATCAAGTTTCAAGTTCTTACCCGGATAAGATGTAAATTGTACTACCAAACCTTTTACACATCCTACAACTGGCACCTCTCTAGAATCCATTGCAATACACTTGCCATAAGCTGCTGTGAATTTAATGTTCAATTCATTCATGACCTCTAGAGGCATAACATTACATGATACTCAAGAATAAAACATACAATTGTGTAGCAATCTGTCTTTAATAATCACCATTGTAAAAAATGGATCATCATTTAATTGATACTCAACCAAATATGTTCCCAAGTAAACTTCAGGTGGTTCACCTAGTTCTTCCAGTACTTGGGGTTTTTTCAAATCTGAAATGGTAGGAGGAGTCTCAACACTTTTTACATTTCTACCTTCGGCACTCCTATCTTCTTCCAATCCCAAATACTCAAAGTCCATCTTCTTGTGCTTAGGAATCCTAAGAAGTTCAAAAATTAGAATATAAATCTTGATCTAACTTGAGACTTGGGAAATGTCATAAGAAATGTATTTGGGCAAAGTAGCATTTGGAGAAAGATTGACAAACTCATCATATGGCACAAGATTTTTCACATTTTGGGCATGGGTGGGAACACTAGTTCTACTTGAAACAGCAAGGCCTTTCCGAGATGCATCTTTCTTTGGAGTTTCTTTTGGGACATTGGTGAGAACTGGGGTTTTTGGTTGGGCTTGAGGCCCTACCCCTTTGACAGCTTTACTTCTTGTGTTATACTCTTTTTCTTGGGCAACAACAACATTCATTAACAATTGTATATCCTCTTCTGATGGGATTCCTCCATCATACTTCTTAATCATTAGAGCTCTTAGGTACTCAAAATCATTATTAAGAATTTCAAAAGCTCGTATTATATCTATTTCTAAAGTAATAGAGGGAGGAAGAAGAGGTACCCGGTGAATGCAATCCCAAAAACTTACAACAATTCTTGTCTTATTAATTCAATTGAAGTTACTCCTTGCTGTGAGCTTATAGAGCCGTCCACCATGCATGCATCATCATCAGTGTTATCATCATCATCACCTTCTTCAACTTTCTGATCTACTTCACATGGTGGGTGGGGAAAGAAACACTTGTCACACCAATCAATTTCATTTGTCTCCTCAACAATAACTCTGGCATTTAGAGGATCAGGCACTACTCAATTTTCCCTAGCTTGGGGTTGTCTAGCCATGGGTCCTTTACCTCTGTCATCAAACCACTGATTATTTCTAGGATGATTTGCAAGTCTCTCTTATCCTTATTACCTATGCTAACCCTGAGAACCTTGTCCAATTCCTTTCACTGCCCTGGCCATCTTGTAAGAGATTTCCTTGATAGCCCTAGCCAAAGTCTTTAAAAATTCCTCAAGATCCACAACCTTACTTGATTGAGAATTTTCTGGGTTGATCAGTTTAACACCCTCCCTCTTAGGAGGTTTTCCAACTACTTCAATGTTGTTCTCAATTTACATATCCATGGTAAAGGCCTGCCTCAAATTTCTAGGGTTCTTATCCCTCAAATAGTAAGAAGCTTTCTTATCAAATGCATTTGAATACTTTATCATACATGATTCATCACATGGCCTCAAATTAACAGGTAGTCTTCTCAATGTTTTGTTAAATCTTGTATTGAAATCATGCATTGATTCCTTAGGATTATTTTTTATATTTTCAAATTTTGATAAAATAAACCTACGGTCTGTTTTATCTCCATACTGTAGTCTAAAAGCATTCTTCATCTTTTTCTAAGAATCAACGAAATTATTTAACAAATATTTATACTAGTCCCTTGCATCTTCTTCTAGAGTATGGATAAACAATTTAATGTATACATCCTCAAATTCTATTTCAAATTCCTTCATCATATTGACAAAGAGATTTAAGTATTGATCACCAGTGATTTCATTATTTCCTTGAAACCTAGGAAATTTATTTCTTACATCTTGTGGCATAGCATTTGGATAGCTAGACATACCTCTAAAATTGATGGGACCAAAAGTATTAATAACAAATGGAGGTATAGGTGGAGTCTGAGCCATATTATTTTGAGGAGGTGATCTTACAGGAGAAAAAAAATGAGGAGCGAGGGGTCTGTGTGGTATAGGGATGTGATTCTCAGAATGAATTCCCTCTAAAGGCTCTATTTCTTGGAAAACTCTATCAGATTTGGAAAATACCAGGGTAGATTGAGAAGCAAATTGTTCAAATACAAAAGAAGGACCCTCTCCAAATGGAGAATTCAATTCAACAAAGATACTAACTAATTCAGAAGCACTTGAGGAAGTATTGCAATCTTTAAGCACAGGTTGATCAGTTTCACCAATGGAGATCTATTTTCTTGATGCTTGATCTTCAACAACCTTCCAAATTCTTCTTCCCTCTGAATTAGACTTTCCTGATTTTGAAAACAACCTTCTACTAGGGTCCTTGGAAAAGAAATATATTCTTCCTTCCATCTTTGCAGATTTTAATGACAAATCTTAATTGATATATGTTAAGACACTGGTATTTATTAAAAAATTAAACATCACAAAGTCGCCATTAAGAATTTTCACCTTAGTTTGTGCAAATGCACTATGAAAGACCAATCAAATGTCTATTAATACCATATTCATGTAAATATTACAAGATATACTCTTCTTCTACCCAAATTTATCAATGATGATACAAAATTTAGTGCAATAACTATATAAGCTGGAAATATTGCACTCAGAACTTACAACTTTGAACATTTCTTACAGATCTAAATAAATAATAATGTTTCAGCAATTTATTTGTACTTAGATCATGTAAGAAACATTACCAGGGTTGGTATGTGTACACCTTTGTAAAATACTTCAAAGAGTCCCTAATAACGGTGCCACACTAGTGTTATTGCCGCACAAATAAATCTTGGAGCTCAAATAATCCCTGGCAGTGGGGCCACTAGTGTTGGTATCCAAATTTATTCTCCTTTTCAAGTTAAGCAACATCACAAATTTTACATGGAGCTTATTGATAGATATATCATGACGTATTTCATTTAATAGAAAGGGATGAGATCTAACTGGCCCTTTGTCACTCAGATTTGTGGAGAGATGGATAACACCTTCAAGAGGATTTGACCTATTCTCACTACTTTAGGTCATGCCCTTCAACCAGGGTGAGAGGACCTGTAGTGTAACCTCTGTTTGATGAAGGAGATGGAGATATCCTTCTTTTGCACAAATTTTATGAAGAAAACCTTGGGAGAGTATGATCGATACTCCATAAATTAAATCTCAAGAGTTGTCTCTTTTAAAAGATGGAGACACTGTCAAAACAAGGCTAAGGTTACTAAAGACATTATGAAATTCTGATTGTTCTGCATATTTTAATAAATAGATTTTGTTCCTTTGTGGATATATATGGAAAAATAGGGGTAGTTCAGGATGGATTCATGGTTTTTGAATAATTTTGTTTGGAGATTAAGTAAGATAAAGTTGATTATACCAGATCTTTGAGAGACTTCACAACAATTAGAAAGCTAAATGACAAAAAACTTCAGTATAGCTAAGATATTCCTTCAACTAGAAGGTATGCATCAATGGAGTCCCAATTCAACACGTTTTCACACAATATTTGAGAATCTAACATGAAGGCTCAGGTTAAAGACTCAATAAAACATCAAAGACCCCTGGTTCCTCATGCCTAAGATACACTCGAAGGCTTACAGACAATCTTTATCAACAAATGATAGTGAAGTGATTTTAAATTGTTTATCTCATCACATGATGAAAGCTCTTCTTGAAATGAAATTATAAATGCCACTAAACTATCATAGGTACGAGATCCTGTGTGATTCAGAGGGACTTTAAAACAAGATTGCAATAGGAATAAGAAAAACTACTTGCAGACATTCTGAAACAAATCGGACATAAATTTCTCCAAGATTGACACAAATTAACTCGAAATTGATTAGATTAATCAGCAGGGGAAAGATTCCAAAGCAATCGTAGAGCTTGTCAATGGCTATACATCAACAACCAACTTGACATGATAGAAAATCTAACATAGAAGAATTAACCAGGTATCTCGGATTGGTCTCTCAGGAAGATGGACTCTCTCAAATTTTCTCTTAAGAATTCAACCCCCAACCATTTGCAAGATTATTCTCATCCCATTTATACATTTCACTTGCTCATTCATCCCAAATTCCCCCCCCCCCCCAAAGAAGAATATTCGAGGGACCTTTTCTTGTTACCAATTTTCCTCAGAAAGTGACGTTTAACAAATTTGCAACAAAAAGTTGCTAGTTGGACAAATCATGAACTGATCACATTTCTCAGACCCTCAACTAATGACTAGGATGTCATGCCACAACTTTTTGGTAATCCTTCTAATCATTTTGATTTTGTCATGTGAGAAATCCCCATTTTAATCATTTTCTAGAGGCTCTGTACAGCTAGATCTAATAGGTAATCCTTTTTGCTCTTGAGGCAACACCTTTTTCATCTTTTGTGCCTGTAACCTCCATCATTTCATTCTTTTCCCTCTTTTTCCTCCACAATTCTACCCCACATCCATCTTCTCTTGTGATTCATGTTTTTGCTAGTGCCTGAGAAATTCCAACTTCAAAATATCAACCTTACAATCCTTGGACTCACAAATTAAGTTCTAAATCCATTTAATGGCACTTTACAGACAAAAATGAAATGGAATTTTATCAAAAATGATGAGAAATAATGCGTATTCGCATCTCTAGGAGTCTTGGAGAAAAAATGGTGGAAAACCAGACACAATGCATAGCAACCATTGATTTTTCCCCTTCTCTACTTTATATTAGATCCATCCATGTGTTTCCTTGGCACAACTGCAAAGGAGAAGTATAGGGGTAAGTTTCCAAACAAGTGTGGGCCTTCCTCATGTCCTAGACCCAAGAAAAACACCTTTTGGCCTTTGAAAATTCTCAGTAAAAAAGGAACCAGTGGAAGTCTCCACGTGTCACCTTAGCGCGCCTTTGGTATGGTCCTCAAAAATGGAGACCTTGAACAAGCGTGGGCTCACCATGTGTCTTAGTCTGGTAGAGTTGTTAAAAAATTTGAAGGATTAGTGGAAGGCGCCATGTGTCTAGGGTTCAAGATAGTTTTCCTTGGCCATTTAAAAGTCCAAGCAAGGGCAGAGTGAGCAGAAGCCTCCAAGTGTCCTCATGATGCTTCTTTAAAATAAAATTTAAGGGCTGGTCCCCAAACAGGTATAGTCCCTCCACGTGTCCCAGACCTTAGAAAATTACTTTGAAAATTTTAAGTATAGAGCGGAGCTAGTGGAAGCCTCCACATGTCTCCCTGTTGCAATTGTTAAGGTGGGACCCTGAGGCAGATCCTCAAATGAGCCTCGGCCCTCCATGTGTCCATGGTCTACCAAAGCTGCACCGGTCACATGAAAAAATTGTCTAAGTCTGGGCAAGGCAGCAGAAACCTCCATGCGTCTCCCCTGTGCAACTCCAAGGTCAAACCAAAAGGAGAATTTTCAGATGAGCATCGACCCTCCACGTGGACAAGCCTTGAGTTGAATCGGGCCTTAGAGTTTAAAAGTTCCATATCGAGCTGCATCCAACTAGAAAGGGCCACATTTCCATAGATGTTGAGATCTAAATTTGACAGGCAAAACACACCCGTCAAACCGTAAAATATAGGAAAATCACCATTTGCACCCAGAAATGAATCTTGCTTTCAAGACAAAGAATTTGGAAATGATATAAGGCCCAAATATGATCCTTTGAGCTACATCCAATCACGTTTCCATAGATACATGGGACAAACATGATAGGGAAAACAAAATGTGACTATGGAAAACAGAAGGAAGGGAAAAAATTGAGTTTTCACCCAAGTTAAAGATATTTTCACATGGACAGAGGAACGAAAAAAAAATTCTAGACTTTATGTGATCATCGACCAAAGGATGGGACTGATCATGGAAACCAAATGGAGGAAAAAGTTTTTAGGCATCAATATAGGGAGATAGAAAAGAAGACAGAGCCCGGAAATTAAAGAATTTCAAGGAAAAACTAGGCGAGATCAAATTGAGCACCAACATACAAATTCTGAAGTAGAGGGACATGCCAAGGATAGTTTCCCCCAAAAGACAGTACGCATCGTAGCGGTAGATTGTGAGATTTTTCATGGGGACCATGATGAAAATAGATTTCCCTTGTTACAACGTGTAATTCAGAAGAATGTATCTTGCTACTATAAGATCTACACCTCTACAACCCATGATATTAAGGATTGTAGGCTTATTGACCAGATCCATGAGGCCATTGATCATGGTGTGTGCCAGACCAGCCTTACCAGTAGTTCTAAAAGTGATGACCACCGTTATGAGGAGCGTATAGATGCAGGCACACATGGAAGAATTTCTCACACAGGATTTCGGAGTCGTGGAAACCGTGGAGGAGGAATAAGTGAGTTCCGGTGGGGAACATATTATAATTGTGGATCCATATAACATTATAAAAAAGAGTCCTGATCTATTACAATGCCCATGGTGTGGGAAGAAGCACAAGTATTAAGAGTTTCCGGAACTCTACGAGCATATAAACCAACAACATTAGAAAGATAAGGGCCCTATTATGGTGAGCGTAAAAAGGGCTGATTCGCACTGGATGCCAAGAGTGGTGTGTGAGTTAGAGCTAGAACCTGTACTAGTAACAACGTGTGCAGAGGCTACGCATGCCAAAGAGATGCCCAAACCAAGGACATTATTTTCTAGATAGGAGTTGTAGACACTAAAATTAGGTCACACTCCCCTTTAGTCCCTTAACAAACAAACACCCTGTAACACTCTGAACTGTTGTTACTTCCTCCTAAGCATTCAAGTGTTGATATATGATTTCTTCTGTAAAAGGATGTGTTCCTTTGATTGTGAATTCATGCTTGATATGGACTGTATCTTCTTTGCAATTGAAGATCTTTGACTGAGTCGGAATATGATTGGACTCTTTTATTTCTTTCATTTTGCACCTGAGTTTAATCTGATCTCGGAATGAATTGTGGATTTATCCATCTATAAGACTCAGCCTTGGATCAGTGGCATTGATCGAAGAGATGCTTTAAGTTTATTTGGGATGAACAAAAATTATAGACCTTACGTAGGTTGCAAGGTCTGAATGTGTTGAATAAGCTATTCCGAAGTCTAACTCAGGCTGATCGTGTTAAATGAATTGGTTCCCGATATCGTAATATTAGGAAGGTCTTGATCGTGGGCCAGGTAATAAATTCAGATACATTTATACTACTAGCTTATTATTAGTGCTGGATAGAATCCATTACGGGAATGTAAATCTGTTGGTTCTTATTCTGAACATTCTGAATTGTTAAGACCTAAGCTGGATTTATTAAGGTTAATAACCTAAACCTAAACTATAACCTATGGGTTAGATTAGTGTTAATCTAACGTAGGCCTAAACTATAAACTAAATGTTCTAAGGTTAGTGACCTAGCACTAAGGAAGTTAGACTAAGTATCATCTTATGATCTAACCTATGTTTCTAACCTAACAAATGTTAGTGGAGGAAGGGGACCTATGAAGGGGTGCGAGTCATGGGCGGCAATTTCTATGGCATTAAATGAAGGAGATAAGCATGAAGGACAAGGAATTAGCGGAAGTTTCAAATGGCTAGTGAAATCCGACGTGGCAGAGTCGCCAAAGTTAGAAACGGTTTTTGACTTGCATTTGTCCATCGCCAACTATGGCGGTCGGTGGCAATGGAGATTGAGCGGGAATTTTGGAGTTAATACAATTAATGAACTCGGTCTTCGAGCTCGGATTTCTCGGGAAGACATGCAAAATGGAAAACTGGTAGTTTGTTTGGTTTTTCATGCACTCCAGTTTTCTCTCTATTTGATCACTGGTTCTTCACACCAGTCTACTTGGTGTTGCATGGTAAATATGAGAGTAACTAGCTCTTTTCTCTATCAAGGAAAGTTTATAAGGCATGGAAATAACAAATTATTGTTGTTGAATCTAACGTGGAAAAAGAGGAGAAGGCTCGAGCTCTTTCAGTGGTCTTCTTCAGATTTTTAAGCAACAATACCAGGCATGTTAGGCCCTAACTTTTAAAAATCTTGCTTTCTTTCAAATGATTTCATTAGAACAACTCTATTCAGATGATTTTTGGGATCAGTTGGTTTTTATGGTAGCTTTGTGTGAATTAGTTGTTGTATCTTCTTACTGGCTCGATTTTTCAAGTGAACCCTTGATGGGTGTGCATTTTGTTTCGAACGGATGTACTATCTTGCTGTGTTTTGCATTCCGGTTAGATTTTGTAGAAATTTTGCAAGGAAAATATATGAATTCGGCTCTGTAGGAGTCCATGAATTGTTTTCTTGTTTGATTCAAACTTCAGTCAATACCTTGCTGTTTCCACTTGTTGAAAATGATACTATTGGATTTCTTGAATGTATAGTATATACGACTTCTATAAAAGTTTTGTCATGAGTAATATATGTTATGGTTGCTGAATCTTGTTGGATCTTGCTATAATACTTAAGTTACTATTGATTGGATAACTTGCTGTGTTTATAGTATTTGAATGTGACTTTGTAGAAGTTTCCCCCCCTTGTGTTGCAATTATGGGATTTAATCCGTTGATAGTTTGCAATATATTTATATATATACGAAATGACTCTGTGGAGTCCTTGGAATGTTTCGTATATTTTGGACTTCTGTAGAAGTCATAAATGTGAATACTATTAGTTTGATTGAGTTGGAGTAGTTGAGGGGTAACTGGTAATATGACTTCTATTGCCTTGTTATGAATACTTTCGCTTAGAAATGAATTTCGTGGTACAGACTCAGTTGGAGTTCTTTTTATGTTTCGTCTTCTGCTTAAGCTTAGAGTGAATACTGTTGTTATGGATTCAGTTGAAGTCCTTGATATGAAACCAGTGTTTTTGCTTCTGTATAAGCCTGGTTGTGAATACTTATTTTTATTGGCTCTGTTGGAATCCTTAATATATATATATATATATATCTTGTATCTTTCTACTTTTGTAGAAGTTTATTTGAAGAATACCACATGGGTAAGACTCCTTTTTAATCTTGGAGGTGTATATTATGTTTTCTCTTCTGAATAATCTCAGTTGTGAATACTGTTGTTATGGAATCAGTTGGAATCCTTGATATGTAACTGGTGTTTCTACTTCTATGTAAGCCCAGTTGTGATTCCGGATGACATTGACTCAGTGAGAGACCTTGAAAGGTATTTAGTATTTTAAACTTCTGTCAAGCTTGGTTATGAATGCTGTTGTTTTATTATGAATACTAAATGATATCAACTTCGATGGAGTCACTGAAAAGTAATTTATGTTGTAACTTTTGTAGAAGTTTTTGCCATGAGTACTTTTAGGATCATTGATTTGTTGTCATATGAATCCAACTTCAATTTAAACCTTTAATATAAGTATTGGTTGAATTTGGCACTGTTAGAGCCCATGATATGTTGTGTGTTGGCTCAATTCTAAATTTTTGTCCTTGCTGTGTTTTAGTAGGGATTAGATTGAACTGTATGTTGATGAGTGTTTCGATTCAGTGGGATTGTTCTTGTGTTTGAGCATGATTATGTCTTATGTTAGCGTGAATATCTAGTCGTGTGCTTAACTGAAGTAAAGAGCTATTAACTGTACCTTGACAAGCGATGGCGTTGGATATTCTCTCGTTTGTTGAATAATATGGTAGGTTATATGGAGTCTATTTGATGGATTATTCATCATTGCCTTGTCACGAGAGCTACTGTGTTGTTCAGTAAGTTACAGGCAATTTTTATATGTGTATTTTGACGAACTGTAGTTCTTCCTGTGGTCTCGACTGGCTTATTCGGAGGTGTATAATGTGATTGCATTACTCTTAAGTGGACGGTACAGTCATGAGCATGTTTGGAAGGGACATCTGAATGTCTTGGTTTCTTTCTCTTCTGCTGTGAAGTATATGTTGATAAATTTATATTTAATTGTTGAATTTGTAAAACATACTGATGGATTCATGAATTGTTAGGATATTCATTTTGTTGAATATAATGGCCTGTTGGATGTTGCCTCCTTGGGATTCAGATGGATAGTTGTTTTAGATGCATTTGTTCTTCTTGGTCACTAACATTTATGAAGAAATACATGAAAAGTATCTAGGACTATTTAGTGACTATAATACGAGTTACGCATTATAGTCATGTTTGAATTATAAAAGGGCATAGTCTGAAGTATGTTTTCATGTTTGGTGAAATGATTTCATTTAAACAGGTTGTTCAATGAGAGCAATTGGTGGATTGCATTTGTTTTAAGAGTTAGTGCTTATCATGCTCAGTTCATCGAACTGACCGGTGTTGACAATTTTTGCAGATGGTTACCGTAAGTGGTAAAAGCACGCAGATCTGATAGGATGTTCAGATTGTTTAATTTGGTTTTATGATGAATTACAGTTTGATTCTCTGAATGTACTACTTGAAGAAATATGTTCTTTTGCTGTTGAGTATTGTATCAAGTATGCTGAATGCATAAAATGTATTTGATTAGCTTGAAAGGAATGAAAAGAGATATTTGTTACTTATGTGTTTGTATTCGTATCTTGATGGTTTGACCTTCTTCGATTCGAATGATCTTGAGAGCATTATTATTATTGTATAAAGTGGAGACTTTTGTGATTATCTAAGTAAGCTTGCAAGATTATGTGACTGAATACTTATGATTGTTTAGTAGTTCTAGTATGTTCTATCTAAAGCTAAATTGGAATTTAGATCACTGTCTTTCTAGAAGCTAGGGTTAAAATAAACCTGAGCAGGAAGCTAAACGAGCTGAATAAATTATTACTTCCTAGTCTTGATCTAAGTCAAGACAATGTTTAATTGGATTCTTAATCACTATATCTCGATACTAATAAGTGAGATATAAATTCAGTTATGAGAACTGATATAAAGCTAAAAAGGGTTTTGTTAGCAATCTCATGTGAAGGTTGAGGGTTATTGTCCAATTTCATTGATTTAGAATTATGTATATTCTATGAACTCCTTGAAGGGACCTCTAGTCTTAATAACTTCTCTTGTGTAATGGGTTTTACTATGAAAGGTAATTCTAAGGTGAGGAACCCAGGGATTGGGAAAGACTAACCTTAAGGGAGCGTCTTATAGTATAATTTTAACTCAACGTATGTAACACTTATTAATAAGTAGATCTTTTCGAGGTGGATTTAAAGGTTGACGGCACAAGTCAACTGCAGGGTTGTACCTTCGAGAAGATTAGGATCTTCTCGAAGATACAACAATGCAGGTGACTTATGACGATACCCTTTGCATTGATCGTTAAGATTTACACCTTGAACTCGAACAAGTTACTCTGGGACTGATTAGGAATGTGGTCACGTTATAAGGCTGCCCTAGGAGACTCGGGGTATCTTGACACACTGGATTAAGTAGGGTTGACCCAGTATGTCAGCGTATCCCTAGTCCTTGGGAGCATCTCTATAACTTTGTCATCTTACTAATCCATTCCTGAGTGAATAACTTGGGACAGGAGAGTCTGACAGAAGTCAGTATAAGACATTCTACATAACATAAGAATGGGGTGAAGGATGTTTTCCAGATTGATGAGTATGCCATCAAGGAATACGAGACATAAGTGGTATGTTTCAAATCTTTGGCCAAAGTATCGCAAGCTGCTGATTGCGTTGTGCTAAGTCACCTAGTCTAAGGGATGAGATGCCGATGAATAATGGTAACAATTATTTAGATAGTCTCCTTAGACAGAGCATTCTGAATCCCAGATTAGGGAAGAGAACCGCAAGAGTGATGTGTTAAATAAAAATGCCAACTCTTAATACTCATGAATAGATCGGTAGATTACTGAGTCATGGAATGAATAGATCAGAGGTGCTCCGAGTCATTACAGTTGCATATGGTTATCTGTTGTGAGAATGGTTGTTTTTTATTTATGAGTTCTAAATTATGTATTTAGAACCAGGAAGCAATTGCCAAAAAAAAAAATTTACTTGTTCTAATGTATAAAAATGAGGATGTTACATCTTGGTATCAGAGCTGAAGGTTGCAGCTCTTGGACCTATTGTGTCCATAATCTGATAAAAACTTGAATTTTCTTGTAACAGAAAATGGTTAGAACAAGGGGGAACGTTGCGAATAATGCTCCACCTGAAGGAGGGGCAGCAACAACCCAAAAACTTGATGAGATCCTTGCTGCCCTGTTGGACACAAGAGATCGTTTAGCTGTACTTGAACAGCAGGTGATGGGAAATGAGGAGGATGATGAAGCTGGTAATAACAATCAGCAACCTCCTGAGGACAACCCCGATTTAGGTGTTGATATTAATGCTGGAAATGCACCTGTCCAACCAGAAAACAAAAAGGCCAGGTTGGCAGCGGAACTCACTAATGATATAAAAAGGATAAGCCCACCTAAATATGATGGCACCACATTAGGTGATGGAGCTAAGAACTGGCTCAGCGAAATGGAGAAGTACTTTGCAATAAGGAACTTCTCAGAGGAAACCAAAGCTATTTGGGGAGCCTATCAGCTTTCCCACGAAGCATCTTCGTGGTGGGATAGCCGTAAAGCAGAGCTAAATATTGATGAGACCAATATTACTTGGGATCAATTTAAGGGCTATTTTAGGCAACGATGGCTGCCACAACTTTTCTATGATCAGAAAATGACAGAATTCCAGAACTTAGCTCAAGGGAAGCTAACGGTAACTGAATACTAGGAGCGGTTTACAAAACTCCTCAAGTATGTACCGCAGTATCAAACTGACGAGAAGTTTAGAATACGGAAATTCATCATGGGATTGAATCCCGTGATAGGGGGAGAGGTCGATGTTCACAGTCCAACCACTATGGAAGGAGTTGTTGAAAAGGCCATAAGACAAGAACATAAATTAAAGGCTATTTCTGCTCATAAAGAGGAAGTGCGGAAGAAGATTGCAAACCCTTCTTCAACCTCTCTTGCACCCAAAAAGGGACCATGGAAAAATTTTAGAAACAAAAGTAAGTTTCTAGGGGATAATAGTAAGAAAGCAGTAGCAAATAAGCCTGCTGGAAATGTAAGGGATAATTTTGCCAAAAATTATAACAATGGGCAGAAGCCCTATGGAGGACAACGTGATAATTACAAGACTGGAGGCAATTTTGAGCCTAAAAAGGGACCTGTAGGAGGCTGCTACAATTGTGGCAAAGACCACTACGTAAATCAGTGCCCTTTGAAGAAGGATGATCGTAATCAGCAGCATAAGATACATGCTGCAGTAGCAGACAAGCAAGTTGAAAAGCAAGTGACACCTATAGAAGTTCCGGGAAATTTATTTGGCATACCTGTCACTATTCTTTTTGATACAGGAGCTACTAAATGTTTCATTTCTAGTAAACTTGCTTCTAAACTTAAAAGAAAAGCTGGAAAAATGGATAAATCTTGGACTGTACAGTATGGTAATAGCTCTGTTCATACAGTGAGTATGTGTCTTTTTGGGGCAGTCCTTGAATTACCTAACTTTTCCACGGAAGTTGACCTCTATGCTACACCTTTGGGATCGTATGACATTGTCATCGGTGTCAATTGGTTAGCTGACCATAAAGCAAAAGTAGACTGCTATGAAAAGAATATAAGATGTTTAGATGATCGGTTGAAATCAGCAGAGATTCAAGGTGTGAAACAGGAAAATTCAGTAAGAAAATTGTCAGCTATGCAGCTTAAAAAGGCTAAAAACAAAGGATGTACCCTTTATGCAGTAAAGATATCTGAATTTTCAGAAGAAGATGGTGATTCCATGAAACGATTTCCTCTGCTACAAAGTTTCAGGGATGTTTTTCCTAAGGAATTACCAGGGTTACCACCCAAGAGGGAATTTGACTTCACCATCGAAATCAAACCAGGAACGGAACCTATTTCCAAAGCACCTTATCGGATGACTACTACAGAGTTAGTCGAGCTTAAGGCACAATTGCAAGAAATTTTTCCTAAAGGTTTGATTAGACCAAGTGTTTCACCTTGGGGAACGCCTGTAATATTTGTGAAAAAGAAGGATGGAACACTTAGGTTGTGTATTGATTATCGGATGTTGAATAAAGAAACAATCAAGAACAGATACCCACTTCCAAGGATCGACGATCTATTTGATCAGATGCATGGGGCAGCGGTCTATTCTAAGATAGATCTTTGATCTGTTTATCATCAATTAAGGATTAGAGAAGAAGATATTCATAAAACAGCTTTCCGAACAAGGTACGGACATTATGAATTCACAGTTCTACCCTTTGGATTAACTAATGCACCCGCAGCTTTTATGAACTTAATGAATAATATTTTTCCAGAATATTTAGACAAGTTTGTACTTGTATTCTTGGATGATATTCTCATTTATTCTAAAAGTGTTGAGGAGCAAAATGAGCATTTGAAGATAGTTTTGGGGATTTTGAGAAAAAGAAAATTGTATGGTAAGTTATCCAAATGTTCTTTCTTTGATTCAGAAGTTCACTATTTGGGTCATGTCATTAGCAAGGAAGGAATTGTTGTAGATCCTTCAAAAATAGTGGCAATAACTGAGTGGCCTGCACCAAAGAATGTGCACGAAGTAAGAAGCTTCATGGGTCTTGCTGGTTACTATAGAAAATTTGTTAAGGATTTTTCTAAAGTAGCTGCACTGATAACTTCATTACAAAAGAAGGATAAGAAATTTATTTGGAATGATAAGTGCGAAGCAGCTTTCAAAAGTCTGAAAAGCTAGTTGACTTCCGCACCTATATTAGCTGTACCAGACCCTAATGGGAGCTTTACTATTGTAACGGATACTTCTGGGGAAGGCCTTGGAGGTGTTTTGTTACAAAATGATCAAGTCATAGCATATGAAAGTAGAAAACTTAAGTTACATGAGCTGAATTATGCTCCTCATGATTTGGAGCTTGCTGCCATTGTTCATGCACTTCATGTCTGGAGACACTATTTACTTGGGAAACCTTTTGAGTTGAAAGCTGATCACTTAGGACTGAAATATATTTTCACTCAGCCTAATCTAAATGCCAAACAGAGAAGGTGGTTAGAATTTTTATCACAATATGATTTTGATATTAGCTACATCAAAGGAAAGGAGAATAGAGTAGCAGATGCTCTAAGTCGTAGGAGGCACATTTCTGCTCTTATAACATTAAGAACTCAGTTTAAGGATGAGGTAAAAAGTGCCTCAGAAACAGATACATACTTTCAACAAGTAAAAGCAGCGCTTGTTACAGAACCTAATGATGGAAGGTATAAGGGATTTCATTTTGATAATGAAGGAATCTTACGTTATGAAAACAGGGTATACGTACCTATGCTGAATGATTTGAGGAAGAAGTTGTTAGTTGAATTTCATAATTCACCTTTCTCTGGACACCCGGGTATCACAAAAATGCTTGCTGATCTGAAACAACAATACTTTTGGAAAGGTATGAAAAAGGATGTCAGTGAATTTGTAACTCATTGTCTGGAATGTCAACAGGTTAAGGCAGAACACATGCACCCTGCTAGATTGTTATATCCTCATAGCATACCGCAGTACAAATGGCAAGTAATAAGCATGGACTTTGTACAAGGGTTACCTATGTCCAGGAATAAACATGATGTTATCCTGGTAGTTGTAGATAAACTAACTAAGGTAGCTCATTTCATCGCTGGAAATCTAAAGGATGATTCACCAGTGCTGGCCAAAAGATTTGTACATGAAATTTTCAGATTGCATGGTGGACCAGAATTGATTATATCTGACAGGGATCCTAGAATGACGTCAAGGTTTTAGCAAACACTTAATACAACTCTTGGAACAAAACTAAACTTCAGTTCTGCATATCATCCGGAAACGGATGGACAAACTGAGAGAGTAAATCAAGTGTTGGAGGACATGTTGTGAATGTATTGTATGGATCAACAGTATAAATGGGAAGAGTATCTTCCATTAGTTGAATTCACATACAACAACACTTATCACTCGTCTCTTAAAATGGGACCATTTGAAGCACTTTATGGAAGGAAGTGCAGAACCCCTGTTAGCTGGGATAGTGTTGAGGATAGAGTGGTAATTGGACCAGAGATCCTCACTGAAATGGAATAGCAAGTTAAGTTGATTCGTGAACGATTAAAGGAAGCAGCGGATAGGCAGAAGAGCTATGCTGACCTTAAGCGGGTTGATCGAAGGTTTGAGCTTGGTGAGAAGGTTTTTCTTCATGTTAAACCTAGAAAGAGTTCTATAAATTTTGGCAAGGCTGCCAAGTTGTCACCTCGTTACGTGGGACCTTTCAAAATTGTCGAAATAATCAATCCTGTAGCTTATCGATTAGCATTACCACCTGCTTTATCTCGCATGTATGATGTTTTCCATATTTATTTGCTTAAGAAATACGTTTCAGATCTGTCACATGTTTTAAATTGGAATTCCTTGCAGGTCCAAGACCCAGGAATAATCGTGGTTAAACCCACACGAGTGCTAGAAACTCACCAATTGCATTTGATAAATTGTGAAATACAGCAATGTAAGGTCCAGTGGGACCAGTTTAACGAAGAAAGTGCAACTTGGGAAAATCTGGAAGAGATGAAAATTTCTTTTCTTTTTCTTTTTCAACAGGATGAAATCTGTTGACAAAACATTTTTTTTTACATGAACTTATCTTTTTCAAGTTTATATAAAATCCAGATTGAGGTAAACATTATTCAGGCTGAATAAAATGTGTTGTGACATTGATTTCTAGAACTATTCAAGTTGGAAATAGTCACATTGTTTTGTGAACTAATAAATTGGTTGACCTGAAGGTTAATCAAATATGTAATCATCGAGAGAATGAATCTTTTAGGAGGGAAGCATGTAACATTCTGAACTGTTGTTACTTCCTCCTGAGCATTCAAGTGTTGATATATGATTTCTTCTGTAAAAGGATGTGTTCCTTTGATTGTGAAGTCATGCTTGATATGGACTGTATCTTCTTTGCAATTGAAGATCTTTGACTGAGTCGGAATATGATTGGACTCTTTTATTTCTTTCATTTTGCACCTGAGTTTAACCTGATCTCGGAATGAATTGTGGATTTATCCATCTATAAGACTCAGCCTTGGATCAGTGGCATTGATCGAAGAGATGCTTTAAGTTTATTTGGGATGAACAAAAATTATAGACCTTACGTAGGTTGCAAGGTATGAATGCGTTGAATAACCTATTCCAGAGTCTAACTCAGGCTGATCATGTTAAATGAACTGGTTCCTGATATCGTAATATCAGGAGGGTCTTGATCGTGGGCCAGGTAATAAATTCAGATACATTTATACTACTAGCTTATTATTAGTGCTGGATAGAATCCATTACGGGAATGTATATCTGTTGGTTCTTATTCTGAACATTCTGAATTGTTAAGACCTAAGCTAGAATTATTAAGGTTAATAACCTAAACCTAAACTATAACCTATGGGTTAGATTAGTGTTAATCTAACCTAGGCCTAAACTATAAACTAAATGTTCTAAGGTTAGTGACCTAGTACTAAGGAAGTTAGACTAAGTATCATCTTATGATCTAACCTATGTTTCTAACCTAACAAATGTTAGTGGAGGAAGGGTACCTATGAAGGGGTACGAGCCATGGGCGGAAATTTCTATGGCATTAAATGAAGGAGATAAGCATGAAGGACAAGGAATTACCGGAAGTCTCAAATAGCTAGTGTAAGCCGACGTGGCAGAGTCGCCAAAGTTAGAAATGGTCTTTGACTTGCATTTGTCCATCGCCAACTATGGCGGTTGGTGGCAATGGAGATTGAGCGGGAATTTTGGAGTTAATACAATTAATGAACTCGGTCTTCGAGCTCGGATTTCTCGGGAAGACATGCAAAATGTAAAACTGGTAGTTTGTTTGGTTTTTCAAGCACTCCGGTTTTCTCTCTGTTTGATCACTGGTTCTTTGCACCAGTCTACTTGGTGTTGTATGGAAAATATGAGAGTAACTAGCTCTTTTCTCTATCAAGGAAAGTTTATAAGGCATGGAAATAACAAATTATTGTTGTTGAATCTAACATGGAAAAAGAGGAGAAGGCTCGAGCTCTTTCAGTGGTCTTCTTCAGATTTTTAAGCAACATTACCAGGCATGTTAGGCCCTAACTTTTAAAAATCTTGCTTTCTTTCAAATGATTTCATTAGAACAACTCTGTTCAAATGATTTTTGGGATCAGTTGGTTTTTATGGTAGCTTTGTGTGAATTAGTTGTTGTATCTTCTTACTGGCTCGATTTTTCAAGTGAACCCTTGATGGGTGTGCATTTTGTTTCGAACGGATGTACTATCTTGCTGTGTTTTGCATTCCGGTTAGATTTTGTAGAAATGTTGCAAGGAAAATATATGAATTCGGCTCTGTAGGAGTCCATGAATTGTTTTCTTGTTTGATTCAGACTTCAGTCGATACCTTGCTGTTTTCACTTGCTGAAAATGATACTATTGGATTTCTTGAATGTACAGTATATACGACTTCTTTAAAAGTTTTGTCACGAGTAATATATGTTATGGTTGCTGAATCTTGTTGGATCTTGCTATAATACTTAAGTTACTTCTGATTGGATAACTTGCTGTGTTTATAGTATTTGAATGTGACTTTGTAGAAGTTTCCCCCCCTTGTGTTGCAATTATGGGATTTAATCCGTTGATAGTTTGCAATATATTTATATATACACGAAATGACTCTTGGAGTCCTTGGAATGTTTCATATATTTTGGACTTCTGTAGAAGTCATAAATGTGAATACTATTAGTTTGATTCAGTTGGAGTCCTTGAGGGGTAACTGGTAATATGACTTTTGCTGCCTTGTTATGAATACTTTCGCTTAGCAATGAATTTCGTGGTACAGACTCAGTTAGAGTTCTTTTTATGTTTCATCTTCTGCTTAAGCTGAGAGTGAATACTGTTGTTATGGATTCAGTTGAAGTCCTTGATATGAAACCAGTGTTTGTGCTTCTGTATAAGCCTGGTTGTGAATACTTATTGTTATTGGTTCTGTTGGAATCCTTAATATATATATATCTTGTATCTTTCTACTTCTGTAGAAGTTTATTTGAAGAATACCACATGGGTAAGACTCCTTTTTAATCTTGGAGGCGTATAGTATGTTTTCTCTTCTGAATATTCTCAGTTGTGAATACTGTTGTTATGGAATCAGTTGGAATCCTTGATATGTAACTGGTGTTTCTACTTCTATGTAAGCCCAGTTGTGATTACGGATGACATTGACTCAGTGAGAGACCTTGAAAGGTATCTAGTATTTTAAACTTTTTTCAAGCTTGGTTATGAATGCTGTTGTTTTATTATGAATACTAAATGATATCGACTTCGATGGAGTCACTAAAAAGTAATTTATGTTGTAACTTTTGTAGAAGTTTTTTTCGTGAGTACTTTTAGGATCCTTGATTTGTTGTCATATGAATCCAACTTCAATTTAAACCTTTAATATAAGTATTGGTTGAATTTGGCACTGTTGGAGCCCATGATATGTTGTGTGTTAGCTTGATTCTTGATTTTTGTCCTTGCTGTGTTTTAGTAGGGATTAGATTGAACTGTATGCTGATGAGTGTTTTGATTCAGTGGGATTGTTCTTGTGTTTGAGCATGATTACGTCTTCTATTAGCGTGAATATCTAGTCGTGTGCTTGACTGAAGTAAAGAGCTATTAACTGTACCTTGACAAGCGATGGCGTTGGATATTTTCTCGTTTGTTGAATAATATGGTAGGTTATGTGGAGTCTATTTGATGGATTATTCATCACTGCCTTGTCACGAGAGCTACTGTGTTGTTCAGTAAGTTACAGGCAATTTTCATATGTGTATTTTGACGAACTGTAGTTCTTCCTGTGGTCTCGATTGGCTTAGTCGCAGGTGTATAATGTGATTGCATTACTCTTAAGTGGACGGTACAGTCATGAGCATGTTTGGAAGGGACATCTGAATGTCTCAGTTTCTTTCTCTTCTACTGTAAAGTATATGTTGATAAATTTATATTTAATTGTTGCATTTATAAAACATACTGATGGATTCATGAATTGTTAAGATATTCATTTTGTTGAATATAATGGCTTGTTGGATGTTGTTGTCCTTGGGATTTAGATGGATAGTTGTTTTAGATGCATTTGTTCTTCTTGGTCACTAACATTTATTAAGAAATACATGAAAAGTATCTAGGACTATTTAGTGACTATAATACGAGTTACGCGTTATAGTCATGTTTGAATTACAAAAGGGCATAGTCTGAAGTATGTTTTCATGTTTGGTGAAATGATTTCATTTAAACAGGTTGTTCAATGAGAGAAATTGGTGGATTGCATTTGTTTTAAGAGTTAGTGCTTATCATGCTCAGTTCATCGAACTGACCGGTGTTGACAATTTTTGCAGATGGTTGCCGTAAGTGGTAAAAGCACGTACATCTCATAGGATGTTCAGATTGTTTAATTTGGTTTTATGATGAATTACAGTTTGATTATCTGAATGTACTAATTGAAGAAAGATGTTCTTTCGCTGTTGAGTATTGTATCAAGTATGCTGAATGCATAAAATGTATTTGATTAGCTTGAAAGGAATGAAAAGAGATATTTGTTACTTATGTGTTTGTATTTGTATCTTGATGGTTTGACCTTCTTCGATTCGAATGATCTTGAGAGCATTATTATTATTGTATAAAGTGGAGACTTTTGTGATTATCTAAGTAAGCTTGCAAGATTATGTGACTGAATACTTATGATTGTTTAGTAGTTCTAGTATGTTCTATCTAAAGCTAAATTGGAATTTAGATCACTGTCTTTCTGGAAGCTAGGGTTAAAATAAACCTAAGTAGGAAGCTAAACGAGCTGAATAAATTATTACTTCCTAGTCTTGATCTAAGTCAAGACAACGTTTAATTGGATTCTTAATCACTATATCTTGATACTAATAAGTAAGATATAAATTCAGTGATGAGAACTGATATAAAGCTAAAAAGGGTTTGGTTAGCAATCTCATGTGAAGGTTGAGGGTTATTGTCCAATTTCGTTGATTTAGAATTATGTATATTCTATGAACTCCTTGAAGGGATCTCTAGTCTTAATAACTTCTCTTGTGTAATGGGTTTTACTATGAAAGGTAATTCTAAGGTGAGAAACCCAGGGATTGGGAAAGACTAACCTTAAGGGAGCGTCTTATAGTATTAATAAGTAGATCTTTTCGAGGCAGATTTAAAGGTTGATGGCACAAGTCAACTGCAGGGTTGTACCTTCGAGAAGATTAGGATCTTCTCGAAGATACAACAATGCAGGTGACTTATGATGACACCCTTTGCATTGATCGTTAAGATTTACACCTTAAACTCAAACAAGTTACTCTGGGACTGATTAGGAATGTGGTCATGTTATAAGGCTGCCCTAGGAGACTCGGGGTATCTTGACACACTGGATTAACTAGGGTTGACCCAGTATGTCAGCGTATCCCTAGTCCTCGGGAGCATCCCTATAACGTTGTCATCTTACTAATCCGTTCCTGAGTGAATAACTTGGGACAGGAGAGTCTGACAGAAGTCAGTATAAGACATTCTACATAACATAGGAATGGGGTGAAGGACGTATTCCAAATTGACGAGTATGCCATCAAGGAATACGAGACATAAGCGGTATGTTTCAAATCTTTGGCCAAAGTATCGCAAGCTGCTGATTGCATTGTCCTAAGTCACCTAGTCTAAGGGATGAGATGCCGATGAATAATGGTAACAATTATTCAGATAGGTTCCTTAGACAGAGCATTCTGAATCCCAGATTAGGGAAGAGAACCACAAGAGTGATGTGTTAAATAAAAACACCAACTCTTAATACTCATGAATAGATCGGTAGATTACCGAGTCATGGAATGAATAGATCAGAGGTGCTCCGAGTCATTACAGCTGCATATGGTTATCTGTTGTGAGAATGGTTGTTTTTGATTTGTGAGTTCTAAATTATGTATTTAGAACCAGGAAGCAATTGTCAAAATTTTTTTTTTACTTGTTCTAATGTATAAAAATGAGGATGTTACACACCCTTCATCACATTAACCTAGCCATGGCCCCCTTCACTCCACTAATATTAATTTAATTTAATTAATTTATTATCCTCACCATATTTACTATTTAAATATCTTAATTAGGGTTAATGTCCACATACATCTCACCTAGACACCTCATCAAGCCAACTCACTCTAAGACCTATTCTTAGTAAGTTGCAATAACTAACTAAGACTTACCAAAACCCTAAAAAATCAATGCCTACATTCCCTCTAACCACATTCCCACATGCTTAGAAGATGCTTCCAGTCTAATCCATGAGTGAGCAACATGAGATCCCAGAAAATCAAGGGGATCTACCTAGTTTAGTAAACCTAGGAAATCCCACCTTGACCGACGTCGGTTATGCTTAACCATCATCGGTTAAGCCTAATCGTCACCGGTTAATCCTAACCATCACCGGTTAAGATGGAACCACCGTCAGTTACCTTTTAATCCCAAAAATAACCTTATTTTCGACGTTGGAAAACATTGGCACATTCTTGAGAGATATCGCATCTTCTGAGAATGAATTTCAGTGAGAACACACATCCAAGGAAGGAGAACAAGAATTTTCTCTTGCATAGCCATCCAATACTCACCCCAACAAGGATTTTCTCCAACCAAGAAAGATGAAATGCACATGCAGCCCATACAGAAGCTTTCCTACAATTGGTGATCCTCTGTATCCTTCAACCTCTTACCAACACCTTCATTCCTCACTCGTAGGTGTCCAGAACTAGGTTTCCAAGTAAGTAGAACATTGTACTCCTTTGATTCATTGGTTTCATCATTATATTGTCATCATTTGTTTCATTAGCCACCCATTGACCTCCATTCATACTCACCCCTCCACATACCCATTAAAACTTCTCAAAATCCCACCCAATCCACCTAATACCTCATTTTGGCCAATCAGGTCCTTTGTGTAATCACAAGGGAGACCCAAAACTCATTGTGGCATTCCCAGTTTTCCACAGTAACTGGCATCGGTTACACCCAATCGCCATCGGTCACCCTTAACTAGCATCGGTCTCTGTATTTACCAATAGAGTCCAGAATAGTGACCTATCCACCTATTCCCACATTACCTTTGTTCATCTGTGATCTTCCTGAGACCTCTGTCAGACCTGCAGAGACCCAAAACCAGTTACTTGACCTTCAGATCTTATTTTAACTTAGCCTGTTAGATTATATCTTTCTTATTGTATTTTAGATGAGATACCCAAATCAGTTTATTTACAATAGGATTTACTTTATTATCTACATTAAATTATTTTAAACAGTGGACTGACAGCCATCTAGGAAGTATCACACTTCCTGGATCTAGCACACGCTAGGAAGTTCACTGCACATATTGTTTAACTCTTTTTGGTGGTCTTGCTTTTCATTATAGGTAGTTCCTCCTAGCCAAAAGGAAGCTCTCATGATCAGCTGTGGATTCAAAAATTATATGCGCGCAGTAACTAGCTAACCAACATTTAAACAGGTATTCCTCCTACACCCATAACCCTATCTGTTTCATCGATATTTCAAAAAAAGTATAAGAATCAGGTGAAACATTTTGGCAAGCCCGGTGGGACTCATCCAAGGTTCTTTGCATTTTATTCATTCCTAGGAAAATTTGTGTGTTTGTTTCCCTTCTAAAAAGCATACACATTAATTTTCTTCTTTGGTAACCCTCTTTTTCTTTCTATTTGCTCTAAAAGAAACCTTTCTTTTGGTGTACTTAAAAAGAATCATTTCTTCTTGTTTTCTACATTTTAGTGAAAGAGCATCCCTTTTCCTATTCATCCATTTGTGTCATTAAAATTCATTTTTTAATTTGGGCTTAAAATAAGTGCATTGCATTCTGATTTATCACATTAGCTCACATTAATTGAGGGAAATCTATACGCTGGAAGTCATTCCCAGCGGATGGTTGACAAAAAAATCATAGAAAGCACATCTCTCTCTCTCTCTCTTTGAGTCTTGCCACATTGCAAAAATTCAAAACAAATACATATTCTTAAACAACATCTTTCCTGGGAACACCTGTCAATGATCGCACTGATATGAGGATTGACAGGTACTCCCCAGCTCGCTGCTCTATCGAGTCATACTTCAGAGTGAAGCCCACCCCCACCATAACATACCTGAAACCTCACCTTTTAGATCTCCTTCTTTGTAGGAAGCCATCCTCACCAAAAAATTCTATTCTACAGTTCATGAGTCACTCCTTAAATAGCATAAGATAAAAAAACATAATAGAAAAGGCACTCTTAGGATCACATTTTTCTTAGTGTTTCTGCTTGGCTTACGTTTTGAGGTGAGAGGTCACGTTCTTCATTCTTCTTATTTATCCTTGCATGCTCCTCATCATAGTTGGTGTATTTTAGACTTCTTCTGAGGGTGCCTGGACCATATTCTCATCATTCTAGAATTCAGGGTCTGATTCCACATCAGATTTTAATTCACAACCATTTTTCTTTTATCACTATTTCAATTTCACAGTGACCGGTGTCGGTCTAGCGACCATCATCGGTTACCCCCTGACCATCATCGGTTATACCCAACCGACGTCGGTTCACTGTCATTTTGGTTAACCTACCCAAAAGGACATTTATTCACCTTCTTCAACTTTTCAGAGTCCTTGTCACTATTACCATTCCCATTGACCTTGTAAAACTCATCAGGTTTGGCATACCTGTCAGATTTGACCTTACACCTTGTTTTTTACTCACTGTCCATTTCCCACAGTGACCAGCCATGGTTACCTATGACCGGCATCGATTTACCCTAACCAACATCATTTAGCCTGTGTCATTTTCTAGTCAACATTTGGTACCTAGTCCACTTTTTACCACCTTTTTCACCTGTTCCTACTATTTTTCTATGTCATTTATAGAGAAGCGGCCTAACCTGATCAGTACTGGTTCACATGGTGTTGACCCAAAGACAAGCAAGCACACTCGTATTCCACACAAGTTGTCAACCACTCCCACCTAGTCCTTCACTGCCTTCCATTTTATCACCCGCCATGGATCCTATCCAACCTATCACTATCGCTACTAGAGATGAGGATTTCGCATGACTCCTTGACCAAAACCCCTGCCGCCTTGCAGTTTTATCTTTCCCACTCATCTACCCGAGATGTCTCAGGTTAGTTGATATATGACATACCCATATCTATCCCCCCGAATCTCGTTCCCACTCCTGCATCAGCCCCAGTTGGCTCCATTTTCCCGCATCTACCTTACCCCCAGTCGTTTCGTAGCTAGGTCCTATACCTGCTATGACTTCCACATCTGCTACCTCCATTACACCCGCCACATCTACCATACCTTCGACAACCACCCAAAACACAACCTCATCTGCCCCTAATGTCTCGCATATACCCGTAGCTACATTACCACCTCCCGTGTCGGTTAGCCCTACCCCTTTTCAAAACGTGGTCCTTTCCATTCCACAATTGTTAGCCCTCATTACCATTAGGGTTACCATGACCCTTCCACCCCTGTATATGTACTATCAGCAGCCTCCCATTTCATCTATTATTCACTCTGGGTACATACCCCCTGTTTCACTGCCTTCTTCTCAATCAACCTACACAACAACACCATATACTGGAGTGTCACCCCCGTTATATGCCCAAAACCAACCCTCTCACGCTACAGGAGGCACCCAATCATCGCAACCTACCAATGACCTAATCAAATTGATGTTGGACAAGATGCAGACATTAGAGGCATCGGTTTCAGCTCCCGCAACACTCTCACCTACGACAAATTTGCAACGAGCCCATCCACCCATCCATTCCTATTCATCCATACCCCGTACATTGGGAGATGCCTAAATTCAACCATTTCAATAGCAAGGAATACCCACAACAAAAATTTTAGTCATTCAAACATGGACCTAATCACCCACGATGATGCTTTTCTCTTGAGGACCTTTCCCATGTCTCTAACTGGACCTACATTAGATTGGTATAGTGGGTTACCTAGACACTCTATATTTTCATTTAATCAGGTAGCCCAAGCCTTCTTGGATCATTTCTCCATCAATATCATCAAGAAGGTTACCATGATTGAACTATACTCCATTCGTCAGTATGAGGACAAATCTATCACAGATTTTATCGCTCGCTGGTGTAGCCTGACTAGTCAACTCACCTTCCAACTACAACAAACATAACTGATCAAACTCTTCACGCGGGCTTGTGCTAGACATATCTCACTGACTCTGCAGGTTCAGAATTTTCAAACATTTGATGAAGCATTCACCATGGAACAAAAGTTAGAGATTCGGGCCATCGAAGAAATCCAATTACACAGTAAAAATTTGGCATTCAAGTCAAATGATACTTCTTCTTCTTCCAAATCACAGAACAATTATTCAAAGGCCAAGGGCACCGCTAATGTAGTGGTACTCAAATCCAGTCCGGCTCATCCATCAAATTAGGCTACCCCGTCATCTAATCTCTCACCCGTCCAGACTTTTCAATTCAGAGAGAACAACGGTGGAAATACACCCCAATCGGGGAGCCTTACTCTTCTGTCTTAGAAAAGCTTATCAAAGCTGGGGCCATCATGCTTCTACCCATAAAACCACACACTGGTTTTGACCTTGCTTGCCCCATGCCTGCATGGTATAAATAACATGACTTTTGTAACTATCATCGAGTAAAGGGTCATAGTGATGGTAATTGCATCACTTTCAAAAACATTGTCCAAGAAATTTTCGAGAAAGGTGAGTTAACTGTGGATAATCCTAACGCACCTACCAACCAAAACCTACACATCTTCACAGAAACCATTTCCTAATCATGCCCCTTCATCTGATCAAACGGTGAGGCCTCAACTCATGATACCCATACCCGCGAGGTCCACGTTATTTTTAGTGACACACCTGTTGCTTCCCAATTACCCCATATTCTATCCATAGAGGAGATTCTAGCCCGAAATACTCCTTCCACATTGGAACCAACCTCCCATATTCCTTCACCCATAGAGGAACACCTTTCACCTCCTTCCTCACCTATGGAGGAGTCTTCCGCTAACATCGAGACCATTTCACCTTTGGCTTCTCCACTTAGAGAATCGATACCCACAGTAATTCTTCAGTTCATGGAGGATACTTGTTTTCCTCCTCCACCCATAGAGGAGCTCCCATCATCTCCTCCACATATAAAGGAGCACCTATTATCTCCTCCACCTATCATAGCTGAGATACCTTTGCCTCTTGGTGAGAATTCTCCATCATCTACCCAAGATCTTGCCAACCTACTTATGAATCTCTTACCCACGGAAGCTTAAGCTAGCCAATTCCCCGTCTCTTTTTAAGAATAGCCATGCCGATCAACACCACCTATAGACATGTCATTATCACATTTGGTTGATCTCTTAGATTATGTGGATAGGGCCTTACTTTGGGGGTGCCTTTTACTTCCTGTCTTAACACAGATGCAAATGTCAATTGCTGATACCTCCACTATCTACCCAAAAATATTTCGATCAATCGTAACGAACACAACCACCTCTATCACAACTTCTTCCATGACACCCATCATAGCTCAACATACACCCTTACCCATAACCCAAAATACATCTAAACCCAAACCCACACCTACAGCATCTACCTCGACTAAACCTATTACCACCTTAGGGGTCACCCCAACCACCAACCTTACTCATCCACCTATCAAACTAAATTTAGCTACATCTTCCAAAGTCAACACCACACCTACTCCATCACCCAAACAAAAGAACCAAATCCATAGAACTCATACTCTAGCTATGCCAATCACACCTGCACCGGTCCCATCCATCTTAGGACCTCAGCTTCCCAGCATGGTTAAGAAACTTCCACCCATCAATAAACCAAAAACCCAACAGCCCACTCCTTCCTTGCAAACATCTAACCTACCCAAGGGCCCGACACAACTTACACCTACACCTACAACATCTTTACCACCCATACCCCCAATACTCTCCATAACTTCTTCACTACCCACTACACTTCAGTCTTTGTCTCTCACACCCCTGGCTCGACCCGCATCATCTACCTTCACAACACCTTCATTATCCCCATGGGTAACTTGCCCTCTTCCCCCATCTAGTTTTCCCTCTAGATCCTGTGCGCCCATATCACCTTTACCCAAGAAGGTGCAACCCAAAGACAAAATTCCACTACCTCCCAATAAGGTAGTCAAAACAACCACACACCCTCCTACCCGTTCATCTACCACACCCCTACCTAGACAAACAAGACCGACACCCAAGACCACTCCAGCACCCAAAACCATAGCTCAACCTATGCTCCCTCTTGCGAGGACTATTCCTCAACAATCAGTCATACCTACATCCAAACCCACTTTCACTTCCCATTACAACCCACTAGCGGGGTCCTATGCCAAAATTTTAACCAACCTCCTTGAGACTTCTGTTATCACATTACCACCACTCAGACCTTATGACCCCCTCAAACCCAAGCCAAAAGGGTTTGATGACACTAAAATTTGTGCCTACCATCGTGTGCCAGGGCATGATGTGGAGAACTGCAAGGCCTTGAAAACTATCCTTATCTAGTTGTGTCCTCTGGAAGCCAACTTTGACGATGACGACCTTCTCGATGAGGACACTTCTTCATCGACACCCATTCCCATGGTCCTTCCTTCATTACCCACTCAACAACCACAACCTCCACCCCCACAGCTCCTAAAACCACCTCTAAGATTTGAAATTAAAATGGTTTGCATCAAATAACTTGCCACACCATCACCCAACTGTCATTATGCCCAAATCACCTCACAGGGTTTTTCTCCTCTGGTAGGTTTTTTCCTGTCATGTCATTATACCACTCACCCTACACCTTCTCCATTTGCCAACTCCCCTCAGATCAACATGATCCATGTTACTACCCATGCTCAGAAGGATAAAGGTAAAGAAAAGGTGACTGACCCACCAACCAATCCTATACCCAACATACCATCTGCACCCATACCTAAAATCACTATCCATAGCCCCACATACCCCATTTCTAATGGAGTCACACATCACACCATGCTCAAACAATTACACCAATCTCCCCTCAAAATGTCCTTATATAACCTCATCCAAACCTCAGAATCCCATCGTCAAGCTCTCATGGAGGTTCTTTAATCCATTGAGGTTTTACCCAATGACCCCACACTTGTAGCCTCCATTATCACACCTCATCATGTAGCCTCTCTCACCAAATTGCCACCTTTATCCACACCGCACCCTACTCACCAAGTAGCCTCCCTTAGCTTCTCAGAGGAAGAGATCACACCACACCAAATGGATGACCTAGACCCAACCCTCTTCATCTCTATCCACATCGATGATATATGTGTATGACATGTAATGATTGATGGGGGTACTAGTATTAATATCATTTCATCCCACACATTTACTCAAATGCGCATACCTGACAACTGCATGCATAAACATCCTGTCATGTTTTGTTCATTCAATGATGCTATCACCTCCACATTAGGCACTGTCATCCTCCACATTTGCATGGGCCCCCACACTATCCTAGAATTATTTTACATCTTGGAGGGGGAATTTCAATATAACTTGTTGCTTGGCAGACCCTGGATTCGTGTCATGGGTTGTGTTCCTTCCACTTTGCATCATTGTGTAAAGTTTGAACATGAAGGAAACACCTATACCATTCCAGCTGATCCATCACCTTTTAAAACATGTAACATGCTTTACCAACCTAATGACATGCTTATACCCATTAAGGCATCTACCTCCACAACCGCTACTGCTTCACCTACACTTCCGCTTACCAGTACAGTCACCACCTCCACCACACATACCTCTTCCACTCCTACCATTGCCACAACTTCCATGGCCAACCCATTAGTCTCCCAATATGTTAACTCCACTTCCGCATCGACGTCCGACACATCATCTATTCCCGCTACCCACATACCAACCACCAATCCCTTGGAAGGTGTTTTTCAATGCCTCACTCTGGGGGAATATCACCTATATAGTGTCAACACATTCCTTACTCCACAAGAGCATAGGAGTCTTCACCAACACCCTCGCTATGATCACCACATAGGAGAACACCTCCTTTATGGTCCTCCTCATCTTTGTACCAGTCTCACCTATGGGGGACTTGATACTACCACTGTACACACCCGAACCACCATCACAAACCCGCCCATTTTCCACTGACTTCCAGTCTCTTACCAATCACCATTTTTTTCCCACACCTTCCTGCACCGATGTGCATGGAAGGGTTTTGGTTTTGGCTTTTACAAGCAAGGCACCATACTGTTATTCCATGTACCACCCACAAACATAACGACCGTAGTGGTATCGGTTTTCTTGAACCACCTACCAAACACACCCGCATTGAACTCATCAAGGACATCAACCCTTCTCCACCCTCTTCACCCGCTCCACCTTCATCACCACCTTCACTGACGGAGTTGATGGATCCTGAATCTATCCCTCCTAACTTTTTTTTCATAAACACCATTTCATTGGGGCCTTTGACTTATCAACGTGAGGGCGAGGCTCCTTCCTCTCTTCCCTTCCTGTATCTTGAAATGATCGATGACGATACACCTTCAATTAACATCATCCAATGTCAGGATGATGAATCCATACTCACCTACCTTGGTGCAGAAGACTCATATATTCATCGGTCATTACCCTCTGAGACACAAACCATGTTGAATGAATTGACTATCGAGATCAACATTCATACTCAGGATGACCCGCACATCCTAAAGATCAGTCAATCTTTAGATGCTGCTGAGCAGGAAGCCATCACTTCTTTTCTCAAAGATCATAACCATGATTTTGCTTGGTCTTATGCAGACATGCCCGGTATTGACCCCACCATAGTGGTCCACAATATCGTAACCATTCCCGATGCCAAACCCATCAAACAAAAGCTGAGGAAAATGCACCCTCGCATTTCCCTTCTCATCAAAGAAGAACTTCAGGACCTTCTTTCCATTTCCTTCATATTACCCATTGATTATCCTCATTGGATTTCTAACATTGTCCCTATCACTAAGGTGACAGGGGGACTCTGCATTTGCATGGATTTTCATGACCTCAACCTAGCCTGCCCAAAAGATGACTTCCCCTTACCTGGTATTGACCAACTGGTCAACCTTACCACTGGTCATGAGATGCTATCACTCATGGATGGCTTCTCGGGTTATAACCAAATCCTGCTTTCCCTAGAGGATCAACATAAAACCACATTCATCACCCCTTGGGGGACCTTCTGCTATCGCGTCATGCCTTTTGGCCTTAAAAACACTGGTGCCACATATCAACGGGCTATGACTTACATCTTCCATGATATCATGCATCATATATTAGAAGATTATGTGGATGATCTCCTGGCCAAATCTAAATGTCACGTTCCAAACACCTTTTCATCCTTAAAACCATTTTTGACCGTCTCATTAAATATTGTGTTCACCTTCAACCTAAGAAGTGCATTTTCACGGTCCTCTCAGGAAAACTCCTGGGCTTTATCATTTCCCTATGTGGTATAGAAGTTGACCCTGCTAAAGTCAAGGCCATTCTTAAAATGCCTCCACCCACTAACCTTAGACAACTTCGTAGCCTACAAGGTAAGTTGCAGTCTATTCACCATTTCATTTCACAATTATCTGATCGGTGCCAACCATTTCATCATCTGCTCAAGAAGGATGTTTCCTTTAAATGGGATGATGACTACCACAAAGCTTTTGAGGCCCTAAAACAATACCTCCTCCAACCACCCGTACTCATTCCACCTAAAGATGATCAACCTTTCTACCTATACATCTCAGCTACCGATCACTCCCTGGGAGCCATGCTCGCACATCACGATGAACAACACAGGGAGTAGGTGGTTTATTACATAAGTCGTACTCTTTTAGATTACAAAACCCAATACACCCATCCCAAAAAACTTTTCTTAGCCTTAGTTTTCGTTGCCACCAAACTCCGCCATTACCTACTCAACCACAAAACCTATGTTGTGACCAACACCAACCCCTTACACTTCATGTATGCCAAACCTTACCAAAATCAGTGTGCCGCATGCTGGCTTATGCTTTTAGCTAACCTCGACCTTGACCTCAAATTTATTCATCAAAATTCCATCAAGGGCCAAGCCATCACCGACCAATTAGCTGACGCACCTATTTCTAGGGATCAACCCTCTAATTTTGACTTTCTAGATGAGTCAATTGCTACCCTTTCCCTAGATGAACCCCCTACCAAATGACACTCTTCTTTGATGGTTCAAAGTGTCAGCGTGGGGGTGGGGCTGGTATTATCCTCATTCCACTTGATGGTGAGCCCATGCCTTTGTCTTTCAAACTTGATTTTGAATGCACAAACAATATCACCGAATACGAAGCACTCGTATTAGGTCTCCAAGCCACCTATGCCCTAGATGTCAAATCAATCAACATCTTTGGTGATTCTCAATTGGTCGTAAACCAAGTCAATGGTGTATACCAATGTCGTAATGAGATACTTCAAAAGTATAAACATCATGTAGACATACTTTTGACCACCTTTGACCGTTATGCCCTTCAAACCATCCCACGTTCAACCAACAAATTTACAGATACCATGGCCTACTTAGCTTCCCAAATACCCGCTTCACCCACTGATTCTAAAATCTTTGTCACCATAGAATGACTCCAATCACCTTCTTATCTACCTCACGACATTTACTCTATTAGAACCGCTACCCCCCAACCCGAGCGACCTATGTTATAAAAAATACTCTGACTATCTTTCTTTGTCCATCTTACCCCCCGATCTCACCCGTAATGGACAATGTGCCTTCCTTAAAAAGGTCTCTCGTTATGTCATCATGGGGGCCTCCTCTATAAGTGCGTAGCTTTGATGGTATTCTCTTACGATGCCTCACAAGTTCTGAAATTCCTTATACCATTAAAGAAGTTCATGATGGCATATGTGGAGGTCACTTCAGTGGCCTTGTTGTTGCTAAGTGTATCCTTCACCTAGGCTATTACTAGCTAATCCTTAACCTTGATTGTTACAACTACATCAAACATTGTATAAAATTCCAACAACATGCCAACCTTCATCACACACCCAATCATGACTTACAACTCACCTGTGACCTTTGGCCCTTCTCTCAATGGGGTTTGGATCTTGTCAGAGAAATCAATCCCCATTCTTCCCAATGACATCAATGGATCATCACTGCTACCGAATACTATACAAAATGGGTTGAATCCATACCACTCATCTCCACGAAAGCCAAGAAAATATGTGAGTTCATCAATCATCACATCATTTGTTGCTTTGGTGTTCCTCATCACCTCATCACTGACAATGGAAAAACAATTCAAAAACAAAACATGTAAAAAATTTACTATGCCTTCAGCATTCAGCTAAGTTTCTCATCACCTTATTACCCACAAACCAATGGCCAAGCCGAATCCACTAACAAAACCTTAAACAAAATTCTCATGAAAGTGGTTAACAATACTGGGAAGGATTGGCATACGCACATTCCTTTTTCCCTATGGGCATATCACACTAGTATTCGCACTTCCACTGCTGCAACACCATTTTATCTGGTCTATGGTACAGAGGTTGTTCTACTTCTTGAAGTCTAGATTCCCTCACTCTGCATTTCTCTCCATGAAATGCTCAATGATGATGAATTTTTTTAGGACCATTTAGCACAACTTGAGTTATTAGATTAACGTCGTCTTAAAGCTCTTGATCACCTTCAAGTTTACCAAAAACGTATTAAACATGCCTATGACAAATGTTTCCATGAGCGAAACTTCCAAGTTGGTGACCTTGTCTTGAAAGAAAATCAACATGTAACCAAAGAAAAAAAACGTAAACGGGGAAAATTTGCTCCTAATTGGCTTGGACCATATATCATGACTCGTACTTATGGATAAGGTGATTATCATTTATCTTCACTCGATGGTAAACCCGAACCCGAACCCTTTAACGCCTTGCATCTTCGACCATTCTATTGTTGACTTTTAGTCCTACCTCACCTTTTTCTTTTTTCCATGCTCGTCCCTTGAGCGCTATCCACTTCATACACCTCACCAACGATTAAAAAAGAATCATGTGAGTACCCGTCACATGTTATCTTCTCTTGAATGTGTGTACCATGGTGCTGCACATAGCATGATTCTCATGGATACTTTTTGTCTACCTTTAGATGTAATCCCATGGTTGTTTCACCCTGCTTTCTAAACAAGAATCCTATTCTTCACCTTGGTCTTTTCCATGACTTCAAAGCCCCACATGGGACCCAACTCCTTAAGTCAAACTTCTAACAAAAAGATGACTCCTTCAAAAGGACATCTTCCTCTCTGCAATTGCTATTGTAAATAGACTGCTCCCTCGAAGGACAACTATGTAAAGTGTTTCAAAAAAAACCGAGAGAATTTGAAGCTTCCCGCATTGATCAGCTTCATGAAGACCTCAAGGAGTTAAATTCATCATCCCATATAGACTTCCCGCATTGATCAGTCTATCTCCAATACAAGTCAAAACAGAGAACTTTTTAGTCATGGACTTGCCCATTGTGACCTTGGATCTCTTGCCCAAAGAGCATGCCACCTCATACCATATAAAAAATTAACCACCTTTCACCTTTCTCACCATTCCCACTCCCATTTTCTACTGCCTCAAGGGACCTCTTGGAAACCAAGACATTTGGTGATCATGTGACTACTTTTCACCTTAGAACAATCAATCATGCAATGTCTTTAGGGTCTTACATTCATCACCTCCTCCAAGGTATGATCTACTTGGTATGATCCTAACCAATCAGGTGGCTTTATTACCCCCTCTTATCTTTTGACCATCTTTATTTACATTTTGATTACCTTATACAGGATTTGGTCCTCGACACTTACCTTTGGGGTATTCTTATTCTTATGCCACAATCGACATCACCTATATCACTTTACCTCTAACCCACCCACACCTAACAAACCTCAAATCACAACAAGCCTAAAACCTACTAACTCATTCTCATACCTCATCATATTTTTCCCTAGCTCATGGGAGAACTACATCAGCATGAGGTCCCTTTTTGCCAGGACTATGTAGGTAGCAATCAGAGGGCATGAGGCCCTTGGAGGTTAGCTTAGCCACTCTCTACGCTAACCAATCCATCTTTCATCTTCCTAAAATCACATTTGCCTCTACGTAGTTTCCTTTTTATATCACATAATTGGAAATTAAACCAAACAGACAATAAGTTGCTTAACATTTTTATCATCATCACAACATACATTTATTATGACTACTATTTCTCTACCATCATCATACATATATTATAAAGCATCTTAACAATAGCCCATATTATCATTCATTATACAAATTAATGAATCACAACCCCAACCACTTTAAAAATCAATCATGCCTAAACAAACTTGACTCAACCATGCCTAAACAAACCTGACTCCACCATGTCTAAACAAACCTAACTTGATCCATGCCTTAAAAAACCTGACTCAACCAGGCCTAAACGAACCTAAATCCACCATGCCTAAACAAACCTGACTCGATCCATGGCTATGACCTAACTCATCCATGCCTATGACTTGACTCAATCCATGCCTAAACCAAACCTGAATTCATCATGCCTAACTCACCTAATTTCCACCATATCAAAACAACAAATCAAAAGTCTCATCCAAACATCAACAAATCAAAAATCTCATGTATCTCATCATATAAATAAATGTGTATCTCAATACAACATACATGGCTATCCCATAATGTCCATCATCTCAAAATTGTTGGCACATAGGCCGATACTCAATACATTGGCACGCAGGCCGGTCTCATATACAATAAAATAATGAACCAATAAAAATCTCTTCGGCGTGCAGGTTGATATATGCTCAAAATATACAACAAATACTCTCGTACATCCTCACTATCTTTGGCACGCAGGCCGGTATATTTCAAAAAATGACTATAATACATCAAAAATCAAAATCCAGTTATTAGGCATCTCGGCGGATATCCTCCATCTCTATATCACTTGTACCCTCTTCCTCCTCCGCCCTTGTCTAGCGATCTGCTAGCATCTCCCCACCCATTATAGGTGGTGGCTGGGTCCCTGCTAGCACCTCACCCAGAGCTAGTCTCCATGCGCTGGTAGTCTCTCCCTGATCTGGCCTCAGAGCTTGATGGCCCCCTGTGCTCTCTACATTATGTGTGTAGGATCTAGTCCTCTCACTCAACGCCTATTGTGCCCGGTACACTCCATAGGATAGAAAGTCTATCTCAGCCACCATAAATTTTTCCTGGTAGTATCTAGCCTCATCTAGGGCATCCCATAAACTAGATATAGGCATGTTCTGTGGTGGCCCCATAGGCCTCGGCCCCTATACCTATTCTACGGGACCCTGTCCCTCTCCTGCCTGTGAACTAGGACCCTATCCCAGTTCTTGTGGTGGTGCCCCCTACCCCTGTGCTTGTATCTGGTCCTGTAACGCGCCAATCTGTGCTTGGGCTATAGCCAACTAGCCCTACACACCTGCCACCTATACCTATAAGGCTGCCACCTGACCATCATCCTCCCCTCTATCTCCATCCCCACCATAGGCCATCTGGGTCTATAGACTAGCCACCTCTACATGTAGCTCTGATACCTCTACCTCTAATCTCGCCAGCTGTGTCTTTACCATACCCAACTGCATAATAAGAGTAGCCACATGCCCCTGTAGGGCATCTCTCTGCACCGTGATGGTGTCTAGATCCGGCTACCCTGGTCTAGGTGGTATGGCTCATAAATGCACCGCCCACCACTATTTGTACCTGTCTGTGACCTCGACATCATCTATCCACCGGTCCACTGCCCACTCCTGCTACCCTGTGGGCACTGTCGGCTATGGTAGAGGTAAGGGCCTCACCACATAGTCTCTCTGGTACTATGGGAAGGGTGGAGGTACATCCTATAATAGCCTGAATTGCTACCTAACTCTGTCCACCAGGATCATCTTGTGCTCCCTGGCACGACAACCTTGTATCCATCTCAATAGCTAGAGCTCAGCTAGCTCCTCATGCATATGCCCATATGAAGGGAATCCCACATACAGCCTCCATATAATGTCCACTCCAGACAACCCCTCCAATAACCACCGAAAATAAGCCACATCATGTGTGTGCCTGTCTGATCTCCACTCTCTAATAGCCAACATCCATCGCCTGTACCCCACCCACAAAACTCTCGGTGGAAATGCATCTATTTGGGGCATCCCCATTGGCCGCACACAAACTATGTGCTCATAAGCCCAACAGTGTAGTAAGAAGGTACAACATAAGTTGAACCTACACAGACGCCCATATGCCCATAACTCTCTGTATAGCTGCACCAGGAATGCTGGCACCCAAGCAAAGAAGGTCTCATCTATCATCATGTCATGGAGTACCCCCATCAACGATGGGGGAAAACGTCCACCCTCTGCATCTGGAAGTGCAAAGAAGCACACTACCTTCATCAAAAGAACCACTATCCTCATCTCCTACAGACGGGCTAGGTACATCGCTCCATAGAGAATGCTAGCACTATGGAATGTCAGCTCATCCATCCCCTCTCCAAACACTGTCATCATTAGCTCCTCCAAGGCCTCAGAGGATATAGAGTAGACTTGTGTACCTAATATGGGTAGCCGTAGAATCCTAAACACATCCTCTATGGTGACAGTGATCTCACTCGTTGATAGGTGGAACATGTTGGTCATGGAATCCCATCTATCGATGAGCATGATCATCAAACTAGGCTACCAGACTACATGCCGATAGCATCAGACTCCACTCAAGCCCACTGCCTCCACATTCTACAGCTCCTTAGGGGTCACTACGCCACACACTATCATTAGCAGGGGTGGAACCTTGTCCCGTATACGTATCTACATTGTTATACCCATACTTGCCCCCTATCATTTCCCCACACCCTATTTTACCCCTACCCATCTTGATCCCCCAACTTATGGCACTTTTGACCCCTTTCTCTCCACATCCTGACCAATGTCGGTTATCTCTAACCGACCCTAGTCACCCCTTAACCGGCATTGGTCACTTTTTTAGTGACCGATATTGGTTCAACCCTACTGACGCTAGCCAAACTTGATCGACCCCGGTCATTGTCACGGTGAAAACCCGCGACCCTGTTATCCCGTAAAATTAGCAAGGGAAATTTTACAGATAACCCTACCAAAAATTTTGTTCTGATCCCTCGTCAGGGATTTCTTGCGTTCAGAACGTTGCAAAATCCCTTCCTGGGAAATCTAGTTTTTCGAACTTAGCCATTTTTGGTCTTTTTGGGCGGGTGCATATAATCACTATACAACATCACATGTTCATGCGCCCCCTTTTAATCCTTTGGCGCAGGTTTTCTTGTGTCAACAAGAATTTTGGTGCACCTTCCATTGTTGGGTCTTCCTTGCATGCGCCAAAGTGCATGCGCCTTCCTGTCAACAAATCATTTGTTGTGCCACTTTTTGGTGCGCCAAGGGCGCACATATTCCTCTGACGACACCACTTTTGGTGTGCCTAAGGCACACATATCTTCATGTTGTCAAGCGTTTTGGTGCAACAAAGGGCGCATGTTTTCTTGTGTCGACAACTCATTTGGTCCGCCACTTGAAAAGTTAGTGGCGCATTTATTGCCTCCTCGCCTATAAATAGGAACATCTGCACTGTCATTATCACCAACGGAAATCATGTGATTTTCTCTGTACCTGTCTGCGCACCAGCCTGTCACTTTCGAATTGCTTTGTGGACCCATTTGCGCATTTCTTCGTTATAAATATCCAGGTAAGAGGTCCTCTTTCTTTTGTGCTTCGTGTTTGTGGTTTTTGGCTGCTTGTGGGTATGAATCGGATTGAAAAGAATAAAGTCATGAGCTTGCCCCCCCTGCTGTCTTTCCACATGATCTTCCCCCTCTTTCCAGATCTGCTGGTAGAGGAAGCTCTGTTCTAAAAATAATAATAAGCTTGGACCCCTTTGTTTAAAACCTATTTCTGTCACCCCAATGAACCTTGCAGAAGGAGCTAAGCCATATGTGAAACCCCTCTGAGAAGAATCAAAGCTTAAAAGGAAACTATATTTTCCTTCTCCTTCGGTGCATTAGCGCACTCTGCAACATGAAGAACAACTGCGCTAATGGTGCATCTGTTGCCCCTGTTACAAAAAGAGCAACCGCGCCAATAACGCGCTTTCCCCACTTGTTGCAAATTCTCTCCTTGCGTCCTGCCTGGCGCACCAAACTCATATGTTGCGTTCATAAAATTCGTGCCATTGGCACACCCAACATCCATGTAACAATCCTTTCATATGCGTCAAGTGCAAAGCTATAAACGATGTAGGCGCATCCACCATTGCAACAACGTTGTGTCATGCAAACCTTATATGCGCCTTTGGCGCACCGAAGTTCCATGTAACATGAAGAATTTGTGCACCCTTTACAAAATGCATCCACATGGTGTAGGCACACTTGTGCTTACAGCAACAAAGAATGCACCCTGTAGTGTCTATGCACCATGCGCCCTTTGGCGCTGATTTACCCCTTGCAGCAACCCTTTCCTGTGCACCTTATCTATTTAGCTCTGTAATCTACAATATCCATGCGCCATGCACCCTAAGGCCTCAAACTTACTAACTCTTTCTTCTGTCATCATTTCAATGGAAAATCAAACAGCTGACATGGCTTTCTTCAATTGGGTTTCACTTCTTATTCTTGCATATCAGCAGCTAAGTTTAGAAGAACATATGTCAACATCAAGAAAGAGACCTACCAAATCCAAAGGCAAGGCCAAGCTCACAGAAGAAGAAATGAAGTATAAGTATCAGAGGGTCAGAATGCCTGAGTCCTAAGCAGAATGTGACCTGGAAATCAGAGACTCAGAACTGGGTCATATTGACATGGAGGAATTCTGGTCCAGAACCCAGAAGATCACAAGAAGTCCATGGATGGACAAGCTGATAGGCAGTGCCCTGCACTTTGCTGGAGGAATCCCAGTCAGTGCCGTAAACAATGAATTTATGATGGTGGTTTCTTGGTGCTACAATAAAGACACAAGATGTGTCGTAAATGAGAAGGGTGAGGTCATAATCAACCTCACTGCCCGCCACTTTGAAATAATACTCGGCATTCCTCATCACTGGCACTTTGTGGCCGTCAGCCAAGAAGACTGTGTTAAGGCCTGAGACGACAATGAAGATCAGTGCATGCAGCTGATGAACGAGGTATATTTGAAAAATAAAACGGTGGTGACCCGTTGGCCACAAATCATTCACCGCAGTGATTTTTCAGAGGAGCTCAGTGACACCATCACGTTCCTGAGTAGGGTGTTTGGGCTTCTTGACACCCACTATTTCCACAAATGGATGCTGCGGTATTTAGAAACAATGAACAAAAATATGCCCGATCAACGCTTTGAGTGGGCAGAAATCATAAGCAGCACGATATCAGAGTAGCTTCAAAAATTCCCCACAATGGGGAGGTTCTACATGAATTCCTATGTTGTTTACGCTACAGCTTCAGAAAGGGACTACCCAGCTCTGATGCGGAGTGGCGTTTGGCCCCAAGTTAAAATCTACGAATATTATCCAGAGCTAAAGCTGGAAAATAGCATCCCTCAATTTACAAAGATCAATGATGCATTTTTCTATTTCATCATCTGCCTGTTGAGGCCAAATATGGCTCACGGTCGCACGACCACGAGCATCGTGGCAGCCACAGAGAAATGGGGGGCCCTGTTCACTCAATTCCCCACATTCACTTATCTAAGGGCAGCTAATTTCTTGGGGGAACCGAATAGACTGCCAAGATATGCTGGGCCCAAGTTGATTCTATTGGAGCTATCAAGGTAGCTTATTACTTACCATGAAAAGTGCCTAAAGAGAAAGTAGGGTGGAACTCCTTTCCCCCTCATAGTGGGTAGGTATACGTGTCCCTCTCACCACAAGGAAAAGGACATGTTTGTAGAGCTGGAGCTGCTGAATCTGAAACATGACTTCCCAGTAAGCCCCACTTTCGATCCAAGAAATTGTTTGCCAAGGGCCAAGCTCGACCTAATCCACATCCCTCAGATCGAAGATATCTACATTGACCTATATCATGAGGTTGAGCTCAGGAGGAAGGATCATTCTCGCCGGGCCTTAGCAGAAATCATCCAATACAGGGTGGCCATCATCCCCAAACGATACCAAACTACTGAGGAGGAAGTGGATCAAGTGTATCTTGACATAGGTGGGGACGATTGGCCTTTTGCATTGATTGATAGAAGCAAAGCCCCTCAGACAATTGAGGAAAGAGTCAAGGAAACTCTGCGCAGAATAGAGCATTGGTGCCGAATGAACGGGCTCGTCTACCTCGGAGTCAATTTCACAACCTCTCCGTTGGGTAACGCACCTCCTCGATTAAAACAGTAGCCAAAAGGTAAAGGAAAGGGTAAAGAGGGTGAATCCAACACCACTCAAGAGGAATCTCCTGAAATTCCTCCTTCCGCTGCACCTGAACAAGTTGTAACTCTGGCTTCCCTAGAGAAAGAAATAGTGGAAGATGTCCCAATAGGCCCATCCACTCAGGATATCGCCACTGCTATAACAACTAAGGTCCCTTCTGTCCCTCCTGCTTCTTCATCCATCTTCTCTTCTCTTGCAGAAAAGTGACCCGAATTGAAAATTTTCCTCTAAGATCCATAGATCTGGCCTAGTTGGAGATCTTTAGTTCACTGAGTTTTTATAAAAATTTGTATTTTGCCGTAGATCTAAGTTTCTGACTATTTACCAAAAAATTTCAAACTCTTTGAAAAAGTCAAATTTAGATCCAAAAATCAGCTTGCTAATCTTCACTATCATTTTATCCTCATTGTTCTTTATCATTAAACCGCAATCAGTTTTCAGAAGAGAGTAATTTTAAATATTTAGAAAAGTAAATGCTGCTGGTTTTTGTCAGAAAAACTAGAAAATCAGTAGGTGTAACCCAAAAAGAAATTTTAAATCTGCACCACAACGATCCAGATCTGGAAGGTACGCTGGTAGGTGAGCCATTTACGCGTGGCAGGAAAGCTCATGGAGAAGTTGATCCTACTTTCGATCGGCTTCAAAGGCACAATTTCCGTGTAGCACCGATGTGCTTTTCATCACTAAGTTCAGCTGATTGGTCAGCCAGAAGCGCCTCACCCCACGGAAGAGTCGGTTTTCACAAGGAGCCTCTACATCCCTTTGCAGTGCTTTACTGCTCATCGGAACTGCACTCCCAGCCCGCATTCTTTTTCCAGCTATCCAGATGGCGGTGCGATGGGGAAATGCTATGGGTCCTCTTGCATTACCACATCCTGTTCACGTGCTCCCTCATGGAAACCGAAAGAATTTTCCCAAATTCGACAGAAGCGGGAACCAAAGCATGGATTCACACATATCTGTATTCATCATGTCATGTAGTATTCTAGATGTAACTCACGAAGATGTGTCGGTTCACCTTTTTCTAGAAACTTTACAAGGGCCTGCAGCAGAATGGTTTCAGCATTTGCCGGCCGGATCTATTACCAGTTGGGCCACCTTGTGGGATGCTTTTGAAGACAGGTACAAGCCTTCAGAAGATGCATTTGCATTATTATCACAGATCACTCACCTGAAGAAGGAGGCCAATGAGACCATGCACAATTTCATCGCCAGGTTCAATGCATTGATCAACCGTGTCCCTGTTGCCATGCTTCCAACACCGGAAAATCAGAAGTGTTTCTTCGTGAACACTATGAGTTCGAAAGTAAGTTTCTTGCTCCTGCAAGAGCAAGTGGCTACCTTGATTCTCGCCTAGGCCGCTGCCATTCGAATTGAAGATAATTTGATAATATCTGGCGAATTGAGAAGGGAATCATCCAAGCCTAAATCTTCGGGCCCTTCTCCCACTACTTCATCTGATCCGGCATTTCAAAAGATGGCAAATTATTTACTTGCATTGAAGAAGTAGTTGGCCCAAGCCTCCCCCAGTTCCTCATACCGGGATATTCCCCGGAGGAACTTCATTTCCGACAATGTTTCACAAAGGCCGCGCTTACCTGTAACTGCTCCACGGTTGGCGCTTGAGGCTCCTCCGGTCAACGCTCTAGCCGAAATTGAAGAAGAGGAACAAGATTACGAAGAACCTTCATCTCAAGGTGAAGATGATCAAGATGTCGGTGAGCCGACTGGCGACTCTACTATCGGGTATATGGAATTTGAGGAGGAAGAATCTGATGAAGAGGAGGGTACACAAGGCTATGCAAGTGGACAATCATACGCTGTTTTTACCCGCTCGCAAGGAAAAGAAGCAGAGGTCGCTGCCCATGTGTAGAAGGAGAAGGCCGTGTCAAACGTGCCTCCAACCATTGCTAAAAGAGGTAATCCTCTTCCTACTCAACTCCCTGTTAAGTCTTTTACAAAGAAATCTTTTCCCCCTATTTCTCCTCCAAATCAGCCTTCTCATACTCCTATAAAGACCAATAATCCTACCCTACCATCGCGAAGTGAGGGACTCATTCCTTCACCAGCACAACCTTTGGCCGCATTTGATATCATAGATCATGCTAAAAAGACCAAGATCCAAATGTCTGAAGCCGAGTATCTTCAGTCAAATCCCGAACAGCTTGTAAGATTGACCAAGTATATTCAAAATCAAGCTGCCATATCTCCTCAGGTTTCCCTGAGAGGAATCCTTGCCACTCCTTCTACATCCCGCATAAATATTGCCTCAACATCTGCATAAGGCAAGATAGAACCTTTCTATCTCTCCCTCCTAATCAATGGCCATAAGTTAAGTAACTGCATAATTGATTTTGGGGCTTCTGATAACGTCATGCCGGCAAAAGTTGCTCATGCTCTAGGCCTCACCCTTACCAAGCCTTTTGGTAGATGTTATTCCTTGGAAACCAAGCAGGTGTCGTTGATTGGTCAAATCAAAGATGCGTAGTTTGCATTTGCGGCGTTCCCAGAGAAAAGAGTAAAGATGACCGTTCTCGTTGCCGACATTCCAGCAGCCTATGGAATTTTGCTGCGAAGAAGTTTTTGCAACGAGATTGGCGGAGAGATTCATATGGATTGGTCTAAGGCCAGAATCCTTGTCAAAGGTGTAATGCAGACTTTGGAGCCAGAATCACAAAAGAAGTACTTGGTTACTAACTCCGAAGACCCCAAAGCTCAAATTATTTTCGAATCATCAGGGATGGGGAAATATTTCTTGTCTACCGAGTTTGACAAAATGGTTGTTCTCATCCAAGAATAAGATCTTAACAAGGTCTGGACCTTGTAGTTTGATGACAGTTGCGCAACCAGTGGATGTGGCATCGGAGCCGTGCTAATATCTTCCGAGGAAGAAATTATTCCTCTCTCTTTTAAGTTGCAATTTTTCAACACAAATAACACTGTTGAGTATGAGTCTCTGTTACTCGGCATGCAGGCCGCAAGAGAAAGAGGGATCAAAAATCTGAAAGTGCAAGGTAATGCAGAGCTAGTCGTGAATCAAGTTAAGAGGATATATCAAGTGAAGAATGAGAGGCTCAGGCATTACCGCAATGCGGTGTGGGACAACATCGAGGAATTTGATGCTTTTTCAATAGAAGCCATTCCAAGAGCTCAAAATGACATGGCTAATTCATTGGCCGTTTCATCATCCCTCATGCTCCCTCACCCAGGTTTGAAAACAGACAAATACACCATTGAGATGGTTTTCCGCCCGAGCATGCCAGACAACTCTCAGCATTGGCAAGTATTCAACGATGATAATCAACTCATTTCCTTTCTAGAAAAGGCAAAAAATTTCCAAGGATTGCATTTTGAAGGATCCGCTTCTATATGCCACGAATCAGTCACCGATCAAAAAGATGAATCCGAAGAGAATAACGGCATATGTCAGCTCAAAGGAAATAAAATTCCGAAGGGCCTGGTTTCTCTAGAATGGTTGTTTGATAGGCATGACCGTTTTGTAAAAAAGAAAAGGCAAGATTATGCTGGATCCTCCCCAGAAACCGAACCGGTCAATTTAGGTTCGGTAGAGCATCCGCAATTCGTGAACATTGGAAAATGCTACACGCCTGAGGAGAAGCGGAAGTTTGTCAAACTATTGAAGAGATACATGGACGTATTGGCATGGTCCTACGCCGATCTAAAGTCTTTTAAGCCAAAGGACGTCCAACATGACATCCCGTTGAAAGAGGATGTCAAAGCCTTTCGCAGAAGCAAAGGCATTATAACCCTAAGATCTCAGGTACTATCCAGGCTGAAATTCAGAAAATGCTGGATGTGAGAATCATTTTTCCTATCCATCACATTACTTGGGTAGCAAATATTGTGCCAGTGCGCAAGAAAAACGGTGAAATACGCATATGTGTAGATTTTCGAAACTTGAATCAGGCTTCCTTAAAAGACAACTACCCACTTCCTATAATGGATCAAGTTCTGCAAGCGGTAACTGGATCAGAAATGCTGTCCATACTTGATGGTTTTTCAGGCTACAATCAGATTGAAGTTTCACCTGAAGATCAATTTAAAACAGCATTCACTACTCCCTAGGGTACATTTGCTTATAGCAGGATGCCTTTTGGCCTAACCAATGCTAGTTCCACCTTTCAGCGAGCCATGGACCTTGCATTCAAGGGTATGATGGGGAAGGTCATCGTGGTCTATCTGGATGACTTAACTGTGTTCTCTAAACAATGAAATGATCATTGTGATCATTTGGAGAAAGTATTGGCCAGGTGCCAAGAACATGGGATTTCCCTGAACCTGAAAAAGTCTATTTTTGGAGTCACGGAAGGAAAGTTGCTAGGGCATGTGGTTAGCAAAGAAGGAACGAAGATAGATACTGAAAGAGTTAAGGCTATTCAGAGCCTTACTTTTCCTACAAGCAAGATTGGCATTCATTCTTTCTTCGGAAAGGTAAACTTTCTCAGGTGTTTTGTCCCCGACTTTGTTGAGAGGACTCGTCATATATTGGACATGATGAAGGGGTCACCAACTTTCCATTGAAGCGAGGAAGGGAAGAGGTCATTCAAGGAAATAAAAGCTTCCGTTGCTCACGCGCCAGTCCTGGTATGTCCCGATTTCTCCAAAGATTTCATCATGTATAGCTATGCATCTGAGCATACTGTATCTGCCATCTTGATGCAAAAGAATTCAGAGGATGTTGAATCTCCGATTGCGTTCATGAGCTCTCCCCTCAAGCCTCACAAAATAAAAATGTCTCAATTGGAAAAGAATGCCTTCGCTGTTGTCAAAGCAGTCAAAAAATTCAGGTATTACATTTTAAATTCCCATACGGTGGTGCTGGTCCCTAACACGGTAGTCAAATCAATTCTAACTCAATAGGAGTTAGGAAGCTTGCGAGGAAATTAGATTGCGAAGGTCTAGGAGTACGACCTGGATATAAAACCAACCAAGCTAGTAAGAGGCAAGGGCTTGTGTCAGCTTATGGCTGAAAACAAAGATTCAGAAAACCCTGAGGAAAAGGATGATTGTACCAATGAAGCGTGAAGCCAGCTGGAGAAAGCCCATTCTCTGCCTCTGGTCCTATTTGTTGCAACCAGCGATGAGTGGTATTCCGGCATTGCTTTCTTCCTCACCTACGATGAATGCCCATCTCACCTAACTACGAAGGAGAAGCGCAATATAAAGCTCAGAGTGGCCAAATTTGTCATCTGGGATGACGGTTTATACAAACGCAGGATAGATGGTGTCTTCTTGCGATGTGTCGACAAGCCACAGCAGGTAAAGTTACTTGAAAGTTTTCATAATTCAACCTGTGGAGGCCATTTTTCCTCTTCCGTGATAGCACACAAAATCATCCGAGCAAGGTACTATTGGCCGATGCTCTTCCAAGATGTAGCCACCTGGGTAGCAAAATGTGAACCTTGCCAGCAGTTCGTCGGCAAGCCCAAGTTGGCTGCTTTTCCCCTCAGGCCAGTCGTTGTCAATGAACCATTCAGGCAATGGGGAATTGATTTTATTGGTGCACTCAATCCCCAATCAAGTGCTGGACACAGTTATGTCCTAACAGCAACAGATTACTTCACCAAGTGGGTGGAAGCCATACCTATCAAACATGCCACTTCCGAGGTTGTTTGCAATTTTATCAAAGAAAATATCATTGTCAGGTTTGGCATTCCCAACAAGATTGTTGTTGATAATGCTTCTAACTTCTCCTCACGGGAAGTTATTAGTTTTTTCTATGAATATGGGATAACTTTGGTTCATGCCTTAGATTATTACCCTCAGGGAAATGGTTAGGCGGAATCCAGTAACAAAAACTTGGTGACCATCATACGAAAGCTAGTGGATGAGAATCAACGAATGTGGCACAAGTCCTTATATGACGCTTTGTGGGCGGACCGTGTTACTCCCAAGAGGTCTCTCGGCATGTCACCTTTTCAAGTGTTATATGGCACTGATGTCGAGCTTCCCATTTCCGCTGAAATCCCTGCTTTGCGCTTGGCACGAGCAATTGAAGATGAAACTTTCCGAAATTCTCTCGAAAAGAGAATCATGTATCTAATAGAGCTCGAAGAAAAGAGAGTAAGAGTGATCGACAAGATCACCGAACATCAGAATCAAGTTAAGAGATTGTTCGATAAAAAAGCTAAGCAAAGAAATTTTTAGGTGGGAGACCTCGTCCTTTTTTGGGACAAGTGAAGAGAGCCAAAAGGCATGCACGGAAAGTTTGATTCCCTGTGGAGAGGGCCTTTCAAGATCAAGCAGCTCAATGGAGAGAATAGTTTCTATCTCTCATATCTAGATGGAACCGAACTCCCGCTTCCCTACAGTGGGCAACATCTGAAAATCTTCAGGAAGTAGAGCTTGCTCTCTTCTTTGTACAGTTGCTTTAGTTGTGTGTTTGTTTTTGTCCTATATTTTCTTTCTATTTGTTGTGTGTTTCCCTTTCCGGTCGCCCTTGTTTTTGACTCTGTTACCCAATGGATAGGCACATGAGATCTGGGATTCTCTAACCCTGAGGTTTGCTCAGGGATAGTCCCCAGAAAGAGCCAGCTGTTATCCCATAAAATTGGCAAGGGAAATTTTACGGATAACCCTACCAAAAATTTTGTTCCGATCCCTTGTCAGGGATTTCTTGCATTCGGAACATTGCAAAATCCCTTCCCGGGAAATCTAGTTTTTCGAACTTAGCCGTTTTTGGTCTTTTTGGGCCGGTGCATATAATCACTATGCAACATCACATATTCATGCGCCCCCTTTTAATCCTTTGGCGTAATTTTTCTTGTGTCAACAGGCATTTTGGTGCGCCTCCCCTAGTTGGGTCTTCCTTGCATGCGCCAAAGCGCATGCACCTTCCTATCAACAGATCATTTGTTGTGCCACTTTTTGGTGCGCCAAGGGCACACATATTCCTCTGACGACACCACTTTCGGTGCGCCTAAGGCGCACATATCTTCATGTTGACAAGCGTTTTGGTGCGCCAAATGGCGCATGTTTTCTTGTGTCGACAACTCATTTGGTGCGCCACTTGAAAGGTTGGTGGCACATTTATTGCCTCCTCACCTATAAATAGGAGCGTCTGTGCTGTCATTATCACCAACGGAAATCACGTGATTTTCTCTGTACCTGTCTGCGCAACATCCTGTCGCTTTCAAATTGCTTTGTGGACCCATTTGCGCATTTCTTCGTTATAAATATCTGGGTAAGAGGTCCTCTTTCTTTTATACTTCATGTTTGTGGTTTTTGCCTGCTTGTGGGTATGAATCGGGTTGAAAAGAATGAAGTCATGAGATTGCCCACCCCCCCTGTCGTCTTTCCACATGATCTTCCCCCTCTTTCCAGATCTACTAGTAGAGGAAGCTCTGTTCTAAAAATAATAATAAGCTTGGACCCCTTTGTTTAAAAGCTATTTCTGTCACCCCCAATGAACCTTGCAGAAGGAGCTAAGCCATATGTGAAACCCCTTTGAGAAGACTCAAAGCTTTAAAGGAAACTGTATTTTCCTTCTCCTTCAGTGCACATTGGCACACTCTGCAACATGAAGAACAGCTGCGCCAATGGCGCATCTATCACCCCTGTTACACAAACAGCAGCCGCACCAATGACGCACTTTCCCCACTTGTTGCAAACGCTTTCCTTGCGTCCTGCCTGGTGCAACCAAACTCGTATGTTGCATTGATAAAATTCACGCCATTGGCACACCCCAACATCCATGTAACAATCCTTTCATATGCGCCAAGTGCAAAGCTATAAATGGCAAAGGCGCATCCACCATTGCAACAACATTGTGTCATACAAAGCTTATATGCACCTTTAGCGCACCGAAGTTCCATGTAGCATGAAGAATTCGTTCGCCCTTTACAAAAATGCATCCACATGGTGCAAGACACAACTTGTGCTTACAGCAACAAAGAAATGCACTCTACAATGTCTATGTGCCATGTGCCCTTTGGCACTAGATTTACCCCTTGCAACAGCCCTTTCCCGTGCACCTTATCATATTTAGCTCTGCAATCTGTAATATCCATGTGTCATGCACCTTAAAGCCTCAAAATTGCTAACTCTTTCTTCTGTCAGCATGTCAATGGAAAATCAAACAGCTGACATGGATTTCTTCAATTGGGTTTCACTTCTTATTCTTGCAGATCAGCAGCTAAGTTCAGAAGAACATATATCAACATCAAGCAAGAGACCTACCAAATCCAAAGGCAAGGCCAAGCTCACAGAAGAAGAAATGAAGTATAAGTATCAAAGGGTCAGAATGCCCGAGTCCCAAACGGAATGTGACCTAGACATCAGAGACTCAGAGTTGGGTCATATCGATATGGAAGAATTCTGGTCCAGAACCCAGAAGGTCACAAGAAGTCCATGGATGGACAAGCTGATAGGCAGTGTCCTGCACTTTTCTGGAGGAATCCCAGTCAGTGCCGTAAACAATGAATTTATGATGGTGGTTTCCAGGTGCTATAATAAAGACACAAGATGTGTCGTAAATGAGAAGGGCGAGGTCATAATCAACCTCACTGCCCGCTACTTTGAAATAATACTCGGCATTCCTCATCACTGGCACTTTGTGGCCATCAGCCAAGAAGATTGTGTTAAGGCCTGGGATGACAATGAAGATCAGTGCATGTAGCTAATGAATGAGGTATATTTGAAAAATAAAAAGGTGGTGACCCGTTGGCCACAAATCATTCACCGCAGTGATTTTTCAGAGGAGCTCAGTGACACCATCACGTTCCTGAGCAGGGTGTTTGGGCTTCCTAACACCCACTATTTCCACAAATGGATGTTGAGGTATTTAGAAACAATGAGCAAAAATATGGCCGATCAATGCTTTGAGTGGGCAGAAATCATAAGCAACACGATATCAAAGCAGCTGCAACAATTCTCCACAACGGGGAGGTTCTACATGAATTCCTATATTGTTGACGCTGCAGCTTCAGAAAGGGACTACCCAGCTCTGATGCGGAGTGGGGTTTGGCCCTAAGTTAAAATCTAGGAATATTATCTAGAGCTAAAGCTGGAAAACAGCATCCCTCAATTTACAAAGATCAATGATGCATTTTTCTATTTCATCATCTGCCTGTTGAGGCCAAATATGGCTCACAGTCACACGACCAAGAGCATCATGGCAGCCACAGAGAAATAGGGGGCCCTGTTCACTCAATTCCCCACAGTTCACTTATCTGAGGGCGGCTAATTTACTGGAGGGAGCCAACTAGACTACCAAGATATGCCGGGCCCAAGTTGATCCTGTTGGAGCTGTCAAGGAAGCTTATTACTTACCATGAAAAGTGCCTAAAGAGAAAGAAGGGTGGAAATCCTTTCCCCCTCATAGTGGGTAGGTATACGTGTCCCTCTCACCACAAGGCAAAGGACATTTTTACAGAGATGGAGCTTTTAAATCTGAATCATGACTTCCCAGCAAGGCCCACTTTCGATCCAAGAAATTATTTTCCTAGGGCCAAGCTCGACTCGATCCACGTCCCTCATATCGAAGATATCTACATTGACTTATATCATGAGGTTGAGCTCAGGAGGAAGGACCATTCTCATTTGGCCTTAGCAGAAATCATCCAGTATGGGGTGGCCATCATCCCCAAAGGCTACCAAAATACTAAGGAGGAAGTGGATCAAGTGTATCTTGACACAGGTGGGGATGATTGGCCTTTTGCATTGATTGATAGAACCAAAGCACCTCAAACAATTGAGGAAAGGGTCAAAGAAACTCTGTGTAGAATAGAGCATTGGTGCCGAATGAACGGGCCTCATCTAACTCGGAGTCGATTTCACAACCTCTCCATTGGGTAATGCACCTCCTTGATCAAAACAACAGCCAAAAGGCAAAGAAAAAGGGTCAAAGAAGGTGAATCCAGCACCACTCAAGGGGAAGCTCCTGAAAGTCCTCCTTCCGCTGCACCCGAAACAAGTTGTAACTCTGGCTTCCTCCAGAGAAATAAGTGAACAGAAGATGTTCAAATAGGCCCATCGACTCAGGATGTTGCCACTACCACAACAATTGAGGTCCCTTCTGTCCCTCCTGCTTCTTCGTCCATCCTTCCCCTCCTCGAGTGACTCAAGCAGACCATTCCCCCTCCAGTCGTGTCCTCTCCCCCTTATCTCTGACTGTTCCTCCCGCTTCTTCGTCCATGTCTTCTCTTCTCTCGTGGATATGTACCCCTCCATTTCTTCCCTCATCTCATGAGTTCCCCTCTCTTCCTTTGTCTTCCTCTCGATGCAGTATCCTCCAAGTGTCCTCCCACATTTTTCCCTTCTACTACTGCAGTTGCCCCCCTTCTCTATTTCTGGCCCTTCTCCCATAAGTCCAGCCTGGATCTCCTAGCATCTAAGTCAACAGAAAAGGAAAGTTCCCATCACTCCGACAGACTTCTCCATAATCCCGTCAAAAGGGGCATAGAAGCATAAGCCCGTCACACGCTTCTCTCAGAGCGCTTCGGGAGAGAGGGTGATGGAGATCGCATACCCCAATCATCTGAAGGATAAAAAGGATCCTGTCTCCGACAGATTACATAGTGACTCAAGTAACAATGGGTACATCTTCTGAAAGCCTTCAGGGAGAGGCCCTATGTGCAGTTGATGCCCTCTGCAAGAAGCTGCAAGAAGCAAAAGAAGAGAAAAGGCTGCTAAAAGAGCAAAATAAACATCTGCTCAAAGCCTTACAGAAGATGGGCAGTGCACCTCCCACAACTACCGTCGAGACTCCTAAGCCTTTGAGCCAGGATAAAATTTATGAATATGTAAAGATCAGAGCGAGCAGGGTATGGCCATTTCCACTTGGAGGAACCAGATCCTCAAAGACAGTGAAAAATTAATCACCAAGTTTACTGATTTTTATCTGAACATCAACAAGGTGAATAAAGAGCTCCAAGCATTAGCGGCACCCATATCAAAAGAGCTGGACCATGCTAGGCTACAGCATGAGACCTTTCAACAAATATTCGACTGTTCAGTCGAAGACCTGGTCAAGTTCGATGTTTTCGGTCATCCCAGGGACCTCAATAAAGTACTTTCCACTCTGGACTATCGGATGGATCAACTGGAATTCGTCCTTGAAAAGATCAATAAGGTAAAGGAAGAAGCCCTGGACGCGATGCACCAAATAAAGACAAATCGTTCTCAACATGTCTCCAGGGTTGCTTACTCCTTCCTTCGCCTTAAGGAAAGTTGATGAAACCATCTAGATCTTCAAGGAGATCATTTCACAAGGGCTGGGGGCCAGAGGTCACTTTTGACGCAGAGTCCATCAATAACATGCTGACCTGTCGGGACTTCATCAGAGTTCCTAATAGAAGCAGAGAAAGAATATTCCAAACTCCTAGAGAAGCTCATAGACGAGTGGGAGACTTGCGAGGTGATCAGTGAGTGACACAAGGATCCTTCCCAAGATCACCTAGAGCCCATGATCAACAAGTTCATGGAATACCGTGCCCAATTCCACATCTCATCACCTGGGCAACAACAACAGGATATCCCCTTTTAGTCACTGCGATGACGACGATGAATAAATTCTCTTTCTTCTTCTCTCTTTACTTCCGACTTTCTTTTTTGTAAAATGTCTAAAGTATGTTGACACAAATGATGACATCATCCATGTTGCACCATGGGATGATGTCATCCATCAAGTTGTCAAAAGTCAACATGACTTTGAGATATTTTTATAGATAATTTTGTAAATAGGTGGTTGGTTCCTTTTTGTCTTCCTTCTTCTCCTTCTTCTATAAATACTCAAATACTTGTTGTATTTGAGAGCGGTGAATACTCTTTCAGATGAAAAATAGAAGTGAGGAGAAAAGAATTTGAACTTTTTGTAACAGAAAGAAATATTAATACAATATTTAGACTTTGTGCTGAATACATGTGTTATATGCATTAGATCTTTCTTATGTCAGATCTGTGTGTTTATTCTGTTGGATCTGCTTCTGTTTTATTGTCATTTATTCATCAGTATTGCTTTTCTCATTTATGCAAGTAGGTTTGGCTCTGTTTACTACCAATCCCAAAACATAAACCCTCTGACCTTTCTTCTTTGGAATTCATTTCTTTTCTTTCTTCGGATCTGATCTTTCTTCATCCTCTCTTTCATTCCTTTCTTTTCACAGTCGGAAGCACCCCTACTGGGATGAGATCCCAAACCCCCGAAGGCAGAATATTGTGAGACTTACACATATTCCTGCTAGTAGAATAGTAATAAACTAGTTTCACTTTGCTGACTCAAAGAGGGGCTATGCCCTGCACACTGTTGGCTCGTTTATCCATAGATCTGCCCAAGTGACAGATTTTCGGACCAACAGACCCCCAAACCCCCTTTTTCTCAAAACCTACCCACCTTGACCCTTTTCCCCCCTAATAAACACCTACACCTCCCTTCCACCTAATCCCCTCCCTTCCTCTCCCATTTATTTCTCTCCCCATTCCTATTTTACCTACTTTACCCTCTCATTTCCAAATTTTCATTTTCTTTTTTCCCACCCAAAAACAAAAACCACAAAACAATTTGCAAATCCTATAATCTATCTAACTGAATACAACTAGAGTTGGACACTTATCTCATCGTGTTACCGTCAACTCGGTGGCACGTCTGGCCACTACAACAATGGCCTGCCCGATCCCTCTCCGGCCTATTCCATCACTAAATCTCCACCCGTGTTTCCAGCCAATCAAATCACACGCACCAATCCAGTGGACCCGCCTGTCACCAACCAATCACCCACCATCCACACTGCCAACTCAATGCTATGTTCCATCTGGACACTTTTCCCTGTTTTCTCTATCTTTTGTCATTTTCTCAATTCGCTAAATGACAAATGAATAAAAAAACATGGATTTTTTGTTTTTATAACAAACCCGACCTAACCAACGTCAGTTTACCTACACTAGCATGGATCACGTGCCCTACCTTACCATGGTCGGTTGCCCTATATCGACGTAGGTTACCCTTGACCGGCATCGGTCACCCTCTCTTACACAAACCCAACATTTTACCCTATTACCCCGTCTATCCCTCCTTTTTCTTCCACACCTACCCTTTACCTTGATCATTTACCCCACCTCACCTTTACCCTACCCATTTACTCCAGCTTCCTGACCTTATCATTTACTACCTACCTTTTTCCTCCTTTGGGGACTCATTATTTTAACCCTTCCTCGGCCTTACCTGTGCCGTGAACTAGATTTTTTGACTGATACTGGTTACACCTAACCGTCACTGGTTAAGCTAGAACCACCGTTAGTTAACTTTTAATCCCCAAAATAACCTTATTTTTGAGGTTGGAAAACATTGGCACATTCCTGAGAGATATCACATCTTTTGAGAATGAATTTTAGTGAGAACATGTATGCAAGGAAGGAGATAAAGTATTTTCTCTTGCACAACCATCCAGTACTCACCCCAGCAAAGATTTGCTCCTACCAAGCAAGAAGGAATGCACATGCAGCCCATGCAGAAGATTTCCTATGGTTGGTGATCCTCTACATCCTTCAACCTCTTACTAGCACCTTCATTCCTCACTCGTAGGCGTTTAGAACCAGGTTCCAAGTAAGTATAACATTGTACGCCTTTGGTTCATTGGTTTCATCATTATATTGTCATACTTTGTTTCCTTAGCCACCCATTGACCTCCATTCATACTCACCCCTCCACATACCCATTAAAACTTCACCAAATACCACCCAATCCACCTAATACCTCATTTCGGCCAATCAAGTCCTTTTCGCAATCACAAGGGAGACCCAAAACTCATTATGTGGCATTCCCAGTTTTCCACAGTAACTGGCACCGGTTACACCTAACTTTCGTTTGTCACCCTTAACCGGCATCGGTCTCTCTATTGACCAATAGAGTCCAGAATAGAGACCTATCCACCTATTCCCACATTACCTTTGTTCATCTGTGATCTTCCTGAGACCTCTGTCAGGCTTGCAAAGACCCAGAACCAATTACTTGACCTTCGGATCTTATTTTAACTTATCCTATTAGATTATATCTTTCTTATTGTATTTTAGATGAGATACCCAAATCAAATTAATTACAATAGGATTTACTTTATTATCTGCATTAAATTGTTTTAAATAGTGGACTGACAGCCATCTAGGAAGTATCACACTTCCCGGATCTAGCACACGCTAGGCAGTTCACTACACATATTGTTGAACTCTTTTTGGTGGTCTTGTTTTTCATTACAGGTAGTTCTTCCTTGCCAAAAGGAAGATCTCATGATCAGATATGGATTCATAAGTTATATGTGCACAACAACCAACCAACCAGGATTTAAATAGGTATTCCTCATATGCCCATTACCCTATCTATTTCATCAATATTTCAAAGAAACATCTAAGAATCAGGTGAAACATTTTGGCATGCACTTGGTGGGACCCATCTGGGGTTCTTTGCATTTTATTCATTCCTAGGAAAAGTTGTGTGTTTGTTTCCCTTCTAAAAAGCATACACATTAATTTTCTTCCTTGGTAACCCTATTTTTCTTTCTATTTGCTCTAAAAGAAACCTTTCTTTTGGTGTACTTAAAAAGAATAATTTCTTCTTGTTTTCTTCATTTTAGTGAAAGAGCATCCCTCTTCCTATTCATCCATTTGTGTCATCAAACTTCATATTTCGATTTGGGCTTAAAATAAGTGCATTGCATTCTAATTTATCACATTAGCTCACATTAATTAAGGGAAACCTATATGCTGGAATTCATTCCCATCTGATGGTTGACAAATGAATCATAGAAAGCACATCTCTCTCTCTCTCTGAGTCTTGCCACATTGCACAAAAATTCAAAACAAATCACATATTCTTAAACAACATCTTTCCTGGGAACATTTTTCAATGATCGCACTGATCTGAGGATTGGCAGGTATTCCCCAGCTTGCTACTTTGTCGAGTCATACTTCAGAGCGAAGCCCACCCCCACCATAACAAACCTGAAACCTCACCTTTTAGATCTCCTTCTTTGTAGGAAGCCTTCCTCACCAAAAAATTATATTCTATAGTTCATGATTCAGTCCTTAAATAGCATAAGGTAAACAAACATAATAGAAAAGGAACTCTTAGGATCACATTTTTCTTAGTGTTTCTAGTTTTCTTTCGTTTTGAGGTGAGAGGTCACATTCTTCATTCTTCTTATTTATCCTTGCATGCTCCTCATCATAGTTGGTGTATTTCAACTTCATCTGAGGGTGCCTGGACCATATTCTCATCATTCCCAGAATTCTAGGTCTAATTCCACATCATATTTTAATTCAAAACCATTGTCCTTTCATCACCGTTTCAATTTCATAGTGATCGATGTCAGTCCAGTGACCGTCATCGATTATACCCAACCGGCATCGATTCACTATCATTTTGGTTAACCTACCCAAAAGGACATTTATTCACCTTCTTCAACTTTTTAGAGTCCCTGTCACTATTACCATTCCCATTGACCTTGTAAAACTCATCAGGTTTGGCATACCTGTCAGATTTGACCTAACACCTTATTTTTAACTCACTGTCCATTTCCCACAGTGACCGGCCATGGTTACCTATGATCAGCATCAGTTTACCCTAACCCGAATCAGTTAACTTATGTCATTTTCCAGTTAACATTTGGTACCTAGACCACTTTTTACTGCCTATTTCACCTGTTCCTGTTATTTTTCTGTGTTATTTACAGAGAAGCAGCCTAACCTAATTAGTACTAGTTCACATGGTGTTGACCCGAAGACAAGAAAGCGCAATCATATTCCACACAATTTTTTAACCACTCCCACCTATTCCTTCACTGCCTTCCATTTTATCACCTGCTATGGATCCTATCCAACCTATCGTTATCGCTATCAGAGATGAGGAGTTCACAGACTCCTTGACCAAAACCCTGTTGCCTTGTAATTTTATCTTTCCTACTCGTCTACCTGAGATGCCTTGGGTTAGTTGATATACGACATACCCGTATCTATCCCCCTGACTCTCGCTCCCACTCCTGCATCAGCCCAAACTAGCTCTACGTTATCCGCATCTACCTTACCCCCAATCAATTCGCAACTAGGTCCTATACTCGCTATGACTGCCATGTTAGTTACCTCCATTGCACCCACCACATCTACCATACCTTCGAAAACCACCCAAAATGCAACCTCATCTGCCCCTAATGTCTACGTATACCACCTCTGGTAGTCGGTTAGCCCTACCCCTTTTCAGAATGTGGTCCTTTTCATTCCAAAATCATTAGCCCCCCATTTCCACTAGGGTTACCATGACCCTTCCACCCCTGTATATGTACAATCAGCAGCCTCCTGTTTCATCTATTATTCACTCTAGGTACGTAGCCCCTGTTTCACTACCTTCTTCTCAATCAACCTACATGGAAGCGCCATATACTGGAGTGCCATCCCTGTTACGTGCCCAAAACCAACCCTCTCATGCTATAGGAGGCACCCAATCATCATAACCTACCAACGACCTAATCAAATTGATGTTGGAAAAGATGTAGACATTAGAGGCATCGGTTTTTGGCTCCCGCAACACTCTCACCTACGATGAGATTTGCAACGAGCCCATCCACCCATCCATTCCTATTCATCCATACCCTATACATTGGGAGATGCCTAAATTCAACTGCTTCAATAGCAAGGAAGACCCGCAACAACATTTGCATGGTCATTCAAACATGGGTGCTACCCTTATCGAGCACATGAAGATGCTTTGCTCTTGAGGACCTTTCCCATGTCTCTAACTAGACCCTGCATTAGATTGGTATAGTGGGTTACCTAGACACTCTATATTTTCATTTAATCAGTTAGCCCAAACCTTCTTGGATCATCTCTCCATAAATATTGCCAAGAAGGTTACCATGACCGACCTATAATCCACGTTTTAGTATGAGGATGAATCTATTGCAGATTTTGTCACTTGCTGGTGTAGCCTAATTAATCAGCTCATCTTCCAACTACCACAAATAGTAACTCATCAATCTCTTCACATGGGCTTGTGCCATACATATCTCATCGACCTTGCAGGTCCAAACTTTCTGAACCTTCGATGAAGCATTCACCATGGCATGAAAGCTAGAGATTTGGGCCATCGAAGAGAATAAAATCCAATTATGTAATAAGAATTCGACATTCAAGTAAAATGATACCTCTTCTTCTTCCAAACCACAAGAACAATTATTCAAAAGCCAAGGGTACCACTAATGCATATTGGTACTCAAGGCTGGCCCAGCTCATCTGTCAAATCAGTCTACCCCCTCATCTATTCTCTCACCCATCCAGACTTTTCAATACAAACAAGAACAGTGGAAATACACCCCAATCGGGGAGCCTTACTCTTCTTGTCTTAGAAAAATCTTATCAAATCCGAGGCCATCACCCTTCCAGCCCATAAAACCACAAACTGGTTTTGACCCTACTCACCCCATGCCCGCATGGTATAAAGAACATGACTTCTGTAACTATCATCGAGTAAAGGGTCATAGTGACGGTAATTGCATCACTTTCAAAAACATTGTCCAAGAAATGCTCGAGAAAGGTGAATTAATCATGGATAATCCTAACGCACCTACCAACCAAAACCTACACATCTTCAAGAAACCATTTACTAATCATGCCCCTTCATCTGATCAAATCGGTGAGGCTTCAACTCATGATACACATACCCATGAGGTCCACGTTATTTTTAGTGACGCACTTGTTGCTTCCCAGTTACCCCATATTCCATCCATAGAGGATATTCTAGCCCAAAATCCTCTTTCCACATTGGAACCAACCTCCCCTGTTCCTTCACCCACAAAGGAACACCTTTCACCTCCTTCCTTGCCTATCCAGAGGAGTCTTCCGCTAACATCGAGACCATTTCACCTTTGGCTTCTCCACTTAGAGAACCGCTACCGAAAGTGCTTCTTCAGTTCATAGAGGATACTTGTTTTCCTCCTCCACCCATAGAGGAGCTCCCATCATCTCCTCCACCTCTAGAGGAGCACCTATAATATCCTCCACCTATCATAGACCTAGTTGAGATACCTTTGCCTCTTGGTGAGCATTCTCCATTAGCTACCCAACATCCTATCGACCTACTTTTGGCTCTCTTACCCACAAAAGCTGAAGCTAGCCAACTCCCCATCTCTAAGACACATTTTATGGGAATAGCCATTAGGTCCTCATTGACTCCACTTACAGACGTGTCGTTCTCACGTTTGGCCGATCGCTTAGATTATGTGGATAGGGCCTTACTTTGGGGGTGACTTTTGCTTCATGTCTCAACGTGGATGCAAATGTCACTTTCTGATACCTCCACTATCAACCCAGAAATATTTCGAAGAATAAAAATGAACATAACCACCTCTATCACAACTTCTTCCACAACACCCATCATGGCTCAACATACACCCTTACGCATAACCCAAACTACATCTAAACCCAAACCCACACCTACATCATCTGCCACGACTAAACCTATTACTACCTTAGGGGTCACCCCAACCACCAGCCTTACTCATCCACCTATCAAACTAGATTTAGCTACATCTTCCAAAGTCAACACCACACCTACTCCATCACCCAAACAAAAGAACCAAATCCATAGAACTCATACTCCGGCTACGCCAATCACACCTACATTGGTCCCATCCGTCTTAGGACCTCATCTTCCCAACATGGTTAAGAAACTTCCACCCATCAATAAACCAAAACACACAACAGCCCACTCCTTCCTCGCAAACCTCTAACCTACCCAAGCACCCAACATGACTTACACCTACACCTACAGCATCTTTACCACCCATACCCCCAATACTCTCTGCAACTTCTTCATTACGCACTACACTTCATTCTTTGTCTCTCACACCCCCGGCTTGAACCACATCATCTACCTTCACAACACCTCCATTATCCCCATGGGTAACTCATCCTCTTCCCCCATCTACTTTTCCCTCTAGATCTCATGCACTCATATCACCTTTACGCAAGAAGGTGCAACCCAAAGACAAAACGCCGCTACCTCCCAATAAGGTAGTCAAAACAACCACACACCATCCTCCCCGTTCATCTACTACACCCCTACTTATACAAATAAGACCAAAACCCAAGACCACTCCAGTACCCAAAACCATATCTTGACCTATTCCACCTCCTGCGAGGACTGTTCCTCAACAATCAGTCGTACCTACATCCAAACCCACTTTCACTTCCCATTATAATCCACTAGCGAGGTCCTATTCAAAAATTCTAACCAATATCATTGATACTTTTGTTATCACATTTCCGCAACTTAGACCTTATAACCCCCTCAAACCCAAGCCAAAAGGGTTTGATGACACTAAAATTTGTGCCTACCATCGTGTGCCAGGGCACAATGTGGAGAACTGCAAGGCCTTGAAAATTGTCCTTATCCAGTTGTGTCCTCTAGAAGCCAACTTTGACAATGACGACCTTCTTGATGAGGACACTGCTTCACCAACACCCATTCCCATAGTTCTTCCTTCATTACCAACTCAACAACCACAACCTCCACCCCCATAGCTCGTAGAACAACCTCATAAATTTGAAATTAACATGGTTTGCTTTGGATAACTTGCCACACCATCACCCAAATGTCATTGCGCCTAGCTCACCTCATAGGGTTTTTCTCCTCCGGTAGGTTTTTTCCCATCATGTCATTATACCACTCACCCTACACCTTCTCCATTTGTCAACTCCCCTCAGATCAACATGATCCACATTACTACCCATGCTCAGAAGGATAAAGGTAAAGAAAAGGTGACTGACCCACCAACCAATCCTATACCCAACATGCCATCTGCACCCATACCTAAAATCATTATCCGTGGCCCCACATACCCCATTTCTAATGGAGTCACACACTGCATCATGCTCAAACAATTACACCAATCTCCCCTCAAAATGTCCTTATATGACCTCATCCAAACCTCAGAATCCCATCGTCAAGCTCTCATGGAGGTTCTTCAATCTATTGAGGTTTTACCCAATGACCCTATACCCGTAGCCTCCATTATCACTCCCCATCATGTAGCCTCTCTCACCAAATTTCCACCTTTATCCACACCACACCCTATTCACCAAGTAGCCTCCCTTAGCTTCTCAGAGGAAGAGATCGCACCACACCAAATGGATGACCCAGACCCACCCCTCTTCATCTTTGTCCACATCGATGATATACATGTACGGCATGTAATGATTGATGGGGTGCTAGCATTAATATCATTTCATCCCACGCATTCACTCAAATGTGCATACCTGACAACTACATGCATAAACATCCTATCATGTTGTGCTCATTCAATGATGCTATCACCTCCACATTAGGCACTATCATCCTCCACATTTACGTGGGCCTCCACACTATCCTAGAATTATTTTACATCTTGGAGGGGGAATTTCAATATAACTTGTTGCTTGACAGACCCTGGATTTGTGTCATGGGTTGTGTTCCTTCCACTTTGCATCATTGTGTAAAGTTTGAACATGAAGGAAACACATATACCATTCCAGCTGATTCATCACCTTTTAAAACATGCAACATGCTTTACCAACCTAATGACATGCTTATACCCATTAAGGCATCTACCTCCACAACCGCTACCACTTCACCTACACTTCCACTTACTAGTACAGTCACCACCTCCACCGCACATACCTCTTCCACTCCTACTGCCACCACAACCTCCACGGCCAACCCATCAGTCTCCCAATCTCTTAACTCCACCTCTGCATCAACCTCTGACACATCATCTATTCCTGCTACCTACATACCAACCACCGATCCCTTAGAAGGTGTTTTTCAATGCCTCACTCTGGGGGAATACCGCCTATATAGTGTCAACACATTCCTTACTCCACAAGAGTATGGAAGTCTTCACCAACACCCTCGCTATGATCACCATATAGGAGAACACCTCCTTTATGGTCCTCCTCATCTTCGTACTAGTCTCACCTGTGGGGAACTTGATACTACCATGTACACACCCAAACCACCGTCACAAACCCAACCATTTTCTATTGACTTCCAGTCTCTTACCAATCGTCATTTTTCCCACACCTTCCTACACCGATGTGCGTGGAAGGGTTTTGGTTTTGTATTTTATAAGTAAGGCTGTCATATCATTATTCCATGTACCACCCACAAACATAACAACCATAATGGTATCAATTTTCCTAAACCACCTACCAAACAGGCCCTCATTGAACTCATCAAGGACATCAACCCTTCTTGACCCTCTTCACCCACTCCACCTTCATCACCACCTTCACCGACAGAGTCAATGGATCCTGAATCTATCCCTCCTAACTTTTTTTTTCATAAACATCATTTCATTGGGGCCTTTGACTTATCAACGTGAGGGCGAGGCTCCTTCCTCTCTTCCCTTCCTGTATCCTGAAATGATCGATGATGATACACCTTCAATTAACATCATCCAATGTCAGGATGATGAATCCATACTCACCTACCTTGGTGCAGAAGACTCATATATTCATCGGTCGTTACCCTCTAAGATGCAAACCATGTTGAATGAATGGACTATCGAGATCAACATTCATACTCATGACGACCCGCACATCCTAAAGATCAATCAATCTTTAGATGCTACTGAGCAGGAAGCCATCGCTTCTTTTCTCAAAGATCATAACCACACTTTTTCTTGGTCTTATGCAGACATGCCCGGTATTGACCCCACCATAGTGGTTCACAATATCGTAACCACTCCTGATGCCAAACCCATCAAACAAAAGCTGAAGAAAATGCACCCTCGCATTGCCCTTCTTGTCAAAGAAAAACTTCAATGCCTTCTTTTTGTTTCCTTCATATTACCCATTGATTATCCTCGTTGGATTTCTAACATTGTCCCTGTCACTAAGGTGACAGGGGGACTCCACATTTACATGAATTTCCATGACCTCAACCTAGCCTTCCCAAAATATGACTTCCCCTTACCTGGTATTGACCAACTGGTCGACCTTACCACTGGTCACGGCATGCTATCACTCATGGATGGCTTCTCGGGTTATAACCAAATCCTGCTTGCCCCAGAGGATCAACATAAAACCACATTCATCACCCCTTGGGGGACCTTCTGCTATCACGTCATGCCTTTTGGCCTTAAAAACACTGGTGCCACATATCAACGGGCTATGATTTACATCTTCCATGATATCATGCATCGTATATTGGAATATTACATGGACAATATCTTGGCCAAATCTAAATGCTGCTCCGAACACCTTGCCATCCTCAAAACCATTTTTGACCGTCTCATTAAATATTGTATTCACCTTTAGCCTAAGAAGTGTGTTTTTGTGGTCCTCTCAGGAAAACTCCTAGGCTTTATCATTTCCCTACGTGGTATATAAGTTGACCCTACTAAATTCAAGGCCATTCTCAAAATTCCTCCATCCACTAACCTTAGAGAACTTCATAGCCTACAAGGTAAGTTGCAGTCTATTCACCATTTCTTTTCACAATTATCTGATCGGTGCCAACCATTTCATTATTTGCTCAAGAAGGATGTTTCCTTTAAATGGGATGATGACTGCCACAAATCTTTTAAGGCCCTAAAACAATACCTCCTCCAACCACCTGTGCTCATTCCCCTTAAAGACGATCAACCTTTCTACCTATACATCTCAGCTACCGATCACTCCCTGGGAACCATGCTCACACATCGCAATGAACAACACATGGAGTGGGCAATTTATGACATAAGACATATTCTTTTGGATTAGGAAACCCGAAACACCCATCCGAAATAAATTTTCTTAGTCTTAGTTTTCATTTCCACCAAACTCCGCCATTACCTACTCAACCACAAAACCTATGTTGTGACCAACACTGACCCCTTACACTTCATGTATGCCAAACCTTACCAAAATCAGCATGCCACATGTTGGCTTATGCTTTTAGCTAACCTTGACCAATTGGATGAAGCATCTATTTCCATACATCAACCCTTTAATTTTGACTTTCCAAATAAGTCAATTGCTACCCTTTCCTTGGATGAACCCCCGTACCAAATGACACTCTTCTTCGATGGTTCCAAGTGTTAGCGTGGAGGTGGGGCTGAAATTATCCTCATTCTACTTGATGGTGAGCCCATGCCTTTGTCTGTCAAACTCTATTTTGAATGCACAAACAATATCACCGAATACGAAGCACTCGTATTAGGTCTCCAAGCAGCCTATACCCTAGATGTCAAATCAATCAACATATTTGGTGATTCTCAATTGGTCGTAAACCAAGTTAATGGTATATACCAGTGTCATAACGAGATAATTCAAAAGTATAAACATCATGTAGACATAATTTTGACCACCTTTGATCGTTACGCCCTGCAAACCATCCCTCGTTCAACCAACAAATTTACAGACATCATGGCTTGCTTGGCTTCTCAAATACCTGCTTCGCTCGCCGATTCTAAAATCTTTGTCACCATACAATGACTCCAATCACCCTCTTATTTACCTCGTGAAGTTTACTCTATTATAACCACTACCCCTAACCTGAGTGACCTATGGTATAAATAATAGTCCAACTATCTTTCTCTCTCCATCTTACCCCCTGATCTCACCCGTAACGGATAATGCACCTTCCTTAAAAGGGTCTCCCTTTATGTCATCCTGGGGGGCCTCCTCTATAAGCGTGGATTTGATGGTATTCTCTTACGATGCCTCATGATTTTTGAAATTCCTTATACTATTAAGGAAGTTCATGAGGGCATATGTGGAGGTCACTTCAATGGCCTTGTTGTTGCTAAGCGTATCCTTCACCTAGGCTATTACTGGTCGACCCTTAACTTTGATTATTATAACTACATCAAATGTTGTGTAAAATGCCAACAACATGCCAACCGTCATCACACACCCAGTCATGCCTTATAGGTCACCCGTGACCTTTGGCCCTTCTCTCAATGGGGTTTAGATCTTGTCGGAGAGATTAACCCCCATTCCCCAACGACATAAATGGATCATCACTGCTATCGAATACTATATAAAATGGGTTGAAGCCATACCACTCATCTCCATGAAAGCTAAGAAAATATGTGAGTTCATCAATCATCACATCATTTGTCACTTTGGTTTACCTCATCGCCTCATCACTGACAATGGAAAACAATTCAAAAACAAAACATTGAAAAAAATTTGCGACGCCTTCAGTATTCAACTTAGTTTCTCATCACCTTATTACCCATAAACTAATGGTCAAGTCAAATCCACTAACAAAACCTTAAAAAAAATTATGGTGAAATTGGTTAATGATACTAGGAAGGATTGGCATACGCACATTCCTTTTTCCCTATGAGCATACCGCACTAGTATTTGCACTTCCATTATCGCAACACCATTTTTTCTGGTCTATGGTATAGAGGTTGTTCTACCTCTCGAAGTCTAGATTCCCTCACTCCGCATTTGTCTCCAATACATGCTCAATGATGATTACTTTCGTCAAGACTATTTAGCACAACTTGAGTTATTAGACGAATGTCTTCTTAACGCTCTTGATCACCTTCAAGTTTATTAAAAATGTATGAAACGTGCCTACAAAAAACATGTCCATGAACAAACCTTCCAAGTTGGTGACCTTGTCCGAAAAGAAAATCAACATGTAACTAAATCAGAAAAAATTAAATGGGGAAAAATTTCTCCTAATTGGCTTGGACCATATATCGTGACTCATACTTATGGATCAAGTGCTTAACATTTATCTTCACTCGATGGTAAACCTGAACCCAAACCCCTTAACACCTTGTATCTTTGACCATTCTATTGTTGAATTTTAGTCCTACTTCACCTTTTGCTTTTTTCCATGCTTGTCCCTTGAGTGCTATCCACTTCATACACCTCACCAACAATTAAACAAGAATCATGTGAGTACCTGTCACATGTTATCTTCTCTTGAATGTGTGTACCACTGCACTGCACATAGCATGATTCTCATGGATACTTTTCATCTACCTTTAGATGAGATCCCATGGTCATTTCACCCTACTTTCTGAGAAAGAATCCTATTCTTCACCTTGGTCTTGTCCATGAATTAAAATCCCCACATGGGACCCAACTCCTTAAGTCAAACTTCTAACAAAAAGATGTCTCCCTCAAAAGGAGATCTTCCTCTCCACAAATGCTGCTATAAATAGACTTCTCCCTCGAAGGACAGCTATGTAAAGTGTTTCAAAAAAAAAGTGAGAGAATTTGAAGCTTCCCGCATCGATCTGCTTCACGAAGACCTCAAGGAGTTAAATTCATCATCCCATATAGAATTCCCACATTGATCAATCTATCTCCAATACAAGTCAAAACATAAAACTTTTTAGTCATGGACTTGCCCATTGTGATCTCCTATCTCTTGCCCAAAGAGCATGCCACGTCATACCATATAAAAAATTAACCACCTTTCACCTTTCTCATGATTCCCACTCCCATTTTCTACCGCATCAAGGGACCTCTTGGAAACCAAGACATTTGGTGATCATGTGACTACTTTTCACCTTAGAACAATCAATCATGCAATGTCTTTAGGGTCTTATGTTCATAATCTCCTCCAAGGTATGATCTATTTGGTATGATCTTAACCAATCAGGTGGATTTATTTCCCCCTCTTATCTTTTGACCATCTCTATTTAAGTTTTGATTGCCTTATATAGGATTTGGTCCTCGACACTTACCTTTGGGGTATTCTTCTTCTTTTGCCACAATCAACATCACCTATATCACTTTACCTCTAAACCACCCACACCTAATAGACCTCAACCCACAACAAGCCTTAAACCTACTAACTCATTCTCATACCTCATCATATCTTTCCCTAGCTCATGGGAGAACTACTTCGGCCTGAGGTCCCTTTTCGTCAGGACTATATAGGCAGCACTCCGAGAGCATGGGGCCCTTGGAGGCTAGTTAGGCCATTCTCTACCCTAACCAATCCATCTTTCATCTTCCTAAAATCACATTTTCCCCCTATGTAGTTTCCTTTTTATATCACAAAATTGGAAATTAAACCGAATAGACAACAAGTTGCTTAACATTTTTATCATCATTACAACATACATTTATTATGACTACTATGTCTCTACCATCATCATACATATATTATGAAGCATCTTAACAATATCCCATATTATCATTCATTATAAAAATTAATGAATCAAAACCCCAACCACTTTAAAAATCAATCATGCCTAAACAAACCTGACTCAACCATGCCTAAACAAACCTGACTCCACCATGTCTAAACAAACCTGACTCGATCCATGCCTAAACAAACATGACTCAACCATGCCTAAACGAACTTGACTCCACCATGCCTAAACAAACCTGACTCGATCCATGCCTATGACCTAACTCAACCATGCGTATGACCTGACTCAATCCATGCCTAAACCAAACGTGACTTCATCATGCCTAACTCACCTAATTTCCATCCATATCAAAACAAAAAATCAAAAGACTCATCCAAACATCAACAAATCAAAAATCTCATGTATCTCATCATATAAATAAATGTGTATCTCAATACAACATACATGGCTATCCCATCATGTCCATCATCTCAAAATTTTCGGAACGTAGGCCAATACTCAATACATCAGCACGTAGGCCGGTCTCATATACAATAAAATAATGAACCAATACAAAATATCTTCAGCACGCAGGCTGGTATATGCTCAAAATATATAATAAATACTCTCATACATGCTCACTATCTTCGGCACATAGGCCGGTATATATCAAAAAATGACTATAATACATCAAAAATCAAAAGCCACATATTAGGCATCTTGGTGGATATCCTCCATCTCTATATCACTTGTACACTCTACCTCCTTCGCCCTTGTTTGACAACCTGCTAGCATCTCCCCACCCATCATAGGTGGTGGCTGGGTTGTTTCTGATGCCTCACCTGCAGCTGGTCTCCGTGCACTGGTAGTCTCTCCATTATCTGGCCTCAGAGCTTGATGGCCCCCTGTGCTCTCCACACTGTGTGTGTGAGATCTAGTCCTCTCACTCAATGCCTGTTATGCCCATTACTCTCCATAGGATAGAAATTATATCCCAGACACCATCAGTTTGTCCTAGTAGTATCTAGCCTCACCTAGAGCATCCCATAACCTAGATATAGGTACAGTTTGTGTTTACCCCATAGGCCTCGGCCCTTGTACCTTTCCTGCGGGACCCTATCCTGCTCCTACCTATGAACTGGGACCCTATCCCAGTGCCTGTGGTGGTGCTCCTTGTCCTTGTGTATGTATCTGGGCCTATAAAGCCCCAATTTATGCCTGGGTTGTGGCCAAGTAGCCCTGTAAACCTGTCACCTGTACTTGTAAGGCCACCAACTGACCATCATCCTCCCCTCCATCTCCATCCCCACCATCGGCCATCTGGGTCTGCAGACTAGCCACCTGTACATGTAGCTCTGCTACCTCTACCTCTGAGCTCACCAGCTATGTCTATACCATACCCAACTGTGTAATAAGAGTAGTCACCTGCCCCTGTAGGGTTTCTGTCTACACTGTGATGTTGTCTAGATCCGGTTGCCCTGGTCTAGGTGGTATGGCTCGTAAATGCACCACCCACCACTATCTGTACCTATCTATGAACTCGACATCATCTATCCTTTGGTCCACTACCTGCTCCTCCTACCTTATGGGTAGTCTTGGCTATGGTAGAGGTAAGGGCCTCTCCACGTCATCTCTCTGGTACTGTGGGAAGGACGGAGGTACATCCTGTAATAGCCCGAACTTCCACCTAACTTTGTCCACTGGGATCATCTCGTGCTCCACGGCACAGCAACCATGTATCCATCTCAATAGCTGGAGCTCAACTAGCTCCTCATGCATATGCCTATACGAGGGGAATCCCACATATGGCTTCCATATAATGTCCACTTCGGACAACCCCTCCAATAACTGCTGGAAATAGGCCACATCATTTGTGGACCTATATAATCTCCACTCTCCAATAGCCAGCACCCTTCACCTGTACCCCACCTACACAACTCTCAGTGGAAATGCATCTACTTGGGGCATCCCCAATGGCTGCACACAAACTATGTGCAAATAAGCCCAGCAATGTAGTAAGAAGGTACAACAAAAGTTAAACCTATGCAGACGCCCATATGCCCATAACTCTCTATATAGCTATACTAGGAATGCTGGCACCCACAAAAAAAGGGTCTCATCTATCATCATGTCGAGGAGTACACCCATCAACAATCGAGGAAAACGTCCACCTTCTACATCTGGAAGTGAAAAGTAGCACACTACCTCCATCAAAAGAACAACTAGCCTTGTCTCCTCCGGATGAGCTAGGTACATCTCTCCATAGCAAATGTTGGCACTATGGAATGTCAGCTCAGCCATCCCCTCTCCAAACACCATCTTCATCAGCTCCTCTGAGGCATTGAAGGATATAGAGTAGACCTGCGTACCGAATATGTGTAACCGTAGAATCCTTAACATGTCCTCATGGGTGAAAGTGATCTCACCCGTCGGTAGGTGGAATGTGTTGGTCACAGAATCCCATCTATCAATGAGCATGACCATCAAATTAGGCTATCAGACTACATGTCGATAGTGTCAAATTCCACTCAAGCCCACCACCTAAACATGCTACAGCTCCTCATGGTTTGTTGCGCCATGCACTATCACGAGAAGGGGTGGAACCCTTTCCCACATACGTATCTGATCTCTCCCCTGCATCCAATACGAACAACACATTAATCTACATTTTTATACCCATACTTTCCCCCTATCATTTCCCCACACCCTATTTTACCCCTACCCATCTTGATTTCCCAACTTATGGCACTTTGGACCCCTTTCTCTCCACATCCTGACTAGTGTCGATTATCTCTAACTGATCATGCTCACCTCTTAACCAGTATTTCTCATTTGTTTAGTGACCGATACCAGTTAAACCCTACCGATGCTAGCCAAACTTGATCGACCCCGGTCATTGTCACGGTGAAAAACCGCGACCCCCAAACCCCCCTTTTTCTCAAAACCTACCCACCTTGGCCCTTTCCCCCCTAATAAACACCTACACCTCCCTTCCTCTCCCATTTCTTTCTCTCCCCATTCCTATTTTACCTACTTTACCCTCCCATTTCCAATTTTTATTTTTATTTTTTACCACCCAAAAACAAAAACCACAAAACAATTTACAAATCCTATAATCTAACTAAATACAACTAGAGTTGGATGCTTACCTCATCGTGTTGCCATCATCTCCGTGGCATGTCTGGCCGCTGCACCAGTGGCCCGTTCGATCCCTCTTTAGCCTATGCCATCACTAAATCTCCACCTGTGTCTCCAACTAATCGAATCACATGCACCGATCCTGTGGACCCACCTCTCACCAACCAATCACCCACTGTTCACACCACCAACTCAATGCTCCATTCCATCTAGACACTTTTCCCTCTTTTCTCTCTCTTTTGTCATTTTCTCAATTCGCTAAATGATAAATGAATAAAAAAAACATGGATTTTTTATTTTTATAACAAACCCAACCTAACTGACATCGGTTCACCTTCACTTGCATGGGTCGCATGCCCTACCTTACCATGGTCGGTTTCCCTATACCGGCATCGGTTACCCTTGACCGGAATCGATCACCCTCTCTTGCGCAAACCCAACATTTTACCCTATTACCCCACCTATCTCTCCTTTTTCTTCCACACCTACCCTTTACTCTAATCATTTACCCCACCTCACCTTTACCTAACCCATTTACTCCACCTTCCTGACATTATCATTTACTACCTACCTTTGTCCTCCTTTGGGGACTCCTTATTTTACCCCTCCCTCGGCCTTACCCATGTCATGAACTAGATTTTTTTTGGCTCTAGACCATCGCTAGTGACCTTTGACCTCACATGTTCGCTATACCTTGTGGCACTGTTACATGTGTTGTTGACCTAATGACCTTACCTAGCCTATTGCCATGACCGTTTATCCTGACCCTACCTTTGGTGTACCGGAACATACCTAAACATTCCTGCACCTAACCTACGTTGTGTTTCTTGACCATATCCTATACCTTGGATACCAGAATCATTTCAACCTTGTTTTAATAAACCTATTAACCTTAGACAATGTAGAGTTTGACTACTCTTCAACCCGGTAGCATGCTGCAGTTTATACATGTGCATGCATTTGACAGTTACTACCTTTGACCCTGACCCATTACCTAGATTTCCCGAGTATATCTTTAACCCCTTTTTCCTCTTTCCCCACCTTCCTTTTTATCACATTTACCTTTTATCAAACCACTCACCGATTCTACCTCCTACCTCTTCAGTTCCTAGTTTGAGGGGGATCACCATCACCCATACATGGGGCAACCACATCTTATTTTTGTTAGCGTCGCTTACCAATACAAGCTACGCAACAAAAAGGGGCAAAATGTAGACACTGAAATTAGGTCACACTCCCCTTTGGTCCCTCAATAAATAAACACCCTTCGTCAAATTAACCTAGCCATTATAACACCCTCGATAATTGTTATATTCCTCTTTTGCATTTCAAGTGTTGACATGTGATCCTCTTCTAAAGATGTGTTATTTTGGTTGTTGGAGATCATGCTTGATATGGATAAAAAATTTATGTTCTTAAGATCATTAGACTGGAATGGAATGGCTTCCTTGAATCCATTTTTCACTCCTTGTAGGTGAGTTGCAATCTGGTTTAAAAGTTGCAAACTTATCTCTTTATCTGACTCATCCTTGGATCAATTTCAGTGATCCAAGGAATGTTTTAAACCTCCTTAGTTGAATGAATGGTAACTTGACATTCTATAATTGAGGGACATAATGGAATGAAATTTGTTATAACAAGTTCTTTAATCTGTGTGAACATGTTTCTATTCAGTTGTATGTTGTGCTTAGGTCCTTGAAGATTGATCTTGGTAGTCCATTGCTGACATAAATGAAATGCGGCCTTAGAAGGATTCAGAATCATAGAACTAAAGGATTATCCTATGGAATCTTAAGCTAGGTAAGAATATATATACTACCTAGCTATGTTACTTAATTGATTTTATTTCTAGCCAAAGCCTTGGGTTAAGGGAGTATGGAAAGGTTTCTAGGCTATCTAAATTAACCTAAAACCTAATGCTATATGGTTATGATATGATCTAACCTAATGTTGGAATTACCTAAGGTAATGTGTTAAGGCCTAAGGTAAATATTCCTAAACTAACCTAAGTTTAAGGATCTATCCTAAGCTATTTTAATGGGAGCCTAATGGGTCACATACCTCTAAGGTGATAGTTCCAATGACATTTAATTGTTGATAAGGTTCTTAAAGGCATACGTACTGCCAGTTTTGGCAGGGGCTAGTTGATTTAGTAGAGGCTTATGTGGAAGCTCCACTAATTTGGAGTTGCATGTTAAATTGGAATTGGCATTTGCCAGATTTGGAAGGTGGTGGCAAGGAGAGTTTAGCGGAAAAATTGGAATTAATGAAATTTATTGGCCTCGGGTTTTGTTCACAAACTGTCTAGGAAACTTGGAAGACGGATTTGTGGGAGGTTGTTGGTTTTTGCATGATTTTCAGATTTTTCTCTGCATGGAGCAAACTGGTTCTTCGAACTAGCAATTCGACTTGCACTTCATTGCTATTTTTAACGCACCTGGTCTATTTTCGATCATGGGAAGGTATATGAGGCATGCTGAGGAAAGTTTTTAGTTGGTTGATATTTCGTGGAAGATAAAATGAGTTGGAAGCTCGTCTGGAAGTCTCCTTTGATTTGGAAAAAGTGCTATCAGGCATGATAGGCTCTAACCATTAAGATCTCTTGCTTTGTTCTAAACATTTCATTAAAATGACTCTGCTCTTTTGAGATTCTTGGCTTGCATGTTTTATCTGGTTATTTTCTTACTGGGTTTTGTAATCTCTAGTAAATTTGGGTTTGAATTCTTGGCAAAAAAATTAGTGTATGTCATGGAAACTTTCTTTGTAAGGGTTAAATAGCTAAGCATGTATGAGAAACTTGTTTCTATGGCTCTACATGTCATTTCTTGAACCGGTAATGAAAAGGTTGAGATTATGACTGACCTTCATTATTGGTTACTTGGTTATGAGTATTTGGGAACCTTGAGTCCCGTCTAATATTTCTTTAGGAGCTCGTGTTTGTTGAGCTTGAACTTGTATTTTAGCTCGTACTTAAACTTGTGTTTGAGCTCATGTTCGTGTTTAGTTGAGCTTGATTCAGTGTTAGTATTTGATATGAGTTTGTGTTGGAGGTTCTTATTACTCTAAACCATGTTTGGAAGCTTGGTTAATTCTGGAATGTTGTTTGAAGTCCATATGTACCTCTATACTCATGTTTATTCATGTATTATTCAGTACTGTTAATGGGAGTTCATAACGTATACAACACTCGTATTTTATTACTTGTATGGTTTCAAACTTTGGTGAGAAACTTGTGTTTAGTTGTAGTTGGAAATAGGGATTTTGATAAGATGTAAACATATAATGGAAGCCCTATGTTATTCTAAACTATTAATAGGTATTTGTATTATATAATGCCTTGTATTAAGATACTGGTGTATATATGAACTCATGTTGGAGATTTTGTGATTTGACACTGTATATTTAATTTGTTACTTAGTGTGTGGAATTCGTAACTGCAACGAGGTATTGGTTCTATTCTGGTATCCTTTTTTGGGTTTTCTTTGTTTAAGATATAAACTGGAATGGGAACATGTTGTTGCCCTGAACCTGTAAATATTCTCTTGAGTGGTCCTAAACCTTTGTGAGAAGTTTGTGTTGAACATTGTGCTCAGATTTTGTATTTTCGAGTTCTGAACTGGTCATATTATAGACATGTTCGATTTGGTTTTGGTATTGAATTGGTTTTTTACTTTCTTTTATGGTTTAAGCTCATAACTCTTTTGAATCGAACTACTTGCTCAAAGAAAAACTGGAAGAGTGGTTTAATTGGGTTGTTGGGTAATCTCTTCGAGATTTTGACTGAAATATCTTGTTGGTTTATTGTTCTTCTTGGAACCCCGATATGTTTTCTCTTATAATAAGATGTTGAAATTTATTATAATATAGTTTCTATCTTGGCTGAGCTCATGGGTAATTCAGAGTTAGTTTTCTATTTAGGTTTTTACACCTCTTTTTGGGTCCATTAAGTGATTATCCGAGTCTTTTAAAAGGTTAAGGAAATTGTGATTCCTTAGGGATAGTGTGTTGTTTTTGAACTTTACTGCTATGTTGATCTGAACTGAAAAAAATGAACTCATGCTTTATTATGGTAAAGAATGTCAAGGATATTATAGTATGTTTTCTTCTTACATTGAGTTGGCTTTGTTCTCTCTTCTGGGATCTAGTGTATGAGCTTATCATTGGGATTAGAAATGGGAATTTGTTGTCCAGTGTAATGAGATGATTTAAGGATTGAATCATATTCTGAAAAAGTTCCTTTTCTAGGCTGTTTGGTTAAGTTCATTTGATTGAAACCTTCTGTTAAGTATTCTCTTAGGAAATGGATATTTATTATGTTGATTAGTCTTCATGTACATATCATTTGACTGATCTAATGTAGAAAGATATTAGATGATTAGGTTTTTTGAACCGAAAATGTAAACTGGTTGGTTGACTGTTTGATTCTATATTCACTCTTGGATTGAAATGGGATTTTGTTTTGATGAATATCTTAAATGCCAAAGTTTAAGGTAGTGGTCCTTTAAATGAGGCAGTCATATTCATGTTATGAATGTGTTTTTGTTTTTGGATGTTTTGTGTTTGGGAATAGTTTGTAATGGGTATTCTTCTTCTTTTTCTTAGGAGTTAGATGAATCATCCTAATGAGAACCATGCTGTAAACCCTTCTTTTGGCTAAAAGAAAAGATAAATGTTGTATTCTATTATGATAGAATTGGGAACAATGAGATGCTATGATCTGTTGTTTGCTTAAGGATAATTGATAGAATCGATTAAAATTTAATTCAGTAAGGTAGATGTTGTTGATTATATTTTGTTCTTCTCTTAGAAGTGAGTTCAAATTGGGTAAATGTACTTCTTTTCCATTTGCTATTACTTATATTGATATTTATGATGTAGTAATTGTCTTATTAAAGTATAGTTGTTTTAATGGAACAATTTGTTGGAATGCACGTCGTTTTAAGGCTTAGCACTTATCATACTCAGTTCATTGAACTGACCCATGCTAGCAATTTTTACAGATGGACCTCGTAAGTGATAAAAGAAGGAAAAACTTATATGACGCATTGGCTGATTTAAATGTGATTCCTTTTGAAGAATTCTGATTCGTTCCTGAGATTGTATTGAAAATGAAAAGTAGTATTCTTTTGTGATGAAGGAGGTTGTTATGCAGTACGCCTAAAGTGCATAAGGCTTGTAAATGTATAAGTTATAAAGATGAATTGAAAGCTGAGAATTTACTTGTATTGGTTGTGTAAATTATCTTGTACTTGTATGAAAAAGATGGATTTCTATCTTGTTGATATTCTTCATATTATTTATATGCTTAATTGGTTATCCTTGATAAGTTAGATAAAGGGATGTAGTTCAATTTCCCTAATCAAAATGCAGCTTGCTAAGTTGCAGACTATGATGTTCTTATCTAAACTATATTATATGGTAATGTAATGTGTGTTGAACATACATTAAGAAATGTGGATACTGGGTAGGATATAATCTAACACTTAACATGTAGATAAAGACTCTTTACACTTAACATGTAGATAAAGACTCTTTATCTTTCTTAATTGAATATAAACCAAAAAGGTATGCTAATATGATTACAATTTATTATACTTCATTTTGTATGAAGTCTACTTTAATTGGATACATACTCAAACATTGAACATGTCTAAAATTTATTATACTTATTAAATGAAACTTGATAACACTATTGGGTTACGGTTAATTAACAGTTCAACTCTATGATCAAACATCAAAAACAACCGTAAGTATAACGAAGTTCTTCATGGACTAAATAAAGAAAAATTAGGAAATAACTTATTGAGCATTGGATTAGGGGTTGGTAGGGTTGTTGTAATCAAGAAATAATTTAGACTAATAATGTATTAACAATCCCCTCGGGGTATGTACATCTCAATGAGGTAGTTTCTATTAGATGTTGGCACACGCCAACTATAGAGCTGTACTTTCGAGAAGGCTTGGGTCTTCCCAAGAATACAGTGTTGTAGTTGACATGTGGCATCACCCTACTACATTGATCATCTAGATCTAGACATAATAGGAACTCAGACTTGAACTTAGTTTCTCTCTAGGTCCGGACAGGACCATATTTAGGATATGAATTAGCTTCCAATGGCTCAGGGTACGTTGGCACATCTAGACAATTTAGGTCAACCAAGTATGCCCATTTACCCTAAGCCATTGTGAGCGTCTTCCTATAATAGGTTATGTTCCTATCTAGGGCTAGGGTTGAACTTAGAACAAGTGGACTGACGGTAGTCAGTAAAGACCAATCATGATAAATGAGGAGTGAGGTGAAGGATGTATTCCAATATGATGGGTATGTCATCTAGGAATAGTGACATACGCAGTATGTCATAAATCTTTGGCCAAAGTATCACAAATGGCTGGTTGCATTGTCCTATGTCAACAAGCTTTAAAATAACATGATATCAGATGAATATTGGTAGCAGATATTCAGATATGTTCTTTAAATAGATCACTCAATACTCGGTGTAGGGTAGGATGACAAATTATACGAAGTATACATTATGTATTTGATACATAAGATAACATAAATAGATCGGTAGCTTACCGAGTTATGGAATGAATAGATCCGTGAATCACCGAGTCATTGCAATTGCATATGTTTATCCATTGAATTTGATTGGCATGGAATGTTTGTTCTAAATAATGCTATATTTAGAATAGTGAACACTATAAAAAAATTCCCTTGTTTCTAAAGTCTTAAAATGGGAATGTTATATCTTGGTATCAGAGCTGAAGGTTATAGCTCTTGGACCTATTGTGTCCATAATCTGATGAAACTTAAATTTTCTTATAACATAAAATGGTGAGAACAAGAGCAAACGTTGCAAATAACCCTCCACCTAAGGAATGAGCAGCAACAACCCACAAACTTGATGAGATCCTTGTTGCCCTGTTGGACATAAGACATCATTTCTCTTGTTTCTAAAGTCTTAAAATGGGAATGTTACAGTCATGGCCCCTTCACTCCACTAATATTAATTTAATTAAATTAATTCATTATCCTCACCATATTTATTATTTAAATATCTTAACTCGGGATAATGTCCACATACATCTCACCTAGACACCTCATCAAGCCAACTCACCCTAAGACCTATTCTTAGTAAGTTGCCATAACTAACTAAGACTTACGCAAACCCTAAAAAATCAATGCCTACATTCCCTCTAACCACATTCCCGCATGTTTACAAGAATCTTCCAGTCTAATCCATGGGTGAGCGACATGAGATACCAAAAAATCAAGGGGATCTGCCTAGTTTAGTAAACCTAGGAAATCCCACCTTGACTGATGCCAGTTACGCCTAACCATCACCAATTAAGCTAGAACCACCATCAGTTACCTTTTAATCCCCAAAACAACCTTATTTTTGAGGTTGGCAAACATTAGCACATTCATGAGAGATATCACATCTTCTAAGAATGAATTTCAGTGAGAACACGCATGCAAGGAAGGAGATCAAGCATTTTCTCTTGCATAGCCATCCAGTACTCACCCCAGTAAGGATTTACTCCAACCAAGCAAGAAGGAATGCACATGTAGCCCATGCAGAAGCTTTCCTATGATTATTGATCCTCTGTAGCCTTCAACCTCTTACCAGCACCTTCATTCCTCACTCGTAGGTGTCCAGAACCAGGTTCCAAGTAAGTAGAACGTTGTACTCCTTTGGTTCATTGGTTTCATCATTATATTGTCATCCTTTGTTTTATTAGCCACCCATTGACCTCCATTCATACTCACCCCTCCACATACCCATTAAAAATTCACCAAATCCCACCCAATACACCTAATACCTTGTTCCAGCCAATCAGTTCCTTTGTGCAATCACAAGGGAGACCCAAAACTCATTATGTGGCATTCCCAGTTTTCTACAGTAACCGACACCGGTTACACACAACCATCGTTGGTCACCCTTAACCAGTGTCATTCTCTATATTGACCAATAGAGTCTAGAAAAGTGACCTATGCACCTATTCCCACATTACCTTTGTTCATTTGTGATCTGCCTGAGACCTCTGTCAGACCTTCAGAGACCCAAAACCAGTTACTTGACCTTCGGATCTTATTTTAACTTATCCTGTTAGATTAGATCTTTCTTATTGTATTTTGGAAGAGATACCTAGATCATTTTAATTACAATAGGGTTTAATTTATTATCCACATTAAATTGTTTTAAACAGTGGATTGATAGTTGTTTAGGAAGTATCATGCTTCCCGGATCTAGCACACTAGGTAGTTTACTGCACATATTGTTTAACTCTTTTTGGTGGTCTTGCTTTTCATTACAGGTAGTTCCTCTAGCCAAAATGAATCTCTCACAATCATTTGTGGATTCAGAAGTTATACGCATGCAACAACTAACCAACCAACATTTAAATAGGTATTCCTCCTACGCCTGTAACCCTATTTGTTTCGTCAATATTTCAAAGAAACATCTAAGAATTAGGTGAAACAAGAGGTACCACATGGAAAGTACCTAGACCCTACCCATCAGAAAGAAGTATACCAGGAGACTATGGACATAATTCAGAGTTTACAAGGGGAGATACAATGTCTCAAGGTGCAATCAAGGTAGGTGGGGCAGCGGAAGGATAACAAGGTTCTAAGAAGTGACCTGGATGAGGTCAAAGAAGTATGTAATTTGATAAGGCAAGAGGATATTATTCCCTTGCTGGGAGGATGGCTAAGGGAGAAGGTACCACGCACCAGAGCAGAGCATGAGAGGCAGGTTTTACATGCAAACCTTTCTCCACATAGTCTTGAATATGACAAAGAGATTACTCTAAATGCAATTGTTGATGGGTGGCTCCTGAGCAATATCCTCAATGACACAGGAGCATAAGTGAATGTTCTTACCTTAGATGCTTGGCATCAGATGGGAAGGCCTATGTTGCATTTATTATCAAATGTGATTTATATGGCAAACAAGAGGAAGGAAATGCCCATCAGTTGTTTAAAAGATGTGGCTATCACCATTCAAGGGGCCAAGTTTACGAGGGACTTTGAGGGCTTGGTGCTCTCCAAGGTAGAAAACTCCCCATCATTGCTTGGGTGCCCATGGTGTTACAAGAATAATGCTGACATAAGGTTTAATAAAGGATATATCAGTTTCAAAAACAAGGAAGAACGGGTGATCATCCCTTTGACATATGGGAATTCGGAACCCTACATAGAGCCGTAGGGAGAAGAAGTCCTTGATAGAATATACGTATGCTCAATCAGAGATCCTGAGATAATTCACCCTACAAAAGGAGTTATCCAATTTGAGGATGCCTAGTCTGTGAGTGATACCACAAGCATGACATGTGACAATTGGGCACTTGGGACCTATGAGTTGATCGGAAATCATTTAGGAGGATTGGTAATAAAGGTCACAAAGGCACGTATAGTCTAGTGCCTGGGAGGAAGAAAACTACCAAGTTACTTGGGATGGGATAATCTGGAAGATTTCTTGCGAGAAATGGATTCCCATTGGAGAAATGAGAAGGAAATGAGGAAAATGTTTAACTACAGCCTACTCAGAACTGTTACGTGCTAATGGGTGACACATCAAGAGAACCTTTTGGAATGGCATGAGGTGAGAATTGCCTTCTCCGTAAGGTTTTGTAGGAGTAATACGCCCATGGTTATAAACGAATACCATGGTAAAGAGACCACTTCCTTCCATATCCAAGCATGTGAGACAACCTAAATGGGAAGTGCAGAAGCATTACCACCTTCATTATGGGTTCACAAGTTGTACTCCACCCTATAAGGTTGTGTGCACACATGGTATATCCACTCAGAGATGCGTTGTCAAACTAGTAATTGGCAAGAATTGGTGGCTGATCTAATTCAAACATTTGAGTATCGAAGTACAAAGCCATCATTACATAAGGCATTGTAAGTAGTCAAGTGCCTTACAACAAGGGATAGTTCTATGGCAGAAGATAGAATACATGAATTGCTAGATGAACCTGGCCTAGAGGCATACTTTGAGGAAGAAGAAACAAAGGATATACAACTTAAGTGCACATGTATGGAAAAAGAAAAAGGGACTATGGTGTATGTCATTGATGGGGGAGAGGTGGAAATATTGGATGTTAACCATTTTTTAGGGACACGTGAGGTCAAAGATAGTGCTGATGAATGGGTGCATACCTACCATGAACCTTTAAAGATGAAAAATGTTAACATCAGCTCAGAAGCAGAACCCAAGGAGGAAATCATTGGGGACTATTGGTCAGAAAAAGAAGCCTCTAAAATCATTGATCTATTATGTGAATTCCAAGATTTGTTCCCATGCAGGTACCATGAGCTTAAAGGTGTCCACCATTCTTTGGGGGAGATGAGGATAAAGCTGAAGGAAGGTGCACACCCAATCAAGAAGAGGCCATACTGGATGAATCCCAGTTTACGTGTAAAGTTCAAGGAGGAAATAGATAAAATGATAGCATTAGGTATCATTGAGGTTGTAGAAGAGTTGGAATGGATAAGTCCAATGGTGATTAGTATCAAGAAGGATGGGAGGATAACAATATGCGTTGATTATAGGGACTGGAATGCAATATGTGTCATTGATCCTAACCCCATTTACTGAAGAAATAGTAGAGGGAGTGGCAAGATGCGAGGTCTACTCTTTCACGGATGGATTCTCAAGATATCACCAGGTAATGATTGTGAGGGAAGACTAGATAAAGATGAATTTCAATACTGAGTGGGGAAGTTTTGCCTATATGGTCATGCCTTTTGGGTTGAATAATGCGCCTCCTGTGTTCTTGCGCATTGTGGTGCAAGCTTTCTAGGACTTCATCTATACATTTCTTCAAGTTTACCTGGATGATTAGACAGTATATGGGTTAGTGAAGGACCATTGTGACAATTTAAGGTTAATGTTTGAGAGGTATTGGCAGTTGAGGATATCCCTCAACATTAATAAATGTGTCTTTGCTACCCAATTTGGAACATTATTGGTGCACATCATATTTAGGGAGGGCTTACTAGTATATCCCGCCAAAGTTGTAGTAATTGTAGGATTGGGTGAGCCTACTAGTCAAAGCATAGTGCACATATTCATTGGACACGTGGGTTACTACAGGAAGTTCATCAAGGGATACATCAAGATTGTTGTGCCTTTAGAAGAATTACGTATCCACAAGAGTGCCTTCCTTTGGGGAGAGGCACAATAGAATGCATTTGACACTTTAAAGGATAGGCTCATCACCACACCCATACTACAATTACCCTCTTGGGATAAGCCCTTCCATGTTCATGTTGATGCCTTAGGAACTACCATTGGAGCAGTACTTACATAGCCTGGTGAAGGGATTGTTGATCATCCTTTATGCTTAGCAAGCAGGAAGTTTACACTAGCAGAGAAGAATTATACTACAATTGAGCGTGAGGCATTGTCAATGATCTACGTGCTTCACAAGTTCAGATAGTATCTTTTGGCAACTCCTTTTATATTTTACGTTGACCATATGACATTGAAATATTTTTTGAACAAGCCCATTCTACATGGGCGCATATTTCGATGGGTACTGTTGTTCCAAGAATTTGAATTCACGGTGATTGTCAAACCAGGGAAAAGTAATTCCAGACTTGATCATTTGTCTAGAATCGATTCAGGGGAGGATGTGCAAGGAATTAAGGATACCATGCCGGATGCACAACTATTTAGGTTGTAGTGCCTACCCTCAAACACAGAAGATATTGTAGTATTTCTAAATATAGGTGTAATGTCGGAAGGAATGAAGGCATTGGATAAAAAGTAGTTAGTTATATACTTCGCACCCTAATTATTGATTAGTGGGGATTTATACAAATTAGGACATGATGAGATTCTACACCGGTGTGTGCTATAACATGAGTTCCTATCCATAATCAAAGAGGCACACAGAGGTAGTGCAAGTGGGCACTATGTAGGCAACATCACTGCATGCAAGATATTGATGGTTGGATTATGGTGGGAGACCCTCTATCAAGACTGTAAGGAATATTGTAAGGCATTTGACCATTCTGAGTGCATTGGTAAACTAGGATGAAGAGATGAAATTCCTCTACATCCTATTCCTAGTGCCGAGCCATTCGAAAAGTGGGCTATAGACTTCGTAGGCCCTATTGCACCAGCCACGTGTAGGACTAGGTCACGTTATATAATCACTTGCATAGATTACTTGACAAGGTGGGTAGAAGTAGCACCTACTAAGGATTGTACAGCAGCTACTGCAATAAGGTTTCTATGGGAAAAAATTATTACAAGGTATGGGTGCCCTTTGAGTTTGTCTAGTGATAGGTGTACACATTTCTTAAATGAGACAGTGAATATTATGTTATCAGAATTCATGGTGGCTCATCACAAGACTACCCCTTACCATCCAAAATCAAATGGAACCACAGAGGCATTTAACAAAATACTAAGTCATACCCTAACCAAAATTTGTGACATTGGTAGACAAGATTGGGATGACAAAGTATCAGTCGTTCTTTGGGCATATAGGACTACCTACAAGAGGTTAAACAAGGCCACACCATTTCAATTAGTGTTTAGCACGGAGGATATCCTACCAGTTCAATTCATGTTACCTTCTCTACATATAGCACATTTTTGGCAAGGAAATTTTTTGGGTGGTCAAATTTGTGAATTCCTTGCCAACGCTATGGGAATCTAAGTCCCTCTACTTAACAGGTGCAGCTGCCATGTATGCATGCATGAGAAAGCATGGATTTATGTGGTGGCCTTTCGGTTGGGTATCTAATAGGGGCACTCCACTGACCCTGTGGAAAATGCTTGCAGTTATCTACAAAGGGGGAATTTGCTATGAAGGTGGGAAAGGGAGTGAGGAAATAGGTAGGAGAACTAATGTTACAGGTAGAAAATCATATTCTTGCATGTACTAGTTAGAAACTTCAACACATGCATTTATGAGAAGAAACAACTTTACAAATAACAACAAGACCAAATAGAATTCATAGATCACAGAGTATCAAGAAACCCCTTAGTCAAAGAAAGTAAGAAACTCCTTCTTCTTGTATTGATTGTTTAAACATAGGTTGTACATGGTGTCGAAATAGAAGAAATTTGAGTGCGGAGGGAAATAGAAGAAAAATGGCTATTTCCTTTGCTTTCTTTAGGTACAATGCACTCTCGAGTCTACAAAATCAATCACCAACCCTTACAATGCTGTGAAGAAGCCATTAAATATCTTGCAAGAAATGGTTATAACTTCTTCTTTGTTAGCAAGAAATGGTTTACAATCTTTTCAATCATCCACATTCGTTCAAATTCTTGATTCGCAAAGAAACGCCAATGGCGAGAAAAACCAGAATTTTCATTACGCAGCTGTTACATTTGTTTTGTAACTTTGAATTTGAACCGTTCATCTTACCTTTGAAACTTTAAACCAGAGTCATCCACGTGGGAGAAATTTACTGAAGCGGGCGTGGAGAATGCCTTTTGCATTTTGTGACTTTATAGAGATTTATCATTTTTTACATTTTTGGTCCACCTTTCCACTTTTGATATAAGCCTGACACGTGGCTTCACTTGATTGGTGAAGGAATCATGTCTCGCATTATGAATTTTATCCCTTTTTACAAAAAGGCTCAAAACCTCAAATTTCTCCACCGACCCACTTCTCCGCTTTAACTCTTTTGATTCAGGCTTACTTTTTGACTTTCTCCCTTTACAATGATCGGGGCTGCGGTTCACTTTATGAATTTTACCCATTTTTTACAAAAAGGCTCAAAACTTCAAATCTCCCCACCGACCCACTTCCCCAATTTGACTCTTTTGATGTGGGCTTAATATTTCAATTTTTCCTTATAACATGATCGGGGTTACCGGTCACTTTATGAATTTTAACCCTTTTTTTACAAAAAGGCTCAAAACCTCAAATCTCCCTGTCGACCCGCTTCCCCGCTTTGACTCTTTTGATGCGGGCTTAATATTTGACTTTTTCCTTATAGCATGATCGGGACTGCAGGTCAATTTATGACTTTTAGCCCTTTTCTACAAAAAGGCTCAAAACCTCAAATCTCCCTGCCGACCCACTTCCCTGCTTTGACTCTTTTGATGTGAGCTTAATATTTGAATTTTTCCTTATAGCATGATCGGGACTGCGGGTCACTTTATGACTTTTAGCCCTTTTTACAAAAAGGCTCAAAACCTCAAATCTCCCTGCTAACCCACTTCCCAGCTTTGACTTGTTTGATGCGGGCTTAACATTTGACTTTTTCCTTTTCACCACAATGCCTCAAAATAAAAAAAGGACCTTTCCTACCGCATCCAATTATATATGTCCACATATCCATGGATAATGGGGCCAAAATTTGATAGGGAAGAAAATGCCCATCATTCACGACTATGGAAAAATGCATAGAAGAAGAAAACTCCATTTCACGCCTGATTTTCAAATTTATTTCGTGAACCAAGGAATTAAAAATAGTACAAGGTTTGACGATCCATGGCCATAGAAAGATTCACAGTTTCATTCAAATGAGGACAACAATAAAATTTTCACGAGTCAAGATAGGAAAATGGAAAATTTATCAAAATGTGCAAACTAGAGGGTTTAAACAATTTCAAAGCATGAATTTATCTATCTTTTCTGACTTCCAAATTTACTTTAACACTTCTGGAGGGCGTGAGCTACTTTAAAAATGAGGGGGGGATTTTGAGGGTGACAACAATTGGCTCTAGCTTGGGGACATGACATGGATTGATCATAGTGAAGACATGACATGGGAATCCAGAATCTCAATCTCTAGACCCTGTAATTTGTTGACCAATGCCTTATCCATTGGGCCTTGCAAAGTCATATACAACTTCGAGAAAGAAAGATCAGAAGAAGGAAACACACATACACCCAATGGGAAGGAAACACATGACACACAATGGAAGGGGAAACAAAACCACACAACAAAAAGGGAAACACACCTATGTTACAAGGTGGGGGAACAACCTGCTTTCACTAATGATACAATTTCAAGTATTTCAAACTCCGAGGCAATTCCAACAGTGTTCCATTCAAATATGAGAGAAGGAAAGCGTTCTCGCCACAAGCTTCATGAATCTGGAATGGCTTGAGCCATAATGAATATAACTTTCCATGGCTGCCTTTTGGTTCTCTTCTCTTGTCCCATAGTAGGATAAAGTCTCCAACTTTGAATTCTCTTGCCTTGGCCTTCTTATCAAAAATATTCTTTATTTTCAATTGGTGCTCCTTAATGCGATCCACCACTTGGAGTCTATTTTCTTCCATCTTCTCAATAAAGAGGATCATCTTGTTAATGGAATCTTTGTACTGACCATCTTCTATTGTTTTTAGCAGCTTAAGAGCTAGCATCTCAATCATGAGAGGAATTTCTGCTTCGACTCCATATAGTAGTTGGAATGGTGACATACCTATTGCCTTCTTGGGAGTGATCCTATACACCCACAATGCGTCGTACAAACTTTTGTGCCAATTCCTTTGATTCTCATTTACAAGCTTACAGAAAATGGTCATAATGTTCTTGTTGCTTGATTCGGCCTATCTGTTTCCTTGTGGATAGTAGTCAGAAGAATGAGATAGGGATATTTTGTAGCTATAATGAAACTCAGTCATCTCTCTTGAAGAGAAATAGGTAGCATTATCTGCTACAATCTTCTGGTGCACTCCGAAATGGAATATGATATTCTCCTTGATAAAGTTGTATATTGTTTCAGTGTTGGCTTGTTTGGCTGGAATGGCTTCCACCCATTTGGTGAAGTATTTTGTTGTTGTGAGTACATAGGTGTGCCCTACACTTGAGTGAGGGTTCATAACACCAATGAAGTCCAACCCCCACTGTTGAAATGGTTCTTCATTAACCACATGCCTGAGTGGTAATGCAGCGAGTTGTGGTCTTCCAATGAACTATTGGCATGATTTGCATTTAGAAAACCAATCTTGAGTGTCTGCAAAGATGGTGGGCCAATAATACGTTCCTCGGAGGATCTTGTGGGTAGTGACCATTGCTGAAAAATGTCCACCACATGCTTGGTCATGTTATGCTTTAAGCAACTTTTCTTTTCGCTCTTTATCTACACACCTAAGGAAACAACCATCTACGCCTCTTTTATAAAGTGCATGATTCCAAATTACAAATTTAGTTTCCTTTAGCTTGAGATTTCTCCTTTTCTTGTAATCAAGATGGGGAGGGAATTATCCATAAGTCAGGTAATAGGAAATAGCAACATATCACTCATCAGTAGTGGTGACACAGAGAACCCATGGGTTGTCTTCTGAACAAGTTTAGAAAGCACAATTTTCTTCACCATTTTGCACTTTGAGTGTTTGATCTTCAGAAATAAACTTGCACAAGCCATTTCCCCTTACCAGATTGGAGGGTTAAATCTCCAAGTCATATGCTTGAGCCTTTTCAATCCAATTTCCTCTTTTAGCTCTGGGATCCTACTATGTCAATATGGACTTGATTGCACTATCATAGACCATCACCACCGTATGGGAATTGGGGATGTAAAAACTGATTTTTTTTATAGCCTTGACCACTGCATAGGCATGCTTCTCCAATTGGATGTATTTTAGCTCATGTTATTTTAAAGGACAACTCATGAAAGCTATAGGTTCTTCCATGCCTTCATCATTTTTTTGAACAAGAATGACAGAGAGTGTATGTGAACTGATGCATAACAATACATGATGAATTCTTTGTTAAAATTTGGAGATACAAGATTCGGAGCCTTAGCAATGAATTTCTTGATCTCTTCAAATGTTGCCTTCCCTTCATTGTTCCATTTGAAGTTTGTTTGTGGTTTCATCATGGAGGTGATGCGCTTTGTCAACTCAGTAAACTCGGGCACAAAACGACGAAGAAAGTTCACATTTCTAAAGAATGAATGAACTCCTTTATTGCTTTTGGGTAGGGCTAATGCTTGAATGGATCTAATCCTCTCAAGATTAATGTGTGATCCATGTTTGTTCATAATTTTCCCCAATAACTTGCCTTTTGTGACTCCAAAAATGCACTTTTTTGGATTTAGTGATATGCCATGTTTCCTACACCTTGCAAGTACCTGTTCCAAGTGATAGATATGATCTCCCCTCTTCTTTAAAAATACTGTGAGATCATTAAGATATATGAAAATTCAAATCTTTAGATCTTTGAAGGCCAAATCCATTTCCCTTTGGAATGTAGCTCTTGCATTGATTAGGCTAAAAGGCATTCTATTATAGGAAAAAGTGCCCCAAGGTGTTGTAAAGGTTGTCTTTGTGTGGTCCTCCTCTGTCACTTTGATTTGATTGTATCTTGATAATCCATCAAGTAATGAAAACATTTTAAATCCAGTGATTGCTTGCAGGATATGGTCCATGATAGGAAGAGGATAATTTTCCTTTAGTGATGCCTGGTTCAGGTTGCGAAAATCTACACATATCCTTATTTCACCATTCTTCTTCTACACTGGCACAATGTTAGCCACCCACGTTGAATGGTGGATGGGAAAGATGATCCTTGCATTAAGCATCTTCATTACCTCCTCCTTGATGGTATCAACAATCTTTGGGTTATACGCCCTTTGTTTCTACCTGAAGGGCTTAACATCCTTCTTCAAAGGAATTGAGAGATGCATTTCCTTTGGCTGGAAGGATTTGAGTTCATCATAAGAGTAGGCCAAGACATCTGATTATTTCTTGAGTAATGCAACAAACCTTCTTCTTTCTTTAGGTGCGAAACATTTTCCAATATTGACCATCCTTGGCTCCTCCGGGGTACCAATTTTTTCTTTATCAAAATCAACTGGGCACCAAGAAGATTGATTTTCTTTCTCTTGAATGAATTTGTCATGTTTGTCAAAGAGGTCTTCTAAAGAGACTAAGCCTTTGGGAATTTTTTTCCCTTTCAATTTGATTACTCCCTCATCATCAATCCCTTCAATTCTTTCTTTCTTTTCTCTGGGGACTGCTTCTCGATGTGGATTTTCACCTCCTTTGAAGAAGAGATTATTGAAATTATCCCTTTACTCTAAAAAGGCTAGAATTTGGTTATCATCATTGAAGACTTGAAAATGATTTGCATTGTCTAGTACACTAGGCATGAATACCATTTCAATGGTCACTTTTTCTTTACCAAAAGAAGGATGAGGTGTCACTAGGGAAGCTGACACTACAAGAGAATCAAACTTTTCATTTTGTTCCCTTAGAATAGATTCAATGGAAAATGCATCAAAAGATTCAATGCAGTCCCACACTCTATTTCTGTAATGTCGAAGTCTTGGATTCTTCACCTTATATTATTGGTAGACCTACTTTACTACAGCCTCTACATCACCTTAGCATCTCAGTTTCTTGATTCCCATGTCCTCTATTGCACTCATGCCTAATATTAGTGCTTCATACTCTGTAGTGTTATTTGTATTATCAAATTACAGCTTGTAGGAAAATGGGTACAACTCATTGGAAGGAGAGTATAATACTACACCGGCTCTTGAGCTTGCACTGGAATTACTACCATCAAATTCCATTTTTAAAATTTGATCTTCCTCTTCTTCCATGAGAAGTGGCAAGTTCTCCTCTTTCTTTGATGTGAGGAAGTAGTTTCCTAGCCCACAATCTTGAAAGAGAATGTTTGCTTTTGGATCATCAAACTTTCATACTTTGAACTTCATCTTTCTTACTGGTAGTAACTTCTTCATCTCACTTTTTACTGGGATATTCGTAGATGAGTAATCCATTTTTATCTCTCTAGCCATGTCTCTGTAGAAACTCTTAGTCAATAGCATACCAATGGATGCTAGGATGTTTGCTACTAGTATGGTTAGGAGCACCTTCTTGTCTGGAAAATCAGCAAGAGCTACCTATGCAGATTTGATTCTTCCTACCAATGGAACTTGTTTTTATTCCATTGAGTAGTAGGTGTCATTTATCCTGGTCAAGGTGAGGCCTAGAGAATTTGTAACTTTGGCTAGAATCACATTGTCTGAGGCTCTAGAATCTATGATACAATTATTTAGCTGAAAGCCTTTAATGAGGAGTGATAGGTAGAAAGGTTCAATATTGTTGGTTTTGGAGGCATTGAGGAATATCATGTTTTGCGAAAGCGGTGTGGATGGTGTGGAAGTAAGCCTTTAGATGTAGGACTCGAGGATATAGGGTTACTACCACGAACTATATTAATGAACCTATCAAACTGAGAAGGCTGTGTTTGTAGGTATTCTATTTCTGAGTGTTGGACTTTGGTTTTGCTTACATGTTCCACAAAGTCAAATGGGGTTATGGTGAGTGAGGAGGAGGTTCCAAAAATGGAGGAAGATTTACATGGTAGAGGATTTGCTAATTTTACTGTTGAATTCTCGTTTTCAGGTGTAGCAATTAGCTTGGAAGGAGGTAAGCGTATAGATTTTGATTGAACCTTAGACATTTTTGCAGGAACAACATTTAAAGGAGAATTGTTCTTAGAAACTTTTGAGCTGGGAGAAGAATTAGATGACTTACTTGGCATACTAGCATGATCCCTAAAAACCAGTGAGTTTGGTTTTTCTTTGGCCGACTCCATAGAATGTGGTAATGGTGATCCTCTGCTAATGATTTTATTTTTTGTGACCTCTGGAGGAGAATCTTCTTTATTCTTCTTATCCTTTACCACAACTGCTGAGGATGAAGCACATTTCCTGGATTGTGCACAAGTGAAAATAACACATGAGAAACTTGGAGCTTCTTCATCATCCTCATCTTCATCATCAACGTACTCAATTAGGCCATTGTGCATCTCAACTTCCTTGACCTCAAGATAGTTTTCATAGTCTTCTATATTTTCTTCTTCATTTTCATAAATTTTTGCTTCCTCCTCCAGCTCTTTGGTGTCATAGATGGAATTGACTGGTGGTGCTTCAAGAGCAAGCCGACGAGGAGGTGGAGCAATCCTTGGCCTATCTATATGGTTTGGTTTCCTTGAAGCATTCCGTATTGTGATATAAGATAGCTACTAAATCAAGGCTACCAAGTCATTTGCCATTTTTTGGAACATCAGATCTGTGGTGACAAAGTTTGAATTATGACAAATTTGCTTTCCATTGGGGCCTTTCACTTTACCAGACAAGATTAGATCATCATCGGTTTCTATTGCATGGTCTTGAGCTTCCCTTAATGTTCTTGTTTGGGTTCTTCTAAGGAAGAAACCTACTTCTGATGGCAAGGTGTTGATGAATAATCTCTTCAAATTATTTTCAAGAGGCACCAGATCTTCAGGGATTCTTCTTATCGCTCTGTTATATATTGCTACAAAGTCTCTCATTGACTCAGAGGTTTCTTTTTTCATTTGTACCAATTGGACCAAGAGATCATGACAATATTTTGTGCTCTTGAACCTTAGTTTGAATGCACTTATTATATATTCCTAACAGGTGACAGACCTTGGGGTAGCATGTAGAGATATTTGACAACTTTCTCTTGAAGTGACTCCACAAAGAGTCAGACTGACACATCTTCATCCTCAACACCCAACACACCACAAGTAGTGATAAATGTTGCAACATGCTCTTCAGGGAGTTGAAAACCATCCCCTCTAAATTTTGGGAATTTTTTCCTCGAGCCTCTCGGTAGCTCATGGAGTGATTGAGCAAGAGCCAGTGCACTGGTTTTTCCTCCCCATGGTACATTAGGCCTATGAGCCTCACAATCATGTTCACGCTCACAATCACAATCCCTTATTCTATTTCTATTTCTACCTTCCAACCTTGCTAAGGGTGAGGCTTCTACTGCTACTCTTTTGTCTGCCTTGGCTTGAAGTCTTTTGATTTCTTTGAGTTGAGATCTTATTTCCTCTTCCGCTCTTGCTTCTCTTTCTCTAGTTTCTTCTTCGGTCTCTACGTCAGTGATATCTTCAAGGTTCTCCTTGACGTATGGAAATTCACCGTCCAAAGGATTGGCAACACTCAGGTTCCCAACATGATTATTTTCTTGAAAAGGAAGCATCTGGATTCCGAGTAGCTCTTGTCTCCTTTGAATTTCCTTAAAAATGGATCAGTTTGTCCTCCTTGTCTCTATTTCTGGGTGTATCTTCTATCTGCCAACTTGAAAATCTATGCTCTTCTTTGCAGTGCTGGAATTTATCTTTGCCTCTCCAATTCAGTAGGGCATTCTTCTTCAAGGTCCAGAATTCTCGTGGAAATGAAGTAGTGATTGGAACTTTTTCTATTATGTCAGATAGCTTCCCTCAAATTTGAAGTAATGTCTTCTTGGATGTGGATGAGAAATTTCGGTCTTTCAAAAGGAGGGTTTCCCGGAATAGCCATGATTTGAATCCATGTGGCTCATATAGCCATTCAAATTCTAGAAATTTTTCTCATTTTCTCATTTTGAATTTTTTGACCTTGTGGTCGCATTCAGGTGTAGATGCTACTAAATCTGACCAATGGTGGGCATAAAAAACTATTGGCGAGGAAATTTTTCGAGTGGAAAAATTTGTGAATTCCTTGCCAAATCTCTAGGAATCTAAGTCCCTCTACTTAACAGGTGCAACTTCCCTGTATGTATGCTCGAGAAAGCATGGATTTCTGTGGTGGCCTTTCAGTCAGGGATTCAACAGGGGAACTCCATTGACCTTGCGGTGAATTCTTGTAGATATCTGCAAGGGGGGAATTTGCTATGAAGGTGGGAAAGGGAATGAGGAAAGAGGTAGGAGAACTAATGTTTCTGGTAGAAAATCATATTCATGAATTTATGAGAAGAAACAACTCTCCAAATAATAACAAGACCAAATAGAATTCATCAATCACAAAGTATCAAGAAACCCCTTAGTCAAAGAAAGAAAGAAACTTCTTCTTCTTGTAATTATTGTTAAAACACAGGTTGTACATGGTGTTAGAATAGAAGAAATTTGAGAGCAGAGGGAAATAGAAGAAAAATGGGTATTTCCTTTGCTTTCTCTAGGTACAATGCACTCTCGAGTCTACAAAATCAATCGCCAACGCTTACAATTGCATGAAGAATCCAATAAATATCTTGCAAGAAATGGTTACAACTTCTTCTTTGTTAGCAAGAAATGGTTTACAACCTTTTCAATCATCCACATCCATTCAGATTCTTGATTCGTGAAGAAATGCCAATGGCGAGAAAAAGTAGACTTTTCATTACGCAGTTGTTACACTTGTTTTGTAACTTTGAATTTGAACCATTCATCTTACCTTTGAAACTTTAAACCAGAGTCATCCACGTGGGATAAATTTACTGGAGTGGGCATGGAGGATGCCTTTTGCATTTTGTGACTTTATAGAGATTTGGCATTTTTTACATTTTTGGTCTGCCCTTCCACTTTTGATATAATGTTGACACGTGGCTTCACTTGATTGGAAAATGAATCACAGCTCAGTTTATGAATTTTAGCCCTTTTTACAAAAAAGGCTCAAAACCTCAAAGTTCTCCGCCAACCACTTCCCCACTTTGACTCTTTTGATTCGGGCTTGATATTTGACTTTCTCCCTTTAGCATGATCGAGGCTGCAGGTCACTTTATGACTTTTACCCCTTTTTTACAAAAAGGCTCAAAACCTCAAATCTCCTCGCTTCCCCGCTTTGACTCTTTTGATGCGGGCTTAATATTTGACTTTTTCTTTTTAGCATGATTGGAGCTGTGGGTCACTTTATGACTTTTAGCCCTTTTTTAGAAAAGGCTCAAAACCTCAAATCTCCTTGCCCACCCACTTCCCTGCTTTGACTCTTTTGATGTAGGCTTAATATTTGAATTTTTCCTTATAGCATGATCGGGGCTATGGGTCACTTTATGAATTTTAGCCCTTTTTTACAAAAAGGCTCAAAACCTCAAATCTCCCCTCCGACCCGCTTCCCCGCTTTAACTCTTTTGATATGGGCTTAATATTTGAATTTTTCCTTATAGCATGATTGGGGCTACGGGTCACTTTATGACTTTTAGCCCTTTTTTACGAAAAGGCTCAAAACCTCAAATCTCCTCGTCGATCCGCTTCCCTGCTTTGACTCTTTTGATGTGGGCTTAACATTTGACTTTTTCCTTTTCACCACAATTCCTCAAAATGTTAAAAGGACTCATCCTACTACATCCAATTAGATATGTCCATGTACCCATGGATAATGGGGCCAAAATTTGATGGGGAAGAAAACACCCATCCTTCACGACTGTGGAAAAATGTAGAGAAGAAGAAAACTCCACCATTTCGTGCTTGATTTTCAAATTTCTTTTGCAAACCAAGGAATTGAAAATAATACAAGGTTTGACAATCCATGACCATAGAAAGATTGTCAGTTTCATTCAAATGAGAACAACAATAAAATTTTCATAGATCTAGACAGGAAAATGGAAAATTTATCAAAACGTACACACTTGAGGGTTTAAACAATTTCAAAGCATGAATTTATCGATCTTTTTACACTTCCAACTTTACTTAAACACTAATGGAGGTCGTGAGCTCAATATTTTCAGATTTGAATAAAAAATGAGGGGGGTATTTTGAGGGCGACAACACATGCACAGGAGGATTGGCCGATGAACAAGCGCTGGAAGAAAGAATTGACAAGTTAATTCAATTAGATGAAAGATGATCACTTACCAGGTGGAGCCAAAAGACTGAAAAAACAAAATAAAAGGCATGGCATGATTGTCACATTAAGAAAAAAAAATTGAGGTTGGGTAGATGGTGCTACTATATGATTCCAAGTTTTTGCGCCATCCTGGGAAGTTAAAAGTCCATTGGTTGGGTCCCAACATCATCTCGTACATACTTGATTTAGGTGCGTGCCAATTACAAGCGCTAGATGGGATGAGATTTCTAAGACAATTCAATAGGATTAGGCTGAAGCCCTACTATAAATAAGTCTTCTTGGTGTTTGTAATAAGGTAGTATTGCCAAATAGGTTAGGACTTACTTGAATGCATTTTTTCTTTTCTTGTGTTTCCCTTTCTCATTGATTTTTTGTGTTGTGCCTTGGGTGCCAGTAACCTCATTAATTTTTCAAAGGTTGTGAATGCATAGAGGATCACACATTGTTTTAGTGTGGGGTAGAAATAATGTGAAAGAAAGAGATAGAAGGTGATGGAGGAGGCTGATTTGAAGGACACGAAGAGGTTAGAGGCCTGCATAGGAAAGAGTGATGATGATGAAGAAGATGAACCTAAAGGAGCCCAAGAACCACTAGTGTTTGATGTGCATGATTCAAAGGAAGATGGTAGAGAAGAGGAAAATGAGTTTCTCTTCGTGTAGAGGAGGGTTAGCCAGGAGGAGGAAGGCTCCCAAGATAAGGGACGAAGCTAATAAGTGAGTACAAACAATCAGACTCCAAGCCTCACGCAGGAGCAGATAAATGAGGCGGTAGAAAAGGAGTAGAAAAAATCATTGAAGCCTTGGCACAACAAGAGTTAGAGTGCAGAACTGATTTAGTGATGAATGAAGATAAGGAAGAAAGTGTGGGAAAAGATCATAGTAGCACAAGAGGAGGCCCCAGTTTGATGGTATGTATTCCTAAGGGCATGCACACATGAGGAAGGCACATGGAGATCAAGAGACCAAGAATGGACTATATTGATGATCCAAACAAGGTGTTGCATGCATGTTTCCAAAGCATGGTATTAATAGAGAAACTCTTGGCTATGAATTCATTTGATGAGGAAGGTGCATACCCTCAGATGAGGAAAATGCTTTCTTAGTCAATTGAGTCCTACATCGACAAGCCGGAATTCAAGGTAATCCAAGGGGCAATAATGAAGGTTCCTGAGTCAAAAGGAGACAACCCATTGGTGAGCACTCAATGGATATCAGACGAACAAGTATGCAATGTGTTGAACAAGGTCTCGGTTGAACTAGAAGAAAGGTTATTCAGGAGGAATGACATGGTAAAATTCCTAGAGGCAGAGTTAGAGAAGAAGGACAAAGAGCTCGAAGAAAGGACCAAGGACTTAAAGTGGGAGGAACTAATCAACGCGTAGCTAAGGTGTGAGTTGAAAGAAGAGAAGGAAAGGGTGCATGAGGTTCGTAAGAAAGTAGAGATGATCAAAAATTCCATTTTCTTGAAGCATCCAGATCTAATGCCACCTGCGTAAAAGTATGGATGACCACTGGCCTTAGAGTCTACAAAGGAGGCAGTAGCGCACAAGGAAACGGAGGATAAGATGAAGGTGTAAATTGTTACTGAGTACAAGAAAGTCCTCGTGGATGTGAAAGTTACCACCCAATTTTTTTAGGCCATTTATGACAATTACACCGATAGATATAGGGTGACAAGCATTCTTATCACCTCCCATGAAGCGGAGCTCAAGGAGTTCCAAGATAAGAATAAGGGAAATATAGCATAACGTGACAAGATCTTAGCCAAAGTTAAGAAGAAATCAGAGGCTATTGAGACCTTGCAAGGCTCAATCAAGAACCGGTTGAAGGAGTTGTATCCTTAGATCACTTGAAGGATAGATGCGCTCGAAGATTTGGGCAAACAATTGGAGGAGATTGTGGAAAAGATGAAAACCCAAGGAGAGGGGCTAAGCTTTGAAGAGGCAAGTACCCTAGTCGAAGACATTTGTCAATGGGCATGGAGTGAGGTTGGTACCTAGAATAAGCTAGAGGTAGACCTAACAAAAAATTTCTCTCTTCTCTTACAAAAGTGATCATAGTTCCCCGATTCTTTCTTTCTTCCCCAAATTTCTTCATTCCCTTTTCTCAAACCATTTAAAGGTAGTCATTATTTATTCATTGTGAAGGTGTTACCTCAGGTGGAGGACAAGAATAGTGTGGGGTGATGTTGGGCCCCTAAAATATTGGCCAAGTAGAAGAAGGCACATGTGCGCACATTTCCTAGTAAAGAAAGGGTGCGCGAGGAGAAAGCGTGTAGGACAAGGTTTTAGGAGGGTTTAACAGAGCAAGTGGTGCACATTCAAGATAGAACAAAGGTTTTAAGACTTAGCCATATTTGACACATTAGGTAGAACATGAGAAAATTGTTACCCAACTGCACATGCAGAACGGATAAGGTACAAGCCTAACAACAAGTTGGCCTAAGAAGGAATATACCCTACGATGGAAGTTTCTAGAAGGCCATCATTGCAAAGAGTGGAGAGCTTAGACCTAAATAAGCATGCTCCCATGAAGGACCGCCTTAGACACTTGGCAATGGATATACAACTCCCACGAAGGCTTGATGATGTTGAGAAGGGCTATAACTACAAGCACCCTCTAGAGGAAAAAGAGAGAAGCAGAAGAATGTGAAGCCATGTAGGAATAATACGAGAGCTCCATAATTTGGGTAGGGATCTATAGGAAAAGGATGTAATAAGGGGTTGGGATTTCAATTTTCTCTTAAGAACTGATGGGTGTAAATCCAGCTATGATGTATGACTTCGGTCTGCATAGCTGTGGTAGTCTGTAATGAATCCAATGAATATAATGAGGTTACAAAACTTGATGAATATGGTTATTAATGTTTCTAATCTATTTTTATATCTTACAATTTTGATTCATGAATGTTTATGGAATGAATATAACTCCTTGTGCATTTCCTTTCTATTTTGGTTCCTCTCTATAATCTATTAAGTACCATTCATTCTGGGATGACTGCATTTGTCTAGAAGTCATTCTAAGTTCTATGATAAGTGTATGTCTTGTTCCCACTCACTCTTTTTAAGCTCATATCATAGATTATGTTTCCCACTTAACTCACATAAAATAGAGTCTCGGCACATGTGTGTGCCTCTGGTAACTACCCAGTGCCCACTGGGTGATAGTTCGGTACGCATGGGATTCCCTTGTTCTTGGTGGGTGTTAAAATGACTACACTACATCATTTGAAATATGAGTTTCAATATGAAATCTATCCAAAGGATCTGACTTAATTCTAACTTTAGTTCCATACCTTGTAGTAAAGAATAAAAATGACCAATCTGAAGAAAGATAACCTTCTATCTTTGATGTGAAATCTCTTGATAAATAAAAAGTAAAGTAGGGAGGTAAATCTACTACTGTAACATCTTGTAGGATAAAAACATTTGGACAAGCATGTAACGTTACCTCCAAATTTCTAATGATGCTAACTATGTTAGTTGTTGTTCCATCTAGCTGCAACACACTTTTCTCTATAGGTTCATATTGTAGGTCCAATTTTTCTACAATTTTTTTAGGCTTTATTGTGTTGCTTACACCATTCTCAACCATGCAGTTATGAACTAAATAATCTCATCTAATCAAAGATAGATAAAAGGGTGGTGGAGTTTTAATATCATGAGAATTTAAAACCTTTTGTGCCATCCACTTAACCTCTTTTATGAGATCTTTCTTAATTGTACCAAGAACCATATCTACTTTCTAAGCTTCATTTTTTGTTGGTTTTGAATAAATATGCAGCTTAGCAAGCTCATGAGCAAGTAACTCTTGTTGTCCTGGAATACTCAAAGCATCCCATAATGAAATATTAATATTATAATTTTTCATTACCTCAACAATATTAAAAGAAGAAATAGTCTTTGAAAAATCTTCTACATTTTTAGCATAAGCTTATCAAAAATTGAATTTTCTTCAGCAGTTTTTGAAATCTGAGGTATGAATAATCTTCTTGAATCAGGTTGTAATTGTTTTTAATGCTCTTTAGGAGCTGAACTGCTTGCTATTTTTTGATTTGTACTTGATGATTTATCAGTGATTGTAGGAAAAATAGGTGTATCTTGTTTTTTTTCTTTATCTTGAGCCCTTTCTTGAGACCTAGTTGTAACTGCAATAAAATCTTTTTCTCTAAAGATGACTAAGTTTTGTTCAGGTGATTTCTAATTTTTGCCATCTTGCTTCCCACCCTTCATTTGAGGCACAAATAATGCTTCAGATTGAAGTTATGCAACAAGGCTTATATTCAGGAATGCATTTGGACAATTATCAGTTGAATGAGGTTGATTACAAGGTAAACACCACTCTTCTGAAGCCATGTTGACTGGAATAAGAGCACTAGATGAACTAGGAGCCTTAGGATCAAATTGTTTTGTTTGATAAGGCTTCCTATAACTCTGATTCTACTGAAATGGCTTCCTACTCTATTGATTTTAATGATATGGAGTTTGGTTAGGCCTGCTAGACTAGGTAACTTTATTGTCAATTGATGTTAGTTTGTTCCCCATTATCTGTAAGGCTTTAAATATTTCATCTATATGCACTGTAATGATAGGTTATATTATAGTAATGGGCTATGGAACATGTGCCAAATTTGTTATATTAGGCATTAAAGGCCTTACAGCTAATTTTACAGCTTGAAAAATGTTATTTTTAGCCCTAATAGCAATATCATAAGCTGTTGGGAGCGTAGTTCCTCCGATAGACTGAATTATGGCTGAAATGTTTCTATTTAGAGCTCTAAGATAGTATAGAAATGCATGATCATCTTGAGGCTTAACACTAGTTGGAATTCTTTCCCAAGTTCTAACAAATATAATGTTAAAACTAGCCATAAATTCATACGGAGCTCTCTTAATTGTAGAAAATTGTTCTATGAGAGATAAATTATCATAATTCTCTTAAAATTACTTAAGTAGTTTCTCCCCTAATTCATCCCAAGTTGTTATACTCCCTATCGGTAAAGTTTTGTACCATTTCAAAGTTTGTCCTTTAAATGATGGAGCTAAGAGTCTCAAGGCTACATCTTCATGAGTTACATTATTGACTGCACAATGGGCTACAATATATTTAATGTGCTCAATAGAGCTAATATGATTTTCACCAGTAAATGAAGGTAAACATTTTAGCGTAGCAATAGGTATAACATCATAGACTTGAATTACTAAAGGGTTTCCATTAGTAAAGGTCACAAAATTTCTAGGTGGTTCTTGAGCCGTTGGAATAACAGGGATTTGAACAACAAGATTAACACATGGAGAAGGAAGGGGAGGATGGTTTCCAAAACTGGGTCTATTATAAGGTAAGGTATTGCAACTCTTCTTCTTCTATGCAGAATCAAAGATAAAGAAATAAAATCAGTAGGAATTCCTATTATTGATGATCTTGTAGTCACTTTAGAAATGGATCATGCTACAAAACTAGTCTGAAAACATCCTTGCGAAGTCGCCAAATAAATCAATTAATTTTTGCATCTTTTTTCTTCCAAAATTGATTTTCTTTCACTGTAAATCTGTTATAAATTGTTGTAATTTGCTGTAGATCTCATATGTGTCCCACCGGGCATGCCAAAAATTGTTATCTCTCAAAATTTCACCCTTTTTTAGAGATGACAGAAGGGGTTATAAGCTTGGTTTATCTCTCACTTCCGTAGATACAACAGATACACCTCATGTCTGTGGGTATACCTATTATTGAGGTGAGTCTCTGGTATCAAGGTCGGTTCCTTATTGATGTATCCTAAAATAATATTTTGGGATTTTGAGCGTAAAAATATTGTTGTAACTAAATTGAAAATGGGGTGATAAATAAAATTTATTGAGGGATTTGACTGAGTATATGCACAATAAAATTAAGAACAATTTGTAGATGCATGAACCAATGGTTTTCAGCAGAATATTAAGGCAAAACACAAGTATGTATTAAGGGATGAATCACAACAACACAGCAAGTTAAACATGCACACTAAGACTATGCAGAAAATACCAGATTTATAGAAAGGTAAGATAATTAAATCAGGGAATTAAATTCAAAAGAGATAATAGAAAGATACACACCACTGCAAATAATTGGAAAGACAATAAATGGTTCTTATTCAAGAGCAAAACTGGAAAAAATATGTTTCAACACTCTTGTGTCCAAAAGTCCTCCCTTATGCCTTGCTAGTGCGTATAATATATGGAAAAATACTTCACCCAAACCCTCCTAAAAATAGACTACAGTCTGTACTCTCCCATGCATGCTAATTTTATCCCTTTATCACGAATAAATAAAGGAAAAAAAATAGACATGTTGATTACAATGAGGCATTAATAGCCTTAGATACCAAAGTACACTCTAGTCAAAGTGTAGTTGATTGTTCTATTTTAAATGCAATTAAAATACTTGGGTGAATATTTTTTGGCTAATATTAGCCACTTGCTTGTTGTGCAAGTCATCTCCAATGTGAATGTAACTTCTTGCAACTCTTTTTTGTCCTATAGTGAACACATGCAAAATAATAGTTCTTTGATGTTTTTCTTCATAAAAAAAACACAAAATCCCGAAGGACAAATTCATTAGTTTGATGAAGACTAGAATTTCAGAATAGATGAATTGATACATTTTGGGACAACAGACACGGTTGTAAATTGCATTTTTGTGTAGTCTATTGCTAAATTTACAGGTATTCCAAATTCATTCCTTTATGATTAAATCCATTTGATTATGTTATTGAGTTGTATAAGTTTATTATGTAATTCATACAAAAACTGAAATATAGAAAAGTTACAAAACTCAATTTCAAAATTCAATGATTTATTCATAAAATATTTCCAATGTTTCCCACACAAGCCGTGGGATGTAAATCAAAAGTAAATTAAAACTACTAAAGTAAGAGGTACATGTGCATGAAATAAGAAAGTAAAGGAGTATGAAATAACCCATCATTACCTTGGGTCTCTCTCATTTCAGTTGATGCACTTCTAGCCACATCTTTTCTCCATCTTCATCCTCACTTCTTAGCATTGGCACTGTACCTAAAAACAAGAAAAGAAGGATTGTCAATCACGAGCTCAGGGTTGATCCATATTCCTATACTATCCAACTTCGTGCAAGTGGATCTCCAAAGCATCAGGAGGTATAAGTTACACAAAGATAAAACGCGTAATTGATAAAAGCACTATTTTTCAGCAACATACATGACTCATTCACTCAGAAAGAACCGAAAAGAAGAAATAATGTATACAAGAGAGATCACAAATTCTTAATCTTTTTAATCAGTTTTTGAGATGTGCAGGTATAGATTGCAAAAGAAGAAAAATAAAAGCATGCTTTATAGTTTGTTGTTATGGAAAGGAAACACGGTAAATAAGGAAAAGAGAAAAAAATTAACTTTCAAAAGGAAATGGTATAGATTTTATGATTTAAAAAAAAAAATCAATAAAATTGCATAGCACATCTTCCTTAGAGAATAGGTTTATGAAAATAAAATCTAAGTGCAGGACTGAAGAAGGAAAAGTGTTCATGATGTCTACTTTTAAAATTTTCAGAGATAACATGTTCACGAGCATAACAATACAGGCTAATATTATGAACTAAGAAAATTAGAAGTAATGAGCACATTTTGAATTTCAAAGTTTTCATTATTACACAGGTCTCATTTAAGTATTACAGAATAGAAGAATGATAGTACAGAAGAAGAGAATATGTTCAACATTTAATAGATGTAGGTTGTTTCTAGATCATCATAACACACTAAAAGCTATATACTGTAGACCATAGAAAGTGCTTCTAAAAATAACATTTTCACTTATGATAAAACTTAGAGATATGTGTTGGAAACTATCATAATACAATCTCAAATAAATGAGTTACAATTCACAATGTTTCTATAGTTCAACTCCAGGAGCTCAGCATTGAAGATGTCATCTCAAAATTTTAAATGAATGTTTCTACAGTGAAACAAGGGTTTTTGAACATCCTTGTGACTGTCAAAGATGAACAAGCTTGAATGAAAGAAGAAACTATGATGCAACCAAGAGAGAGAGTTATGTTCATCTTCACTTGAATAAAGGAGACAATCCTTTAATCTACATATACAAGTATAATACAGGTTGTTGTTCTTAACTGAATAAGTTGAAAAGGAGAGTTTATAGCAACATTTCAACATACAAAAGTTATATCATTTCAGTATCAACAGAATTGGGAAGAAATTTACAAGAGTAGATTGATGGAATTGATTTATAAAAAGAGATTATATTAAACTGTGTAAAAGTGCATCAAAAATCTAGAGGACTGCCCACTATTTTCTTTCTAATCATCAAGTTCTATTTTTGAAATTTTCAAGATACTAAGAAAAAGAACATGAGAGAACATACACATTATTTTCCTTAAACTTTTGTAAAAATATATATATATATATATATATATAAGGCTACAGTCAAAATCAATAAGGTTATAGAATCATTTACATCAGAGAGGTGGCAATTTTAGTAAAGTTTTGGCATGTATTTTCAAAAGTAAAGAGATTCAAAAAGTATGAAAGTAGGAAATAAGAAGAACAAAACTGAATAGAAAAATGTAAAGCATAACAGTACAGAAATTCAAGCTTTAACAAGTCCCTAAGATCATTATGTAACAAGAGTTGAGACTAACAGGAAATGAATAATGTTATGAAACCTTGAAACTAAGGAATGAAATATTTTTCAAGCTAACAGCCAGAGCATAATGAGCCCAGTATACATCTATAATAGAGTTCAATATTGAAAATAGAAATATGGATCAATAGAAACCAAGCTTCAAGATGGATTAACAAAAGCCTTATTAGTGGGAAGATCTTATACAAACATAGTGTATTGAGTTGAACAACATCTCTTGATCACAAAGAAGCAAATGCAGAGGTTTAAACCCATGGTGGCATTTCAAGTAAAACTACTGAGATATTCATAAGGCCGAGCTTTAGAGATTAAAGTAAACAACCTAAACATATACACAGAATGATACAGATCAAAGATGAACATGAATTTTCACATAAATATTACAAATGTGCAAAGGTTTACTATAGGAAACCAGAGTTATGATATGTATAGTGTAACACCCTGAACTGTTGTTACTTTCTCCTGAGCATACAAGTGTTGATATGTGATTTCTTGTAAAAGGATGTGTTCCTCGATTGAGAAATCATGCTTGATATGTACTGTATTTCTTTGCAGATCTTTGACTGAGTCAGAATATGATTAGACTCTTTTATCTATTTCATTTTGTATCTGAGTTTAATCTGATCTTGGAATAAATTATAGAGTTATCCATCTATAAGATCTAGTCTTGGATCAGTGGAATTGATCCAAGTAATGCTTTAAGTTTGTTTATGCTGATTTAAAATCACAGAACTTGAACAGGTTGCAAGGTTTATCAGCATTGAATAAGCTAGTCAGGAGTATGACTCAGGTTGATCAAGTGAAATGGATTGGTTCCCGATATCGAAGAATATCTGGAAGGTCTCGATCGTGGACCAGTTAATAATTCGTTTACATACGATTCTGCAGCAGAACAGGAGCTAACCCTGTTCAAGAAGGTAAGAGGTAGGTCTTTTCTGAGTGTACAGAATGTAGACCTAACTGGAATTATTAAATGATTAGTAACCTAAGACTAAACCTAACCTAGGGGTTAGATTAGTGTTAATCTAACCTAGACCTAGGCTATGTGTTAATGTCCTAAGTTAGTATCTATGTGTAATATGGTTAGAATGAGTATTATCCTAAATTCTAACCTAAGATACTAACTTAACTATGAGCAAGAGTATAAAGGGGCCTATGGAGGGGTGCGAACCATGGGCGGAGTTTTCTATGTTATTAAATGCATGGGATAAGGATGAGGGACAGGTCTTGGCGGAGGTTTTGGGGACGGCTAATCTGTGCCGACGTGGTAGGTCACCAAAACTGGAAATGAACTTGGGATTTTGTTTAACTATCGCCAATCCTGGCGGTCGGTGGAAGTGGAGTTTTAGTGGGAAAGTTGGTTTAATTGCATTCAATATTCTCAGTAGTCGAGCTCGAAACTCGCGAGAAGGCATGCAAACAGGAAGTTTGTTGGTTTGTTTGGCTTGTCGCGATTTTTGGGTTTCTCTCTGCCTGTTCACTGGTTCTTCGCACCAGTCTTCTCTGTGTTGCATGGCAAGTATGAACTTATCTAGCTCTTTTCTCTGTCAAGGAGGATATATATGTGATGGAGATAGCAAACTTTTGTTGGTTGCTCTAACTTGGAAAAGGAAAAGAAAGTCTGAGCTCTTCCAGTGGTCTGCTTCGGAAATTTGAGTAAAAATCCAGGCATGTTAGGCCCTAACATTTAAAAATCTTACTGTCTTTCAAGTGATTTCATTAGAACAACTCTGTTCAAATGTTTTGAGAAAATAGATGATTTTCTATGAAGGTCTTGTTTGATTTTGGTACTGTATCTCTTCTGGTTCGAAATTTTCATTTATCCTTTGATGCGTGTTTATTAAATTCGAACTGTAGCATTAATTACTTGTGTTTGCATTCTGGCTTAATTATGCAAAACATGTGAAATGTAAGATTGCTCAGCCTGTTCGGCGTGAGCCCATGAATCGTTCCTGTGATGGGTATAGGCCATTGATTGTCTGTCGATTTTTGGTCGTTGATTCTTGTTTTGGAAACAGTCGGAAGAAATACTGATGGAATTGTTTGTTTGTTCAGTATTATGAAATCATTGTAAGCTCTGTCATGGGTTTTAATGACAGTGGCTAATGATACTTTTTGGTTTCGTTCTGTTTTTTAAAATTGTTTAGGAACAGGTAACTATTGTGTTACAGTTTTCCTTTCGACTCGGTGGTAGTTGTTTTTCCTTTTTTTTTTTGTGACGGGATCTAACCCGTTGACAGTGTACAGTATGGATATATGTATTTTATTCGGACGACTCTCTTGAGTCCATTGAATGATTCATATTGTGGACCACTGTTGAACTTCGTTTGAATATCTATTTGGATACTGGTAATTCGATTTTGTACTCGAAGAGTAACGGGTAGCACGACCTTTGTTATTTTACCTTTGTGTTGTAAGAATTTGTGGTTTAAACTCTTTGGATGAAATTCTACGTTTCTTTCCTATGCCATCTTGTGTGAAATGTTGGTAAGGGTACCGTTGGATTCCTTGTTTTGGAATTTCAGTATTCTGGTTCGTTTTTGCCTGATTATAATGTTGCCATTGTTGGCACGGATGGATTTATCATCTTACATTATTTTGGTTACTGTTGTTAGGACTTAGTTGAATTCTTGACAGATGGACAGTGTAACTGTTTCAATTAGGACTGTTGGGTTTATTCTGCTGTTTGACCCTGTGGAGGGTATCTTGTTTCTTTTGGCTTCTGTATAAGCCTGAGATTGAACTCGTGATGTTTATTTGGCCTTGATGGATTTCTGTGAATAGTTTGACATCTTGTATATCGGCTTTATGATATAGGTCATGGATAATAACCCGTAACAGTATGCAATTGTTTGACTTGTTACCACTGTTTGAATCATTTGAATTCTTGGATGGTAACTTGTATTTCTGTCTCTTATTGAACCTAATACTTGGACACTGTCGTTTGTCACTGTTTGAATTCCTTGAGTATGGATAATTATTTCGTGTTTTGGCTCTGTTGAGGTGAGTCGTGAATACCATACTTTAGGCTTGCATGCGCCAAGGTAAGAATAGATTGGTTGTATTCCTTTCCGTTTACTCCTGTCTGAGTGAGACTGAGCATGTCTCGGTATTACTGTGTGGTCGTCTTGGCATAGTCTTTAGGAAACCTCAAATTACTTAATGCAATGAAGTCTGTTGTTTACATCTTTATGCTAAAAGTTCCTTGATTTCAACTTGTGTTGAAAAGCCATACTATGTATAAAAGGAACCAGTGTTGGGCTTAAGGTTGATTTATGGGATTGTTGATGTGTTAGCTACTGTACAGGAGTTTTGTTGTGTTTTATTTCTTGATTTAAAACATCGATCCTTCTTGTGGCTTGTCGGACTTGTTCATATACATACTGGGTGAATGTTTTTCATATGTGTAGACAGTACAGTAATGAACTTATGTGAAAGGAAGTATGAATGATTTGGTTCTTTCTCTTCTTTTATTTTAATATTTGTTGATATCTGTCTAACAGTGGGAATTATTTTGTAACATATCGGTGGAATTACGAACTGTTATGATATTTTCCTTTTTGGATGAATGAAACGATCTGCCCAATGTTGTGATTTTGGATTCAATGATTGTTTGTATACATTCGTCCCTTGATTCTTAATATTCGATGAAATATTTGAGAAGTGTTTAGGACTATTCTGTAACGATGATAGAGTTACATAATCGTAGTTATTTTGGATTACAAAGGAATAGTCTGAATCATGTTTACTTGTTTGGATTATTGATATCATTTAAACAGGGTGTTTAATGAAAACAATTGATGGATTGCAATTGTTTTAAAAGTTAGTGCTTATCATGCTCAGTTCATTGAACTGACTCATGTTGACTATTTTGCAGATGGTTTCCGTAAGTGGTAAAAGCAATGCAGATCTGACAGGATGATTAGATTATTTAATTTGTTTCATAATGAATTACAGCTTGATTATATAAATGTACTGTATGTGGAAAGATGTTTCTTTTCTGTTAAGCATTGTATCAAGTATGCTGCTTGCATAAAATGTAATTGTATAATTTTGAAAGGAATGGAAATAAGTGTTTGATACTTATGTATTGTATTCTATTTCTGATAGTTGACCTTCTTCGGTTTATAAACCGGAATGGCAATGATATCTTTGTAAAATTTTGGATGCTTTTGGGATTAACTATGAAAGCTTACAAGAAAATGTAGTTAAATTCATATGAGTGTTTAGCAGATCTTATTGTTCTAGCGAAAGCAATATTGAATTTAAATAATTGTCTTTCTAAAAGATAGGTTAAAAATGAACCTAAGCAGAACGCTAAACAAGCTGGATTAAATTACTAATCCCTAGTCCTGAGTATGACAGGACAATATTAAATTGGATTCTTAATCATTTATATCCTTATACTAATAAGTATGATATAAATTCAGTTAAGAGAACTGATATAAATCAAATAAAGTTCGGATGGCAATCTCATGTGAAGGGTATGAGATATTGTCTAATTCTGTTGTTTAGAAACAGGTGTATTCTAATGACTCCTTGATGAGAGTTTGACCTTAATACCTCTACCATGTAATGGGTTTTATAGAGGAGGGCCGTCTTAAGACGAAGAATCCAGGGATCGGGAAAGGCTAACCTTAGGGAAGAGTCTTTAAAGTAATTTAAACTCAAGTGCGTAACGCATGTTGTTAAGTAGATCTTTTCGAGGCGGATTTAAAGGTTGACGACACAAGTCAACTACAAGGTTGTACCTCCGAGAAGATTAGGATCTTCTCAAAGTTACAACAATGTAGGAGACTTCTGGCGACACCCTTTGCATTGATCGCTAATATTTACACTTTGTTCTCGCACGAGTTACTCAGGGTCCGATTATGAACGTGGTCATGTTATAAGGATGCCTAGGAGATTCGGGGTATCATGACACACTGGTTGAACTGCAAGGTTGAACCAGTATGTCACCATATCCCTAATCCTCGTGGGCATCCATATAACATTATCACCTTGATAATCTACCTCCGAGCGATTCATTTGTGAAAGGAAGGACTGACAGTAGTCAGTGTAAGACATTCTATATAACATAAGAATGGGGTGAAGGACGTATTCCAGATTGACGAGTATGCCGTTAAGGAATACGAGACATAAACAGTATGTTTCAAATATTTGGCCAAAGTATTGCAAGCTGCTGATTGTGTTGTCCTAATTCACCTAGTCTAAGGGATGAGATGCCGATGAATAATAGTAACGATTATTCAGTTAGGTTCCTTGGACAGAGCATTCTGAATCCTAGAGTAGGGAAGATAACCGCAAGAGTAAAGTGTTATCTAAAAACACCAACTCTTTTTACTCATGAATAGATCGGTAGATTACCGAGTCATGGAATGAATAGATCGGAAGTAATCTGAGTCATTACAGCTGCATATGGTTGTCTGTTATATGAATGGTTATTTGATTTGTGAGTTCTAAATTATGTATTTAGAACCAGAATGCATTTATCAAAAAAAAAAATCGACTTGTTCTATTGTCTAAAATGAGGATGTTACATATAGGGCCAAACAACTTGTTGTTTACATCATGTAACATTGAAACCATAACAAAAACCATGTAATGTCCTAGCATTTTCAGTAACAGTGAAGGAAAAAAATGAATACATCACAGTTACATCACATAAGTCAAAACAGGGGTGTAACTCGGTCTCTTTAAAGACAAGAAAATTTCATACAAGGTAGTTTCAACGATGAAGATCTTCCAAGGACACAAAATCTCTTCATACAGCCACACAGACCAAATGGAAGATGAACTCAAGGGTTTACACAGGCCATTGAAGATACGTCACAGTGCTCAGAGAAATTTTAAAAACACATTTTAGATTATAAAAATTTCAAGTGTTTTAAGGTATGGAGGGATGAGCCCTAGAAGACTTATGCAATTACACAAAAACTAAAGCTCCAAGTTGCAGGCTCATCAACATTTTTATACAATAGTGAAGAGAAAAGATAAAGGAAATCACTTACTTAAGGAAAATAACGACCTTATAGCCAAGAATAATCCATGCATGTTTGTTATCTAGCTAAATGTCAAGTTCAGAATGCATAGCCAAGATCAAAGGAAACATTCATGGCAGGTCTTTTATTATAAATACTCAGGAAAATAATAGACTGAGATCCTCAGGAAAAATGGTGACCTCTGCAGTGAGGAAAACTTTTATCCAAGCCTCCATGGAAATATCATTCATTTAGAGCTTCTACAATAGGGTAACCAACATTGCAGAACCAGTAGAGGCAAATAAATTAATCGTTTTGATCTCTAGAAAATGTAAAAATTGCAACCAATACAACAAAATCCATTGTACAGTCAAGCAGAAACTAAAAAAAATGAGCTCAAACAAAAAAATGGAGGTCTACAAAAATTTTCCAAGTCTTCACCCATATTTTTCTTACTTGGCGTATGCAAAAATGATCAACTCACCATATTTTATCATGGTTACCCTAAGTCTTCAGGAGATCAATGGCCAAGTATCAAAGATTCTATTGAATGGTGCACGTTCTCCAAAATTTCAACTACCCACCACCAGCACATCAAAATCGATGGATTAGAAACGCTTAGATCATAAGATTAGGGGTTATAGATGTATCCACATTAAATAAACTGTCCTCAAAGAACCAATGGCAGTGATCATAGATGGTACGAAGATTAATGAATGATGATTGAAGACCTTTTCAATTGTTATATATTCAATGCAATCACTGTGGCTCAACAAATCGACAGAGGAGGATTGTGCAGTGAAGATCAAATGGTCTAGATGCAATAGTAATCCCAACACACAATTCCACGCCATGTCATAACCTTATTGATTATGCAATAATTACCACCAAGCTCAATGCCAAGGGTCGAGCCAACTTAGGAAGGAGGGGCCCCTTCTTACCTTTGATTATTTTGAACTTTTTTAGGTCTAACACTATGCAACTAATTATTATTAATAGTCAAATAATAATATGATTATTATTATTAATTAATTGCAATTTGAATCGAGAAAAGCATGTTGTAGCTAGATGGGACATCAACTAATACAGTTGGTGATATCATAAACCTGGAAGTAACTTTACATGCTTGACCCAATGTTATAATTTTACAAGATGTGACTGTTGTAGATTTTCCTCCTTATTTTGCCTTATGTTTATAACGAGATTTTACAGCAAAAATAAGAGGTTATCTTTCTTCAGATTGGTATTTTTTTCTTTACTATATAATATGGGACTAAGGTTACTGTAAATTCATAGCCTCTGGCTAGATTTCATATTGAGCCTCATGCTTCAAATGTTGTAGCAAATTACTCAATTCTAGATCAGTCTAATTTGAATGTTACAGCTCATATTTCCATACTTGCTGGTGTTTCTAATCTATTTATGGATGAAAAGAATCCAGAAGAACATGTTTATGACCCTTTTAAGGAAGTGGAAGAAGATTTGTTTGGTGTTTATTATTTGCATGAAGAAAATGCACCAATTCCCTTACTATCCAAAACAGAAGAAGCAACAAAAGGGCTATGGAAGCTTCACTTAGATGGAGCCAAAAATTAAAAAGGACAAGGTACAGGTTTAATGCTTACTTCCCCTTCAAATGAAAGTTACTTTTCATCTTTAAGTTTGCATTTTTCTTGTACTTTTAATGTAGCTAAATATGAAGCATTAATTTATGGCTTGCAATGGGCTAGAAAGAGAGGTATCAGCACTTTACAAATTTTCAGAGATTCAGGATTAGTTATCATTTAAGTAAAAAACTTTAATGTATGTAATAATTCATTGTTGAAGTCTAACAAACATATAGTTTTAGACTTAATGGATGATTTTGATGTTATTAAAATTCAATCTATCCCAAGAGCTGAAAATAAGCATGGAGACAGACTTGCAGCAGTTGGTGCTAGCTTTGATGTACTAGAACAGATTGAAAACCACATATTAAATTAATTATCAGACCTCCAGTGCCTGACAATGGAGAGAATTAGCAAGTTTTCTAAGATGATAAACATATTTACAGATTTTTGTAGCAAAAGGCTGAATTTTCTGTAGTAAATCAGGAAAAACTGCAACACTTCTATGGTGAACAAATTGTTCAGTTAAAAACAAACAGGTTACGTCAAGGATTGGTCACTCTAGAAGACAATTTTAGTTCTAACAATTAGTTAAAAAAGGACAAAGGCAAGATTTCAACTCATAGATAACTATGAAGAAATCTTGGTGGATGATGACAAGAAGCTACTTATTGGAAAGGTATGTTCTTTAGTTTAAAAGTAGTCATTTATTAAATTATGTAAAGAATTTAGAAATGTTTTTTCCTGGAAGTACCAAGATTGGAGAGGATTTGATCCAATTTTAGCTCAGCATACAATATAATTACAACCAAATTCCAAGCCAGTTAGGAAGAAGCAAAGGCCAGTAAATCCAAAAATTGAGCCAGTGATGAGAAAAGAAATATCCAAATTAATTGAATCAGGTATTATTTTCCCATTCAAGAATTCAAGTTGGGTAGCCAACCTTGTTCCTGTTTGGAAAAAGAGTGGAGTGTTATACCATGATTTTTGTTAGACCAAAACCCATACGTATTAGTCTCCGCTACAATTTTCAGAGTTAGGATCTACGAGAGGCGGTTAGTCCATGTCACGAAACTCACGGGGAGCATTAGACACACATGCCAACAATATCCCCCTCAATGGTACCTGAGTGATTTTTGACCTCGAGACCTATTGCTTTGATACCATTTGTTAGACCACAATTGTCATTAGACCAAAACCCATAGGTATTAGTCTCCGCTACAATCGTTAGAGTAAGGATCTACGAGAGGCAGTTAGTCAATGTCACGAAACTCACAGGGAGCGTTGGACACACATGCCAACATGGAGAAATCAGATTATGTGTGGATTTTAGAGATCTTAACAAGGCTTCATTGAAATATCATTATCCACTACCTAACATGGATCAGATTATGAGAACAATTTATGGTTCTGATAGACTATCTCTTTTGGACGGTTATAATGGATCCAATCAGATTCTAGTTTGAGAAGAAGACGGATACAAAACAACATTTACCACCAAGTGGGGTACTTATGCTTACAAAATAATGCCTTTTGGCCTTTCAAATGTTGGTGCAACGTTTCAACGTGCGATGGACATGAATTGTCATAGCTTACTAAATAAGTGCATATTGGTTTATTTGGATGATGTTACCATAATTTCAAAAAATTCTAATGAACATCTAATACATTTAAGGAAGACTTTTTAGTTATGCAAACAATTTGGACTATCATTGAATCCCAAAAATTCTATCTTTTTAGTACATCAAGGTAAATTTGTTGGTCCTATTGTTTCTAAACAAGGTTTAACAATCGACCCTTTCATAATTAAAGCCATATCACAGCTATCATTGCCTCATCACAAGAAGGTATAACAGAGCTTTCTAGGAAAAATCAACTTTGTTTGAAGATTTGTTCTAGATTTTACAGCATTGGTAAAACCATTGACAACTATACTGAAGAAGGAAAAAACCTTCTCTTAGACCAGGGAAGGAAGAAAAGGTTTCGAGGCCATTAATATAGCTATTTTGCAAGCTCCCACTCTTGCAAATCCAAATTTTGATAAAGATGTCACTATGTATGCACTTACAGGAGCTGAGACTATTTCAGCTATCTTGACTCAGATTAATGCTAAAAATATTGAGCAACCCATTTCCTTCTTTGGACAGAGCTTACACGACTATGAGACAAGGTACACTTTTCTTGAAAAACAAGTACTCTCTATTGTGAGAGGTTTAAAGAATTTCAAGTACATGCTTTCAAATAACAAAATTCATGTTTTAGTCTCTCATCCAAGTGTGAAAGCGTTCTTGCTAAATAAAGAAATCAATGAGAAAAGAGCTGGTTGGATTACAAAGGTTATGGAATAAGACATTGGCATTCACGTTGCAAAAACAGTAAGGGGAAAAGGTTTATGTGAACATCTAATTGCTGATACAGAAAACTAGTAGGCTGCAGAATCAGAAGATCCAAAACAACATGCTGAAATTTCGTATAAACAACCATATCCTCATGCACAAACAAAAAATTAGCAACCTGAACTTATTCAAGAAGTTCAGAATCCAAGATGGATGACTGATTTGGTAAATTATTTGCAACTTGGAACCTATCCATAAGGTATGGATAAGAATAAACATTTCTACTTTAGGTTACAAGCTATTCCTTATGTCTTTATTGATGGTGTACTTTTCAAAAAAGATATAAATGGAATCTTACTTCACTGTGTTGATTATGATTGAAATCAACATTGGTTATTAGAGTTTCATGAAGGACCTGCAGAAGGTCAATTTTCAGCATGCACTACAACCTCAAAAATTATGAGGGTTGGTTATTATTGGCCTAGCATATTCAAAGATTGCTACCAGTGGATTAAAAAATGTGAAAACTCTTCTTTCTTTGATGGCAAGGAATTCTTAGCTTTGCTGCCCCTGCATCCAATCTTAGTAGATCAGTCATTCATGTAGTGGGGTCTTGATTTTATTGGCATGATAAATCCACCTTTGTCATAGGGACATAAGTGGATTTTAACTGCTACTGAATATTTTACATGTTGGACTCAAGAAATAGCTTTGAAGGAAGCTAATGAGACTTCAATCCTTTCATTCTATGAGGGGATAGTTTGCAGATTTGGTGTTCCAGTAACTATCATTTTAGATAATGCGTTAGCATTTATTGGTGCAAAAGTGACGGACTGGGCCATCAAACATGGAATTTACTTGAGTACATCTTCTAACTATTACCCACAAGGTAATGGTTTAGCTTAAAGTAAAAACAAAAACCTTTTAAGGATTATTAGAAGGACTCTGAAAGACAACCAAAGAGCTTAGCACCTGATGTTGAATTCAACACTTTGGACTAATAGAGTAACCCCTAAGAGATTAATAGGAAATTCACTGTATAATCTTGTTTATGGAAGAGAAGCATGAATGCCTACTTTTGATTTACTTCAAAAAATTGAACTACTTGAGAATGAACCATTACAGGTCTGTTATGTGGAATTGATGGAATTACAAGAACTGAGAGATCAAGCACATTCAAACTTTGAGAAGAATCAGAAACATATCAAGAGAATGTTCGACAAGAAGGCTAAGTTTAGAATTTTCAATGAGGGAGATATTGTGCTGAAATGGGATGTTGACTGTGTGAAACCTGGGAACCATACAAAGTTTGATACAATCTGGAGTGGTCTTTATCTGATTTTAGCTTGCAAGGAACACAATTCCTTTCAGGTTTCAAGATTGAATGGAGAGGAACTTCCCATTCTTGTGAATGGTATTTTCCTCAAACATTGTTATTGAATATTCTACAATGATTAGAGTAGGTTAGAAGAAATTTCCCTTTCAATAAGTGCAGCTCATGCACATTGCACGTTTTCAATTCAATAAGTACATTCGTGCACATGATCTGGTTTACCAAATCTTTTCCCATTTTTAGTTTATTTGATGGGATGTACCTTTAAGAAGCTATATTTTGGTTGCATGCTTCAAATCCATGCGTAATGGACAAGAGCAAGGCACTATTAAAAGAAACTAGCATGCATTTTTCCCTGCAGGATCGCCAGAAATGTTGATAATTTTTACACACTACAAAATTGGAAACTCAAAAATTTGTTTTCAATGGAAGACATTGCTGAAATGGACCTAATCTAAGGGAATTAATTCATTTTCAATTAGTGATTACATGCAATTTTCAACTATGTGTGTTCTTACAACATGTAACGAATCACATAGTCTGCAATTCCATGTTTATCATCATCAAAAGAACACAAAATCCTGAAGGAAAAATGCATTAGTTTGATGAATATTGGAATTTCAGAATAGATGAATTGGTACATTTTGGGACAGTAGAAAGAGTGGAAAATTACATTTTTGTGTAGTTCATTGCTAAAGTTATAGGTATTCCAAATTCATTCCTTTATGATTAAATCCATTTGATTATGTTATTGAGTTGTCTAATTTCATTGTGTAATTCATACAAAAATTGAAATACAGAAAAGTTACACAACTCAATTTCAAAATTCAATGATGTATTCATAAAATATTTCCAATGTTTCCCACACAAGACATGGGATATAACTCAAATTAAATTACAACTACTGAAGTAAGAGGTGCATGTGCATGAAATAAGAAAGTAAAGGAGTATGAAAGAACCCATCATTGCCTTGGGTCTCTTTTGTTTCAGTTGATACACTTCAAGCCCCATCTTTGCTCCATCTTCATCCTCACTTCTTAGCATTGGCACTATACCTGAAAACATGAAAAGAATTATTGTCTATCATGAGCTCAGGGTTGATCCATATTCCTATACTATCCAACTTCGTGCAAGTGGATCTCCTAGCATCAGGAGGTATAAGTTACAAAAAGATAAAAGGCATAATTGATAAAAGCACTATTTTGCAGAAACATACATGACTCATTCACTCAGAAAGAACTGAAAAGAAGAAATATGTTATACAAGAGAGACCAAAAAGTATTAATTTTTCTAATCAATTTTTGAGATGTGTAGGTATAGATTGCAAGAGAATAAAAATAAAAGCATGCTTTACAGTTTTCTATTATGGAAAGGAAACAAAGTAAAGAAAGAAATGGCATATATTTTCTAAATTTTTTTAAAATTTGGTAAAGTTGCATAGCAAATCTTCCTTAGAGAACATATTCATGAAAAAGAAAAGCTAAGTGCAGGACTGAAGAAGGAAAAGTGTTCATGATGTCTACTTTTAAAATTTTCAGAGATAACATGTTCATGAGCATAACAACACAGGCTAATATTCACAACTGAGTAAATTGGAAGTAATGAGCACATTTCAGATTGCAAGGTTTTCATTATTACACATGTCTCATTTAATTATTGTAAAATAGAAGAATGATAGTACAGAAGAAGATAAAATGTTCAACATTTAATAGATGCAGGTGATTTCTAGATCATCATAACACACTAAAAGCTACATACTGTAGACCATAGAAAGTGCTTATAAAAATAACATTTTCACTTATGATAAAACTCAGAGATAGGTGTTGGAAACTATCATAATAAAATCTCAAATAAATGAGTTACAATTCACAATGTTTCTACAATTCAACTCCAGGAGCTCTGCATTGAAGATGTCATCTCAAAATTTCAAATGAGTGTTTCTACAGTGAAACAAGGGTTTTAGAACATCCTTGAATGAAAGAAGAAACTATGATGCAACCAAGAGAGAGATTTATGTTCATCTTCACTTGAATAAAGGATATAGTCCTTTAATCTACACATACAAGTATAGTACAGGTTGTTGTTCTTAACTGAACAAGTTGAAAAGGAGAGTCTATAGCAACATTTCAACATACAGAAGGTATATCATTTCAGTATCAATAGAATCGGGAAGAAATTTACAAGAGTAGATTGATGGAATTGATATATGAAAAGAGATTATATTAAACTATGTAAAAGTGCATCAAAAATCTAGAGGACTGCCCACTATTTTATTTTTAATCAAGTTCTATTTTTGAAAATTTCAAGATATTCAGAAAAAGAACATGAGAGAACATACACATTATTTTCCTTAAACTTTTGTCAAAAAAAAAGAAATATATAAGGCTATAGTCAAAATCAATAAGGTTACAGAATCATTTACATCAGAGAGGTGGTAATTTTAGTAAAATTTTGGCATGTATTTTCAAAAGTAAAGAGATTCAAAAAGTATGAAAGTAGGAAATAAGAAAAACAAAACTAAATAGAAAAATGCAAAGCATAACAGTGCAGAAATTCAAGCTTCAACAAGTCCCCAAGATCATTATGTAACAAGAGTTGAGACCAAGAGGAAATGAATAATGTTACAAAACATTGCAACTAATGAATGAAATATTTTTCAAGCTAACAGCCAGAGCATAATGAGCCCAGTATAAATCTATAACAGAGTTCAATATTGAAAATATAAATATGGATCAATAGAAACCAAGCTTCAAGATGGATTAACAAAAGCCTTAATAGTGGGAAGACCTTATATGAACCTAGTGTATTGAGTTGAACAACATCTCTTGATAACAAAAAAGTAAATGTAGAGGTTTACACTCATGGTGGCCTTTCAAGTAAAACTACTCAGATATGCATAAGGTCGAGCTTTAGAGATTAAAGTAAACAACCTAAACATATACATAGAATGATACAGATAAGAGATGAGAGCTCTAAAATACAGAAGGGCTGAACCTAAATTTTCACATAAATATTGCAAATGCATAGAAGGTTTCTACAAGAACCTAGAGTTATGATATGCATAGGGTTGAGCAACTTACAGTTTACATCATGTAACATTGAAACCATATAGAAAACCATGTAATGTCCTAGTATTTTCAGTAACAGTGAAGGAAAAAAATGAATACATCACAGTTACATCACAGAAGTCAAAACAGGGGTGTAACCCGGGATCTTTAAAGACAATAAAATTTCATACAAGGCAGTTTCAATGATGAAGATCTTCCAAGGACACACAAATCTCTTTATACAACCACATAGACCAAATGGAATCTGAGCTCAAGGGTTTACCCAGGCCATTGAAGATACGTCACAGTGCTCAGAGAAAATTTTAAAACATAGTAAGAGATTATGTAAATTTCAAGTGTTTTAAGGTATGGAGGGATGAGCCCTAGAAGACTCATGCAATTACACACAAACTAAAGCTCCAAGTTGTAGGCTCATCAACATTTTTATACAATAGTGAAGAGAAAAGATAAAGGAAATCACTTACTCAAGGAAAACGATGACCTTATAGCCAAGAATAATCCATGCATGCTCATTATTGAGCTAAATGTCAAGTTTAGAATGCACAGTCAAGATCAAAGGAAACATTCATGGCACTTCTTTCAATAGAAATACTTAGGAAAACAATAGGCTGAGTTCCTCAGGAAAATAAGTGACCTCTGCAGTGAGGAAAACTTTTATCCAAGCCTCCATGGAAAGATCATTCATTCAGAGCCTCTATAATAGGCTAACCAATGTCACAGAACCAATAGAGGAAAAGAAATACATAGTTTTGAGCTCTACAAAATGCAAGAATGGCAGCTAATACAGCAAAATCCATTGCCTAGTCAAGCAAAAACCAAAAAAAAAAAAGAGCTCAAACAGAAAAATGGAGGTCTACAAAATTTTACCATGGCTTTGCCCATATTTTTCTTACTCGACGTATGCAAACATTATCAACTCACCATATTTTATCTTGGTTACCCTAAGTATTCAAGAGATTAATGACTAAGGATCAAAGAGCCTATCAAATGGGGCACATTCTCTAAAATTTCAACTACCCACCACAACTGCATCAAATCGAAGGATCAGAAACACTTAGAGTAGAAGATCAAGGGTTACAGATGTATCCACATTCAATAAACCATCCTAGAAGAACCAACGGGAGTGATCACAGATGGTATAAAGATCAATGAACGAGGATTGAAGATCTTTTCAAATGTTATATATTCAATGCAATCATAGTTGTGTAACAAATTGACGGAGGAGGATTGTGCCATGAAGATCAAACGGTCCAAATACAACAGTATTCCCAAAATACAATGCCACGTAGTGAGCCATGTTTGAACCTTCTTGATAATGCAATAATTATCACCATTCTCAATGACAAGGGCCAAGCCAACTTAGGAAGGAGGGGCCCCTTCTTACCTTTGATTATTTTGACCTTTATTACGTCTAACGCTATGCAACTAATTATTATTAATAGTCAAATAATAAAATGATTATTATCATTAATTAATTACAATTTGAATAGAGTGTAAAACAAGGACAATACTCTGCATTGATAAACAACGAAGGTTAATCAATTTCGAATGCATATGTACTGGGAGTTTAGAGATAATAAGTTCCACTTCAAAAATAGTTGCAAAATCCTCTAATGTAGAGGTTTCTAGGGGATGGCTTGGACGTGTAGAATGAAGATAGATCATCACACAAATACAAGCTCATATCTATTTTAGAACTTGCCAAACTGCACTTCTATGTTGATTTCTCAGTTCTACACATCAAACTCGCTAATCCAGAGTTGAGACAACTTGTTTTTCAATGCATGAAGGTGCATCAAAATTCAATGCAATAACACTCGGCATGTTCCAAGAGAAGCTTTGAAATTGAATGAAATAAAAAATGGAAGTGAGTTCACCATTGAGTTCCCTTCCTCGATGCTTGCAAAGTGCAAAAGGAACTAGAACTCACTGATGTGAAAGAAAGGCTCGTCCTTGGTACAAAAACAACTCAATGGAAGTCGATGGGGGCTCTCACATCTTAATAGGAGCATGGACAGGGAGCTAGATGCAAACACCAATATAACTTGGTGTCTCTAAATTTAACAGACTTATGAATGTAGTAGTAACCAAAAAAATCCTCTAATATTAGAGTTAAAACCCCTAAAAAAATTTAAATATTGTGAAAATTATCAGCTTCCAGGGAGAAAATTTGTCTGGTGCAGAGGGCACCAAGGCAAAAAATGATTTACTTTACATTTACCTGGAAAAAACACATGAGGTTTTGGGATTGTAGGAAGATGTGGGAAGCTGCTAGAGGTAGCATTGGCTCTTTGTTGATGTATATTTCTTCTCCATGAATTCTTCTTCCTCTGCAACCTTCTCCAACCTTATCAAGAGCTTCAATTCACTTTGGTACCAAGTGTAGATTGAGCAAAAAGGGTAGAATCCTGATAAATTCTATTAAACTCAATCAACCAAAATTACAATGAAGTGCTATAATTCTTATAGGAATTGAACAACCATGTATAGATAAATAAATGGGTTGCAAAGGTACAACCATAATCACAACAACTTCCAAAATATATCTAGGAAGCAAAAATAATTAAATACAAATAAATAATAATTGTTGTAACAATATAACCTATGTAATAATAAAACAAATATTGTTATAAAACTATATAACAATATATCAACTAATTACCTTATTAAATAATTTAAGGTAATATGATGCATAAATTAACATAACAATTTTCATTTCCTCAATTTTGCATTTCCTCAAGGGATGAGGAGAGGAAATCTCTGAACAATTTGAACTTGTCATGTGCAAGTGACTTCATGAAGATATATGTTTGGTGTTCAGCTATTGGAAAAAATTGAAGTTGGATGTTGTGCTTCAACACATGCTCATGTATGAAATGAACTTGTACATCAATGTGCTTTGTTCTTTCATGAAACACTAGATTGCGAACAAGTTTGAGAACACCTTCATTTTCAACATACATGGTGGTCGGTTTGTCCTATGGTATTCCAATTCCTTTGAGTATGCAACGTAGCCAAATCGATTCACAGACAACTTCTCCTGTAGAACGACACTCAAATTCTATGGAAGAGTGAGAAACGAAGTGTTGTTTCTTGCTTTTCCATTATATTGGTCCAGATCCTATAAAGAATACAAATCCTGAAGTGTATTTTCTATCATCAATGTTACTTGCATGATCTGAATCCGAATATCTAGTCAAGAAGAAGTTGTCATTCTTCTTGTATTCTAGACCAAGATCCATTGATCCTTTGAGATATCTTAAGATCCACCTTGCTGCTTTCCAATGACACACTTTGGGTTCCTGCATGAACCTAGATAGAAAGCTAACTTCAAAGCTGATATCTGGTCTAGTGTAGGTCAGGTAAATGAGACTCTTGATCAGATGTCGATATAGAGTGGTACTTACCTTAGGAGATGGATCTGAATGAGATAATTGTAATCTGTTCTCCATAAGTGTACCAATTGGTGTGTAATCCATCATCCTAAATTTATTGAGTGTTTTCTTGGTATATTTCATCTGAGAAACAAATATGTGATTCTCTTTTTTCCATACTTCCAATCCAAGACAATAGTGCATTATCCCAATATCAGTCATGTCAAACGATCGATTAAGATATTTCTTAGTTGCATCAATCATCCTCACTGAACTGCCAGTGATGACTAGATCATTGACATAGACAATGACAATGACAATCTCCCCCCTTTCTTTTTGAGGTAAATATTGGGATTGTATGGATTTCTAAAAAATAGATGTTGTATGAGATTCTCATCAATCTTGATGTAGCATGCCTGGGGTGCCTATTTAAGGCCATACAGAGATTTCCTGAGTCTACATACCTTTGTTTCTTGACTAGGTACTACATATCCATCAGGTTGAGTCATGTAGACTTCTTCTTCTAAATATTCATTTAGGAAGGAACTTTTTACGTCCATCTGATGAACTTTTCAACCAAACTCTGAAGCTAGAGAAAAGATCATCCTGATTGTTTTGATATTAGCTGTGGGAGAAAATGTCTCCTCATAGTCAATGCCTTCTTTTTGTGTATACCCCTTTGCTACTAGTCTTGTTTTATACCTATCCACTGGCCCATCTACTTTGTACTTTGTTTTAAATATCCATCTGCATCCAATGGGTTTCTTCCCTAGTGGAAGATTGACAAGCTACTAAGTTTTATTTTTCATCACTGATAGATATTTAGAGTCCATGGCATCTTTCCAAGATTTTGACTATAGGGATTCCTGGATTGTAAAGGGCTCATCAGATTCAATAACTTTACTCATCATATCAAAGTTAACTCCTCTTTCTTTACTCTGAGTCCGTGGTCCAAGGGTGGATGTATCCGGTGGGGCATTCATTCTTGCATCTCATAATGTGCTAGTACACCATTTAGGCATACTGTTCCCATGGGTTGTGGTTCTATCTGATCCACACCATCATCCCCATCATCACTTTCATCATCTGTGGGAACATTAACTTCAATTTTTAGAACTGGTAAAAAATCTACATATGGTGAGTCTCGAGGAGGATACTTTGCTTCCTTCTTCTAAAAAAACTCAACATATCTGCTGGTGTAGACTTGTCTGTTCTTTAGATCTATCAATCTGTACCCAAGAGTCACTTCATTATACCCAATGAAGATGAGTTTCTATGACTTCATGTCCAATTTCTTTCTGTTCTGCTTGGGTATGTGCATGTTTTCTTTACACTTGAATACTCTGAGGTGTGTAATGGATGGTTTCCTTTTTGACCATGCTTCTTGTGATGTTACTTTGTCAAGAGCAACTGTGGGAACTCTATTCAACAAATACACTGTTGTCTTTGCTACTTTTTCCCAGAATATCTTTGCAAGTCTAGAGTCATCGATCATGCATCGCACCATTTCCATGATAGTACGATTTATTCTCTCAACAACACCATTCTACTGCGGTGTGTGTGGAGGAGGCATTTGTCGATGAATCTCGTGAGTATGTAGGTAGTCTTTTAACTCATCACTGGTGAATTCCCCCATTTATCTGCATGGAGAGTTCTGATGTGATGACCAGTTTTGTTCCCAACTGCTACTTTGAACCTCTTGAAGGTTTCAAAAGCTTCACTTTTCTTATGAAGACAAAAAATTCACATTTTTCTTGAATAGTTGTCAACACATAGCATGAAGTACTGAAATATAGAATGAATCAGTTGCATTCGACCACAAATATCGGTATGAACCAGATCAAGCTTACCATGAGCTCGATATGCACTCTTCTAGAATGATGCTCTATGTTTTTTCTTGTTAGACAATGAGGACACTTGTTTGTTTCCTTTTGAAGAGATGGTAGCCCATGTACCATATTACATTGGTGAAGTGTATCAAGATACTTGAAACTAACATAACAAAGTCTCTGATGCCACAATTGTGCTGAGGTAGAGTTCTTAGCCACAAGTGCTTGATCATCTCTGTGAAAAAAATCAAGTTGGAACATGTGTCCCACATTAGAGGCTTTTGTAACTATTTTTGAGCCTCATGATTTATCTTGAATCAAACACATTTTCTTACCAGAATGACTATAAAAGTCAATTTTTAGATTGTGATCAAGGATTTGACTAACTAATAGCATATTATTTGTCAACCCAGGTATATCTAAGACATTAGATAGTCTACAGTTGCGTGAACCAACGGGTAGAGAAATGTTCCCAATCCCCTGAACTGTATATGAAGAATCATCTCCCAACGAAACATGATTTTTCGATGGTGTGTCCCTCATTGAAGTAATCCAATCTCTTTGACTGGTCATGTGTCGTGTGGCTCCTGAATCAACATACCTGACATCACTAGATGACATGGATGGTTCACTTGATCCAGCAGTATACAAGAAGTCTTCATTATCTGAATGTTCTTCTTACTAAACAATATTTCCTTGTTGATGGGGTCTTCTTTTCCAGTTCCCCTTTTTCTTTCGGTGATTGTGGTTAGAATTTCCCTTGTAAGATTATTGTTGTCGAGGTCCAGAGTTTCTTGACAAACCTTTCTTGTAAGTCATGTCCTCTTTTACAAATTGGACATTGCTTCTACTGTTGCTTTTCCCCATGATACTGATTCTAATGTTGGGAATTTTGATAGGAATCAGGTTTTGATTTACCTTTTCCTATCCATTTTTTATGTGAAGAAAATACGTGCTCCTCTTCATCATCCTTATTGTGCATTGCTTCCTCTTATTATAGTAGCCTTACCAATTTGTCAAAACTAACTATCGTATCTGACAAGTTTAGTTTTGTTACAAAAATATGGTATGAAGAAGGGAGTGCTTTCAGAACAATGGGAATGAGATCATCATCTTTGACTGCTTCTGCTAGTGGTAGAAGTGAAGCCCTCAATTCTGTAACTCTTCTTAAGAAATCTTCAATTTTCTCATTTTTTTTAACTTTAGTGTGTGTAATTGACTCTGCAAATTTAGAATGACATTCTTATTTTTAGCCTCATACACTGTTCTCAACTTATCCAACGCTTCTTTGGCTGTTGTGGCATAAAAAATGTGAGGTTACACATCGTTAGACACTCTAAACAAGATGATGAGTTTGGCTTTCTAATCTGCTCTATCAAACTGTCGCTGTTGTGTTGTATCAGTAGCTAATTTGGTCATAGTACTAGTCACAACAGGCCATATCTCTTCAAACTCAAGTTGTGTCTTGATTTTTGTCTTCCATGTAACATAGTTGTTTCCTCTGAGTAGTTGTGAATTTGGAAGAGAAAAATTGGGGGCATTAGTGGCCATTTTGCAGAAAACACTGACATGGTTTAGATCTTATCACTCTAGGTATAAGGTCTCCCAGTCTATATACCATTAGTCCAATATACTGAACCTTTTTATATATGCGCCCTTTCAATATACCTGGCGTTACATGGAAGAAGCTAGCCCTTTCTATATACCTGTAGGTACGTGAAAGAGGCGTTAACGTACATGAAAGAATTCAATACGTGGTACCAAGACATTACTGAAAGGGGTCTGTGTGATTATTGACACCAGATCAAAGAAATATCTTCATACACGTGCGTAACTTCACTATATACTTGGATAATTTCTTAGTCTGTATTTATTTCGTGCAATTGTTCACAGAAGGATGAGATGGCTCATAGTGTGTGCACTGTGACCTTATTACTACCCGTCAATTTAAAGGGTCGATGCCTAGATGATGTTGTTGCAGCTATATTAGGCATTAAGTATAGTAGTAGTTGCGACGACTTTACCCGTAAGTGCTTCTAAGAGGCACCGTATATACCGAACGCTACGAATGAGATATAGGATCTCGTGAGTGTTACAGAACCAATTTTTACTATTTTTTATTACAACTTTCTGCCAGTTTCTAAGCAGTTACAATATTTGCAGTTGAATATGGAAACGTACAAATTAGTACAATATATTGCAGCATGTAATTACATTCAAAATTTAATAAAAAATTGAATGGCAGGCAAAAAAAAATTGTTTTACAGGCCCTAGTGGCCTCCGGAGCCCAGAAAACCCCTCGATGCCTGAAACCATTAAAAAGAGGCCCAAGATGAAAGTTTTGGATGGTCTTCCTTTGGTAAATGTTTCTCGAAATCAAAAAATAGGCTTAATGGAGAAAAAAAAATTACCCTAAATTAGGGTTTTTCTCACTAAATATTTAGTGACCTGTTTAGTTATAACTAACTGGTTTAACATTGGTTTTTACGCTAAATCATCCTCCAAATTTGGCTATTTTTCTAAATTTTCCTCCAAATTTTAAAATACAAAAACTTGTGTTGTTTTATGTGATTCAAACCATGTACCTCCCACTACCAAGTCTTTTCCACTATCCACTTAGGCTCTATGAGCACTTGGGTAATGAAATGAAGTAAATTGTATATAAAGAAGAATAAATACGAACTAACCTTTTTTTTAAAAATGTGACCTGGCTGGAGTTGAGCTCCACATGGAGTGCGACGTGGCTGAGGTGGGGGTCCCAATTTTAGAGATTTTGCATGCTAAGAAACCGGATCTAATCCTATCTCCACGTTTTATCCTCCTTTATATTTTACACGACCACTTCTAAAACCGGTTCCACCATGTTTTTAATTGATGTTATCACCGTTTAATATTGTTTGTGGTTACAAGTTCGTTGTTTTTTATTATAGGTCGTAGGTTTTATATTATCAGAGGGTGCTAGGGGATGGCTTGGATGTGTAGAATGAAGGCAGATCATCACACAAATAGGAACTCAGATCTATTTTAGAACTCGTCAAACTACACTTCTATGTTGATTTCTCAGTTCTACACATCAAACTTGTAAATGCAGAGTTGAGACAACTTGTTTTTCAATGCATGAAGGTGCATCAAAATTGAATGCAATAAGACTTATCCTGTTCTAAGAGAATCTTTGAAATTAAATGCAATAAAAAATGGAAGTGAGTTCACCATTGAGTTCCCTTGTTCGATGCTTACAATGTGAAAAAGGAACCAGAACTCGTCAATGTGAAAGTAGGGATCGTCCTTGGTATAAAAACAACTCAATAGAATTTGAGGGGGGCTCTTGTAGCTCGGTAGGAACAAAAATAGGGAAATAGATGCAAACACCAATATAACTTGGTGTCTCCAAATTTAGCAGATGACTGAATGTAGCAGTAACCAAAAAAATCCTCTAATATTAGAGATAAAACCCCTAAAAAATTAAATATTGTGAAAATTATCAGCTTCTAGGGAGAAATTTTTCTTGGTGCAGAGGACACCAAGGCAACAAAAATTACTTTACATTTACCTGGAAAACACACAGGAGGTTGTGGGATTACTGGGAGATGTGGGAAGCTGTTAGAGGCAGCACTAACTCTCCGTTGATGCAGATTTCTTCTCCATGAATTATTCTTCCTCTGCAACCTTCTCCAACCTCGTCAGGAGCTTCAATTCACTCTAGTACTAAATGTAGATTGAGAAACAGGGGCGGAAGCTTGATAAATTCTATTAAACTCAATCAAACAAAATTACAATGAAGTGTTGCAATTCTTATAGGAATTGAACAGCTATGTGCAGAAAAATAAATGGGTTACACAGGTATAACCATAATCACAACAACTTCCAAAATATATCTGGGAAGCAACAAGAATTAAATACAAACAAATAATAATTGTTGTAACAATATAACCTATGCAATAATAAAACAAATATTGTTATAAAACTATATAACAATATATCAACTAATTACCTTATTAAATAATTAAATAATCAAATAATTAAAGGTAATATGATGCATAAATTAACCTAACAATATTTATGCATACTTGCATCCAGGAGCATAATAGGAGTGTGTTTGTAGTAACACGTTAAAAAAGATAAAATAAACAAAAATAAATAAATGGGATAATGGTAAGTGGCGGTGAGGAGGCAGTTGGGGTTTTTAATTGTGGCAGGAGGTGTGAGGCAGTGAGTGTCAGGAGAGTGGTAGGGTATGGGTGCCGTGAGATATTTTCAAACCTATCATTATCCTTGACAACAATATAATCACTTTAATTAGAATCCAAGGCATTGAACAATGTTAAAAACCCAAGTTCACATTAAAATCTTTAGCAGAAATTGGATAATGCAGTGAGGACAGACATGAGGGCATCTCTCAGAAATTAGGAAATTTTGTAGTATTGACCAATGAAAGAATGGGTTAATTTCTCTTGGTATATGAGTATGGCATCATATAGGAGATAGGGGTTCCTCATGAGACTGTCACATTGTTTCACTTGTGCAACAAACAGATCTCCAACCTGATCAGTTTGCATATGCCCACGTACTCCCAGCCTGTGCCAAAAAATTGAGCTTTATAACAAGGTATGGATGTCCAGCATAGCCTAGAAAGATAGAGGAATTTTATCTGATGTTGCATTTGCAAATGTTCTAGCTGTCATGTTTGCAAAATGAGGAAGCCTAGACTAGATAGTTCAACTGTTTTAGAAAAATAACTCAAAAAATAAAATAATGTGTGGTTCGTGGACAACATTGAATTCAGGATATGCACAAAATGGATCCATTGAAATGGCCTTGGGGCCACTTTTTCTGGGAAATATGGAATCCCCAAAATAATAACTCATCACCCATGTCCTCTTCAACATGGATGGTCTCTTGCTACGTACATAAAAGTTTTATACTCTTGTCCAGGAAAATATTCTTACGGGATATGGAAAAACATTTTTTGATTGGTCTGTGAGGTCCAAACGGATTGGTAGAAAATCATTAGAAGCTACACATATATTTGTAAAAGAAACTAGGCTTGAAGATATTCTTGCATATGAGAATTTTATCAGGAGAAGAGAAGAAATGTTGCACAGCTTGTTTCCAGAAAGAGAACTTAGGCTAGGAGCCAAGCGCTTAGTTCGGCATCTACATATATATGGAGTACCCATGGCTCTGGCAACAAGATCTCACTAATGATATTATGAGTTGAAGACAATAAAACACAAGAACCTCTTTTCATTGATGCATCATATAGTTGTTGGTAATGATCTAGAAATCAAACAGGGTAAACAATCCACTGACATATTTTTTTGTGGCAGAAAAAAAATAAAAATAAAATAAATACATAAATTTGAGGATCCTTCTATCTAAGTGGACAATATTTTTGTTCTCGAAGATGCTTTGTCAAGTGTGGATGCAGCTAGAAATGATTTGACGATGTGGCAAGTTTACAATATTTAGACTAACCAATTATATCAACTTGATGACTCATAATTTTGGAATTCATGTTAGAGTGGTTGGGTGCCCCAGAGATGTGTTTTGAAATATTGAAAAGTAAATGGAACATTTTGGTTCGATGATTAAAGTCAACATTTGGTGAATGTGTCCTCTTTTCCTTCATCGATCTTGCATAACTCGTGCTACATTACATCGTCTCGTTTATTTCAAGCATGGTTTCCTTACTTGTATTCATTATAATTTTTGTATAACTTGGTTTTTCATTTGCAATATAATAGAAATGTTAAACCATTAGACATTTAACAATTTGGTTATTTTGAATAGATGTGTATCGTAAAACATTAATACATCACCTTGTGACTTACGCATTGCAAATAAACCCTGGTGTAAACCTTAGACTTAAACCCACTTTCTCATATGCTTGGAAACTTAGTATTCAAAATGGATAGTTTCAGCCCCTCGAGTAGGTTAGTTGAGTTTGAGTTTTTCGTTAAACCTTGTTATCATCCTTTCATAAAATTAGGTAAATTGCAAGTTTTGAAGACACTCAAAACAACCTTCTGGGATCAAAAAAACGGATGGAAATATTCTTTTGTGTCCCTCATTATGTGGGTAGTTGTATCAAGCTTTATATTGACCCAAAATCGATCGTTTGTACTCTCTTTGTCACTCCTCTAGGAGCCTTGTTATCCCGTTTTGCACTTTTAGTAAGTTGTTATAATTGAAAAAGTTGGATTTCGTATCGGCTCATTGTTTGGCCTCTCAACAACGAAATTCCTATCCAACTTTGCAAACCTCTAGTATTTTTATAAAACAATTAATTATAACATTTAGTTTGGGAAAAATAATATTCTTGATAAGTTGGCGAAGGCATTTTGTAGGCCTTCAATCGCAGTTTGACTAGGTCAAATTGAACCAATTTATGACTTGTGGCTTCAGAAAACTCGTCGTCATTTGAAACCCATTGTCAAATTCTCAGTCCTGTTGACTTTGATGAATTCTCCATATATAAGGGAACTCGTAGGAAATTTCTCGTTGCACGTTCTTCCATAGAATGTTAGTTCTAGACATGGTTTTATTACCCCTCGAGATAACTTTTGATCATTTTCAACTAGGCCAATTACGACCGATGGCCTCAGAAAACTGGCCGTTAATCGTAACTTGTTCGCCAATTCTAAATTTTGTCAGTTCCTATGAATTCTTAGTGTATAGGAGGATACGTAGAAATTTACTAGTGGTGTGTTTGCTATCGAAAGACAATGTTTGAAAGTGGCTTCTTAGGCTTCGAGCCTAAATTGAACATTTTTTACAACTAGTAGGAAAACGTACAAAAAAAGAATTTGTAGGACCACCTTTAGCTTACCTAACCATCGTGGAAACCTTTTGACACTTGTAAATAACTATTTGAAACTCTATAGTGTGACTTGTTGTGTGAAATGGAGCTTTTGACAAAATGGTGTTTCTCTCTCTTCCTTATCTCTTTCTCTCTCCTTGGTTAAAAAAGAAGAAGAAGTGAAGTTAAATGAAATAAATATGTCTCTAACCCCCCTTTTCAAATGTAAATTATTATCAATATGTAAATGGAAACTAAAAATTTTTATTATACCAAGTCTAGGTGGATGTCATGCTAGTGATTTATTGTTGATTTCATGCTCACATGGTTTTGCGGGATGGAATTGAGATGGTGAAAAGGCGTGGTGTAATTCGTTTTTTATTATTGTAATTTATATATGTTATTGAAAAATGTATATATGTGTAATGTATTATCATGTTATAGAAATTTATATTTGAAATTTGGTAATATGTATGAGATGTTAGTTTTAAGAATGCCTTGGGAAATGTGCATTTAATCATAGGTAACATTTTGATTTTGATTTGCATATGGAAAAAAATTTGTATGTTAAATTAATTTGAATGTAATATCTTGTAGTGCATTTACAGTGTGCAATAGTCGATGAATTAATTGGTGTGTTGTGTTCTTTACCTTAAAAATGTAATAAAGAAACCTAAGTGAGTTAGTCAACCCTAGTACAAAATTTGTGTATAACTAACCCTCTTGTGTTATTCTTTTTGTGTAGAAAATTGAAACCTTAGAATAAACTTAAACATGTATGCTCGATAGCACCTTCTATCTTAACTAAATAAGATCCCTGGTTGAGTTACTGCCATAGCCTGTATGTTTAGCGACATCATTGTGAAACCGTTAGTTAAGAATGACTTGATCAAACATTATCTATAGTAAGTGGTCCCCTTCCAGGATTGGTTATCATGTGTGTAGTAAGGAGAATGTTTTCTCTTTAGGTCCAACTTACGTGTTAGGTGATAGAGATCACCCACTACCCTTGAAAGTAACCTTAGTAGTTGGGATTATTTGATGAAGTTAATATTTAACACTTTTTGTACCCTCCCTCTCATTCTAGCCACATTAGTTTGGAAAACACTATCATCTTAAAATATAATTAATCCTCACAACTAAAATTTCTAGTACTCCACCTTAATCTAATCTAAAATAGGGCGTAGAGCCCTGAGTGCAAATTGAAATTTAACAAAACCTCAGTCGATTAAGAGGTTAGCTTGTGGGTAGAAAATGGTAAATAGCTCCTTGCAAATGAAATTGATTCAAAATATGTTGACTTTAGAGAACCCAGGGAACCAGAATCTTGGTCTTGTAATCCCTTGTTATGCCCTTTTATGACATTAAGAATAAAATAAATTTCGCATGCGGAATTGTGAAATGCATAAACATGAGATCTTATGTTGAACAAAAATCACGTGTGGTTCATGTGTAGTTTTTAATTCTTCCAATCATGTACTTCTTATAGATGTTAGACAAATACTTCCATAACTCCCTTTATTATAAAACAATGCTAATAATGAGACCATAGTGCGATGTAAGAGTAAAGCATATAAGAGTAAAAAGAGATTTGAGGTTAGGAATAATGTCACTCTTCGAGTCCTTATAACTCAATTAAACATTTTCATATGTTACAAAGGATATGAATTGCCTTTGGTGAGATCAAACTTTGAGAAAACAAAAGATATATATAAATCTAAATACAATTTCTTGATGTGGAAATGTTGAATTGATTCAACAAGTTATTGAACTACATTAACTATGGTAGGGAAATAAATATTCCGTGATCAAAGAATGTTTATTGGAAAAAGGTATCTTGAATCTAACCCCCCCTTAAATCCTAAGATTACTTTCTTGACATCATGTTCGATTCACTTGTGTAGCAAGGGTAAAATTTAAACATTGAATAAACATTTGGGAAGCATAATCTTAACATAAGAAAGAGAGAACTAGGTACCTTGTATATAATTTGAAATATGGCAAATAATTATGTAAGTTATGGAGATTTTCATAAGGGATAAGGATTCCAACTTAAATAGTCAAACTCTAAGTTGAATGTGAAATGAATTTAAGAACCTGTAGGTGGAAAAAGGATAAAATTATCATTGCATAATAATGTTCTTGGAATGTTAATCATAACTAAGATGTAATCATGGTAATGATGTGTTGTGGGTTTGCCAATCCTTGGGTCCCTTTCTTGTGGTTGGGTCATTGCTAGTATTTGTTCATTGGGGAAAGTGTGGCATCGACATGTATATGGTGTTGTCATGTGTCTATGTGATTCGATGAATTATGTAAGTGTCTTATGCTTTGTTGAGTTTCTCTACTTGGAGCCCTTGTGGTGTGTGTAGTGAGAAATGTAAGTCAAAAAAAATTATCATGGTATTTCTATTGTTGTATTTGTGTGTGTAAAATGTGGGTGTTACATTTGGTATCAGAGTGGAGGTTCATGCTCTTGAACCTTTGGGACAGATTGGAATTGTGATGGTGTTACATGATGGTGGTGGCTATTGGAAGAGTAATGTGATATACGTTGTGATGTGACCAATGTTGTAATTGTGATATAATGAACACACATGTTTGTGCATGTCCCTTAGTGTGTATTGTTATCATGTTGATGTTCTTGTGATGAGAGTATTAAATCTCCTTTTTTTGGAGTCAATGAGGATTTCACGTGTGACATGTCACCTTGTTATCTGTGGAAAGAATGTTTTATGGATTACAAAGTGTTGGAGTTTATGTGATATGAAGGTGTGTTGATGTGTTGCATGACATAATTGGTGTATAGTGAATTGGATTGTATCATGATGTTGCCACCGTGTTGTGATTAATTGTGTGTGTCACCATGTTGTAATTGCAATTGACTATATGTTGTAATGTTAGACATTGTATTCCTCATATGTATAATTTGTATAATATGTGATGGTTCATGTCGTGATTTAGGGGCATATGGTGAGCATATGATCCCTATTGTACAGTGATTGCACTTTGGGTGTAGTATGTGGTAATGTGATGTATCATAACCCATGAAAGTAATGATTGTGTTATACCTTGTATATATATACCATGTGTAAGACGTTATGGTTAATTTGTGTGAATCAACATTATGTTAGTGATGTATTTATGTGTTATTTTGTGAACCCCACACTAACCGACCCTAAAGGAAATCGGTAAAAGTGTATGTTTGGAGTGAGGAAATGTGTACCATTGACCAGTCACTCAAGCTAAGTACGAGATAGGAAGTGGAGTCTTACATAGGCTGAAAACCCACTTTTGTTCATTTGGTATGTATGGCACTTGCTCAACGGGTGTCATGTATATTGTGTTTCGCAGACACCTTAGGCTCAGTAGATGGTGACTTGTACTCTTTTCTCTCTCCCTATATGGTTATCATATGGATTCAACCTAAGTGTAGTTACGAATATGTTGAGCCTTGTGGAAGTGGTGGTGGGATGATTCAGTTAGAGATGATGACAGTTGTATTATTTTATATGTTATTTTACAAGCTAAGGCTTGATGTACGAGTTCCAGCAACTCGTTGAGTACCCCTTTAGTGGCCATACAAGGCCACATAGTTATTGTGATGTGTTATTTCTCTACATGTATTTTATTTGTAAATAGAACACTATCCCTTTTCTTGCTAAAACCAACAGTTTTCTTGATTGAAATGTTCCGATATTTTGGGCATTTGTTTGATTGTGGCACTAACATGCAGATTTATTTATTTTTACACTAACCATGGCTAATTAGCCATTTGCTTTCTTAGTTTAATTTTATGCATCAAGTTTAAAAAATTTATAGCCTAGCCCAAGGCTTGAAATTTTTGCCACTTGGCATTTGAAATGGATTTTTATGTTGGTTCTAATGTTGTAATGTGTTGGAATAGGGTCATGGGATTCACCATGGAGTGGTGGGACCTATGGACCCACTTCATTGTATAGGGGTACACCCCAAGGAGTTACAGATAACTAGCGGGTTGTTGAACCATGAGTTATTATGTCACTTGGGTTAGAGGTATCTGGACTCTATGTGCCTAGGGCCATAGGGTGACCGACCTCTTTTGGGGAGTGAAAAGGAAAATTTATCTTTATTTTATTACTTGAGGGAGGCATAAGAGATAATTGAGGGAGGTATAAGAGACTTGAGGGAGGCATAAGAGATTTGTGTGTGTGTGTGTGTGTGATTGATGCTTTAGGAGGTATATGGAGTTGTAATGTGATTCTTGGGAGGTATATGTAATTGTTTTGTGATGCTTTAGGAGGTATATGGAGTTTTTTTGTGATGTTTTGGGAGGTGTATGGTATTGGTATTATGGTTTATGTGTACTCTTGTGAGTTGGGGTTGTGTCTTGTGATGTTGCTTCCATCTTGACACTATGTAGCTATAATTATGGTTTCAAGTTGTGTGAAACATTTGTAAGTGCACTGTTGGGAATTCCATGTTGTTATAGTCTACTTATGTTATGAGTACTATTGTGTTGGGTACATCTGTGACAAGTACCATGTGTGTGGATCACGTATGTTCCTTCCATGGTTTGGTTGAGTTCCTGTGATGTGATACAGTCATGGAAGTATGTAGAGATATGTCTTATGGAACATTAGTGTTGTGTTTTGGCTTTGCGTGGAATATTTATGTGAGTTACTATTGGGAGCCCAAAAAAAAAAAAAACAAAAACTAAATAAATAAATTAAAATCTTAAAATAATGGAATACTAAGAGTTGAGATTAATAAATACTTTAAAGGAAAAGACTAAGTAATAAAGTAAAAGAGAATTACAATCTCCACATAACATTAAAATTTAAGATATTTCCAAATTTAGTTTTCTTCCTTATGGTTGTGTTGTACCAACCAATTATTTTGTTAATTGACATGTGTCATTATTGACTTTCTTGCCTTCTTAATCTTTGAACTTTGGTATTGTGTCGCATCAAGGATGATGCTCTTATAAGGGGAGGAAAATGTAGTAACAAGTTAAAAAAAGATACAATAAACAAAAATAAATAAATGGAATAGTGGGAAGTGGCAGTGAGAATGCAATTGGGGTTTTTAATTGTGGCAGGAGGCATGAGGTAGTGAGTGTCAGGAGAGTGGCAGGGTATGGGCATTGTGAGATATTTTCAAACCTGTCATTATCCTTGACAGCAATACAAGCACTTTAATTAGAATCCAAGGCATTAAACCACGCTGAAAACCCAAGTTCACATTTTAACTTTAGAAGAAATTGGATAGTGTAGTGAGGACGGATGTGAGGGCATATCTCATAAATTAGGAAATTTTTTAGTATTGACCAATGAAAGAATGGGGTAATTTCTCTTGGTATATGAATATGGTAGCATACAGGAGATAGGGGTTCCTCACGAGACAGTCACACTATTTCACTTGTGCAACAAACAGATCTCCAACCTAATCAGTTTACATATGCCCACGTAACTCCAGCCTGTGCAAAAAATACGAGCTTTGTAACAAAGTATGGACATCCAGTAAATCCTAAAAATATAGAGGAATTTTATCAGATGTTGTAGTTGCAAATGTTTTAGCTGTCATGTTTGCAAAATGAGGAAGCCTAGACTAGACAATTCAACTGTTTTAGAAAAATAACTCAAAAAAGAAAAGAATGTGTGGTTCATGGACAACATTGAATTCAGGATATGCACAAAATGGATCCGTTGAAATGGCCTTGGGGCAAATCTTTCTGGGAAATATGGAATCCCCAAAATAACAACTCATCACCCATGTCCTCTTCGACATGGATGCTCTCTTTCTTTATACATAAAATTTTTATACTCTTGTCCAGGAAAATATTCTTGCGGGATATGGAAAAAAAAATTGATTGGTCTGTGAGGTCCAAACAGATTGGTAGAAAATCATTAGAAGCTACACATATATTTGTAAAAGAAACTAGGCTTGAAGATATTCTTGCATCTGAGAATTTTATCAGGAGAAGAGAAGAAATGTTGCACAACTTGTTTCCAAAAAGAAAACTTAAGCTCGGAGCCTCGCTTAGTTTGGCATCTACATGTATGTGGAGTACCCATGGCTATGGCAACAAGATCTCACAGACGATATTATGAGATGAAGAAAATAAAACACAAGGACCTCTTTTCATTGATGCATCATATAGTTGTGGGTAATGATCCAGAAATCAAACAGGGGAAACCATCCACTGACATATTTTTTGTTGTAGAAAAAATAAATAAATAAATAAATTTGAGGATCCTTCTATCTAAGTGGATAATATTTTTTTTCTAGAAGATGCTCCATCATGTGTGGATGTGGCTAGAAATGATTTGACAATGTGGCAAGTTTGTAATATTGAGACTAACCAATTATATCAAATTAATGACTCAGAATGTTGGAATTCATGTTTGAGTGGTTGGGTTCCCTCAGAGATGTGTTTTGGCATATTGAAAAGTAAATGGAACATTATGGTTGGATGATTAGAGTCAAAATTTGGTGAATGTGTCCTCTTTTTCTTCGTCAATCCTACAGAACTCGTGCTACATTGCATCGTCTCATTTATAATTTTCGTATAACTTGGTTTTTCATTTGCAATATAATAGAAATGTTAAACCATTAGACGTTTAAGCATTTGGTTATTTTGAATAGACGTGTATCGCAAAATAATAATACATCACCTTGTGACTTACGCATTGCAAATAAACCTTGGTGTAAACCTTAGACTTAAACCAACTTTCTCAAATGCTTGGAAAACTTAGTAATCAAAATGGATAGCTGCAGCCCCTTGAGTAGGCTAGTTGAGTTTGAGTTTGTCGTTAAACCTTGTCATCGTCCTTTCATAAAATTAGGTAAATTGCAATTTTTGAAGACTCTCAAAACAACCTTCTGGGATTAGAAAAAGGTATGGAAATATTCATCTGTATCCCTCATTATGTGGGTAGTTGTATCAAGCTTTATATTGACCCAAAATCGATCATTTGTGCTCTCTTTATCGCTCCTCTAGGAGCATTGTTATTCCATTCTACACTTTTAGTAAGTTGTTATAATTCAAAAAGTTGGGTTTCGTATTGGCTCACTGTTTGGCCCTTAAACAACGAAATTCCTATCCACCTTTGCAAACCTCTAGTATTTTTAGTAGACAATTACTTGTAACCTTCAGTTTGGGAAAAAAAATCTTCTTGATAGTTTGGCGAAGGCATTTTGTAGGCCTCCAATCACAGTTTGACTAGGTCAAACTGGACCAATTTACGACTTCTGGCTCTGGAAAACCCATCATCATTTGAAACCCGTTTACAAATTCTCAGTCCCGTTGACTGTGATGAATTCTCCATATATAGGGGAACTCATAGGAAATTTCTCATTGCACGTTCTTCCATCAAATGTTAGTTTTGGACGTGGTTTTCTGACCCATCGAGCTAACTTTTGATCATTTGCAACTAGGCCAATTACAACCGATGGCCTCAGAAAACTAGCCGCCAATCGTAAATTGTTTGCCAGTTCTAAATTCTGTCAGTTCCTATGAATTCTTGGTGTATAGGAGGATACATAGAAATTTACCCGTGGTGTGTTTGCTCATCAAAAGACAACATTTGAAAGTGGATTCTTAGGCTCCGAGCCTAAATTGAACATTTTTGACAACTAGCAGGAAAATGTAAAACAAAGAAGTTGTAGGACCCCCTTCAGGTTACCTAACCACCGTGGAAACTTTTTGACACTTGTAAATAACTGTTTGAAACTCTATAGTGTGACTTTTTGTGTGAAATGGAACTTTTGACAAAATGGTGTTTCTCTCTCTTCCCTATCTCTTTCTCTCTCCTTGGTTAAAAAAAAGTGAAGTGAAGTGAAATGAAATAAATATGTCTCTAACCCCCCATTTCAAATGTAAATTATTATCAATATGTAAATGTAAACTAAAAATGTTTACTATACTAGACCTAGGTGGATGCCATGCTAGTGATTTATCATTGATTTCATGCTCACATGGTTTTGCAGGATGGAAGTGAGATGGTGAAAAGGCGTGGTGTAATTCATTGTTTATTATTGTAATTTATATATGTTATTGAAAAATGTATATATGTGTAATGTATTGCCATGTTATAGAAATTTATATTTGAAATTTGGTAATATGTATGAGATGCTAGTTTTAAGAATGCCTTGGGAAATGTGCATTTAATCATAGGTAACATTTTGATTTAGATTTACATATGGAAAAAGTTGGGTATGTTAAATGAATTTGAATGTAATATCTTGTAGTGCATTTCCAGTGTGCAATAGTCGATGAATTAATTAGTGTGTTGTGTTCTTTACCTTGAAAATGCAATAAAGAAATCTAAGCGAGTTAGTCAACCCTAGTACAAAATTTTTGTATAACTAACCCTCTTGTGTTATTCTTTTTGTGTAGAAAACTGAAACCTTAGAATAAACTTAAACATGTATGCTTGATGGCACCTTCTATCTTAACTAAATAAGATCCCTAGTTGAGTTACCGCCATAGCCTGTATGTTTAGTGACATCATCGTGAAACCATTAGTTAAGAACGACTTGATCAAACATTATCTATAGTAAGTGGTCCCCTTCCAAGATTGGTTATCATGTGTGTAGTAAGGAGAATGTGTTCTCTTCAGGTCTGACTTACGTGCTAGGTGTTAGAGATCACCCACTACCCTTGAAAGTAACCTTAGTAGTTGGGATTATTTGATGAAGTTAATATTTAACACTTGTTGTACCCTCCCTCTCATTCTAGCCACATTAGTTTGCAAAACACTATCGTCCTAAAAGATAATTAATCCTCACAAATAAAATTTCTGGTACTTCACCTTAATCTGATCTATAATAGGGCATAGAGCCCTGAGTGCAAATTGAAATTTAACTAAACCTCAGTCGATTAAGAGGTTAGGTTGTGGGTAGAAAATGATAAGTAGCTCCTTGCAAACTAAATTTATTCGACAGATGTTGACTTTGGAGAACCCAGGGAACCAGAATCTTGGTCTGTAAATCCCTTGTTATGCCCTTTTTTGACATTAAGAATAAAATAAATTTTGCATGCAGAATCATGAAATGCAGAAACATGGGATCTTACGTTGAACACAAATCACTTGTGGTTCATGTGTAGTTTATAATGCTTCCAATCATGTACTTCTTATAGATGTTAGACAAATACTTCCATAACTCCTTTTGTTATAAAACAATGCTAATAATGAGACCATAGTGTGATGTAAGAATAAATCATATAAGAGTAAAAAGAGATTTGAGGTTAGGAATAATGTCACTCTTGAGTCCTTATAACTCAATTAAAAAATTTCATGTGTTAAAAAGGATATGAATTGCCCTTGGTGAGATCAAACTTTGAGAAAACAAAAGACATATATAAATCTAAATAAAATTTCTTGATGTGGAAATGTTGAATGGATTCAACAAGTTATTTAACTATATTAACAATGGTAGGGAAATAAAGCTTCCGTGATCGAAGAATGTTTATGGGAAAAAGGTATCTTGAATCTAACCCCCCCCCCCCCCCCGCTTAAATCCTAAGATTACTTTCTTGACATCACGTCTGATTCACTTGTGTAGCAAGGGTAAAATTTAAACATTGAATAAACATTTGGGAAGCATAATCTTAACATAAGAACGAGAGAATTAGGTACCTTGTATGCAATTTGAAATATGGAAAATAATTATGTAAGTTATGGAGATTGTCATAAGGGATAAGGATCCAACTTAAATGGTCAAACTGTAAGTTGAATGTGAAATGAATTTAAGAACCTGTAGGTGGAAAAAGGATAAAATTATCATTGCATAATAATGTTCTTGGAATGTTAATCGTAACTAAGATGTAATCATGGTAATGATGTGTTGTGGGTTTTCCAATCCTTGGGTCCCTTTCTTGTGGTTGGGTCATTGCTAGTATTCATTCATTGGGGAAAGTGTGGCATCGACATGTATATGGTGTTGTCATGTGTCTATTTAAGTCGATGAAATATGTAATTGTCTCATGTATTTGTTGAGTTTCTCTATCTGGAGCCCTTGTGGTGTGTGTAGTGAGAAATGAAAGTCAAAAACAAATTATCTTAGTATTTCTATTGTTTTATTTGTGTGTGTAAAATGTGGGTGTTACATTTGGAATCAGAGTGGAGGTTCATGCTCTCGAACTTTTGGGACATATAGAAATTGTGACGGTGTTGCATGATGGTGGTGGATATTGAAAGAGTAATGTGATATATGTTGTGATGTGACCAACATTGTAAATATGATATTATGAACACACATGTTGTGCATGTCACTTAGTACGTATTTTTATCATGTTGATGTGTTTGTGATGAGAGTATTCACTCTCATTTTTGTGGAGTCAATGAGGAGTTCACATGTGATGTGTTGCCTTGTTTTCTATGGAAAGAATGTTTATGCGGATTACAAAGTGTTGGAGTTTATGTGATATGAAGGTGTGCTTGATGTGTTGCATGACATAATTGGTGTATAGTGAATTGGATTGTATCGTGATTTTACCACCGTGTTGTGATTAATTGTGTGTGTCACCATGTTGTAATTGTTGACTATATGTTGTAATGTTAGACATTGTGTTCCTCATATGTATAATTTACATAATATGTGATGGTTCATGTCATGATTTAGGGGCATATGGTGAGCATATGATCCCTATTGTACAATGATTTCACTTTGGGTGCAGTATGTGGTAATGTGATGTATCATAACCCATGAAAGTAATGATTGTGTTATACCCTATATATATATACCATGCGTAAGATCACTATGGTTACTCATTACTTTCATTGTGTGAAGCACCATTGTCACATATATATATATATATATATATATATATATATAATATATATATATATATATATATACCATGTTAAGACGTGGTTAATTTGTGTGAATCACCATTAGTGATGTTTATGTGTTATTTTGTGAACCCGACACTAACTCGACCCTAAGGGAAATGGTAAAGGTGTATGTTTAGAGTGAGGAAATGTGTACCGTTGACCAGTCACTCGAGCCAAGTACGAGATAGGAAGTGGAGTCTTACATAGGCTGAAAACCCACTTTTGTTTGTTTGGTATGTATGGCACTTGCTCAATGGGTGTCATGTATATTGTGTTTCGTGGACACCTTAGGCTCAGTAGATGGTGACTTGTACTCTTTTCTCTCTCCCTATATGGTTATCATATGGATTCAACCTAAGTGTACTTACGACTATGTTGAGCCTTGTGGAAGTGGTGGAGAGATGATGACAGTTGTATTATTTTATATGTTATTTTACAAGCTGAGGCTTGATGTACGAGTGATAGCAACTCGTTGAGTACCCCTTTAGTGGCCATACAAGGCCACATAGTTATTGTGATGTGTTATTTCTCTACATGTATTTTATTTGTAAATAGAACACTATTTCTTTTCTTGCTAGAACCAACATTTTTCTTGATTGACATGTTCTTATATTTTGGGCATTTATTTGGTTGTGGCACTAACATGCAGATTTATTTATTTTTGCACTAACCATGGCTAATTAGCCATTTGCTTTCTTATATTTAATTTTGCATATCAAGTTTAAAAGTTTTATAGCCTAGCCCAAGGCTTGAAATTTTTTGCCACTTGGCATTTGAAATGGATTTTTATGTTGGTTCTAATGTTGTAATGTGTTGGAATAGGGTCATGGGATTCACCATGGTGTGGTGGGACCTATGGACCCACTTCATTATATGGGGTTACGCCCCAAGGAATTACAGATAAATAACATGTTGTTGAACCATGAGTTATTATGTCACTTGGGTTAAAGGTATCGGGACTCTATGCGCCTAGGGCCATAGGGTAACCGACATCTTTTGGGGAGCAAAAGGGAAAATTTATCTTTATTTTAATACTTGAGGGAGGCATAAGAGACTTGAGGGAGACATAAGAGACTTGAGGGAGGCATAAGATATTTGTGTGTGTCTGTGTGATTGATGCTTTAGGAGGTATATGGAGTTGTACTATGATTCTTGGGAGGTATATGTAATTGTTTTGTGATGCTTTGGGAGGTATATGGAGTTTTTTTGTGATGTTTTGGGAGGTTTATGGTATTGATATTATGGTTTATGTGTACTCTTGTGATTCTGGGTTGTGTCTTGTGATGTTTCTTCCATCTTGACACTATGTAGCTATAATTATGGTTTCAAGTTGTGTGAAACATTTGTAAGTGCACTGTTGGGAATTCCATGTTATTATAGTCTACTTATGTTATGAGTACTATTGTGTTGGGTACATCCGTGACAAGTAATATGTGTGTGGATCGTTTATGTTCCTTCCATGGTTTGGTTGAGTTCCTATGATGTGATACAGTCATGGAAGTATGTAGAGATATGTCTTATGGAACATTAGTGTTGTGTTTTGGCTTTGCGTGGAATATTTATGTGAGTTACTATTGGGAACCAAAAATAAAACAAAAAAAAACTAAATAAATAAACTAAAAGCTTAAAATAATGGAATACTAAGAATTGAGATTAATAAATACTTTAAAGGAAAAGACTAAGTAATAAAGTAAAACAGAATTACAAATCTCCACATAGATCATTAAAATTTAAGATATTACCCAGTTTAGTTTGCTTTCCTTGTGGTCGTGTTGTATCAACCAATTGTTTTGTTAAACGGTATGTGTCATTATTGACTTTCTTTCCTATGCTTACCCTTCGTGAACTTTTGTGTTATGTCACATCGAAGAATGAGGCTCTTATAAGGGGAGGGCAAATGTAAGTGCCACACAGTAAAATACAAAGATAATAATAATACATAAAATTAATTGAATGTGAATAAGTGGGAAGTGGTCACTGAGAATGGGATGTGTGGGTTTTTAATATGTTGTAGGAGGTGTGGAGGTAGCTTGGCGTGTGGAGAAACTCTAAAAAGGTATGGGCATCTAAAGAAAATTTCAGACCTTCCCTATTCCTTTTCTTATAATGGAGAGTTGGAAAATGTATTTCTATTAGAATTTTTTTCTCAAGGCAATAAACCACGTTGAAAAGTCAAGTTACACTGTGGGTTTGCCAGTTTTAGCACGCAAATTACATAGTGCAACATAGGACGGACATAAGGGCATCCTCTTTTAACAGTAGACCAATTGATTGGTCTAGATTTATAGTTTTCCCCAACTCAGTTTCCATATCTTTTAGAATTTCATTTTCCTACCACGGGTTTGTTCGTGTATGTAGAAGAAAGAGGATTGAAGTGTAACAGGCGTTAGACTTGGGTATAACACACAATTGAATTAGTTTTCTTCCTTCGTTTCTAAGCACCAAGAAAATGTACCCACAATACCCTCCACTAAATCTTTAGCTTTGTAAAAAAAATGAAGCTTACATGGTCATGGTATGTTTATGAGTGCCTTTCCTCCTATTTCACTTATGACTCTACAAATTTGTTTCTTTCACTCTTCCTCTATGTGAAACCCCCTTGTTTGACAAAATGGACCTGTTTTAGATATATTGGGAAATTTAATCAAATGAATTTATAAAAGTTTAAAGCTATATGTGTCCTCTAGCTCTGCCAGCATTGAATCTCCCAACCTTTGCACAAAATGGGATCCTTAGTGAAATGGTTTTGGGCCATTCTATCAAAGCAAAAAAGATAGAGAAAGTTTGTCAAATGTTATATTTGCAAATGCTCAAGTCAGACATGTACACTTTGACATGGATGCTCTCTTTCTCTATGCATGGAAGGTGAATATGTCTTGACCAGGAATGTATTCTTTTGGGATCAAAGAGGAAGAAGATATTTGATTGGTCCTGTAAGGTCCAAACGGATTGTTTTTGGGGGACATCATTAGAAGATACACATATATTTCTAGAAGAAACTAGTGCTTGGAGAGTCTCTCATTGCATATGAGAATTTTATCACTAGATGAGAAGACATGGACTCCATCAGCATAGATTTCCAGAAGGTTACAAAGTTAAGCTAGGAGTCGAGCGCATAGAATGGCAAATTTACATGTTTGTGGAGTCCCCATGGCTAATGAATAACATTGAAGCAATTTCACTAATGATGTTAGTGGTTGTTTGATAACAATAAATGGGAGAAGGACCTCTTTTCAATTGATGGGTTTTGGGATACTCTTATTGGTAATATATGCTAGAAATCTAGAGAGGGCATGGCTGAAACTTTCCACTGAGTTATCTTCTTCCTCTCTGTAGAGGATATAGTGACACACCCCTATATAAGATTTGTTGCTTCTACTATAGATACAGTGCAGACAAGAGGATAATTCTAGATAAAGAGGACATTCGACAAGTGTGTCATGTGGCTAGAACTGATTTGACAATTGTGGCGAGTTTGCTCAAATGTTGACCAGTCAACCAATTATATGAATGTATTGTTGACTCGAAATTTTGAGCATTCATGCTTAAGTGGGCTCGGGCCAGGTCTAATACGAGATTTTGTTTGGATGCAGTTTGACTATGAAGGATGTAAGATCTATCTGAGGGATGAAGAATTGTGGAGTGTGAATGAAACCTTCATTATTACCACATACATTGCGGATGCAAATATCTCATAGGCATGGTTCATCTCACCTTGTCCTTCATAATTTTGGTCTTTTAGTTTTCCATTGTAATGTAATAAATTTAAATCCCTTGGATTATCTTACATTTGACTATTTTAAATAAATTTGTTTTAGCAAAAATGTAAAATTTCATCTTGCACTTATATAACCCGTATAACACTTGGTACTCAAGAAAAAACTTAAATACCCCAATGGGCATAATTTGGAAAAACTTTGTAACCATACTATTAGTGCAAAACAACAAAACTCCTCCTTATGTTTTTCATTTCTGACTTGTAATTGGATCATCATCCGTGGTTATAACCACAACCTTCTCATATGCTTGGATCATGGGTGTCAAACTTAAGCGTGTAATCGTTTACCATGGTAATATTTCATGAGAACTAGAAGAGTGGCCAACTAAATTTGCCTTTTTTGTCTAAACCTTATCAGAGAATGCAATTCAGAAATCATGTAATTTCAATTTTAGAGACTCTCAAGACAACCGTTCTAGGATCAGCACTATAAAGGAGATGGAAAGCATTCGTTATGTGTCCCTTGTTATGTCGAGAGTCAGTTGTTCAAGCTTTATACTGACCCAAAATCGTTGCACCATTTGCGCTCTCTTCAAGGCTCCTCTAGGAGCCATTAGTTAGTTCCATTTTACACTTTTAGGAAGTTGTTCCATAATTCAAAAAGTTGGATTTCGTCATTGGCTTAAAACATTGTTCAAACCTCTAAATTCAATCGAAATTCCTATCCACCTTCTCAAACCTCTAGTATTTTTACTAGAAAATTTCCTGGAACCTTTAGTTTGGGAAAAAACACTCCTCTTGATAGTTTGGGAAAGGCATTTTGTAGGCATCGGGTCACTGTTTGACTATGTCGAACGACTTATGACCGTGGCTCCGGAAAACTCATCGCCATTTGCAACACGTTTGAAAGTTCTCAGTCCCAGTCGAATCTGGTGAATTTCTCCATATATAGGGGAGCTCATAGGAAATTTCTTCGTTGCACGTTCTTCCATTGAATGTTAGTTTTTGAGGGTTTTCTTACCCATCGAGCTAACTTTTGATTGTTTGCAACTAGACCAATTACAACTGGTGGCCTCAAAACTTAGTCCACCAATGTAACCATTTGCCAGTTCTAAATTATGTCAGTTCCTATGAACTCTTGTTATATAGGTGGATACGTAGAAATTTACCTGTGGTGTGTTTTCTCATCAAAAGATAATGTTTGAAAGTGGCTTCTTAGGCTCCAAGCCTAAATTGAACATTTTTGACAACTGGCAGGAAAATGTAAAAAAAAAGTTGTAGGACCCCCTTCAAGCTACCTAACCATCGTGGAAACTTTTTGACACTTGTAAATAACTATTTGAAACTCTACAGCGTGACTTGTTGTGTGAAATAAACTTTTGGACAAAATAATGTTTCTCTCTCTTCCTTATATCTTTCTCTCTCCTTGGTTACGAAATGAATGAAATGAAATGAAATTAATACATGTCTCTAACCCTTTTCCTTTCAAATGTAAATTATTATTATTATATGTAAATGGAAAACTGAAAACATTAATTATGCCAGATTTAGGTGGATGCCATGCTAGCGATTTATAGCTTGATTTCATGCTCACATGGTTTTGCAGGATGCAAGAATGATGGTGAAAAGGCATGGTGTAATTCATTTGTTTATTATTGTAATTTATATAGGTAATTGTAAAATGTATATATGTACAATGTATTTCCATATTATAGAAAAATTATATTTGAAATTTGGTAATATGCATGACAAGCTAGTTTTAGGGATACCTTGGGAAATGTGCATTTAATCACAAGTGCAATTTTGATTCATAGTTGTGTATGGTGAAAAAAGGATTGATATATATGTTAAATGAATTTGAATTTAATATCTTGTAGTGTGTTTCTAGTGTGCAATAGATGATTAAATAATTGGTGTTTGGTTTCTTACCTTGAAAATGTAATAAAGGAATCTAACCACAATTAGTCAACCCTAGTATAAGATTCATGTGTATAACTAACCCTCATGTGTGATTCTTTTTAGTGTAGAAAACTGAAAACCTTAGATGAAGCTTAAATCTTGTATGCTCGATGGCACCTCCTAGTCTTAACTAAATAAGATCCCCTAGTTTGAGTTTACCGTCATAGTCGGTATGTTTAGCGACATTGTCATGAACCCATCAGTTTAGAAACGACTTGGTCCAACATTATCTATAGTAAGTGGTTTCCTTCTAGGTTTAGCAACCATGTGTGGGGTAAGGATAATGTCTTCTCTTCAGGTCCGACTTATGTTGAGGTGGTGAAGACCACCTTGGCAAAGTCACCTTAAGAGTCCTTGTTTGATGAAGTTAATGACTTATGCACTTGTTGTACTCCTTACTCATTCTATGGAGTAAGTTTGAAAACATTACATCCTTAGTATCATTGAGTGGACTAACATGTCTAAAATTTAGATCTCCACCTTAATTCTTGATCGTATAATAGGGCCTTGTAGAGCCCTGAGATGACAAAATTGGAAAGTTAACGAAATAAATTGATCTAAAAGGTTAAACTCTGTGTTAGATAAACTCTTAAATAGTTCCTTGCAGCTGAAATTGATGTTGAAAGATGTGTTACTAACAACATAACACAGGGTACCATGAAGGTTGTTTAGAATAAATAATGTTATGCACCTTAAACTGGCATTATAGAATAAGGAAATTTTAGGTGCGGAATTGTGAATGCATAAACATGGGATACTCATGTTGATTACAAGGTTAACTTGTGGTTCATGTGTAGTTTATAATGCTTCCAATCATGTACTTCTTCTAAGATGTTAGACAAGTACTTTTGTAACTGCTTTTGTTATAAAACAATGCTAATAATAAGACCATAGTGTGATGTAAGAGTAAAGCATATAAGAGTAAAAAGATATTTGAGGTTAGGAATAATGTCACTCTTTGAGTCCTTATAAATTAATTAAACATTTTCATATGTTACAAAGGATATGAATTGCCTTTGGTGAGATCAAACTTTGATAAAGCAAAAGATATATATAATATCCTAAATACAATTTTTTGATGTGGAAATGTTGAATACCATTCAACAAGTTATTGAACTACATTAACTATGGTAGGAAAATAAAGATACTCCAATGATCAAATGAATGTTTATTGGAAAAAGGTATCTTGAATCTAACCCCCTCCTTAAATCCTAATATTACTTTCTCATGACATCATGAATGATTCACTTGAGTAGCAAGGGTAAAATGTCGAACATTATCAATAAATACATTTGGGAAGCATAATATTAACATAAGAAAGAGAGAATTAGGTACCTTGTCTGCAATTTGAAAAATGGAAAATAATTATTTAAGCTATGGAGATTGTCATAAGGGATAAGGATCCAACTTAAATGGTCAAACTGTAAGTTGAATGTGAAATGAATTTAAGAACCTGTAGGTGCTCGAAAAAGGATAAAATTATCCTCGCATAATAATGTTCTTGGAATGTTAATCATAACTAGGATGTAATCATGGTAATGATGTGTTTTGGGTTTGTCAATCCTTGGGTCCCTTTCTTGTGGTTATGTCATTGCTAGTATTCGTTCATTGGGGAAAGTGTGGCATTGACATGTATATGGTTTTTTCATGTGTCTATGTAAGTCGATGCATTATGTAAGTGTCTTATGCTTTGTCTAGTTTCTCTACTTGGAGCCCTCGTGGTGTGTGTAGTGAGCAATGTAAGTAAAAAATAAAATTATCATGGTATTTCTATTGTTATATTTGTGTGTGTAAAATGTGGGTGTTACATTGTCCACATCATGCAGAGTTGGTAAATATAGTTTTCTTCCTAAAAATAGCTAGTCAAATCTGTTTCAGGGCCATATTCCTACAGACGATGTAACTCAAAACTTTTGGTTTAGAGAATTACATCCATAATGGTTTAAAAATCCACCATTATCTAGCATCAATCCTGCCATAAAAATAAGCTACCATGGGCATGATCCAAAATATCACTATTTTTAGGAATAGACCCTTTTGATAAAAATTTCTGGCTAACCCTTGTCGATGCTATGTCGGCCAAGGCATCATCAGAAACTTTTATTGGAACATGAGTGCCAATTTAATTTTTAGCAGGTTTCCCTTTGAAAATGTAAGTTGATTTAGGTCTTTCCTCAATTATTACGTGCATGCAAAAATCATGTAGTGGTATCTTTAATGATTTCTTGTTAATGTTAAATTCCCTAATTGCTAATCTTACCTTACTATAAATTTAGTTATTTCTACATAATATTAGTATGAATGTTTATCTTAACAGTATTGTTGTGAATCATTCCCTTAATACATCGAGTGTTTGGCCTTAATATTTTGCTAAAAAATATTGGTCTGTGCATCCCCTAAAATCGAACACAAATGCTTTGTGCAAAACTCAGTCCAAATCACCTCAACAAGTTTGGGGTAGATCACCCCAATTGAACTATGTATCATCTTTTACCAAAAAAAAATATCTAAAAAATTCCAAGTCTATATACAGATCATAGAAGGAATCAGCTTGATTACCGGAGTTTCATCCTCAACAATATATACCCACAGATCCTGCTCTGATTCCATTGTAAGGATATCATGAAAATCAGAACATATACAGAGCAATAATCTTAGATACCCCAAAATCATAGATAAATGGTGCAATATGATCGAGATAATAATTTCATCACTCATCGTATTTGGCAGACAAGTTCCAATACTTGAGTTCGAGAGTGGCTTCATTTTGTATGTGGCATTCCACAACCCATATTCATTTTGGAAGAGTATAGTTATTTTACTCTTATAAAATCTAGTGTTTCTTTTTCTTTATGAAAATTCTAGGTATCTCACCATAGCTTTTAATTTCCTTATGCTAGATGAGCATTCTTTATTTGTTGAAAAATCATCAGATATGCATTCATAGTTGTGGGTTTGGACTCAGTCGTATTTATTTTGAATAAAACCCTGCTAGTATGATTGAAATTTTTAGTTCAAATTGGGCTTGTCTCAAACTCCTAATACTTTGAAAAAGAGCTCTTATTACTCAAACAGGACCATAAGGTTACACCAAGGAGCTCATTGTATATTATACAGTCCAGTTTAGGCTTGATTTACTTGTACAAGATTTACTAAAAGTAAAACTAAATTTTTCTTTGTGGGTGTTACGAGCCAATCCTGAAACTGTGTGAGTTGTTCCTGAAAATCCACAAGTTGGGAGGGTATGTATTACGAGTTCCAAATTTTTATGAGAATGTGCTTTATTTTTCTCACCGGTTCATGAAAAGAGTTTGTGAGAATCGAATTAGAAATGAGGCACCATGAAGTAGTTGCACTCCAACGGAATCGTGATAGCTCTAGTGATTACAAGAAAGAATTGATCAGTAATGGAAGAACTTGCTCAATAGAAACAAAGCTTGCATATAGAGGAAAGACAGTGGAGTGTCTTGGCATGCTCATAAATGAATAGTAAAGGGGTACATATAGGGTGCTGAGTAACCCTAGTGCATGACACACATGAAACCCTAAACCTAACCCATGTGAGATGACCCTCCAATATGAGAGGAGGACACATAGGATAACTCACACTAACACCCCCCACTTCATTGAAGTTGGGGTAGTGGAAAGGATGGGTCAGACGGAAAAGGAAGACACTCCTAAACAACTAAGAAAGATGTGTCAATGGGGCCCGACAACTAAAGGCCTGATAAGGTGCCCATATACAAACACAATCTTCCTAGAAGAAGAAGAAGAAAAGAAGGACTACATAGCCCGAAGAAGATGAGCAGCTGCAGAAGACCTCACCCCAAGAAGAGACCGTAAGTGAAGAAACTTCATCTCAGTGAAGGGCTTGGTGAATAAATCTGTAATCTGATCAGCTATCTGAATGTACTGAATGTCGATGATACCATCATGAATAAGCTCCCATATGAAGTGCATATGGATCTCAATGTGCTTTGTCCGCTGATGCTGAACTGGATTTCTACAAATAGAGATAGTTCTCATGTTATCACAGTAGATAATGGTAGGCCACTGAAAGTGGATGCCAAACTCTGTCAGAATACCCTGTAGCCAAATAGCTTTTGTGGTAGCGTTAACTGCTCCTCTGTATTCTGCCTCTGTAGATGATATCGCAATTAAATTATGCTTCTTGCTAGACCAACTAATAGGACCCGAACCAAGAGAGAAACTGTATCCAGAAGTAGATTTCCGATGATCTAAGTCACCGGCCCAATTAGAATCTGTGAACCCAATCAAGTCAATATCAACCCCTCCATGATAGTGAATGCCATCAGCATAAGTGCCACGAACATAATGAAGGATCCATTTAGCTACTTTCCAATGCAGCTCATGTGGCTCCTGCATGAATCTGGACATGATCCCAACAACATACAATAAATTTGGTCGAGTGTGAGTCAAGTAAATCAAGCTCCCCACCAACTGTCGATAAAGAGTACCATCAACCAAGGGAGTAGAGAAATCTGAAACCAACTTAACCCTAGAAAGAAAAGGAGTAGGAGAAGACTTGCAATCAGACATCTAAAAATGAGCTAGCAAATCAAGAGCATACTTAGGTTGTGAAATCAAGATTCCTGAGTCAGATTGTGAAATCTGGATCCCAAGGAAGTAATGAAGCAGACCTAAGTCAGTCATGGAAAACTTGTTGGCTAAGGTGATCTTCACATAATCAATAATAGAGGAAGAGCTACCTGTGATCAACAAGTCATCAACATATAGAACAAGAATGAGTATGGAGTCATCTTGTTGTAGAATATAAACATTTGGATCAGAGTGACACCTAGTAAACCCTGATGTAAGTAAGAAGGAGTCCATCTTGGCATACCAAGCCCGAGGGGCTTGTTTAAGGCCATAAAGAGACTTCTTTAACTTACAAACGAGGGAGGAATCTTGGACATAACCCAGAGGTTGTTCCATATAGATCTCTTCCTCTAGGTCACCATGAAGGAAGGCACTCTTAACATCCATTTGATGGACTTTCCATCTGTTTGCTGCGGCAATGGCTAGGGTCAGTCGAATAGAAGTCATCTTCGCAACTAGAGCAAAGGTTTTTGTATAATCAACCCCAGCTATCTGGGAGAAACCCTTAGCTACTAATCGTGCTTTAAAATTTTCGATGTCTCCATCTACTCCATACTTTGTTTGGAACACCCACTTACACCGAATGATTTTTCTTCCTTTCGGAAGAGTGGTGAGATCCCAAGTATCATTCTTCATGAGAGAGGAATACTCCTCATCCATGGCAAAATCCCACTCAGGAATACCAGAAGCCTCCCGAAAAGACTGTGGATCAGAAGCAAAGGTGAAGAAAGAGTGGGGTCCAATGAAATCTGAGTGAGTATGTCTCATATCTGAAGTATCTCCAACTAAATCTCCAATACTTTGCAAAGTTTTCCTGGCCCAAAGGGGACCAGGAGGATCAGGCTCAGAGTCGGAAGATTCTTCACTTGAGTGAGAAGGGACATAGTCCTCATCATCACTACTGTCAGAATCAGAAGACTCAAAGGTTTGATGGTCGGGAGGATCCAGAAGAGGAGCACGCTCAACAACATCATCATCTGATGAGTCAGAATCTGAATCAGCGAGCTGAAGAACCTCAATAGGTGGAGAAGTAGAAGTCAAAGAAGACTCATCGAACTTAACACTTCTCTCAATATACAGCTCATGAGAAGTAGGATTCATCAATCAATATCCCTTCACACCATTAGGATACCCTACAAAGATACAAGGTTTGGATTGTGGTTCCAAGGCCTTGCGTTTCTTCTTGGGAATCTAAGCCATAGCCTTGGATCCGAAGACTCGAAAGTGCTCAACATCAGGCTTGCATCCAAACTAGGCTTAAAAGGGTGTCATCCCTCTTACTGCCTTGTGTGGAACACGGTTCTGAATGTAATTTGCACAATTCACTGCTTCGGCCCAATACTGCGGAGGAAGAGACTTCAAGTGAATCATACAAGTGGCCATCTCCTTCGAAGTACGGTTCTTTCTTTCTGTGACTCCATTCTACAAAGGGCTATAAGCAACTATATGCTGCAAAGAGATCCCTTCAGAAGTACAGAAATCCATGAACCTATTGTTTACATATTCACCTCCATTGTCAGTTTGAAGAACCTTGATAGACCGTTCTGCCTGTTTCTCAGCAAGAGCCTTAAAGTCCTGAAAATGTTCAAAGACTTCAGACTTAAGCTTAAGAAAATATACCCAAGTATATCGCGAATAGTCATCAATGAAGGTTAGCACATAAAGAGCTCTAGTAAATGAAGGAGAAGGAAATGGACCAGAAACATCGCTATGAACAAGATCCAAAGGACGAGTGGCTCTCCAGGATTTTCCTTTGTCAAAGTTCTTTTCAGGATGCTTTCCAAGGGTACAACCCTCACAAAGTCCCTTAGAAAACTTGACATGAGGCAACCCGTTGACCATTTTGTTTTGGCTCAATTGTTCAAGGTAGCAATAATTTAGATGTCCAAAATGCTCATGCCATAGCTTACTAACCTCATTTGCATGAGTGAGCAAGGTAGTGGGTGTAGAATCAGAAGTAAAGTGGGAAAGGGTATATAACCATGAACAGTAATCAACCTTTCCCTCAGCCATTGTAGTGTCATTGTTAAGCTCATGAATAATCACCGAGTTAGGACCAAATTCCACTCGCATTCCTTCACCAAGGTGAGTAATTTGGTAAACTGATAGGAGATTGGTAGAGAGATCAGGAACACTCAACACTTGGTTAAATGTTCCCCCATCCATCTCTACCGATCCACTACCAGAAACTGACACTGTCATGTCATTACCCATCGTGATTTGGGACATTCCACAAGGTTTGATGTTGGAAAACTCAACATGTGAAGAACCCATGTGGTGTGAGGCACTGGAATCTATAATCCATGTCGATGAAGGAGCAACTCTGGCTACAAGGGTTTTTCCTTTCTTTTTATCATTTTTAGCACCTTTTGCAGTAGAAGACTCGGCCTTCAGAGCACTTTGTTTTATGGATTCAGGAACACTTATTTTATTCTTCTCAAGTAAATGAGATAAGTGATAAATCTATTTTTGAAAACAGTGTTGCTCGTCGTGACCAGACTTCTTGCAATAGGAACACAAATACTTGCTTTTCTGTGCCTTAGGCTCAGAAGTCGAAGTGTTTGTGTCATTTTTAGGTTTGGTCTTGGTTTCTTTCTTAGGTTGATCCTTTGTTTCTTTCTTCTTTTCAATATTCTTTCCCTTGCTAGTACTTGCTACAAGGGCATGTGACTTGGACTTGAGAGACCCCATTTGAATGAGTTTGTCTTGTTCTCGAATGAGTTGGGATGAAAAACAGTCAAAGGAGGGCATAGTCCAAGTATCGCCCAAAGCAACTTTTGTAGCATAGAAAGTTGACACGAAGACAGAATATTCGGGACCTAGCTTAGAGAGAATCGACAAGATCAGTTGAGAATCTTTCTTTTCTACTTGACATCCTTTTAACAACAATCTAATGTGGACAAATTTCGAGAAGAAAGCTTGTAGGTTTTCAAAGTCACTAGGATTTAACCCTAGTAGTTCGTTTTCCAACTCATGCACTCTCATGTCATCTAGTTGTCCAAACATCGCATCCAACATTTTCCATGCAGATTTAGGTGTTTCAGACGCCTCAATGTGGAAGAGCAAGTCAGGAGAAATAGACATGCAAAGAAGACCTAAAGCTTCATCACTACGGTTTAACCACTTAGATTTTTTTAGGTTTGTCATCTGGTTCAGTCTCAGTTCCCATAGTGATGCAAAATAACCATTTGCCCCTTAGTTTCATTATTATTTTTGATCTCCATTCGAAAAAGTTGAACGGTGTAAGCAAAGGAATTGAAAGAGCATCCATAGTGAGAGAGAGAGAGAGAAAGAAATGTAGAAAAGAAACACAACCACCTAGGACAATAACAGCCCCCAGTTTAGTGTGTTGATTACAATCGGGTCCGTGTGTGTGATTTGAAACACTTGGTAACTCGTCTTGCAATCAGTATAATAATGCGCAAGAGAGGAGACCACAACAGTGTTTCGTGGAGTGAAACAAATAGGACACCGTAAACAAGCACAAGCAAAAAACAAGAAAGGAGGTGAAATCCAACCCTGGTGGTGAGAAAAAAATGTCTCACGTCGTAAAAGGAAACCCCCTTGCTGGATACTGTGGCGGACGTGCTCACTAATCGCAAGCAATAATAAAGGTGAAATACAAGGTTTTAAATGAAGGATTTTAGAGAATCTTCAGAACGCCATAAAAGATCTTGGAAGGAAAAAGGTGCTTAGAGTGATGCTAGACACTTGAGCACATGATTAGTGAAAAAAAAATCGACAAGAACGCCTAAATTTTACCATTTGGAAACGCCCAATTTTGCTATTTTTAGAGCTATTGGAGTTTGAAAAAAATGATAAAAAGGGGTATTGAAAGACGATTTTTAATTTACTATAAATCGTAAATGAGATAGGATCAAATTAATTTGTAATTAATACAAATAGATTTAATTAAATTAAATCTAATTAATTACAAAAACTAAAAAGGAAAAAAGACTTAATTAAAGATACTTTCCCTTTTTTAAAAAGTGATTTTAAATTAAATAAAACTAATTTTAAAAAAATAAAATAAATAAATAAATAAATATATATATATATATATATATAAGCTTCTTTTTGTTGTAGAAGGAAGTCGATTTGTTACTTTTTATTGTTTTTAAAGCAACTAAAAAAACTTTAACAAAGTTTAGAAAGTATATTAAAAAACTTATCCAAATAACATGGGCCAAATTTTAAAAGGCTGTTGATTGATTTTTAAAAGATTAAAAAAGAATGAATTTTAAAAAACTTACCAAAAAGGGTGACTACATAGAGGAAGAAAGCACAATCTGTGGGTTTTGTGAGGGCCGCGGGTCGGCATAGGAAGATGCAACAGCGTGGCTACATAGGGTGGCTGAACGGTGCAGGGCAGAGAAGCCATGGGCCGTGGCAGAGTTGTGCAAAAAAAAAGGTAGTGTTAGTGTGGACAATTGCGGAAGGTGTGGGATAGCAGTCCATACACAACACGAACTCAAGAATCCACGCACAACACGAGAAAAAATAGTTTGCACAAGTCCTCCATGCATCCATAAGAAAAATAATGCAAATACGAGTAGAGATCGTCCACGAGCAACCATGGGCAAAAGATCCTCTAATGCAGGCCAGAAGTAAAAACCCCGAATGTAGAACCAGGTAATGACACAAAATTTTAAACTTGAATGCTGCAAAAAAAAAGCAAAAACACCCTAGAGAACCCAAAAAAAAAAATTGGAACGGCAAAAAAAACAAAGATATTATAAAAAAATTTCACTTCCATTTAAATAATTTATTAAAAAAAGAAATGAAATTAATCTCTATTTTGATTAAAAAGCCAGATTTAGCTATAGATTAGCTAAATGTGGCTGTGAATAACCTGAAATCTTTAGGAATACTTGCACAAGTACAGAAAAGGCACAAAAACCAACACAACTTTCCAAGAAATCTTGTTAGAGAGATTAGCAAAATAATTCCAGAAAATAGTTATCTAAAAACCTATATGCAGAGTAAAAAAAATGAAACCAAGAAAGAGTAATCGCAACTAAAAAATAACGAGTGCACGTTTACCTAATCTCAGCTAAGATACCAGGAAAAGAGTTTGGAAGAATCGAATCGGAAATGAGCCACCATGAAGTAGTTGCACTCCAACGGAATCATGATTGTTCTAGCGATTGCAAGAAAGAATTGATCAGTAATGGAAGAACTTGCTCAACAAAAACAAAGCTTGCATATAGAGGAAAGACAACAAAGTGTTTTAGCATGCTCATAAATGAATAGTAAAGGGGTACATATAGGGTGCTGAGTAACCCTAGTGCATGACACATATGAAACCCTAAACCTAACCCATGTGAGATGACCCTCCAATATGAGATGAGGACACATAGGATAACTCACACTAACAGTTCAACCCTTCTGGGTATCATGCTTTTCTCTAGATGGCACCATTTATATAATTTAGGTCAATATTTGGAGGTAGTTGCACCCCAAGGGGCTTAACTTGGTATTTATATTTCTTATTTGCTTCCATTATCTGTTAACTTGGGGATTTACCTTCTTGTGTTCAAACTCTGTGAATTATTTCCTCTGTTGTTCTGTGCATGAAGTTGATAATGTAAACCGTGGGTTTTGATTTCTATTTGCACTTCTCGATATTCATTTTCAATTGGCCACCATGTTTTGTTGGCTCATTTTGTTAACTTAGTGAATTTGTAATTTATTGAATACCTTTATTGTGTTAAAAATGCAAATATTATAGCATATTTCTTCCCTGACACAGCTATACTTTGTCATTTTATTCATTAGCTGAAATCTACTCCATTTGTGGTCATTATGGAAAGGCTTTTGAGAGCTTCTAGTTTCCGTATTTACTACCATATACTTGGCCACATGTATTGAAAAATGGGTAGCTATATTTTAATGTATGACACCATGAATATTCATTGGATGATATTTCATTGTTGTCTTCCTTAGAGGCCTTTGATATTGGAGGGTTTTACTTTCTAGTAAGTGCAACCCGATGTATCCTAGATATGAGTATAGGTGGCTCTTATTTTGGTCTGCACTTGGTTTTGACTGTACCCTCTTCAATCTTGACACCATTATTTCATTCCTTTAAAATCCTGGTGCATTGATTTGCTTGTTTCTGTATTGACCTGCTAATTATTTCTATGAAGCACATGTTGGAGTTTTCATGGCTATCTTTGAATCTAGCAAAATATAAAATTTGCTTGTCAAATATGATTTCCTGTTGTATAGAAAATGCATGATTTAAAATGTTATTTATCATATTTGCATACTTGAGCCCTTTTAATGTCACTCCAATAGTTGTAGATGATTTTTTTAATATTCCTGTGAGTTTCTTGCATTAGTTGAACTCTTCTTGAGTGTAATTCATTTATGTTGTTTCAATTTTTGTAGTCATCTTCCTCTATCTTCAGGTCATTTTATGGCTCTTGTATACTTTTGAAAAGAGTTGGCCTTAAATTTTATTACAAAAATAAGTTTTTTTTCTCATTTCACTCTATCTTTAAGTCATTTTATGTATGGTTGTTATGGCTTCATGATCTTTGAAAACTTTTATTCTCGGATAGCTAGATATTGAAATTGTTTCCTTCATAGCTATAGATTGAACGTTGACCCTTTTAGTCCTTGAGCTAAACCACTATGATTTGCATAGCTGAAGGTGTTCTTCATTCATTCTATAGCATCTCCTTTATTGTATGGCTACCTTGGTGAAGCTGGCAATAAGAAACAAATTTTTCTACAGAATGAATCTTGTTTTATTCTGTTAGCTGAGAGTGATACAATGATAACTTCTCTTGATATGATTTATATATGAGAAGTTGTTACATCTTAAAACTGTAAATGGGAAGATTTAATCTATGAAGATTGATTAAACTATAGATCTTGCATTTAATATGGCAATAGTTACTACCTCTTAGATCTTGTTCATAATCATATTTCGAATTCAATGGCAATCCCTAAAAATGAACGAAGATCATTTGAAATTTTATCTCCCATGGCTATAGATGCATCTTCAAAATACTTAGACATTTTATAGTATAATTCCTTATAAGAAGGAAAATCTTGTTAAATTATACATTAGACTTCTCATTTAGCCTCGATGCTATTGTATTTTCAGGATTAATGTAACAAATGGTTCTCATAACATAAGTAAGGGAGTGGGTCCATTGGTTTGAGATGTGATTGTAATCATTACTTTTTAGCTGACATTGTATCTTTCCTTTGATTTGAGATGATGATTTTGGAGCTCTGTCTTGATAGAAATGTAATGATTCTGAAAATGTATTATTTGAACAGTGCTTTTATATCTTGATCTGTAGCTCATGCATTTACAATCTATAGAGCTATGTTCTCTTAGATCATTTCCTTTGAAATGGTCTTCTTGCCATTATTTTAAGTTGGTTTGCTTCATTATTGCATTCTTTGTCCTAGTTATTTCTTGTTGAAGATTTATACACAAGATTTTCTTTGACTAAATTGCTAAATCACTTCATGTTTCATAATTTAATCATTGTATCTCACAATTGTAAAAGGACTTAAACTTTAGCATCAATACCTGATTCATTTATAAGCAATGTACCTGTATCTTTGATAAATTATATTATTTTCAGATGATAATTGCACTTTTGAATGCATGTTTTTCTGAAGTTGGAAATATAGTGAGTTGAATCAAACCCTGAGCTCAATATTGACAACCTTCTAACTTATGTTTTTAGGTACAAGGATGTAGTTTGCAAAGGACAGTTGGAGAAGCAATTTAGCAAGAAATGGAACACCTCACGAGGAAATGATGGGTTTCTTTTACCTCATTCTATTTTAAATTTCATAAGCACATGTATTCCTTTCTCAATTATTTATCACAACTTGTGTCAGATAAACATTGAATTTCATCATCAGTAAATGATATTATTTATGTAATTGAGTTGTGTACTTCCTTTTACTTTCAGATATTATGATATGTAATGATTATACAATGAATTAAACAACTCAATAAAATACTTGATAACACTTAATCATAGGAAATGATCAAATTGAAAATACATGTAACTTAATAATGAACATCTGCAACCTACAATCAACAACTTTGTTTGCTGCAATAGAGTTTAACATCTCACCTAAACTGTGATTCCTTCCTTCATCAAGGCAATGCATTGGTCCTTTGGGGATTTTGTGTTTCCTTATTGAAGACAAACATGGAATGGTAGCCTATGTGAGGTGTTACATTCTGTAAAAATACACATAGCTGCAAATTCCATGTTGTTAATCAATTGTTGCAACTGAAAAAACAATAAAACAATATAACTTTTCCCCCAGTTAGGTTCAGTCATCAGTTCCTTCCATCGAAAACAAAGTTTCGAGTTGCCCATTTTTACACGAATGCAAACATTGTCAACTTCGAAATTAAAGAACAACTGAATTCTTAGACATCTTATCACTATCTACATCTAATAAATTTGTTGGGAATAATTTTTGGGCATATTTGTTGACACTAGCCAAAGTCATCATCACAATCACTTCCATATGCTTCCATCAAGCCATAAGTGATTTTTAACCCCTTGTCAAATCAAGAGAGTTGTAACAATTTTCAGATAACAAGAGAATCAATCAAAGAAAAAGATCAATATAACTCTCTTTTGGGGATTTTTCAGTGTCTCTATCAGGGCTATAGATGCTTGGTTGGGCAATAGAGAAATATTGTGACTAGAATTAAATATATTTCCATCAAGGTTATGGATGCTTGGCTGGTAGCAGAGAAATGTATTACTTTATTTCCACCCTCCATTCACAAATCACCTTTCAAAATTAATCATTCCTACACATTGGCTAGCGTGTCTTCACTTGTTGTCTATCAAATCTTTCCTTCAAGAGGTAATTAATTTCCATGTGCACACACTAGATCTATATGTGAAAATATGATTAGTATGTTACTAAGTGTCTATTTTTGAACCGTGTTCAAACTCTTTCTTTAATATGTATTTTGTCTCATGATTTTTGCTTTTTTGGATAATCACCTTTTCATTGTGAATCTTCTAGCTACATTTTCCATATCCTTCCATTTTTTGTTCTTTTGCTTCATTTAGAACGTCCATGTGTATAAGATTTTCTTTTTACCATATTTGAAGGAAATTTGTCCCTTGTTTCATTAAAGTAATCTCCTACTTCTTTTCTATCATATGCTTCTTAGACAGATTATGTTGGGGGCATATTTCTTCCTTGTTTGTATGTCTTTGATTTGAGTTCATCATCATGTCAAACCTATCTGTCTTGGCCATGATCCAACATATGTTCCTCTTGTATATATGCACAAATAGTTTCCCTTGTACATTCTTACCTCTCGTTGGGAGCATTTTTGCATCTTCATTTTCTAGTACATAGTTTCAAAAAAATTTCACAAATCCTACAAATTTGCAAAAACTCAAAAATCCATAAAAATTTGAAACAATTAAAAAAATGGTAAAATCATTTAAAAATCCAAAAAAATGTAAAAAAAAAAAAATCAAAAATTGGTAAAAAGCTAATACATAGCTAAAGCCCGTGTCCAACGCATGGTACTCAATCATTGTATTTCTTTTAATCTCACTTATTTTTGTACGTGACTTACAGATCACTTGGATCTACCCTCCATCAATAAAAGCTAGTTTTCTCATTATATTTGTATTCCCTTGCACAAACGTGTTGATTGGATTAGTTTCATAGAGCATGATTGCTTTTCCATAAGACTCCTACATCCTCTGTGTATTCACCTCACATATAAACTTGTTTGGGGTGCCACCATTAACCCTTGTCACTAAATAAAAAAATTGGGAACTGAAGCTTGATAACAAAACATTTGTGCAACTATCTTAAATGTTGTTTATTTGAGTGTGTGTGTGTGTACTTGTTTCCCTATCAAGTTAGCTTGTTTACTTTCTCGTATTGCAATGCATTTTGTATGTTACATTGAGTTAGTGTTTTTTGCAATGAACAAATGTTGGTATCATATATTTTCATGTTATGGTACACTTTTGTTGTATGCGTATATTATAATAAGAGTCGTTGACGTAGATCATAAGCAAAGTGATGAAATAAAATCGTTTTTACATCAACGAGATGTAAGCTATTTCAATCCCCTTCATCTTCATCTTTCTACAATATCATTTTCCTTTATCCACACTATTCTTCTAATAGGCTTGGAGAAATAGGGATTACCTTTTATCCCCCCTTTGCCTCCTTATTCTTCTATCGATTTCCTTCATCTTTTCAACCGCCGATTGACCTCTTTCATCACAGCATCAACATTCAAGGGGACATCCTTTACTCTATTGATTTTTCTTGTATCCCTTCAAAATTCACTCATCTATACTTTCCTGCTATCTTTGAAGTGGTGTCACTTACACCACCCCAAATAGGGGCAAATGTAGACACCTAGAATTCAATTAGGAAATTTTAATACCTAAATTTCACTAATTATCCTCTTTCCTATAAATTGACAACACTTCGTCAATGAACCACCATTATCCTTGTATCATTATTAATTGGTTACATTTTGTTAATTAATTAATTCTCCTATCATTCAGAATGTTGATTAATGACCTTTCGTTAATTAATGTCCACTTCTACCTAAGTTAATTAATTATTCTTAATTAATTATGACCGCTAATCTAAATCAATAAATTGTCAGTTATGAAGTCGGTGAGTCAAGGTGGGATGAGTGAGCTAGGGTTTTGGATTGAGCAGGTGGCGAGAGAAAGCGATGTCAATGGAGTTGAGCAATGGGAGCTGGTGAAGGAGTATAATGAGGTGGTCCAACTGGATTTCCTCAGCCTTTGTCTAGAAAAACGGTGTATGGAGCATTTGTTGTTTCGCTCTAGACCACTTGAGGATAGCTTAGTAAAAGGGGATTTTGAGGAAGCCAAGTTGTTTTTTGGGTTCCTCCTCAGCTAGGATGTGAAGGCCTTCTTGGGATTCCTAGTCCTGTTTCACTCCAACCTTTTCCGGTGGAGGAACTAGAGTCAACCTTTTTTAGGTTCTATTCTTGTTTCCATCATTCTTAGGTTGAGACGAATCTAAAGCCCCTACCTGAAGAGAAAACCCTGATTTCTTTGGTTCTTCCTTACGTGGAAGTTCTCGAGATGGCGACAGAGGAGTTTCATTTTCCTGATCTGTCGTTGAATCAGTCTTATTCAGACCTTTTACTTTTGGAGGGACATCCTGAGCCACCTGGTCGTGTTCTGTCATGTGTTTCGTCCAAGGCTAGAGGCATTTTTCAAGTAATGGTGGGACTGTTTTGGAGTTTACCTTCTTCACTCTCTATGTCTTTTGGTTTTTGTTTTTCCTCAAGGATTGGACTAGAGATGGGCGGGGTGCTTGGAAGTGGTCGCGATCTAGATCCTTGGAATATTTTTAGGGTTTGTTGGTTTTTTTCTTCTACCTTTTCATGTGCATCAAACATGGTTTCCCAAGCACCGTATAATAAATCGGCCCATATTTATGCCCCCTTTTGTATGATCTAATTATTGCCAGTGGTTGGTTATGCATATTTGACCCATTTCATTTTCTTGTGGTTCATGGTTTTCCAATGCTATGGTATTTTCTTGGGTTTTATTTTGGTTCCTTATTGTTGTGGGTGGTTGTGTGGATATTGGGTCATTCAATTTTATTGGAGTGTTTTCATGGCCTATCGTCATGGTGGGGTTAGGGTTTTGCCTTAGCTTCTTTGGGTTTTCATTTGTAGCCATGTTTGGTTGGCACCAAGATGTTGGCTCAATATTGTTCTATTTTGTTTTTGTTCGTGTTTGGTTTCCTTCTTAGTTAGGAGCTACTTTCTCTTGCCCTTTGGTTCTTGTGATTTTGTGGGTTTCCACTTGCCTCTTTTTCCCTTGATGCATAAACCCCATTCAGGGTGGTAATGTGTGAGGGTGCAGTGGATTTCGTCGTATCGCTTCCCATTCGGGAAGCATTTTAGGTGCGAGTTTCATCCTTTATCGTTGTTGTTTCATTTATCTTTGGGTATACAATGTTTATGGTCTTTCAACATCTTTCCTTATTGTAATCGGTGGGGTTCTGCCAACCCCCCGGTTCATAGCTCCGATCAAAAGTTTTAAATAATTAAAAAAATTGTCATTTATTGAACCAATTCCTCTCTTCAAATATCTTAAATCATACTAACCTTATTTTAAAGCTTCTATAAGCTTACCCCTCTATTAATTAATCAATTTTTATTAATTAAGACACCCCTCAACTCCCATGAGTCGCTAATGATAAATTAAACTCTTCTAAAGTATGTTTATACATTTCTAATCTTTCTTTGATATTATCCCACACATAATAGGATGAAAAGATCTCTCAAACCAAAGGGTTATAAATATAACCCTCCTCCCTACATTTTTTCTTACACCTTTACTCATCCTAAAGTAAACTATAGGCATTTGGATATAGAACCATTCTCCCTTGTAGGAAATATCTTCTCCATATTGCATCCATTCACTCAAAGTTGAGTAATATGGGAAGAACCAAAATGGCCTTGTAGTCATTCTTGGTGAGATTCCATTCTCAATCCTTGAGAAATATTTTTGTTGGAACTTTTTCCCTCACTTTTTCTTAAGTTTTTTTGACCACAAAGCTCAACTTCCTCTCTAAAATATGTGTAGGTATCTAATTCAATGTAGAAACCTTTCTTATGGTCTCCAATTGGAATTGTATCTCGTATGCCCATAAATTCTGCAATGGCCTCATCATTCTCGAAGAGGTATAATGGCACATGACATTGTAGGTCCCAATTGAAAAGGGAAGGGTAGAAAAGGTAAATTTTAGGTTTAGTGGGTGTTAAGGTAAGGAAAATAGTATCCATGAATAGGTTCATGAAGGAAAGATCCTCATATTGGCTACAATGGGAGTCTATGTCGCTATCTAAATAATCAGAGCTATCCTCGCACTTAGAACATGTAGCATCTTGATCATTGCAGTTGGCCCCATATGGCTGAATGCCAATACCATAGTGCTATGTTTTGAAATGTGGAATTGGGACTAGCTCCCTTGGTCCTTGCTCATATTTTCCACATCCTCGGCCTTTGTAGCCCATAGAATACATCGTTTGTCTAGACTTATCGTATTCAAGGATTTTGTAGTATGTAGGTTGAGTGTCTTCAGGGACTCAAGTTGTACGTGGGTTCAACGATTTATCTTCTATAAGTAATCTCCCAGGTAGGAATTTCCCAATAGTTATTTCATCTCTAGGCTACTTGAAATGATAGTTGGGCCTTCCTCTTGTTTTTGGTGATAAAGATAGGTCTAAAACTAGGAGATCTTGTTGCATATTATATTCTCCACAACCATATTCCAGATTTTTCATCTCCCATGAATCAAAGGGAGAAGTAGATGTAGAAGCCTCTCGAGAACAAGTGCTTAGGGAGTATGAAAGAACCCATAATTTAATATCTTCTGATAGAAGGGGAACAACTATATTAGTTGAAGGACATGTATATGTACCCTTACGTGTACAGAAATTGAGAGCTCTGCATTGAGAAAAGGGTTCTAGGTATCCTTATATTGTAACAGTGTGTCCCTTATGTGTTTAACTTGATGCGCTGATGGAGTGTTGATGGTATGGTCTGCATGACATGGATCCATGGGTGACCAAGAAGTATATTATTTGGAAGTTCCAAGTATAAGATGTGAAACTTGGTATTATGAAAATTTAGTCCTACTTTCATCGACAGTGTGATTGTTCCATCTGACTCACGCTCTGTGTTGTCGTAAGCAGTTATGGTAATAATATGGGACTCTATATCTTCCTATGTGTGTTGCAAATGCTTGATTAGTTTTAACGTGCATATATTCAATCCCAACCCGTTGTCCACAAGCATCTTTTTTATCTTCTAGAGGGTAACAAATACTTCTATATACTAGGGGAGGATTATGTGTGTGATCTTCATTGGGGATTTCCTTGTGATTAAAGGAGATGTGTTCAGTCAGTGTAATGTTTGCCATTGCAGCTTGTAAATTTGAAGAGTCTACTTCCACATGCACTTCTGACCCCTGGATATTTTTGTATAGGATTTCCTTATGTACATTTGATATTTTAAGAAGATCCAAGATTGAAATCTTGGTAGATGTCTTCCCAAGTTGTTCTAAGATGTTGTACTAACCATCCTAAGGGGTAGATGGAGGAGGCTCTGAGATTTTGAGATGAGCATGTCTTTTTACCATAACACAATCTCTTCCCTTGATCTTAACTGTATTCACATGCTCATTAGTAGAGAAAACACATCTAATGAGTGAGTTGTAATGATTGTTATCACTTTTGGTATATAAATAGTTTGCAGCTTTGTAGCTTTCAGATAACTCTCCCTGATCCTGCTTCTCCTCATTTGGCTTACCATGCTTAGGGAACGATTCTTTGAATATCCCCATCTTTTCATTTGGCGTTTGATTTTTCTCTAGTGCATCAAATTCTATCTCTTCCTTATCAATAAGATCTTGGATATAGTGGCGAAGTCTTAGGTACTTGTCTTTCTTGTGTCCCTTTACACGATGAAAATCAAAATATTCATGCTCTTTATATCATGAAGGTTTAGGAGTGTTGTCGTCAAAAGGTTGCGTCACTGGATACGTCACCATGTGGACTACATCCAATTATTTCAAAATTTTGGACAAAGACTCATTAAGAGGAGTGAACGTTCTACATTTTGGTGGTGGTTGAATTGGTCCTTTGGTATATTTAAAAGGTTAACCAACTTGAGCCATTTTTACTCGTTTAGAATCCGTGATTCCATCTCCCACCACATTTTTGTTCTTTTTAAAGATCTTTAGATTTTCTGTTGGTTTAGCATTTTAATTATCTTTGGAAGATTATTTGATTGTTCCCTTTGCAATGAGGGCCTTTTCTATTTTTATACCCTTTTCAATAACCTCTTCAAATGCATGGGAACGATGCATTTGTAAATGGAAAGAAATTTTTAGATTTAGATTGAGTACAAATATGCTCACAACCTTTTTTTGGGAAATACACAAGGGAAGCAGATGGTTATCCCCACCATATTTGTAAGAAGCTCTTGAATGTTTCAATAGGATGTTATTTAGTATGACACAAGTCTGCCATAGATATTTTGATTTCTATGTTGTATGAGAAATGTCGAATGAACCTCTCCGCCAATTCGTCCCATATGAATACGAATCCACGAGGTATGTGATTAAACCATTCTAAGTCTTTGCCTCCCAGGATTTACTTTACCCCCTTCAAGCACAGTGGGAAATAAATGCGTCCATCATGTACTCTCGTTGGGGTCATGATATTGATAACTTTGATGCTAAATCTCATGTGTATACTAGTCAAGTAGGTGTGCAGAGCACATCCCATTTCATCCACAAGGTTACCTCTTGCATGGACTACTATTGTTGTAGCTTAAGGCTTATGCCAAAGGGGTTATGTCCTAATGTTAAGTAGACAGGGCGTACCCTTATCTGAACCTGCAAATCAAGTATTTTAATTTTATTGTGTCTTTTATCTTTTAGACTTAATGTGGTTTAGTCATTCGCCATTTAACAACCTACAACATACATGTAGTTAGAAAAGTTTGTTTCGAATATCAAGTCTTTGGCAAGTGATTAGGTCCTACATACAAATTTTAGTAATTTTCCACATGATTCAAAACATCATAAAAAGAGGATAAGACATTTTTCTTATTCTCAAGATTGTCCTAAGATGCAAGATAAGAGCATACACAACGAGAAATCAAACTATTTAGCCAATAATGGAAAAACTTAACTCAAATGCAAAAATCATTCATTTTAGCCAATTGAAATCCATTCCCTTAAGAAAAAATTTAATGAGATGTTTTAGAAATCATGGAAAAGGTTTAGAATAGTTTTTTATTCCCAAGATCGCCTAAAAGGTGTGAGGGAAGAGCATATACGATCCTAACCTCATAAATGAAAAATGCAACATTCATTAACTTAACCAAAGAAATTAACAAAAAGCATGATCAAATATACCTTGGAAATCAATAGTTAGCCTTTAGAAAAACCCTTCAAGGTGTTAAAAAAGAAGACCAAAGTTCCTTTTTATTCTCAAGATCACAAAAAGGCACAAGAGAAGAGCATACACAAACTTTAATCTAACTAAGTAAAACATGGAAAAATAACATTCATTAAAGGATTGAATAATGTTATAAAAATATCCATAATCATAGTCATTTCTGATTCTCAAGGTCACTTGAAAGCACAAGAGAAGAGCATACATGGTGTTGGTCAAAAGTGAATCTAGCATGCATAGAAACTTACCAGTTTTAAAATAAATGAAAACATTGTAATTTCTATAAGTATAAATCCCGACTTTATATTTTCATTTCATATTTCACTTCAATACCTTTCCAACACAAAAAATGGAGTCATTTCGAGTTCCGGAGCAAACGTTATGGCCTTTGTAAGATGGGTTACGCCATATGCTCTTATTCTCACATGTATGCACTTAACATGTACTCAAAAAATGTCAAAAAGAGGTCCCTTAATCTGCAAAAGGGTCAAATTTTTCTAACCAACATTCAATTTTTACAACAATCCATCACATTAATATATGAATAGAATACTCAACGCTATCAAACATTAACATTCAAGATAAAGAAAAAACTTAACATTTTCAAGAAATTGACAAAACTAACATGTAGAATGTTAAAAAATGAACCTTTAAACATGAAAACATGGAGAAATATTGAAATTTTCTCACCAAGATTCAATTTTGACAGCAACCCACCACACTAATATGTAAATAGAAGACTCAACACTATCAAACACTAACCCTACATGCTCAAGAATTTAAGATTTTCATGAATTGGCAATACTGGCATGTAGAATGTTCAAAACATAAGCTCTAAAAAAGAAAACATGGAGAAATCTCAAAATTTTCCCATCAACATGTAATTTTGACAACACTTCATCTCCTTTATACCTACAAGGAAGACTCAACACATGCAAACTTAACAAAACAAGTTAAGAAAAAAAGGTTAGATCAATATGTGCAAAAGAGGGTTAGTAACCAAAATTGAATCTTAACTACAAAAAATTCAAATTAAGTGCAGAGGACAATGAAGTAAGTCCCACTATACATGCCATATGTAACAATGTATTAGTTAAAAATACACAGGAAATCAAAGCTAACACCTAATAGCTTCAATACAATGCTAACTAGATAAATATATCATCATGCTTAGAGCTTGAGCAAAGTTAATCTATTAACATATTTGCATTAGAACATGAAATGAAGATTCAAAATAACATGCTAAACAAATTAACCTCTATCTCTAATTAAATGCTAATGAAATAAACCTATTTATATCCTTAGCAATCAAAAGGGTTGATTGTATGCTTGAATCCCTTAGTTTTCAAGAATGGAGTCTTGTCAATCCTTGGCTACGAGACCATTTGACACATCTCCATATGAATTCAAAACTTGGATGGATGAATCCAAGAAATGAAGATAGCTAGCTCCTCTAATGGAAGAATGCTCTAAGATGAAAAAATGGCTATAGTATAGGCTCTATGCTCATTTAGGTGTAAGTAGAATGGTAAGAGGAGGGCTTCTTATATAGCCCAATGGATAAAAGAAGTTTCACATCCCTTTACATGTGGCATAATATCAAAGTTGAGTTAGCTGTGGATAAGGATGAATTAGAGAGGGTTTAGTCAACCTTAGGAGAGTTTAGTTTGTCCTTTAGTGACTCGTGGGGTCTGAGGGGATTTATTAATTAACCAAAGTGATTAATTAATAGGTGAGCAAGATTGTAGAAGCTTTTTAGAGGAATAGTTAGTATGATTTATGTTATGAGAGGATTTTAATCAAATACATGAATATTTATTGATTAAATAGAAGAGATAATTAATTAATTAATCTAAATAGAAAGTGGTATTAATTAATTGGAAATAATTAATTAATCTAGATTGAAAGGGGAGCTTAATTTTGTCACAAAATCAATGCACCCTCCAAATGGTCTGAAAATGAATCATGACATTCAGTGTGATAGTGACACATGAGATCATCTCTCAAGCTATGAGACTTAGACTAGAGATGAACCTCCAAAGAGAGGACGGATTCCTTTGTTTAAAATAGGTGCTCTGACCCTTCCTAGGATTAAGGAGAAATTTCAAAGAAATAAATCTTAAACTAGAAGTGGTGATGCACCAAAGAGTAGGGATGTTCAACTTTTGGAAGGGTTATGTGAGTGAGATGCTATCATCCTAAATCACTTTCACCTATTACAACTAAAAAGGGTAGGAGTACCAAAAACTAAAAACACACGTTCCTTTGTTAAACTTATACAAAAGAGAAAGAACATGATTTGATTCAGATACACAGATAAATTTATTAGAAAAATTAACACAAGCACATCTTAAGCATCCACTTTATGTAAAATAAAGATAATGTAACTTCTAATCAATAGCAGGAAAAGTACAATCATAGCTGAAGAGAAAATAATCACATCACTTAATCTTGGCATACAGTAAATAATCTGAAGTAAAGGCAAGTTACTCAAACATACTAAGGAATCACATTCACAAAGCATGTAATAATAATAAATAAATCTTTCACACAGTGATTCAGAATTTCAAATAGTAGAGTGTGATTATGGATAAAATTAAAAGGAACTTCACAAATATATGAAAATACTCTTCCAAGCTTGAAGAGTAAAATCACCAAAATCTCAACAATTGTATCTATGAACTCTAAGCATCCAACTATTTATAAGTTCCTTAGGCTGAGCCATTACAGCTGGCCCCTTAACTAACATTTTACTAAAAATAGAAATGTCATTAAATTAAGGGAACAAGCTCCCATGAAAATTGCAAAACTATTGCAAGGGTTTGACCGAGTCAACCCTGCAACTTTGACTAATCTGGAGCTCGAACCTGTCCTTCCATGGCCGCTCAATCTTGATTTGGCTTTGTAACTTATTCACCCTTTCCCAGTTCCACCTGAATTTCCTTCCATATAGCCATTCTTTGATTGTATTTGAAAAAACATTTGATTATTCCCTAGATTTCTTCATCTTCAGGTCCACATGCGTAGTGACTGACTACGTCTATTGTCTCGATCTCTCTCATAATTCAGGCTGGTATTCTTTTTAGTTTTAAAATGACCTTGGACATCCTTCCTATGAAGTTCTGGCACAAGACCATTCGATCGATGGAATCAGAATTAAAATTTCTTGTGACATCATCATCCCGCTTCACCAAGTCTTTGAAGTTTTCCTGAATTTGGTCTTCAGGGAGAGCATCGATATTCTCATTGAGGAATTTACAATGAGCAATATCAAATTCTTCTGATATGTCATTGAAGGCATCTATGATTTCTAATCGCTTGTCGTCCAATTTTTTAATCAAGTCTTGTAGCACCTGACACCTGAACTCCATAGCACATTCTGACTAATTCAAACATTTTTGGAAGAGTATCATTCAATCACACCTTCCTGAAGTTGTAAGTCAGAATCCACTGCCAACTAATCCTCTTCCCATGTTGCTAGACTGAGAGGAAGATAGAACATTTTCCTCAGATGTTTAGCTTCTTCTATATTATAATTTAGCTAATCTTTGAATCCTGCAATTGATTCTTGAGCGACTTCCATAGCTTCCCTCTAATCTAAGGATTTGCTTATTGAAAAAGTGATTCTTTCAATGTGAGTCCCCTTCCTAATCCATCGAGGTAGAGTCACTTTGGTGGATTGAATACTTGTCACATCCTATTTCGAATGTGAGCAACCCCTAGCAGTCTAGTGCATGAGAGATGCTATGACCAAAAGCAAGAAATTGCAATTTTGCCATTTGTATCCCAATATGTATGGTGCAACTATTGAGGTGCTACTAGGACCATTGGCAAGCATTTTTGCAGGTGTCACAGTATCTACAGAAGATAACATGGGCTTGTTCAAGTTCTTACTACAAAATCTTTTAAAGTTTCGGCACTTCGATTGTTCAGGAACCTAAGTTGATACTTGAGATGATTTCTACATGTGGAATGACTTGGGCAATAAGCTTTTGGAATTAGTTGAAAGACAAAAGTGATCATTTATCCCTTGTGGAAAAGAGTACTTGACACATCAATTGAGGTGCTAAAGGAACATATGAGTGATTATCCATCTTTGCATTCGCATTGAAATTAGTCTTTGAGGATCAAATATTTCACTTCATTGGATACGTCCATGTTGACAAAGAGCTTTCCTATATGTCTCAAACAGGAGTCAAACGAAGTAGTGATATGTGTATCTTGATACAAAAAAAACAAGGAAATCACAATTTTTGACATCTATGTAATTGTTGTCGCAACGTGTGGCACACATTTGGTGTACTTCTAGCATTGCTTCAAATGTGCCCCTGGATGGTCATACTTGGCTATGTTTGACATGAACTTTTGAGATAGGTGTGTGCAACGAGGCACTTCTTCAAATCTCGATACACTTTGGTTTTAGCATACCACACCTGTGTCCAACCCTGCTAATGACCTAGATGAGACTGGAGTAACCTGTTGTACAAAGTTAATTCTTACAATGACACATGTAGGTAACTAAAAGTTGGAAGCAATCCCAATATACTTGCCCCTTCCAATCTCAATATCAAACAAATGGTTCTCCCTTTCAAGGAAATAGTCAGTCACATAACCAAACCATAAGCCAAGCTACCAATATTAAACCTTTGAATTCCCAAAATCCTTCTGCTACCAGCTCTTCTAGAGCCATAGTTCCCGTTCAAAACAATCTCATCCAAGATTATGAATGGTGTTATCCTTGTTCCCAACCCCACAATTAGAATCTCTGCCTAAATGGAGTTTTGAGTCAAGCTCTCAGGGTCTAAAGTATATCCGGCCCATCAGAATCAGCAACCCAAGATAATTAGAATCCACTCACTGAAGAAACCACATTAGTAAATTGGCAATCTGATGATTTTTGTGGACTAAGTGTTGATGCCTCCTCGGTGGCTTCAAATACGTGTTCCAAAAAGAGGGCAATAGAACCACAAAGTTCTAAAGTTGACCAAGCGTCTACTTCACATCCTCAAACACAACCAGTGATAGGTAAAGATGTAGGGAGGAAATCACAAGAAGTATCCACAAGCCAATCTCTAAAGAGTAATGGACCTGCAGTTATGACGGTGCCGAATGAACATTTTCCAAAAGAAGATACTAACGCCCAGAAGAGCATCAGCAAGGTAAGAGAAATACCATTCAGTATCGTAGAGAAGATGAAAAATACTAATTTGAGTGCTACCATGTGGGATGTGCTTTCGATACCGTCTCAGTGGAATTTACTACGAGAAGATTTAAATAGTTTTGGCACTACTGATAGACCATCGATTCATGGATCATCCATATCAACCAGTCTATGTCAATCAGAGACAAAAGGGATTCCCAAAGCAAATAAGCTACCTCCATTTTACATCTCTCTAATCATTGGGAATCATTTGGTTCATAATTGCATGATCGATTCCAGGGCCAGTAGTTATGTCATGCCTAAGCAGATTGCAAACATATTAGGGATTTCATATACCCCAATTTAAAAAGGAGTAGTGTAGTTGGATGGCACAGCATTCAAGACTGTTGGGATCATTAAAGGACTACAAATCACTGTCCATGCATGTCCCAGTTTTTCATTCACACAAGACATATCAGTCATCGATCTCCCTCCTCTCTTTACCATTTGCTTATCACGAGACTTCACCACCCAAATGGGTGGTTATTTATCAATAGACTAGTCGCACATGATTTTGAGAACTTGGTACGGGATGAAGGTGACTATAAGAGCTGAACCCATTTGCCACAACCATGTGGAACCATACATAGTCAAGCCCGTAAATAGAAACTACACCATTGGTGAACACAAAGAGGAAGATGCAGACCAAAAAATGACTACTCTCATAGAGGAGGGCCCTAACATGGTCCTTGATGAAGTAAGTACAGATCACCAATACAACCCATATGATGATTTGCTGGTAAATGAAGAGTCTAGTCTGCTATTTTTAGAAGAGACTGGATTGGGAACATATTGTGTACACAAGGAACGTGTGATTGTACCATAATTGGTCAAAGCACCCAACGATTCTGAGGGACTATGGCAACTCTTCGTTGATGGCTCAAGGAGAAAAAATGGATCTGGTGTAGGAGTTATGTTGACCTCTCCAAAAGGAGATAAATATTTCTCATCCTTCTAATTGCAGTTTAGTTGCACTAATAATTTTGTTGAGTACGAAGCCTTAATGCAAGGGATCTAGCTCACTCAAAAGAGGAGACTCAAGGCTCTGACTGTGTTTGGAGATACTGAATTGGTTGTTCATTAAGTAACAATGCACAGTGCATCCAAGAACGATCTTCTAAGATCATACAAAAATCAAGTTTGGGATCTAATTGAAGATTTTGAGGCTTTTGAAATTCATGCAATTCCTAGAAGTCAGAATCAAGACAATGATAGGCTAGCCATGATGGGATCACAATATGACATACCTATTGATATCATGGAGAAAAGACAACAAATCGTCAAAATGGTAGTTCATCCTGCAGTACCCAATAATGTGAGTAGTTGGCAAGTGTTCGACAGCGACAAACAAATTGTTCTTTTCCTACAACAAGAAGCAAAGTTCACCATAAAACATCAGGATAAATTTCAGAAATCCTATGGTGATCAAGTCATTCAGCTGAAAGGAAATAAGTTACCAAAAGGCCTAGTCACTCTTGAATCTATTTTTGACACAGATGACCAGGTCAAGCGGCAGGGTACTAACATGACAATCAAAGAAAGAGATTTTGAGGAGGTTGAGGTAGCTAGCGAGAAATTTTTGAAGATTGGAAAAGTTTGCACTAATCAAGAAAAGAAATCCTTCACTAAGTTGTGTCAATAATACCATAACATCTTTGCTTGGAGTTATAAGGACCTGCATGGTTTTGATCCAGGCCTAGCACAACATACTATTAAACTGGATCCAAGTTCTAAGCTAGTTCGTCAAAAGCAGAGGCCGATTAACCCCTAAATTGAGCCACTAATGCGGAAGGAACTAACAAAGCTCATTGAAGCTTGCATAATTTTTCCCATCAAACATTCATCATGGGTGGCCAATCTGGTACCTGTAAGAAAGAAGAATGGTGAGATTCGATTGTGCATGGACTCCAGGGATTTTAATCGTGCCTCGCTAAAATATCACTACCCTCTACCATCAATGGAACAGATTCTTCAGACAGTATCAGGGGCCCAAAGGTTTTCTTTACTCGATGGATATTTAGGGTATAATCAGATTCGGGTCCAAGAATCTGATCAATTCAAGACGACATTTACTACTAAATGGGGCACTTATGCTTACAACAAGATGCCATTTGGGCTATCTAATGCAGGGGCTACTTTATAAAGAGCTATGAATATGGCATTCAAAGGGCTTATCAACAATATTATCTTGGTTTACCTCGATGACATAACTGTCTATTCTAAACATGCTGAGGATCATATTGCACATCTATGAAAGGTTTTCCGAAGATGCAGAGACTTTGGGGTCTCATTGAATCCTAAGAAGTGTATTTTTTCAGTTCAAGAGGGAAAGTTGGTAGGACATAACATCTCTGTAAAATGATTTTCCATTGATCTAGCCAAAATCTAGTCAATTATGTCCCTATCTCTTTCGAGTCACAAGAAGGGTCTCCATAGCTTCCTGGGAACCATTAATTTCGTATGAAGATTCATTCCCCAATTTGAAACAATGGCCAAGCCACTTACAGCCATGTTAAAAAATAATATTCCATTTTCATGGACAAAGGAAGGAAGAGAAAGTTTCGAGGCTATCAAAATAGCCATTTCACAGGCACCCACATTAGTGAATCCTAAGTTCGATAAAGACTTCATTCTCTACGCCTTCGCAGGACAAGAAAGCATTTCAGGGATTCTAACTCAACTGAATGATGATCTGATGGAGCAGCCAATTGCCTTCTTCAGTCAGTCTCTCAAGGAGTATGAGCTCAAATATCCATTCAGTGAAAATCAGGTCTTTGCAGTCATTCGAGCTCTGAAAAAATTTAGGCACATGTTGTCCAATAACAAGGTATATTTGATGGTTTCTCACCCCGGCGTTAAATATTTTTTGTTGAATAAAGAAATGAATGAGAAACATGTTGGGTGGATCATGAAATTAATGGAGTATGATGTATACATCAAAGTCACTAAGCTTGTCAGAGGCAAGGGGTTATGCCAATAGTTGGCTGCAGACATGGAAACTAGAGAAGACAAAGATGTTGTGCTCTTGAATACTGATAGCAAAAATGATCAGGTTGATTGGTTGACTAAGATGCAAAATTTCCTCCTCTTTGGGGTATATCCTCCAAATATGGATAAGGTTCAATGATTCACTTTCCACCTCCAGTCTATTCCATACGTTGTGGTGGATAATGTTCTCTTTCGAAAGGATTTGAATGGCATCCTCCTATGCTGCATCAAGCTAGTACATGTAAGCAAGATATTTGAGTATTTTCACAATGGCCTTTCAGGAGGGCATTATTCAGCACAAACCACGACTACCAAGATCATGTGGGCCGGTTATCATTGGCTGGACTTGTTCAAAGATGCTCACTTTTGGGTAAGAAAATGTAAGGAATGTGCTCTCTTTGCGGGTAAATAGAGGCTGGCAGCACTTCCGTTACATCCCATTCAGGTAGATCAACCTTTTTTTTAGTGGGGATTGGACTCTATTTGTATGATTAATCCTCCATCTAATGAAGGGCATAAATGGGTTCTTACCACTATAGATTATTTCACTCACTAGACAGAAGCAATGGCTTTGAAGGAAAGCAATGAAAAGGCTATTCTCAAATTTTTGGAAAATATCATGACAAGATTCGGTGTTCCATTTTATCTCTGACAATGCATTGGTGTTCCTCGGAATGAAGGTAAGTGAATGAGCAATCAAGAATGGAGTCTACCTCAACACTTCATCCAACTACTACCCGCAAGGAAATGGGTTGGCCGAATCTACCAACAAGAATTTGATAAGGATCATCAAGCGCACGATGGAAGAAAATAAAAGGACCTGGCATACTCAACTTAAGGTCACTCTGTGGGCTGACCAAATAACACCTAAGAAGGCCATTGGGGTTTCACCTTTCATGATGGTATATGGACGGGAATTGAAACTCCCGCTTTCATTGGAAATAACTTCCTTAGACTTAGCCTATCAGCTTGAGGTTATGGAAGATGACGCCTTAACAATGAGATTTTTTGAACTCATGGAGTTAGAAGAGACTCGAAATACAGTTATGCGTATGCTCACACATCACCAGACCCAGGTCAAGAAATCCTTTGATAAGAAAGCCTCAGATAGATCATTCAGGGAAGGAGAATTAGTCCTTAAGTGGGATGAATACCGAGCTAAACCAGGCAGCATGCCAAGTTTTACGCCCTCTGGAGTGGGCCCTATATTTTCACAAGTTGTAAAGAGGTGAATTCCTTTCGTCTATCCAGACTCAATGGAGAAGAATTACCCATTCATGTGAATGGGATACATCTCAAGGCTTGCTTTTGAAATTTTTCCACCCTGTATAGTGTTTTGTCTTTTCTCCAAGTGCTTTGCACATTGTTCATTCATTTTCTTTTGCTTCTTTTCTTCTTTTGTTTTTTTGATTAGGGACTCCTTTGCCCAATGTTTTTCTTAAAGCTACTAGTCTAGAAAGCTTAGCAGGAAAGTTTTCCCTGGAAGTCACGAAAACTGTTAGCAATTTAACTTACCCTGAAAGATAAGTCAAATGAGGTGAGATAAAAAAACTTTTAAGAGATCCCCTGTACAATGAATTTCCAAGTATTGGAGTCTAATTGTTAAATTTCAGATTTTCGGAGTTTTCATTTTGAAATTTTTAGGTTTTTGGAATTTTGAGCTTTCGTTCGAACATTTGGTGTTTTGGTTTCATTTTCCCCAAAGTCTGAAATCCTGAATTTCTGAATTTTCAAATTTTTGGGTTTCGGAACTTCACATCACCAATTCACATTTTGTTTCCAATTTCCCGAAGTCTGAAATCCTGAATTTCTGAATTTTTGGACTTTCGGGTTTTTTCAGGTTTTAGAACATTAGATTTTTCTTGAGCATTTATTTCTTCACCAACCCCATATGGATTGGATTTTTGCCATAAATGTCAGGGTTTTCTATTTAAACTCAATTTTCTATGATCATTTTCACTTGAAAAATATCTTTGACATCCATTTTTCTTGTCTTTTTCGACATCCTTTTTCAAGGTATGTTAGTTTTGTTATTTCTTTTTGGTTTTAGATTTTCTTTTTTGTTCTCATCTCCCGTTTTCCTTCCTTTTTATCTCTTCGGTGTTTTCGAATAATGGAATTCCCATTCATAATGTTTTCATTTTTGAGTTATCTCCAGTTTCTCAGGTTATTCACAAAATCATCTCGAGGTAGATCTCAGGTTTTTACAGAGTTGCTAGTTTGTCTTTTTCAGAGAGAGCATTTTGGGGGAAACTCACTTCATAGAAGATTACTTCAAACTCACTTTGGGAATCACTACGTGTTTTTGGCGAAAGTGTTTTCAGGGAAACTCACTTTGGAGTTTTGGAGAAATCATTTCGAAGACTTCCATTTTGGAGGAAGTGTTTTCGAAAATTTCCATTTCGGAAACTAATTTCGGGGAAATTCACTTTGGAGTTTCGGAAAACTTTATTTCAGAAGTTTTCATTTAAGATTTTCAGAGACTATCATTTCGGAAAATTTCTTCAGAGAAATTCAGTTCAGAGTTTCGGGGAAATTCACTTCAGAAATTTCATTTCAAAATACTTTCTTTTAGAAGTTTTCATTTCAGAATCTTGAATACTCTCATTTCGGCATTTCTTTTAGCAATTTTCTTTTCTGACTTTCAAAGATTGTGACTTTGGAGTTTTCTTTTAGAGATTTTCATCCTACAAAATTTCAGAGTTTTTTCCTTCTTCGGCTTCCAAAATCCAAAGCTTCATGTCTACTTCTACTTTAAAAGAGAAAGAAACGATGAAGTATTCAATCCTTGGAGTTACTCCTCAGACTTGCTTATTGTCTGATCTAGGTAACATAGGGGATACTGACTTAGGCTAGATTGATTTCCAATATTTCTAGAGTGAAGGATCCTAACAAAAAGTCATGGATGTAGGAAATTTATGACAACGGGCTTGTCCTTGCAGCTGGTTTTCCTGCTTCAATGCATTGTCCTTAGTTTTTTCTAGCTACAACTACCCGCTTCGATGCAGATTCTATGTCAGTTAAGGATGGTGATGTCAAGGTGGTCATTCACCTAGATCCTGATTTCTTTGAAGATCTTCTCAGGCTACCTGACATTCCAAACTACACCACTATTTCACCTGAAATCATAGTAGAACATTGGAACAATGATGTTGATTCATGTACCAAGATTGTCATGAAAAGCTACTTGGCCAAGAGCATGGCCAAGTTGCCAAAAACCTTGTACATGACAGACTTCATCCAGGAAGTCAATGACATAATCATACTGCTGAGCTGAGTCTCAGGCCTCCCAGCTACCAAGGAATTCCAAGATTGGATGTTTTTATACATTGCCACTATCAAGAAGAACAAGGAGCTTATCAGGTGGGGACAACATATCAGTAGCTCCATCTACTATCAGCTGGGTAGAGTGTCAACCACAAAATAATTCTACATGACATCATTCCTGGTCTACACTGCCACTTCCATGGGATATTTTCCCAGACTAAATGCCAAGGGCATTCACAACACATCCCAAATTTATGAATTCTATCCCTAGCTCACTCTGAGTGAGGAGTGCAAGCATTATCGAAGGGTCAACAATGCTTTCTTCATAGTCATCCTCTACCACTTTGATAAAGAATTATACAATCAGAGAATTTCTAATGAGGCCTTCAAAGAAGTATGCGAATGGGGAGCTATCTATCTCTAATTTTCCACTTTCACCTACATTCGAATTCTGGGTTTTGTTGGTGCCCCTAGCAAATTACCATGGTGTCCTACGGATAAATGGGTTATACTGGAGCTACTTCAGCAACTGTTGGATTACCATCAGATCCAAAACAAGTGCCACAAGGCAGGGGTGCATTTTTTTTCGGTTTCGATTGGTAGGTATACTTGTCTAAACATTCACAAAGCCAATAATGTGGACGTAGAGATGGCCGAGGTAACCCTGTGAACTTTTCATCCAAGAACCAACTTTGAATTCTTGGGAAAGTTTAGCGAGACAGGACGTTCGACTTCCCATACATCTCAACTAGAAGACATCTAGATTCATTGTTGAGATGACTATATCATCTGACAAAGAGATTATGAAAGATTGGACGTAGATGAAATTCGCCAGTATGAGATAGCTGAGATCCCAGTAGATTTGTAGGATGATGGTGAAGTTTTGGATGAAGCATATAAGACTGAAGGTATTGCCAATGAACCACTTCCATGGATTTATTGGTATCAAGAAGAATGCTCCAATACAAAAGATAGAGTGGGTCCCATTCTTCAAAGGACCTACAGGTGGTTGGCTACTTTTGGGATCAAACCCAAAGGAGTTGAGAAGGTTATAAGTATAGCAGCCCCACCAGTCTTAAACCCAACAGTACCCACAAAGGGAAAGTGGTCAACTCAGAAGACCCCCACAGTTCCAAGGAAAATTTTGTTTGTTGTTGGAAGTTCATCTCTCCCTCAAACTCTTGTGTCTCAGGAAATCCCTATAGCCAAGACTGGGGCAGTTATGATTGTGGTCAGCGATTCTCCTTATTATTCACAAGGTTCATCACTTCCTTCTTCTCTTCCATCATCCCTTCCTCTATCAGCTCCTCCCACTTCTTCCAGTATATCATCTTTCCCATCTCCTTCTATGGCCCAAGTATTCTCATCCCTTCCAGGTCTCTTGGTTGGAGAGAATATTAGCTCACCCTTCCCTCCTCCATTTCCTTTATCACTCCTTTTCCTACCATGTCATCTTGCAGTACCATTGTATCAATTCCCACTGTTGTGTTAACATCCACCCCATCCATCATTGTCACTTCTATCCAGACACCCATGAATGTTCCCAGTACCCTTGCCTCAACTCATACCTTAAGTGTCAAATCTACCACTCCATCTTCTTCATTATTAGCTATTCTAGAGTGGTTATTCAGGAAAACCCCCAAGAATAAAAAGAAGGTACCTCTAGGAGATGTCATGGATCTCAGCATCTTGGAGCAAACACCCAAAAGACAGGCCAAGAGACCAAGGACCATGTCAAATCTGATAATGAATTCATCTAGAGAATGGGTGATAGAGGTCGCTACTCCTGCTGAGGAAAAAAACAAGGAAACAATCACGGCTGCAGATTATCAGATTTCCAGATTTTCATGAGGGAAGGCCACTCATGAGGGGGCCAAACAGGATGTTCACACTGCTCTGGGGGCCTTGATGGTGAAATACGACAAGGATAAAGCTATGAAAGATGGGATAAAGGCTAAGGTTGAACAACTTACAACTTTATTACAGAGAGTTACATAGCCCATTTCATCTACTGAGTCCTCATCTACTACGGCCTTAATAGTTTCAGCTTCCATTGATGACTTCTCTTATCATGAGCTTGAGAAACTTGGCCAAAAAGGGAGATTAGTAAATGGCTGGATTGAACGAATAATGTAGGAAGAAAATCATTTGATCAAGGAAGCTATGGAAATCTATAATGATTTTCAGGATGCAAAGATAGCTATTCAGAAGATGGATGAGGCTTTCTCTAAGGAAAGCAACAATCTAAATCTGAATCTAGCAACATGGGAAGAGGTTAGGGAAATGGATTTCGACTTGCTTCTTCAAGAAGGGGTGATTGATGATACCTCAAAATTGTTTGAATATCAGAAGGATATGGAGTTCAAGTGTCAGGTGCTACAAGACTTAATTAAAAAATTTGAAGTAAATATTTATTGTTTATAAATATAGTAGTCAATATGTAATTCTTTCCACCATATGGCGCCTTTAGCAAACAAATCATTAAAATTTACTACATATACAATCATCATTGGCGCTAGGAAACAATGTTATTTGGAAATAAAAAATATTTCTAAACAGGTCGTGGCTACATTATTATTGTATAAATGTTTGTGCTTACAAAACAGCCCCTTTAGCATCATAAGCCAATGAGATTGCTTGTCTAGATTTCTGGTGATTCCTATCACTTTATTGTATATATAAAACAAAAACCACATTACAAAATTCTAGCAGGTTGTTGCCTAGTACATCTAGATTGTATAATAATTCCAATGTTGTTATTCTAAGTCGATTTCTAATGTCGTTTTGACAAATTTTTAACAGGTATTACTCCTAATGGCATCCATGCGTATTGAGTTTAGATTGTAATAATTATTTAGCACACTCAAACGTAGATTTGTTAAACATAGAGGTTATAAAAAGACTATTTCTATCAATTAATTTATCATTTTTCAGCATATTGCATAGATAATGGTTGTACAATTCATTAGAACTTATTTCTAGCTATTGGTAGCTCTTACATTAAATGTAAAATGTAGTCGTTTAATATTGAAATTGAATTCAGTAGCTGAGTAGTCTTCTTATAGCATTCGATTTACAATCAAATATTAATTTTTCATTTACAATTTTCATCATGTCATTGTCAATATAAAAGACCATATCCATGTGTGGTAGGATCAATTGTAAATTATCAAAAAATAGATAAGGAAGTGTTAATAATGAAGGGTGATAAGATTGATGTCCAACATCTAACATTCAAATATATTTTATATCATTAATAAACATTTTCTTGTGAAGTTTGTTTAGATTTGATAAATAAATACAACATACCTAGTCACATGTTTATCGTGTAAGGAGCTTAATTATTATTTTATTCATTTATCATTTATTTGTATATGTCTTAGTTTGGTTTGTTGTTTGCCTAATACAGGTTGTAATTTATTATTTTGAATGTAGTGTGTGTTGTTCGGTGTTACGATTTTCATTAAGTATTTATTTGGGAATTATTATCGTCATTAGTTCATTATTTATTTTATTATCTAATCATAGTTATTTCATCATTAGTTTATAATTTAACTTGTATTCGACTAGTTTTGATAATTTATTTATTATAATTTATCTATCCTTTTTATCTCTTTTTGTTTTATATTTACTAATCATTATATTTGTGTTTCACGATTACGCTGCCAAAGATTAAGTCCCAAACCCAAACTACATCGCCAATCGCCTCTCATCAAGCTCATTTGCAATCATAAAGTCCTTGGACATTCCTGATCACTGATTGTTGTTGTCAAACATTATTTACTCGGATACGATGAAAAGTGCTTCCCAGATTGCATAAAGTTTACACTTTGTTCAACTTGTTGCCAGATAAAAAGGAAAAGCACTACATAGGTATTCCCCATTTCCTCTATTTTCTCCTTCTACACCGCAACTATTTTTGCTTGTGTGATTGTCCTCATCGAATGATAACATTTGGTTTTGGATTTTTAAAAAAATCATTTTTCATCCTGCTTGCACATATAATTTAATTAGGAGGCTTAATCTTCTGTATCACACGTTTCTCCACACACTATCTAAAATCTCACACAACAATAAACACATCAAACACCCTTTTCACTTGATTTACTAATTAGGATTTTAGCAACCAGCAACAAATCATTACATGATGAATACAATTCCAAGCCACAACTTACCTGAAACAAGACATAGTTTACACCCTCCTAGGTCCTCTTATAGCCATTTTATTTTCACACTTTTCCGTGATTAAAAATAAAAAAATTGTTTTCCTGACTTGTTTGGTTAATATTAAAAGTGGGTTCTTATGTGTTATGCATGTAATCACTCGATGCACCACTAAGAAGATGGAACATAACCTCGCTTCACATAGTGCTTCATCCCAACCAACAACCACCTCAACAACTTCATCATCCATGCCTCTGGCTACCTCCCTCGTGGACACCCATTCTCTTGGCAAAATACCTCACCAAATACCCTTTGGTCACAGTTCGATTTTATACCATCATTCCATCCCATCTAGGCCAGCCACCCCACCCTTGGTTGGATTAGAGCCTATTGTTATTCTAATCGTCCCTCTCGATGATCCAAAATTCCAACAACTTCCTGATGCCAATCCAATGGCTTTTCAAGACTATCTTCTAGAAAAGATACATACAAATTCCCCTAAATGGCCCACCACTTTAGCAAGTTTATCCTTATAATACCAATTATTAAATTGTTCCATCCATAGCCCCACATGATTTTGTTTCATCATTCACTAACCCACCATCCCACCAGACTACTCAGTTATTCACACCCATTCCTCCTAATCTTCCCCACATCAACACAACCATTGTAACTATTGTCCCCATCACCACCATATCCACAACTATCACTAGTACTCTCATCCAACTTCCCCATGTGTCATATCCCTTATCTGAATAGAAAATCCCTCTCACACCACATGTCTATGCCGTTTATTCTCAACCCCCTTCGATGATTCCTTTGTAGTATTCAGTGTATCCTCCAATATATCAACCTATCTATGCCCATATCCCCACTCAGCAATTTCCACAACAACCTGTCCAGTCCCAACAATCATATCATGCTCTTATTTCATAGCAAAAAGTATTCTATCAACCTCCACCTCAATCACAACCCCTGATTTACACCCACCCATATCAAGTTCCTCAAACACCCACACATCTGCAAGTTCAACCACCACCTCTCATTCCTCAACAAACTATTCCTAATGATCCCATGTAGGTCTTAGTAAGTCAATTATCCAACCTAGAGGCTGCTCCTTTGGGGTCTAAAGTCACATTATCTTATGAACAAATATGTAATGAACCAATCCATCCATCTGTGCCAAGCAAACCATATCCTCTACACTGGGAATTACCAAAGTTCACAAAATTTAACAATAAATAGGACCCACAACAACATCTTTGAGCATTCAAACATGCATGTTATCTTATCATACATGACCAAGACTTGATATTTCATACATTTCCCATGTCCTTAGCTGGTCCTGCCCTAGATTGATACAATAATGTCCCCCAATATTCCATATTTTCTTTTCCTCATCTTGCACAATTATTTCTAGAACATTTCTCAATTAATATTGCACGCAAGGTAACCATCAACAATTTGTACACCATCCAAAAATTTAAAGATGAATCCATTACGGATTTCATCGCATGATGGCATGATATTATGATTCGGTTATATTTTCCCCTTCCTCAAACTGATTTAATCGATCTCTTCGTGTGCTCTTATGCGAATCATATTTCATCAACTTTGCAAATTCAATCATTTCAAAATTTTGAGGAAGCCTTCACCATGGCTCGCAAGCTTGAGACACGTGCCCTTGAATAGGGCCATTTAAAATTGAAATCTAATAAGCCCAAACAAGAATTCATTAGACCATTTACATCAAATGATAAGTCAAAAACATCAGCCAATGTTGTCATCATGAAATCATCTACATCTACTACAGTAGCCCAACCACGATTCACACAGCCAAATCCCAATTATACTCCTCTCAGGGAGTCATATAGCATCATCTTCGACAAATTGATGATCGTAAAATTGATCAAACTATCTCCTATCCGGCCAATTGATGAGTCTAGGGAAAAACCTACATGGTATCGCGAGGACCATTACTATAAATATCATCAAGTACAAGGACATGACATAGAGAGATGTTGGACATTCAAGGATTTTGTCCAAAGACTAATTGACCAGGGATATCTTCAAGTAGAAAATCCGAATGCTTCACCTAATAAACCATTAGACATTTTTAGACAACCATTTCCAAACCATACACCCACATCAACAAGTCAAACCGCCACTGCTTCTACATCACAAATTCCCAATACCCATACCATACATACTATCCATGATATTGAGAAAGATCTAGTTTCATCCACAGATTTATCTTCTTCATCAACCATCATATCCACCCCCCTAAACACTCTCCCTACATCCAAAAACTTGTCAACACTCATCCCCATATCAACATCAGCCGTATCTACATCCACCTTGACATCTCTTCCCACACCCACACCCAATTTCACACCTATCACACTTTTCCCATTTAAAAATATTACTCTTACGTTGCCACTTATCACACCTATTTCATCAAATTTGATTACCTTATCTGCAATTATTCCACCTTTACCCATTATTCCATCCTTTGCATCACTTCCAATCCATTTTTCTGCACTTTTACCCACACCTACTACATCCACTATTGTGAACACATCTATGCCATCTTCTTCTTCTACGACAATGTCATCAATTGAATATTTTTGGAAAGCATTCCAACTTGTGCTAACTTCAAACTATCGTCTCGTCTCCTCTATATAATTAGATGCCCTCACATCTCATCAATCCCTGCTCATATCGGTTAGGAATGAATAGTGTTCACATTATTATTAATGTGTGCAACTATATTATCAAATATAATATATGAGTAAATTGTAATATTATTAATGATGAGTTAATATCACTCATATTAATAATATAGGATTAATAGTTGTTATATTAAACAACTATATCTAATATTTTTTATACGTGATATTTGGTTATACAACCAACTCAAGTATATAGGAGTTTGTGAGGAGTGTTGTTGAACAACCTCCATGAAAGTAGGAGTAGACTCTGCTATTTATATGTATCAATGTATTAGCAAAAATATATTGGAATATATTAAATAATATACAAAAAAGAGAATATTATTATTGTGTAAATCTGTCTATACTATTTCATTTGGTATCAGAGTGAGATGGGGTTCTAAGAGATTTGGAGGGGCAGTGGTTTCACTCTATGTTGTCCCAAATTATGATTTTCTCTGGGCTATTCCATCATAGTTAAGAATTTAATAGTTGTGGTTACGTATATTTAATACTGTCAAATCTGTGCATGGCTGTGCATATCAGAGGTCTTCGACACGTCTATGTTTACCTTCCAATGTTTTGTGTATGATATATATGTTGTTTTCCATAGTCTTTATCAGATCACGTGCACAACAAAGGTATCGCAATGCTGATGCATTAAAATAGGAGGACGTATTGCAGTCTGCACAGCCATCATATGCATATAAATATATTGTTGTTTTAATAATTTATTTGATAGATAAAATTTCATTTGGTATCTTAGCCACTGGAAATAGAGAACAATTGTCATCTCCACGCAATAAGATAAAGTGAAAGGTGATTCCATCGAATTATCTTCAAAGAGAGATTTGGTTTACCATTCAAATAAGAGATTTCTATTTTGTGCATTCTAAGAAGGTTACAAATCTCATTTTAGGTCTTATATATGTGATAGAGAACCCACGATGGAAGATTAGGACTAATTTGCTGGGTTTACAAGATCTACATGCAAATTGTCTTTGGCTCGATTTTCATGATATGTTGTTGATCACGAGATCTACTCATCATATCAACACTTAGACCTCCACATTTTCTACATCAGACTTGAAAATAGATCTGAATTCTTTCATCTAATTAATTGAGTAGGAGAATCTAATTAGTAGTCGGTGGATTCAGAACGAAGGAGATAACTATTGGATTGGAACATGGTCGGTTTACATGATAGTTTCTACACTGTGTTATTTTTATTTTCCACTTGTCCTCTCCAAGATCACAGTAAAACAAGGAGGGAATAAAATAATAATCACAATGTGGAAACAAATGTGCTTCATGTTCATATCCTGCTAAGTCAATAGCACGTATATCGAAGGATGGAGGAAAACGGAGGAAGGAGGTCAATCAGCAACCTCTCATCAGTCACCAACGATGGGATCGCACAAATGGTTTGGTGACATGTGTGTAGTGTGGTTTCTATTTTTAGTTCATTTTCAGTGTTTCTGTTTGCAGTGTGATGGTTTGCTAAATAAACCCTTTTCTGAGATTTTTGGAGGAGTCATGTTTTTAGAATACTCACTTTTGGGAGCAGGAGAATATTTCAAGGTAGACTCAAGGGATGGTTATCCAGCTAGTGTGAAGTTTGTGGATCTTGGAGATTCAGAATTCGGGCACCCAAGGAGGAAGGGAAAGTCCCATAGGAACCCAACGAGGAAGGGAGCATTCCTACATAATTCAGCTCGACACTACGCTTTACGAGGGTAAAGAGATAATATATGGAGTTTGTACCTAGTCTAAGAAGTGATTTTAGGAGGTGGTTCATCTTCTTTGAATATGGTTCTTCGTCATGTTCACATTAAGGGGTTGAAGATTAGCGATTAATAATGTTCACACTAAGGGGGTGAATGTTAGGAATGAATAGTGTTCACATTATTATTAATGTGTGCAACTATATTATCAAATATAATATGTAAGTAAATTGTAATATTATTAATGATGAGTTAATATAACTCATATTAATAATATAGGATTAATAGTTGTTATATTAAACAACTATATCTAATATTGTTTATACGTGATATTTGGTTATACAACCAACTCACATATATAGGAGTTTCTGAGTAGTGTTTTTAAACAACCTTCGTGAAAGTAGGAGTAGACTCTCCTATTTATATGTATCAATGTATTAGCAAAAATATACTGGAATATATTAAATAATATACAGAAAAGAGAATATTATTATTGTGTAAATCTATCTATATTATTTCAATATCTACAAAAATACCATCTTCATATCCTCCTATAGAAATTATTGTTATTCCTTCCAAGAATCCCTATTCACAGACAAGATATAAACCCCCATTTCCCCAACATCCTCCTTCACATCCTCACAAAAAAGTAGACCTCACTATCCCCACTATCAATCCCCTTGAAGCCACACCATCTTCTTCTATTTTAGGACCACACCCTTTGTTCTCTTCTTCCATTTTAGGAGCATCCCCTTCATAAAAAACCTACGCTACTAAAAAGGCAACACAACAACCCTTTTCCTCTCAAAACTGAGTTGAGGGCATCCTCATCCTTTACCAATATCCTATATCAAATGCATTCATTTCCCCTTCCCAAATCCAATACAACGCCAAAGGCTACCATTACACCACCACATATCTAGGCACCACCCCAAAATTCTCCATCTATGGCTATAGGGTATTATACCACCATGTTTTATCAGTTTCTCCAAGCCTTAACAATCACCTTACCACAAATTAAATATTTTGACCCAAGTACACCAAGGGCATCGTGGTTTAACTCTAATCTTATTTGTGCATTTCACCATGCCCCTGGACATGACATTGAACACTACAAATCTCTCCATGCCAATGTACACCACTTTATCAATGAGAATCGACTTCTTAATGACAAAAAACCACCCCTTCCACCAACCCAACTAGGCCCCTCATCCCAACATGCATCTATTAGGACATCTAGACCACCTCTTTCATCAAGGACTCCTACCACTAGTCCACCACCAAAAGAAGATACATCCAAAGACACCACAAACCGACCACCAAAAGAGGATGATTCCAAGGAAGGCCCCCCTGTTTTGATCAACATTGTTTGGATAACCACCTGTTCAAGACCACATAATCCTAACTCCACCTCACAACCTACTCCAAGGACTTTTGTCTCTATCCCTTCTCTTAAGGAACTTGCTTCCTCCACACCCCCTTCACAACCAAAGTTTGTCATCACTGCTCATACCACTCATCCCACATCATCATCCCCATCTTCCTCTAAGGCCAACGTATCTATTTTGGCCACTCCTAATCTTGCTTCCATCGAAAAAACCATTATTAAAAAACTCCATCAGGCCCCAGTAAAAATGTCACTTTATGATCTCATTCAAATCTCTCCACACCATAAACAAGATCTTACGGAAGTTCTGCAATGCATCTCGGTATCATCTAACAAGCCACAACCTTTTGTTTCCTTAGTCAGTGCCTTTGCAACATCTACTACCATGTCCTTTGAGGATTCAGAAATCCCCAAGATACCACAAGAAGAGCATGATCTACCTCTATTCATCACAGTCCACATCAATGACACATGTATCCTACGAACCATGATTGATAATGGTGCTAGTATCAATATCATTTCTTCTTATACCTTCAATCAGCTCAAACTTCCTAACACCATTTTTGCTCAATCTCCTACTATCCTCCATGTCTTTAATGATGTTGTAGCTCCCCCATTAGGAACAGTTGTCCTTCCCATCCGCGTTGGCCATAAAATCCTCCATGAGCTCTTCTACATCATTGAAGGAGAATTCCAGTACAATATTTACCTGGATGTCCCTAGATTCGTGCCATGCATTGTGTCCCATATACCCTCCATCGTTGTATCAAATATGAACATGAAGGGACCATTTATGATCTTCTTGCCGATGCCCCTCCTTTCAAGACATGTCGCATGATCTATAGACCTAAGGATGTCTTTGTCCCCAAAACTATTTTTTCTTCCGGTACATCTACCAGTTCTTCTGTACTTCCATCCACATTACCCCATAATGGATCTTTTGGTTCTATAATGCAACACTTTTCCTTGGGATAATATCAACTCCTCACTCTTAATTTTCTTCCTTCTCCTAATCTCCTTGGCCACCCTAATAAGGCCCCTATGTATCAATCAAACATTGGTGAAATCATCTCATTTAGCCCTTAATCTCTAAAAACTAACTTAATCTATGGTGGCCTTCATCAACATTCTTCCCATGCTGAAGATCACCCTCACACCAAATGATATACAGGCAGTTTCAGATTTATCAGCAAACCAACCTTCGCTCACACATACCTCTATCATTGTGCATGGAAGGGGTTTGGTATGGTACGTTATGAACAAGGCCCTCATGACAATGTCTTCACCAAATCCCTTGAATCATGTTAAAAATTTGCCTTGGGATACAAATATCCCTCCTTCAAGCACATCCACATCTTCTCCCATTCACCTAGATTCACACACTTATTCTTCATCTGACCATCCTATGAATTCATATGACACTTCTTCTTCGTCCATGATAATTTAGATAATATTTCATATCCATCCAACTATCCTACTAATTCAAATGATATTTCATCTCCATCCAACTATCTTACTAATTCATATGACATTTTGTATCCATCCTACTATCCTATTAATTCAAATAGTATCGTATCTCCATCTGACTATCCTACCATTTCAGATGATACCTTCTCTCCATCCAACTATATTAATATAGATGATACTATCTCTATTCCCCCTAACATTTTTTTAATTTCCACCATTTCTCTCAGACCAGTCACTTATCAAGTTGGAAACAAAACTAGGTCTTTTTCCCTTAAACACCTAGAAATGATAGAGGAAGATTCCCCTATCATTATCATTCTTCAATGTGATGATGATAACTCCATTATTTCTTACATGGGAGCTGAAGATTTTCATATCGAGAAATCCCTTCCCCCTGACACTTTCAGTCTCCTACATAAATCCACTTTTGACATTAATATCGGAACTCCTCAAGAGCCCCACATCCTTAAGGTGGGTCAGTCTTTGAAATATCAAGAACTTCAAGCCTTCACCTCATTCTTATCTAAACATAGCCAAGTGTTTTCATGGTCATATTCCTATATGCCAGGTCTTGATCCCTTCATAGTTGTTCATAACATTGTTACCATCCCTAACACTAAACCAGTTACAAATACGCTTCGCCACATGCATCCTCGAGTTACTCTTCTTGTGAAATAATAACTGTAATGTGTTCTTTCTGCCAATTTTAACATCCCCATTGACTATCCCCAAAGGGTTTCTAACATTGTAACCATCACTAAAGCATCAGGAAAGCTTCTTATATGCACCAATTTTTGAGATCTTAACCTTGCTTTCCCTAAAGACTATTTTTCACTTCCAAATATTGATCAACTTATAGATCTTACCAAGGGACATGAGATTTTTTATTTGATGGATAGTTTTTCTATCTACATTCAGATTCTAATCACACCAGAAGATCAACACAATACATCCTTTATCACCTCATGGGGTATGTTTTATTATCGTGTCATGCCCTTCGATTTGAAGAATTTTGGCGCCACATATCAACGAACCATGAAATATATCTTTCATGACCTCATAGATCAAACCATAGAAGATTACATTGATGAACTCTTGGAAAAATCCAAACATTGATGTGATCATGTCTCGGTCCTTGAAATTTTGTTTGAGTGTCTCATGTTAGTGTGAGTTATCCTATGTGTCCTCCTCTCATGTTGGAGGGTCATCTCACATGGGTTAGGTTTAGGGTTTCATGTGTGTCATGCACTAGGGTTGCTCAGCACCCTATATGTACCCCTTTTCTATTCATTTATGAGCATGCCAAGACACTCCACTGTCTTTCCTCTATGCAAGCTTTGTTTCTGTTGAGTAAGTTCTTCCATTACTAATCAATTTTTTCCTTGCTATCACTGGAGCTTTCATGATTCCGTTGGAGTGCAACTACTTCGTGGTGACTTGTTTCCGATTCGATTCTCGCAAACCCTTTTCATGGTATTAGAGCTGAGATCGGGTAAACGTGCACTCGATTTTTTTTTTTGTTGCGATTACTCTTACTTGGTTTCATTATTTTACTCTGCATGCAAGTCTTTTGTTCACTATTTTCTAGAAATTATCTTGCTAATATCTCTGACAAGCTTTCTCGGAAAGTTTCTTGTGTTTTTTTTTCTTGTGCATGTTGTCTGTGGTTGCAGGATCTTTGAGTTCTTCAGTTGTCGTTTCTCATCAATGAATTGTTGTCCCTTTGACTCTTTTGGACTATTCAAACTGCCATCACAGTTCATTCATATGTGGCCTGCATTTTTTCTTCATTCCAGGTGTTTTGTGGACTATTCGAGGTGTTTTCTTGGACCTTCCAGGTATTTTTTTATTGTTCTAGCATTTTTTTATTGTTCAGGCATTTTTCAATCATCTCCCACATTTTTTTGATTGTTCAGGCATTTTTAATCATGATTTGCCACGTTTTTTGCTTCACAGGGTTGTAAAAATCATCTACCTCATTTTTTTGCTTCACAGGGTTGTAAAAATCATCTGCCACATTTTTTTTTGGCCTGCTAAAATAAAAATGGCATGGCAGAAGCAAAAACAGCCTGTACACTCTCTTGACGAGGCCAGGCAACATTTTTTGTGTTTTTTTACCCTTGGCGCGGCCAGGCATCATTTCCCTGTTGTTATTTATCCTCAACGCGGCCTGTTCCCTTGTTTTTTGGTGTGGGAAACATAAAATGTGACTGTTCATTCCTGTGCATGACTGTTCATTCCTTTGCGCGGCTATACACTTCAACCAGTCAGTTTTGGTAAGTTTCATTCCTTTCTTCTTCTTTTTTAAACTTACTCAATCACTGTTGCCTTTTACAAAACGAGTCGTGTTGTTTTTATTTATGTTAATTTTTTTGTTTGGGAAAAACACTCAAACTTTTTGGTAAGTTTTTAAAACATTTCTAATTTACCTTGTTTTTTAACATATGACAAGTTTCTAAATAACTTTGTTTTAATTAGAAACATTTATCTTTTTAAAAATCTTCATCTAAATCTTCATTAGATTAGATCTAATTAGTTTTAAATTCGATCTAATTTTTATTTAATTTCACATTATTTAAAAACTATATTCCTTTGGCATTATAATTTGGTCTATTGGCTTTGTGTATTTCTAACCTTCCGTCGAGTGCCGAAGATGAAGGGTGAGGTTCGGGATTGGCAGGTGGCTAATCCCCCCTCAGAATACAAACAAACCCTATCTCAAATTCCATGCCATTTCCAACGAGCATACATACGACACCCTTTGCATGCGTTTAGGGCACTTTTTTAATCCATTTGTAGGCTTATTGGCTTTTTACTCGTCAATTACAGGAATTGGTTTTTGCTATAACTTTTGACTCGTTGCTCGGTTTTGAGGACTTCTTTAGTCAAAGTTGCATGTTTTTTCACACTCTAGATATGGGATCATTAGCTTTGTAAACGCACTAATTTTATAAAGTGCCGCATTCTGGGGGGGGGGGTGTCCTTGTATTGCTTATTTCAACTCATTCTTTTGAGCTTTGTTCTATTCCTTTTTTTCGTGGACTTGTGAGTGCGTCCGCCACAGTTTTATGAAAAAGGGATTCTTTCATGTGATGTGAGACACTTTTTCTCACCACCAGGGTTGGCTTTCGCCTCCTTTCTATTTTTTGCTTGTGCTTGTTTATGGTGTTCCTCTTTTGTTGCGCTCCACGAGACACTGTTGTGGTCTCCTCTCTTGCACGTTATTACGCTAATTGCAAGACGAGTTACCAAGTGTTTCAAACCGCATGCATGGACCTGATTGTAATCCACGCACTCAACTATAAAGTTCCGAAAGCAGGGGGGTTGTTATTGTCCTGGGTGGTTGTGTTTCTTTTTTACATTTCTTTCTCTCTCTCTCACTATGGATGCAATTTCAATTCCTTTGCTTATGCCATTCAAATTTTTCGAATGGAGATTGAAAATAATAATGAAACTAAGGGGTAAAGGGTTATACTGCATCACCATGGGAACTGAGATTGAACCAGATGACGAACCTAAAAAATCTAAGTGGTTAAACCGTAGTGATGAAGCTTTAGGTCTTCTTTGCATGTCTGTTTCTCCTGACTTGCTCTTCTACATTGAGGCATCTAAAACACCTACATCTACGTGGAAAACACTGGATGCGATGTTTGGACAAGTAGATGACATGAGAGCGCATGAGTTAGAAAACGAACTACTAGGGTTAAATCCTAGTGACTTTGAAAACCTACAAGCCTTCTTCTCAAAATTTGTCCACATTAGATTATTGTTAAAAGGATGTCAAGTAGAAAAGAAATATTCTCAACGGATCTTGTCGATTCTCTCTAAGCTAGGTCCTGAATAATCTGTCTTCGTGTCAACTTTCTACGCTACAAAATTTGCTTTGGGCGATACTTAGACGATGCCCTCCTTTGACTATTTTTCGTCCCAAGTCATTCGAGAACAGGACAAACTCATTCAAATGGGGTCTCTCAAGTCTAAGTCACATGCCCTTGTAGCAAGTACTAGCAAGGGAAAGAAGACTAAAAAGAAGAAAGAAACTAAGGATCAACCTAAGAAAGAAACCAAGATCAAACCTAAAAATGACACAAACACTTCGACTTCTGAGCCTAGGGTGTAGAAAAGAAAGTATTTGTGTTCCTATTGCAAGAAGACTGGTCACAACGAGCAACACTATTTTAAGAAACAGATTGATCACTTATCTCATTTATTTGAGAAAAATAAAATAAGTGTTCCTGAATCAATAAAACAAAGTGCTCCAAAGGCCGAGTCTTCTGTTGCAAAAGGTGCTAGAAATGATAAGAAGAAAGGAAAGGCCCTTGTAGCCAAAGTTGCTCCTTCATTGACATGGATTATAGATTCCGGTGCCTCGCACCACATGGTTTCTTTACATGTTGAGTTTTCCAACATCGAACCTTGTGGAATGTCCCAAATCACGATGGGTAATGACACGACAGTGTCGATTTCTGGTAGTGGATCGGTAGAGATGGATGGGGGAACATTTAACCAAGTGTTGAGTGTTCCTGATCTCTCTACCAATCTCCTATCACTTTACCAAATTACTCACCTTGGTGAAGGAATGCAAGTGGAATTTGGTCCTAACTCGGTGATTATTCGTGAGCTTAACAATGACCCTACAGTGGCTGAGGGAAAGGCAGATCACCGTTCACAGTTGTACACCCTCTCCCACTTTACTTATGATTCTACGCCCACTACCTTCCTCACTCATGCAAATGAGGTTAGTAAGCTATGGCATGAGTGTTTTGGACATCTAAACTATCGCTACCTTGAACAATTGAGTCAAAATGAAATGGTCAACGGGTTGCCTCGCGTCAAGTTTTCTAAGGGTCTTTGTGAGGGTTGTACCCTTGGAAAGCATCCTAAAAAGAACTTTGACAAAGGAAAATCCTGGATAGCCACTTGTCCTTTGGATCTTGTTCACAACGATGTTTCTAGTCCATTTCCTTCTCCTTCATTTACTAGAGCACTTTATGTGCTAACCTTCATTGATGACTATTCGCGATATACTTGGGTATATTTTCTTAAGCTTAAGTTTGAAGTCTTTGAACATTTTTAGGACTTTAAGGCTCTTGCTGAGAAACAGGTGGAACGGTCTATCAAGGTTCTTTGAACTGAAAATGGAGGTGAATATGTAAACAATAGGTTCATGGATTTCTATACTTCTGAAGGGATCTCTCTGCAGCATACAGTTGCTTATAGCCATTCACAGAATGGAGTCACAGAAAGAAAGAACTGTACTCTTAAGGAGATGGCCAGTTGTATGATTCACTCGAAGCCTCTTCCTCCACAGTATTGGGCCGAAGCAGTGAATTGTGAAAATTACATTCAGAACCATGTTCCACACAAGGTAGTAAGAGGGATGACACCCTTTGAAGCCTGGTTTGGATGCAATCCTGATGTTGAATACTTTCGAGTCTTCGGATCCAAGGCTATGGCTTAGATTCCCAAGAAGAAATGCAAGGCCTTGGAACCACAATCCAAACCTTGTATCTTTGTAGGGTATATTGATGGTGTGAAGGGATATTGATTAATGAATTCTACTTCTCATGAGCTATATATTGAGAGAAGTGTTAAGTTCGATGAGTCTTCTTCGACTTCTACTTCTCCACCTATAAAGGTTCTTTAGCTCGCTGATTCAGATTCTGACTCATCAAATGATGATACTGTTGAGCATGCTCCTCTTCTGGATCCTCCTAACCATTAGACCTTTGAGTCTTCTAACTTTTACATTAGTGATGATGAGGACTATGTCACTTCTCACTCAAGTGAAGAATCTTCTGACTCTGAGCCAGATCCTCCTAGTCCCCTTTGGGCCAGGAAAACTTTGCAAAGTGCTGGAGATTTAGTTGGAGATACTTTGGATATGAGACATACTTGCTCATATTTCATTGGATCCCACTCTTTCTTCACCTTTGCTTCTAATCCACAGTCTTTCCGGGAGGCTTCTGGTATTCCTGAGTGGGATTCTGCCATGTATGAGGAGTATTCCCCTCTCATGAAGAATGATACTTGGGATCTCACCACTCTTCCGAAAGGAAGAAAAATCATTCAGTGTAAGTGGGTGTTCCGAACAAAGTATGGAGTAGATGGAGACGTCAAAAATTTTAAAGCACGATTAGTAGCTAAGGGTTTCTCCCAGATAGCTGGGGTTGATTATACAGAAACCTTTGCTCTGGTTGTGAAGATGACTTCTATTTAACTGACCCTAGCCATTTCCGCTACAAACAGATGGAAATTCCATCAAATGAACGTTAAGAGTGCCTTCCTTCATAGTGACCTAGAGGAAGAGATCTATATGGAACAACCTTCGGGTTATGTCCAAGATTCCTCCCTCATTTGTAAGTTAAAGAAGTCTCTTTATGGCCTTAAACAATCCCCTCGGGCTTGGTATGCCAAGATGGAATCCTTACTTACATCAGGGTTTCTAGGTGTCACTCTGATCCAAATGTTTATATTCTATGGCAAGATGACTCCATACTCATTCTTGTTCTCTATGTTGATGACTTGTTGATCACAGGAAGATCTTCCTCTATTATTGATTCTGTGAAGATCACCTTAGCCAACAAGTTTTCCATGACTGACTTAGGTATGCTTCATTACTTCCTTGGGATCTAGATTTCACAATCTGACTCAGGAATCTTGATTTCACAACCTAAGTATGCTCTTGATTTACTAGCTCGGTTTCAGATGTCTGATTGCAAGTCCTCTCCTACTCCTTTTCTTTTCAGGGTTAAGTTGGTTTTAGATTGCTCTACTCCCTTGGTTGATGGTACTCTTTACCGATAGTTGGTTGGGAGATTGATCTACTTGACTCACACTTGACCGGATTTATCATATGCTATTGGGATCGTGTTCAGATTCATGCAGGAGCCACATGAGCTACATTGGAAAGTAGCTAAACAGATCCTTTGTTATGTTCCTGGAACTTATGCTGATGGCATACACTATCATGGAGGGGTTGATATTGACTTGATTGGATTCACATATTCTGATTGGGTCGGTGACTTAGATCATTGGAAATCTACTTCTAGCTACAGTTTCTCTCTTGGTTCGGGTCCTATTAGTTGGTCTAGCAAGAAGCAGAACGCAATTGCGATATCATCTACAGAGGAAGAATACAGAGGAGCAGTTAACGCTACCACAGAAGCTATTTGGCTACAGGGTATTCTGACAGAGTTTGGCATCCACTTTCGGTGGCCTACCATTATCTACTGTGATAACATGAGCACTATCTCAATTTGCAAAAATCTAGTTCAGCATCAGCGAATGAAGCACATTGAGATCCATATGCACTTCATACGGGAACTTATTCATGATGGTATCATCAACATTCAGTACATTCAGACATCTGATCAGATTGCAGACTTATTCACCAAGCCATTCACTAAGATGAAGTTTCTTCACTTACGGTCTCTTCTTGGGGTGAGGTCTTCTGTAGCTTCCCATCTTCTTAGGGCTATTTAGTCCTTCTTTTCTTCTTCTTCTAGGAATATTGTGTTTGTATATGAGTACCTTATCAGGCCTTTAGTTGCCGGGCCCCATTGGCACATCTTTCTTAGTTGTTTAGGAGTGTCTTCCTCTTCCGTCTGACTCATCACAGCCGCTACCCCAGCTTCGATGAAGGGGGGGTGTTAGTGTGAGTTATCCTATGTGTCCTCCTCTCATGTTGGAGGGTCATCTCACATGGGTTAGGTTTAGGGTTTCATGTGTGTCATGCACTAGGGTTACTCAGCACCCTATATGTACCCCTTTTCTATTCATTTATGAGCATGCCAAGACACTCCGTTGTCTTTCCTCTATGCAAGCTTTGTTTTTGTTGAGCAAGTTCTTCCATTACTAATCAATTTTTTCCTTGCTATCACTGGAGCTTTCACAATTCTGTTGGAGTGCAACTACTTGGTGGTGCCTCATTTCCGATTTGATTCTCGCAAACTCTTTTCATCTCATTCGTTTCTTCCTTCGCCTTAATCCATAAAAATGTGTTTTCAAAGTTCTTACTGGAAAAATCCTTGGCTTCATCATTTCTATCAAGGGCATTGAGGTTGACCCCACAAAAATTAAAGTAATTCTCAAAATTCCCCCTCTTTCCAATCTCAAGCAGCTTCATAGTCTTCAAGGCTACCTCCAATCTATTTGTCATTTCATATCGCAACTTTCAAACTGATGCCAATCCTTTCATCACCTTCTTCAAAAAGATATAAATTTTGATTGGGGTCATAATTGTCAAAAGGATTTTGATGATATTAAATGGTCTCTTTTATCTCTGTCGGTACTCACATTTCCACGTGAGGGAGAGCCCTTTTATTTATACATTTTTGTAACCAATCATGCTCTAGGAGCCATGTTAGCACATCGTGATAGCTAAGGCCTTGAGTAATTTTTCTACTAAATCATTCGTACTCTTGTCGAATGCGAAACATGGTACACTGAAGATTGAAAACTATGTTGCATTATTTTCTTTACTACATCGAAACTTTGACAATATCTTCTCAATCACAAGACCTATATTGTTACTAGCTTCCAACCCCTCAAAAAATGCATTCAAAACCATATCATATCAATCGCATCACTCAGTGGCTTCTGCTCATGACCGAGTTCCACCTTGAATTCATTCCTTAAAAATCTATTAAGGTCCAAGATATTGTTGAACAATTACAATAAGCCCCTCTTTCCAATACGCAACCTCCTCATCATCACTTCCCAGACAAATCCATCAATCAATTTCATCATGATACCCTTAAAATGACCCTCTTCATTGATGGTTCTAAATTCCAGCAAAGGGGAGGAGTATGCATTGTTCTCATTCCTCCTAGAGATGCTCCTATCCCCTTAGCATTCAAGCTAGATTTTGAATGTATAAACAATATGTCAGAATACAAAGCCCTTATACTATGATTATAAACCATTGTCTTTCTAGGTGTCTAGATTATGTACATTTATGGTGGTTCTGAACTTGTAATAAAGCAAGTCACAAGCGAATATCAATGTAAAAATGATATTCTACAAAAATATCATGACATTTATCATCTTTTTCTTATAACCTTTGATTCATATACTATTCAATTTGTTCCTCGATCAACCAATCGTTTCGTCGATTCAATGGCATCCCTCGCAGCCCTTATCCCTTGGACAACATAAGAGCCCAAGATTTTACTCATTATACATCATCATGAAAAACCATTCCATGACATACCTCAAATTCATCTTGTTGAATCTAATTCATCAGACCTCTGGTATTCTCAAATTTTTTATTATTTATCCAAATATATCACTCCTCCTGACCTTTCTAAAAAATTTAAGAGATATTTCATCCAACGTGATACTCATTATGTGATCCTTGGTGGTATTATTTATAAACATGGATTTGATGGTATCCTTCTTTGGTGCCTTAAATCCCATGAAGCCTCTCGAGCTATCTAAGAAGTCCACGACGGTATTTGTGGTAGACACTTTAGTGGGTTATCTGTTGCTAAGCACGTTCTCTACCTCAAATATTATTTCCCTACCCTTAATCATGATTGTTGTGAGTATGTCAAGAAGTGCGCAAAATGTCGACAACAGTCTAATCTTATCCTTGTTCCTAGCCAAGATTTACAGCTTGCCCAAGATCTATGGCCCTTTTCACAATGGGGTCTTGATTTTATTGGTCTAATAAATCCTCGTTACTCACATCAACATCAATATATCATCATTGCTACTAAATATTTTAGTAAATGGGTGGAAGAAATCCCACTCACCTCAACTAAATCTATTCCAATCATTAATTTTATTTATGAACACAACATCTGCCACTTTGGCGTTCCACATAAACTTGTAATGGATAAAAGGAAGTACTTTAAAAATAAGCACCTTAAAAAATCGGTGATGAATTCAACATTCATCTTAGGTTTTCTTCCCCATATTATCCTCAAGCTAACGGCCAAGCTAAGGCTACTAATAAAACTCTTCTAAATATCCTTGTCAAGACCATTGATCAACTAGGTTGGAACTAACATCTCTAGCTTCCCTTCACCCTGTGGGCCTATCGCACTAGTATTTGCACTTCCATTTTCTCTTGTTTATGGCTCTGAAGCCATTCTCCCTCTCGAATTTCAAATTCCATCCTTACATGTGTCTCTTCGTGACTTCATTCCTGACGAAGATTGTTGTTAGGAACATCTAATGCTACTTGAGTTGTTAGACGAGCTTTGCCTTATCACTTTTAAACACCATCATGTTTATCAAGAGCGTATCTAATGTGCTTATAACAAACATATCAAAGAATGTGATTTTAAAATAGGTTACCTTGTTTTACAGGAACCTAATAATGTCACTACCTTATAAAGGATCCAATAGGGAAAATTCACTCCCAACTAGATCAGACCAGATATTATCACACATAAGTATGGGTCTGGGGCCTATCACTTTGCTTCCCTCAATGGTAAACTTGAAACTGAACCTCTAAATGCATTGCACTTACAGCCATTCTATTGTTAACACATTCACCTATGAGTAGATAGTCATATCTTTAGACCATTCCTCCATCACCATCCCCTTCCATCTATCATGGTAATGATATGAACTATGTGGTCTACCATCACTACTTTAATATGACCTTGAATATGAGTACCACGGCTCTACTCATAACATATTCATTATGGATACGTTCTCTCATTTGGTGAGACATTCACAATCATTACATCCATCACCCTCTCATTCTCCTATTGTAGTCATGCAAAGGATCCAGGGGTGTTTCTTATACATTCATTATCCCCTCCTAACTAGTCTACTTAGAGTTCCCTGACTCTCCCCCATGTAAATATAAAATTCATATATACAAAAAGCAAAACCAAAGTTATCAAAAATATATTGATCCCTCAAAGGACAATTTTTCATGTAAAAGAAACAAGAAAAAAAGAAAAGAAAAGAAAAACAAAAGGAAACTAAAAAGAAAATCATGCAAATCAAGGTAAAAAGAATAATCGTAAGAAATACACTGATCCCTTAAAATAAAACTATCACATATATTATTATTTACATCCATATAATGTATAAAGTAGACCATACCCAAGAAAATTGGATACAAGAAAATCATGCAAATCAAGGTAAAAAGAATAATTGTAAGAAATACACTGATCCCTTAAAATAAAACTATCACATATATTATTATTTCCATCCATATAATGTATAAAGTAGACCATACCCAAGAAAATTGGATACTCTTTTATTATTGCATTTGGAAGGTTTCTCACATTTATCAACCTTCCTTTATTAGAATTCTTATAAATCTTCCCGCGTTGATCAAATTTCTTTTGTTATTGTTCTTCCCCTTTTCCAGAGCTAGGACACAGGCATAAGAAACACCATCTTTGGAGAACCCTCTTCCTGTATATAAGATACATCTCAAATCCCTTGTCATGTCACCATTAGGTTTATGAGAATCTTCCATTTATATCTCCCTCAGGGTCTTTTGGTATAATTAATTGTCATTGGTTATATACTAACATATATTATTGGTTGCAAATGCAATGTCTTAAGTGGTACCTTTTCTTTTTTACCTCCTATCCGGTTTGAAGCATGACTTTCGTACATACCCCTTGCTATGGTTATCCTGTATCACAATCGTATTCTTAGAGATCAAATTTCGTATTTTAAAATCTAGATCTATATGTTTACTCTTAAGGATGTCCCCTATTAACAGTAGTCATAAATCCATGAAATCAGTTACTATTTCTAAATACTCTTGTTAATGCACTATTCAGTTTAGGAATTCTACTTGATTTGTGTTGTAGTTTGTGAATTCTACTTGAGGATATCTCTGAAGTAGTATTCATTATCTAACAGCTCCTCATCCCCCACCATGGTTAACATGTCCTCTCTCCATTCCTCCTCTTGCATCGCCCTTATCTTTATATCTATTATCCACCCACTACCATTCTCACCATTCTTATTCCTATTTATCACTTAATGCCGACATCAACTTCTTCACCATTCTAGAATTTTCATCCCCATCTTGGCATGTCTACTTAACTATAAATGCATCACGACAATCCCATTCAAATTAGACCTGTCATTCTGGACAAAGCCTCATTTGGAATCATGTCCATTGACCATTCCTTCCTCCTAGTCTTCTTTACCAACCAAATTTTCTCCTAAAATTCACCCCATCTCATTCTCCGTTGCTCTTCTCACCCATTTCGTCCTTCTCCGTTGCTTCTTTGATCTTTCACCCGTCCTCCATATTAATAATTATTATTTGTTTTTCCTCTAATGTTCTTTTACTAGCATCGCTTCCTACGTCACATGTCTCAGCATTTTGATCTCCTTTCATTCTTTTAATTTTTCAGCTCGACGGTCTTACTTAATCACCCATTTCACACAAGCATCTTGGTCAAGATGTATCTCTTTCCCAAGATCATGTCATTGTAGAAACTCCTCCACCATCTTCCATTCGATCAAATGAAATCATCACTAGAAATGTCTTCCCACTACATATCTTCCACTTAACACTTTGGCAACATCACTCTCACAACATGGGCATCCCAATAAAGGATTCCCCTAACACTCTCCATCTTACACCACATACACTCCTCCATCCATTTATGTTACACTCCTTTGTTTCCTTCTTTCCTCATCATCATCCCCTCCCACCTCTTGCTCCACTCTTGTATATACCACTCGCTCTTTTCTCATCCTTCCTAGTATATGTCTCTTGCTCAACCATCTTACTTACAAAATTTCATAGTATGAAAAATGTACTCAAGGGTTCCCCTTCGGTCCATCTTGTCATATATTATGCCCATCAACCATGTCAATCATCCACTTCTTTTCATCATTCATCTTTTTCTTCGGCTTGACGATCCTACTTAACCACTCATGCAGCATGGCGATCTTACTTAGGAATTTCTCTTAAGGATGATCCGTCATTTTACCTTTCCCCATCACTCCACATTCATACCATCCACATTTTCTCTTCATTCCCCATAAACACATCCTCTTACCCTTTATTTCATCCTTACACAAAATATCTCTGAATTCCCCAAATATCATCTCCATCATTCCTCATTTGGAAATCTAACTTAACCACTTCATACCATTTCTTATTATGTTTCATTTCTTCATCTTTACCTCATTCATCCTCATCCAAATCATCATCCACTACAGCCTCTACTCACCTTCATCTTCACACAAATCGTTATCCATCTTTTACACGCATATCTACCCTCATGCTTACCCACCATTGTTATGGGTTATTCCCTCAACATGCTTTCATCATCAAATTCCATTTCTATGCTAATAATTATCAGTGGACTTCTCCTAAAATTCATCCATTCCCAATCTACACATCTTTGTTCACTCCTTTTTACCTCCTCCATTTTCTCTTCCTTCCTTTTTTCTTTTATGCCCTCTTATCATTATCAAAGGACTTCTCTTAACGTCCTTTCATTGGCGTAACTTTCCATATCTTCCATTCCACTTTTTCCTTGCCACCTCTTCATCCTTGGCCATCCCCACCAACGATTGTTAGTGGAACTCTTCTAACATCCCTTTGCTGGCATTGCCTCTTCTTTTCTTCCCTCTCTTTTTCTTCACTACTTTCCAATATTCCCTTTGAATTCTTCGATATCTCTGATGTCTTCATCATACACCTTTTCTCTATTTCTTTCGTTATCAATTTATCCTCATTTCATGCATCTTCACATCTCTTCTAATCCATATCATTCCTCCCTTCCAACTTCTCTTTACATTCCTTATACTACTCACTCTCCACTGTATATCTCCCATTTTGGTTTCCTTCAGTTTGCATCAATTTCTCTATTGTCCTCTTCTCCTTTCTACCCCTAGTTTTATTTTACTTCCTCTGTGTCATTTTCATCCCATTTTCCCCTCGCGCTTTCTTCTTGCTCCCCCATGGATAACCAACGTTGTCTCACCTTCTCTATTCCTCCTAACACCGTGGCTTCTTAAATTTTCTCAATGTCTCCATTCTATCATCTCTTCTTTCCCTATCATTTCCACCTTCCCATTACCAAATCTCCTTTCTTTCTCACCCCCACCTTTTCAATCATTTTGTACCAGTTTCTCTTCCTCTAATAATTATTTTTGCACATCTTTTGGGTCCCTAATTACTTCTTTTTCTACCTCCTCTTTCGTCTTCTTTAACTCCTTCAGCTTCCTCATCTCTCTTCCATCATTCTCTCCCTTTATCTAGATTTTAACCCTCTACTATCATCTCATCTCCTTTTTTATCTCTCTTATCATCCGTATCTCATATCCACTTCTTCCTTTTCTCAAATCTATCATCTCTTATGTGTTCCACTATTTCTCTCCCTTCATTTTTTATCTCCTTCTTAATTTTTTTTCTTTCATCCTCTACTCTATCATTTTATCATCCTCTTCTTTTTTTTTCCTTCATCATCTCCTTTTTCCCCTTTCATCCCCATCTCCTATATCCTTATTCATCTTCTATCATTTTAATTTTCTTGCTCTTCTCTTAATCAATCATTCCCTTTTTTATCTTTTCATTCCAAAATCCCAATTTCTTCCCCCCCCCCCACTTTTTAAATTTAATCTTTCATTTTTGTTGTCTACCTCACATTTCTCCTCTAACTCATCACCCTCCATTTTCTATCATTTCTCTCCATAATCTTCTTAATATTGTCTATTTCTTGGTTTTCACTACTTTCATATTACACATCTCTCTTCCATTTTCACCCTCTACTCTACCCCATTTTCTCTTCTCTTTCCCTTTTCCTTTCCCTTGCTCTTTCACCATTTGTTCTATCCTTTTCTTGTCCTCAGGTTCTTTTTCCTCCATCATTTATTTCTTCCACCATATTCCCTCTTTATTATCTTTGTTGCTTCTTTCTTACGGCACATCTCTTCCCTCTTCTCTCATCTCCCTATTTTTAATTTTGCCCTCCCCTAATATTGTTTTATCCTTTTAGTTTATCATTCCTCATTAATTTATTCTATTATTCTCTTTCTCTATGCCCATTGTACCCTGTCTTTTTTCATTTATTATCATCCTTCTCTATTATTCTTTTCCTCTTCTTTCCTCCAAAATCAAGCACAGTTAACACTCCTTGTTATCAGTAGATGATGGTTTCTCCATCGTATTACACCTCATCCTCTTTATCCTCTTTTATTCCTTTTTGTCTCCTCCTCCACCACGTTTTCTCTATTCCATTTAATGTCCTCTTCCTCCACCCTATAAATTTATCTCTCCTCCTTTCGGGAGCGGTGTCATCTCTTCCATTCTTATCAACCCTCTCAAAGAGACATCATCACGTATATCTCTCATCCCATCTTCCTTTGACGTTTTCATCTTGGAGGATACCATAATGGTCATCACATATCCAATTGTGTTCTCTTTCATGAATGTTTTCTCTACTTGTGTTTCATTGCAAAAGTAACTTGAATCCTTCTTACTGAAGAAGTGTGATCACTTTCTATTTCCCTTGCCTACTAGTTTTTCGTCACTTACGAATATTTCATATGAAACATATTTTTTATCACCATATTTATCACCCTTTTGGGGAATTTTAGCTCATACTATCATATATGTTCATCGTGTCCATATTTATGATTACACTTAATCCCCCTGGGGCATTTTATTTACATATCCACCTTCTATATCATGCCATGTGTCGGGGCATCATTATTTTCATCCTCATCACTTTTTTGGACACATATTTTTTCACTCGATTCCTCACATACAAAGGATTTTACATAATTTTCGCATTCAATTACAAATATTTTAATGTTTTCCTATGAATTATCGGTCATCTTGTTTTACATCCATACTGTAGTGGTCTTCACCCACTCACTGGTTTGTAGAACATTGTCATATGTCTCCTTTGAGACCACAATCATCCTCTACCGATGTGATATTGGAGTCACCGTCATATTTCTTATTGTCATTACAATCATTTTTGCTTAGGGAAATCTTTCCTTTGGTCATATCTTTATCAATTCTCAGACACATGATTTCATCCAACCCATTTTGTTTTTGTCTCGTGGCTTGCTATCATGAATCACTCAATAAAAACGGGAAAATGTAGACACCAAATTTTGGTATCACCCCACGTTTTATCTCCTTTAATAGGCTTACCTGTGTAAATCTCATTTCCCACCAAAAATGTGTATTCAATTAATTAATCTTATAATTTAATTAATCTCATGTCACATGTCAAAACTGCATTATGTGCTAAATTATCCATTATTCCAATTAAGTCATATAATCCTATTTCATAATTAAATAATCTAAAAAAAACATGCAAATCAAGAGTCCCACATGTTCCCCTTCCTCTCTTAGGTATAAATTTTGTCTTGTACATAAATTTTGTCTTCTTAGGTATCCTGGTCTCCCTTCCTCTCCTAGCTCTGTTCCCCCTCTACCGGGTTCTGCTGCTGCTAGTCCCATTTCTCCACTCTCTGCCCCCACCACCACTGTTGTCACCCCCCTGCCAGCCATCCAGGCTTCATCTTCCATTCCCCCTACTGCTGCTCCCGCCCCCCACTTTGCTTCCACCTCAGCCAGACTGGTCACCAGGGCATCTAGAAGGCTTAACCTCGATACTCTTGCTGCGGGGAAGGGCCCTCATGAAATTGAAATTGCACATGACCTCCTAAATATTAGCAGTGCTAGTCCCTGTGATGTGCATATGGAGAGATATACAAAAAGGTTAGATGCCTTAGAAGCTGAAATGAAGTTGTTGAAGGATGAGGCTAAGAACTTGGCAAAATAGAAAGGAAAGAGGAAGAAGGAGGAGGTGGATATTGATAACAGCCAGATTGAATATATCTATAAGAAGCTGAACTCCTTAGACTCCCGCTTAGGGAAGGCCAAAACTCGTCATGATTACAATATGGCCATTTTTAGTGCGATTGAGGAGTTCATTGAGCAGCATGTCAGAAGTGTCTCCAATCTCAGCGGAGTTCCGGAAACACTTTGGGGCAATGATAAGGAAAGAAAAAGGACCATTGATCAGCTGGATAAGACTGAAGCTGCCCACATGAAAACTTTGAGAATGTTCAGATCCTGGAAGAACATCAAAATCAACATCGACAAAGTTGCCAAGAAGTAGTTGTTGGGGCTTTAGCTACTCTTGTTTGTTTTTTTACTATTTTTTTGTGGTTTCTTTGCTGCTTTTGTGCAGAGTTTTTGTTGTTTTTTCTTGTTTGGGTAGCTGTTTTTTGGCTACTTTGGGCTTCATTGTCATACTTGGATTATGATCCTTTTTTCTCTGATTTTCATTCATATTCTAGCTCCTACGCCCTCTCTTGTACTCAAGGGTATAGTCGCTTTCAAAAAACTATTTGCCAATAATAAAAAAAAAAGTCCCACATGTTCCCCACTCAAATCAAAATCAATTCACACCTAAAAATAAATCCCCCACCTAAAAATTCAATTCCCATAAACTATTAACTCATGAACCCCACCCATGAATTCAATAATTCAAAATCCCAACATCTGACAACAAATTCAAAAATCAATAGTGTAAAGTAATGTACATGGCTTCACTATTACACCTAATCATGTCCCCACTCCACATCACACATTTTCTTTTTCTCATATCATAAACCCCATAGTCAAATCAACTCTTCATCATGTCTCATTAAATAGGTTTCCTTTTATAAATCTTGATTATTCGTTGACCCCAGATTTTAATCCAAATTCAAGTTATAAATATGATCCTTTCTTCCCCCTCCGCACATATGAAAAATTCTGAAGATTCTCAAGCTTGAAATAACAAAATTTTGCCAAATTATTTGTGAATTTTTGAACCATATTTTGGAGTGTTTTGAGGTGAAACTCTTCCAGACTCAAAATTCCACTTTGATGATCATTTTGTTGCTATATCTAAATACCAGCTAGGTGTCTTCTTCATTTCATTCATTCGGTCTATTACAGATATCTCTAGTTTTGGCATGTCATTTTGTCGTTTGAAACTTATTCTTACCTGGTGAACACAGGAGTTGAAAGCTACCAAGGAAGTGAATGCTTCCCAGATCCACTCCGTCAAGTAGCCCCCACATGAAAGTATCTAATATATTATTCTCGAGTTTTTGTGAGTTGCAGGTTTGTTGAGATCATAGTGAAAATCTTATCATCTATTCGGCGTCCGCATCTTCCATCATCTCCAAGGTACTAAACCCTTGCATGTTCGAGTTCGTTTGGTGTTTTATTGATTTATTTTAATACTAATCTAAACAAGGAAATCTGATCAACACTTTCACCTCCTCCTTTCAACCCTAATCACAAGGATAAAATAATATTCACAATTGATATTTCATTTGAACATATCAAATGAGGACCTATAGTCCTTTTTATATTAGGTGATCGGGTATGTCTCCCAACCCACCTTTTCAACTTTATCATTTGACACAGATACCTAGGTTTATAATATTTAATATTTGAAATATAATCATTTCATGATATTAAATATGTAACTGAAAGTATATACCTAGGCTAGCATAATTAATAATAGAAATAGAAATATTTCATATTATTAAATATTAATCTATATATTAGTGATGGACCCATATACTTTAAGGGTTGGCCAAACCACTTAATCATTATGTTCCAACACTCCCCCTTAATGTTAAGTGGGATGACATATGCTAATAGATTACCTGCATGTGGTACCCTACAAGATTTACAATCCTTAAACCATAAAATTTATAGGCTAGCATATCAAGTGAAAGAATTATAACACCATCATACTCAAGTTACCTTTTGGTATATAAAGATTTGGAATCCCAAAGATCATCTCATGATCAGTCGCTAAGTATGATTTATGAGTTTTACATATTCTCACAGGTTCTCATAAAAGGTTATTGAACCCAAGCATATATGATTCTTGTATAACCAAGGACCTCCTTAATAATATTCTTGTACTAGATGTTTACCAGTAAACCCAATAGCATTAAATAGTTTACTGAAGACCCTCTTTAAGATATTTCTACACTTCTTTCTAATAAATAAGCTGAGGAGGTATACATGCCTGAAGGTATTTTTTACACTTGCTCGAAGGTTTTTTACACTTGCCTGAAGGTCTTTTTTAAAACCAAGTTCCACTATGAAATGAAATTATCATGCACACTCCCCCTCAATGGAAACTCCGAAAATCCAAGATTTTCACAAAAGTAGCAAAACATTGCAGCACTCAAGGGCTTTGTGAAGATATCAGCAACCTTCTCTTCAGTCGGCATGAACTTGACATCTAGCTCACCACTTAGAACCTTCTCATGGATGAAGTGTATATGTATCTCAATGTATTTTTTCCTCTAATGTTGTAATGGATTATGTGCAAGATCTATGGTGATTTGGTTGTCACAGAACAAAGGAACAGTTCTTGGATCCTTCATCTTTATCTCATAAAAAACCTCTTTAGCCATAAGTCCTCTTTTACAACTTTCATTACACTTTTATACTCGGCTTCTGTTGAAGAGATAGAAATAGTTGGCTACTTTTTCTTGCACCAAGTAATGGCCCCTGCACCAAATTTAAACATATAACTAGAAGTAGATTTTCTATCTAATACATCACCAGCATGATCAGAATCACAAAATCTATATAAGTTAGCATTTTCATTCTTATTATAATGCAACCCATAATTGATTGTTCCTTTAATGTATCTAAGAATACTTTTTGCAAGATTCCAATTATCTCTATATGGTTCCTGCATAAACCTAGAAGCAATTCCTACTACATAGGAAATAGCTGGTCTCATGATTGATAGATAAATCAAAATACCAATTGTCTATATAAAGTATGATCAAATTTTTCACATGCAAGTTTAAGATCAATTTTTCAGTCCAACTTCCATAGGAGTAGAAATTGGTTCACAATCAATCATGTTAAAAAAAATTTAGTACATTGGTTGCATACCGTGCTTAAGAAACAATAATAGAATTATTATCTTGAAATACATTCATGCCAAGAAAATGATGTAAGAGACCTAAATCAGTCATTTAAAAGTATTATTTCAATTTTTCTTTAATTCTACAAATTAAAGCAAGATTATCACCAGTCATAAGCAAATCCTCAACATATATACAAACAATGATAATATGTGATCCTTATTTATTAATGAATACATCATTATCATAAGAACAATTAATAAATCATAACTGTTTAAAAAAATAATTAATTTTTGCATACCAAGCTCTATAAGCTTGCTTTAAAACATATAAGGATTTTTTCAATTTACAAACATAGTTTTCTTTACCAGTTTCTTCAAATCCTTTAGGTTGAGACATGTAAAGTTCTTCTTTTAAATCACCATTCAAAAAAATATTTTTTACATCCATTTGGTGGATTTCCTACCCAAATTGTAATTGCAAATAAGGTCCTAACAGTACTCATTTTAGCTACAAGGGAAATGTCTCAACATAATCAATATCAGGTTTCTAAGTGAAACCTCTAGCAACAAGTCTAGTTTTATTTTTGCCAATAATACCATCAACATTATATTTTACTGTGTATAACCACCTAGACCATATAATACTTATTTTTTCTGGAGGTAGAACCAACTCCCAAGTTTGATTTTGAATTAGGGAATTGTATTCAGCCTGCATTGCATTGATCCATTTGTCATCTAGAGAAGATTCTTCAAAAGTTTGCGGCTCAGGTTCATACAAGGTAATTAATGCATGGTACATATGATGGCTTCTTGATCATTTTCCTAAGGTTAATAGGATTTAAAATTTCTAACATAGATTGAACCCAATTTAATTTCTTAGCTAGGAAGATAGGAGTTTCAGAAACATCTATAGCATCAAAACATCATCATGACCATTTACTTAATCAGAAGTAGAACCATTATTTAGAAGCATTTAATTAAGTAACTTCAAGAGAAGAAGACAACACATGTAAACCTTTCACTAGATTATATCTAGACATTTCATATAAGCTTTGATAATTAACATGTCCTAACCTTTCATGTCATAGTTTTGAATTATTCAAACTTTGAGATATAAAAAAGATGCAGAAGAGAAATCATCAAATTAATACACCCCATTTCTTTGAATTACTTCAGTTATTATACTCTCATTACTATCCTTCATATACCAAGTATCCTTCATGCATGGATTCTAGTTGCGTCCATACCTCTTTCCAATGTTTGATATTACCAATGTGTAGAAGTTATTCATCATTTACATTACACATAATAATAGAAAGAGCCCCATGTATTCGTTGCAAGAATGCATTCATGTTATCTACAGTTTCTTAATGATCGTTGGGAGAAACCTCAGATCCAGAAACAATCATCTAGAGTTTCCTCGCCATAAATTTTGTTTTTACCCAAATGTTGTAGTCGGTACCATTCAGGATTTAGGTTTTGTCAAGACTGAAATAGCTAAACGTCATTATTTTCTTGAACCTGTAAAATTTACCCCATTATAATATACAATGTACCATAGAGTTAGATACATATTTATTGAAAAAAAATAACACTTTTAATAGAATCAGATCTAAAGTTTATAGATCTAAAGAAACTATTTGATCATAACTAATTTTGTCATTACAATGCATACTAATTAACCTCTCATGATCAAAATAATAACCCACACTATAAAGGGATCTACATTATACCCCAGATTTATATAAAAAATATTTATGACCATATAGAAGTGAAGAAGAAACCCCTAAGAATGCATAACAACTTCAAATTTCTGAAAAAAAACTAATGTAGACAAAGATCCGACCAACTTAAATTTGACGTCTAAATGCCCATCATTATGACTTATTTTTGGTATGTCGTGATCGTCATTTGACCGCTAATTTCAATATGGTGAAAGTTTTTTACAACCTACGAGATTAAATATGACGTCTAAATTACCGTCATACTACCTTATGTTTGGTTGGTCGTGACGGTCATTTGACCGTCAAATTTAATAGAGCCAAAACTTTTTGTGTATTTCCAGAATGTGAAATTTTAGAATATCTTCTTCTATATAATATTAGGGAGGTTATATTTTAATACCTTATAATAACCTATTATAATTTATAATATAAAAATATATACATTTTAAAATAAAGAGGTAAATAGTTTATATTATGTAAATAAAAAACAACATATAGTTTATAAAAATTATAAACCATAGTATTTTTTTAATAAATAACATATAACCCTTATTAAAGGGGTTTAAAGGACATAGACCAGATTAAAAGAATTTTACCAGGTGTAAGTAGATTTATGAGAGTACAAATTAACTTGTGTATTTTATAGAGGGGAGAAGTAATTTCACCAAGCCAATGAAATAAATTGAAATCCTTATTTTCATGAACCTTATCTCCTCCCTTCATTTACTTTTAATTTAACCTTGCACACATTTGAAACTATGGAAAGATTGAAAAATATTTCATATAATTCCTGCAAGCTAAAAACTTTAAAACTTTTATGTGGCTATAACTACCAATATTTTAATAAATATTTACCACACTTCACATGGGCCACCAATAAACTAGTTTTTTTTTTAATTTTCCATCTATACCTAAGAATTCCACATTTATACCTGAGATATTAGCTCATTTTATTCTCCACTCCCACTCGTATATAAAAGAAAACCTTGAAATATGTTTATTTATATAGTTTTTATAAACTATAAGATATAAATGAATGGGGTTGTCGCCTTATATGGAAAATATAAATGGTTAGGGACACATGTTAGGTTTAGGTTTGAATACTTAGTTTTATAAACTATAAAATAATAATTATTTTTTATACAAATATCTATTTTTGTTTTGTTTTGTTTATAAATTATAAAATATTACTATAGTTTTAAGACTATAGCAATTACATGAATTTATTAAAGAAATAGAAAGGACCCTATTTAAAGGGAGCCCGACAACTATAGATGACTCTTTGATAAAAATATGTAAAAAAAATTCAAATCGGGATATTAGAGCAACTACATTAGTTTGCCTCATTTCATGGGTCCTACACCCAGAGCCAATAAGAAAATTTTAATTTCCTATTCTCAAGGAAGATTCTCTACCTATGGGAGACCTTATGATTTGAATTTGTATATGTTTACCATGAAATTTAACCTAGTCCTACACATGCATTACAAACTATACAAGAATTAATAAAATATTTCTTAAACAGTTTAACCTTTACATATGATATTCATGCATAGGTAAAAAACTTATTCCAGAGCCCCTTTCACTAAGGGTTTTGAAGATGAGGGCCGAGCACAATTTTCCTACAAATACCAATTCTTCACAAAACACACACAATTTTAGTTTGCACAAAAAATGGAAAGAAGGGGGCCCGATCAAATTAAACCATAAAAATTAAATAGATTAAATATAATAACTTATACCTAACCTATTTAATTTAAACTATGCTCTGATACCATGTTAGAAATTAGAGGATTCTAACTATTACTAATTTAATCAACCAACGCATTTAAATATTAACATAAACCATAAAACATTAAATGTTAAATGTTAAATAATATGCAATGTAATAAATAAAATTACATAACATATTAACTAAGTAATACATACCAAAATTTAGAACACTTTTTTCATAGTAGAAAACCCCAAATAGGATAAAAATCGCTGTGAAATAGCCTTTTACTTTCCAAGAACCAAACTTACATCCAGTAACTTTCACCTCCTCCTTTAAACCCTAATCACAAGGGTAAAATAATATTCACCTTTTATATTTCATTCGAACATATCAAATGAGGACCTATAGTATTTTTTATTTTAGGTGATCGAGTATGTCTCTCAACCCACCTTTTCAACATTATCGATTGACACATATACCTAGCTTTATAATATTTAATATTATAAATATAATAATTTAACTATTTTAAATATTTAACCAAAATTATATACCTAGGTTAGCATATTTAATAATAGAAATATAAATATTTCATATTATTAAATATTAACCTATATATATTAGTGATGGACCCATATACATTAAGAGTTTGTCAGACCACTTAATCATTATGTTCCAACATAATAATCATGCAATGACCTTTCTCCATCATCCTCTTTTTCATTAATAATATTTTACATCAATGACAACATATAAAACTCAACATGCCAGCAATCTCCCCCTTTGTCATTGATGGAAAAACACCTAATTTTATTCCCCTTTTTACATTAATGGCAAAGCATACATGTACTTGCATGATCTTCATATTTCTCAGCTTCATAGACCACCTCTTGGTTGGAAACATCAACCAAAATCATGAAATTTGGCTCACAAACTTATCATTTCTCACTAATACTCTATGCATTTGATGACTGCACTCCCCATAGGAAAAAACATACACAACACCTATGCATGCCAATAATCATGATTTGGGATAATAAAAAATCATGTTCACCTTTCTCTTGGTTCATATTTACTTGACAAGGCTTAAATTAGGCTTGGCACATCCATATCTTGACTTCATATCACCTTGAGGACTAAAACCCCTAAATACTTTCTTTAGAGCAATTTTGACCAACTTTAGCATGCTTTCAAGACCCATACAAATAATGAAACTACTCCTTATGACTCCCCTTGGACTTATACCATCCTTGTCTAGTAGAGAGTACAAATATTAGGCTTCTTACCTTGATTTAAAGCCATGGGAAGGACTCAAACACTTTATCACTGCCCCGAATCTCTTTCTTAGTCTTATCAACCTTTAAGCATGTTATTACAACCCTCTTGATTCAAAAACTTATCACTGAAGTACACTAGAAATTATCATTAACATGCCTTTCACACCTTCTTAGTCATCTAAAACACCTACTAAAGAAGCAAATCAAGCTCCCACTATTGCCATGGTTCGTTGAAACTTGTAACACCATTCTTATAGCCTTGTAACACTATAGCATTCCATTTTTACCTTGACAAAGATCATACTAGCTTAAATTATCACATATTTATCTTGATGCTCCTTATCTTATACTAATTCCTTATGTCAATCCATCATGACTAACAAGTATTCATGTTTATAGCACTCATAATTCAAGACTAGATCATAGTCCCCATTCCTTTAAAGGAATTAACAAACACGTGTCATGCAAGTCTGATAATGTGATGTCTTGTGTACTTCACTCATGCAAGCTAATAGTCACTCATACTTTTTAATCTTTATTTATTTTTCAACTCATCCTTCATAGCACCTTAGATACTTGATGAGATCAAAGAATAATGTTTCCTTTCCTTAAGAAGTCGTCTATAAAGTTTTGATCATCCTCAGTCTTGACACATACCTACTTACTACCTTATTTTGCAAGCATTAATAGTGCCACACTTTTAGCACTAATAGAAATCTAACATGCTTGATTCTAGTTAAAATTAGGTTCTTCCTACCTTGTTAGGCTCACCCAGATTTGTAGAGTATCTTTTCACTTCTTTCTCAATCTTATAATCCCTTGTCACAGTCTGTACCATGTTAATCTTGAAGAGCTTACACATTCTTTGAAAGTACCAAGGTATATTATTCATTCCAGGCTAGTATAACCTTGAACTTCATCAATGAGGTTCTCTACATCTACCTAAGATATTGCAAGAGACCTTTCACAGTATTCTTAGGAAGCATCATCTACCTAATACATAGGATATCTAGACTTGATGTTCCCTTACAACTTTTATGGACCCGAGCCATGACACACAACTTACATATCCTTCTAAGACATTAAAAATCCTCATGACCCTATCTGGGATACACTTACACACCTAAATGAGAACCTATAGGTTTGTATCATGTCATACTCTCCCATTCACTATACCTTGTTGCTTCATGAAAGAATTTTGGCAATACACCACGGTTTAATGGCCCTTCACAGTCTCCTAGGACTTATATAATGATGTATGTACACATTCATGCTTGAATAGTATTTTTAAAACATAAATACACATTCTAACTTGTTATTCCATACCATTTTTGAATATTTATATTAATTACATACATGTATTCCTTTGTCAAATCCAAGAAACAAGCATAAATATCTCAGACTTACCTCTGAATTTCCTTGAAAGCTACCACCAAAGTGTCACTCTTCCATCTCAAACATGAATAACATAGACACGTGTCATTTTTCTAAGATGCATCATTTTGGTCTTCAACATCATACCCATACTTGTAACCATCTTTATTCATAGTACCCTCGGTCATCTTCTAGTTTCTTCAATAAGCCTTGATACTTAATTTTAGGTATTTAAAGAGATCTTTTAAATCACCTCGTCTTCCTTCATTCTTGCTTACTATCATACCTCAGCCTTGCATAATGACCAAATTACAAGTTATGAACTTCAATCTCACTTTCACTTCTCCATTCTTCTCTCATAGGTTATTAGCCCTGCTCCAAGAGAAATTCACCTCTAGATTTTGATGCATTCACTTTCACAGAGGAATTTTACCTATTATAATTACCCATCTGGCCATTACATCTTCCTTTTCAATCATATAGCATGATATTGAAGGGTTAATACCCAATTTTCAAATTATTCCTTTCAAATTAGGTCTCCTAATGCGCTACACTATCAAATATGATAATTGTCACAATTTTCCATCATGTGAAGTCTTATCATGGCTTAAGTCTTCTTGAATATTGATGTAGGTCAAATGTAGATACTTTTTTCCAAATTTTAGAATTTAACTCCTCCATTTAGTCCGTTAAGCACAATATCTTGATCAAACAACTTAACATGGTTTCTTGCATCCTTCATAACTTATCCCCTAATAATCTTTATGAACTATACAACAATCCACTTTGTGATGATGGTGTGATCAGGTCATCATATCTGATGACTCATTCCTTCTTCATTTCTCCTTCATGAAGTACACACACTTGACATGCTTAAACAAGTGAAACATATGAAAAACTTACTAACACACTTTGGACACAACATGACTAATACACAAGATGAAATGAGATATACCTCCTTGAATGACTAATAAGAACTCAAACTAAAACTGAGATAAGACAAATTCTTTTGAAGCATACAAAATTATCAGAGTAGGATTTTTACACATAACTCCATCCTCTTTACATGTCACAACAAATAGACTCCATATCATGACATATTATGACTAGTGACACCTTTAGATTATTCTATTTATCAAAATAATATACTCAACATACATGGACTACACGGGTTCCAATTAAAACCATATATTTGAAAGATAAAGAACAAGACATCAATAATAATTCAATCATCAATACCCCATGACATAACAATTGTAGACTCAAAACAAGACATACACCCCTTAGAAGGACTACTTGACCAATTGCACTCACTTTTATTACTTGAACAACTACTAACAACAACATAGGACTACAATACATACCTCAAAACCATGAAGCCACATCCTACAGTAGAAAATCACATATCAATCAGCGACCCCTTTCTCCAATGCTTCATATGGATAATTATGTCTCTAAGAAGCTTAGTAGAGACGCACACTTTCATGGTGAATCTAGAAGAGTGGCCTAAAGAGGTCCTAAAACTCTTAGATACCTGCACCTCACATTTTTCATATTGTTTCTAACATGTACCATGATTAGAATTCATATTTGTTCTAGATGGAACCATGTTACTCCTTCTTGGCTCTCATATTATTCCTTTTTCTACATTCATGTATTCTATAAGACTGAGAACTCCTTTCTTTTATCTTAGGACCTTGAGTAATCAAGATGACAATCTCTAGTAACATGACCAACTTCATTACAAATAAAAGGTACCACTGATCTCTTACCTTTGTAGCCTTCAAATTGACTAGGTGGACCATACAAACATTATCTAGGAACATGACCTCTCTCATAGAAATTTTATCACACTACATCCTTTGTTTGCTCATTCCTATTGTCTCTCTGAGAGTAATCATCTCTAGCAAACCTCCTACACTCCTTATCCCTATGAGCTCCTCATCTCTAGAATTATGGATAAATAACCATTGAATTTAAAATTCAATGGAGAAGAGTAGAAAGTTAGAGAGGCTTCTAAAATTAGAAGCTTCCTGAAATACATGAGGTGGAATTAATTATAGAATTAGAAATTTTGAGAATTATGGAGATATATCCATTGAATTTAAAATTCAACGGAGAAGAGTAGAAATTTTGAGAGGTTTCTCGAATTAGAAGCTTCAAGAAATAGAGGAAGGTGGGATTAAATTAGTTTATGTGTAATTAGGAGTTAATGATGTGATTACATGGAGAGGCTAGTTGCATGGTAGGTGTAGAGTAGGTGGGTAGGTAGGTGTAGGAATATTAAATTCCTAGAAAATGGTAATAAGGAGGTGGGATAATGGGATATAATAATCAATTAAAGGAATTAATGATGAAATGATGAGATATTAGATAAATGATGAAATTAATTAGGATAATGAGTATATGTAAAATTTTATAGGAATACAAAAATTAGATAATGCTAATGTTAGGATATTTGTGGGACAAATTAATCGGGATTAATTATGTCAACATTTTAGATGTCTACAGATGAAAACACCCTATTAGGATACTAGCAGTGAAATATTGTGGTATACATAGGCTATCATTTTTGTACGTATGTAACAAATGACACAAACATCGTAATAGGATACTGGAAGTGAAAATATTTGGTATACACAGGATGTCTTTTTGTGAGTATGTAACAAATGATGAAAACACCGTAATAAGATATTAGTAATGAAATTATGTGGTATACATATGCTGTCATTTTTGTGTATATTTGAAAAATGACGCCAACACCATATATAATACTAGGAGTGGAATTTTGTGGTATACACATGTTGTCATTTTTTGTGCGTATGTGAAAAATGATGAAAACATTGTAATAGGATACTAGTAATGAAATTATGTGGTATACACATGCTACCATTTTTGTGCATATTTGAAAAATGACATCAACACCATAATATAATACTAGGAGTGAAATTTTATGGTATACACATGCTGCCATTTTTGTGTGTATGTGACAAATGACGTAAACACCATAATAGGATACTATTAGTGAAATTATGTGGTATACACAGGATGTTATTTTTGTACGTATGTGACAAACAATTCAAACACTGTAATAGGATACTATTAGTGAAAATCTCTGGTATTGATGTCAGAGCATCATTGAGAAGACCTTAAAATGTAAAATTTCTTGTTCATGGGGTCACTTTGAGTTATTGGAAAGCCTTAGAGGTATTAATAGGACAATGTGAGTCATTTCAAGCAAGTAAAAAGGTTTAGAAATTTGAATTCTCCTTCTTATTGTATTCCCCTCCAAAAGGGAATTTGAATTTGTAAAAACATGAAAACAAGGAAATATTATTGTCATGGAGCTACAAAGAAATTGAAATTAAGTGTAATGGTGTGAAATTAGATCTCTAAGTAATGCAGGGTCATCACTTGAAGGACATTAAAAATGTAAAATTTCCACCCTTGTCATCTTAGGAGATCATGAAAGAAAGTTTGGGATCAACCTAAGTGTTAGGTGGGCTCAAGATACTCAAGAATTCAAAATACATTTTTTTTCTCCAAATATAATTCAAATTATCATCTTGTAAAATTGGAGCCCTAAGAGTGTTAAGAATGGTATAGGAAAGTGGTGTGGACAAGTTGAAAGGGGTCTAAGTCATATTAAATCATAAATGTTGAAAAATATTGTAAAATAGGTTATTTATTTAGGTATAGTGTCTAAAGATTCACCATAAGTCCTAGAAAAGTCAGTTAAGGATCCAAGAAGGAGATATATAAAAGAAGGAATTTGAATTAGAGAGGAGTTAGTTAGGGGAAATAGTGAAAGGAGGACCTTTTGAGGAAGGTAAAGAGAGTGAGGAAGAAAGGATCCTCAAGACTGAGGAGGAGAAAATTATAAGAGTACAAGTTTTGTATAAATAATGGAATTTTGTATGAAATTATAGTTGAATAAGTTAAGGATTTGTTTTTTTTAATAAGTTAAGGATTTGTTATTGAATGTGAAATTCAAATATTTTTACATACATGATTGTCTTAAATTTTTTTAACTCTTCAATTTTTTTGAGTTGTGGAGATCAATTACTTTAGTTTAGCATGCAATGGAAATTTGCTGGGAAATACAGTAACTAGCGTCGGTTAAAGGGGAACCGGCATCGGTCACCCAAGACTGGCAACGGTCAGGGATGACCAACATCAATCAGGCAAGGGAGGAACCGGCAGCGGTTAGGACTAACTGGCATCGGTTACCTATGCAAGGATGTTTTAATTAACTCTCGGGAATTAGATCTATTTTTAGCATTAAAGTATTTCTATTGATTGTAATTGCATGGCTAAGTGACCTAAGTCTATAAACCACTATATAAGCATAAAAGCTAGGGTTTAGAAGTTAAGAAAGAAGATGATCAACAAGAATTAGAAAGAACTTACAAAATTTGGTGTGAGAGAGAATTCTTGGTGATGAAGCAAAAGCTTGAGTGAAAGAAAGTAATGAACATCTAATAGGTGTGGAAGATTGTAAATCTTCATTGTATATCTTGTCAAAGATTTGGATAATAGATTGGCTTATTTCTTGGTGGATGTAGCCCACACTGGGTGAACCATGTTAAACATGGTGTTGATTTATGTCTCTTGTTTTATATATTTCTTCTTGTAGAATATCCACTTTTATTTTCATGTATGCTTAGATTTGATATATTGTCTGTACAACCGGTGTGTTAACCCCAACAACTGGTATCAGAGCTTTGTTTGAGTGTTTTGTGTGTTTATAGATTTACTTACATAGGGTTTTTTGATCGAGTGGGAGCTACAACAATGCCAGAAGAAAACAAATACAAGGTAGAGAAATTTGACGGCCGAAATTATCAATTATGGAAGATGTAGATTGAGGATTATTTGTATCAAATAAATTTGTATTTACCGTTGGATGAGAAGTCTAGACCTACAAAGATGACTGATGAAGAATGGAAGATTCTTGATAGAAAGGATTTTGGATCTATAAGATTGAGCTTGGCAGCATCTGTGGCTTCCAATATTACAGAAGTGGATTCTACAGTAGACTTAATGAAATCTCTTGCTAATTTATATGAAAAACCTAGTGCTTCAAATAAAGTTTATTTGATGAAGAAACTATTTAGTTCTAAGATGCATGAAGGTGGATCTACATCTAGTCATTTGAATGATTTCTGATCTATTGTAAATCAGTTAAAATCAGTTGTTATACCATTTGATGATGAAGTAAAAGAACTTTTCTTCTTATATTCTTTGCCTGATAGTTGGGATAACTTGGTAATGGTTTTTAGTAATACAAAATGTGCTAATAATATTTTGAACTTTGATGATGTGGTTAGTATAATCTTGAATGAAGAAATTTGCAGGAAGAGTACAAAGAAATCATCATCTAGAAATTCTTTGAATGTAGAAAGTAGAGGCAGGTAGAAGGAGAAATCAAAGAGTAAGAGTAATGGGAAATCAAAGTCAAGGGATACTAGATCTAAATCCAGAAGTAAGGGAATTACTTGTTGGAAATATGGAAAGAAAGGACATGCAAAGAAAGATTGTTGGTCAAAGGACAAAGAGAACCAACAACTAGACAAAGTTAAAGAAAAAAAATCTTGTTGCATTAGAGGTAATGCAAGTTGCTCTTGTTATTTCTTTAGATAGTAGAATTAAATCATGGGTTTTAGATTTAGGAGCTTCTTTCCATGCAACCCCTAATAAGGGTTATTTCAGAAATTATGTCCAGGGCAATTTTGGGCATACTTATTTGGGTGATGATGAACCTTGCAGTATTACTGGTAAAGGGGAAGTTCATCTAAAATTTTATAATGGAAATACGTGGGTATTAAAATATGTGAGGCATGTGCCAAGCCTCAGGAGGAATCTTATTTCTGTAGGGTAACTAGGTGAATCTGGTTCTATGGTTACTTTTATAGGAGACTCTTGGAAAGTCACTAAGGGTGATTTTGTTTTGGCAAGAGGTAATAAGGTAGGAATGTTATATTTATCTACCTGTATTACTGATTCATTTTTTGCATTATCTACTTCAGATTCAAATGCATGCATGTGGCATAACTGGTTGGGTCATATGAGTCAAAAAGTAATGCAGATCTTAAAGGCTAAGGATAAGTTATCAGATTTGAAAGATTTACATATTGATTTCTATGAGCATTGTATCTTTGGAAAGTAAAAGAGAGATAGATTTCTCAAAGTTAGGGAAACTAAGAAGGAGCGAAAATTGGAGCTTGTACACTCAGATGTGTGGGGACCAGCTCAGGTAACTTCTCATGGAGGATCCCAATATTATGTTACTTTCATTTATGTTGCTACAAGTATCGTATAAGTTTATTGTATTAAATGTAAATCTAATGTTTTTGAGACTTTTAAAAGATGGAAAGCCCTTGTTGAGGATAAATCAAATTCTAAGTTAAAGTGCCTTAGATCTGACAATGGTGGTGAATATTGTAGCAAGGCTTTTAATGATTATTGTTTAGTGAATGGGATACGTAGAGAAAGAATAATTCCAAGGACACCACATGAGAATGGTGTTACAGAAAGAATCAACAGGACAATCATGGAACGTGCTAGAAGTATGAGGATACATTCTGGATCGTCCTTACATTTTTGGTCAGAAGTAGTTGATACAACAGTTTATTTGATTAACCATGGGCCTTCAAGTTCACTAGATGGAGGAATACCAGAGGAATCTTGGACCGGAAAAGAGGTAGATCTTTCTTTTCTTAAATTTTTTGGTTCAGAAGCTTTTATGCATGTTAATAAGAAAAATAGGAAAAAGTTGGATGCAAAATCCAAGAGATGCACTTTCATTGGTTATGGATCTGGTGATTTTGGTTTCCATTTTTGGGATTTAGAGAATTCTAAAATTATTAGGAGTCATGATGTTGAATGGAATGAAAAGAGAATGTACAGGGATCAAATTTTGGTACCCAATGATGAATTGGTTGAGAAGTTTGTGAATGAAAATGAACTCTCAAATTTAAAAGAATTACCGATAGGGTTACACAGTAACCAGTCGGTGTCGGTTGACTCATGACCGGCACCAGTCAGATGAACTAGTATTGGTTCCAAAGGATCCAAACCAACATTGGTTATCAGAATCGATGTCGGTTAGAGGTGACTGGCGTCAGTCACTGTCATATTTGGATAGGAATGTCCAGGAGGTCCAGATTGAGCCTCTGGTACCCAAAACTCCTGTGAGAAGGTCACAAAGGGTAAGTAAACTTCTAGAAAGATTTACACCTTCTCTATTTTATTTATTGTTGACTGATAATGGTGAACCAGAGAGCTTTGAAGAAGTAATGCAGGATAAGACTCGTATTCAGTGGGAGCATGTCATGGATGAGGAGATGGACTCCTTGGAACAGACCCAAACTTGGGATTTGGTTAAGTTGCCAGCAGGTAAGAGAACATTGCAGAACAAGTGGGTTTACAAAATTAAGGAAGAAGAGGGTGGACAGAAAAGGTACAAGGCAAGGCTTACAGTAAATGGATTTGCATAGAAAGAAGGTATTGACTTTGGTGAAATATTTTCTCTTGTTGTTAAGATGAATTCTATTTGTACTGTATTGATTTTAATTCCAATAGAAGATTTATATGCAGCATTCGCTTGGGTATGAAGTCAAGGGTAAGGAGAAATTAGTGTGCAGTTTGAAAAAGAGCCTATATGGGCTCAAACAAGCTCCAAGGCAATGGTACATGAGGTTTGATAGTTTTATGCATGAGCATGGTTACTTGAGATGTGAATCTAACCATTGTGTTTATTTCAAGAAGCTTTAAATCGGGAGGTATATTATTTTGTTACTATATGTGGATGATATGCTTATTATAGGATCTAGTATGTAGGACATTGGTGAGCTTAAGATAAAGATAGCTCACACATTTGCTATGAAGGATTTAGGAGCTGTAAAAAGAATCCTTGGCATGTAAATACATAGTGACAGGAAAAATAAGAAATTGTATTTGTCTCAGGAGCATAATATATACAAGGTGTTAGAAAGGTTCAACATGTAGAATGCAAAACCTGTTAGCACACCTATGGCTAAAAACCTCAAATTGAGCAAAGATTAGTGTCCTTCATCATATGAGGAAGTCAATCACATGACACGAGTTCCATATGCTTCAGTAGTTGGAAGTATCATGTACGCTATGGTTTGTACCAGACCAGACATTGCACAGGCAGTGGGATTTGTGAGTAGATATATGGCTAATCTAGGTAAAGAGGATTGGAAATTAGTCTAATTAATACTCAATTATTTGAAAGGGATATCTAGCATGCAGTTATGCTATGGAGGTTCAGATATTTCATTATGTGGATATGTTGATTCATATATGGCTGGAGATCTGGATGGTAGGAGGAGCACTAATGAATATATTTTCACAGTAGGTGGGATGGCAGTTAGCTAGATTTCAAGATTGCAAAAGGTTGTGGCTTTCTTTACGACAGAGGCAGAGTATGTTACAGCTACAGAGGCTAGCAAGGAGATGATATGGATGAGTAGGTTCATGGAAGAATTGGGAAAGGAGCAAGGTGATTGTAAAATGTTCAGTGATAGTCAGAGTGCAATTCATTTGGCAAAGAACTCAGCATTTCATTTGAGAATGAAACACATTCATTTGAGGCATCACTTCATACGACAAGTATTGGAGGATGGACAGTTGAATCTGGAAAATATTCATACAAGCAAGAACCTTGTGGATATGCTAACGAAGCCATTAGCAAAGGAGAAGTTGGAGCTACACTCCACTTTTGTTGGTCTTTAAGTTTGAGACTTGAAGAGGAATAAATAATGGTAAGGAAGAATCCAAGAATGACGATGTACAGGAATGGTGCAGTAATTAATCTCCAAGTGGGAGATTATTGAGTTGTGGAGCTCAATTACTTCAATTTAGCATGTAATGAAAACTTGCTGGAAAATACAGTAATCGGTATCGGTTAAGGGGGAACCGGCACCAGTCACCTAGGACTGGTAGCGGTCAGGTATGACTGACATCAGTCAGGCAAGGGAGGAACCAGCAGCAGTTAGGACTAACTGGCGTTGGTTACCTATACGAGGATGTTTTAATTAACTCTCAGGAATTAGATCTATTTTTAGCATTAAAGTATTTCTATTGATTGTAATTACATGGCTAAGTGCCCTAAGTCTATAAATGACTATATAAGCATAAAATCTAGGGTTTAGAAGTTAAGAAAGAAGATGATTAACAAGAATTAGAAAGAACTTGCAAAAGTTGGTGTGAGAGAGAATTCTTGGTGATGAAGCAAAAGCTTGAGTGAAAGAAAGTACTGAACATTTGAGGGGTGTGGAAGATTTTAAATCTTCATTGTATATCTTTTCAAAGCTTTGGATAATAAATTGGCTTGTTTCTTGGTGTACGTAGCCCACACTGGATGAACCACGTTAAATCTGGTGGTTATTTATGTCTCTTGTTTTGTATATTTCTTATGGTACAATATATGCTTTTATTTGCATGTATACTTAGATCTTATATATTTTTTGTACAACTGATGTACTAACCCTAACATGGTTAGTGAAGCATTGAATCATAAAATAACTTTGCATGTTAGTTGATTAGTTAATACAATCCAATGTGATAAGGTGATGCCTTGTTTTGGCTGGTTAGAAGTGACTTTTAATCAAGCATTGATATACTGAGATTGTGAAATCCTTGCAAAGGTGTGAAGAATGCGCTTATGAATATATTATGCATGAATCTTTTGTTAAGGAGAATATCAACCCAAAAAAACATATACATTTCTCTATTTTATTATTTAAGGTGCACTATAAGACTGTAATTTCCATCTATAGCTTGTAAGAATCTAAACACAAGTTGATATGCACTTGTTATTTTATATCATGATCATTCAAGTTTGCGGGGATGTGAGGAAGCTCTAATAAAAGTTTTAAGGGTGAAATAAAAGTGGTTTAAACTCGTGCATGTACATACATCTTTATCATGCACATTCTAGGTAAGAAGAAATGAGTGTTCATTCAAAGTTTCATTTGTTATTTATGCCCACTGCTAAAGAATGAAAGAGGAGTATAGTGAAATAGACCCATTGGTAAAGTTTTGGGTCTTGAATCTATAATTATATGGAGTTAAAGAAAAATTTAGACTCCCAGATAGACACAAGCCTGAGAAACCCTCTAGCTAAGGTTTGGAGGTTAAAAATCCATTATCTCTCTAATACAACCATGGAATTGAGTAACACTTTGTAAAAAATATTGTCACCGTGTGATGTAAGTGTTTATTTAGGTTTTAGCTCAATATTAGTATTTCTATGGAAGATGTTAATGGTAGTCTCTTGGAGGACAACAAACATAGGTTAGAAGGCTAATGGGTAAGAGCGTTTAACAAATGAACTAGGTGAAAATGGTGGAGTATTGATATGAAACTTGGTGCACAAAGGAAACTTGCAAATGGGATTCCAAGAATGCCATTATTTTGTCTTTAATCCTTCTGTACAGAAATTTATGATTGAATTTGCCTAATGACAGGGCTAGTAGGAAGATAGTGAGCTTGTAGAGGAAAAGAGGGATATCATGAAGAAGAAAGTGAGTTAGGGTATGAAATTTTACATACACCTTGATGGTGGAAAAAGGTATTTGGAGAAGATTTGGGTTTGTGTTGAGTATGTTGGGGTAGCTTCAAATGTGACTCATGCAAGAGAATTGTCTCAAGAACATTGTAGGGCAGTTTTGGATAAGTGAGGGGTTAATGGATAAGTTGATATTTTGGAATCGATATAGTGAGTGGTATAACATTTTTTTTAAGTGTTGAAAAAGGGTAGGAAGTTTAAGAATAGCCATAAAAGACTTCAAGAGAAAAATTTGTTTGATTTGGAGGTTAAGGACCAAGAAGGCTAGTGAAGACAAGTATAAGAAAGGAAATAGGAATTGAATCTTTATGATTTGAGATATTTTGAAGGGATATAATGACATTTATTATAGGGCATTGCACATGGTGGACTGATTATTAGAGCCATTTAAGATGAGTTTGGTAAAATTAGAAAGAATAATCCATTTTGGGCTTGGAATGATCCTTAGTTGCAAAGGTTAAGGTGAAGGTATTGTATGGACCCTTCTTTATTGGATGAATGTATGAATGAATCTATTTTCATTCACATCACTAAGATCTTCTCATGGTCTTAGGATGATTTAAAGATGTGAAAATGCCTCATTATGAGAGCATGAGAATATGAAATGTCATAAAATTCATTTATGAGACAAGAAGAAGTTACATGGGAAGAGGAAAATTAAAATATATGGAAAAAAGGGGAGTTAGAAGACATTCCTCGAGGGAACCAGAATGTGTGAGAGAAGGCTCAGAGAGAAAGGGAGGAAGAGAGCCTTATAGTATGAATATATTAAACAAAATATATAGAAAAATTTTTGTTTTAAGGAATTATATGTTGTTTTAGTTATAATTAATTTTATGTATGTGTTAAAGTTCGGCATTCAGTGATCATTCTTCAAGAACTCATAGGTAGTGGTTGGAATTCACTAAATAGTTATGGAAGCTTAAGATGGGAAAAACTTTGTTTACTGTGTTTGCATGACTCGTATATCCTTGAATGGTGATGTATTCTTGAACTTATTCAGTGGTAGTCTCATTGTAGAAGAGATTTAGATCATTTAATTTAACCTTTGAATCTATTTAACCTATTATTCAATTGTGAGTATGATGTTCTTGATAATGCATGCAAATAGGAATACAAATAGCTTGACAAAGTTGAAATGGAAAAATATCATTGCTCAAAGGATGAATGCATTTTAAAAGGTTTTATTTTAGGATAATAAGGGATACTTTTTGAAGGTTTAATGCATGCAAGTGAAGGAATTTCATTAAAGTGGAAGAAAACCCCAAGTGAAAAAGGTAACTTTGTTTTCCTGTAGCCTTATAGTCTTTCACAGTTAAAGAACATGTAAAATGTAAATGTTTGAACAAAAGACACCTTGCTAGTAAATTATAAGTTAAGTAGGAAATTTCATAGACATGTGGACCAAATTTAGAAACTTGAATCGAAAATTAGTGAAAGTTATACTAAAAGTTGTCTTTTTGAGCTACACTCAGACACAACTATGGTTTTAAGAGAAAATGTGTACTAAAAACCCCTACAAAAGGAATCTTGCTTTAAAATTTGGAAAAAATAGCCATGAAATGTTCCTTCAATATAATCAAAAAGAAATTTGAGATTTCATTGGTGAAATTTCTAACTAATGTTGACAGTCTTCATCGAGGACAATGACACAATTTAGAAGCCTAGTTGAGAAAGGCATGTTAACATAGGAAGTGGGGCCTAGCAGTGTAGTTAGATCATGAAAATTTAGGGACAGATAGAAATATTTAATGAGTTCCCAAAAATTCATATATTATGCTTGAAAACTCCATGAGTTAGGAAGGGAAAAGGATTTTCCCAAGGCTAGTAGGCATAGAGTGAGCCTAGGAAGAGGAAAATGTGATAGGGAGAACAATACAAATAGGGTTTTGAAATTTTGCACACATGATGAGGATGGTAAAGGGTATTAGAAGGATTCAATATATTATTTTTGGTAGCTATAGATGTCTCCAACTATGGAGCATGAAAGAATGATTGTCTTAAGGGCATTTAGTAGGTAGTTTTGAAAAGAATGGGAGTTTAGAGTATTTGAGTATTTTGAGTCAATTTTAAGGTTGGTTGAGGTGATGTGATAGGGTTCTCAGCATTAAAATAAGCTATTGAAGGTAATAAGAAATAAATTTCTTGATGAAACCAAAAAACTAGTGAAGGGAATTGAAGGGGTAGTTTGGACAAAAGCGTAAGAGTGATATGTTTCTTTGACTTTAATTCATTAGAATGAATGCTTTGATTATAAATGTTTGGTATTGCACATAGATTTCATTTTTGTGCATACGTGACAAAATATGTAAACACCATAATAGGATATTGGTAGTGAAATTTTGTGGCATACACAAGCTATCATTTTTGTACGTATGTGATAAACGACACAAACACCATAATAGGCTACTAATAGTAAAAATATGTGGTATACACAGGCTATCATTTTTGTTCGTATGTGAAAAACCAACACCGTAATAGCATAGTTAGAGTGAAATTATATGGTATACACATGCTGTCATTTTTGTGTGTATTGATGGATTTAGAAAAGAGGTAGGGGTTTGGATGTTGGTTTGGAGAGGATGGGGATTGAGGATCAAAGGCCATAGTATGATAGGATGTGCAGGTGATTAGATTTGGATTAGGTTGGTGATGGGATTTAGGTTGGGATTGTTTGATTAAGGATGGTTGATTATGATGATGTTTGATTGATTAAAATTTTAAGGTGATATGATGGTTAAGGGTGTTTATAAGCAAGCAAAAAACATGAAATACACACCCTAACTAATCAAGTGGGATTGCAATCAAGCTATTTCCCGCGGTAAATACCACACACCAATGGTGGTGCCATAATTGGCTCTCCACATATGTGGTAAATACCTCTTTTCACTATAACATGATACACACCAATGGTGGTGCCGTAATTAGCTCTCCACATATGTGTCAATGTAGGGTTGGCTAGCGAGTGATATTTGGGAGTGCGGTCTCTTTTCACTATAACTTGATATGCAATGGACATGGATTTTATAAACTTCTAAATAAATGAATCTTGGTTTATTTAGATGATATTACTATGTTTTTGAATAATTTTGATGATCATATAATGCATGATGATCGTCTAATGCATTTAAGGTGGACTTTTCAGCTTTGCATGCAATTTGGAATCTCTTTGAATCCCAAAGTCTATCTTTTTAGTCCACGAAGGTAAATTACTTAGACATATTATTTCTAGGCAAGGTAATTTTGATGATCATATTGGTGGATTTTCAGCTTTGCATGCAATTTGGAATCTCTTTGAATCCCAAAGTCTATCTTTTTAGTCCACGAAGGTAAATTACTTAGACATATTATTTCTAGGCAAGGTTTAGCTATTGATCCTTTTAGAATTGAAGCAATTTCACAGTTGTCCTTACCTCATCATAAGAAGGCATTACAAATTTTTCTTGGAAAATTCAACTTTGTTAGAAGATTTGTTCCAAATTTTGCAACATTAATAAAATCATTAACAACTATGTTAATGAAAGAAAAAAAATTCTCTTGGACCAACGAAGGAAGAAAAAAATTCGAGGATATCAAAACAACTATTTCACAAATCCTAATTTTGATAAGGATTTCACTATGTATGCACTTGCAGGAGCTGAAACCATTTCAGCCATATTAACTCAAGTCAATGATGAAAATATAGAGCAACCCATTGTTTTCTTTGGGAATAGTTTACATGACTATGAGACAAGGTACACTTTTATTGAAAAAGAATTACTTTTTCTAGTTAGAGGACTAAAGAATTTCAAGTACATGCTTTCCAATAATAAGATACATGTTTTAATCTCTCATCCAAATGTTAAAGCGTTTTTGTTGAACAAAAAATTGAATGAGAAGAGAGTAGGTTGGATTACAAAGGTTATGGAGTATGATGTTGATATTCATGTTGCAAAAATAGTCTGAGATAAAGGATTATGTGAACATCTGATTGCTGATATGGAAAAATATAGGGTTACAGAATCAAAAATTCCATTACAGCATGCTGAAATTACGTATCAACAGTCAAAAATGTTATTACAGCTTGAAAATCAGCAACCGGAACTCAATCCAGAGGTTTAAGGATCAAGTTGGATGACTGATTTGATTAATTACTTGCAGCAAGATACTTATCCGAGAGGTATGGAAAAGAATAAATGAATATGTTTCAGATTACAAGCTATACCTTATGTTTTCATTTATGGAAGTGAGAGATAAAGCATGCTTAGAACCCCTGTTGTCATCTCTCAACAAGGGTACACTTCTGAGAGATAACACCAAGTACCAAAGGAGTTTTACAGCTTGATGGATCATCTACTAAGACCATTGGAATTATGAATGATTTAAAGCTAACTTCTCATGCATGTCCAAGTGTTATAATCTTACAGGATGTGATAGTGGTGGATCTACCACCTTATTTTATTATGCGCTTATTTAGAGACTTCACATCCAAGATTGGCGGTTAACTTTCAGCATATTGGACTTATTTAGTTTTTAGAACTTGTTATGGAGCCAAGGTAACTATCAATTCAGAGACCTTGTCAAATTTTCATATTGAGTCATTTACATTTATTGTTGTTAATGCAAATTATGTTGTAAGTGAAGAGCAGCTAGATGATTCAGAAGCTAAAATTGGTTATACCTTAGAAGGTGTCCCAGATCTGTTCAAGGATCAAAAAATTGATGAAGACCATGTCCATGACCCATGGAAAATCATTGAGGATCATATTATTGAAGGATAAGGCCTTGGAGTATATTGTATTCATGAGGAAAGCGTTGTAATTCCTTCTTTAGAGAGAGAAAATCAACAAGTTCATGGTTTATGGAAACTTTGTTTCGATGGCTCCAAAACTAGTATGGTTCAGGGGCTAGTTTAAAGTTGATTTCACCTTCAAAATAACAATGCTTTACTACCATTAAGTTCTAGTTTACTTGTTCTAACAATGTTGTTGAGTATGAAGCCCTTGTTCACGGTTTGGAGTGGGCAAGAAAGAAGAAAAACACATAGTTGCAAATTTTTGGGGACAGTGAGCTTGTTATTCACTAGATTAGAGGTTCTAATACTTATAAGAACCCATTAATGAGAACTTACAGACATAAAGTATGGGATTCACTTGATGATTTCCTTTCTGTTAATGTTCAAGTTATCCCTAGAGATAAGAACAAACACCCCGATAGACTTGTTGTGTTTGGTTCACAATTTGACATGCCTGCTGACATTGGAAGTGACTAATTACAACCACATATCAAGGTTTTGGTGAGACCATCAGTCCCAGATAATGCTATGCATTGGCATGTTTTCGATAATGATGCGCACATAATCAAATTTCTGTAAGAAGAAGTAGAATTTTCTTCTCAAAATATAGGAAAATTCCAGAATCATTATGAAGATCAAATAATATAGCTGAAAATGAACAAGATTCTGAAATACTTTATAACTTTGGAATCCATTTTCAGTGAAAATGATGAAATGAAGCATGAGATGGTTGTAGTTATTGTAGGTATAGATCAACATGAAAAAGTTAACATTTTTTAAGGTAAGAGTCTCAATCTTGGTAAAGTTTGTTCACAATTTGAAAAAAAAACTCTTTCATTCAACTTTGTAGAGAGTATGCAGATGTTTTTACTTGGCAATACAATGATTGAAGTGGTTTTGATCCCTCTTTGGCTCAGCATACCATTGAGTTAAAAGGTGGTTCAAAACTAGTTAGACAGAAACAAAGACCAATCAATCCCAAGTTGGAACCCTTGATGTAGATAGAGCCTGAAAAAATCATTCAGTCTTTCATTATCTTCCCCATTAAGCACTCCACTTGGGTGGCTAATCTTGTACCAATGAGAAAGAAAAATAGTGAAATCAGGTTATGTGTTGATTTTCGTGATCTGAATAAGGCTTCACTTAAAGATCATTATCCTTTTCCTTCTATGGAGTAGATTCTTCAGTTAGTTGCTAGTTCAGAGAGACATTCCTCACTTGACGGATATAGTGGATATAATCAGATAGTTGTTAAGGAGGAAGATCAGTACAAAATAACATTTACTATAAAATGGGGCACCTATGCTTAGAAAAAGATGTCATTCGATTTTTCAAATTCTGGTGCAACTTTTCAATGTGTTATAGACATGGATTTTCAAGGTATTATCAATAAATTTTTCTTATTTTATCTAGATGATATCACTATTTTTTCAAAGCTTGCAAGTGATCATCTACTGCAACTCAAAACAGTATTTGAAAGGTGTAGAGAGTTTGTTGTGTCACTTAATCCTAAGAAATGTGTATTTTTAGTCCATGAGGGTAAGCTTCTTGGTCACATTATTTAATAACATGGGATGATGATTGATCCAGAAAGGGTAAGTGCTATTCTTACTTTAGGCTTACCAAAACATAAAAAATCACTTCAAATTTTCCTTGGAAAAATCAATTTTATAAGAAGATATATTGTTGTTTTTTCTGCACTTGTAAATCCTTTGACCAACATGCTCAAGAAATATTAGGATTTCACTTGGTCAAAAGAAGGAGTGAGTAGTTTTGATGTCATCAAAAAATCCATAGTTGTTGCCCCAACACTTATAAATCCTAATTTTTCAAAATATTTCACATTGTATGCTTATGGTAACATGGATACTATTGTATCAATTATAACACAATAGAATCGAGAAGAATTGGAGCAACCAATTACTTTTTTCATCCAAAGTCTAATGGAGTACGAGACAAGGTATTCATTCATTGAGAAGCATGTAATTTCAATTATTAGATCTCTTAAGAAGTTCAGGAATTTTCTCTCTAACAACAAAATTAATTTGATGGTTGCACATCCAAGCATTAAGGAATTTTTGTTGAACAAAGATATATCAGAAAAGAGAGCAGGTTGGATCACTCGAGTTATGGAATATGAAATTTTCATTAAAGTGACCAAACATATTAGAGGAAAAGGATTATGTGAACACTTGGCTCAATATTTGCATGACAACAAGGAAGTTGTTTATTTGCTACAGAATCAACCTGAAAAGGCAGAAAATCAGTAGCATACAGAGTGGAGTTTCTAAATGTCAAGGTATCTTCAACATGGTATATACCCACCACGTTTGGACATCTCAAAGAGGAGGTATTTTAGACTTCATTCCATCCCTTATTTGTTGGTTAATGATGTTTATTCAAGAAAGATATCAATGGTATCATGTTAAGATGTGTTGATTCAAATCAAGTTGAAAGGCTCCTCAAGTAGTTTCATGATAGCCAAGGAGGAGGGCACTATTCAACTAGAATTACATCCCTTAAGATCATGAAAGGAGGTTATTATTGGCCTACGCTTTTGAAAGACAACCATGCTTGGGTAAGGAAATGTCATAAATGTGCATTCTTTATAGGAAAATAAAGGCTTGCAGCCTTACCATTGCAGCCAATTACAATTTATAAACCCTTTGCTCAATGGGGTTTGGATTTTATTGGTTTCAATAATCCATCTTCAAGCATGCTTCATAGATGGATACTCACCACAATTGATTACTTCACGTGGTGGACATAAGTTGTTTCTTTGAAGGAAGCTAATGAGATGAACATCTTGGATTTTTATGAAGGCATAATTACAAGGTTTGGTGTTCCTTTCACCATTATTTTGGATAATGCTAAAGCTTTCTTGGGTGCAAAAATTTCTGCATGGGCTGTTCAAAATGGAATTTATTTGATTACTTCGTCCAATTATTACCTGCAAGGTAATGGATTGGTAAGGTAAGGTAAACACATCCTTTCAGCATTTTCCTACTTTCAATAATGGTTGCCATCTTTAATGGCATGTCTCGTAGAGGTTTTGTTTTCCCCCTTGTTCATTTTTGCACAGGTTTCCATTATTGTTTTATCCATTTTTTAGAGGAATTATGAGTTTTATCAACAACATATAGCCTTTGGCATGCATGTTCAGGTTTGGTACAAGTTTTTAGTTGGCATTAATGGCTGAAATAGCCATTTTTAAGTGTTCTTACAGGTTAGCAACTAACTCAATCAGCAAAGTCACAAATATGTTGACAATTTTGGGTCAATCATCAGGTAGGGGTATAAAATTATCCCATTTATTACCCATTTTGATGGTTTTAGGGACAACATAACATCAAATTTGTAACTCAAGTGTTGTCATAGAAGGACGTGCCTTATAGATGTTGTCGTTCAAAGTTTTTCACCTTCATCAGAGTTGTGCAAAAATCGTGAAATATCATTTCATAGCCCGGAGGAAGGCAAAAAGGGTAGAATGTATCAAGATCACATTCTGGAACTACAATTAAGTGGCAGTTTTCAAGGACAAGTACAATTAATTCAAGTTATTTCCTTATACTTAGGTGGAATTGCATTATGTTTTGAGTTGATTAAGTTCATCCGACATCACGATTAAAAAATTAAATGTAAAAGGAAATTACACAAATCATAATAGAAGGTAATTTCATATATTCATAAGAAAATAGTACAGTTACCCCACACAAGCCGTGGGATATGGCTATAATAAGCAAGTTAGTGGTTTGTGGAAACTTTATTTTGATGGCTCCAAAAACTAGCATGGTTCAGGGGCTAGTTTAATGTTGATTTCACCTTCTAAACAACAATAATTTATTGCCTTTAAGCTCCAATTTGTTTATTCTAACAATATTGATGAGTATGAAGCACTTGTTCATGGCTTGGAGTGGGCAAGAAAAAAGAAAATCACATATTTGCAGATTTTTGGGGACAGTGAGCTTGTTATTCACTAGGTTAGAGGTTCTAATACTTGCAAGAACCCATTAACGAGTTTTTACAGACATAGAGTATGGGATTTACTTGATGATTTCCTTTCTGTTAAGATTCAAGCTATCCCTAGAGATAAAAACAAACATTTTGATAGACTTTTTGTGATTGGTTCACAATTTGATATACCTGCTGACAATGGAAGTGAAAAATTACAGCCACATATAAAGGTTTTGGTGAGGCTGTTAATCCTAGATAATGATATGCATTAGCAAGTTTTCGATAATGATGCACACATAATCATATTTCTACAAGAAGAAGGAGAATTTTCTGCTCAAAATCAAGGAAAATTACAGAATCCTTATGAAGATTAGATAATATAGTTGAAAATGAACAAGATTCCAAAAGTCCTTGTAAATTTGGAATCCATTTTCAGTGAAAATGGTGAAATGAAGCATGAGATGGTTGTACTTGATGGAGATACAGATCAACATGAAGAAGTTGTCATTTTTGAAGGTAAGAGTCTTAATCTCGGTAAAATTTGTTCACAATCTGAAAACAAACTCAAGGTTTATTTTAAGACCCCCCCTCTGAAAAATTATTATAGAATGGTTGATGAATCTCTGAAACATAATTTCGAAACGATGATGAATCTATTAGAAATATATTCGCTGTAAAGGAGCTTTGGTAAGGCATTTTTTCAAATGGTTTCATACATTTGGATTGGTATTGGATGGATGTTTGTTTGGCGTTGCATGAAATTATTGTTGGTCAGCCATCTAGTCTACATTGGACAACCATCTAACCTGCACATTGGATGGAATCCATTCGTCATTCATCCAACCTTGTTAGTCTTTCATCTGAACTATGTTTGATACATACTTTTTGGTCAGTCAGCTAACCTGTATTAGACGATCATCTAACATATGCATTTGATGGAATCCATTGGTCGTCCATCCAACCTTGTCATTCTGCCATCTGATCTGTGTTAGATGCATCCCTGTTGGTTGACCATCTAGCTTGCATTGGACAATTGTCTAACCTGCCCATTGAATGAAATCCATTTGTCGTATGTCTAACCTTGTTGGTATATTGTCTGACTTATGTTAGACACATCCCTATTGGTCGACCATCCATCCCATGTATATCATGCTATTAAGATAGTTTTATATCCCATGTATGTTGTGATGTTAAGACAATCATCCATCCCGTGTATGTATTATACCTTGATGAATATTTGCACATTTTTATTAGAAACATTAGTGAAATACATTCATAAGTTCATTTTTAAAAATAAATAGTGGGTGAAATGACCTATATAAATGAATTGTCAGATGAAATTTTAGCCAAACTGGGTGGCAATCAACTTCTCGAAATTCACCATTTGAAATTTCCAAAATCCCTAATATTTGCAAGTTGATGAAAATTCACCACTAAAATTTTTCCTCAAAAAACTCTTTCATTCAACTTTGTAGAGAGTGTGCAGATGTTTTTTCTTGGCAATATAACAATTTAAGAGGTTTTGATCCCTCTTTGGCTTAGCATACCATTGAGTTAGAAGCTGGTTCGAAACCAGTCAGATAGAAATAGAGACCAATCAATCCCAAGTTGGAACCCTTGATGTGGATAGAGCTTGAAAAACTTGTCGAGTATTCCATTATCTTCCCCATTAAGTACTCCACTTGGGTGGCTAATCTTGTACCAATGAGAAAGAAAAATGGTGAAATTAGGTTATGTTTTGATTTTCGTGATTTGAATAATGCTTCACTTAAGGATCAATATCCTTTTCCTTTTATAGAGAAAATTATTTAGTTAGTTGTTAGTTCAGAGGGATATTCCTTTCTTGACGGATATAGTGGATACAATCATATAATTGTCAAGGAGGAAGATCAATACAAAACAACATTTACTACAAAATGGGGCACTTATGCTTACAAAAAGATGCCATTCTTTTTGTCAAATGTTGATGCAACTTTTCAACGTTCTATGGACATGGCTTTTCAAGGTATTATCAATAAATTTATCTTAGTTTATCTAGATGATATCATTGTTTTTTCAAAGCTTGCAAGTGATCATCTACCATAGCTCAAAGCAGTCTTTGAAAGGTGTAAAGAGTTTGGTGTGTCACATAATCCTTAAAAGTTGTGTTTTCAGTCCATGAGGGTAAGCTTCTTGGTCACACTATTTTCTGTTAAAGTAGGTATTTACCTTAGCTCATGTTCACCTAGGTACTTTATTTACCTTTATTGTATTTATCCTCACCCAATTATGTGTGTGGATATTTCTTTTATCTTATTTAGATATTAGGAGATATTATCTAGTTGTTAGGTATAGTTCTTTCCTTGATCTATGGTATTGACTAGATCTTTGATTTCTAGTTCTCTCCTAAATTTATGGTCTTGACTAGTTCTTTGATGACTAGTTATTTCCTTGATTTATGGCTTGATCTACGACCTTGACTGGTTCTTAGATTGTTATTCCTTTCCTATTTAAGCAAGGCCCATTCTCATTGTATTGCATTGAGTTCCATAATAATATATGATATTGCTGCTCATTTGTTTGCAAAGGTTTTATGTAAAGCTATTATGGCGAATTGCTTTCATCTTATTGATCGTGGTGTTTGATTACATCTGTGTTCTTAGCTTGGTATGATCTGGTTATCGTTCCTTTCATTTCTAAACATGGTATGATGCTTGATCTAGAAATGGTAAGTGTTATTCTTACTTTAGGCTTACCAAAACATAAAAAACACTTCAAAGTTTCCTTGGAAAAATCAATTTTATAAGAAGATATATTGCTGATTTTACTACACTTGCAATTCCTTTGACCAACATGCTCAAGAAAGATCATAATTTCAATTGGTCAAAAGGAGTGAGTAGTTTTGATGCCATCAAAAAAGTTATAGTTGTTTCCCTAACACTTATAAATCCTGATTTTTCAAAATATTTCACGTTGTATGCTTATGCTAACATGGATAGTATTGCAGCAATTTTAACACAGCAGAATCGAGTACAAGACAAGGTATTCATTCATTAAGAAGCATGTACTTTCAATTGTTAGAACTCTTAAGAAGTTCAGGCATTTTCTCTTTAACAACAAAATTAATTTGATAGTTGCACATCCAAGCATTAAGGAATTTTTGTTAAACAGATATATCAAAAAATAGAGTAGATTGGATCACTCGAGTTATGGAATATGACATCATCATTAAAGTGACCAAACTAATTAGAGGTAAAGTATTATGTGAACACTTGGCTCAAGATTTGCATGACAAGGAAGTTGTTTATTTGTTGTAGAATCAGCCTGAAAATGCAAAAAATCAGTAGCATACAGAGTGGATTTTCAACATGTCAAGGTATCTTTAGTATGTTATATACCCACCAGGTTTGGACAACTCAAAAAGGAGGTATTTTAGACTTCAATCCATCCCTTATTTCCTGGTTAATGATGTGTTATTCAAGAAAGATATCAATTGTATCCTGTTAAGATGCGTTGATTCAAATCAAGTTGAAAGGCTCCTCGAGCAGTTTCATGATAGCCAAGGAGGAGGGCACTATTAAGCTAAAACTACACCCCTTAAGATCATGAAAGGAGGCTATTATTGGCCTATGAGTTTCAAAGATAGCCATGCTTAGGTAAGGAAATGTTAGAAATGTGCATTATGTACAGGAAAAGAAAGGCTTGCAGCCTTACCATTGCATCCAATTACAACTGATAAACCCTTTGCTCAATGGGGTTTGGATTTTATTGGTCTCATTAATCCACATTCAAGAATGGGTCATAGATGGATACTCATCGTAACTGATTACTTCACGCCTAATGAGACAAACATCTTGGATTTTTATGAAGGCAAAATTACAAGGTTTGGTGTTCCTTTCACCATTATTTCAGATAATGCTAAAGCTTTTGTGGGTACGAATTTTTTTGCATTGGCTGTTCAAAATGGGATTTATTTGAGTACTTCATCCAATTATTACCTGTAAGGTAAGGAATTTGCTGAAAGTACAAACAAGAATTTACTCAGAATAATCCTAAGAAGTATTGATGAAAATCAACATATTTGGCACAATAAATTAAAGGCAGCCTTGTGGGCTGACAGAATTACTCATAAAATGTCAATTTCAAACTCACCTTTCAAGCTGGTTTATGGTTTAGAAGTAAAGTTACCCATTTCTCTTGAGCTTTTAGCTTTAGAACTAATGCATCAAGTTGAATGAATGGAGAATGAACCCATGGAAGTAAGATATGCACAGCTTATGGAACTTGAAGACATCAGAAATGAAGCTATGTTTTCCATGGAGAAGAATCGGGATCAAATCAAAAGGACATTCGATAAGAAAGCCAAGGCAAGATTTTTCAATGAAGGTGACTTAGTATTAAAATGGGATGAGGATGGAGCAAAGCCAGGTGCCCACACCGAGTTTGACTCGTTGTGGAGTGGACCATATATTATCACGAAATGCAAGTTACACAATGCATTTCATCTTGCATGGACAAATGGAGTAGAGCTTTTGATCCCAGTTAACGGAATCCATTTGAAGTATTATTTCTGAACGAGATAGGTTGAAATTTTATTATAGTTTACATGATTTCCTCTAAGTGTTTTCTAAACACATCCTTTCGGAATTTTCCTACTTTCAATAATGGTTGTTATATTTAATGGTGTGCCTCCTAGAGGTTTTGTTTCCCCACCTTGTTCAGTTTTGCATAGGTTTCCATTGTTGTTTTGTCCATTTTTTTGGAGGAATTATCAGTTTTATCATAAGCATGCAGCCTTTGGCATGCATGTTCAATTTTGGTACAGGTTTTCAGTTGGCATAAATGACTAAAATAGCCATTTTTCAAGGGTTCTTATAGGTTAACAGGTGACCCAATCAACAAAGTCACCAAGATGTTGACCATTTTGGGTCAATCATTGGGTAGGGGTATACAATTTTCCCATTTGTTACCCATTTAAACGTTTATGGGGACAACATAGCATCAAATATGTATCTCAAGTGTTTTCATAGAATGTCATGCCTTATAGATGCTACCATTCCAACCTTTTCACCTTCATCAGAGCTATGCAATAGCCATGAAAGACCATTCCAGGGCCCGGAGGAAGGCAGAAAGGGCAACATGTATCATGATCATGTTCTTGAACTAAAATCAAGTGGTAGATTTGAAATGCTTTGGTGAAATTGCATTATGTTTTGAGTTTTTTAAGTTCATTCCACATCACGATTACAAAAAGAAATGTAAAAGGAAATTATACAGCTCATAACAGAAGGTAATTTCATATATTCACAAGGGATGAGTAACCCATCATTTCCTGAGTGTGAAGGTTGCTCCAAGCTTTCTAGATTTCCTAAGTTGGAGCTCCAAGTACCTGAAAGAGAAAAATAGAAGGGTTAGATCTTAGGGTCACTGATTTCTCATGCTACCAGTTCCATATGTATATGTATTAGCAATCAGATAAGTGTGCATGACAAGGAATCAGTAACAGAATCATCAAATTACATGTCATTATCATTCAGGAGCATTTAAGTTCCACCTTCAGAGCATATTAAGAAAGAAAAATCACTGAAGGATGAAAAAGAAATATTGTTGCCCCATACTTTCTAACTACTTCTTTTAAGTGTACATGTACATGATTCTAATAGGAAAAAGTATAATTTTATAGCTTCAAATATAGGCTTCCAAGACCCATGAAATACTAAAAGAACAATTGTAATCACTCATAGAAGTGTTATTCAAATGAAATAGAAAATTACATAGTGGAAAGGAAGTAAAGAGTGCATATGTTCATCATATTAATACAAAAATAAGGGTTAGAAATTGAACAAAGAAGAGATTTAAAAATGTACAAATTTCAAGAGAAAGATCTTGTGATCAACCATGTGGTCTATTTGCAAAGAATAAATGCTTCAAAGTCGATTCAGAGAAAAGAAAAATATATAATTTGTAATGTTCAGAAAATGGAAGCTACAATCACCCCATAAGGAGAGAAACATGTGTCATCTTCAACAAAGAATCAGAGTCCCATAATAGTTTTGTTCATCAAATAATGAATCATCAAAAACAACTATTACATCTGATCAAAAGCAAGGAAACTGAGAGGTTGAAAGTCTCTTGTTGTACTTTGATAATATATCAGAGAAAAAATTTGAATCCTCCATTACTGTAGATTTTCATGCATATTTGGAGCAAAACTGTGCTTTGATCACATAGTTGATAATTGAAACATAATTTGGAAGTCTTATGCATTTTACCTAAAACAATTGTATTTCTCTTAAATAGTGAATTCTCTGAAACTATTTCAAACTTTAATACTTTAATTTTAACTCTGTTGCAATTCGAATTTTCTCCTTAGCTGCAAATGCTTTCAGGATTTTTGTTTTCTTCTTCTGAGTTGTATCCTGAAACTACATAAGTTTGTAGTATATTTTCTTTGGGGTCTCGACAAAAACATGGAAACCTTTACATTGGAGAAATCTGGTCCTGAATGAATAATGAGGAAAAAGCTTTAATTCTTCTGTTTGTATAAATTTGCACCTATTTCGTTCATTTATTTCTCATGAAAATAAAATAGAGCATTCTAAAATAGATTATACAATATATGATTTGAATCTGATTATGTAGATTATACTTCCAGGACAGCAAGATTTACTTTCTTATGAACTTGCTAAGCTACAGATTTCTTTTAAAACAACAGAAAAGGAAGTCCAAAAAGCAGACATGGTCCTTAGAACAATGGAACAAGACCATATCAAAGAGGTTAAATGGATGGTTCAGAAAGTCTTAAATGCTCATGACATCAAGAAGCCACCACCGTTTTATCTATAACTGATTATTGGAGAACATCTTGTTCATAAATGTATGGTGGAAAACGGTTGTAAGTAGCACAGTTATGCGAAAAGCAATTGCAGAGAAATTAGGCTTGCAGTATGAACCTACAGAAAAGAGTGTTTTACAGCTTAATGGAACTACAACTAATACATTAGGTGTCATCAGAAATCTAGAGCTAACATTTCATGCTTGCCCAAATGTTTCCATTCTGCAAGATATTACTATTGTGGATTTACCTCCTTACTTTGTTATATGTTTATCAAGAGATTTCACAGCAAAAATAGGAGTTTATCTCTCTTCAGATTGGTCTTTCTTGTTTTCACTACACGTTATGGAACCAAAGTTACTATCAATTCAGAACCATTGGCCAGATTTCACATTGAGCCTCACGCTTCTAATGCATTAGCTAATTATGCAGCCTTAGACAAGTCTGATTTTGATAATACAACACATGTTTTAGCATTGGATGGTGTTTCTAGCCTATTTATGGATGAAAAGACACATGAAGAACATGCTCATGATCCTTTCAAAGAATTTGAAGAACATATGTTTGGTGTGTATTACTTGCATGAAGAAAACACACCAATTCCCTTGCTATCCAAAACTCAAAATGTCGCAGAAGGGATTTGGAAGCTTCATTTTGATGGAGCTAAAAACAAGAAAGGAAAAGGAACAAGTTTGATGCTCACTTCCCCAACAAATGAAAAGGTATTTTTTAGCTTTGAGTCTCCAATTTTCATGCACTTGTAATGTGGCCGAATACGAAGCATTGATTCATGGCTTACTTTGGGCTAGAAAGAGAGGTATTAGCATGCTATAGATTTTTGGTGATTATGAGTTGGTTATCAATCAAGTAATAAATTTTAATGTTTGTAAGAATCCATCAATGTATTCTTACAAACATAGAGTTTTGAACTTAATGGAATATTTCGAAGCTATCAATATCCATTCCGTTCCTAGAACAAAAAATAAGCATGCAGATAGACTTACAACAATTGGTGCTAGTTTTGAAGTGCTAGAACAGATTGAAAATAATGAGATTCAGCCTCATATAAAGCTGATTGTCAAGCCCTCTATACCTGATAATGATTTGAATTGGTAGGTTTTTGAAAATGATGATGAAATTTGTAGGTTTTTGCAGCAAGAAGCTGAATTTTCTACAGTAAATCAAGATAAATTACAACACTTATATGGTGACCAGATTGTTCAATTAAATATGAATAAACTACCTCGAGGCTTGGTCACATTAGAAGACATCTTCAGTGCTAATGACCTGTTAAGGAAAGATAAAACTAAGATGTTAACACACACTGATAAATGTGAAGAGATCACAGTTGATGAAGGTAAAAATTTGTTTCTCGGAAAGGTATGCTCCTTGGCTGAAAATAATTCATTTATTAATCTTTGAAAGGAATTTAAATATGTTTTCACTTGGAAATACAAGGACTTGAAAGGGTTTGATCCCAATTTAGCATAGCATACTATTGAATTACAGCCAAATTCCAAGCCAGCTAGGCGAAAACAAAGGCCTGTAAATCCCAAAATAGAACCTTTAATGAGGAAAGAGTTATCTAAATTGATTAAATTAGGTATTATCTTTCTAGTTAAGCATTCATGTTGGGTAGCCAATCTTGTTCCTGTTAGGAAAAATAATGGAGAAATCAGATTATGTGTGGATTTCAGAGATCTGTTAGTGCAAAATCACAGCACCCTTGAATGTCTTCAACCTATTGAGTTTAGACTCTCAGTGTGATAGCATAAAATAGAGCATCTCTCAAAGTGTTGGACTTTGAATTGAGAGAGCTCTCCAGATGAAGGTCACTTCCTATTCCTATGTTCAAGTGCACACAAATAAATTACAGAGGATCTACTCCAAACCTACTCTATCTTACCAAGGGGACAGGGTTGGGAAGATGCGAGAAAAACATAAAC